>OU342780.1:7500000-10000000 GCA_910591435.1 Acronicta aceris | reverse complement strand
TTAAGAATATTTTGAGATAAAGAAATTTAATAGAGATCCTAAGAAAAGATTTGACACTTCATATTTAAATCCAAAATTAGTCAATGAACTATCTAAGTTTCACATTTCACAAAATCAATTTTCTCACGACAAAATCAAGCAATTAAAAAATAATATTTCCATTGCGTGTTTTTAAATCTACATTTTGTAGCAACATGGCATAACCACACGGGTACTAAGCAAAAAGCAAAACAGTTTGTTTTTAAAATCGATTCACTCGGTAAATCGATTCGGCGAGAACTCGATACTCGTAATCGTAAATCATTGAACAAAAGACGGAAAGGAAAATACAAATTAGCCTTATAATCGCTCGTTTAAACTCGGGTTTAAGGGTCACAACCTAGTGAAAGAACATACTAAACATTACAGAAGTTAACTGGATAGGTAGGTACTACGTAAGAATCTAAAAATTTGCCTATGATGGCTAGAGATTTTGAAGAAACCACGAGATAAATAGGTAGCAAAGGATTTGTTAAATAGCACGTTTTCATAGAAGCTTACCTATATGCAGCAGACGACTGCCTCAAGCTGATACTGATAACACAATGTGTGGCCATAATATAGGGCTGCCGACCGAAAGATTGTCCCTGAGAATTCAACCCGTTGAACCAACGTTTAACAAAATATGTAGCTCATTTCGAAGTTTTAAATAGGAAAACGATGACAATACTAGGTATCTATGTATCATAAACTTCTTTACAACGTCTAAAAGCCTCTAAGAATTGATATGAATCTTCGACGGTTGATAAAAAATATTCTATCGCCATGATTTTTTCAGTGTACGCGTTTAATTAAGCACAATCTTAATCGATTAATTGACCATAAAGATTTTAGCATTTGACTTTAATCCACCATAAAATCGCCGAATATTATGTTTTTAATTCCCGAGTCAAAGACAATCATTCTCTCGAAATAAAGACCAGTTTGATATTCAACATTGATACCCACACACGCATTTTTCCCAAAGTAGTAAGCAGAAACTACAGGCTGCTACTTGCTACGATTCTTGCATACTTTTTTGCTTCTTCCACATTCATACATCTACTCATACACACGCGCCGATTGCGAGTATTACACACCTAACCTTTTTGAAGGACCTCGCCAATAACATCAGCCTAAGACCTTCTAGGGTGACCTTTTCCGACGCTCCCGCTAACATTCGCCTTATAATTTCCTGTTGTCAAAATTTATACTGGCTACAAATATAAGTCCTAAAAGAAGTCTAAAAAGAAAGTCACATTAAAAATATAGTCGGTATACGTCGTTAGTCAAGCAATGCGTCAAAGAAATCATCAACAAAAAGATCCTTATCGCTAAATTCCTAACGCGTAGACAAATAGTCGTTGAGAACAATCGTCAACCACTCGAAAACAATTTGGTTACGTCGCGAGCAATTACGAAACGCGATTCGAGACTGCGATAGTTTTCGAACGCATCTCTTAATAATAGGGCTCTGAACGCACCCATAATCGCCTCCATCTCTTTATTACATCTATCTCACTCTAGCGTAAGTAAATCATGTATTGTTATCTCTGTCCAACGTTGACAGCGCTCGTTGAGAAACCACAGACCCTACCTATCAACATTTCAAATCTAAAATGTCTAATTATACCCACATCACTGGGCGAACATCAAAAAGAGCCATTTTTAATTAATTTAAGCCCAAAAACTATTATAATACGGCCAATTTTGTTATCTAATAAGCCGTGACGCTAACAAGGCCCGAGACGCCATTTTGGAACCGTTTTATAAAATTCGTTTAATGATATGACCGCTATAATGGCTTTAGAATTGATATAAATTATTGCAAACACCACCTAACGCCCACTTTTTGAAGATTGATCATGTTGACTTTTGATTAATGAAATTTAGTAATCAAATTAATTAGAAATTTGCCAATTTTGATTGCAACATGCAAATGTCCTAAATTAATATTGATATTAACTTAATTAATGGCAAATCGGGAACTTTATCTGTAAACAATGTCTTACTCTATTTTCAATGAAATTGAGAGCCTTCACAGACCACAAATTCTACATAAATTCAAACTTAACGGATTTCTTGGTTCGATTTTCAAAAGCCAAAGTCATTGTCAGTCAAAACAAGGCTACTTAATTATACCGCCTCGTCATCGCCAGTGCTAAAATTTCTTAAAAATCATAAATAAATAAAACTATATTCTAAACATCTAGATTACATTAATATTTACATGTTTTATCACTTAGTTCACTGTTTTACGTTTCATTTTCACTTTCACTGAGTTCGTCCATGTCCATATCAATAAGTTCCTCATCATCTTCTTCGTAGGAGTTATTATGTTGGCTGCCATCATCTGGTTTCATGTTTGAGGAACCAGACTTGCCTCCAGTCTTTGCTTCTTCTTCTTGCTGCATTCTTTTGTGTTTCGTTCTTCTGTTTTGGAACCACACTTTTACCTGTTGACAAAAAAATTGTGGTTAATGTTTGTATGATACGAAATACAATATGAAACGAACTTTTATATTGAAGACCATTTTTGAGACAGTTCTGATTTAGACACCATTATCATCAGCATTTTTTGGCAGCAAACGCTAGCTATTGGTTGGCGTATTTAGAATAATAAAATCTAAATACACGAGACCAAAAAAATCATAAATCATGACTCAATTTCATGGTCGACGAACACCAATAAAGGATTAAAGGAACTAGACAATAAAAACTATTCAGTGCGACCCCTCCAATCATATATCACTAGCTATTAAAAGAAAAATCCGTTGTCGAATTTTTCTGCGTGCCGACAACAGATTTCCCGCCCAAAAAACGACGGCCGCCATTTTGCAAGACAATTTGTCACGTGGTTAATGGCTTGCGAAATGTATTCACGTTCAACCCAGCCAGTACGCTTTTGAGATATTGTAACTAATGCACGGAGGTTGTATATCTGTTATTTTGCCAAAAATGGATTCAAGTTTATACATTACGCTTATTTGGGTTAGGAATTGGTTTATGTTTCATAACGTCTAGAATGTACTTTATTGCATTGAATGAGTCACAAAATAAAGGCTAATTGGCGGTTATAATTCAAGTTTTCTAATATACTGAGAGTGATATTGGGTCTTTAGAGTTTAAGCTAGCTTTTGCGAAATCATTTGTAGTTAGCATAATATGCTTTCTGGATATGGAAATATGGTAAACTTATTAATATATCTAATACGGGATTATAACGGGACTCATCTGTTTGTCTGTAATTTAATTCATAAACATTTTTATAATGCCAATTTTCCAAAGCGATTTTTTTCAACTGACTTTAAACAAAATGAAATTTTCTACCAAACAAGATTACCAAGAATTAGGTAGAAACATATACGATTATATTTTTATAGTCAAAAGCAATAAGTTATCAAGAATTCCATTAAAAATCCAATGCGACGGTAAAAACAGTCAATCGCCATGTTAGTTACAACGGATTGGCGTGAAATTGATACAATCGCGTAGTTTATGGCTCCTTACAATTCCATACATGTTATAAATCACATTTTAGTTTATTACTGATAAAAAGTTACAAGGGAATAAGCCATTAACTTTGCTTTTTGTTCGATTTTCCAATTTTTGTTATTGTTTTCGATAATTGGGCTCTCCTTGGTTTTAAATAGACTTTCGTCTACGGGTCATAAGTATTTTTAGGCTTTTAACTATGTAATTTTATTTCTGGGACAAATAGAGAGTACTCAACAGAGAATTCAAGAGAGAATACTCAACAAAAAGCTTACGCAACATTTGTAACGCAATATAATGTGAACCTAAGCAGAGCAAAATAAATATAGGTATCTTTCTGTCTGTATCTTTCTGCATGATAGGAATCTAGGAATTCTAGAAGAATAAATTGCATAGGTATAGAAAATTTTGAGAAAGACCTACATCTAACAGTTCCTTATAATCGGTTTTTATTAAACCGATTATGAGGAACCGATTACTAGGAAAAAATCTACCTTTCATGGTCTTGTGGAAATAGTCAATCTCCGTTTTTACCCAATACCCTAGTTTGCTGGGAACAAATCTGCAGATATAGTAAGTCTCGTGAGAGAAAAAATGATAAATACTGAAACTTCACGGCATAATGAGCTTTCCCCCTCAAATTATAAGGTCCCATACTGCGACAGACACGCTACATTACCCGCCATATATCGACATCAAATATCAATCAACTTGTTTCCGATGCCACCCTTTTGTTAAACCTAATGGTGCATGCAAGAGGGATGTGGCTATGTAACACTATGTATCGTTACTGACACTCATGGCTAAATGAAAAAAAGAAAGTTAGATAAGTATATTGGTCGTCACAAAATCCCATCATACAGATAAATGCATCACAAAAATCTTTAGGGCCGAGTCTCAAATAAGTGACAAAAGTTTCCACACCGAAACTTTGTGTATTGGAGAAAATGTTAAACTTTGCCAATACCCGTGGAAGTTAAGTAGGTACTACTCAGAAGCCCAAAAGTAAAAAAAAATAATGTAAATCTCGATAGTTCTATAAGCAGAAGTGGTAATCGGGGGTACCAAGCTACTTGATCAAGAATTGCATCAGTGGCCCTGATAAGCTACCAATTTCAAGAAAAGCACAGGAATAATTCCAGCGTGATAAAAATAATTAAGTTATACACAAAATTAATGTTTTTAATAAAAAAAAAACAAACTGTTAAGCATAATATCTAGTATCTCAAAGTGTAGCTATAGCTTTCTATTTCCGGGACCAGCGGCTTCAGTAGAGATTTACAACACAACAACATCTTCAAAACATAACACAAATTGGTTAACAACAGTTAAACAAACATCTGTTCTCTGTATCCCATTTATAGTTACTACCATAATTATCACGTTTAAGTATCTGCTAGTAAAACCTTCACGTAACCGTACTTACATTACCACAAAAGAGGCATAATAATAACCACTTTGTTATTAAGTAAACTTTGATTTACAACGACTAAACACAGGTTAAAAAGCCTTTGTGAGAACAGTGGTGCGTCGTTAAATTTCACATAAAATTCAAGAGGTAAGAGGTGCTGGGGTATTCTGTATAGATACCATGAATTTATACTTAATGGTGTGTATAGAAGAGACAATTTAGCAACTGAAATTGCTTAAGAATTTACTAAAAGCTTTCTCCCTTTTTGTGGCCAGTCCTAAGATAGTTACTTGAGGGACATCCTGTAAACTTTAAGCTTGCTTTGCTATTTGAACACCTTATCTGTCACAGTCTACCACACTGATGATAGATAAGCTAAAGACTTAATACACGTCACCAAGATTCCCGCGATTATTTTCATAATCGTTAAAGTGTAGATATCATCATCTAACCATTTATCAACTATGTTAGGGTCAGTTTCCACCATTATTTAGTTTATTAACTTAATAATGACTTTTGAATTGAGCTTCTAAAACTAAAGTAGATCCTTTTACAACGTAATTTATCATAAGTAACTTAAAACATCTATTTACAGTTAAGTTTACACTTAGAATTATTTATGAATCTTCTTAGCTTTTAAGATTCAAATAATTCTAAGTGTAATAATACCGTAATAATACTAAGCTTCTAATTTTTTCGAATTCTAATCGAAACATCAGGCGAACTGGCGGTCAAGCGTAAGCCACTCGCGATTTAAAAAAAAAAGCAAGTAATAATCGGAATTTTGACCTCTGAAAGCATGGCTTTATACTTTGACTTGACGCTTAATTTCAACATTTTATCCCTGAATCTCAGCCTAAGATGGCGTGGCATGTTTTTCACAAACAAAGTAATATAGCACGCGTATCGTGCGGTGTAAGTGTAATGTAGGCTTGTAAACGGTAACCGGCCATTGAGACTCATACGCGAAATGCTAACAATTCTCACTTAAACTTTGTTTGCAAGCGGAATAACCGAGATCAGACTAAATTGCCCGCAGGTTAATTCAAATATTTTTTGTAATGTTATTAATATTATAATGTAAAATTTCGTATGTTTGAATGTGTGTGTTCTTTATTAGTTAAGTCAGCAAACGAGCTAAAAGTATGTAGTCACCGTCGACCATAAACACCTGCAACACCAGAGCTGTAGCAACCGAGGGACATTTTGTGATTTGTGACTAAATCACGCTAAAACGGCTAGACGGATGTAAATGAAATTTGGTACACGTATAGTTTATAACCTGGACTAATGCATAGGACACTTTTTATCCAGGTTGGACTCAATTCTGAAGTCTACGCAGATGAAGTCGCGGGTAGAAGCTAATAATTTAACGTAAAACTTACATAGCATAAAATAGTTTAAAATACTATGCTTGATAAATTTTTTAAAGGTCCAGCCTTTTGTTCTGGTAACGAAACGCAATCATTTTTCTTGTTCAATCTAGATTAGTTAAGTAAATGCACATATTTTACTTGTCAAACACTTTATAAAAAACTTTATACTATTACTGTATAAAGTTTTTTTTTTCACAATTAGGTACCTACTTACATGACTTCAATTTTAGCGAAATCCCCTAACCAAATTCTCTGTTACAACCCTTGAGCCGCCGCCGCCGGTCCCATAGGCCCATTTGTCGGTTACGGGTTAGACATCGCTCGCATCCATCACCCGGTCTTTTATACCCTTAGGGATGTGTGGCGTTCTATGTAATTTTGTATCATTTTACAATGATGTTGTAGGGTTACGATTTTTTGGTTTGTTTGATTTTTTTAACTTGATCTATTTTGATGCTTTGAGGTAATTCCATTCATGTGTATATTTTTTTTATAGTTTTTGCTTAATAGGACAAAAATATATACGGATTTTGGTGAAGATAGTTTGAAACGACTCTAAATAAATCACTATCAAAGTTTATATGCTAATCCTAAACTATGTACTAATTTCACATTCCGAAACACACAAACAAAAGCATTAAACCTCAAAAAAATCGCAACGACGAACCATCAAACAATTATCGCATTTTGATGCAAATTTAATGTACTGCCACTTCGCGCTACAACAACAATAAACTTTAATTCGTTTTACACGACGCATCTGCTCACACACGACCAACTACCGTAAAATGAACCCTCATAAAACTCTATTATACCAACAAAAGAGGTCTAACAATGTTGGTCGTTAAATAAAAGTCATAAGTCTCCACAAACAATCGTTTTAATAGGAAAAGGGATCCCTACAATGATACCCGTACTAAATAAATAGGGGTGTCATTCAACATGGCCCGAAATGCGATTAAGTGCTTATGTACCCGATTATAGCGTTCCCCTACGGATTAGTGAGTGAAACGAATGTATACGAACTCCAACGCGTTAGAAAGAGATCGAAACGAATAGGGGAGATACGCAATTAAGAACGCCGCGCGAATTTGGAGGAAAATTTAAATGGATCGCCGTATTACTTTATTGTAGCTCCATTAGCGCGGGAAAAGGACAGATATAGTTTAGAAAGGGACATTACAGTGACAAATTGGGGTTGTTAGATATTTGTTGCAGGGTTGGCGGGCTTTAATTGGATGTTAATAAAGTGATTCTGTTAGGAATGAGTGAGTGGAATGTTTTTCGGTAGCGTTTTATGATCGTAGGTAACCCTTGAAGTATTACGTAAAGGGTGAAAGAACAAAAGAGACGGAAAATTGTAGTCCTTCTTACTTACGTATTTTTATCTATGATGTATTTCATTCAAAATTTTCCCGGTCTACACTCGAAGTGACTTATAACTGTCAATGTTAAAATGTCGTGGCAAAATTAAGCTGTATTGTGCAAAAGACAGAATCATTCATATTGCTCTTATTAATAGTGTGTGTACTAGATTCTGTGTCCTGTGTGTCCATGTTCAATATTAATTGATTAATGGCAACATTTCGCAATAAATGATCTCAATTTCGGTCTTGAATTGAATCTTTAAGCAACGTAAAATAACATATTGATATCACTACGAGTAAGAAGCATAAAGGTAAGTAAGTAGTAAGTAAGAAGTAAGTTTTACCTCTTCCGTCGCTATAAAAGACAAAAGCTATTATACATCATTGTATAGAACCATAGACAAAAGCTCATCACCTCCGCAAACCACCCAAGAAAAACAAACATGAAGTTAGAATTAACCTATCAATTTACCTTCACAAACAACAAGGCCTTAACGCGAATTTCCCTTGCCTAAGTGATGGCATTGCACGATAAAACGCAAGAGTCGATAATCGAGTACAGGCCGGATGTGGAAAAGCGCCCGCTTACGTTGCTTCCGTTCGCCATTAGCCCAGCACAGAATTGTTTAATGTAATCGTTGATTTTCTACGGATTGCATGGCTTAGTGATGGAAATTGGAGCGGTAACTAAGATTTAGCTCTGTTTAGGAAAGATAGATTTCGATTTGTTTCTACCTAGCTTAGTATTTAACACTTGAATTAAAAAAAAACAAATGAAGCTAATAAAACTAGAAAAGATACGAATGATTTAATGATTCAGTATAATTTTACTAGCTACTTCCCGCGGTTTCGTTGCGGCCATATAGGGATTTTTATATTTTTTTAACTAAAAAAATGATATTAATTATGTTCTTCCTCAGGATGAAATGTATAGGTATCCTTGCCTTTCATCGAATTCTATTAAGGGGTTTAGGCGTGAAAACAACCTGTTACTTTCGTGTTAACATTTAATATTATAATATATATAATTTATATTAAATATATTTAAAGTATGAATAACACAGTGAAAAGAACATTTGTAGAATCATTAATCAAATAAATCTGTCCATTTCTATCAAATGATATTAAAGTTATCTTCCTAAATAACAAAATTCCAACAATTATGCAAATCTAGATCCACACAAACGATTTATAGCCGCATATTAAGCCAAAAATGTTCACAAAGTTCAGTGACTTCAATAATCAATATATTATTGACGTGTAAAATTCCAAGACAATTACTACCAACCGGATACACGATATGAAACTTTGGCAACACCGGAACGCCCGGCAATAAAACCGTACACGGTACAAACGCGTGTCGATTTCCGACGTCGAAATTCTTAAGTGGAAAACGGAACGGGATTTACCGTTTTAATGGAGGATGATTTATTGTTTTTATTTTGTTTATGGCGTTAGAATATCTTTGTCTCTAGTTTGTATAGTACAGCGATATGTTAAGTCAGATGGGTACTAATACTTTAGTTACTAGTTACTAATACTGTAGTTTAAAATACGACACACACAATATTTTTTTAAATCCCCAAAGTAAGGCCCTTATCTTCCCAAACAATTAACCGTTAATTTGATATGTATATAAATTTGAATATTTTTTTAACCAAATTCCCAATAGGAATCATTGGACATTACCACGAACAGCCAAAAAAATATAACTCAATTAGCCGTTACACATTTTTTATGAGACGTATCAGTTTGAACTCCGATCGTCCCCTTTGTCGCGCCCCCCACAGGGGACCGCGTTAACGTCGCCGTAGGGCTCCGCCCTCCAACGCCACGCATGCGCAGTTATCATAATAAATATTTGCCACTTTTTTATTTGCTCAATTGAGAGGTAATCGAAATAGGTTTTGAGATTTGAAACGATATTGAAGGACTGGAAATAGATGGCCTGGTATTTTTATGTTGATTCGGTAGCTAAAATAACACTACGTGGGCAAATATAAACAAATATCGTTTTATTGGATTGAATCACATTAGAATTTAAATAAAATAGAAGGAACAACAAAATCAAATTGAATAGATATCTACTCTATTGCTCTTACTTAAGTAGGTATCTACAATTTTTAACACAGCTTTACACAAAATTTACGTAAATTTAACATAATAATAATAAGCAGCGGCATAATTATATCATATTTTAGAATTATATTCCAATTATGTGACAGAACATTAAACTCAGTTGTTTTTATTATAACACGTAAAATAAATAATTTTAATAAAAATCCAGAAGCGTAATGGAGAACAAACATTTAAATTTAAAAAATTGAACGTTAATCGCAGTGCTGCCATTTATGTGAGAAATTATGACTAATTTTATAAAATATATCAACCAACATAACGGGCAAAGGTACCTATAATAAAAATCCAAGAAGCATTTCCCTCAAAGATTATGTTTTCACGAGTTCCAATAATCGAATTAAGTATGGTAAACATTTTATCTTAATAGTCGACTATATACGAACATACGAACAGGCCAGCTGCGTGTAATTTAGTTAATAATATAAAATTACTTGTATCGAGTATAACCTGTCCTGGCTGTACGTCATCGTGTCTTGACTTATAAAAAAAAAACAAATTGGATTATAAACCTCGATGGCTGAACTGTTTGCAGTTTGTGTTTGACTTCCTTAACTTGGGTCTTTAGTGCTGATACGCCAACTTTTTTATGGAAGGTATTACTTAACTGTTTTAGTCCAACCGCATTGATAAAATTTCTGTCAGAAAATATGACGCTTGCCTGAAGTCACTTTGCACATCTGCATCTGCATCTTGTCAGAATGCTGAATTGAACTTCGAACAACGATTTCTGGGGACCTACCAACTTTTTTTCGAAAAGTTTCGTCGCATTTCTTCTAAATATTCAAATTACATTATGTACCTATGTATAGTTGTTAATTTTTGAAGTAAAAGTGGTTAGTGCTTATAATTTAAAGTACTTCATTCAACTATGTTCAAAAACTATTCACTAAGTAAGTATATTATCTACTTTTTATTGATGAGTATAGAAAAAACGTAATTACGCTGTTCAACTTGTGTATCCGATATGAATCAACACGTTTTCCCTTGGAGAGCAAATACAATATGTAATACCTAGATGGAATATTATTTTATCATACTTCTAATTTCAAAAAAATACTCGATATTATTGTATTCACACGACATCAACACGATGAGTAGGTACACCACTATTTTTTTATAATTACCAAAAATATAATAAAGACTCATTTGTCATTACAGTAAAATAATTAAACTTGACGTGAATTGCTTCCGTTTTATTTATAAAATACAAATAAAATGGAGCAAATGCATGATATTATGCTTGTAAGTTATAAAAATATAAATCAACCGCATTTTCTATAATTATTGCCATATCCCGTAAATAACTGGAAATTGGAACGCCTTAAACCAGCAGCTGATGCTAATTAAGCCACACCTAATTATCTACAGTAACAACTTTAATTTAACATGTAAATTTTACTTCGATTGCTTTAAATATTGAATCGTAACAGTAAAAAAACGCGGTGCTACTCATCAAAGTACCATAAATTAGATCGGCTTTCAAGCCTCATTACTCTGTAATTCTCTATGGTAATGTGTAGTTGTGACGGGAGATAATGGCTGCTACTTCGATGTTGATGGAAAGACTTTTTTTTTAGATTCCGTGGATAGATGTACAAATGTAGTTGCACTGCAAAAGTCACCCCTATTGCAATGAAATACCTGTTTTCTAAAGGGCAAACTGTATAGATTGACGTGTCATCGTGAGTCCTATACGGTATTCGAAATACGTTACTTAGGTATTCTTAAACTCATCAGATTCTATCCCAAGACCATTTATTATTTAGTACTTAATCCTAATTAATGAGTTTACTTTTCTCGACTTAATTGTCGTGTAATCTGCCTGAATCATTTATATAAAGATAAATTCTTTAAAAACTAAATTAAATCAATATACAGAACCAGTGTATCTACCGAAGCATCGCTCCACATTTTTTTGTTCATCACCAGTGTTGCATGATGCGATTAGCCGCGGCGCTAATTTCCTTCTGCTGCCTTAATCAACTGTGTAGCCATGTCCATGTCTTTTTTTCTATCAAATTGGTAGTTTCCAACATTTATCGAGTTAGAACGACCTACGTTGTATTAATATTGGTAATTTATGTTTGTGTAGTCTACAACACGTCTGTTATTTTGAAGTAATTAGTAAGATATAGTATTTTTTGTACCTATTTAAAAAATCGAATGCATTAAAAGTATATTTTTTTATTTATAGCTTGGCATATACGCCGGTAGCCCGTCTAGTGTAATGCTTAGATAACTAGATAGATAGGTTCTGAATAAAAGCCCTACCAAGGATAAATATCATGTGACTAACATTTAATCTCTAGTAGGAAAATTATTCAGAAATAGGTTACATACCAACGCTACACTGAATACTATTTGACGATCTAGCAATACTTGCAAAAATGACACTAGCTTGTGTTTAAATGAGGTTTAAATATATTAATCAGACCGTCATGGTCGAAGATTATTCCGTTATCCACACTGACCTCTGTGATTATCCACAAGATGGTAGGAAAGTTTTAGATCAAAAAAGTATTTATGTAGGTAAAATGTGACAGCTGACAAGGATGAATGGAAGAATAGGCCATGCTGTGCCAACTCCAAATAAATGGGACAAGGGCAGGACGATTTTTTTTATAGGATAGGAAGCCAAACCAGCACACGGATCGCCGGATGGTAAGCGTTTACCGCCGCCCATGGACACCCGCAACACCAGAGGAGTCACAAGTGCTTTGCCGGCCTTTTAAAAGGGGATTGGGCCTCCGGTATAGAACCATCATACCATCAACACAATAAAACCCAATTGTATTGAAAACGAATGATTTTTAAGCTTAACGTCATTCTTCTAGGAATGAGTAAGAATAAGTCCTCTACGCTAGCCGAGTGTATGTTCATCGTCATTTCAGACAATAAAGGTCCACTGCCGAACAAAGGCTTCCCCCCATTGACTTCCACACGTTTCCATTATATACCGCCTGCATCCATCGACTTCCAACAGTGCAGTTTGGCAAACAAATATCTAAGACCAATCATGTAAAGGATCTCAGAAATAATAAAGGTTGCAATTAAACAGCTGAAAACTGAAAATAAATCAAACAATTACAAGTACAACATTGTACTACAGTTAATTAATGAAATAAACATCGTAAATGTGTTTAGAAACTAGGTTGAGCTATTAGTATTAGTAACTGACCACACCCGACTGATTGCTAACTCTATGAACCGACAGCAAAAAAATATCAATTTGTACAAAAAAATTAATAGATGGAAAATTCTATTGTTTTCAATCCTTTAGATTGCACGCTTGGGTTAGCGGTTGAGGTTGTCACTTCACCACTGTGGGTACAACCCATGAGTCATTTTTTTTATATAACGAATTTTATGACCTGGTAACTAAGACCTTTAAGTCATGTCTTTTTTTGTAGTTTAAAACACATCACTTTATCCCCAGTAAAACAGTGGAAACTCCACTAAGGCTTCGATGGAGTTTAGGAGTGAACACAAAAGTCACGATTTTCAATTTTATATCATTTGCCTACGCTCGCACACGTTCACGAACACTTAATGGTTAACTATCCACTATAATTACACATTAAACTTCGGGGAAACACGAGTTTTGGAAAATAATATAATACCGACAAAGTGCACTTTACATTTTTCCGCCTAAACTCCTCCCATGAGTCAAATATTTGTGTGTTCTACAGTTAATAGTAGTAGATATTAGTGTGACACTGAAGTGACAGAAGGCCTGACAGATTTAAAAAAATCTGTATTTTTGACAGTTGTATCCAATGACATAAGTTAAATCATTGGTTGTATCTAACAACTGTGAAAAATGCAAGTATTTCTTTTGGGTGTACTTTGTGTCCTGTTATTGTATGTTTTTAAAGTGTGGAAGCTAAGCTATTGTTTTAAAAAACTCTATAAAATGGAACAGAGAAGATATTTTAGCATAATACCTAATACTTAAAGTTTTTCGCACATACACAACTTGGAAAAAGTTCAATAGACTTGGTAAACAAATATCTTTGAATCAACATATCCACGCATACATTTCGGGTACATACACTACACTCACTCATAGACTCCGAACAAATACTACTTAAAATTACTTAATGACTAGCATTAATGGAATATCTACGAGTAATTCCCTACAAGTAAGTTTCCTTTCCTAGAAAAATCATCAAGACGTATAGAAAAAAGCGTAGCTATCTAACACAGCTACTGCACTTGTCGACGGTACCTGCGCACACGCACGCCAACGCCTAATGATCCAGTAATTAAAGATTTTTTCGTTCAGTTTCGAACAATTAGACGCAACGCTTGATACATCGCGATTTCATTGTTTCGATAATGTCGGTAATTATTTCACCTAATCGTTTATGACTTCTATTGTGTGTATTTATCTTGCTTTGCTACTGAGGCACGCCTAGGTTTATAAAAATATCTTATAACACCAACTAAGAGTCCAGCGCGGACCAAATTTCTCTTACAAACGTTATACCGAAATAAATCGTAATTCAAAGTCAAAGTCAACGTTTTTTGATAACTTTACCAAGTTTGGAACTAAATTTAGGTAGACATGTAAGTAGGATAGGCATACAAGTAAATAATTTAACACTTAGTTATGAATAACAATAGTGCACTTAAATTAAACTAAGTATTTGGTGACCAAGTAAAGGTTACGTTTACGCGCTTGAGCGTATGAGTGTTCGTAATTGTGTGTGTTTTTTTGTTGTATTTGGATACCGTTGATTACAACGGTATCCAAATCCGAATATTAACATAATTTGATAGAATATTGTCTGGTTTACGATTTATTTCGGTATTACGTTTTTGTGGGCAATTCAAGCTCCGTCGGACCCTTAAGTTTGCAGAGAATATCCGACCATTAACAAAACCCCAACTATAACTACTAAGACAAACCTTGGGAATTTACATCAAAAGAGTTTATATTTTTACCCGACTGTGACAGAATGAGGGTTATGTTTTTGAGTGTATGTATGTAGTACATGGATACTCTGTAGCCTAAACAGCTTCATGGATTTTAGCTTGAGAGGCGTCATTAGATTCGTTTCAATTGTGAGACGTTTTGACACTGTTTATTTTTTTATGTCAAAAAGTATAAAGAAAAAACAAAATATTTGTTCCTTATTTCGTTCTTGCTGATTCCGTATGAGCAACGGCTGATTAAAATAATGCGAAACTAATGTTATTTTTTGACGACTATATCACTGAACTGATTTTATAAAATTTGGTAAAATAATATTAAGATTGCATCCTGAGAAACGATATAATATAAACATCGTGGGATAGTTAGAGGTGTAATAATGTTCGTAGGTATGTGTATGTCATATGTAATGGAGGGCGAGCCTATTGCCCTTAACTTGCCACAAATCCAAACTGGCAATGGTTTTTGCGCCACGTGTTTTGGGTTTGATCTCCACACGGAGCAAATATTTATATGATCGGATTGTTATTCCGGGTCTGGGCGTTTGTGTGTGTGAGAATTTGTGTTTGTGAACGCACCAACGATACAGGTGAAAACGCGTGTTGGGCAACCTTAAAAATACTCAGAGATGCTACTGAGAAACCCAAAAACACTTTGTTTGATCCGAAAAGATCTTCTGGGACGTGAGTGAAACCGTGCAGAATAGCTAGTGCATTATAAACCCATCAATCAACACAAGACTATAGTTACATGGGTTAACTATAATAATTAAGATCAAGTACCGGAGTGAAGTCAAGTGCATCTAAAGGAAAACAACGAGATTTAATAATTAACCTGCCTCGAGTATAGTTACAAAGTATTAAATGAAATCTGAGATAATTGCCAAACGGAAACATGTGCAATTTTATAAAAAAGAAGCTGAATCAAATGTGGATGGATGGATGGATGTGGATTAAATTGTTTCTATCACTACTCAGAATCAGAATCAGAATAGTTTTATTTGTTAAACATAGGTATTTAGATACAGATCTTATATTAATTATGTGCGCTATGTTTTGCCGTTAATGACATACAAATATGTGTTGGAAAAAAAAATGTTAGTACAGATCAAAAAACTTAAATGTTAAAGTACTTAATAATAACATATACATGCTTAAAGGGAATTATCATTAAAAAATTCATCTAAAGTATAGTAACACTTGTTAAGCAGTAAGGCGTGAAGGGATTTTTTTAATTTTTGTAACGTCATACATTTTAGTTTATCTGGTATTTTATTATAAATCCTTGGAGCCAGACCAAAGAAGCTCTTTTGCATGAGAGTGGTTTTACATTTTACTAAACACAATTTATTAATATACTGAGCACGTGTTGGGTTTTTCTTAGTCGTACTGTTCACGGTTAGCTTGTAATTTTCTTCTTTTGTATTCTATTAAAAATTACTTATCTATTTAGCTTTCCATAAAGGGGAAGCTTGAAGGAAATAAGGGAATTGGGATCCAAAGCAACAATATCGAATAATAGTAAGTGCCGAATTCATGTTAATTTTGAAGTCTTTCAGAAATATTGTTAAAATTTTGTTTTTTTTTTAACATAACATACCATCACGCCTCTATTCCCCGAAAGGTTAGGCAGAGGCGTACTAATGTACACCCACAGTTCGCCGGTATGTTTAGGTCCCATGTAATAGGGGGCGAGCCTATTGCCATTAACCGGGCACAAATCCAGACTCCGAGCTGCTACTGAGAATTTCATAGGAAAACCCAATAACACTTTGCTCGACCTGGGGATCGAACCCAGGACCTCTCGTGTAGCGGTCACGCTTGGGACCACTAGACTAATGAGGCAGTCTAGTGTTGTTTTTTTTTCTTCTATAAAATTTGGGTACCTATGACTCGTCCATCCTGTTTAACTTGTATCAAATGTCAATATTGTAGGACAGAAGCGCAGTACTCGTAACCGGCGGGAATGTATTAGAAAATGCATGAAAATGGGGAAAAGCGTGAGTGTATGTATGTATATATGAATGCTTTTTTATTGTTCAATATTCTTTTTATTAAAATAACGTACCATCACGCTTGTAATCCCATACTTCAAGTTCTAATGTTTTTATTTCAAATAAGCTTTTACAAGCGTTTATCAAATGTTATCGAGTCTAGTTGCACAGTTCCAATAAAGTTGGCCAGTAGGTATGTTTTTAGATATCAGGCAGTAATATTCAAAATAAATAAAACCCAGTTACGAAACCATGCCACCAGCCCATATAAAGGGGGCAACAGAAAATTCAAAGATATGTGAAGATTGTCCCCTCACTAGACCGACATGATTGAAAACAGTGTCCATCTATATATTTATACATAATACAATCCATGCTGAGTAAAGAAACATTTCAATCATAGCAAAAGCAGGTCATAATCAATGACAAAAACAAACTGTATTCGATATAATTATTGTTTACGACATAATACATTACATGTTACATCTCTACACGGCTGAGTTGCCAGACTCTTCGTAATTTTTCTACTAAATATTCTCTTCGAGTTACATTTAGTGAAAATAATCATAAAGAAACAATGTGATATTAATTAAACTTTCTTTTAATCGCGTGTTAATTAATTATATAAATTACAACCGGTGGAGCAAAAAATATAGAAAAACATTTTATTAATTTTGTTGCTAGGGTAAAATAATGATATCAATTTTGCGGTTTTATACTTGGGAGTGATTAATGTGATATAAAAAATTCTTTGCGCTGGGTTATTCAATTATATTTATTTCAAACCGACCAACCAAATCCGTCTATTTTAATGATCTTACTGGTAAGTTAATTAATAAAAAGTCACACTACCACAATGGTAGTAACTAAGTACCTACTATGCAGTAGCTAGACATCTCTACGAGTACCGCATTAGTTAACCAAAGTAACCCTCTGAGGCCCATATCACCATGACATGTTATTGCGATATGTTTTCATTGTGGGAAAGGTGGCTTTAAGACTTTTATCTGGCCTACGCAAATGTTCCACTGATCTGGTATCGTCGTGCAACGGGTTGTTTAGCTCCCTAGATTATGGTCGAGCTATCCAATGACTGATGCATACGTGCCATCAGATAGTTGTCAGGACTGGTCTACTTAAAGCCGCAATTCTTCTAAAGGCCATTTCAGACATTGTCTTACATTGGAACTCACATATTTGCTACTAAGTATTACGTCTGGACTTTAAAAGAGACCATGATTCTCGAGTTCGTTTCGGTGTTTCTTGTCATAGGTCGTCAGTTAGGAAATGCCGGTGTCATCTAGTTAAAAAAAAACATTGACTTGTAAAAGTGTCCATAAAAGATCTATTTACAGAAATAAATATCATTTATCAGATCGCGCTATTTTAAGTGGCTCTACACATCCTTCTCTCTCAATCGCAAAACGATTCTAATAACATGTCATAGTGCGGCGTCTATTATTTCAAATGTAACAGAAAGGTCGTCCACTGACAGTTAGGTACTTTTTACGGATTTTATCGTGTTATATTGATAACTTTTGTTAAATAAATACCATAAAAAGTAATTTCAACGTCTAATATTCGCTTGTGTCAGAAATCAATTCTGAAGGTTTTGAAAGACGAAAAGGACGATTGAAGAAGCAGACTATAAGCTCTGTAGTGTGATAGTGCGCTAACGAATGATATAAACTATATAATAATTCGGTCAACATAAGTCATTCGGTGCCTCCCCACCAACTCCGGTTACGCTGTAAAGATTCCCCGAAACACCAGCTCACATCCTTCCAAAAAAAATTGAAAATCGCTGAAATTACAAAAGACCGTCTCATGATGGCAACACACAAATGAAACTCCGAGTGTTGCTAACATTAGTAGCTTCCGCTACTACATACAATCAGGCATGCAGTTTGCCGCCTTAGCGGTATAAAAATATCCCTTTTTACTTTTTCCCAAGACAGGGAGAAACAACATTCGGTCTAAGCCTCATACAGTCCGAAACAAACCTCCATATTCTCCAATGGAGGGATACTTGCAACTTATTGAGTGTGTAGAATTACACACTATAATTATAAAACTTTTTTTAATGGTTACAGATCATACGGGGTCAAAATATCAGCTTGATATTTCAAACTTATCGATTTGTTTAATCAGAAATGTTTACATTACCCTTTTAAAGACTATAATTACAGCGTTTCATAAGAGCGATATCTTTGTTCGAAGTAATTAATCAAGTAGGTAATTGTTATATGGTCTAGGAACATAATTATTATCTTGAAAGCACTTCTTCATACAAACGGCAAATTTCTCCACTGCCATTCGTTGAAGTATAGATTATAATCAATAATCGTAATTTAATTAATTATTATAGGGTGGAATAATTATTTATAATTACGTTTGAACTTCCTTACTAAGGCATAACACTTGAAATATCAAGCTATCGTATTTAAAAATACCCATTTTTTTTTTATTGTTCAACAAATAAGTATATTATATTACAATTAAACATAACTCAATTTTCATCCTGGCTCTTATGTTTGAGATAACATTTTCATTAGCGTTTTGTTTAAACATACCTATATAACAAATTATATTTTCAAATATTTTCTCATTACAGCGTAGTAACTTAAAATACTTTTAACAAAACTATATACTTTAAGCTCACACAAGCTAACACTGTTCACTCACACCACACTCGTTTCAAAATCCGCGTAAACTTCCCGTAATCCCGTTTTATTATTCCCAAAATCCCGCTTCACTATCTGTCAGCAAGTCAGTATTCAAGTTTTACTAAGCAGATAATTAATATCAGACAGGTCAAAAGCCAGCACTTGATAATGTTGTAGTCAATTTGATTCAACATCATAATTGGTTTATTTATTAAAAATAACGCTATAAAATAATTTGCGAAGTTAATTACGTTGTCTTCTAAGAAGTAAATAAGTTCAGTGTTAATGAGATAATGTAACAAATATAAGTTTATGAGTATTTTATCTCTAATATACTACTAAAAGTTTTAATAACTGATTATTACTAACTTCTGGAGATTTCTTGTAGGTACTAAATATTTTTTAGACTTATGCTACGGTTTACCGCGTTTCACTCGCATTCCAAAAGGACTCAGATGCAATCAATCGCCTTGCCAAATTTTATTGAAACCTGTTCAGCAGTTTACGTGAAAAAGTAACAGACAGAGTTACCTACTTCAGCATTTATAATATGGTGGACTTTAGGCTAAAGCTTCTCACACTGAGAGAGACCCATGCCCAGAAGGCATCATGTGAGTTGATGAGTAGGCAGAAAACTAACCTGTGTCTCTGTGAGGCTCAGCGCCTGCGCGAGCTGTTTCCTCTCCGCCCCCACCACGTAATGATTCTTCTCAAACGCGTGCTCCAACTTCAAGAGTTGTGATGGAGAAAACGCCGTCCTGATCCGCTTCGGCTTGCGGAACGGTTGGAGAAGGAAGCCTGGTATGTCGGGACCTGAGGACAAATGCCAAAGTTACCATGAAATAATATACAGGGCTGAAATTTATTAGACGCAATGGAATATCGGATGCATTTCGATAAGTGTGCATCAGATCTCCACGAATAAGCCCTCACTACTATCGGACAACCAGAAGTACGATAAAGCGACATAACTTCATGGTGGACATTCCAAAAATCCGAATGAAACACTTTAAGATCACTTTTATCATGCGTACCGCTGAAATATGGACTGCTTCCCGAGTGGGTCTTCCCTGATAGATATAATCTGGTTGTCTTTAAATCACGAGTAAATCGGTTTCTTCTAGGCAAGCGAGCTCCATCGTAGATCGCGGTATCGCTTCGTATCAGGCGAACGGGGGGTCAAGCGTAAGCCTATCACGAATTAAAAAAATATATACAATTAAATGAAATATTATGATTCCATGTGCAACAAAAAAAAATTTAAGAACACGTTAACTGGAAAATAATTATACCTTTTTAGTGCTATAAAGAAAGCTTGCCAACATCACGTACGCCTCTATTGCTACTGATCTCGTGAATAGACAAAAAATTGTAAACTATACTGGGTGCAAAGTGTTAATACTTCACGTAGTAACTATCTGCGTCATGAGGCTCGTTACGCGAATATTTTGAGATTTGCTTGAAAATATTGATTTGTGTTATTTTGTTAAATATCGATAATTCATGCTTAGGAAAAGACAATAGCTTGCAGCATCTAAAATAAAAATATTATTATATTTTGGACAAGATAATTAAAATTACGTTGAAATAAAAACTACTTTTTACGGATTTTATCGCGTTGTATATTATATTATTTAATTCCCGACGTTTAAAAAATAGTTTTATTTCAATGTCTAATATTCGCTAAGTGTCAGAAACCAGTATATTAAAATTACGATTTAAAATGAATAAGTAATGATTACTGAACCTCCCATTTCGATTTGTCACACGTTTTCAAACTCACCCTGTATATTTATGTACATGGGTTTGCCAATCTCATGGGAATTTTCACAAAATTCCTTTCTTACAAATATCTACTCAACCTACATGCCTAATTTCAAGCTCAGAGGTGGCATTTCGCTTTTATATAATATATAGATAAACTGAAAACCACCCTTGCACCCTTTAAAGGAAGTGATTCTAACCACGATATTGAACTTTCCCTATGAAACCCATCACTGATACATGAAAAAAGACTTTTCATATATGCCTAAATGTAGTCTGTCTACTTTTGTATTGGAAGATGTATTTATTTTTCACGAATAGGTAATGTTTCGTAGGAAAACTTGTTGAGTACGACGGGTGTTACACATTGTCACCCCTTTAACGGGTACAGGCAAAAATAAATCGACTGCCTCTATATACTATATATATATAAAGATACCTACAGCACAAAACATCGATACATTAATAATATTGTAACAGGCCGATGTCTCTACGTTATAGATATTGAGGAAAAACTAATATGGGTGTATTTATTAGAGCAACGGAAGCCAAAACAAGAAAATGTATATGTGAAAATGGATCTTTTTGTGAATTTGTGTGGTTTATGTGTGAAAATGTTTGTTTGTCTATACGTTTGTACGCGCATCACGCAAATCTACTCGGTACACGAAATCGGATGCAGTTTAAACAGTTGTATTGCTAAGGATCTAATTTAAAATCTGGTGGATGTTTCACCTTAATACGTCAGCTCGAAGGCGAAATTAGTAAGTAAATTCTTTGCGGGTTTTTGCTAGTAATAAAACAAATTAGAATAAAAAAGTTAATTAATTTGCATCAATAGTATTTATCTGTCGTTAATAAGTACAAGTTAATGTCCAGTTTATTGTGGAAAAAACCTAATGAGTGTTTTGTAACAATTGGTAAAAGAACAAACAAATATATCTCAGCACAGCACGACCGACAACTGTAGACAACCATTTTGTCGACTTATCACAAGAAAAAAACCATTCTTATGTAAAGAAAATGTCATTTTTATCGACTTACAATCGACATAGCTTGTCTATAGTTTTGTCTTCAGTCGGGAAATACGTAATTTTTATGCGTGATTGACCATTCAAAGCGGTGATGAACGATAGTAATTGATTTATAACGAACTTGATACAGTTTTCCTGCATAGAATAAACACGGAAAATGGTAACAGATACGGATTTATGGAGTAATATAATATTATCGTTGACAACTTAGATTGAATCGACATAACTTATATGGTCACTGCGACATGACAAGAACAGTAATAAAATTGTCATTTATACACACTTATTGAATGTTTAATATAAAATGCTTTGACATTCATAAATAATTCATAAGTTAATAGAACGTGCAACGACACTCTCAATTAATGTGTGTAAGCGTGGTTTGCTAAAATGCTAATTTTATTTAAATTTAGAAAAATCGCTGCAAAGAAAATGATAGTTTTAAAAATTTTAATATATCTATCCTGAATCATTCAATTCTTCCAAAAATAAATTAAAATATAATTCTTATATAAAATCCTTGGACATTATGATGTTGGTCACATCAACTGTAAAAAAAATATAGGTAAAAATATTATTTACTTAGAATTTGACAACACTCCATAAATTAAAAGATTCTTACTGCAAAATATGGCACATTTTGTTACTTTCTACACCACCCATAAACTCGAAAATAAAAATTCGAAATAAAAGAACAAAATTCCGCGCGCACTATCCTTGTAGTGGCGTACCAACTATTAAAATTAAATTAAACAAAGATTACCACTAAACGATCGCGGCCCCAGGAGGATAATCCATCATCCACTTATGTTATTTCTACGTACTAAGAAATATGAAGTAATGAAACACCACAAATTATACAGTCGAGTGTTTCTGTTTTATAAATGCTATTTAGCTCTGTGTTGAAATTTGACGTTTGTTAGATTTACACAATTGCGTTTGTAAAATGTCTATTATTATACGTTTTGAGGTTTATGGATCGTAATCAGCAGGATGCTAATGTAATTCGCATATTTACACGTTAGATATTGTGTGTCGTACGTACTATTGATACTGTATTCACTTTAATCGTTCGCCATTAAAGGGAAAATGTCTTGATTGAGTAAATTGAGTTGTTTATTCTGTCAATGACTACATGACAGCAGCATGTACATAGTTATTCATATGCAACTTGGCAACTAAGCTATTAAGTTAACATAAAGTTTCATGCTCATGCTAAACTTCATTATTTAGCTATCATGCTCTAAATATTTCTCTGCGTTTCCCACTCCCATAATGGTTTTATTCACCACTACCGGGTTTGAAACTTCTGTACACAAAAGCAATTATATTATAATTATAATTAAAAACTGACACGCCCACTCCAAACAATTACTTGTAGATTACCCAACCAATTTAGGCTTCATATCAAAATAACAGTGATGCTAAAGGCCTCGTCCAACTTGGAACTTTAATAGGCCATTAGTTATAAGGAATAATATCACCCGTGGGTGGCTGCATACGCGTTCCGCACGCAGTGGCCTTGTGGCGACGTCCTGACATTTGCTAATGACATTATAATTGCACACACGACCATTTTACCCAGACCTATCTTCACCCATTCACCATTCTCTACACACAATTCAATAATGTGTCATTTTATAATGGTCGTGCTTTTACAATGCAGTATTTAAGGTACGATATCAATTACATGCAACGTCATTGTTGGTCGAGACATTAAAATTGAGATGTTATCGTTTATTTTTATTTATTATTCGTTGGTGGGTTTAATGAGGAGATTACTTTGTGAGCAAGATAAAACTGTCATAATCCAAGGTATTTCCACTTACATTGTCGCGCTTACAGTACTATTAATGTCAATGATAAATATATTCTCTTCAATGAAAGCCCGTTAATAAAGTTAAAATAACCTGTAGGTGTCTGAAAAAGGCTTTAATTTTCTTTATGATAAATAATTTTGACAGCTTTCTCGTATACGAAGAGGACTATCGAGATAATCGTTGGTGAAACAGCTAAAATTACATATTACATATTTTCTTACGTGTTATTTGCTTTGAGCATTTCGTAAGTATTTTTTAATAGCGAAACTTACAAGTTATTGTATAGTCCTTCCCTGAGACAATAAAACAATAAAGTAACATATAGAAATTTAGAACAAGTAAATGTAAAAGTCGGAAAAGGGGTCATGACGTAGTCTTTTTTCCTATGCAAATATTGAAACAGGAGTAGGAACTCAAAAAGGATTTAGGCAAAATATAAAGAAAAGAGCAAAAATGGCATTATGGTCATCAACACATGATAAGACATAATGCTTCTCGCAGGTCTTGTCCCCATCGAGACTGTCTACACCAAGCTGTAAACTCGTCTCAAGTTTTATACCCACTGGTGTTCACACCAACGGATTTCGATTTTGCTCCTATGGTCGTATCAGTTTTGTTCATAACACAGCAATGTAGCCCAACAAATAATAAAAAAATGGGCATGGTAGTAGTAAAATATAAAATGCTACATTGTGACTAACAATTATGTAGTGGGTTATTACATAATGTATCAACTAATTGATAGAAAACCATGGGGACCAAACTAACCGTCATCGCTAATTGACGGGTGTGAAATTCCCTAAAGAACTGTCAAATGTCAATTTATTTACGTAAATTTTGTGGAATTCCCTGA
The DNA here is from genome assembly GCA_910591435.1 of Acronicta aceris. NCBI lineage: Eukaryota > Metazoa > Arthropoda > Insecta > Lepidoptera > Noctuidae > Acronicta > Acronicta aceris. Next base: position 9,975,128 of record OU342780.1, on the reverse strand, counting down.
AGAACTGTCAAACTTCAATTTATTTATAATTTTACATAGATAAAGTGTCCATATCATACACTCAAAAATATGATAATATTATAACAGTTACTTAAAAGTAGTAAGATGATTTTATAAAGACAGTGTCAGTATATAGGTACTGTGAGAGCAGGTGACAAACACTTCATTGTTTTCTATTTAATAATACAAATAACTATTTTCTTTATAAAAAAATCTTTCTCAAAATGATAAGATATTGATACATTTATAATAAAATAGTATTTCAAAACATAGCAAGAACAAATGCTAAGATAAACGTTTCGCGATTGGCATTTTATGACTAAATACTTATCTATTTTTGTGTGGCTAATACAGTTTTTAATAAAACTACCATCTTCAATTTATTAATGAAGACTTCATCACTGTACAGCCTACAAACATGATTACGTAAGCTCGGACATTGCTTAACTCATTATGACCATATAAGTAAAAATACCAACAATAAACAGCTTATATAAAGTACATAATTGCTAAATAACGACAATTTAATTACCACTTGAGTTTATGTCAACGCAAATGTGCGTTTTGCGTGATAACACACAAGTTTCGCAAAAGTGGTGCAATTTATTTCTATAATGTGTTTTCACACTAGTCTTTACGTTTGGACTAGTTGTGACTTATTAGTCGCTATTAGCAGCGATCTGATAAACTGCCCTATATAACGGTGGCAAAGGAATTGTATTCAACATGCAACACCACAGCAACGATAAAAAATGGCGGCTATCGCTGTTGTCAGTTGTAAAACAATTTTTGTTGTTCAGTATTCTAAAATACAATCGTACCTTTTTTTAATACAAAAATACTGTATGTATTTAAGTACCTAGTTACTTGTTTCAATATTTTAGTATTAAAATTGTATTATAGATTTAATGTGAAAAACTTCCTCCATTCATAAAATTCTAGAAAGGAAAAATAAATAACTTATTTTTTAAATAACCTATTTTTATTAATTGAATAACAAACATCTTCTTATCTTATAGATAACCCGCGAGAGTGTCACAAAACACATAAATTTTTCGTTTTTACGACTACTTACGAGAACAGATAATTATGTTGACGTTCGAAACGAACCTACAAGCCAACGATAATTCTTAAAAACTATATCACAACAAACGATACAGTGATTTAAGTAATTAATGACGCCGCGCAAAGGTCACTGCGCGATGAACTTTTTTAATGAATGATTTTATATAGTTAACGCAATTAACGGGAATTATGAATTGAAAATGCACGTCATCAATTAAAACAAGCTTCTAGTTAGTTTATCATGGTATTTATATTAAACGATGATGGGCCATGACAACCCAAATGATTTACGATACAATCATCTGATATCTACTTATTATATTTGGGCCATTAAGTACTCTTTTTATTAGGCATAAACTTTCCGTAGCGTTGGTCGAAAAAAGTTGATAAACTTTAAAAATATCAGCTAAAATAAATAAACCAAACCTATAATAAGGATACCATTATCTCGAGCGGGCAACAGCAATAACTCAAGTTAATTAATCATAGTTTTCGATGCTCTCCGCAGCCGTCGACATTGTAAATCATTTGTCTAACTACCGATCGCATCACTAACAAAATGGCTGCCCACTCAAAGTAACCAACATAACAATCATTATAAATCGTTGCTTTTTAACGTCAGTTAATCGTCGCAGTCGCCCGACAACAAAGTAAGCTCAAATTACATCCAATTATAAGCTATTCAATCCTTTTAGTGGAAATATGGTTTAAAAAAACACGCGGTTTAACAATATGTGGTAATTAAGAAAAAGCGCGCGTAACGAAAGATGTGACGGGCAGTGCTACCAACATATTTAACGAAGCAGATAGTGATGCGCAAGTATCGATAAGTGGGACGATTGATAATGACATGCAAATAAGCATCTAATTAGCGTAGCGATTTAAACGAACCGTACATGACGAGATTACACTGCCGGTAGTTTTTATGAATCATAATTATAAATAGGCGCAAATATCTATGCGATTATCTGTCTCAATTAATATGTCCATTAATCGTAAGGCATAGAAAGTTGTATATAATTAATGTAGCCAATGCATTTTTTTAATATCAACTTTCTATCTAGGATTTTTTTTTGAAAGAGAAGGATACTCTTTATACTTTGGTACATTTAATTGAACATAAAGAATATTGTCAATTACAAATTGACACTTGAATTAGAATTTAAAAGAACTAAATTATCAAAAAATAAACTAATCGACTAAAGAGCAACACTATAAAATAATCAAATTTCGAACAACAATGGCGTCAGTTGATAATCGGGAGTCGAGTCCCGCTCCCTCACATAAAACCTTTGTCAGAACGCTTATTAGTTTTGTATGAAAAAAATATTTTATTTTTATTATTTCCCCCTTTTTGTGACGATTTTGACGGGCCGAATGCGCGTTAAGCCAGTTTAATTAAAATCCAGTTCTTTATAATGTCGCCGGGTTCATAAAAATAACATTTGGAATAGGGTTGCAGATAAAAATGGGGATGATAAAGCAACTAATCTTTGGGAGTTTATTATGAATATTTACTGTACGGAAGGAGGGACAAATTATGATGGCGGCCCTTTGTTGACTTAAATAATGGTGTGAAATTGAGTAGGGTAGTTGTGGATTACTCGGGAACGGTAGGGGCGTCCATGTTGACAATCGACTAAATTAAGTAGGTAGTATTTTGGTGTGCAATAAAGAATATTCTATCTATCTATCTAATGGGACGGTCTATCTTAGATTATTAATTAGCTTAGATTATTTGTTTATGCTATGTATAATAATTAATGAGCATCTTAGTTCAGTTTTATGTGGCCAAATTCTAAAAAATCCCTATCGGACGGAAAACCTACATGGTCAAATAATATAGATACCTACTTTTATATCAACTTATGGAACTATTTAATCATTAAATTAAATTAAAATGACCTTTAATGTAATCAAAAAGATGAAGCAAAATACTATGTAATTAGTCTTTTAGATTAAGTACATGTTTTTAAACTTCGCGCGTGTAAAATGACAGCTGGCAATTTATAAAAAAAAACTACCGTATCCGATTGTCCCGAATGTGCTCAAAACATTCTAAATTCAAAGTCAAACACAAATCCGGGGCATATCATACATCAGAGCAACAAACTATAAATTCATGTTGTTATCATCATAATTATGTTATCACCATTTTAATTGCAGCTAATGGGCCGATAGTTACAATGTATTCGGGGCTATAGGCTATCGGCGTACAGTAATGAAACAGACCACAAACGGGTCAAACAGCCACAATATTGTTTCAAAATAGTTTTATTACTAATAATACTATGTATATTGTATTTACATTGACGTCTAGTTGTAGTCATAACTATCCCGAAAATGGTTTAATGAAATACTTATCATTTTATTGCAATTAATATTTTTGCAAAATATTTTAAGATAGAAAACCAGTATGGATAAAGATGGTGCCTCTAACAATTTTTTTATGAGGCCTCATTTGTGTCCCACTGCTGGGTATAATGCGTCTCCTAACTCAGTCTACTCAGTCTAATCGATGGCAAAAAGGGTTATAATAAGGGCGTCTTCAGACCACGTTGGCAAAAAGCGGTCGAAATCAACTCGCCAACTTCTCATCAAATTTTATTCTTTATTCCACCCAATATCATTATAATAAGTATATTAATTCTTCAACTCATAGATAAATATTTTAAAAAGTAATTTATTTATATTTATAAAATACTTTATAACCTATTGCCATTAACCGGGCCCAAATCCAGACGCCAAGCGGCTACTGAGAATTTTATATAAAAACCCGATTACACTTTGCTTGACCTGGGAATCGAACCAAGGGCCACTAGGCTAACGAGGCAGATTTTTAGTGACTTTAGTGACTGATCTATGGACGCTTATTCTGTGATTTAGTGACTGATCTATGGACTGTGAGGAGGCTAGTGAGTTTCTCACAGTTAGTGACTAGTTACTGTAGTTCACCGAATTGTTATTAAATTTGCAAGTTTTTCTTAAATAAGTAGTTTGTTTATCGTACCGAATAACACCATGACTATTTTAGTAAGTAATATTTGTTTGATCCTTGTAGGTAGAAAATATCTAAACATACACCTCATAAGCTCTCTTAGGTTCAAAGATCGAGCCGGTGCATACAGTAATAAATTATTCCTCTAATAGATTCTTAGAAACCGGTAAATTTATGATAAATGCTAACTTAAGTATCGAATTGCCAACCTCTCCTTTTAACATTTTGTTTCTTAAACATAATCATCCTCTCAGCCGTTTTCACAACTATGTTGGGGTCAGATTCCAGTCTAATCTAGATGCTGGTATCAGGATGTGGACGGACGAGGTGTCTTGCCCCTCCAACCAAAGCAAGGATTCTCCGCCCATGCGGGTGTTTTGCCTGGCGGGCCGCAGCCCGATCTGTATTATGCAAGTTGCGTTGCGAATGTTACTTGCGCGATTCAGGATTTATCCGTCGAGTTTCTGATGTAGCGCGGTAGATGTCGCTACAAGTATTTTACATAAAGCGACTATCGAAAACAATCAATAAACGAAATCGATGGATTGACGGACAAACTTTGTAGTTGAAATTACTTTCAAACGCATAGATATAAAATATCTTTATTCTAAGTAACTCTACAAATGGGTTGAATTAACAAACTTTTTATTTTGAAGTCCATCAAAGAATGTAGCTGCTTGTCAAATTCCATGATTCTAGGTCAATGGGAAGGCTTTAATTTATTAGCGAGTGTCGAAATTTGAGACATTTATGGCCTATTTATATATTTTTATTGCATGGACTAAGAAGCTTGATTTTTTTATAACACCAAAGACCTAAGTATTTGTTATTTATCTCAACGTGATACCTCCACGCATCCCTGAGAAAATAGGTCTTCTCAGACAGACAGACGGACAACAAAGTAATCCTATGAGGGATTCTATTTTTTGAGATACAGAGATTTCTAAATTTGTATTTATTGTACGAGTATAATTTCTAGTGTTTGTATGTAAGGTGAGCATTTGAGCAACGTTGATACTTATATTATTACTTATTTATACTATAACTATTATTTTTTTTATATATTTAATATATACAGTGAATGTATTATTTAGTTTTAATATATATGCATGTTTTTATCTACCATTTATATACACCACCAATTTCCCATTAAACTTTTTCCTACATCCTCTGTGTCCATCCAATGGACGTTTGTAAGAAATTTCTTCTTCTACTAAACATGTTTGTATAAGTACTAATCCATGTTATCCGTAATCTTTTTATAGTACAATAAACAGTATTCTATTTATCTATCTATATGGAACCCTTATGTTATCTTATATAGGGTCAAGACAGCAAGGCCGCAGTGCAATTCGACCCAATAGGATCTTTTGTGATGCCCCAGATACCTATAACTCATCTGTTCTTCAAACAGCTCTTCCATGAGCTTTATAATGAGGCCTGGGGGTATGAGTCTGTACAGGACACAGAAACCCTAAAACACAGAACATTAAAATAAGACTAAAGATGTTCTTAAGATCTTTAAACAATAAAAATAAAATGCAAAAAGAAATAATAACTAATTACGAATGAAACGTTGTAATTAAGTCATAAAATTTTAATTGACTTCATTAGATATGAGTTATAAAACATATTCATTGTGGATCTACGGCGCCTTGAACATACGCCTATACAAGTATTATCATAACTACATATATAATAAGATTGCATCTAGATTGTAATTTCTATGTAAGCCACTTGCGAGTCTAATTATGTGAAATAATATATAATTAAACTTATTATGGTTACGTAGAATATTCACAAAAACCAGAGCGCTACCGTAACAATCGTCAATTTTGGCGGACCTTTCACGTTTTCACCCTTATGGACAGGATCATAAGGGCCAAGAGATGTCAACGGCCAAGGTTACTGATTTTACAACAACAAAAACCAGCTTCATTACTCAGTCAGAATGTGAAATAAAATGTCACCTTTCCCGATTAAATAAAAAAAAATTAAAAGTTAGTATCTTTATCTACATAAAAGCCAAAAAAAGATCTGACATCAGAAAAAAAAATCCTGAATAAAGTAGACTTAATAAAAATAACCATTTCTTTAGTATTTAATTTTGCAGAGATCTAACAAACTCAATAATTGAACTTAAAAAACCAATACACAAAGGAAAAACAAATAGCCGTTCAAATTTCAAAAGTAACGGACAGAATAACGGCAGTTTTAATCGTAATTAACTTAAACCTTAGTTCAACGGTAAAAGTTAAACAAGTAAAGAAGCTTTAAACGGATAATCTGACTTCTACAAGACAATAGGAATAAACAAACCTATTAAAACCTCTTTGTACGTCACACAATAATTGTAGATAAAAAAGTATAAGCTTTTGGTTATTCAACAATGACCCCTGGTGGCCACATTTTAAAATCCATTACTACTTTTCCGTACAAGATGTCAATCAAAGTATTGAGAAACTTATTACTGTTTTCAAATACCAACCTTTAAAATACTGGTGGTATAAAAATCACGAAATTCACTTGTCTTGATTTGACTTAATCGAATATGGCCTGTCAAACTATCCATTGAATAAAAGAAGATCGTGATTGAACCTAAAATTGAAGAACTGACTATATTTTTTCATGGTTAGGTACTCCTGTTTCATTTTCGTTGAATTGATAAAATATTTATTCAAATACACCAATAAAATAAACCAAAAAAAGATTTAAATTGACATTGATTTTTATACCTGATAGCATAAAATGCGACGTCAAAGAAATCCAAAGAAAAACATAATTCAGCTTTGTTTTCGCGCCAAACGAATGGATCTGTTACTTTCTTTTTACAAGCAAAGACAACAATCTTAACATACACAGATAACGGACTTTTTATCATAATGGAGTCGTGTTGAGATAAGCTACTACGTTTTTAAACATTAAAATTCTGACAACGACATAATAATATCTTTACACTGCACGCGACGTCGAATCGATAATCCTTACGAGTAAAAAAAAGGTTTTTATAAACGATTTAAAAATGTGGTCGTATTATTCTTTTTTACCACAGAGTAAAAAGATATATATGTAAGTATACAAATATCTCATGATACTTTTCGAAACAAGCAGTCATAACGTGATGATTTATTGATCACGAAAGCCCATTAGTAATGATAGGTTGCTACCCCATCGCATACAACCAACGTAACCAACAATTGAGACTCACAGCCTATGATAAGCCAAATAACATTATCTACGTGCATGTAACGTATATATTGTTATATATTGTAACGTAGAAACTTGAAAGCAGTTGGAATGAATATTAGTTGAATATATAAAATTGAAACAGTTAATATAACGCAGTAGGCATATTTTGTTATTTACCGGGGGAAAGCTTCAAAAGACGAGCGATCTTCGGAGATAATACCGGGGAGTGTGGGTTCCTTACCCACTAAAACCACCACTGTGGCCAATATCAGAACATGTAGCAGGCAATGTGTGTGGACATATGTATCTCACAATAATCGTATCAAAGAAATAGGAGAAGAAAGAAGAAGAAAAAGAAGAGGAAAAGAATAGTAATCTAAGAGTAAAATCTATGCAACTAAGTATAAAGAAACAATTCAATGCTATACGAGTATTAGATATTGCATGCGACGGAAAACTATCGTTGATAGTACATGCTATGGGATATAAATTATGGAACACTATATTTACTGCCAATAATTGTTTCTATCATAATTAAATTCTGGATATCTGACATCTATTGACAGAAGATGCATAATTATATTTACCTAGTTGAAACATTTTGTATGATAACCCTGTTAGTTTTCGAAAAAACAAAATTCTAATTTGAAGCGAGTTTTTAATAATAGATTGAACATCTATTCCTTTTGAAGTAAACTAGATTGGGTTATGGAACTCAAGCTTGCTTCAAGTATCAAAATAGTGCTCACATTACATATGGACTGACAGATTGGTTGTCAAAAATCAACAATCCTAACGTCCTAATAGAATTGCGATTTTGACACAATAAAATAGCAGAATTCAACCATTACTAACCACGGTTTCGTGTTAAAACTACCGAGTTTGTCTCTATTGCAAGTCAGTAAAATCTTAATCAACTTCAATTGTAGATAATTAAGTAGTTAAGTAGGTACGTAATTAAATTGGACTGCCATAGGTAAGTGCCCCATACGTACGCATTTATCGAGTTTCACAACGCTTATTGCACTGAGTGGCCATATTTGAAAACAAAACTGGACTAGGCGGAACGCAGGTGCATATTCCAAAAAAAACTGAACTTATTTCTGGCCAAAGATGGGGCAAATGCTGTTCCAGAATAAGTCGGCTAGTATGTAATTATGTTTATTCGAAAGAAGAACAAAATGTTTCTTTTCGCCAAAGACTTGCATGAACAGAAACTCCTGCACAGAAAATAAAACTCAAATAACCAACGTATCTAGTTTTAATGGTCAATTTAGCGCCGGAAATGAAATCCGGACCAAATTCGACAATAAAAATCGAATTATTCAATAATTTGTATCGTAAAACTAATTCGAACGTAGAAAACGCAATTAGGTAATGATAGAATGTATGTTAAATAGATTCACTGGGTAAATGGATTAATAACAAAGTTTGTGCTTCGTTTTCTTACCTACGGCCATTTTAGGATACAACAATTCAATACAAAACTAACTTAGGTATACCTCAAAAAGTAATAGAATTTGATGGAAACCCGTCTGATGATCAAAAAGTCTATCTACAAGACTACACTAATTTAAATTCACTCAATTCGGCCGCAAACAATAATGCAATAAAAATGCAATAAAAATGCAGTATAGGCAGCGTTTGATGCTGAAATATATCACTTTATATTAGAAAGTATTATTCAACAAATATATGTAGATAGACTTCCTTTTACAAAATAACGGGAAATTATCGTATTGACTCAAGAACAGCATTGCGATATTTTTTTCTGAAGCTTTTCGTTTGATCTCATGTTACAACATTACTGTTCTACTATGCTCGCCCTTATATCGCCAAAGTAGGGGATGAAAGCCACATCAGGGTCCAAATTGCAATAAAAACAGTGAACATAGTCGAAAACGCCACGGAACTATGTATGTTACAAGAAATGAGAAACTACGAAATGGAGTCGAATAGCTTTGCTATTCTCGGCTAACGTTTACTTTCACGTTACGGCTAAATGTGCCAGATAATTGTCAGGGAAAACCAATGAGGAATATTGGCATAACACCAGAAATTCTTGGCTTGGTAAATTAACATGACCTAAATCAGAAAGTAAAACGACAACTTAATTCATCTTCTGGCTAGATTCTTACAAGTAAACTTGAAATGCTACCAAAATCGGCAGCACTGGATCAGAAAAAGATTAAAAGAAATTGAATGTGTCCTTAATTCCAAATATAATGAGGATTCCTTAACATTAGAAGCGAAAGCAGAAATTTTGGTAAAATTCTTAACAGAAATGAAGGTTTTTATAAAAGCTGTAGGCAAAGATTATTCACATCAGTTTCGGACTACAAAAATAATTGTGAACTTTTTTCATGGCAGAAAATTACAACATAATTTGGTACTTAGTAGGAAAATATTTTCTGTTAGTTTGAAAGGTTTTGAATCGTGACAATGAACAAAGTTTTGATCATTAATCAAATGATTGCCTACTCTTTAATCATTTTTTATGATAAAAATATTACTTAGCAATGATTCTTAGTTTTTTCCGCCTCCTTTGAGCGACGGGTACCGTGTAGCGGACTAAACACACAAATAAATAAAAACATAATAACCTTACGATTTTTTTTTACACCATAAAAATTGTGAATAAGTGAATCTTAATAGATGACCTCTACATTAACCCTCATCTCATAGAAACTTTTTGTCCTCAGACTTGTAAAGTGGACATTAGCTTTCAAAACATCGGAAGCATCCTTCACAAGGCTAAGAACTCGTGTAAATTAAAGAAATATAAAGAATAACATCGATAAGAAACCAAAATCCAGAAGCAATTTCAAAGTTTAAAAAATCACTCATATTTTCAGGAATCATTTCGATGGAAATACTAGATTAGGATCAGACTTTAAGTTCAGGGAAACATAAAGATTTAGGAGCAATGTAAGTAGTCAACAATATAAAGGTCTCATCTAAAAACACCGCATAAAGTCCTCTATTTCGTTTAAGAAAACCGGACAAAACCTTTTTCCTGTTTGGTCTTTCCAAATAAAAAACGATGGAAGAATTGAGAATTTTAAATTGCACATTGTAGGATACTCTTATGTCAAAAGCCTTCCAAAAGCTCTTGAAGATCTTTGTAAAGTTATCAAAATCAGTGTAGCACTTGGAAAAAAAATCCTATTAATCAGAAAATTAAATCTACTTGCTAGTAAAAACTTACCTCCAGGAAACCTGTGTGGGAATATCCTGCCGTGCCTGTTGATGAGCCAAGGGTACAGCGTGTAGGATTCCCGGGGGACAGGAGGCGCAGGGTGCGGGGGAGGGTGCGGCGGCAGTGGACCTCCAAAACCCTGCTGCTGGTGCGCCAGAGCTGCGGCAAGTGCAGCTCCTTGGAAATGCGCCAAAAACTGGTGGTGGTGACTCTGAGCATCCAAATATGGCAGCCTCTTCAGCTCAGGGGAAGGAAACACCGCCGGCAGCGCACTAGGCCTCAGCAAAGGTCTGGGCGAGGGACTTCTTGGTGACGCAACCGGAGACGGGGAGCCAGGACTCGCCAGCGGCGGCGATGTCTGCTTCGGCCGCTCAGAACCACCCACTATACTGTCTATACTAAATCCTATCTTCGGCTTCGATGGCACCGCCACCACAGGAGTCGGTGCGAGAGGCATCATGCTTTTACACACAACGGGTCCGTCACAAAAAAAATACACCAAATCAGAAGCACATGTCACACAGAACACAATCCATCGTGACGCGAGCGCGCGATACGAACGCCAAGGCGGCGCGCGGCCGAATGAGCCCTCTGCACTCACGAGACGCCCGTCGACACGGAAAAAAAATAACGAACATGGACTCCTCACCTCCTATTGGACGGTATTTACCGAGGGGTGGCGACTGATCCCCGAGCTGCACTCTTAATTTGAATGACTGCCTCACGATTGGCCAGCAAGCGTGTAGAGGTGTTATTTGAATTTGGAACGCTTTCCCAGTGGGCGGTTTGAGTTAAGAGCTTGTGATTTAGCCGGCCGTATGGCGTATTACATCAGGTTTGTGGCGTGAAATGCGTCGAGTGGTGCTTTCGAATTTAGCTGGTTATGATTCAATTAAGGCGTCGATTGGGTGGGTAATCGCGGTCGACTTGCTCGTTTTGGGCTAGTCGGCTCGCGCTGCGCTCGCCCGCTCCGCTCGCCTCCGCACGGTGTAATACTTTTTAATTAAGTCCGATGCTTTATTAGCTTAATGTCGCGAGATAAACGTGGATTTTTCAACGATTCCCGCCAATAATTGATTCGAACAAAATGGCGGACGTTTATAGTCGCGTTCGGTTTAATTATTTTTATCGATAATAAAATAATTTGTTGCTGCGGCCGTACGATTGTTTTCTTATGTAGTTGAATTAAATTTTAATGAAACCCGATAAAGTTTGAATTTCACGGATATTTTCCACCATTACAAACTAAACAGTGTTTGGTAAATAGTTGATTTTTTAATTAAAATTGTTATGCTTTATAGTCTGTAGTGCATTGTGATTGATTTTTGTTTATAAAATAAAGATTGGTTACTTTATGATTATTGTAACTATTCATTATGAAACATTGAAGTAGGTATTTTGATAAAGACTTTTTAGTCAAATTATTATTTATTTTATAATCGGTAGCATATTCCGTTAAGAAATAGGGACTAACTTACCTACACGTGTAAGTAATATTTGATAACAATTAAAAATAAATACTACTTTATTAGTACCTACCTACCCTTACCTAGATGTAGTGAGTACCTAATTATGTAGGATAGGTACCTATTTCAATAAGAATGAAAGGATAACTACCTACCTACTCTACCTCAAAAGTTGGTAGAGATATCTATTCTAAGGCTGCTCCAATGCCGTCATTAAATCACTTTTATTTCATATCCAGCATTTTTTGAAATATTTTCATTATTCGTCGAATAATGAATACAATGTTGATTGTTCGACATCGGTGAATAAATTGTCAGACATCTTTTTTATGAATACACATACAGATTCAATAATAATTAGGTCATTGTATTCTGTACAATTAATAATATGGAATACAAATAATTAATGGATAAATTTTATCATTCATGTAAAAAAAAATTGTCATTTACTTAGTTAACAAGTTTTTTTTTAATTATGTGTATTTAAATATCTACCTACCTAGCGACATGTTTTTGCAATTTCTATGTAGGAAAGATACCTAATAATAGGTAGGTATTTAGGTACCTACCAAGCTTTAATAAGTAGGTAATTATTTAATTTTATTTACACTACATTTACCTATGTATTTACAATATTATTTCTATTTCAATAATATTGCAAGTAAATAAATGATGGTGTGTCACTATTCTTCTCTTTTTTTCGGGGAACAAAAAAATAAACAAGCTTTGCATAGTGTCACCGGCGATAGTCAATGTGGTCAGCCTAACGTGCCAAATGCTACGGAGTCACCCCGGCGGTAAACACAACTTTTTACTGCCTTTTAATTATTTATTGGTACTAAAGTGCCTATAGTACCTACGATAAAATATTAATTCCATTTTCAATCCCATCCAAACTCTACTTTTGATCTTTAATTTTTTCGAATTTCAAGCAGTCCACAAAATATCTTATGTTTTGGGGTACTAGGTAAGCTGATCAGCCATCTATAATAATTAAAGCTGTGCTTGCCGTGGTCAGTGTGTGAATGGGTGACCATTCTTAACACATAGAGACCCCTCCGTGCCTCGGAGAGAACGTAATGCCGTCGGTCCCGGTTGTCATACAAATACCTATCCAATCGTTCGTGCCGTCAGATGGGACTGGTCTACTCAAAGCAGCTATGGTTCTTTCCTCAAAAGGCCATCTCAGACATTGTCTTGCATTGTAACACTCACATATTGCTACTACTATGTCTGGACTTTAAAATAGACCATGATTCTCTGAGTTTATTTCAGTTTTTAGGCGTTAGTTAGGAAATGCCGGCGCCATCTAGTAAAGTATATTCTAAATATCCATTTACAAAAATAAATATCATTTGTCAAAGCCTGACAACCAGTCTATCTTCAAGATATTGGTAATGCCCAGAAATTGAGTTGAGGAGTCTGCTGGCAGTCGATTAGTGTAAAATAGGTACCTACTGTCATTCAGGTGGTGTATTTACGTTTGGAAAACTGTACCTACCCTTTCCGGATAACTAGCCATTGTAACTAACTGCTCTGCTTTTAACCCTCAGTTCCACTAATAACCAATTTCCAATCATATACAAAAAGATTTTTTCACATCCGGCTGTTATTTCCAGCGCGTTCAAACATACAAAAACAAACTCTTCAGTTTAATTATATCAGTACTAGCTTTTGCCCCCGACTTGTACTAGCTTTTGTCTGCGTGGTCCAATCTAGATAAAAAGTCTATGTGTTATTCCAGGCTATAATCTATATGTGTGCCAAATTTCATCCAGATCCGTTCTACCATTCTGGCGTAAAAGAGTAACAAACATCCATACATCCATACTCACAAACTTTCACGTTTATAGTGTTAGTAAGGATATAATAGTAGGTGATATAATACATAACCAGTTCAGTCCTTAAACGACTTTTGGCCCACCATGGCGTAGATCATTAGGTACCTATTTCTTGATACCTAGTTCAAAGACAATGAATGAGGATCAATTTTCTTTAACGGCCATTAGATCTTGATATGTGCAGGAGACACGCTGGACATGATAGCATACCAGCTAAAAGACGAAGACGAGGTAAAGGGCGGGTGATTTGGGTTGTCTATAATGTAAAAATGACGATCAAAAAGTACCAAAGTTACTTGCAGAAAATCATAGCCAATTATCATGCTATGTTGTGTTCCTAACAGTGAGCAAGGTCGCCAGAGCTCCGCGAGGAAGCGTTGTATTGGCAGTGTGGGGGACCGGTGGTGTTTTGTTACCGCAGCTGTCATACATGACAGCATGTCTCCTATGCTGCCAACCCAACTATTCCTCCTTAATTTACAGGGTCGGCAACGCGCGAGTTATACCCCTGGTATTCGTATCGTCCATAGGCTACGGTAACCGCTTACCATCGGGCGGGCCGTATGGTTTTTTGCCATCTTAGTGGTATCAAAAAATGGAGTGATACCACGGCCTCACAGAAAACCGGCGTTAAACAACGCTTACGTTGTGTTTCGCCGAGTGAGTGAGGTTACCAGAGGCCCAATTCCCTTTTAAAAGGTCGGCAACGCACTTTTGACTCCTCTGGTGTTGCGGGTGTCCATGGGCGGCGGTAATTGCTTACCATCAGGCGAACAATCTGCTCGTTTGCTCTCCTATCCCATAAAAAAATTACTGCCTAATTGTCTAGCTTGAATAAATGTTATTGACTTTGATTAACAGGACCTAGTCCTAATGTTGACCCCCTTCCAAAATTCTATGATTAAGGTAATTTTCCCCATTAAAGTGGAACTCGCTTTCGATAATAGATGACTTCCGCCTAACCTTATGCTCTTAACTTTCTTTTAAATAAATAAAGCTCTAACACACATTATGGGCTTAAATTACTCTGTTGATTGCTGATGGTTAGAGCGATTGAGTCGCATGCAACAATCCCAGTTCAAATCCGCGGCAAGGATTTTTTGCTTTGAATTTATATATTTTGCGGACTGACTATTGCTCGCGGTTTCATTCGACATCCCTAAGGACTTTTGAAACAAAAACAAACCTATGGCCTTTTCCAATGTCCAAACTAAGTAGGTATATTTATATCCTAATTCACATGGTTTAGCGGTTTAGGCGTAAAATCGTATGTAACAAAAACACAGTGTTACTTATGTAATTAATTTAGAATAGACTAGCTTACGACCGTGACTTCATCTGCGTGGACTAGGTACAGAATTGAATTCTACCTGGATAAAAATATCTGTGCCAAATTTCATCCAGATCCGTTTAGCCGTTCTGACGTGATTGATTCACAAACATCCATACATTCACGAACTTTCACGTTTATAATATTAAGGATTGCAATGAATACAGGTAGGTAAAAACTTTTGAAATGATAAAAAATTGTTGCACGGTTCAAAATAATAGGTCTTATGGAGAAGAGCCTGCAAGAATTTTCTCACCGGCTCTAGTCCATAGAAAACTTCTTTAAATAGGTAATTGATGTTTACAATGTTTTTCTTCTGTAATAAGTTAAGTAACGCATATTGCCATTAACTTATCACAAATCTAAGTTGCAACTAAATTTGCTTCGACCGAGTTTCGAATCCACGATTCGTAGCACGGAACCCAGTGGCTCCATTACTGTGCCAATCCGACCGACAAAATTATTGTAAATAATACAGTAACATAAAAAAAGAACAAAACTACAACGCTTGATAAAATAAGATTGCACGCTTCTAATTTACATTATAACTACTGAAATAAATTAATTATTTAGATAATTAGTAAGAAGATTACTTATCTATAATTAATTTTTCTTTATCAAACTTCCTGTTAATCTTTTTAAAATACCTACCTAGTATAAAACACTAATGAAATTTAATGTTGCATCACACTTTTATTTCTAAGGAATTAGGCAGAGGTGTAGTAACATAGAACGGAAATATACACCCAGACGTTTTTAGGTCGAACCATGTACAAGGGGTGGAAGCCGTTTACCGGCCACAAATCCAAACAACAATATATATATCGACCTAAAAACGTCTACATCGCTAACGAACTGTGGGTGTATATTTCCGTTCTATGTTACTACACCTCTGCCTAATTCCTTAGAAATAAAAGCGTGATGCAACATTAAATTTCATTAGTGTTTTACACTAGGTAGGTTTATTTTATATATATATATATATAATATACCACTAAGGTGGCAAACAAGCATACGGCCCGCCTGATGGTAAGCGGTTACCGTAGCCTATGGACGCTTGCAACACCAGGGCTATCACTCATCACTCGCGCGTTGCCGACCCTGTAAATTAAGGAGGATTAGTTGGGCTGGCAGTATAGGAGACATGCTGCCATGCACGACAGCGGCGGTAACAAAACACCACCGGTCCCGCACACTGCCAACACAATGCTTCCTCGCGGAGCTCTGGCGACCTTGCTCACCGTTAGGAACACAACATAGCACGGAGCTATGTTATTTGTAATTTCTATTTCAATAATAAATATTATTGTTGCAAAAGTAATTTTTGGAAATAATACCTTTTGTTGTCTCAAGAAATTTGGGCTCTGATTTAGGTAGGTATAGTATTCCGGCATGAAGGATACTAAATTGAAAGGGTAATGTAGTCTATGAATGCATAATGAGGTCTCAAAATGGAAACGTTCTGGTGTTGCTTGTGTTCATATGCTATGATTGCCACTAACTTACCATCAGGCAGCCCGCATCGTTGTACGCCATCACTACATAGTATAAAACAAAGTCCCTTCCCGCTGTCTGTCAGTCCCTATTTATGCCTAGATCTTTAAAACTATGCAACGAATTTTGATGCG
Source organism: Acronicta aceris (assembly GCA_910591435.1). Lineage (NCBI taxonomy): Eukaryota > Metazoa > Arthropoda > Insecta > Lepidoptera > Noctuidae > Acronicta > Acronicta aceris. The sequence continues at coordinate 9,958,412 of OU342780.1, read as the reverse complement.
TTTTGTTTAATAGATATAATGATTCAAGATGAAGGTTTTAAGCTATTAACATTACGCTACGACTCTTATGAATGGGGCAACGCCAGTGAAACCGCGGACGGGTCGCTAGTATTAGATACAATAAAAAAACCTTTATTTATTTCCTTGGTAGAAACACTAACGTTTCCCACAAGAACAGCTGAGCAAATCCACAAACATTCTCATAGAAACAAACAAATAATTGAGTCTAGTTACTGACAATTACGCCGCCATTTTGAATCTACTTGCCACTTACCAACAACAGGGAGATAAAATCAAATCTTTTGTAAGATCATAACACCTTAGACGATTGGGTACCTACAACTAGTGTTCAGTTATTCAAATGCGGTCACGATTCTGACCGCTCCCTCACACTGAGGCGTGATAATACTATGATTGAATTGTCTTGAAATATGTAGGTAGGTAACTAGTTTTTTTTTAATTTGCATAGGTTGTGGTAACTAGTCATCAGATGGGTAACTTTACAAAGTAGATTGTTGAACAATTTTGGAATAGAGTAACTTTTGAAATTTTGCTTTTTACTTGCATGTAGGTACGATAGAAACTATTACACAATCTTGTTCCAAAAAAATCGCTCAGGTAACCCCTCGTTCGGGAGTGTTTACTCCCGAAGGGGTTAAGAATTTTTTACTTATTTATATCTGCCTCGTTAGTCTAGTGGTCCCAAGCGCTACTGCTACGCTAGAGGTTCTGGTTTCGATTCCCAGGTCGAGCAGTGCTATTGAGGTTTTCTTGAATTTCTCAGTAGCAGTTCGGAGTTTGGTATTATGCCCGGTTAATGACAATAGGCTCGCCCGCAATTATATGGGAACTAAACATACCGGCGAACTGTATGTGTACATTAGTAGACCTCTGCCTAACCTTTCGGGGAATACAGGCGTGATGGTATGTTATTTATAACAAATAATGCAGTGATACCCTAGGGATATGATCATTGAACAGCCAAGTAGTTGGAGTAATCCCCTTTTAAAAGGCCGATAACGCACTTGTGACTCCTCTGGTGTTGCGGATGTCCATGCGCGACGGTAATCGCTTACCATCAGGCGATCCGTATGCTCGTTTGCCCTTCTATCCCATAAAAAAAAATACACAGAAAGAAAGCCAGCGTGGACGCCTAATACTTTGCAGTCTAGGTACAAGGTAAAAACATGCAACAAATCGAAATACGAGGTCCAGTAATAATTACTTATTCATTTTAAAATATAATTTAAGTGATCTAAATATTCTAAATTGTCCAAAAAATAATCTTATTTCTTATCTTAAGTGGTGCAAACTAAGCTACTTATTGTCTTCAGGTATGAATGATTGATATTTAACTAAAAAAAGACATATTAATAATTTCAAGCAAGTATCAACTTTCAATCCATTCCGTGTAGTTACTAGGTAAAGTATTAACGTTTTGCACTTACTACCATTTACCATTTTTTTTTCTATTCACGAGAACAGTAACAGTAGAGGCGCACGAGAGGTTGCCAAACTAGAGGTGCACGTTGCCAAACTCTCTTTACAACACTACAAAAGTATAATTACTTATTTTCCTTAATCACATAACATACCATTACGCCTGTATTCCCCGAAAGGCTAGGCAAAGGTACACCAATGTGCACCCATAGTTCGCCGGTATGTTTAGATCCCATGTAATAGGGCGCTTATTGCCATTAACCTGGCATAAATCCAGACTTCGAGCTGCTACTGAGAATTACATAGAAAACCCAATAACACTTTGCCCACCTGGGGATCGAACCCAGGACCTCTAGCGTAGCAGTCGCGCTTGGGATCACTAGACTAATGAGGCAGTCACGTGTTCTAAATGTTCTTTGTTACACATGAGAGTCTTAATTATATTTTGATTTGCCGCGTCTATTGGATTTCATCCTGCATAAGAGCATTTACATTATTGCTATCAATAAGTTTTCTGATTAACTTTTTGAACCCTTCCCTGTAACAGAATCCTTGTAACATAAAAACACATAAGTTATAATTGTGCCTGCTTAGCTCCTAAGTGACCTACAGCGATGTAATGGACGTTAAAACAGCGAAGCTTGGCTATAAGCGTACGCGCATAAAGCGGCGTGTAGTGTTGCGCTTCACTGGTTGCCGATTGTCGATGCAGAAGTGATGTGGAGGTATCGATGTCGATAATTTATTCTTTACAAAGCTTTGAAAAACTTATTCCTTGTATGACCTACTCTAACCTTCCTAAAAGTGTAAGTTGAAAACGGTGTAAGCTGAAATCCAACGCTTGACAATCTTCTTTCTAGAGGGATGCCAACGCATAATGCAATATAATGGTAATAATTGGTTATTTTTATGGATTACTTTTATTTCCTATGTTATTCCTTTTGGTATTATAGTAATATTTTATTTATATCTTATTCTCTTTCTTACTGACTGCGTCATTAGTCTAGGGGTCCTGCGGCTGCTACGCTACAGGTCTTATTGGTTGGTCCCAGTTGTTATTGGGGTTTTCTATAAAATTCTTAATAACAGCTCGGAGTCTAGATTTGTGCCCGGTTAACGGCAATAGGCTCGCCTCCCCTCCTGTTATATGGGACCTAAACATACCGGCGAGCAGTGGGTGTACATTAGTATGCCTCTGCCTAACTTTTCGGGGAATGCCTGTGTTCCTGTGATGCTATATTAAGGTATTATTCTTACTGTTTCCTGTAATACTCAAAACAATAAACAAACTACCTACCTATTATTTTATTCTTTATTTGTCTATGTGGGCTGTAATAACAATAAGTAGGTATATAGATTAATAATAGTTTACCTGTCAAGTAGACAACAATTAGGTACAATAACTACACGATAATAATTTAAGTATTTAATGAATTTATAAATTAAGTTTACAAAATATAGACATTATTTTTTTGGGTAACTTATCCTATATTGTGGCTTAGGACAATGCTCATCGTTAGGAGAATTCGAGAGAACTTTACGTCTATATTTCATATATAGACGTTAAGGTCTAAACCAAAACGGTTACCGTAACCTATGGACGCTTACAACACGCTTACCACTTTTACGTGGGAGAGCCATGCTTCGGCACGAATGGGCCGGCTCGACCGGAGTGATACCACGGCCTCACAGAAAACCGGCGTTAAACAACGCTTACGTTGTGTTTCGCACAGTGAGAGAGGTTACCGGAGGCCCAATCCCCTTTTAAAAGGTCGGGAACGCACTTGTGACTCCTCTAGTGTTGCGGGTGTCCATGGGCGGCGGTAATCGCTTACCATCAGGCGATCCGTCTGCTCGTTTGTCCTCCTATCCCATGAAAAAAAAAATAAACCTTATTATAAATATCAAACCGTACCTAATTGTATCGATTCGCTTCACAATTTAGATACATCGTCTCGTAATACAAAATAAAATGGCAAATTAAATAATTGAATTAAATATTTTCTCATTCCAACAGAAAGAAATAAAACTTTTTACAAATACGTTCGTAGTAGTAATTTTATCAGTAATTAACAAAAGTATAATACAACAGTAATTATTATATAATAAATTTAAATGTTTACAATTTGTACTGACCTTGTCTAGCTATTATGAAAACATAATATGGTAATTAAATTATATTATTAACTCAAACTCCTATAGAAATGACAGGCACAATTACATACAAACGTATGGAAGTATATTTTCATAAGAATTTAACTAATGTTTTATTTAGAACTAGCGACCCGCTTGCGGTTTCACCCTCGCTGCTCCGTTCCTAAGAGGCGTAGCGTGATGTTATATAGCCTATGTTACTCATTGATAATGTAGCTTTTTAACGACAAAATATTTTTTGAAACAGGTCTAGTACTTTTTGAGCCAATTCGTTACAAACAAACTTACATACAAATCTTTCCTCTTTATAATAGTTATTAGTATAGACTACTGGCACATCACTACTAGTATCAATCAAACAAGGAACTACAATTACATCTTTTCAATCATCAGTATATTTCAAGTTTATTTACATTACAGCTACTGACAGCAGTCCACACAAACGAAAATATCATTAATATCTGACCCAGTTTATCCTTTAATCTTATCTCTAAAATAAAAATTAAAACAACGAAAGTTTAATTTATTGACTCAATCATCGACATAATAGTCCCATCACTAATAGCATCAATCATAAAAACGTGGTTGGTAAACAATAGCCGCGGGTGGGCGCGAGGCGACGCGGGCGGCCGACACTTTAGCGACACTTTTGTACTATAATACCAACCGTACGTGATATAATATCGATACTTACACAACACTAATCATTTATTAATTGATTCAGATTTTTAATACTTAGCTCATTATTACTTCTTGGGGAATAAGTTATAATCAACAATAAATGATTTCACTAATTACGAATTCTTAAAAATTAATTTCTATAAATTATCTACTCTATTTTTCCGTGTGCAATAAATATCTATATAGATCATTTTTAATCACATTTTTTTTAATACCACTAAGGTGGCAAACAAGGATACGGCCCGCCTAATGGTAAGCGGTTACCGTAGCTTATGGACGCTTGCGACGCCAGGGGTATCACTCGCGCTTTGCCGACCCTGTAAATTAAGGAGGAATAGTTGGGCTGGCAGCATAGGGGACATTCTGCTATGCTCGACAGCGGCGGTAAATGAAATGAAATGAAATGAAATGAAATGAAATTATTTATTCTGCAAGTAGATCTTTAGAGATACTTTTACATGTCAATGGTATGGGGTTTTTTTTAGCTAGATGGCTTCGGCATTTCCTAACTGACGACCTCTGAGAAGAAACACCGAAACAAACTCAGAGAATCATGGTCTCTTTTAAAGTCCAGACATGGAAGAACACTTATATGTGAGTGGTACGATGTAGGGTAATGTCTGAAATGGCCTTTTGAGGAAAGAACCATTGCAGCTTTGAGTAGACCAGTCCAAACTGACGGCACGCATGCATCAGTCATCGTGTAGCTCAACCATAATTTAGGGAGCTCAACGACCTGTCGCACGACCATACCAGATCAGCAGGACATTCGTGTAGGTCTAATGAAGTTCCCAAAGCTTCCAGACTATATTAAGCTTGTTTAATTATCATGTATCAAAAGCCTACATGGTACTCACATTTACAAATTATATAATAATATAAGTGTCACGGTTTAATAATGTCGCGGCAAAATAGTAACAAATTCATAGATGTCAAAATTCAATTCACTAATCTAGGAGTAATTAAAATGTCAACAATGAAAATGTCAACAATTAAAATGTCATAACAATGAAAATGTCAACAATCAAAATGTCATACCAATTAAGATGTCAACACACAAAACACCACCGGTCCCCCCACTGCCAACACAACGCTTCCTTGTGGAGCTCTGGCGACCTTGCTCACCGTTGGGAACACAACATAGCACGGAGCTATGTTTTTCGGCTACGATTTTCTGCAAGATGGAGGTACTTCCCCAGTCGAGCGGAAGTTTAAGTTAAATATTTTATTTACCAAAAACCTATCGTAATTAAAATTTTGATATCATATTTTTTGAAATATGTATATAAAATAACAAGCTACCGGTAGGCTACAGTAACGCTACGGTTCTGCTACGCTGCAGCTACGCTACGCTACGATAAACGCTCCGCTGCGGTTACGGAAGGCTACAGTTGCTTCGTTTTGCTAAGCATTTGAATTTTGACGACACATGCGGCGTAGCGACTAAGCGATCGTCTTCTGCACCACGGTTATGAGTTCGACCCCCGCGCGAAACAAATACTTGTATGACCTACAGATAGTTATTCAGTTAGTCTAGGTGTTTGTGTAGGTATATGATAACATGTGTTTATAAAAGCAGCCACGATACAGAGTCGGCAGTCTTTTTGATAATACATCATGCAAAAAATATTATTACCTCATTAGTCTAGTGGTCCCAAGCGTGACTGTTATGCTAGAGGTCCTAGCTAGGGTTCGGTCCCAGGTCGAGCAAATTGTTATTGGGTTTTTCTATGAAATTCTCAGTGGCAGCTCGGAGTCTGAATTTGTGCCCGGTTAATGGCATTAGGCTCATTTCCTATTACATGGGACCTAAACATACCGGTGAACTGTGGATGTAGACTAGTACCTACACCTCTGCCTAACCGTTCGGGGAATACAAGTGTGATGGTATGTCCTGTCAAAAAATATTAATATCTATTGATACTAAAACTACCTCAGCTGTAATTTCTTACATAGTCTATTTACCTCTAATTTATTTAATCCAGATAGCAGAAAATCCACAAGTTTATCTAAACAGCCGTCGATATAAAGGGCACAGACAACATTAACCTTTTAAAGGGTCAGCATTGTGTAGCCGTGTAATTAGATAATTATCTTAACACGCCACCCGGTTCGATAGATGCATTGATACAGTTTAAATATATAAGAAAACAAAGAGTTGGTCAACAAAAAGCAAAAAAAAAACCTGGATACATTTTTTTTTAAACGTTGCCCCACACTATGATTTTCTTCTGTATTGTGTATGCATTCAAAAACATGTATTTTCATATAGGCCACACAACCCGCCCTGCCATGAAGGCAATCGCTACGCTCCTATACCAGAATTGATTCATTAAAAAAAAACCTAGATGATGTGAAAGCGGCATGCCAGGATCGGAGCAAGTGGAAATCTATAATCTCTATCTACCCCACTTGAAGATAGGCGTGGAAATATTTATGTACCTATGTATGTATGTAAAAATATTTTCGATTAGTAAGAGCCTTTTGAGAATTTTTTTTAAGAGATAGGACGGCAAAAGAGCAGACGTATCGCCTGATGGTAAACGATTACCGCCGCCCATGGACACCCGCAACACCATAGGAGTCACAAGTACGTTGCCGACCTTTTAAAAGGGGATTGGGCCTCCGGTAACCTCACTCACTCGGCGAAACACAACGTAAGCGTTGTTTAACGCCGGTTTTCTGTGAGGCCGTAGTATCACTCCGGTCGAGCCGGCCCATTCGTGCCGAGGCATGGCTCTCCCACGTAAGAAGTTTAGCGAAACCATAATATAGATTATATTTGACGTGTCAAATGTTTCAACTGTGGCGTATCCTTTCACTGTGTTCCGACAAATCTACTTATATAAAAAAAGAACCTGACTGACTGACTGACGTATCAACGCACAACCGAAACTACAGGAGCTAGATCACTGAAAGTTTGCATGTTGGTTCCTTTTGCACTGTAGATGAGCACTTAGAAAGGATTTTTGAAAATTCAACCCCTAAGGTGGTGAAAAGGGGGGTGAAAGTTTGTATGAAAGTCGGCACACACTACCATGCGTTTGACATACACACACACACACATATACATAGGTATTTAATATACGATGACATCGTCAAGATTTAAATACGATTCCCTATTACAGCTGTCACTACGTGATGACATTATGACAATTGTTTTCTTCCAAATTAGACTGGACTTAACACATTTTATGGTATGAAACCTCCATGGTGTAGGTACAGTGGGCACAGTATATTTTAGAAACAAAAATTACCTAAGTAGGTACGCAGGCGAACGGCACGGCATCTCAAGTAACGTAAAGTCTTATTATGTTAGAAGTCACGAATTCCGAAACGTATTTAATTGATTTGTGTACTCTATTAGATCGTGTTTGTACTTTTCATCAGGCAAGACTAGAGCACATTAAAATTTATGTTAACATTTATAAGAACAACAAAAGCCAGGTTTTACTATGCTAAGCGAATTTAAAAACAGAACTAGCAGACAGCCTGTTTAAACAAAACTAACATTCCTTGTGTTGCCAGCTAATCATTTTACGTAAAATGTGAGTGACTTTACTGTGAGACTTTAATATGTAGACCAGCTTTAAATATAATGAATACTTTACTGCAAAACGGATGCCACAATTATAATAACAATGCAACAAACTGTTTGTGAGTCACATTTGCTGTTTTAAATAACACTAGCTATTGCCTGCAGTTTCACTCGTGTTCCAAAAATGATTTAGTCACAATAACGCGGTTTCTAGGCGGTGTAACATGAACCATGCACAAGATCTTACATTAGACCTCCAGAAATACAACTGTGAAATCTGCATCCAATTTCCTGCAGTACTTTTTGCGTGTTGCGCTAAAATACATACAAACAGACACGCAAAAATATTTTTTTTTTTGCTTCTATTGTTTTTATAAAGACCCCTCATACTGATATTATTTTTTCATGAATATCTCCCTCACAAAGGAGTCTTTCACAATGTTATTTCGTGGACGAGGTCGGCCTAGGAGACGTTGGCGAGATGATCTTGACCGCTTTTTTCCGACGTGGTATGACGAAGCCCAGGATAGAAAATCCTGGACTGAGTTATTTGAGGCCTTTGCCCAGCAGCGGGACACAAAATAGGCTATTATATTTAAAAAAATATCTCGCATGTACAGACATCGAGCAGATACAATTTGATTTCTTATGTATGACTATTCTTACAAGTTTATTAGCTAACTACTTAAAGGCATGTTTATACTAATTAAGTTCACAATGAGGGCGTAGGTAGTGTGTAATAAACATTTTTTTTTTAAATAAAGCTTACTCGCAATGTGGGTTGCATATTACTAGTACTCTTGTTAACCCTCATGCTAAGCTAAATGCTTGTGGTACGAGTGGGTTTTCGTCGGTAGTGCAATGGGTGGGTTTCGAACCGGCAACCACATGGTCGCAAGTCCGACGCCGCAGCCATTAGGCTACCGCCACTTCTTAAATTAATGTGACAGTTATTTATTATAGATAATTCTTCAGTTTCCACCTCAAAGTTGTAGCGAACTTTAAAACAGACCCAATCCTAACATTATATTTTAACAAAACCTAACAGAATACCTTACATTAAATTTAATTAGATTTACTATTTTTTTTTTTTTTTTTGCATTTTCCATGCTAAGATTATTAAGTTAATTTTTAGTAAAGGAAAAAAATCAATCGCGGGCAGAATTCGAACCTGCGTCTTCTGGTTTGATATACCAGACGCTCTGACCTCTGAGCCACCGCGTGCCTCTCATAGATGTCACCAACGTCACCTTATGACGTAAATTCAGAATGTGAAGGAAAAATTTCAATCATGTTGGTAGGGTTCGCGGTGGCTCAGAGGTCAGAGCGTCTGGTATATCAAACCAGAAGGCGCAGGTTCGAATCCTACCCGCGATTGATTTTTTTCCTTTACTAAAAATTAACTTAATTAGATTTAATTAATATTATTTCAAATGATATATTACAATCCAGATTAAATCTAAAAATATTAATTCAATAACATTCATAATAGTGTTGCGCCCACATTCATCGACATCGACAATATTTAAACATCGAACAAACAACGGCCATTTTGTAAAACATGCCATTTACGATCGTTCGGTTCGCCCAACAAATGCGTTCGAGATTAATTTAATAATTCGTAATTGCTGTTTTTACTTCCGTTCCGAATATAATGAGAAAATGTTTTGATTTTATTTTATTGGTGTTTAACGAACTGTGGGCTTCGTGTAATAGTGTTTTATGCGGCGCCCGGTGTGGTCGCTTGTGTAATATTGTACTGGGTAGAGGCTGCTTTAATATAGGTACCCTACGCATATAGGTACCTTAGTAGTGGAGTAGTGGTAGGTATAGGTAGTCGATACAATAATACTAATACTGCTTACATCTGATTATTAGATTTTTTCTTTTTAAAAAGAAAAGTTTATTAGCAATGTGGGTCGCTCTTTTCTAGTAGATATTCTTGTTAAACCCTCGTGCTGTGCTAAATGCTTGTGTTACGAGTGGGTTCACGTCGGCAGTGCAATAGGTGGGTTTCGAACTGGCAACCACATGATCGCAAGTCTAATGGCGTTGGACTTGCGGTCAGGGCTTCCCTATAAGCCTATACGTTAATGCCAGATCGAGCAGTGTTATTGAGTTTTTCAATGAAATTGTTAGTAGCAGAGTTTGGGATTTTTGTCCGGTTAATGGCAAGAGGCACGCTCCCTATTACCTGGAACCTAAACATACCGGCGAACTGTGGGTACCTACGCCTGTGCCTCCCCCACGGCGCGGTGGTACCTATATTATCTGGCTTCTAAGGTCTTACATAAAGTTGACGTTGATAGTAGCCTAGTTGAAATTCTTGCTTACTGTGCAGCCCTGTAAGTATCGCATTACTTATTTCAAATACAGGGTGCGTCCACCAGATCTGAAATTCTAGCAGGCCCTTCCTCTTATTATCTAAGGTTGCTAATTAGGTACTTTGAGTTTAACTACGCTGAATGAGAGTTTTCAACTTTAACTGGTACTACCGATTGAAACTAAACTAGCATAGGAAGTCATTATCTTTCAAAGCTTACTTAGTTTGCCAAGTTACATAGTTAACATCAAGGTACATAACTACATAGTTAACTTAAACAAATATTTAGGTAAAACAAGCGACCAGCCCGCTGTTTCACCCGCGTTACCCCTCTTTTTTACTTTTTCAGTGCAATTTTTCTCTCCATAAAAACCTTCCTCGGAGTTCAAGGAATAAAAAATTTTTACCCGAATTGGTCCAGCCGTCTTGGAGTTTTTCGCCTAGACTAGACTACCTAGGTATTCTTATTTACGTTCAGGTAATTAAAGATATTTTTGGAACATTGAATACCAACTATATAAGAAGAATATTCTTTTTTTTAATTTTACACTAGAATACAGCTTTATTGTATTACCTACAGTTAAATAAATAAAATATTGTATGTATTGTCGACGATCCCAAACACTCAGACGATCTAGACACCCTTTGTCTTCGTAGAGACGTTTACTCTCTGTAGGTACTTGTTCTACCGCCTGTTTTTTGGGGAGTATTCCGAGGAACTGTTTGTACTGGTGCCACCAAGATTTGGAATGGATTTTCTACTAACGTTTTGTCATTGCGCTATGATATGAATCAGCAACTCCACTGGTGTTGCAGGTGTCCTTGGGTGAAGATGACTACTTACCTACTATCAGGTGGCTCGCAGCTCATTTACCGACGTATAATACAAAAAAATACCTATTATGTAAGTTTTATAATAGAACGAACAAGTAGAACATTGCTAATCTTCATAATTAAACAATTATATTTCAAAACACGTTTATATCACACGTATCGTACCTAACATATACTTACTTATTAAATAAATAACTCAAAGTATCTACCTAATTTGAATACTTAATTAAGTAAATACCTACATTACAAGGAGGATTCACTGAATAAGTACATATTGGCGCCAAAGGGGCCATCCATAAATTACGTCAAGCACGAGTTTAATTTCATGATTTTTTACACCAATCCCCATTAATTAATGATATTTTTAAGTTTATCGTTTACGTTAAAGTTTTGCATTTTAATAATATAGTTTTTTTTTATGGAATGGGGGCAAATGATCAGACGGATCGCCTGATAGCAAGCGTTGCCTTTTAAAGGGGGATTGGGCCTCCGGTATCCTCACTCACTCGGCGAAACACAACGTAAGCGTTGTTCCACGCCGGTTTTCTGTGAGGCCGTCACCAGACTTTTTACATGTGTCATCACAAAGTTGATGACCCCTCATACATTGTCATGTAGTATTTAATAAATGATTTTGATTTTGATTTTTGATTTTTGATACCTTGTCACACAATGTCCAATTTCTTTACTCCACACCCCCTCCCCCCGTGATATGTGACGTAATTTATGGATGCCCCCAAATGTCAGTTGGCGACGTGCCAAAATACAACATACAGTAACATTAAACATACAGTCAATGCTAATAAATAGATATTTATAAATATTTATAATATGTTTGCTTTTAAAATAGGCACTTTATAAATGAGTGCTCGGCGGAAGCTGGGCATGGAAGTTTAACTTACCACGGCGTTGACTAGCTCCAACTTACACAAATTGAAGGAAAACGGGGCAATAACAGGCGACAGGGACCTCCCCGGTGGTCGGGCATTTAGCTGAACTGGACCTATTTGGCACAACCGAAATAATTATATTTTTTGTGTTATTGTTTGTGTGTTCTGGATTATGTCAACCTTTTCATCTCTTTTTACATTCTGCGCCAATCTCAAGATAATCAGAATAAGGGGCAATAAGAGCACTATAGCCACCTACTTATTATTGTAATAAAACAACTTGGTAGGTACTACGTCAGCATATTATACCGTTTCAATTACTACTGTATTATTAAAGCAGGTGTAGGAATTACCTACCTCATTAAAATAAGTGCTAGACATTATGTAGGTACTGCGTGCATCCGAACTGTTTACATGACAGATGTCAAAATGGCCTCTCAAATTGGCGGCAATCGATTTTCATTCTGCTGTTTCGTAATTATCGAATTAGAACGACATTAACGGTTCTCTTTTGATAAAGTGACCGTAAATTGACAATAATTGGTGATCATTTTATGGTGAAATACGATAAAAATGAGACGCAAAAAGTTAAGTATGACATTTATTTATTTATGGAGTATTATCGTGCTCTTTCAGTATACAGAATTCCTTATACTCACCTACTTTTAAAAAAAAGTTGTGCCCATTACTAGGATTTTCTTGAGTGCGTTAACACAAATCTCACGGTCTACAGTTAGGTAGTTGTTTTAGGGCAGATTTTTCAAGCGTAAGATATCTTTTATCTGAGGAATAAAATTGTCATTTGACAGATTTTATATAGAAAAACTGTCAAAAAATCGGATTTATTCCTCCGTTAAAGTTATCTGGCGACGGAAAAATCGGCCTTAGAGCCTTTGGTGTGAGTACAACACTCTCAGCTCTAAAAAAACTATCTGTAGGCCGTGAGATTTGTATCATGAAATCATAAGTGCCGTGTCGGCTCGGGAGTCGAACCCGCGGCTTGCTTGAACCCTGCGTCAATTGAGCCCTCCCATACTTAGGATATTGCTTAATGCCCCAAACAACTATTATTTTCTATACTTACCTATAAGCATGCCCTTCAAGTAGGTACTCTCTTCCTCTGTGAGCAAATACCAATAAATAACACGTTGCGTCGGCAATTTTTTGAAACAGTCCAATACACGTCATGATGTCAATAAAAAAATCAAGTCAACTTCAAATAACTTTGCGCACAATTTAAAAAGTGTTGATACTATTTTGTTGCGTTCACCAACACATTCGGATATGCAAACCAAACAATAACATGAACACGCTCATTAAAAACTCCCGTACCTTTAGGCTGTATATAAATAACGCATTCAAAATCCCCAGTTCTCTGCCTGTTAATTACTCCAGTCAGTTCGAAACAGTCAATTATTATTTGAAATATAAACATAGAAACGCCACAGTACCAGCTCTAACTACTTATTCTTAATTACTTTTAACTAAGACGTAACTCACTCGTTGAAAGTAGGTATTTAGTGGACTTATCTTTAACTAGAGACGTTGATGTATTGCTGGGTGAAACGGAGCGTATTTGTTTATTTTTTAATCGCCCGCCCGCCGGCCATGGGCAAGTCCCATTCAGCGTGAGGGAGGGTTTACCACAAAAATGGGAATATTTGAATAAAGAAACTATTGATGATTATTACCTACTACTGGCAGCTGCCAAAGACATACCTGCTGATGACAAAACGTAGCTAGCTTATGTCTTTACCCCAGATGACATTTCTTCTATTTCTTACCAAATTTTATCGAAACCCGTTCAGCGATTTAGATGTACCTACCTAAAACGTTAATAAACAAAGTTAATTTCGCATTTATTAGTATGGATAATAAACTAAATATTTTATGATTTCAATAGCTAATTTGGGGAGCTTAAGTTTTTGTGACTGGCAACACGAGCGCGGCCGTTCGACCAAACCATGTAATTAGGTGGTTATAAAAACTTTAGGTAATTAATTGTGTTGCTTTGTGCTGTTAGTGTGCGTTAAATTGATATTTATTGTTGACATTTCGTGCCGTGAGCGGCGGTCGTATTTAATTGTTGTTAATTCGTACACACGAGGTAAAATGGCGGCCGCTTACCTACTGTCGGTATGTATAACGTAATTAAAAATTCTACAGGAGATACTGAATCTCTATCTCAGTTTGTGCATTAAATAATTTATTTCTTCATAATTAGATACTATATTTTAGTAATGAGAAAAGTTTCAACGATTCTTGAAATAAAAATAAATTAAATACCTACTTAGAATCTATGTTTTTATTAATTTCTTTTGTTATTATACCTATTTATCGTCCGTTGAAATAAATTGTTATCACGCTATTTAGCTAAGTTTGGAAGCAAGTTGTTGCTTCCAAACTTAGCTAAATAGCGTGGTAATTGCAACAAACTTACCTACCGTTGGGTAGGTAAGTTTGTTGCAATTACCTACCTATTTATTTCCTTCTAAAAAAATATTTTCTGTTTTTGCGGGTTATACATGTAGGTACTACACGTACCTACTTACTTTTATTGTTTTTTTTCCCTGGCAACACATCATAATATAAATTGTTTATTTCTCCTCACAAGCCACATACAAGGCAATAAATCCTGCTTTTCATGCAATTGCCTCTAAAAGCTGTTATGCCCTAGGCCGGGATGCCTATATGCGCGTTAGTACTCGGTTGTTGATACAAATTAGACCCTCTCCCTTTAATAAAACTGAAACAAAACTAAGTCGGTACTTACTTATAAAGAAAAATGATACCTAAGTATATCTCTTGTATAGGTTATAAAGCAAGAAGTTCGACAGGATCTAAGCACGTGAAAATCCATACTGTCTACTCTACTTAGCGTGATTCTAGGTAGGTAGCTATGTCTGTATTATGAGTGTTCGACTATGTTTAGCGAAGATATTATTGCAGTTCTGATTCTGATACAAATGGAAGAAATAAAAGTTGATTTAGAAACTTCTAATAATGACAGCTTTAAATTCGGTGCACCCCCAGTTAACCTTAGTGCTACTTATAGGTAAGTAGGTATACTATATTTCATTTAAGTAGGTAGAGAAAAGATCATAGTGAAATAAATTTAGATAAAAAATATATAGACGCCATCCGCCATCATTTCGATTTTTAATCGAAACTCGCTGATCTAAAATATAAAATTATGGGTAGAAAAGCATTAATTACACTTAAACGCGATCGAAACCAAGTTTAGACGTTGTTATTAAGCTAAATATGTTTGAATTGCTAATTAATCGACACGAAACGACTTTAACACACGCCATTTGCGCGCCCACTAAATTAATGGCGGACCATAGACACAAATATGGCAGTGATTAGCTATTGTTTCCATTTTTAAATAGTGGGGTGGGTTGTCATTATTCTACGCTAATCGTTGTTACAAAGCTATTTATTTTTTATTAGTTTTGGTACAAGATCACTGGTCTGCGTAACTATTGTATTCAAACTCATTTAGTTTTATACCTACGTAATATTAATATTAACAACAATGGTGTAGTCACTAATTAAACGGAGCCATACAATATTTCTTTGAACCAATAATCATTATGACGTCATAGTTTTAAGGAGAAGTACTACGCAGGTTTTTCTCAAAATCTTACCCTTTTCCCAACTATGTTGGCGCCGGCTACCAGTCTAACCAGATACGACTGAATATCAATATTTTATACAAAGCGACTATCATCAGACCTCCACAACCCCATTTCTGAGCTTAACTCGGCATTAGCATAGTTATTCTTATTAATATCTACATGGCGTTTGAACAATCGACTTCTGCGCCACGTGTTGTGGTTTCGATCCCCACAAGGAGCAAATATTTGTATGATCTACAGGTAGTTATTCCGGGTCTGGGCGTTTGTGTATGTGAGAATTTGTGTTTGTAAACGCACCCACGATACAGGAGAAAATCCTAGTGTGGGGCAACGTTTTTTTTAAAGAAGAGAAAAGAAGAATTGTTATGTTGTCATCTTATCGTATCGACAGCAAACGGAACAGACAGAGCAAAAAAAAAATATTATCATTGAAAACATATAGAACTGCCTTATTAGTCTAGTAGTCCGAAACGCGACTGTTATACTAGATGTCCAGGTTCCGATTCCCATATCAAATAGTGTTATTGGAATGTTTCTGCAGCTCGGTATTTGGATTTTTTCCCTATTAATTGCAACAGTTTCGCATCCTATTTGGAACATTGGGCTTAATCGCACCAGCGAACTGGGTGGATGTATGTACTACCTACCTACATTAGTAGGTACACCTCTGCGTAATCTTTCAGGAAATGCTGGCATGATGTTATGTTATGTTATTAGGAATTTAGGACAACTCAAAGGCAAATACTTACATTAAAAAAATGTCTGTGGATGGTCGCTGTTGGTTGCTACTTACTAGGTAAGTACTAAGCATATTTATTATGTTAAATGTTATTATCTTTTAACTCATGCAAATAAGATGATAAAATGTTTCCAAGTTTCATGCATAATGATCCTTTTTATCTTATTACACTGGGAATGATCCGTGTTTCCTTTCTCGGTTTCCTTTCTTGTAATCATGTTTTTTTTAAAAGAGTATCTATGGTGTTTCTTGCCGGCTCTTCTCCATAAGACCCACTTTTTGGAACCGTGCAATTAGTTTGACTTTTCATAAGGAACTTTTTAATGGTCTAATAAAAATAAATAATTTTGTCTTTGACTTTGACTTCGGAAGGGTGATTGCGACAAGCGCGACCGCGACGCCTAATAAATATTAGATATCTATTACACAGCACGGCGTGTCGACGAGTTTAATCTTACGTACCTACATACTTACTAACATTAGAATCGACGGACGAATAGAAATAAGATCTATAAAAATGTTAAATAAACTTTGAACATATTGGGCGTTCATATACGAGTACCATCACACCTGTATTCCCCGAAGGGTTAAGCAGAGGCGTACTTAATGTACACCCACAGTTCACCGGTATGTTTAGGTCCCATGTTATGGGGGCGAGCCGATAGCCATTTACCGGGCACAAATCCAGACTCCGAGCTGCTACTGAGAATTTCATAGAAAAACCCGGGAACAAAAACGGGAGATATATACTTACTCCTTCGGGTGGCGCAAAGCCAGCTTAAAGATTATTTTATACTGTGCAATGTTATGAAAATGATATTTCTCTGAGTTTGTTTCGGTGTTTCTTCTCAGAGGTCGTCAGTTAGGAAATGCCGGCGCCATCTAGTTTATAAAAAAAAATGTAAAGAATTGACTTGTAAAATGATCTATTTACAGAAATAAATATCATTTATTTTATCATTTTATCAACATTTAAGAATATCTATGTACTTCAATTTATTAAAGATATTAGTACCTAAATACTTTATTAGGTATAACTGAATACAGCTGTCGCCATTTCCAAATCCATTCTTTATGTGCACGAGTCATACTAACTCAGTTGACCTACCTACGTACTGGTAGCGCCATCTGGTGACGATTATGGTCGTAGACTTCAAGCTAACCAAAGTTCCATGGTCACGGACATGAATGCCAGTGTGCTAATCCGTAACCATGCAATTCACTTTTAACATATTTATTAGGAACATGGACACACGGCCTCGACAAGGGCACGGGGCAGGGGACTAGATATTTTTAAATTCTGAGTGTTCCGTTGCTGCACCAAGTTTAAGAACCACTGACTCGGACCTTTCTTACTTAATTAATAAAGGTACCTACGTTTTGATCATTCGACTGCATTTTTTATTTTCGCCTGCAATTTTTTTTTATTCGTCATAGGCTTACGCTTGACCGCCAGTTCGCCTAATGTTAAGCGATACTACGATCTACGATGGAGCGCGCTTGCCTAGAAGAAACCGATTCACACGTGATTTAAAAACACCCAGATTATATCTATCGGAAAAGACCTACTTGGGAAGCACATTCCACATTTCAGCGCATACATTACGAGTTGAAAATGCGTAGGTACCTACTAATAATTATTTCGTTTTACCGATAAGGAAAATATTTGCGAATTGATAATTTTCATGTTCACTTCTTACTAAACACAAAAAGGTAGGTAAGTAAGTAGGTATTAGATAAACTTAAAGAGCACATAATATCTAATCTTTTACAATGATCAATGACTACTTTTATTCTTTTCTATTACTATTTTTAGTTGGAGATTAAAAATAAAAAACATCGTTTGGTACTACTTACGTTTCTCTAAAAATGGTTTGATTTTTCTATTAGAGTATATTTTATGCTCTGTGAAGTCACCGGGTATCAAAATATTTCGTAAATATGATACATCCTTTTCATAATTATGTTGATAATTTGGTTAGATAAATAAAAAAAAATGTGTGTATTCACGAAGAATCGAAATTCTTCGTGAACTTAAACGTAATGGCAATGCATTTGACACTTCTCAAAATAACTGACAGAGTGACAGAACGTAAATCTTGACATTTGTTTGTTTTCTTTTGCAAATGCTATAGTTAATATTTTTTAATTAATTATTTTACGATCGCGTTAGAATTATGTGCATAACTAATATACCTGTAAATATTTGACAATAAGCATTAATGAATCGAAGAATTAATCTATTGGGTTATAAGTTAAGCGGGTCAAAATGTCTTGGCCTCTGTTTGATATTAACTTTTGTTATGGGATGCTATTTAGCAGCATTACCTATTCAATACGGTGAGTATTTATTTTCAAATACATTTTATAATGCATCGATATTGTTTACGATTGCAGATTTCCAAATTTTATTGCAGAAAAAGAGGCATTACCTAACCCCATCCGACAGCGACTTGTTGCTAAAGAACTGCCGAAAAAACGGCTAGCAGTGATCGTGCCGTTCCGGGATCGCTTTGAGGAGCTTCTGGACTTCGTGCCTCACATGTACAGCTTCCTAAACCGACAAAAAATACCATTTCACATGTTCATAGTGCAGCAAAAAGATAACAATAGATTTAACAGAGCTTCGTTAATCAATGTCGGGTTTCTATACACGAGGAAATACTATGATTATATAGCGATGCATGATGTAGACTTACTGCCTATGAATGATGATCTAAAGTATCATTACCCATCTGCTGGACCCTTGCACATTTCATCACCACAGACTCATCCAAAGTACCACTATGATACATTTATAGGAGGCATTTTGTTAGTGACAAGAGAACACTATGAATTAGTTAATGGTATGTCCAATAATTATTGGGGATGGGGACTGGAAGATGATGAGTTCTATGTAAGATTAAAAGATGCTAATTTAACTGTGATTCGACCAAGTAATATTACTACAGGAATTGACAACACTTTTAGGTGAGTAAAAGCATTCATTATATTGTTTCTTCTAATTTACCTCTTTTCCCAAAGGAAGCCAGAGGTATAATAATTTTATTAGACTTATTTATTAAAACCACATTTAGCATTAGGCTGCCTTCTTAGAGTTGATAATTGGAACAATTAATGTCAAAATCATTTATTCAAGATAGCCTACTAAGTAGTACTTTTTGAACATGATTTTTACATATACGTTGTGTTTCGCCAAGTGAGTGAGGTTACCGGAGGCCCAATCCTCTTTTAAAAGGTCGGCAGCGCACTTGTGACGCCTCTGGTGTTGCGGGTGTCCATGGGCGGCAGTAATCGCTTACCATCAGGTGATCCGTCTACTCGATAGCCCTCCTATCACATAAAATTAAAAAATATATTTAAAGACAGTCCCAAAACACCCATCCTTCATTACTATGTCTGGTCTTAAGAAAAATAGCATGAGTCTCTGAGTATGTTTCGGTGTCTCTCTCAGAGGTTAAAAATAAAATATTGACTGTAAAAGTGTCCTTGTAAGATCTATTAACAGAAATAAATATCATTTAACCAGATATTTTGCTAACTCAGCTTTTTTTATTAGTATCTGCTACTCAAATTATTTTAACCAATAAGTTATATACTATGTGGTCACTCAACTAAATAATATCCTTCTCTTTAAAAAATACCTTTACTGAAGGAAAAAATCGTGAGGAAACCTGCATGCTTGAGAGATTTCCTCGATGGCATATGAAGTCTGCCAACCCGCACTAGGCCAGCATGGTGGACTATAGCCTAATCCCTCTCATTCTGAGAGGAGACCCGTACCCAGCAGTGGGACAGTATAATGATAAGACTGTTTTAGAGGAGTCAGTATATTATTTCGCCATGTAACACCTCACATTCCAGACATATCCACGACAAAACATACCGTAAGCGAGACATGCGCAAATGTTTCAATCAGCGAGAAGTAACCCGCCGTCGCGATCGCATCACCGGCCTCCACGACATCCTGTATAAGCTAGTGAGCAAGCACACTGTAGCAGTTGATGGGTTAAATGTAACAGTGTTGAATGTTGAACTGATTTGTGATAAGAGCAGAACTCCATGGTGTCAGTGTCCTGAACCTGTTAAAGTAGCTGCTAAGAAGAATTAAGGAGGTAATTCCTGTTTACTATCAAAGGTAATTTTATTTTACCACACCAACTTTAACATACTTACTTAATCATTTATTTTTTGTAATAAGAATGTACAATTCACTTACATGAGAACATAATTATTACAGGTTAATTTATTAACTGGTTGTTATACAGAAAAATGAAAATAAAAGTTATTTAAACCTAGGTAGGTAATTATCAATTGAATCAATATTTACTGATTTTTTTTTTTATTTCGAAGGATTTTATAAAATTGTCTTTGTATTATTAATTTTAAGTGTTATTATATAATAGAAATAACCATTATTTTATTATGTTTATTGCTATGTGGTTGTATAATTGACAGCTATCAAATTGACCTAAGAAAAAGTTTTGGAAAGTGTGAAAATATTCATATATAATTGTCCCTTTTGAAAGTGTTGTAAAACTTGTATTGAATTTTGTTTATTTACTTTTGACACAATTTTTATTCTTGTGCCACAGTTAATAAGTCTGAGATTGTACTATCAAATTGTTAATTCATAATAACACTGAACAACGTGTTAATAATTGTTAGTATTGGATGCAAAATGTATTTGTCTTGGTTGTGTTATTATTGTTTTGAATGTCACGTTTTGGCCATAGCTTTAGTTATTATTATGTAAGGGCTCAGCACACACTAAGCATTGACAATCCACAATTTAATAGATTCAGGAATGCAGCTATTTAACTATAACCACAGTAAGAATCCTGGGTGGGTTATATAGTTAAATAATTTAGTAGTAGTCACTGGTTCATACGAGACTATGGATGCTGTAAAGGGTCTGATATAATAAATGAATATAGCACGATTGAAACTGTAAAAAGTACATTTTAGAGTGTCAAGTAATCATAATTTTGTAATTTGTGGATTTTGATGATTATGTTATCGCGATCGATATATCGATTATAAAATGTTGTCCGTTTGCAAAATCGCGATTTTCAATCGCTCGAATGAGTTACCTTACCTAGCGCTATGCAGCACTGATGTAGGTATAAAATGACCTAAGGTCAATGTAGTGTGTGTCTAGTCCTAGGATTTTATTAAAAAGTCTAAATTAAGTATAACCCAGATTATTCTGCTGTGTTTAGACAGTTTGAAACTTAATTTAAATAACTTTTACGTAACATACTCATCCGTTGCTAGTCTCGTTATAAAAGTGGTATGATAGGCATCATTTTTGTCTGAAAACGCCATTTACAAGGCAGAAATGTCTACACTTAGTTACGTCCTACATGGGTACTCATTTTGCGATGTATTTTTAAACGACTTCAACAAAAAGGAGGTTCAGATGTTTATATATATTTTTAACTAGCTGTAACACATCTTCGTCTGCGTGGATAATTTTGAAGAATTCGATTAAATTAGCAATTTTGTCGAACAAAATATTTTAAATTGATATAACTTTTTTAGTTATGAATCGATTGAAATAAAACAACACTAAATGTTATGGGAAGTTTACAAAAATACAATAGTGAATACTGTATTTAAGTCGTTTAAGCCGTTTCTGAGATTAGGGTGCACAAACTCACATACAAACAAACAAAAATTTCAAAAATCATTGGGGTTCTAATGCATTGATAAATGCCCCCACTAATAGTTTTTCTCATATATCTTTCATGCACAGACAGGGATCAGTTACATTTTTAGTATATGTATAGATATAGATGTATGTTCAAGCATAACTCCATCAGGTATGAACAGATTTGGATGATTCTTTTTTGTTAGAAAGAGGATTATACCCTGTGTTTATACTATACTGTAGGGGAGTAAAACAAATATTAAACAAAAATAACTGAATGTAATTACACTGTTAATAAAAGCACTAATGTCAATTATAAATCATTTTTATGGATAACTATCTATTTCCTGTAAGTAATGTTGAAATAAAACTACTTTTTACGGATTTTATCGCGTAGTATTGATATTATTTTTTCGTTTCGGATCCTTAACTATAAAAAGTAGTTTTATTTCAATGTCTTATATTCGCGTAAGTTTCAGGAACCAGTACGTATGTAATGTTTTAGTATACATGTGTAATTTAAGGAGTAGTATTTACAAGTTGATTGGTTTTAAGGATCCCTCCGACAACTTGTAACCACTACGTCTGTCTCCTCGTGGTGGGCAATTAGCATTGTTTTTTTTTAATAAGTAAATATTAAACATGACATTGTTCGAGTTTATTAGGACGATGAAGGTAATGACGGCTCAATTAGCGCAGTTCTTCTGTAATTAGCTGTTACCCTAGAGGTTGCGGAACGGAGCGAATATTTTTAAGGACTAGGTACAGACAGTTCTTGATGTATGGTTTATGTAAACGCATTTAGTCATACTATTGCATAAATGGATGCTTAAGCATCTTTACTGTATATACCGTAAGTAATTATTTAATAAAATAATCTTGTTATTTTTAAGTCATTTATTTTCTCTACTACTGCTCTTGTCTCTTATATACTCAATTTTAAAACGCCATCTCTATCACTTTAAGTCAATCTGACTCATGAATGTGACAGCACAACACCAATGGGATCTTATGGCTCGGTTAGTCCAAATCGACCATTCTATATTTCAATGGTAAACAATCGAATATTCTGTGTTCGGATAAAAATATATGTTGTAAAGGATCCGAAACGTCGGGAATCAAATAATATCAATACAACGCGATAAAATTCGTAAATAGTAGTATTATTTCAATATATGTTGAAGTTTAATAAAAAGTATTGAACTGACTTGTGATAAGAGCAAAACTCCTTGGTGTCAGATACCTTGAAGAATAGTAATTACAAAAAAAAACCATTCTTGGGATTATAATCGCGAAGATTATGACCACTGCTTCGATATTTTATGTAGACTTTGGTCCCTTGCAATTGCGACGGTATTTTAAAAAAATCTCATGAATCTGAGAATGTGTCTTACATGAGACCTAAAACGTCTAAATCAAAGCCAAATATTGGAGTACCAGAACTACAGGACAAGTACACTTCTGCCTCTCAATGGGGAATACAGTCGTGATAGTAAGGTATGTTAAATAAAATCACCTTTATAAATAAATAAACTATTTATTTTGAGAAGCGTAATTCAAACATGTTATAATATACGATGCGGTATTAACAGTACCTATCTTTATTATCTGAGTATGCTGCTTTTTGATAAGTGTAAAGTTACCTGCACGGCGGCGACTACACAAGTTAATTTTCACTGATAACAACTGATATCTAACCGAACATGTGTTAACTATTTCGCTAATATAATGATAAAATAAAAATTTAAGTGATTATATTAATAAAAATAGGTAGGTATCTAATTATGACGCACGCGAACAGAGAATGATTTTATGCAACAACTTCTAAAGCACGGTACAGTATAGATATCTTTAATGTATTGCTATCTCTCTCTCGCTAGTAGTGGTGTATACTGTGCGAGATGGCCCGAGATACCTATTGACAATTATTTTATATTTTTTACCCGACTACAAAAAAGGAAGGGTAGGGACAGTCTATGTATGTATGTTTTTAGATATATGTACATCGTTTCATTAAAATTTAATTACTTCGTGTCGTTGTGTTTTATGACTGTTAAAAAAAATAAGTATTCAAAATTTTTCTTCTTTAGTGTATTGAAATACCTTTTGGTTTGTTTAGATCTATATAGTTTTTTTTACCAAATACCTTTATTTAACTCTACAAGTAAACAGATACAAAACAAAATCTATTGTTACATTTTTACAATTCATTTACATCTTTACAATTATTATTTTTATTAGCCCGTATTGTCCCACTCCTGGTTATTATAATGTCAACACAAATCTAGACGGTACAGTGGCGACCAAAAGTACATAGGCAATCTCACAATGCAATAGCTTGACATTTAGTTTGACTTACGACCTTCTCAGGACCTCATTGTAGTTAACAATTGACACGCACTGGCTGTATCGAGCTCGCTCGTACTGTTCATAGCAATGTAATCCTTAGCGTGCTTATGGAATTTTGAGCGTTTACTGTACCTTAAGTGTAGACATCAGATATTTCTATGAAATCAAAGTAAATTTATGTATTTATATAACTATTTCAAATTCGCCGTCATGCATATAAATCTAGGAGGTGAACAAAGCTCTCAATAAATGCAAACACTTCGTTTTGCAGTATTATATAAAATATTTCTATAAAAAGCTATATATAACTTCCGTTGACAATTACATGGCGGAATGGTAGGTAGGAATATCATAGATATCAGTAACGACCCACAGGCTAATATAGTTAAATAGTAAATAGCCCAGGAACGTTCAAATTAAGTTTATTAGCCAAAGCCAGTGCCGTAATGAACAAATATCGTTAAAGTTTGTAAAATATAACTTATACGCGTGACAGCTGTCATCGAGGTCACGTGTATGAACTTCCGTATTTGTTTACGGTCCAAAATATACGCAAGATAATGGCATACTTATTTTATTGGTGACAAACAAAAAGGGGTGTTTGTAGTGTTCATCTGAATTTATTACTATAGTAAATTGATCATGAAAATAGAATAAGGCAAGTGACATTTTTAACCCCCGACGCAAACTGTCTCTGTGTGTGTGTGTGTGTGCGCGCGCGCGTGTGTGTGTGTGTGTGTGCGCGTGCGTGCGTGCGTGTGTGCGCGTGTGTGTGCGCGTGTGTGTGTGTGTGTGTGCGTGCGTGTGTGTGCGCGTGTGCGTGTGTGTGCTGTGGCATCGTAGCTCTCGAACGGATGAGTCGATTTTTTTTGTTTGAAAGGTGAATTAGTGGATGAAAATGGCGGTGTCGGGGGTTTCATAACATTTTTAATTTATAAGTTATATTAGACACACAAATAAATAACATTTTACTAATACATTGACTTGATATTAAAAATAACTGCAAAAATTGCGATACTTGCAAATAGATATATGAACGAATGTCGGCTTTACTTCAAATAACAAAAACAGATCCTTAAAATTAAGTACATATTTTATATGCATAACTAATAAAATATTAAGTAAAAATAATGGATACTAAAAAGTTATATCATTCGCAACTTATTAATAAATCTCTATCAATAAACGTTGTTTACGTTTCGTATAGATTTGTCTCTTTTGTTCAAATGCCATTTAGTATTTGAAGAAACGAGACAGAACAATGTAAACTACAGATTACATTGTTTATTGGAAAAGTGATATTTAAATATAGTACATATAACACATTGATTGAAATATTACAAATTGAGCTGATCCTGCTGTTTGTCTCTTTCTAACAAGAAACGTGAGAAAAGGATAGAAAGAATTTAGTCCTGTCAAATTTGTCGTCATCGACTATTTTCCCGCAATTTACTATGACATTATATACATTTTCTTTCCTTTTTTTTCTTTAAAAAAAAACGTTGCTCCACACTAGGATTTTCTCCTGTATCGTGGGTGCGTTTACAAACACAAATTCTCACATACACAAACGCCCAGACCCGGAACAACTACCTGTAGATCATACAAATATTTGCTCCGTGTGGGGATCGAACCCACAACACGTGACGCAGAAGCCGATCGCTCAGCCGCTACGCCAAACGTGTCGTCATTAGGATGAGGAATAAGTATCTAGGGGAAGCACAAAAGATCCCATTGGGTCGGAGTGCACTGAGGCCTTGCTGCCTCGACCATGGGGTCATCTATGGGACATACTAACTTGATAGCTCTAAATGTGCTGTTCTTTTTTAACTATGTTAATAATACATACATAATATACTCAATCTTACGTTAATAATCTGTTTGAAAATTAGTTTTTTTTTAAACCCAATAGAATTTTAAACAAATTTAAGATGATTAAGTACATTTTTAGCAGTTATCCTAGTAATCAACATATCAACAGCATATGTGGTGTTCATGTGTCAAGTAAGTTTAAGGATATTTTCAGCAGAATCAGTTCCATATTATCAATTCCTTCATTTCTTTCAATGACACTGAAATTGATATTGGAAGTTTACCACCTTATCATGGATATTGTATTGTTTGAGATATTCTTATAATTAAGTAAGAATACATAATAATTAATTATTAATTTTAGATAATCACTAACCAAAATAGACTTCATTATAATAAGCTATAAGTGTTTTTCTATATCTATCCGTGAAAACCTATAATTGGCTTAATGCTTCCTAAACTAACTGTTAGATTTTTTTTGTATAGCTGTTGGTTTTCCAAAAATAAATAAATAAATAAATAAAGATACAATAAATTAAGTTGCTATGCAATTGAATATGCTAAAGCTGGGGTCACATATATTAATAATATTATTTAGTATTTGGGTTTTTTAAGAGGCAATATTGTGGGTATTTTTGCTATGATTATAAATCTAGTCACGGTTTTAGTGGGCAAAATATATTCTTCTACCCATATAAATTCATACGGATCAGCATATTAATAAGTCTCACGTGACTCCAGCATATAATATATAATTTATACCGATTATTATTTATACATGCATCAGACAACAGAAATTGCAAATGAATATAATGGAAAATTGGCTAACTTTATTTCTTATAAGAAATCAAAAGTTTGAATAAATATGCAGACAAGCCTTGCATAACGACTCACATTACACAATTACGTCATTCATAAATTACGTCACATCTTACGGGGGAGGGGAGTAGAGAAGTGTGACATTGTGTCACACTACTGACTTTGTGACAGTGTAAAAAATCATGAAATTCGTGTGACGTAGTTTATGGATGACCCCTTAGTGCTTAACTAAATATTATTTTCTTTTTACTAAAAACCTTTTCGCGCACTAGAATATCTCAGGAAATGTTTACAGTGTAAAATCACACACAAATTTGGAGTCACAGTAATCAATTGTTCAAACGTGGGAGTCTGTATCTACCGTAAGAACCATAATTAATGACAGCGATGACTGTATTTAGTGAGTCGTTATGCAAATTCTAAATTATCCTTTACGTTCATTCTTTCCCTTGTAAAATCAATGATTAAAGGGTCTTTTTTGGTACCCAGCTTTTGGCGTTGAGCAATACAAATATATAGGAAACAGTAGCAAGGCTTTGCTGGGTACGCCCATGTACGCATGTTTGGGATAAAACACACAAAATGCTTCTACTTAAATTAAACAAACATGCTAAGGCTAAGATTCAATTGTATCTAGCTTTAGAAGTCTGACATTCAATAAGATTGATCTTCTTAAAAAATAAAGACATAAATAGCATGAATATAGGGTAAAATGTTCGATGTCTAATGATATAACTGGGCACTAGCCCCAAAAATAGCTAGTTTCAAGCTGGTTGCAGACCACACAAGAACCTGGGGGGGAGGGGAATGGTCTCTTGATAAATCACAATATGATTCACGAACACAAATTGCCATATTAATTTAATATAAACCTATATACCTCTTAGTATAACAAGTCTATACAAGGCAACGTTACCATATGTACTGGACGTATATAGGTAGTAGCCATGTGTCGGTGAATAATATTTTGATTCATCAACAGGCAATTTTAGCCCTCCTGAGCTGAATTTAGCTAGAGTTAATTGATGGTGAGGTTAGAGAAGAAATCAAATGAAAGATACGTATCTTCTGAATCACTCACTCACTACCCAACTCTAGGTTCTGTGTGGACTGCACACTAAATATTACAACATAAAAAAACAGGTTATTCTTTATTATATTGCATTGCATGCTAAACATTTTAGAAATATATTTTTTTTAGCGAAAGAAAAATTTTATGACAACTTTAGCTTAGTTGGCTAAAACGTCCGGTATAGTTCGAATCCTGCCTGAGATCTGATTTTTCTCTCGCTAAATATTTATATATAACAGGATTTTCCCTATTTACTAAGCTTTAACTGACTGGGCTTTTTGTCTGCAAACTAAATTGCAGTCGTGCTACATAACACTATTGATCCACGCAAATTTAAGGCTAATATTGACTATTATAATTATCAAAGCGACATACACAGCCGCACTCAGACACATCCAACGTTTATGTGGTTAATATATCTTGACCTTTATTTTCCTATTTGAGTATGTTAGCAGCGTATCAAGATATACTAGTCACTACTAGCTATATGATTCATTTACATTACTTGATGTACATGAACATCTATGACAATAGGGAATATACATAAGATTCAAATTTAAGTAAAACATTTTTATTTGTAATCTTTATTGCTATAGAATGATGTCCATGACATAATTGTTTTACATAATTGCTTTTCCAGCAAGATTTTAATTATTGAAAAATTGAAAAAAATGTATAAGTAGTGACGCTCTCATGACGTCACCGTAAACATTTAGGTTTGTAATTACTAAGTATAAAATTGATTTCAGTCCTCTCCCATGTTCCAATTAGTTAGTAGTTGCAAATTTGAATATTAATTTTATGATTAAATATTAATATTTTTGTCAAAAAAATATTTTTATGGTGCTTTAATAATGTAAACTATTGATTAAAAATATAAAAATCCATATTCCCTATTGTTAGAAGTAGTCAGAAGCCCAAAAAATAGCCTGACAACCAGTCTACCCTCCCGACATCGGTATTGATGGCAGTCGCTTCGTGTAAAATACTGATTTTCAGGCGCACCTGGTTAGACTGGAAGCCGACTCCAACTTAGTTGGGAAAAGCCTCAGATGGTGATGCTGTATCTGAGTAC
This sequence comes from Acronicta aceris, assembly GCA_910591435.1. Taxonomy (NCBI): domain Eukaryota; kingdom Metazoa; phylum Arthropoda; class Insecta; order Lepidoptera; family Noctuidae; genus Acronicta; species Acronicta aceris. The sequence goes on along the minus strand of OU342780.1, from coordinate 9,929,392 downwards.
GGTAGTAGGTATACAAAGCTAAGCTTGCGCTGAACCGCGGAGGCTGTTTAGAACTACGTGGAAAAACTGGATTAGACCAGTGGTTCCCAAAGATAAATTGACCGCAACTCATCAAAACATCCGAATTCGGGACTCGTCTATTGCTGTCATGAAGAATATAGGGACATTTACCTTTTGAATGATGCACTGTTTTTCAGAGCCCACCCATGGATTTGAAAATTCTTGATAAGACACTAGATCTTATTAGATAGGCATACTGGCATAGAAACGATTTTTCATTGGATTAAATTCTTTTAGCCTGAATGACTGCCTCATTAGTTTAGTGGTCCCAAGCGCGACTACTACGCTAGAGGTCCTGGGTTCGATCCCCAGGTCGAGCAAAGTGTTATTGAGTTTTTCTATGAAATTCTCAGTAGCAGCTCGGAGTCTGGATTTGTGCCCGGTTAATGGCAATAGGCTCGCCCCCTATTACATGGGACCTAAACATACCGGCGAACTGTGGGTGTACATTAGTACGCCTCTGCCTACCCCTTCGGGGAATACAGGCGTGATGGTATGTTATGTTATGTTACTTCTTTTAAGTTTTCACCAGTAAATATTTTCACAATCTGCGACATTTCATTTGCAGTGGCTTTCCGATCACAAAGATTTCATTTCAAAGTTACAACGCGATCAAAATATAATTTCATAAGAGAAGAGAATTTTCCCGTAAAAAAATAAAAGGTGTCTATAAAAAATAATTTTAAAAATATATGACTTTTCACTTGCTATCGGAAAAATAAAACAGGGACCATATAACGACATCTCATGCAGGATTTCCACGTCAATTCCAAACTAGCCTGTATGTGTCCACTAGTTGATATTGTCGCATTACACTTTTGATACCAAAATATGTTAAAGGAACCCAAAAATACTTTAGTTTTGCAAGTTTCAGCAACAATTGAGCTTATATTAGTTTGTATATATCTTCCAAAAATATTTACTTTGCCACAACTTTTATCACATTCCATTGCATTAAAATACTTTTTTCAGAAAAAATAATTAAAAATATTTCATGGGTTTTCATTGTCTGATGCAAACGATAACACAATAAAGTTTTTATACTTTTAATTATGTGTTTTAAGTGGCAACCCTATAAAATACAAGCGATAAGATGTCAAGCTATACAGTTGCTGTACAAAAATTACCGCTATTGCTATGAAATACGGGCGATTATAAAGGCAAACTGTATAGCATGTGTCGCTTTAAACAGCCCTTAAATCAGAGATGTCTAACTAGTGGACACACGAAGCATTAGACAAAACTAATATAGAATTATGTAACTATGATTAAGTATAGTGTCGCGCGCTCCGCTCATTCCCCGCTACGCTCTCGCTACGGTCTCGCTACGATTCCGCTACGAACCCGCTACGTCCCCGCTACGGTTGACGGCCCCGTTACGTGGTCGTCTCGTCGCGGCGCGCGCAACACGTCAGCTACAACGGGCAACCGCCTCCCTACGCACACAACACCCAAATTAAGGATAAAATAAAAAAAATAGACAAAAATATAGACCTATAAATGAATAGAGTGGAACTTACTCGTAGTTCTTTTTTTTAATATAAAAGATATTATCTCATTTTTAGGTCTATGGGTCAAGACAGGTAATACAGGTATTTAAAAAAAATATAATAATTTTGGACATAATGGGGATAACACTTAATTTCTTTTTAACAATTATAAATCAATGAGAAGCAACAATAATAAAACATGCATATACAACGTGTAGAACTGAATAAGCGAAAGACTTCAAACTCGTCGATTAGAATATCGAATTATTTCAATAACGAAACTCTAAAGTCATTTTGAGACATGTAAACATTTTTTTTTTCAAGAAATAATTTATACCAGCTAAATGCAAAACTAGTGGCCGTCCTAAAGTCGTACTTACAACGGCTACAAAAAAGATGTGAGCACGCACACAATAAGCATGTGTGCAAAAAGGATTTAGTTTTGCATACCTCGACCCACTGAGGGCAGGGAGCCATATTTCAAGTATTGTAAAAATTAACACGTGTTAAAAACCATTGTAGGTATTCGATTCTAAACAAACTACTTTCAGGTCTTGCGCTTATTCTGTTACAGGTTGTATAGGGGAAATCAATCAAATAGTTGTCATAGTAAATATTTAAAATGACAGGGATAGCGTTAGGCATATTGAACACATATATTAGAAAGTATGCGGCAAGTATCTTTAATATGTAAAGTAAGCTACAGATACAAAAGATGCGTGTAAGCTGTAGGGGCAGCATGTAAGCATCTTTCGTATCAACTTTCTTTTCTTGTCATTTTGACAAAGTCACTTAAAAGTAAATGACGCTCCGTGTTATGTTCACACTCAACTGAAATGTATGAACAAAACTGTATTAATTCGTGGTCACACCAGACGTACTCGTAGAATACGGAAGCCGTACTGCGTACATTTTATACTCTCGGCACCAAAATTTGGCCGAGTCGAACGTATGGAGGTTCGACTCGGCCAAATTTTGGTGCCGAGATTTCGCCGTCAGATGGGTTTTTATAAGAAATATTTTCTGACAGATTACGACAAGTTTTATCACAGCAACTTAATACAAACATAATAATGTTCAACTATATAATACTCAAGCGAAAGTAGTAGAAAAATATAGATTTAATTATCTTTTTCTCGATTTTTACAAGATTTTAATGAGCTTGTTTTAAATTCAATGAGCATATTCGATACTGCCGTGTATACATAATAACTTATTTTAACAATTTAATATTATAAATTTTCCTATAATAATAAATAATACTATACTATCATGCTTAACTATAGAATAATAAAACTATTTCATGCAATAAAACAAGAAATAGGAACGATAATAAATTGTCACTCTTCAAATATACCTATAATATAATTAATTACAAAACAGCGCAATAAGCTAGTCCACAGAGTACAAACACCAGCACATCAAGTTATTACAAACTGTCAAATTTCCCTAATGGATAATAAACTCTATTGTTTGGCGATTAAATTGTAAATCGATTAAAGAAATTAAATAGTTTTGGATACTATGTTGTGCTGTACGTGACTAAACATGGAGTAATAACAAGTATCTACATCATCGCAAGATCATTTAGTATGTTCCATTTCATACTTCTCCGTTCTATGATGACATGTTTTGACGACATATGTTCATACAGAATTGAACATAATTGTTGTTGAATAGTGTCTATACTGTCGAGTGGTCTCCAGGCAACGTGACGGATAATCAAAGAAAGATAAAGTAAGCGTTATTGAGCATAGGGTAGTTTTAGACAAAGAAGCGCGCCCGCGCCACATGGTGGCCGTATCGTCGCTGGGAGACATCTCGTCTGTATAGGTAATCTGCGCCTAAGATCGGAGTATCTTTTAAATTACCTAGATACACCAATATAGGGTCGCAGTCGATGTAGCTGTTCATAGGGGCAACGTTTCGCTACTATTTCATACATTTTGATGAAACAACTTCTGTGTAATAGTAAAGGAAAAAATTCAATCGCGGGCAGGATTCGAACCTGCGTCTTCTGGTTTGATATACCAGACGCTCTGACCTCTAAGCCACCGCGAACCCTACCCGCATGATTAAAATTTTGCCTTCACATTCTGAATTTACGTCATAAGGTGACGTTTGGTGACATCTATGAGAGGCAAGTTACCTTACCTCTCAACCGACACGACTTACTTTACAGTCAGTTCAGTGTCGTACGATGCCACCCTACCTTTTTTAACTATCTTTTTGTGATTTTTTTGCATTTTCCATGCTAAGATTATTAAGTTATTTAATAGTAAAGGAAAAAATTCAATCGCGGGCAGGATTCGAACCTGCGTCTTCTGGTTTGATATACCAGACGCTCTGACCTCTAAGCCACCGCGAACCCTACCCGCATGATTAAAATTTTTTCCTTTACTATTAAATAACTTAATAATCTTAGCATGGAAAATGCAAAAAAATCACAAAAAGTTAGTTAAAAAAGGTAGGGTGGCATCGTACGACACTGAACTGACTGTAAAGTAAGTCGTGTCGGTTGAGAGGTAAGGTAACTTGCCTCTCATAGATGTCACCAAACGTCACCTTATGACGTAAATTCAGAATGTGAAGGCAAAATTTCAATCATGCGGGTAGGGTTCGCGGTGGCTTAGAGGTCAGAGCGTCTGGTATATCAAACCAGAAGACGCAGGTTCGAATCCTGCCCGCGATTGAATTTTTTCCTTTACTATTAAATAACTTAATAATCTTAGCATGGAAAATGCAAAAAAATCACAAAAAGATAGTTAAAAAAGGTAGGGTGGCATCGTACGACACTGAACTGACTGTAAAGTAAGTCGTGTCGGTTGAGAGGTAAGGTAACTTGCCTCTCATAGATGTCACCAAACGTCACCTTATGACGTAAATTCAGAATGTGAAGGCAAAATTTCAATCATGCGGGTAGGGTTCGCGGTGGCTTAGAGGTCAGAGCGTCTGGTATATCAAACCAGAAGACGCAGGTTCGAATCCTGCCCGCGATTGAATTTTTTCCTTTACTATTAAATAACTTAATAATCTTAGCATGGAAAATGCAAAAAAATCACAAAAAGATAACTTCTGTGTATATTGCAAATAATGGAATATAATTTTCTTAAAGAATACCTAGTAGTTATTTTGTTTGGAAAATGAAAGCATTTCTTTTTAATAATTCTGAATATATAATAATAAAATAGTAGTACAGATGCTAAGTTCATCATGACCAGCCAAGAGAAATAAAATTAATTGTGATTTTTATGCAATAATCCTATTTTAGGTTATATATCTTAACCAATGCTTAGGAAAGTATTCAAGCAGTATAAAAGGTTAATTGAACGTTTTCGATATTTTTGAGGCCACATTTTATTGATTGAGGAACTTTTTATTAATGTTATTATATATTGGTATAATATCTAACCAGAAGACGCAGGTTCGAATCCTACCCGCGATTTAATTTTTCCTTCACTAAAATAACTTTATAATCTTAAAAAAATCACAAAAAGATAATATATATGTGGTTTAAGACGGTGGTGCTGGTGACGTAAACTTATAGAGGTCCACAGAATTAATATTACTCGTGAATCCCGAAGCTCAGATAATCGCATAGATAACGGAATTTTTATCATGTGATATTCCCCCTGAGAATATCCACCTGCTAAAATATTCCACCCAAAACACTAAGAAGCAGTGAAGGGCACGGTTTCTGATAGAAATATCGACTTTCAAAATATTGCACAGAAATCTAATTTGACTTAAAGTTTTTGATTTTTTATTTTGAAGCACTGAATATTCGTTTTAGATAGTTTTCTACAGGTCGATATAATACTTTTTGCGGTATAATATAACAAGACATATAAGTATTATTTACAAATATATGAGAAAACATAGATATTTAATACCATCAAGTAATTTGCCTGTTTATAACAACGCTACAGTTAGAAAAAAACATTAACACTAGTGTAATATGTATTACTTATTTCTAAAATTCTCTCTTTTAAGTGAATTATTATAATAATTTCACAATAAATGCATAGAAACACCGTATTATTAGGAAACATTACTACAAATCTTATGCTTTAAGTCCGCGCCAAGTATCTTGTCCGCATTATAATCTATCTGCGCAAACTAAATCGTCATTATATTAAATCTGCGCAAACACTAAATTTGCACAGTATTGTTCACCGTTACGATAAATCTGCTCACACTGACTAACCATTAAATACAATGCGGCCAAGATGTTTGGCGCCATTTAGAATGTTATTACAACAATGGACTATCATTTTCACCTATTTGTTATATATCATATTTGACAGACAAATGTGGTTTTTAGAGTTTCGTACCCAAAGGGTAAAACGGGACCCTATTACTAAGAGTCTGCTGTCCGTCCGTCTGTCACCAGGTTGTATCTCATGACCGTGATAGTTACAGTTGAAATTTTCACAGATAATGTATTTCTGTTGCCGCTATAACAACAAATACTAAAAAACAGAATAAAATAAATATTTAAGAGGGCTCCCATACAACAGACATGATTTTTTCCCCGTTTTTATAGATAATGGCACGGAACCCTTCGTGCGCGAGTCCGGCTCGCACATGGCCAGTTTTTTTTATTAAATTACACCATGTAATATCGCATTGTCATATACATATACTCCACGGGTTAGATAATAAGTTCTTCATAGAGTGTTATAAAAGGGTATTTGATTACAGATACAGGGATAAATATATACTAACTATGTACAAATGTTTATTTTATGTATAAAACAGAAATAGATTATATACTAACTCTACATTTGAAACACCTAGATACAATAAATAGTCAAAATGTACTAATTCTAAAAGATAATGCTATAATTTTTTATATACTACTCTCGAATCTTTGTTCTAGCCTTTCGACAAGTATACTTGGGTTAGATTTTAGGCTAATAAAGAAATGGGGCTAAATATTGGTGATAAACAAGAAACTGCAATAGCCCAACTAGTTATTAACGAGAGAAAGTTAATACAAATTCGTGAATAGGTACAAAGTCAGTCAAGGATTATAAAATCGGATTTTGAGAATTGACAAATAAATTCATATCATTGGAAGACATTCTCAAAACAAAAGTCTTTGCGCTAAGAGACAATTGGAATTTTTTATTTGAGCTTAATATTTTAAAATCATTATTTTCGACACAATTTTATAAGATGGATTGGATTTATTGGCCACTTATTTTTCTGCAAATCATCTTTTGGCACGTAAAATTAATACACGTGAAACCAACATTTTTTTAGAATCTGGACATAAAAACAGTAAATACTGATTAAAAAAAAACTCGTTAAATGTGTCTAAACTATAGCTTCAGTGTCGCTTATAACATGTATACCGTGTTTCGTAAGTATCAATCGAACAATATCATTACAGCTGCGCGTCTTATAGTTCCTACCAGACCCATCCTTGATCTTGATACTTTTGACTTTGTCGCATAGCTTACTGACCTCAGACTTACTCTTCTTCATATCTTCTGGTCTTAACTTTCTTATAGTAGAAGAACAACGCTTCTTCGCCGCAGTGTCGACTTCCACTTTCTCCATATTACCTTCACTTACCCTTCTCCTGTAGAGATCGAAGTCGGAATCTTTGCTGAGATAGCTATCGAGTGAACTATAACTATTATCGAAAGTTACCTTGTCGACTTTGTGCTCAGTAACATCGCTGACGATTTTGACCGCTTTCCCCGGAACGTAAGTTGATGGGACTTTGTCGACATACGCCATTTTGGGTTTCACGGGGTCGGATAGCGGACTAATTGAGTCAGTATGTGAATTAGGCATAAGGAAATTCGCTTTCCTTGGTCTTTTGACAGTGATAGTTTCGTCGATGATAGAGGGTTTGTCTCTGATCGAAATGAGAATGTTTTTATAGCTTTTTTCTTCTGGAGAAGCCATTATCACGTCTTGCGGAGATCGCTTGTCGTAGGTAGCGATTAAATCGTTAAGAATGTTATACTCACTGTTCCAGGCAGCGTGAAAGAGTAGGTACGTATTATTAGGATTGAATAATATTACAACTTACACAATGTTATTGTTAGAAATTGGTAAATAATAATTAATTTGCTTGGCTTGAACACTTTGATTGCTGTATACGTAAATTAATTATATAAAACAAAGAAAGAACGAAAATATAAAAAAGCCATTTATTTGATAAATAAATATTTATCAAAAACAAGTGAACCAAAATATAAAAATACTTAACAAATGTATAAATACTACTAAATATACTTACAAATATACTAACACACAAAAATGTATAAAATACAAAAAAGGTATCATCTGGATTCATTAGAACTTCAACAACATGAGTGTGCTACTGATTTGTTTGCAGTCATATTTTGCGATCGACATTGACGGTTGATCAATTATCAACTTTAATTTGTTGACCATACGATTATAAATAATCAACATAATTATTTTCTAAATAGATTCACAATTTTATAAGTCTGAAATAATCAGACATAAGAGTGTCAATTTTCTAATGAATGCAGCCACCCTTTACGTCTTTGCACCGGAGCGAAACCTTGCGAATCGGATTTTTTTTTCTGATATAACCGGCAAATCGTCAGAAATCCTGAAAACTGAGGAACTAATTTTTCTATTCATTATGAGGAAGTTTACAAGCTAAAAATGCGTTACGCTTTTCACAGAGGGAATAAAGGCAAATCTCTTCGTGCTGAAGCACATTTTAAATACGATTTAAAAGGTCTGTAACCAATGCAATCTATTTAAAAAGTTTATGTCGATTTTTTTTTGTTTTCCGTATAACGTTTTGATTGGTTGTATTAGATATAAGCTATCCATAATATTCCCCAACGATATTAACCGGTTTTTCGACGGTATTTTCACCGATTAAATTTACCAGTTATTTAAAGTATATTTTCCGGTAACGACGACTCCAGTGCAAAGCTTAATTAGCCGTACATAGGCAACGACAATAGAAAAACTTACACTACGTCTTTAACAGCTGTCGTTTTTAATAGCATGTAAACATAGTTGATTTTAGAATAACAAACTATTACAGTAGTAGTCGAGATATTTGGAATTGTTATCCGAATCCCTAAGATTCTCTTAGACGCTGATGTAGGGATACATAATAATTATCGCAAGCTTGGATTCCATTCCACTAATTCGCGTTATTATTTATGTCTGTTGAAATAAACGATGTGACTGTCAATTATGTAGAATCTCACTTTTTAAATTGGTCTTAAAATCTTAAGACAATCAACGTAATCTTAAATGTATTCGCTCTAAAGTTATAAAATATAACATACATGTGAAGCTTGAAGCTCGTAATTTTACTCCTAAAAGCTTTTTATTTTAACCTCAACGGCACTGTTCAATCCCTAAAATCTCAAAAAGCACGTAATTCAATCCTCAGTCTTGTTAATTAAAACCCAATAACTCGTAATTCAATCCTCAAAGCTCTTAATTTAACCTTAAAAGCTCGTAATTTAATACTCCAAAGCTAATTATTCTAACCTTGTATTCAATCCCAAAAGCCCCTTGCGATACTTCAACAGCTCAACAGCTAGTTATTCAATCCTCAAAGCTCGGAATTCATCCTCAAAGCTCTGAATTCAATCCTCAAAGCTCGGAATTCAATCCTCAAAAGCTCGTAGTTCAATCCTCAAAGCTCTTAGGCCAATCCTCAAAGCTCGTAATTAGCTTCTCAAAATCTCACATAACATAGATGTACTCACGTGACAGAATGCGGAGCGCCGTATAGCCGGTGTTGCCTCACGTAGGCGAGGACCGCGTCATCCGTGAGGTACTTAGCACTCTCGCCGCGACGGACCAGCCTTCTGATCTGTGTGGAACTCACCTCGTTTGATATGTAGTTTGTGACTAGAATCACGTTTTTCTGGAAAAGGAAATAGTGCTGTTATAGCCCGTACAAATGAAGAATGGAATAAAAAATTGGCGAATTCGTGCCATCTCTTTTATACAGCACAGTATAAGACATTATGTGAGTAAGTCGGTAAGTGTTTGCTTCCCAAGTCGAGCAGTATTATTAGGTTTTTATATGAAATTCTCAATATGAGCACAGAGTTTGGATTTGTGCTGCTTAATGGCAATACGCTCGCAACGCACTTTTACATGGAACCTAAACACACCAGCAGAGTGAGTGTACAATTTTACACTTCTGCCTAACCCTTCGGGGAATAGAGGCGTGATGGTATGTTAACGTATGTTTGTGAAGTCTCCCGCGCCTCAGAGCTTTTTGCCTAGTACCGAGGCATCTTTTTAAAGAAATAAAAAAAATTGATACCCTGTATTTGTAGAGTATATCCGACTCGTATATGAACCGTCCGGGATCAGAACCTGCGCGCGACATCACCACCAACCCGTGGCATCCCACTATCTGCTCCAACTGAAAATAAATACCATTACTAGTTTTTAACATTACATTATTTGACAATAATGCTAAACTCTCCTCATTAGCCTGGTGATCTTGAACGCGACTGCTACGCTAGAGGTCTTCTATTCTTAATTTCTATTATTATTATTTATATTATTCTAATTCTTGTTTTCTTTCTTTATTCGAAAAAATCAAAGAAATGACTACGTAAAACGGTTAATTTGACAATTATTAGCTAAAACGAAATAAAATATTAACTTCAAAAATCAATGATTGTGAATGAACACAAATATTTTACTGCATTTTTAATGCGAAAAATCTTGTATTGAGACCGCCAGCAGCAGCTTAGCTAAATCTGTTTCCAGCTACATTAACAACCTAATATTTTAGTGTTTGTGGCCCTCTGCCAAAAGCCTCTTCCAACCAACCATCTGCACAAAATTCTATCACCAACTGTCCTGGTCCACAAGTTGCCGGCCGTTACCTTAATTTCATTGGGCCAATGTTTGGATGTCCACTATAATAACCACCCTAGCTAAATAATACTCACATCCTCATCAGACCATAGGCCAGGTGTGGCGAAAGACTCCAAGAGATCAGCTCCACACAACAACTTCACAGTGACGCCATCTTGTGTGTTGCCGTTGAGTTTCTCCATTAAGTTGTCTGGTTCATCCAGGCTGTTGAGATTGATGATGTCATCTGGCAACCAAGATGGCGGATCTTGCTCCATGGCCCCTGATAGGTAGTCGTTTATCGTGTCCTGGTGGTAAATAATAAAAGCGTTATCGCGACTGTCTCATTTCTCTAGTGGTTGCGCGACTGCTACGCTGAAGTTCTTGGGTTAGATTCGAAAGTGTTATTTTTTTTTAGAAATTCTCAGTGGCAGTACAATCACCCCCATGGGACCTAAATATACCGGTGATTTGAGGGTGTACAATAGCACACCTAACCTTTCAGAGTCCAGTCTTTCCTCAGGATATCAGTATTGCCCTGAAATTTGGATGCAGAGGTCCGATAACTAATAAGGTTTGAGAACCAACACACTAACATACATTTTTAGCAAGTAAGTGTGCCTGTAACTTAAGTTCTAAAAAAGGAAAGAGCTGGATCAGCCACACCATCAAAAGCAAAGCATATTAGAAGAAACTACCTGATGATGTTGCAGGGTTACTCTGGTCCTCGTCCAACCAGATTGCTGTGTCTCCCACTCTGTCAATTTGATCCATGATGATGAGCGCAATGCTAACTTTATCATTGAGATCCTGGAAAAAGTAAATAAGAATCATGTTACATTATGCTTCAAACAAAATTGTAACATGTATAATGTTAAATATAGATATGAAAAATTAATATGAAGATGTCTAAACAATTATCTTAACAATTTTTCTTTGTAGTATGTTTATATGCACATTACACAAAAACTACTGCTTGATATTGAATGTGGTTTTCACTGCACCTTGTTACATTGCCTAGAAACATAGTCATAGTAAATCCTTTTGGGACACAAGTGAAACCAAGGGTAACCAAGGTAACAGGTCATAATTTAAAGTACCTATTATAATTTAAAAAAAAAACAATACATTCTTCTTTCATGGAAGTTGTTCAAGTATTGACAAATATTACGTCTTAGAAAACAATGGTAAGAAACAATAGCCAATCTTGTGCCATCTCACCATATATTTGTTACACATTACAATACTCTGCAAGAGAGAGAGATGGAATGAGATCAACAGTTTTTAGATAAAATCCTCCTTTATTAACTCATACAAACATTCATTCACACATTCAGCTGAGTTAAGGTCCTTTTTCGGCCTCATGCAGCATTTTCACAATAATTTGTTAATTAAAAGCACCTATTTTATATACCAAGCTCTGTCTGTGCAAGTCTGAAATAAAATGTTTTTCATTCTTTCATTCACACAAAAAAAAGTTATTCATATTAAATAACAATATTTGCATCCTTATCAGCACCTTCAACTGTCTGCAGTGATAATTATGACTGTCTTACTATCTGTGTCAACAATACTGACTTAAGTACTCTAGTATCTATTCATGAAAAATAATTTATACATCTTACTATACAATGAGACAGATCACATATCAGGATGTATGAAAACTGATTTTTTATTTTCATTCATGTGATAAACCTACTAGGTAACATGAAACCCTCAATTAAGTACCTTGTTAGTCTAGTGGTTCCAAGTGCGACTGCTACACTATAGGTCCTGGATTTCGAATCCCAAGTTGAGCAGTGTTGTTGGGTTTTTCGATGAAAATCTCAAAAGCTACTACCCGGTTATTGGCAATAGGCTCACCCCCTATTACATGGGACCTAAACATACTGGTGAACTGTGGATGTACATTGGTACACCTCTACCTAATGGTATGTGTTTATGTTCAATAATATTTCCCATTTCATAAATTATTTTTCCTGAATTTTCCAATTTTCAGGGAAACTTTTCCATATGTATCTTCTTAAAAAATCTGTTAGACTATTATGAACAAATTAAACAAAAGTTGGTCCAGCCCATAGATAAGTCCAGCCATTCTAAAGTGGTGCATTTACCAATGAACAGTGATTCATTTTTATATTTTAGCTATTTTATAAATTCAAAGAAAGAAAATTCAGTTCTATTTTAATGGGTAAGGCCAGTTTTATTAATCACTTAGCAAATTCATCATCCTCATGACCATCACAGTATCTATTTATTATAATGAGGAGCGAAAATATAGTTCTTCAATAAATTAAACATAAATAGGATGCAAAGGAAAAACCCTAGGACGACTCTGACCAAAAATACTATGTCACCTTAGTTCTCTGTACATAAGGAATATAATTACACATGCTATATTCTGGTACATATTACATAAATATCATCTTTATGACGTCATTTTCTGGTCAGTGTCGCCTTATGGGTCTTAGACTATAGATACCCATATAATTTATATAAGTAGATAATTACTTATTTTATTTTATTTTTATTTTATGTAAAAGGTACAGTAACAGACTACAGACTAATACATATGCAAATTTGTAGGTACTTACTAAAATTTTATCTTAGAACATAAAAAAATAATTTCAGTCAGTTTACCTGTGATGCGCCGGCACCAAGTCTTTCTTCCCGTAAGCATCATGTACGGGACACACTAGTCCCCCAACCACATTCCCCAAGTTGAGCGCATGGATGTAATCTTTGGCAATTTCTAGAAAATATATATTAATCCAATTCAGTTTCTGTTACGAAACATGAGCAAATATTTGAAATTTCTTCAATTTTGATTGATTTTGATAATCCAAAGGATTTACATATAAATGAAATATATAGCACAGTTCAAGTTCACTGCAATAAATTAATTAGAAATCCAATAAAAATGCGCATTTATTTGATTTCAAAAACTTACCGAACATACGAAGATGCATATACGTCGGGGGGCTGAAGCTGCCACAAGCCATCATAACAATCTTTCCGTAAGACATTTTGGTGCTCAATTAATTTACATAAAACAATTTAATTAAATAATTTTTATCACATCACAACAATTCTCACATCAACCCCTTCATTGATTCCACAATGTAATGAAACCAAATTAAAAAATGCTGTAGATAGAATTTTGTCCAGTGTCCACACTTCATACAGACGTCATACCTTCTTAATGTCATTTATCTCGGATAACCGGTAAGATAACCGGTTATGTCACTATTGTTAAACTCGTATCTCTTACTAGTCTGTGCTATTGATTGTTTCTGACTATGCAGCAAATCTACGCAGCAGTACGATATTGTAATTTAATCATTAAACTACATAATTATGAATTTCTCAAATTATCCATTTTTATACTGTAAATACATAAAGTACAGTAAAAATATATAAAAAATCTGTCCTTACACCGAGGAGTTTTTATAAAGTAATTTACACCGGCAATTTTTCCGGCACTTCAAACACCGGCACCTTCAAAGGCGCACAGTTATTTCAGGGGTACTAAGGATACTTAAGCATGTTCCAGACGGATGTAATCCAGCGTCCCAACAGAGGTGATCTTGCTTGGTGCCATCCATCTAGACTGCAGATGTGATCCAAATTTTGATTTGACCTTCAACGTCCTTGGATTACGGGCGCGTGTTCCCATCCGCAGTTGGAGCGCGTGGATTACATCCGTTTAGCCGGCGGCCAACTTTTTGAAATTTGGACAAATTAGGAGACATTTCTATAGCATAATACGGTCTGTGCCCGATACGAATACGTGATTTCACGCCAGAAGACGACTCACGACTGATTTGCTAACGTGTTGGCGCGTGGATGACATCCGTGTAGCCGAAATACAATCCGCAGATGGAAACTAAGTTCCCACCAATGTGACCTCTGTTGGGACGCTGGATTACATCCGTCTGGAACACGCTTTACGTTTAGCTTTAGAATCAAAGTGGCGCGGCGCTTCGATTCTACTTTAGTTTTATTTTGCGCTTGTTATGTTAGTTTTTCCGACTTCATCTATTTCTCCGGACTATAGGTACTTTGTCTTCGCGCTCCATCGTAGATCGCAGTGTCGCTTATCATCAGGCATTTATCTAGTTAACTATACTCTTTGCATCAGGCGATCTGGCGATTTTCGTTTATATACTTTCCTATAAATTACTCTATGTACTTTTTGTACTTTCATCGTTGCTGGCAATCAAGGGTAAGCCTGTCATGAATAAAAAAAAAGACGTGTGGCACTCGGGGACTGCCGCGGTAAAGCTATTGCATAGCGTTTTACATCAACTTATGTAATACAACCAATGCCACCTAAAGGCGGGTTGCTGAACTAAAGAGACATGTGCCGGTCGGAGTGGGGGGTGTTAGGTTTTTTTCGTTACGGAATTTCTGGATTCGGTCCCCACGCTCAAGGCCCGCGATAGAAGCTATGCAATAGCTTAAAAAACAATGGGAAAGAGTTAACGCTACTTGTGCTTGTGTGTGCTAAGTGCTATTCTAGTAGCATTATAGCTACAGTACGCGCGACATAAGTTGGCCGGACTGAAGTTAGCTGTTTGGTTGCGCAGTACAAAATTTTTAACGTAAACAATCCACTGCGCATTAAAATGGCGAACTTCACTCCGGCCAACTTATACTGCGCGTACTGTAAGTATTTCCGATTCCATAAATTTTAAACATGAGTATGAAACATTTAAAACTTAATTTCTTTTTAAATTTTCATTTTCAATAAAATGGACATTCCATGCTATTGCAGATTCTGGTTTCTGTTGACATTGACATTTCATATTTCAAAGTCAAACCTTTGGTAAACTTTTTGTCCTTTCTGTTTCTCTGGTGAAATGCAATGGCAAATGGAATTATTTACATTTTAACTATTACAAATATGAATTAAGAATAGTACCGTTTGAAAGCGATGCTTGACTGCATCTACGATATAAAAAGAAGAGTTAACGCTACATTTACCGTTGCTATCATAACCTCATTGATAATCATCTGGGTAAACATTGTGGTAATATTCCAAAAAAAATGAGATTAACATTACGTTTACTTTCTTCTGTTGTGCAAAAAACACCGTTTTATGTGACCACGCCGATATTTTATGTAAATGCAGGTAAGTAACTGATAAACAACCAATGTCTATCAGTTTTATTTTCTTGATTAGATTCGTAGCTGTCTGAACAATTATAATGTTTATAGTTTTCAATTACAAGACTATCAAGACAAGATTATCAAGGTTTCATTACAGGAAGTAAATTGACGATAACTACCTAACTGGTACAATGTTAGAGAAAACGTGATTACTGACAACAAATGTATGAATTAAATAAACTTTTATATTAAATTTTCAGCTCCTCACTTGGGTCACCTATACACAGCTGTAGTGGCAGATGCCATTCAGAGGTTTGAGAAACTCACCAACCCTGACTGCCATGTAATATTTAGTACAGGTACTTTTATAAAACCAGTTTGGATTGGCAATGGTGTAATTCTATTCAGTTAAGAATTCTTAGTTTGTCACTTGAAGTTAGCAACATTTCATTAGTATTATAGATATCCCAATCGTCAAGTAAAATAAGAAACAAATTAATGAACTATCTTTTTGTAATGCCAGAAGACATCGCTTCAAATCCTGCCTACGGTCAAATTTTTCCTTCACTAAAATAAATAAACATATTAATGACATTTAAAATCTACAATTGTCAGATAGGCATGACAATCATTGTCAATTGATGCAATTATCCTGAATTCTAACAATTTTTTTAAATGTGATAAAACCATCAGCCTTCATATATTTTACGCCCAGGGACTGTCCCTGGCTGTAAAACATACACCATACACATACAATGTATGTTTGACACCCAGGGCACAGTATACACATACAGTGCAATACATTATAGTGTCACTGCCACCATATGTATTGACATTTTTCAGTTGCCATATTTTATAAAAAAACAAGGTGATTGTTTACTTGTAAAGTTCACATTCACATTTTATGTGAATTTTTTTTTCTTATAAGATTCCTACTTTATTTATTTTCTTCTATAGTAACTTATCATACCATCACACCTGTATGTTTATGTCCCATATAATAGCGAGCTGCTACTGAGAATTTCATACAAAACCCAATAACACTGCTCGACCTGGGGATCGAACCCAGGACCTCTAGCGTAGCAGTCACGCTTGGGATCACCAGACTAAGGCAGATCAGTTTCTTCTATAATGAGATTAATAATCTCTAGATACGTACATAATATTGTTAGAATGTCATAAAAATATGATTGCCTGCCTTTCATTACATAACTGCATAACTAAGAGATTATTTATCAGTGAACATGTCAGCTGTAATGCTAATTAGAGTGATTATTTATTACCTATTCAATATTTCCTGAGAAACAGTTCAATTGGAGAATTTTCAATTTACACTTTTAGCTTTTAGCTTTCCTAATTATTATTATTATTTCCTTTATTCATTATATTTCCATATTTAAATACATTATCAAATATTTTTATAAAAATAACAATAAAATCATGTGATAAATCAAATCAATCGAATGATAAATAAAATGCTTTAAAAATATATTTTGAAAGAAAGAAAATCCATTTATTTCAGTTACATACATTTTAGATTATTAGCTAGACTGCTAGCTAGAGAACTGGGGAAGAGATGACCAGATGCTTGATACTTCACAACTTATTATAGCTACACCAACAAAAAATAATTTGTGAAAAATATGACATCTTTCAGGTACAGATGAACATGGAACTAAGATCCAGCAAGCAGCTGCTACTGCGAAGCTGTCCCTCCCGGAGTACTGCACGAGGATATCTAATGAGTACAAGCAGCTGTTCAAGGAGTTCAATGTAGACTACACAGACTTCATACGCACCACGGAGGAGAGGCACAAAGTTGCTGTTGCACATTTTTGGGTGAGACTTCAGTATTTTTGGGAAAAGGCTGAAATGAAGATGACTTGACTGATATGTAGCAGCGGTGTACCCTGCAATGATACAGATTTTCCCAATCGATGGGAAATTTTATGCTTCGAAACTAGTGTAAACTGCGCCTTGCCTGTCAGCCAGTTTTAGAGTATTATTAAGTAGATAGATTATAAATTATCTATTGTATTTCAATAGTGTGTCTGAATTATTTGAATTGGATCCTTATAGTAGTGCCCTTAAAAGTCACGATTCTGAAATATAATTTGATTGCAAAATTTATATTTCAGTTATAAAAAAAAATTTAAATTTCAAAGTACTTAATTAAGTCTCAATGAATAATATAATTCTTCTTCCTTAATATCATATCTACAGCAAATGTAAAGGGAAACGAAGATATTAAAATAGTAATTATTTTATTATCAGAATAAGTTGGTGGAGCAGGACTACGTGTACAAAGCCAAGTACAGCGGCTGGTACAGCGTCAACGACGAGGCGTTTGTGCCAGACACTCACGTCAGAGATGAGCTCAGAGACGGGGAAAACGTAAGGCATTTTTGTCAATACTCCATCTAGAAACACACGCGGTAGCGTGTCAAGCCAAGTTCAAAGAAAATGAACTGGCGACGCAGCAGCCGTGTGTAAGTCACGAACCATTTTGATACACTTTTGACCCCTTCACAACTTGAGAACTATTTAATCTACATAGATAAAATTATTAGAGCACAAATTACAAGTTTATTTATTTATTCACACTAATAATACAAAATAGTAAAATAAAACTTAGTTATCTTATATTTGGATAATCAACTCATTTACTTGATGTTATACGCAAGTTACTGTTTTTATATTGTAAGGTAAACATATTTTACTCTTCTACAACTTTGCTTCAAACTCCGAATCGTTCCAAACTTCACTAAGTTTAGAACGATTTTCCGGTCTTTTATTTACAGTGAAGTAGTAGTAGACGAAATAGTACCGTAGGAACCTAGATAAACGGTATCCAAATCCGAATAATAACATTATTTGATAGAATATTGTCTGGATTACGATTTATTTCGGTATTACGTTGTTGTAAGCAATTTAAGCTCCGCTGGACCCTTAAGTATTCTTGTCTTCTCAGGTGAAAGTGTCAATAGAATCTGGCCACAAAGTGGAGTGGACGGAGGAGACAAACTACATGTTTAGACTGAGTGCGTTCAGAACACATTTAAAAGAATGGCTCAAGAATGGTGAGTTATACTTATTTAGCATAAGATACCATCACGCCTGTATTCTCCGAAGGGTTAGGCAGAGGTGTACCAATGTATACCCATATTTCATCGGTATGTTTAGGTCCCATGTAATAGGGAGGGATACTTATTTAGTCCTGTCATAATAAAAAAAAAATAACATACTCAGACTCTAGTGAAACAAAATTTAACACCTAGTTTTCAAATACACATCACGCCCGTTTTCCCCAAGGGTTAGGCAGTTCTCCATATTTAGCCAGTACTTATGTCTTAAGGTTAGCAATCATTTCCATGCTTAATAGGCATGGAAATGATTGCTACTTGTTATTCATTTTCATTTGATGAAATAATGATTTTTTCACAGCTATTTCACGTGCGAAACGGTGCCTGTCACTTTCCGTCCGCAACGAATTTTCATTCAAAATCATATCGCCACACTTGCTATTTTGCTACTTACGATGAAATCGTGAACAAAATGCGATTTCATAAATGTAATTTTGAGCAGGCTGTGGGAAAATAGTCGCAGGTGTGACGTATGAAAAAATATTTTTGACAACACGTTTGGCGTAGCGGCTGAGCGATCGGCTTCGGCGTCACGTGTTGTGGGTTAGATCCCCACACGGAGCAAATATTTGTATGATCTACAGGTAGTTGTTCCGGGTCTGGGCGTTTGTGTATGTGAGAATTTGTGTTTGTAAACGCACCCACGATACAGGAGAAAATTCTAGTGTGGGGCAACGTTTTTTTAAAAAAATAAAAAAAACAAATTTCTTGTGATTTTTCACATGCTATCTGCGAAATTTTCCATGCCTAGAGCCTATTGCCATTAACCGAGTAGCTACTAAGAATTTCATAGATAAACCCAATAACACTGCTCTACCTGAGAACTGAACTCAAGACCTCAAACTCAGACCACTAGACCAGGGGTCGGCAACCTCCCATGTGAAGCTGCGGCTCTTTAGTTCCATACGCATATATTAAATATTTTATAAAAAAAAAACATTCAAAAATCGATCTGAATCGATTAAGGAGGCACCATTTATATCTCTCAGCCACGAATGAATAAATAGATTAGTTTACTAGGTATTTATTGTTGGCAAGAAACAAATTTGTGGCTCTTTAAAAACTGAAATTTTGTAAATTGTAATTTTTGACTCTTCCGACTCAAAAGGTTGCCGACCCCTGCACTAGACCATAGGACCCCTGCACTATCTAGCTAGTGGTCACAAGCGGCTATGGTCTTGTGTGACGTGTACGGTCTAAAACGTGTCGTGAACAATGACAGTATAATTATAACTTTTTGCAGACGGTGTGATAACCCCGTCCAAGTTTCAGAAGCAACTGCAAGACATGTTGGAGGGCGAGGCGTACTTTCCCGACATATCTGTGAGCCGTCCGGCCAGCAGAGTGCACTGGGCGATACCGGTGAGCAAACATATAGGGGTTTAGTTGCATAATGTCAAACGGTCGCCAAATGCAGTATCATAAAACTTATTTATTTTTATGAAAGGTTACAGATTAATATAATGGGCTACTTAGCTGATTATTTTTTATAATCATAAAACATACATACACATACCATCACGCGTGTATTCCCCGAAGGGTTAGGTAGAAGCGTACTAATGTACCCACTGTTCGCTAGTATGTTTAAGTCATATATAATAGGGGGCGGGCCAGACACAGATCCAAAAACCGAATTGCCAATGAGAATTTAAACCCCAACGCTGAAAAACGCAAAAACCCAATAACGCTGCTCGACCTGGGAATCAAACTCAGGACCTCTAGCATAGCAGTCGACCTCAGGGCCACTAGACTAATGAGGCAGTCTATTTTTTATGTTTCAATTAGATTCAGTTAAAAAATAAGGAAGTTATAAAGCATTTTAATGTTATGCTAGACAGAGAACGCACTATAGAGAATTGTGACGTCACAATACACTGCGCCATACAAATCTTATAGGAAGATGATTAATTTTATTAATTCAATTCTTTCTTCCTCGCATAGGTACCAAATGACCCAGAGCAGAGCATCTACGTGTGGCTGGACGCGCTGATCAACTACCTGTCGGTGGTGGGGTACCCTGACGAAGGCGCCATGATGGCGCGCGGCAGACCCTGGCCAGCGGACGTGCAGGTCGTCGGCAAAGATATACTCAAGTGAGGGAAAGGATATTACGTTAATTAAGGTTTTATATGTTTCAGTATTTTTTTCTGGTAGCCACAATAGAAAATCGTTTTCTTAATTTTGTCTTTTTGTGTAGGTACTTTAAGTTTTGTGTAAGACTTTTGACGAAATGTAGCCTTTGTCCATCTCTGAGATCCAATTTATCTCTATAGCAATATTCATAAAAGTTGGTCCAGTGGTTTAGGCGTGAACGAACAGACAGACAAGGTTACTTATATGTCATATATGTATAATATTCGTACAGATTTTATAGTTCCCCTCTTATATTAGGGTTATTTCGGACATTTTAAAACCACAACGGTCCTTTAAAATTCTCAGTAGCAGCTCGGATTTTATGTCTGGTTAATGAACAGGCTCGCTCCCTGTCACATAGTACGCCAACAATAGGTCTACATATCTGCCTAGCCCTTCGAGATATACAGGCTTGATAGTTTGTTTTTCTGACAAACAGCCATTGAACCATAGTTAAGTTTACATCCAAACATTTTTTGGTATCGTAAGGTTCCACGGCATCTACTGGCCAGCTTTCCTGATGGCCATCAAGTGGCATCCGCCTCGCCAGCTCGTGTGCCACTCACACTGGACAGTGGACGGCAGCAAGATGTCCAAGTCGCTGGGCAACGTCGTCTGCCCACGCGCCAGCCCCGTGGGCAACGAGGCGCTGCGGTATTTGTTGCTGAGAGAAGCTACGATGGCTAGTGATGCTAGTGAGTATTAAAAGCAATAGATCCAAATTTAAAATAATCTACAAAGTATCTATCTCAAAATGTTTAAGTTTCAAAATATTTATATTATTAAAAAAACCAAAATCCAATGTCAATTTGGCTGTCGGGCGTACTCTTGAGCACAAATCCATTAACCTTGTATCGGCATCCCTGATTGGCCAATGGTTGGGTCGTTTCCCAATCCTATTTAGTTCACTCAATCACCGCGCAATATTGAAACAATTTGGCGCTAGTCTCGGATTCAAGAGTACGAAACTTAACGAAACGGCACAATTCCAATGTCAATGTATCGGAATTGAGTTCAAGAGTAAGCCCCCAGATATAGATATGAATTATGCCGGCACCAATAGTACGACCTTATAGGTTACGGTTGCCGTGTACCATCAAGCAACCGTGCTTGTTATTTTATTACACAATAAAAATAAAAACCGGCGTACGTATCACACTTCGCAAATTTAGGGTTCCGTACCAAATGACTGCATTTGACCGCAAAATCAAGTTGGTTTTAATTGAAAAAACGAGAGGAATTGCAAAGAAGAATGATTGATGACTGATTTATCACTATACTAGCCACCCGCCCGCGATTTCACCCGCGTTGCCCCATTCCTAAGAGCCGTAGCGTATTGTTAAATAGCTTAAAACCTTCCTCTTGGATCACTCTATCTATTAAAAAAACCGCTTCAAAATACGTTGCGTAGTTTTAAAGATTTAAGCATACATAGAGACGCGACAGCGACTTTGTTTTATACTATGTAAAGATTGGTATTTGTAAGTGACATACGTAATAATAAACATTATCATCAAATTTCAAGTTCATAGGTCAATGGGAAGTTAAAAAAAATCTTCAAAAAATTAAAATAAAGCTGACTTTGGAGCCTTTCTCATTGCTTTGTTTCCAATATTTATTAAAACAAAAAATACAGTATTTATCAACTTAATGTGCGCTTAACCACGATACCTCAATCAATAAAAAAAAAATCTTTTCGCGTCCCCCTTTAGCTGTATGGGAGAACCATTAAGAAGAAGATATTTTGAAGAGAACGCCTAGAAAATATTTTTTGCCAATTATTTTTAGCTTTGACTGTAGCTCCAAACAAACGGCTGTAAAACCTGTGTGACAGACGGACAGACAGACGAAACTGAAACGAAACCCACTGTCACTCACGTGTCAGCAATAGGGTTTCGTTTGGACCGTTTGGGAAATTCGGTGAACTCTCCCTGACAAAATGTTCATGCGCGAACAGCAACGGACTGCCGCCCCCAATACTCGTCACTCGCAACAGCGATCCACCGGTGCAAGCTCACCGCCAACGTGCACCGCGACCTCTTAATTATTAGGTCCTTACATATGAAATTAGCGTTTTGTCGTACTGACCACTTTGATCTGAAATATCTCTTCTTTGGTTAACAATTTCAAATTTATAAATTCATTTAGCTGGTACATTTGAGTTTTGGAAACAGTCATTCATTTGTTTTTTCCCCATTCTTTTTTTCTTTGGCGTCGCTTATTACCGCACAATGGAAAACATGAAATATCGGTATATTTACGAGCACGAGTTCTACCGTGGCACCAGTGCTGCAGAAACAGCTGGAAGGATTAATGATGTATACGGCGCTGGTGTCGAAAAAGAAAGCACGGTACGTTTTTGGTTTCAACGTTTTCGTTCTGGAAATATCGACCTTCAGAACCAACCCCGTGGACGGAGACCAAAGTGGAGAATGAAGAATTAAAGGCTATTGTGGAAGTGGATCCATCACAAAGCACTTCAGAGATAGCTGCAGGCTTCGGGGTAAGTGACAAAACTGTATTAATCCACTTGAAGCAAATCGGGAAAGTAAAAAAACTTGAACGATGTGTACCTCATGAATTGAGTTATTCGAACTTGCAAACACGCGTCGACTGCTGTGTTACTTTGCTCAACCGACACAATAATGAAGGGATTTTAAATCGAATCATTACTTGTGATGAAAAGTGGATACTGTACGATAATCGGAAGCGCTTGTCGCAATGGCTGAGCCCTGGAGACCCAGCCAAATCCTGCCCTAAACGAAAATTGACTCAGAAAAAGTTACTTGTGAGTGTTTGGTGGACTAGCGCTGATATCGTTCACTACAGGTTTGTAAAAAAACGATTACGGCAGATATCTTTTGTCAGCAACTGCCAACCATGAAGGAAGAACTAGCTGCTAAACAACCGAGATTGGTCAATCGCTCTAGGCCACTGCTGCTTCACGACAACGCAAGACCACACACTGCACAACGAACAACCACTAAGTTAGAAGAGCTATAATTGGAATGTCTGCGACATCCACCGTACTCCCCAGACTTTGCTCCAACAGATTACCATTTTTTCCGGAATTTGGACAACTTCTTACAAGGAGTCGCGTCGCGCGTGTTGTAGTACCTATCCCTGTGACAAACTTGTATTGAATATTATATCCACCCTCTGTGTAATTACTGTGTTAATATGCAATAAACATTGTTTTTCGGGCTAAATTTTGATCTAACTAACTACTATCAAATCTGGCGCCCAATATGTTAGCGAAGAATTTCTCATTAAAGCTTGTATACAGTCCACTAAGTCTTCTTCTTATTTCACCGACCTGAGGATGCAACACTACTGAATCCTTCACATGACGTAACCACTTTCAGACTACAGCGAGACGAAGCTGATAAACGTGGTTAATTCGGAGCTAGCGGACACCCTGGGCAACCTGGCGTCCCGCAGCTGCGGCGCGGCGCTCAACCCGCGACACGAGTTCCCCGCGCTCCACGCGCCCGAGCTGGCCGCGCGGGCCTGCGACCTGCACGCCGCCATGCTCCTGCAACATGTTGAGGCGCTGCCTGGTGAGTTACTCATCTTCCGTGGTTCTGCACGCGCCCGAGCTGGCCGCGCGGGCCTCCGACCTGCACGCCGCCATGCTCCTGCAACATGTTGAGGCGCTGCCTGGTGAGTTACTCATCTTCCGTGGTTCTGCACGCGCCCGAGCTGGCCGCGCGGGCCTCCGACCTGCACGCCGCCATGCTCCTGCAACATGTTGAGGCGCTGCCTGGTGAGTTACTCATCTTCCGTGGTTCTGCACGCGCCCGAGCTGGCCGCGCGGGCCTCCGACCTGCACGCCGCCATGCTCCTGCAACATGTTGAGGCGCTGCCTGGTGAGTTACTCATCTTCCGTGGTTCTGCACGCGCCCGAGCTGGCCGCGCGGGCCTCCGACCTGCACGCCGCCATGCTCCTGCAACATGTTGAGGCGCTGCCTGGTGAGTTACTCATCTTCCGTGGTTCTGCACGCGCCCGAGCTGGCCGCGCGGGCCTCCGACCTGCACGCCGCCATGCTCCTGCAACATGTTGAGGCGCTGCCTGGTGAGTTACTCATCTTCCGTGGTTCTGCACGCGCCCGAGCTGGCCGCGCGGGCCTCCGACCTGCACGCCGCCATGCTCCTGCAACATGTTGAGGCGCTGCCTGGTGAGTTACTCATCTTCCGTGGTTCTGCACGCGCCCGAGCTGGCCGCGCGGGCCTCCGACCTGCACGCCGCCATGCTCCTGCAACATGTTGAGGCGCTGCCTGGTGAGTTACTCATCTTCCGTGGTTCTGCACGCGCCCGAGCTGGCCGCGCGGGCCTCCGACCTGCACGCCGCCATGCTCCTGCAACATGTTGAGGCGCTGCCTGGTGAGTTACTCATCTTCCGTGGTTCCGCACGCGCCCGAGCAAAGAGTATAGCAATTGAGTAGATTTAACTGCAGTCAGGAAGAGAGACTTCTAAATCAATCAATGAACTTCCGAAGATTAGATTCATTATAATGATTTTGAATAAAGAAATATTATTTATATTTTCATTCATAATTTTTTCCGCATTTCTTTTTCTTACAGAAATCTGTTATAGCCACTACAAAAACTACCATTTCTACAAAGCAGTAGACGCAGTTATCAAAGTGTTGCATCTTGCCAACTTGTTTTTTGAAACTAGCAAACCTTGGGAGCTTCGCAAGAAACCAGAAATGCAGAAAGAATTAGACGTGATCCTTCACATCACGTTGGAAACATTAAGAATATGTGGAATCATATTACAGCCAATCATACCAGAGATGACCACAAAACTACTAGATAAACTACAGATTAGTAATGACTGTAGGTCCTGGCAACACTGCGAGACGCCATCTTGGCGGTTAAAAGGCGCCATTTATGAAACGAAAAACATTCAAAGCGGAAAATTCGTGTTATTCCAAAGGATTTATGAGAAAAAACCTGTGCAGACGGCACAAAAGAAAATCGAAACATTGGAACAGAAAAATGTGCAAGTTGAGAAAAAGAAAAAGGTTCAGAAGAAAAAAATCACTGCGGCGTAGTTGATGAGATTGGATTATACTTTAGTTAGAAAAAACGGGTTTTACATTTGAAATTAACAGTAGATAGACATAACTGACAAATTTGCCAGTTTATGATAGTTTTTGTGTTCAATGAGTGATATTTTATTAATTTATTTGTGACTTCAACTATAATAAGGACAAACTAAACATTAGAACGTCATCTTTCTGTAATATCTTCAAACAACAGAATATAATGTTTAATTCGTGTTTATCGCCAATTTTATTAAATAAGTCGTTATGCAAGCCCTCTATCATAGACCTTGTGACAAATGACTTTCTTTTACCGATAACGCTTCACGCTATATGATATATCAATTCCAATCCAATTTTCAAATGTCTACTATAACTTTCGTAATGCGTTCAAACACATTTTTGAACAATGATTATACATATACATCTGATTATAATTAAGAAAAATAATGCACAATATTACAAATCCATGCGAAATCAGCTTTTTTCTATGAAGTCTTCCTGTATAATTAATAATTAGTGAAATATTTTTAAATAACAACATCGGCAATTACTTGTTACGCGTGAAAGTTGAAATTTTGTACAATTTTATGCAACATAACTTGCCTTCAAATCTTCATAACCTAGAAATAAAATCTCAAAAATTGCTCATCTTTTCCACCGGCTTACATTCAGATAATTGGCATTTCCTAAGCATTTATTTAATTGCATTTCCCGTTAATAAAAGAAGATTAGTCTTGCAAGTTTTCTAAACAACTGACATTTCGACGAATATTGTATTTTATATGAAATTTTAATATTAAAATTAACGAAAAGACTGTTAATTACATTTTGTAGTGCGCTTCGTAATCAAATTGTTATGATCTTAATTAGTTGTAAGTAGAATTTATTATAGCTTGTGGTGCAATTGTCTAGTTCTCATTTATTTAATGTTTTGTTCCACTGTTAATAAATTGTTGAATTTGAATACTAGTAATGTTTGTTTGATTTTTTATACGTGTATTCCCTCGCCCCTTATCTGTAAGGTAAGACTTATGTCTTCATTATTTTATTGAGCCTAGTGGATACCAAAACGAGCACGCCACCTATTATATATTTTATCTAGAAGTAACCACAATGAGGGAAACCTGTGCTTTGGGATAGAAAATGCTGCTAAAAATACTTTTGGACCTTTCGAAGGCTTTTGACATTGTAAACCACGTTAATTAGAATTAAAATCACTACGCTACGATGTTCGTGTATAAACTTAAGTGCATTAAAGTCTACATTTCCTGTAATTATTAATTTAATGAATAATGCCCTGTAATTAATAGACAAAGGTTTTAGCGATAAACATAAATATTTCATAATGTGTAAAATTTAATAAGTATGCCTCAAGGGCCAATACTAGGTCCTTTCTTTTTTTTAAATAATCTTTTGCCCATGACACGTCACGTTCTTTTAAAATAGTTTATCCACACGGTGTTGGCAAATGAATATATATATTGGCCGACTTCGAAAAAAGGTTTCAAAGAAAACACACATTCTATATCGGAGTCAATTTATTTACGAATATGCTTATTAAATAATAATATTTGCATCAAAATACTGCAATAACGACTAACAGTATGAAGGAAAGCTAACCATAACACTATTAAGCTAAATACAGCGACGCGTAATGGTTACATTGCAACCAATCGCGTAATAAGTTGCAGTTGCACGATACACGCTCTGTTTTGTTTAACTTCGTGTGGAAATTACCGAATAAAAACGAAAACGACTGCAATCATAAACGGTATATGTTTCAATATATAACGATTATTTAGTTACTGTTTATAAATTGTTGAAGTATGTCAACTATGTAAAACAATACGAAATATATAGGGCTAAGATTGTCTAACTAAAACCTCTAATAAATTGCAGTTTTTAAACCCATCAGATTATCGTAAATAGTCACATTACATTTTCTTAACTTAATGAAAGTATGAGCTTCAAAGCCTTTTAAAATTATGCAAGCGTTATTTTAAGTTTGATAATTTCCGTAAACTCGTAGTTTGTGCATCGTGCCACTACACTTCAATACACTTAGTCGAAAATGCATCAAATGAGTATGATACAGGTATGATACTAATTAATTCATAATTAATAATTATAATATATAAATTCTTACAAAAATTCGGTGACATGCTTAAATGCTTATTTAAAACTGTTATTTGTGAAAGTTGTACAAATATTATTTTATCTATTCATTTGATCAAACACTATGACATCTATATGACTATTTTCATAAGAATATATTAGCAGATACTTCTGTCTTTTATATTTTTTTACGACTTTATTACGTAATGTCAGAAGCGTCATACTGATACATTTATAATTATGTAAAGTCTAGGATCACTTCAGTGTGTAAGATTAGACCATTATTTAAAACAACATTCACAAATAACACAATGCTGAATGACTTTTCCCTAAAAATAACATTCGAATACTAAAGAAATCTGTACACTTGATCTCCTAAGTTGAGCATCGTTGAGTCTCGCTCACCAAACCGAGCGTGTTGCTCAACTTACTAACATTCTGATATTGACTCTACAGTTTCAAAATAAACTTAAATATAACTTAAATAAAAATGCATCATGGATGGTAACACTATAAACGTATGCAACGTAACTTCTTAGAGCTGGAAAGCTATTGAGATAATATACCTCGGCCTAAATTAGAAAGAGAGGGAAAATAGAGTGGTCCATAATCTACTAGGACGGCCGAGATGTATCAGCTTGGACATTAGGGCCACGCATCTTGCATCTCTTTCCCTAGGTATATTATTTTTGTAGCAAAATCAAGACATTACATAGAAAGGTATAAAGGATCAGAATAACACACAAGAACCTTCAAGTTTTCTTACTGCCTACAAATATCATGGAAACCTGTGGACTCACTCGAATCATAAACTTGAAGATTAATACTTATTTTCATAGTAACTTCAATTAAATTTGAGATACAAATGTAAAAAATATCGCATGTTTTCAATTAATCGAGTAAAAATCAGGCTCCTCTTAATAATTTTAAACAAATCAACATAGTAATATCAAAAAATATTATAAAGTCAATATCGGAATAATTTCTTATATCGAATAGTAGTGGGAAGCATTGATCATCTTCACTCGTTCCATTCATTCCTTCAATAATGTTTACTTTTTAAATGAAAGGGTACAAGTTTTCGGGACGGAAGATTTCAACTTTCCTTATTTTTTTATATCGATGAAAAATGTAATATCGTTAGCATTATTCCAATTTTTTTTTAAATTATTTTAATAATAAGTATTTTAAATGGCAACTCTTTCATTATCATCTTAAATTATAAGTAATAAGGTACATATAAAAAAAACACATAAACGTTCGAAAACTTACATGTAACAAACTACAACAACGCTCCTAATATACTTAGATTAACGTTTCAATAGGCTAATTGAATTAAACTTACAGCCAATCTAGAACATGAAAACTCTAGCCATTCCCAAAATGGGAACGAACTATTTATCTCAAAACATTGAATGAATGACTGAACGAGTGAAAATATTCATTTTGTGCAAATGAAATAAAAATAATAGTAGCTAGATGACTTGTCTTATACGATTACCCTTTTATGCCTAATCTTAGGTGGTACACTTCGGCTTTTTCCGTGAACATTCGTGCAATTTCTTAGATGTGAGACGACCACGAATGTCCGGGACAGAAAGTGTAGAACCTGCATGACGATTAAAAACAGGAGGCAGGTTTGAACGCGTGTGGCAGAGGCAGCATTTAATGGAAAAAAAATAGACCACATTGTGATCAAACCGTTCTCAAAAAAGTTTTCTATCTACAACTAGAACCTGCATGTAACTATGTTATTCAATTCAAAACTCTTTCTCCATTACTCTTTAATGCCCTAATCGTGAAGACGATACAACTTAATTTATTACAGTTTCATTTTTAGTTCACAAGCATTTTAATAATGACTAATGTTAGTAATAGCTTCTTATAAACTAATTCTTTTGTTACGGCTTATTCTCAAAGCCAAGTTTGGAACATTTAATCAAACCCGTAATATTTTGCCAAAAATCCTCGTTTGGGATTATTTTCCCTATTAATATTATTCTTTTCTACCCGTTTGATTAAGCTAAATAGCTATTGTAATAGCTTAACTTCAACATGTCCAAGTTTACGACAAAGCTCGCTCAAATATCCATTCCCTAGGCTTAATAGTGAAATTTGTTTCCACAGTTAGAAAAGGATGGCCCAATATCGCTATCCTTTTCTCACCGATGAATAATGTCCTGTGCTGCCGATCACTAGAGACTAGCTAATATTCTTCTTTAAAGTGATGTGGCTCTTGCTAAAACGATAGAATACAAAATCCGTACTCTCCCACACGCTTTCAGCCTCCAATAACGACAGTAGGCAATAGAAATATTCAATAACAATAAAAGGTACACATCAAAATGCATCAATACTTATTCCTAATACGAACATTGGAAGTGAATTGGCAATGTACATCCCAATAATTTGTGCGACATATTTATTCACATTTTGTAGGGGTAAGGTAGGTAAGAAATTACCCAGAATTATATTTTTACAAAAATCTAACAGTTTTTTCACTTCTCACTATTACTTACATCTTGTTTTTTTTATTTAGCACTAATACAGACGAAATAAACCATATCTTATTTATAGTAAGACAAAAACGTAAACAATCAACTACCCACCTTTCACAACTATCTCGTTGGTGTAGTGCCTGAAGTACCGCTACTAACGCTAGATTCCGTCATCAATTCCCAGATCGGGCCGGACAGAGTTGCAATACTACCTAACCCTTTGAGGAATATATGCACGATGTTAACAAAAATTAATGATACAAGCTGTTGTCCATATTTTTTTCAGACGAAAGGTAGCCTCAGGATGCAATCTATCTCCTTGCCAAATTTTATCGAAATCGGTTAAGCATTTTAAAAGTAACAACGTATCAAACAGACAGACAAAGTAAATTTACCATTTCTAATATTAGTATTTAATCAGTGGGTAATATTTTGATTATATTTGGCTTACTTTTTCGTGAAAACAGTATAAACAAAGATTTTCATCGATACATTATATTCGTTTCAACATTATTGCTCGAGTACTTTATCTAGCTTTTAAGTGACTTACATGAGGCGGATGACTTGTAAGCAATTTTATCTCACGTATCTTTTATTCCATTGACATAAAATTCAAATTTCAATAATTCATCTCCGTGAGATAGTATGTCTATATTTATAGTTAACTACGTAAGTCAGCTAAGTAGACATTACACAATACATTGCTTTTCGTATTGCTCACGTTGTTTTGTCTCGAAGAACAGATTAAACAGTCGTGTCTGTATCTTTGTCTTAAAATATATACAACCTTATTTTTTATTTATCGTAAAAAAACTAAATTTAAAAATCATGATTAACTGGAACTATGGTGTCGTGTTTTGACAACACGATTGGCATTGGGTTGGATGAATGACTTACAAATAGTTGTTCCGGGTCTGGGTGGTGGTATTTTAGAACGGTGGTCGTATCGAGGCAACGTTCTCTTTAAAAACTAAACTAAATAAACCCTGAAATCACGAAATAAATCAGCTGTTCTAGACTTCACCAGTTCACTCATCATAACACCATTTTATGTCCCAATGCTGGGTACGGATCTCCTCTCAGTAATAATAATAACTCTGAGAATAATAAGTTCTTTAGAATTTTTTTTTCGCGATTTTAGAAATAAACCACTATTGCGAAAGTTGTCCGTAATGATAGGGATAATAGTCCCATTATTATTTAATGGTGAATAAAAAATAAGGTTGTATAGGTTTGAGTCAGACGTTAAATGTGGTCTTTTCTTTAATAGGTATTAGGGAAATTGCTTAAAAAAATCCTTTTTTGTTCACACAAATTCAAACTGCCTTCTGTGTGTTTGTTGTTTGGATTTACACACTTATGCACAAACAGCTTCAATAAAATTATTTCTTAATTTCCTATTTTTCTTTCTTTCAAACACATGAACAATCGAAGTATTGAACTTAACAGTTATTTCACAAAAAGTATTATTATTGTAAAGATTTCTTAATTTTTAGATTTTTTAGATTTTTTTGATTTCTGCGTCTCTTATGAAATTTCGGTAACTTAATTGCGATATTTTAATTTTTAAATATTTGTACAAAGAAAATCGACATCAAAGTATTTTGAGGCGCATTCTCCGAACCGAGAGACACGAACGGAATATCTTATAAGTATGCTCTACTTCTATTAATTTAAAAAGTAATGCTCTAAATTGATTAAAAAATAAAAAGTTTATGTGCGAACATACAAAACAAATTGAGAACCTCTTTTTTTGACGTCGGTTAAAGTAGATACATACAAGGAATTATAAACAATAACGTCTACTTAGTTAACTTAAAGTGTTGTAATATAAGATTATTGGAGAGGGATGCCGCTAAACAGTGCTATCTTTTTTGAACAACCTAAAATGCACTTTTTTTAACAAACGTGTCATGTTTAGCTGAGGAATATCCATTCATCCCGTGACTTTCACTGTAACATTAAAAATGTTGGATTTTTATCTATAGAAAATATTCAAGTATTTTGGTACTTATATCTCATCAGCAGTAGGAAAAATATATTAAAAAAACATTATATAATATGTAAATGTACTTACGTATTATAAAAATGTATACAATTCACAAAAAGTATTTGTTTTTACCACAATTAAAGACAATGGGACGTTCCTTCTAAAAATGTTAGATTGAGTATCGAGATGTTGGTAACATATTAACAGATAGACACATCAAAAAACCCTTTAAAACAGTATTTATGTAAAACAATGTGGGCGTTGGTTTCATATTTGCAAGTGAATTATAATATACGTCATTACCTACAAAAAAAACTGTTCGCTTGGATAATATCAATAATAATAGATTACTAATGAGAATATCATATAAATAAATAATACATCGATATAATAATAAAAATAACGGTTTATATAAATGTTTGTTCATGTATCTAATACTCAGAGGTTACTATTGATCTAAATGCATAATGGTTAGAGAATAATATCAGTCATACGTGGCTTTCACACTTATTGGGCTTTGGCGAATATTATGTTATACATATAGGCCTTATGCGCGATGTACCTTTGTTTTATATATTACTAGCTTCTGCCCGCGACTTTGTCTGCGTGGACTTCAGAATTGGGTCTGACCTGGATAAAAAGTAGCCTATGTGTTATTCTAGACTATAATCTATCTCTGTGCCAAATTTCATCCAGATCCGTTCAGCTGTTCTGGCGTAAAAGAGTAACAAACATCCATACGTCCATACTAACAAACTTTCACGTTTATAATTATTATTATTAAGGATACATGGTGAAATTGAATACACGCTAAAAATTAAAATATACGATTATATATGTAACAAAGGGAATTTAGAACACTGATTAAGGAAAATAATTATACTTTTTTAGTGTTGTAAAGAGAGTTTGGCAACTTTTCGTGCGCCTCTACTGCTACTTTTCTCGTTAATTGAAAAAAAATCGTAAATGATAGTAAGTGCAAAGCCTCAATACTTCACTTAGTAACTATCTGCGTAATGAATTGACCGGGCGCGCTTTAATATTTTGATACTTGTTTGAAATTATTTATTTGTGTTTTGTGTAGTTAAATACTGATAATTCATGCCTACCTGAAGACAATGGCTTAGTTTGTGCCATTTAAGAAAAAAAAAATATAAGAATAATATAAGAATAAAAATAATAAATCATTGAAATTCCATTTTGAAATGAATAAGTAATGATTACTGAACCTCCCATTTCGATTTGTCGCATGATTTCAAAGTCACCCTGTATCGCTTAGTCGCTGCTTAGACAAGAGACCGTTACGGTAATCAGCCAACTCCATATCTAGCCATTTTGAAAATAAAATCCCATGCACACGGTGGTGTTGTCTTTTAGGAATTAAATAATATAAATAGATAAAATCCATAAAAAGTAGTTTTATTTCAATATTTTTTTAAGATTTCGACTTCATAAAAAGGACAATGTTATTGGTTGATAAGCATAGGTAAGCACTGGCATAGCAGCCGAGGCGTTGGCCGATAGTACATACTAGCATTCAACCACCATACGTATCGCCAAAGCTTTTTAAGTGTGATTGCAGTATAATAGTTAGCAACTGTAAGTGACCTAACTTCAGTATATACAAAGATACATAATAGGTTCGATTCCTAGGTCGAGGAATGTGTTATTGGGTTTTTCTATAAAGTTCTTCTTGGGTTTTTCTTCTAGGCAAGCGCGCTCCATCTTAGATCGCAGTATCGCTTAACATCAGGCGAACTGGCAGTCAAGCGTAAGCCTATCATGAATAAGAAAAAAAAGTTCTCAGTAGCAGCTCAGAGTTTGGAATTTGTGTCCGGTTAATGGCAATAGGTTCGCTACTATTACATGGCACCTCAACATACATACCGGCGAACTGTGGGTGTACATTAGTACGCCCCTGCCTAACCCTTAAGGGAATACAGGCAGTTAATTGTTGAGGTACTGTCATTTCTAAATAGGAAAGATTTGTATAATCATATTATTAATAATTAAATAAATCTGTTGACAACAATTTGCGAATAACAAACTTTACCTACTATGTAAGGAGATCTAAAAATCTTATAATCACCACCTACAGTTGCCAACGTCAAAAATGTAGACTAAAACTAAATTGTTCATGATTTTTCAACAGGTCACACTAAGCTGTTTACGTTTACGTATCGTCAACACTATAAATAGTGGCTTCGTTTACAAATGTTGGTTTTATACCTATTTATATGAAATAAAAAATATATTGAGTCTGATTTTTGTGGACTGACTCTGATTCAAACTTTATTGGAACGGAAGACAGATTTAAAAGGCGGTGTATCTTAGAACCGATGGTAAGACACCTACCAAATAAAAAATGAGTAGCACCTCTTTTTCTAAAGTCAGATGAAAATAGATAAAAATCAACATTTGCAAGCTTTGCCCTTTACATTTAAAATTCGAAGCCAAAACACAATCCGACAGGTACAAGGAGAAATGCATCATATTCCTACGTATACAGGTTCCAATTTCATATTACATTCACTTATCACTCTAGACCACTATTTCTTTCCAGACTATTCTTAGGATTTGAAAATCGAAGCCCTACAATGTAGCGTGAATTGTATAAAAATAACATTTTGATTTTTTTTTAACTATTTTAAATTACAAAGGACTGTATTTTATTTCGTTCGATTTTTTTAAAATTTTATTTTAACTTTTTCGTCATACATGTACAATTTTTTTACCGAATTCTTTGACACACAAACCTATGATACCGAGTCACAAAATATTGTACTAATAATACTTTAAAATATCAACAATTACATTAGTAACAATATATTCGCGTGTGAAACTTGGCCTAAAGTAGACGCACGGCAGAGCACCCGCCAAGTCCGTCAACAAAACTTGATAATAAGTATT
Source organism: Acronicta aceris (assembly GCA_910591435.1). Lineage (NCBI taxonomy): Eukaryota > Metazoa > Arthropoda > Insecta > Lepidoptera > Noctuidae > Acronicta > Acronicta aceris. Next base: position 9,894,042 of record OU342780.1, on the reverse strand, counting down.
GTCGAAGTAGCGGATTGCTTAATTAACGCTTGATAAACCAAATGTATTTCACGCCAACCGACAAAGTCAAAAACATAGCGTAGAAATATTACGCTTGTCTTAAAAATACGTGTATACATACAATTGTAAACACAAAAATGGGTTAATTTCTTAGAAAATGTCTTTCAAATTAATAATGTACAAACACAAGGAGGTGATGTGATTTTCATGAATATTTTTTTCTGGGTTTTATCATTCATTCATATAACAAATCTCTTTATTTGTAAGGAGTAAGGTCGGCGTATCGTTTCATAACGCTAAAAAGACAACAATTGTTATGATCTTGTATTACAAAATCAGTTACATTTTGACCCTTCGGAAAGATTTAACAGTTTACATCCTATTGGCTGTTATGTCATTTCGTCAGTAATATTTTGGTAAACTGATTTCAACAGTTTCATCAATTCATCCATCAGTGTAATTCACTATTTTGGCAATCGGTACTTTAATTTTTCGCAATGTTTCCTGGGGAGAAACTCGAGTGGTGTGCACGGCAGAGTTGGCCAAGTCCGGGCACGGTACGTACAATTTGTATGAGTGTTACCCAGTGCATGTGGTCGCGGGCGGTCAGCTCTGCGGTGTGGGGGACGCAGGGGCGGGGGCCACGAGGGCGGGGGCCGCAGGGGCTGGGGGCGTCGGGGCGGGGGGCGCTGGGGACGACGGCGCTAACAAGTGCTCTGGCACTGGTACAGCTCGAAGACGTGCTGATATCTTCTTTTGTGGACAAAGTACCTGTACACAAAAATTAACATGATCTAATGAAACCGGGAAGAGGGCCAAATTTAACTTGCAAGTTTTCATTACGGACACCGGGACCGGTGAAACTAAATACAAGATTTTAAAACTATTCCAGTTATCCTATAACGTAACCTAAGCTTAAGGGTCCGGCGGAGCTTGAATTGGCCACAAAAACGTAATACCGAAATAAATCGTAATCCAGACAATATTTTATTTATTTATGTTATTATTCGGATTTGGATACCGTTAATCTAGGTTTCTGGAGACAAAAGACCGAAAAATCGTTCCAAACTTGATAAAGTTATCAAAAATTGCTTACATTTATTTCCAATGAAGTATTTTGGACGAAATGGTAACGTAGGAACCTAGATTGAACTAGAGAACTGTATCGGAATCCGAATAATAACAGAATTTGATTAAATTATAATTATTTGAATTACGATTTATTTCAGTATTACGTTTGTAAAAGAAATTCGGTCCGGTCTCAGTTAGATGGACATACCCGTCTAGCGAATATAAAGCATCCCTTCTCGTCCTCCTGCGTGCTGACGGTGGGCACCAGCTGTAAGTCCGCCGTGGCGCATTCCTTGTTGTCTTCACCTGCACACAACCAACATATTGAATACACCGTCAACCCTATTTTTTTTATTCAATTTCTGCTGAGTCTATCCTAAGGTTACATGGAAGCGATCGCTTGTCGCGATAAGGCCGCCCATTGTATATTTTAAAATAGAATTCATGTCCTGTCTGTATACAATTATGTTTGTTGTACAATAAAGAGTATATAAAATAAAAATAAATATATTCAGTCAATCTATTTCGTGGGAGAGCCATGCTTCGGCACGAATGGGCCGGCTCGACTGGAGTGATACCACGGCCTCACAGAAAACCGGCGTTACATAACGCTTACATTGTGTTTCGCCGAGTGAGTGAGGTTACCGGAAGGCCAATCCCCTTTTAAAAGGTCGGCAACGCACTCGTGACTCCTTTGGTATTGCGGGTGTCCATGGGCGGCGGTAATCGCTTACCATCAGGCGATCCGTCTGGTGGTTTGCCCTCCAATCCCATAAAAAAGAAACAGATATTAGTGGGCATACATACAAACATTTGTTTTTTGTTTCCAATTTGACTTTTTTGGTATTTATTCGTAGGTAGTGTAGGTAATGGCCTGGACTAGGTTTGTATGAATCTTTCTTTTTTTAAATCAACCAGAAAGGTCGGAAATTTGTATGACGTAAACGACCATTATTAGGATTTTAAAAACTTTTTTTAAAAACTCGTTTTTTTAAAAAAAACTCGTTACAAAGTATTTCGCATTTGTGAATATTGTCCTTGCTAATTTCGAAAACCAAGTGATTTAACCATGACACGTATGTACCTCTAGCGAACACGTTGAGTTCAGCAAAGCAGCCCGTCTCGATCATCTCGGTCTGCCAGGGGATGCTGACGGAGCCCGTGTTGAACTTGCCGTAGAATGTGTCGTCACCCGCGTCTAAGTTCACTCCCTTCACTGTGCTGAACTGTTCTATATCTAGCACGTCCTTCGCGTATACCGCGTGAGGCTGGAAATAACAATACGAGAAATGTTATTTAATATAATACAGGGTGAGTTTGAAATAGAAATGGGAGGTTCAATAACCATTATTTATTCATTCCGTGATTGTGTACGAATATGTTTTTATAATTAAAAATGTTACGTATTTTTTCTGTTACTTATTTTTACATAATTACAATTATTTTTTCCATTGATCGACTAAGAATCAATATTTTCAGCAATTTTGTGGTTTCGTAGTGTAGCGACATCTACCGCGCTACATACAAACTATACGAACAAGTCCTGAATCGCGCAGGTGAAGTTTGCAACGCAACTTGGATATATACAACCGCCCGACATCAACCGTCGGGCCGTGGCCCGCCAGGCAAAACACCCGCCTGGTCGGAGGATCCTCCAGATGATGATGATGGTGAGAGGGGCAACATACCTCGCCCCTCCTCAGTAGGTGTACACGTTAAAATATTTGGCTTCATCTGATCACGACTTGATTAAACAATGAGTACAGTTCGTAACCAGTCTGTTAATTACATCACAGTATTAATTTTATCAACTCTCAATGTAAAGTACAGACGATACTAACGTCAGGAACAAAGGGAGCATCGACCATGCCGGCCTCGAGGCGGGCCCAGTTGAGGTTGGTGAAGAACCGATGCGCCTTGACCTGGAGCGCGCCCCGCCGCGCGGCGCCGCAGCCGAGGCGGGCGGCCGCGCCCTTGGCCAGCAGCGCGCCGCACAGCGCACGCGCACACTCGCTGAACTTCGACGAGTACTTCTCCTGCTCGTGCTGTGGACACACGTATTGCTATCACGACACAGATAAAGATACATTATTGCGCTATAAATAAATCTACGACATAATCAAAAAGATTAGCTTCTGCGCCACGTGTCGAGGGTTCGATCCCCACACGGAACAAATATTTATAGTATGATGATCTACAGGTAGTTGTTCCAGGTATGTATTTGTGTATGTGAGAATTTTGTGTTTGTAAACGCACCCACAATACAGGAAAAAACCGTGATGTAGGACGTTTTATAAAAAAAAATGATTTCACCAGATTGCGTTATCAAAACTTTTTTAGCATTTATATAATTTTATGAGTAGTACAAAATTAACGTCGTCATTTCTTTCCTTTTCCTTTTAAAAGTTTGATCCCGACTTTCGTTCCAATTTGTAGCGGCTTTTGCCCACAGATTGTTTGGCATGCGGCAGACGTGTCCCGTCCAGTCCCATTTAATTATTATAAGTAGGAAATAATTATTGATGCTGACCTTGACCCTCCTATCCACCTCCTCCCGCTTGACCTTCTCCTTGCGCGCTCGGAAGGGTGCGCGTCCTTCGATCATTTCGTACACGAGACAACCGAACGAAAACCAGTCTGGGCTAAACGTATATCGTTCGTTGTCTATCACCTAGAAATAAAAAAAAACATCAGAAAATCATAAACTAGTCATTGGTTGCAAGTGCGGCTGCACTGTAAGATCTCGGGTTCGGTTCCAAAGCAGAATAATAAGATAAAATAGAGGTATTTTTTTCATTGAAGTTCTCAGTAACAGCTAAGAGTTTGGATTTGTGCCCTGAAAACATACTGAAGAACTGTGGGTATACGTCAGAACACCTCCGCCTAACCCTTCCAGGAATACAGGCGTGATGGTAAGTTATGTTACAAGTGACAGGAGCCGATTTTTAAGCTTATAAAATTTAATATGTTTGTATACGTGGGGTATAATTTTTTTTTTATAGCCTATTTTTATTAATATGAACAAGCGAGGGTGATGTTAGTATATGAATTTCTGATTGCAACAATGTTATAATTTCTATTCAAAGGAGTATCTATGGAGTTACTTGCCGGTTCTTCTCGATAAGACCCACTATTTGGAACCGTGCACTTAGTTTTTACATTTGACTTTGTCTTTGACTATGTGAGTGTATCATAATATGGTAAAATCAAGACAATAACTGAAATAAACAGTGTACCTCAGGTGCCATATATCCGACGGTCCCGACTCGCCCTCGCACGCTGCCTCCCTCGGGCACGTCCACCGCGAGCCCCAAGTCGGAGATACGAACATGACCCGCGTCGTCAAGTAAAATGTTCTCAGGTTTGCAGTCTCTGAAAATAAAAATAATAATTAGCGGTACCCCGCGGTTTCACCCGCTTTGACCTGTTCCTATCGGTCGTAGCGTGATATTAAAAAGCCTATAATCTTCCTCATGAATAAATCCGTCCATTAAGGGTCCGGCGGAGCTTGAATTGCCAACAAAAACGTAATACCGAAATAAATCGTAATCCAGACAATATTCTATCAAATTATGATAATAATAGATTTGGATACCGTTAATCTAGGTTCCTACGGTACTATTTCGTCTATTAATACTTCACTGGAAATAAAAAACCGGAAAATCGTTCCAAACTTGCAAAGTTATCAAAAATTACATTCGCTTACATTTATTTCCAGTGAAGTATTTTGGATGTAATGGTAACGTAGGAACCTAGATTAACGTTATCGGAATCCGAATAATAACAGAATTTAAATAAATTGTGTCTGAATTACAATTCATTTAGGTATTACGTTAGTAAGAGAAATTCGGTCCGCCGGGCTCTTAACGTAATCTATATGCAAATCCGTTCAGTAGTTTTTGAGTTGATCAGACAGACTGACACGGCAGGGTATTCTTTTTTAGGGGGCAAACGAGCAGTCGGATCGCCTAATGGTAAGCGATTACCGCAGCCCATGGACACACGCAACACCAGAGGAGACACGAGTGCGTTGCCGGCCTTTTAAAAGGGGATTAAATTCTTTTTCTAGGTGATGTATCAAGATGAAATATGCACCAGATTTTAAAATATATCTACCTCCAGCAATCCAATTTTATGTAGAAATTTTTACGTGAAATGCGTACAAACACACACTTAGACAAACATTAATTCTAGTTTCTCTTGTTTCTATAAAGACCTAGCATATTTTTTTTTTCTTAAATATCTCCTGTGTACAGGTATAATTTTGTGTCAATTTGGAAAAGAAATATTTCTCTCTTCCTCTTTCTATTATGTCGTTTGTCGTGGTTAATGTACCTGTACACGATGCCCATCTTGTGCAAGTGTTCGAGGCCGCAGGCGACCTGCGCCGCGTAGAACCGCGCCCGCTCCAACCCCAGGCCGGTGTCCGCGCCGCACATGTTGTAGATATGAAACTTTAGATCACCACCTGCAAACACCAACATTACCAGGGTATAGCAGACAACATAATATGCTAGTTCACTGATATTTATTAGAGGTCTCATAAAAAATTTGACCATAAACAGAGCTGAAAAACAAAAACAAAATCAAAATCTGTTCAAAAATAAGGAAGATATAAGCATTTTAATTTTATGAGAGACTAGCTTTTTGTGGAATAGTTACTTTGTTCCATATGAACTTTCATCCCCTATTTCACCCCTACATAGATCGAAATTTATTAATTACTACGTCATAGTAGCTATATGCATGCAAAGTCTCAGCCCGATCGGTTTAAAATTGACAAAGTTTCATACAAACTTTCATCCCCTATTTTATTTTATCCCCATGGGGGTAGAATTTATCAAAATCCTTTCTTAGCGGATGCCTACGTCATAACATGTACCTGCATGCCAAATTTCAGCCCGATCCCTCCAGTGGTTTGGGCTGTGCGTTGATAGATCACTATGTCAGTCAGTCAGTCTTCACCTTTGAGTTTTATATATATTTAGATAGAAAACGTACTATTGGACGTTGTGACGTCAAACCGTGCGAGCGCCATACAAATTATATACTGACAGTCGTGTGCGGGAAAGCGATAGAGTCACTCAATTCCCACTAAAAACTTTAAAAGCTTATTTTTAAGAACTTTATGACTCGATTTATTTTCCACAATCACTCACCGTTCATAATAGTGAGTACCAAACATAGAGCGTCCTTGGTCTCGTACGCGTACGCGAGGTTCACCACGAACCGCGAGTTGATCCGCTGCAATATCTGCTTCTCTATGAGCACCATCGCTTCCCCTTTGCGTTTCTTTATTCGTTTCTTTTCTAGTTTCTTGCAAGCGTACATTTTCCCTGTGGCGCGCACCTGCAATATATCACGTACTATTCATTAATCTTACTATATAGTGACCTTAAACTGTCGGAGCTGGTCAGTTCTTACTTGCTGTGGCAAATCTTACACATGAAAACAGCATAATTCTCAGCCACTATGTAGAACAAAAAAGGCGTTTCTATGGAATTGCCAGCTATTCTCCATAAGACCCACATTTTGAAACCGTGAAACTAGTGTTGACTTTTCAATGGTACCTATTTTAATGATTTAATTGAAATTAAAACATTAGCTTTGACTGATTTGTTAATCTAGACTCTAGGAGTCTAGACTAACAAATCAGTCAAAGTCAAAGAGATTCGATTCCCAGGTCGAGCAGTTTTATTGAGTTTTGTATGAAAATCTCAGTAACAGTTTAATGGCAGTAAGCTTGTCCCCCTATTACATGAGACCTAAACATACCGGCGAACTGAGGGTATACATAGTACCTACACCTTTGCCTAACCCTTCGGGGAATATAGGCGTGATGGTATGTTATGTTTATTAAAATATCAAGCACTTCATTATCATCTCATAATTGATTAACTATTTGGCCAAAAGTATACATAATAAAATCACGAATAAGTTATGTCAGACATTGATCTCCTTCCGGCGTTGGCGATGGCCCAACTAAGTAAATCTATAGCATAAACACGTATATATCATATTATCCAACTTTGTGTATACATTTTTGCATATAGCTCCTGTCTCCTAGCAACAACCTCAAGACGTTACTAAGAGGAAGGATTGTACATATTAATATATTAGAAATAGTACCGTATTTATACATTATTTACTGAATGATCTATATCTGTAGTTATAGGTTTCCTTTGTTAACTATACTAGATTTACTCGCGGTGACACTCGCATGCCTAAGGACTTTAAGAGAAAAAAGGTCCAAATCATCAGTTCAGCCATTTAGGCAAAAAATGTAACAAACAAGCAGGCGGTTACTTTCGCATTTATAATAACCCGTCAAGTAACCAATTACATACACAATCAATATCTATTGTTCTCATGCCCCGGGTTCATCTCATAACGTAATTTAATTAAATACGATATGTATACATAATGGATAATCTATACCTACACTATTTCAAAGTACAAAACTGATGAAACAAAATTACATTAATGCTTATGTCATTTTTTTTTAAATTACATTATTCGAGTGATGCATCAATCGACTGTTTTTGAGCTACATCGATGGTAGAATCGTATATAATCGGAAACTTCAAAAATCCTGTTATCAACAGTAGAAGTTTCAGCAATAATTTTGTATTTGTTTATTCGGGTAGCAATGACAAACCTGACATGCGCAAACTTCTCCGAACCCCCCCTTGCCGAGCACCCGGTACATTCTGAAGGTGTGCTGCGTGACGGGCTGTGCCTCCAGCCACTTCCACTGCAGGTACCGGTGGAAGTACATGGAACGCTCGAACTCCGCGAACGGAGCGCCCGCTAGGAAACTCTTCACGCATCGCACGCATTCTATGAATATGTCTTTAGAGCCGCCTGCAAAAACAACAATTACATATGTAAAAATAACGGTTGCAAATTAATGCTTCATTGGAAGAATAATTAAAACAATAGAGAGGGTAAACCGATACGAAAGAATAATTATACGGTGGTGAGCGCAAAACTAGTTCAAACGTCGCACAGATCGCAATACGTAGGAATTATTTACATCACATCTCAGTGAAACATCTATAGTTTGCAAGTCAAGCCACGCCAATCTTTGCTGGTCCTTTTCACAATCGATCGTAAAACACCAACTCACTTAAACTAGCCAAAATAAAGGCAGTCATTTTATCTATAGTGTGACATCCGACTTTCAGAACTCAATTCAAAACAAGTAAAAGACGTCTAATAAACAGCAAATTCTTAGCTGGTCCTTCTATCCGCAATCATAAAGCATTCGTATATAATATTCAGTATTTATTTAGAAAAAGCTTATGAAGGTTCTTAATCCACCTAGTTCATTTTTGAAACAAGGAAGGTATATATTTTTGCCGGCAAGAAACTACTTTATAGCTCAAAGGACCAAAAGCTTTTGTAACCGTCTTACCATCTATCGTCGCACTAGCTTCATCAATGACCTGCCGGCTGACGACGTCCGTCACAGCTTCGCAGTCATCAGTCTTCAGGTACCTGCCGAACACCTCGGCTGCCAGCATCGCACGCGTCTCGTCCACCTCCACCTCATACCTGTCTGTCTGCAAGCAAAACTATGGACCTTCGAGCATTGGCGATACTGGTCTAGAAAAACAATCAAATCGTTTGGAGAGAACATTTTAATGATTAAAATCGGAGTCCACTTTGGAGTGGATATGTGTCTTGTGGTAAAATTCTCATATGCCTGATAAATTTTACTAATAATACAAATAAATGGTTTGACCGTTTCCAGGTAATAACTACTAGGAAAACAGCTTTGTATTTTCAGCGTGAAAAACTTATGTTTAAATAGGATAGGAAATTTTCCTTCACTGAACTGAAATTGAAATTTTAACTTTTAACGTCAATTTTGTATCAAAAAACAAACGGAGTGTTTCTACAACATATTCATGATTTATCTATTACAGTTTAGCACAAAATCAAAATTGTATTGCTTTTAAAAAAAAAACTTAACAACAAAGTTAGACGGGGATCATGGGACTGTGAACCTAATTTAAGCATTTCTTTTTTTGTGTTTTTTCACTAGATTTAATTGAACATTTCATTAACCTGAGACTTCTTCCCGTTGGTTGACATGCAGAAAAACTTGCATCATCTCCAACTTACTGCTGGCTATAGGCCCTTAGGTTCTTTGCTAGTCTAATTTAGGTATGACCCAATTCTCCAACTAAACTGCCTCATTAGTCTAGTGGTCCCAAGCGCGACTGCTACGCTTGAGGTCCTGGGTTCGATTTCCCAGGTCGAGCAAAGTGCTATTGGTTTTTTTATGAAATTCTTAGTAACAGCTCGGAGTTTGGGTTTGTGCCCGGTTAATGGCAATAGACTCGCCCCCAATTACCTGGGACTTAAACATAGCGGTTTATTGCATACATTAGTACACCTCTGCCTCACCACTTTGGGGAATACAGGCGTAATGGTGTGTTCTGTTATGACCCAATAGGCAATATGCATTTGAAACAGATGAGGGTAATATTTTTTTTTTGGGGTACTATTTTGAATCCTCATTACGTCTCTATCAATATTTCCTGATTTTATTTCTTTTTCGATGTGAAAATAATTATTGAAAAGTGCAAAATAAATGTCGGAAATTCAGAGCGGTTGAAACGGAGCGTTATTGGTCAGACGATTTGACCAATGGCGTCAGTCGAGTGTGAGGTCAAAGTCTATGTGTATGTCACTGTCAAAAGCGCTTGTTCTGTTCATAACGACTGTGAAGTTCTGAAATTGTATTAAATAACATTGTTCAATATCAAATTGTTACACTTATTCTGTGAGATAAAACTTTGTGACAACATGACTGACAGTGGTTATGTGAAGTTATGTGTCATAGACTTTGACGTCACGCGCCAAGCTCGCCATAATGGCGGGCGTTTAAAACGCCTGAAAAAGTTTAAAATTAAAAAAATATATATATATACTACATTTTACATTTTTGGTGCTGAATATTATTTAACAGTAATAAAACGATATAAGATATCATAAAAAAAATATAAAAAAAATCAGTGCATATTCCCTATTCATTTTTTTTTGTGAGAAGCTAAATAGGTGTGACATAAATCATTTAGTGAGTACTTACCGCATCTAGAAAGTTATTGTACTTGTGATACTGAGGCCTATTCCTCTCACAGAACTGTCTGAACAGCAGCTTGCCTATTGGCTGCTGGTCTACCACGTAGTCGTAACCTACATCTGTAACAAAGAAAAATAACATTATTAAACCTACAAGAAAGCCATAAAAAAATAATTCAATGTTATTTGTCAAACATATTGAGGTATTAATACCATAGGCGTCACGTTTTGTTGGAGGTTTTCTTATATCAAAATAACTAGTCAAAGTGCAGTAGCCGATCTGACAGCTCAAGCTTCAATCTAGAAGGAGTGTAGATGGATTTTGTTCCTTTCGTTTAGGAGCTCATTTCCAATCGGAAAAGCAATCACATCTGGTGTCGATCCTGTCTTCATATTGACATAATACAGAATGACACCTATTTTGTCTTTTGTAATATTCTATGTTGTACCTCTAATCTGACTGCCTCATTAGTCCAGTGGTCCCAAGCGCGACTGCTACACTAGAGGTCCTGGGTTCGATCCCCGGGTCTAGCAAAGTGTTATTGGGTTTTTCTATGAAATTCTCAGTAGCAGCTTGGAGTCTGGATTTGAGCCCGGTTAATGGATATAGGCTCGCCCCCTATAACATGGGACCTAAACATACCGGCGAACTGTGGTTGTACCTACATTAAGTACGCCTCTGCCTAACCCGTCGGGGAATACAGGCGTGATGGTATGTACCTCTAATCTCAGCTATTTTTACTAAGCTATTGAGTTAAAGGACTTACATAAACAATTCAAATTGTATTCAAATCAATTCATAAATTGCTTTAAAAGTTTTAAATCATCCAAACTTTCGCATTTATTAGTTTGAGCTATCTCTTAACTCCTTACATAACAGTTATTCCAATCTTCTACCCAAGAAACGAATCGATACACAAGATTCGTATCTCCACGGGTTACAAAGGTCGTAAATGACAATCTTAGTATCTTACACAATCTTAGTATCTTTGACTTCGAGGGTACCTATCAAAGAGTTAACACCGTGTTTGTTTTGTCTCCGCAAAATTTGTAAAAAAAGTGGTTAATAATTACACAACTCATTAGTGCTGTGTATCACTGTAAAGCTAGTGAAACGGACTAAAGAGTGATATATATAACACATCTGGACTCCATCAGTGCCGTGAGTAATTAGCGAAAAACTTTCGAAATAATATTCCAATGACTTGCGTCCCTGACCTGGGGCAACCCGTAGATCGGCCGCTTCTACGCACACATGCTTAACGCACGAACAACGTACACTAGGCGTTTGTTTCAACATACTGAGCTTACGCTACGAGCTTATAGCAGACTTAGCTTACGCCACGCTTCGTGAGTATAATAACAACAAATCATAATATTTCGTCAGTTTGCAATATGGATGGAGATCAGTATTATAATATCACATTCAGAAATAAACAAACTCCAAAATTAAATGTTAGCTTACTAGAAGAAACAGCCATGGATATTGAAAATAATTCATTACTAGATTCATCAATGAAAAGTCTGCCTGCCCCTTTAAACAAGGATTATACGTTAATTGAAGAATATGAAGAAAATATTTCTACATTAAAATTAAGATTAGCTTCAGCTGATGAAGAGATTGAAAATTTGAATATACAAAATATGCAATTAAAGATGGATGTTGAAAAATCATCAAAAATAATAGCTTTATATAAGAAGATTGGAATTACTGACTACTCGTTAAATAGTATCTCTACTCCAGTTATACGTAAGGTAAAAAAATTAGTTTCTGGTGAATATCCAAGATCACCTAGGCACATCACTCTAGAAACAAATGAAATTTCTACACAGACAACCGAAAATTATATAACGAAACAATTTAAAAAGCCTTTCTCATTTTTAAAATGCAAACAACAAATAAAAAAGCGACGTAAAAAAATTAATAATTTAATTAATAAAATTTCGATTTTAAAAACTCAAAATAAAAAACTTATGGATGAACTGGAAATCATACAGGAGGAAATTGAGCCGTATGATAATATAAAAACAAACGTAGAAGCTATGGATGAGCTCTCCAGTACATTTACTAAAGATAATACACCACTCACAGATGACACTATGCCAAACGAAACTATTGACCAACCAACAATAAGAAAAAGTGAGAGGAAAGCGGAATCCACAGCCTTAACTGGGCCAAATCAATCTAGACGAAAAGTAATTGTTCTTGCAGATCAACAGGGTCGCGGTGTTCAGAAAATCCTCAACCAGCTGCTAGGTGCTGAATATGACGTATTTTGCTTCATTAAACCTTTTAGCAAACTTTCTGATATATTTAACTCATGTATGACTGAAATAGCAAACCTTACAATGAATGATTTCGTGATTGTGATAGGTTTCACTGAAGAAGATAGTATTTCAGCTATCCGTAATCAACTTGTACTATGGATTAAATCTATTCAAAATACTAATATAATTATTTGTGAGCCTTTATTTAACAGATATATTAAAGAAGAAAAATTAAACAGTGTAATATCTAAAATATGTGACACATATTTAAACACAACATTTGTAGTAATGGATTTTTTTAAATTTAACCACACTAAACCGAAACGTATTCATTTCCCGACTTACATATGTCGGTACATATTAAGGGACATCTTGCGTTTGTACTATAATTCAAAATGTAAATTACTCTTGACTAATGCTAATAATAATGATCATAACGAGATATATAATAATAATGACAATGATAAAAATCAATTGATATTGCCATGTACTGTTTACAATAATTATGGTGTTAAATTTTCTACTAAAAGTACTCAGACGGACATAAATACTGCTACATGTTATGACTCCACCTCTAATAAAATTAATTCTGTTAAATCTAACTCAAATAGCAATGATTTTTTTCGTTTATAAGCATATAAATATCATTCACCAAAACATTTGTGGCCTTATTTCGAAGTCAGATTCGTTTACTGTCTGCCTTGATGATCTCGCAGATACAGGTAAAAACATTGACGTTCTATGTGTTTCAGAACATAATATGACAAATGACGATATTGAACTTCTTTTTATTCCAAATTTTACTTTGGCTACTCATTTTTCACGTGTTAAGCGACGAGGAGGAACATGCATTCTAGTGAAAAACCATATTAAATTTGTCATACTTGAAGCTGTTCAAAAGTATTGTATCTCTAATGTGATTGAATGCTCTTCAATTAAATTAATAGACCACAATATGATAATTTTATGTATCTATAGGGTACCAAAGAGTAATAACTATAATAAATATATTAATTTATTTTTCAATAATTTCAATGACATTCTATGTCTCCTTACGAACTATGGAAACAACAAAATCGTTGTTTGTGGTGATTTTAACATCGATATGTTGAATAGGAATAAGTTCACATTGGAATTAGAACAACTAACTACGGGATTTAATTTAAAACAAGCAATTAATGAGCCTACAAGACCAAGTAGTGGGTCCTGCATTGACAATATTTTCCATAATATTCATGGTGCTAAATCCATGGTCTTGGAACTTGGTTTATCTGATCATACTGCGCAATATATATCATGTCCAGTTAAAAAGACCTGTATATTTGATCATTGGTTTTCGTTTAAACGCGATTATTCTAAAGATAATTTAGCAAAGTTTAAAGAATGCATGAAAGAGCTCAAATTTACCGAAGTGTTTGAATCAAAGGATGCAAACGATGCTTTTAACTCATTTTATGATACATTTAGGCTATTTTACGAATTATGTTTTCCAATACTTAAAATAAAAAATACAACAACTGTGCGCTCAAAATGGATTTCACGTGGTATTAAGAAATGTAGTAAATGTAAACGCTCGCTTCTTTGGAAATATAGACTATCAAAAAATAGCGTAGATAAATCGAATTTTAAAAAATATTCTTTAAGATATGCCAAAATTATTAAATTAACCCAAAAATCTCAGAATAATTATTACATTTTAAATTCTAAAAACAAATCAAAAGCCGCCTGGAACGTTATTAATGGCAGAAAGCAAAATTTTCCCCCTGAGAACATAAGTGAATTGGTAATAGATAAACAAAGGGTTACGGACCCTCAACAAATAGCTGAATTATTTAACGATTACTATGTAGACATGGTTAAACCTCAGACCACTGCTACGGGTTATAATACCCCGATAATTTCTACATGCGCGTATAATTCACCGAAATCCTTTTTTTTGAGTCCAACTAGCCCGCCTGACATCCATAGTATTATAAAAAAATTAAATAACACTAAGAGCACTGGTTTTGATGACATATGTGTATTCGTAATAAAAACTGTATCACACATAATTGCACCTATACTGAGCTATGTTATAAATATGTGTTTCGAACAGGGAATCTTTCCATCTGTGCTAAAAACCACTATAATTAAGCCGCTCCATAAAAAGGATGTTAAATCAGATATAAAGAATTATAGGCCTATAGCCCTTACTCCAACATTTTCTAAAATAATTGAAAAAGCCATGTATAATAACTTATATGACTACTTTGAAAAGAATAATATCTTTACGACGGATCAGAAAGGCTTTCGTAAAGATATGTCCATAAATTTAGCTATATATGATTTCTTAAGTTTGATATATCCTAGAGTTGATAAAAGAGAGCCTATATATGCGCTGTATATGGATATGTCAAAGGCGTTCGACTACGTGGATCATGATATTCTACTGAGTAAACTGGAGACGTACGGTGTTAGGGGCAACACTTTAGACTTACTGAACTCTTACATCAGTAATAGAAGTCAGATTACGAGTATCGTCAAAGTCTGTCCGAATACGAAACGTGAAATAAATTATAAGTCTAGGAGTAGAAAAGTGAAATATGGAGTTCCACAGGGTAGTGTTTTGGGCCCATTACTTTTTATTATCTATATCAATGACCTGCCAAAATCTACTACAGACCGTATGGTTCTATTTGCTGACGACTGCACTGTTGTATACAATGACGAAAATATAATAAATAATAGTTTAAATTTAATAATTCAATGGTTAGAAAATAATAATCTATTAATTAATATTGATAAAACTAAATTAATGCAATTTAAACAGAAAACAAAAAACATTTTACATACTAGAATAGAATATAACGGTGACAAAGTTGAATTGACGACTACAACAAAATTCCTTGGCGTACACATAGATGACAATTTGAAATGGCAAAGTCATATAGAGTTTGTTTGCAAAAAAGTGTCACAGTCATCTTATAGTTTATATATGCTAGCGAAAAAGGTCAATCTTAACACATTACTCGTAGCTTATCATAGTTATGTTGCGTCTAGACTTAGATATGCTATCATATTCTGGGGAAATGCTACCAACTGGGATAAAGTTTTTAAATGTCAAAAAAGGTGCGTGCGAGCTATGTGTGGTCTCAAAAGAACTGACAGCTGTAAGGAATATTTTAAAAAATTAAAATTACTTACCGTGCCATCTTTATATATTATGGAAATGGCTTTGTTTATCAGACATCATCCATCACTATTTACATTAGAGCTTAAATCACGAAATAGAAGCCACATGCATAATAATCTTACCAGGCAGTACAGAACTACTCTCTTTGGTAAAAGTGTGTTTGTTATGGCCACAAAGATTTACAATATGATTCCCAATAATATAAAAGAATGTAGCAGTATTCACGTCTTTAAAAATAAACTATTCCAACTTCTTGTAGAAAATTGTTATTATTCAATTGATGATTTTCTATCGCCTAGACTCTTTTAATGTCTCATGTTTGCTTGACGATAATTTATTTGATGTTGATTGTCTTGTATACGTCCTGCATGACTAACAGTAATAATAAAATTCATAAGTATTTAATCTTCAATGGAATTAAAATTTTACAATCATTTTTGCAATATAATAATTAATAATTTGTGTGCCCTAGTGGCTGATCATGGTATGAACATAATAATTAAATATATAATTATATTATAATGAACACCTTTATGTAACCCATGTATCACAAATAAACGATTTGATTTGATTTGATTTGATTTGATACAGTCTTTCGAGTCCAGGGTAGGGAACACGAGCTCTATCATGTTACGACTCTACGGAATCGGTGCACTTATCTGAGAAGTTAAGTCGACCTAATAACGTTGGTACTTCCTTGAACATCCGATCGGATTAATCCGAAATTAGTATTTTTATTGGATCTTGATAGAAATAATATTTGCGGGATATGGATAAGGATAATTGTATATGTAGAGACTTTGGCTCAAGAGGCTGTTTTATCTTAGCTGATCATAATATCGACAGGATGGCATTGAAACAATAAAGTTTGGCAACATCCAAGGAAACCCAAAAATAGTTCCAACTACATTCGAACCTGCAAACAAATTAATGAAACAGTAAACCGAAGGAGTGTACGAAATAATACAAACACTATACGTCATTTATTTCTCTCGCTAAAGAAACAGAAAAAAAGGAAAATTCCTAAACTATATGCATACACAAATACAAAGAATATAGGACAAAATAATGGGAGGGACTGTCAACGGGCCGATATCATCGCAACTATCTGGAAGTTGGCGCAAGAGATATAAAGAAACATATATAATGCATAATGTTGGCAAAGTCGCAACTAAGTATAGGGTAGCACTAACAACAAAAGTAATATTTCGCTGAACAAAGTCTATGGGTGGTCGATGCTTGGGAGTGAAAGTTTTTGGACGGTTATGAGAATGATAGAACTGAGTGTGTTGAATAGAATATTGTTTTTGGATTGTGAGTGAACTTGATTGCACTAGCCTTGGCTTAGCTGTGTATGCGAAGCACCCGTCTTTATCGAAGATCCTGAGATCAATACCAACCACGAATCAATATCGATACAAATAAATAAAATTGAAGTGGCTGTTTATAATGTCAAAATAACAGTTTTTTACTAAATGTAAGAGCTGGTTCCCGTCGGTTGCTACGATTCTGGCAGTGTGAAGTCCGTAAGGGCTCTTAAAGATCGGCAACGCATCAGCAACTCCTCTGTTGTTGCAGAAGTCCGTGGGCGACGATGACTAATTACCACCAGGCGGCTCGTCAGCTCGTTTACCTACTTAATCCATAAAAAAATGTAAGTATATTCAATTATATAATTATGGTATTTATAGAAAAAAAAACAAATTTTAAAATGTTTGTCTTTCACGGGACTTTCGCTGGCAGATAGCTGATGTTATAAAGAGTAACTTAGGCTATTTGTTTTTGTTAAATTCCACATTGACGAAGACGCGGCTAACAGTTATTATTATTATATTACATGGGAGAGCCATGCTTCGGCACGAATGGGCCGGCTCGACCGGAGTGATACCACGGCCTCACAGAAAACCGGCGTCAAACAACGCTTACGTTGTGTTTCGCCTTTTAAAAGTTCAGCAACGCACTTGTGATTCCTCTGGTGTTGCGGGTGTCCATGGGCGGCGGTAATCGCTTACCATCAGGCGATGCGTCTGCTAGTTTGCCCTCCTATCCCATAAAAAAAATTAAGTCTTAAGTAATTTAACGCTACCTTCCGCCTTTTCCAGTTGGAAATGGAATCGATACGAAGTTCCTTGAACAATTTGTCGTACAAACCTTAGTTTCAGCAATAAAAGCCTACAGAATGGCGAACAATATTGTACGGATAATATAACCTTAACCCATGCATATTATGAATAGATTAGTAGAACGAAACGTTTGACAGTGAACAAAATTAGGGGACGCCACAACTGGGTCACCATAGAGCTCCTATTAGGTTATTGTAACCATCAATTGTATGATTATCTCTCCTAATCCTATACAATATTACAGGAAATCCGTACAGTCCATGTGGAAAATTGCTAATATTTCACTTCTTTCATAAGAAATAAATCTGGCTTATGTTAGTCATGCCAAGTCCAAAGTAAAGACGACATTTATATAAGCCACTGCAGTAAGGAGCCATCCATAAATGACGTCACATCCTTGATAGTGTGACATTGTGTGACTATGGGTATAAGGGCTCAACTTTGTGATGTCACATGTAAAAATCTAAATTATTATAACGCAAATCTGCAATTGCAAAATATGTGACGTCACAGTAGGGAGTGAGTCTCACAGATGTGAAGACAGGGACGAGCGAATGTCAATAAATCTGGAAATTTGTATGAAGTAACTTATGGATAGCCCCTAATGGAATGAGACATATATGCATGGAAATCAGTATCCTGTTGCAAAAGGACCAATCTAATCACTTGTTTCAGTATTAGACCACAGACATCAGTGCGATTAAAAGAACTGGACGCGTTTGCAGTGGTTTAAAAAACCTCTATATAAAGATAATTAAGGTCGTAAAGATTTCACATTCGTGATTATTGTCCTTACTGATTTTTATATTTTACACATAAACAGGACAGTTCGGAATGGCTAACTTCAGACGCGTTCTGTAGATAAAAGGTGCCAGTTGTAACAATATACGCTCTACGATATAAGGATCTGTTCACTTTCCCTAATATAAATATTCCCAGATGAGAATAACGAGTACATTTCCATTTACAGCTCGATAAACAGAGCAGATTGCTTTCGGCGATCGTATCCAGAAAATATCGCCTTGTAATTGTTTCTCCGGTAAATATTGAATGAACAAACACGGCTTCATTACGCTCTTGTTAAAGACTAGTAAGAGAATCTGTACTAAAGGACCAAATGTGCCACTTTTTTGGTCAGTATTATCTTTTTATAAATAGAAACTTTTTAGCAGGAACATTTTCGCGGATTTTTATCAGGAAAAGCTCCCGATGTTCTCAGCAAAGTATAAGTATAAGCAAAGCATGTTTTATTTTTTCATTGTACCTAGTTAGATCTACATAAAATAACTGCTATACAGGATCGCTGAAGAGATAGGCATAAGACAAGTATACAATGGTCTTCGATTTGTAGATATTAGTTCCTAAGGGGACGTAGTACCTTATTTCTGGACAAAATTTTGAGTAAGGTTTAGCGCCCAGTACAAGTAAAACTTTTTCAATAAAATTACAATGTAGGTAACTGCACAGGAACTATAAGGCTATTATAGTCCTAAGAATTTTAAAAAAAACTACATTGAAAGTTTTGAAGCAAAAATCTCTCATAGATCGTTCCCGATATCATTTAGATATCATTTTAAGATTTTCCGGCAAGCATAAATACGGATGAAAAGATGAAGATCCTTGAAGTAATTGCTACCTTGGGTTCATATTTCCAAAGTCCATATTTCGATATCTGTGTCATGCGATTCCCACCCAGCAGAGGTCGGCAGTGTACCATAGCGTAAGTTTTACGAGCTCGTGCCAGAGGGGCGGCAGTATAAAAGACATTCAATTAAAGCTGCATACATATGTAAGTTTAACTGGCCAACTCCATTAATTTAATGAAATTGTTCGTATAAAGAAATACTCAAGCCCAGTTATTTTAAGATTCAGTGTATTGAAGCTAATATTGACATCCAATATATTAGGGTAGGAGAATTTCCTCTATTTCCTTGATTCTAGTAATCACATCTGGCTCTCCTTGAACTGCCCTATAGAACATTGTGGACATGCCTTCGAATTATGGTTTGTGCAATACATAGGATGGATGAGAAAAACGTTAAATTGGCAAGCCAGCTGCAGAGTTGTTAACTATATTGACGTCATTGAAGATCAGACCAGAATCATAGTATGCAGAGAGGAGAAAAGGAGGTTTTATGCCAGGCCCGAGGCCAGTGGGTAGATAAGGCTGAAGATGATATTGATTAACGAAGTGGGTATATAGGTACTCTAACATCGATTAGTGACATCGATTTTAGAGTTTGCGCACATAATTATTTTCTGTGATCAATAACACTTTTTGGTGAAATCCCACCTGGAGGTGAACATCAACCTACTATTGGCGAAGGGTTAACTTTGGTTGCTGTACCTTGACTTGGTATTTGGCAATAGTAGGCGCTAATACTTCTGAAAAGGGAAGCCAGTAGGAATCGAGGTTTTTGGATCCTTCGTCATGGCGTATGTCTCCTAAGTTAAAGCGACTATTAATAAGTCTATGTGCTACTTTTATACTTTCCCAGCTCAATACGCAATAAACAAATTAACACGAGCGTCTCCACATGAAATCCTAGTCAAGCCTAACCCCGTTAGATTTATTAGCCATACACGCAACGCTAGAAGGGGTGGCGGTATTAATTAATTTATTTCTAATTGATATCAATTGCAAGGAGACCGCTCGTCCCTTACCAATTATATCAAGAGTTATTTACAATTCAAATGTATTTATTGATCAACCTAGTTTTAAAACGGCCGTGTGATTGGATTGATAATACATCTATACTAATATTATAAATGCGATACTAAGTAACTCTGTCTGTCTGTTTAATGAATTTTGGTATACCAAGAGATGGATTAGACCTTGGAGAAGGATATAGATGAATGAAGCTGCGAGTAATAACTAGTGTTTTCATAATTATTGATACAAATGCAGATGTCATTTTGGTTTCTACTTACTACACACGAGTTTGAGACTATTGTATAAAAATAATAATATATTATACATCCAGTAACAACCTTGTGGAAAAGATATGTTAGATATGTATAATGAATTCAAGAATAAGATTTATATTTGCTTTTATCAGTGAAATACATTTAAAACGTAAAAATACGAGTGCTTATTCAAGTAAATGTACCGATTCAAATTTCAAGTCACCACACCGTTTGATTTTAACCAAATTCTCTCGTTTTTCTCTCAGCTGTACCTACAATAAAATAAAATTCCTTTCAAAGATATTCTTGTAGATGAAATATAATATTTATTACCTCTATAACTTACATTACGTTTTCGCTTGTATTTAATATCTAAAGTGCTTTTGTAATTACGCATCTTGGGAGTTTTATTGATGCGACAAAGTATCGATATCGCCAGTTTTACTGACAATAGAGCTGAATTGACACTAAAATTGAAGATAATGGCTCGTCCTGAGCTTTTTATTATTTTACGGTCTATCTCGAATGTTACCGGATCAAAAGTACGTACACGTTATTAACAAATAGGTAAAACACCATGTCATAACATATCTGTTTCTTAAAATACATTTACTTATATTGCAGAATCCGTACCAAAGGACTTACAATTTCCTATAACATCAATGTACTATATTTAATCTAGTATATTTTATGTACAGACTACATTAAGTTTAAGCGGCGGTAGGGCGTCGAACTTGCGATCATGTGGTTGCCGGTTCAAAACTCACCCATTGCACTACCGACGTAAGCCCACTCGTAACACAAGCATTCCACATTGCTAGTAAACATTAAAAAAAACAGCACATCAAGTTACCACAAACTGTCAAAGTTCCCCAATGGATAATAATCTCTATTATTTGGAGATTAAATTGAAAATCGATTGAAGAAATTTGACAGTTTTGGTTACCAGGATCTGCTTTTTACCATGTAGAAACAAATTATATGAACCTATTTATCAATATATTAAAAATAGGTGGTTTATTAAGTATAGGAAGAAAAAATTTGTGGTCAAAGTTGCCCAATGTTTCCAGGAACCAACTTTACCAAGGGACGACAACCAAACGAATCATAACCTTCATGTGTATCGACATCTGAACTATATTCCCATATTATACAGAAACAAGGAATTGAGTGTCCTTGAATGTCGCAAGTCAGCAAATATTATTTCATCAAAACTTTGCGGACAACGAAGTTCGCTCATAAAAGCAACGGTGCCATGTTTTATTTGAGCACCGTAGGGTGAATATGGCACTCCGGAAAGACGGAAAGAATTCCTCTGATTGATATACATACATACTTTCATACTTTGAGGTAAGCGTGCTAGCTCATACACGGATTGTCCCTATCCAAGGACCACATTTTCATTTATGTGCTCCAATAATTAATCTGACATAACCATCATAATTTGGAAAGTTATTATTGGATAGCATATGTTGAAAGGAGAGCGTTACACCATTTGCAACGTTAAAACACACAACTAACGGTAGTTATTGGCCTATTAACAATTTATGTCCAGTTATATTATTAGTCAAACACATTTACTGGCCCTAAAATTATGTTGTAAGAACCCTCAGGGGTACCGTTCAACTGGGCATAAAGTGAAGGTATTTTATGCTTCAAGAAATAAAACGGTAAGGTATGCGTCGGATAATAGAAGTTATGTGTGGAATGGTCTTTTGATCTGATATTACAATTGAATAATTGAAATCGTTTACTTCGAGTAGTTAAATACGTTTAATTTTTCAGCGGTCAGCATTGCGCACGATTCAATGGTGATCAAGCGCGACTCTTGTTTGAATCCTAATTTCAATTTAAAAAATTGCATGAGTTCTTTCTTCAACCTTATTTCCAACTAGCGATCCGCCCCAGATTCGCACGATTGAAATTCTCGGCTTTATCTACTACATATAATATGCATGTATTATACATATAAACCTTCCTGAAAAAATCTCTAAATGATAGTGAAAACCGTATCAAAATCCGTTGCGTGGTTTAGAAGTTGGCGGAGAAACAGACGAAAACAAAGACTTTGCTTTATACTATTTAGAGAGGAACATTGTGGTTCTTTTTTAGATTCCTGAATCGTTTAAAGTAGGATTTTGTTACAGAAATTTAATAACCTAACAATCAGGCTACCGTTTGATTATCATCGCATCTAGAAACACTGAAAAGACAAAGCTTACACCTGAAATATATAATGAGGAAAAAACTAACAGCAACGTGAAGCCAATGATCTCATCATTCTTGTTTAGGATACGGAGTCAAGCAGACCACTCGGTGACGTAAATGGTCTATATTACTTTACATTGTTTTCTTCGTAAAACTATGAAAGTTTAGAAGTCTGGAGAAATTATTTACTGTTGAATATTTCCCTCTAAATGTATCCATGAATGTCTCTAGAGATATAGCTAAGCAAGCGGGTCGTGCGTAATGGATATTGGAGCCAACTTGATGGTACCTATACCTAGTCGCAGTAGTACCAATCTCACTGCCGATACTTTGCCAACCACATGGCCTGTAATTTCTTAATCTCAGAAAGAAAATTAATTTGAATTCTGTCTATAAAAATACGAAAATATCATTTTCAAATAGCTTATTCATTAAAACACTTGATATTTCATAACGCTATCACCCTTGTCTTAAAGCTTATTTACTGTCGTACCTACGCTGAAAGCGAGTAATTTTAAGGATAAGATACAAAGTTTTAATACCGATCTAAAATACTTTTAGATCCTTTAATAGAGTAACAGTCAGAACTTTATAGCCAGGATCGGGAGCTTGGAATGTACTTTTGATTGGGATCAATTAAAGCTATTTCTATTTTTGATCAGCACAATTACTAAAGTGCCGTCTTTCTAAATATTGACATCAAATTCTTAATCCAATTTCAACTATTTTGAGTGACTTTTAAACACCCTAACGAGGTTATGAAAATATGTTAGCATCTATTAACATGACTAAAAGTCAATATCAACTGTTTTTGCAAGATATTTGCGCATGCCGAAAGAAGCACAACATTATATTTGGTAGGACCCTGAAAATTATACATATCCAATAAGTATCTACAGTGTTTTCTGTGAATATCACCGCTTCAAACCTTCGAGTTTTATGTAGAAATGTAAACCTATTGCCTATACTTTACAAATCAGAAAATATGGGATTGGGAGTCTCAGCATCGATATAAAACCTCCGCGGGGATTTCAAATCTCATCCGAAGTCACCAAAACATTCCTTTGTAGGGAAATCGAAACGATGGAGGCAGGGATCGCAATAAAAATAAAGGAATCAAAAGAATCGGATTTATTTCAATAGCAGGCTTACGAGTAAACTAGAAAAATATTTGTCACAGTGTTGACAGAAGACATGCGGAGACATTCAGAGTATGTATTAGCTGTAGAGCGCTCAAGTTATTCTTTTTGGTACCTACAACAGAATAACGTACGTAACGTTCGATACCTTATTTTTTAGTAACGTTTGTTGGCACTAGTTTATCGCAGGTATATGCGTAACGCACACATGCAGGTGTATGCGTAATGTGGTATAAACTATCTGTATGCGTGTGTGTATACAAACGTCATTTTATATACAGTTGCAGTAGGCATCGGAATCGAAGCGTTTCCATGGAGTGCCCCAGGTGTGCCTAAAGTAAAATTTAAGCTGACATCTTCATCATTTAAGATTTTCAAAAAACGTCTTCAAGATAGTTTAACGAAAATTATTTCTGTAAATATTAAGTAAATACTAAGAGATCTTTTACAGTCAATGTTTTACGTTGTTTTACCTAGATAGCATCAGCATTTACCAACTGACGACCTCTGAGAAGCAACATTTCTTCTTTTTCTCTCTTTCAACACCAAAACAAACTTAAATAATCATGGTATATTTTTCAGTAGATGACGCACGCTAGCATCAATCATTGTACTAATAATTCCAAGCATTAAAATATAAATTAGGACCGAGAGTTTTAAATTTCGAAAAGTTTTGTGTCACCAGCAAGATGGTTCCAATTGTAAGTAGAAACTGACATCCAGACAGTACTTTTTCTGAAGTAGGTCTTAAAATTTTCTTCAACTTGTCTTATTCATACTGAAGGAAAAAATCTCCCGGGGTGGTCGATACAGGCGCCATCTATCACTCGCGATAACAGACATGGGTAACAATGTGTATACAGCTGCGTTTAAAGCTACAGTTGACATCGGGGAGAAGACATTATTTTATTTGGAACTATGTTGATGTCTCCAAGACTAACTTGACAAGAGAACTTTATATTTTCTAAAGAGTTTTTTTTACATGTTACCACCTACTCATCCTCACAGAAAGCTGGGAAAACCAAATGATATTCTTTTACCCGTTTAACAACGAATAGGTTGTTTTACCACCACTATCATCCACCGATCCTAAAGAGGGTGGAAAATAAGGTGATTTGTACTCATAATTCAGACATAAGCTTTAAAAAAATATGTATTCCATATTTGAACACACCGTGTCTTTTTGGTTCAAACATCGCGTGTCCTTAAACGATAAAAAGTTTCCCATAGTTGGCCATAATGGGTGCCAATAAAAATATGAAAAGAGAAAATAAATCTGCGAAAAAGCTTTCTTTTACCAATTCGCGTTCTAGATGTTTCTATGATAAGCTCGGTCGGTACTATAGAGGTTGCCACAAAGAGGTGACGTCTCATCCAGCTGGTTGGTTGAGAATTTTATAAAAGGAATAAGAACCAAGAATTTAAATATTGAATAGAACTGTTTTGAAAGTGACGTGTAGTAAAAAAAAATTGTTATATGAATTCATTCTTTGAATATCATCGGAATAAAGAAGAATAATCCAAATATAAAACGGATTTTTTCCTTCGGAGGAGTGATACCATCATCGTACCTGGACTCACGCCTCCGACAGTACTTTAGGAGGTATAAACTTTAAACGATCTACAAAATCAGTTTATAAAGAGCTTCACAGCTATTAGTTAACTGTTTTTACAATTAGGTAAGCAGGTTAATGCTGAATAAACGTGTTCGTCATACCAAAACATCACACCAAGGATTTGAACACTCAACATAATATACTTTTTCATAGCATCACGCCTATTCCCCGAAGGGTTAGGCAGAGGACTAATGTACACTCATAGTTCATCGGTATGTTTAAGTCCCATGTAATAGAGACCGAGTCTATTGCAGTAACCGAACAGAAATGGCAAATTCCGAGCTGCTACTTACTTTCATAAAAAATCCAATAACACTTTGCTCAACCTGGAAATCAAAGATCCTGATCATACCTATACATATGTATCACTATCACTATAAAAACAAAGTCTTTATCCAGGTCTGTCTGTTTCTGCGCTGAATTCATCTTAACCACGAAAATTTCTTCCAAAACGTCTATACATTTACATATAAACACACGCATATTACACTGCGCCCGTGCGAACCCGGGGCGGGTCGCTAGGATAGAATATCATAATATTAGGAATTTCACGCACGTAACGTCTCTAAGGATTAAGTAGACGTGTATCGCGTATCACAGCCACTTCGCCGATGACGGCGTTTAATCCCATAGGACCAATCTATCTTCATTTATAGAATCCATTTCAGTTACAGTTTGTGAGAAAAGTACTTTCAACGTGAATATTTCAGTTGCTGCGCTGCTGTATTTCATGAACGCTATTGAGGAGTTCGTTTTTATAAAAAAAACCTTAGGTATATCAATGCAAAGACATGCAAGACACGTCTAAAGAAGACGTAGCTACGATACGAAGTATTGCATAACACGGGTTACCCCTTAACTTTTATCGACAATGCTCTAAACATTGCTCAAATATGTGAAAAAGAAACACTTATGACAGACAAGATTTGACACAGCGTGATTGCTGCTATATATTATTGTGTGTTTGTGATCAGTAATGCCAATAAGATAATCCAGCCACATTTAATCTTAATCTTCATTAATAATACTATAAAAGGTGAACCTAGTTTTGACAATTCAAAATTACCTGTAATATTGGTCTAATTCAAATAAAACATTTGACTTTGAACTTAATTACTGGTCTTTCGAATAGAAAGACCAATTCGATTCGTCTTTTTATCCAAAGGACCACTTCGGAGTGAGAACCCTAACACAAGAGCGAGTACCTAACACAATAAGAAATAGGAAAACAGAAAGACGTTGCAAATCAATTTATCTACATCACATAGTTATTCAAGGCGCGAACCGGTGGCGCTGGCGCACCAAGCTACGAGATATGAGCGATAATCTAATGAGTTACCTAATTTGGTAAAACGGTTTGGAAAGAAACAGCGTTGTTTCCATCTGTGCATACTTTATTTTTAGCGTTTCGTTGTATTTTTATAGAAGCTATTGTAGACTGGACCTTGAAGTAAGAGAAACGGTTTAAAATCTTCTAAGCAAATAAGAATAAAATACTTTCATTAACAGTAAAGTTATAGACGGTATATAAATTGTGTGGGTAGTTTGACAGCTACAACAAAAATTTTTAGCTCTCACGAATATATTAAAATAAAATAGAAACCACAAATAAATAAATAATTTAATGTAAGAATCGACATGCTAGCTTAGAGCACCTACCAGTGTAGTGTTTTCTCCTTCTTAAAACTACTTAACACTAAAAACACATCAGTGACATGGAAGCCCTCAAGGAATCACTTTCGGATTTGATGAGCACCTTTAATAATAGGATGAACAACTTTGAGGCTGAACTGCAGAAAAGCCCTTCTGCAACATCAATCAGCACAGACAGCTTGGCAACAGAATTTGCTTCATTTAAGAGGTTCATACATGAGGCATTGGCATGTTTGCAAAAGCAGATGGAGGCCTTTGCACAGAGTCTTGACAACATGGAGATGAGAAGTCGACGCAAGATGTTTCTTCTGCATGGTGTCACCGAGCAAGTCAAAGAGGAGACAGCGCAGGTAGTGGTTGATGTGGTACGTAATCACTGTAAATTGGTCCACTTTGCTGCCACTGATATTAAGCGTTGTCATCGGTTAGGGAGGCAGGCAGGAACCAGCAAACCCAGACCCATACTCTGTAAGCTGAAGGATGCCAGTGTTCGTGACAATATTTGGTTTGCAAAAACACAGCTAAAGGGTTCAAACGTGACCATATCCGAATTCTTAACTCGATCCCGGCACCAACTGTTCATGTGTGCACGTGAGAGATTCGGCGTGGCAAAATGTTGGACGAAGCAGGGCCAAATTTATGTCCTGGATTGTGACGGAAACCGACAGCGGGTTAATACTCCTTGTGACCTAAATAGGGTCAGGAAGGTCGTTGAGCAGACGGTAGGATCATCCGTAGCGGTCCCATCAATAGTGCATTCATCGCCGGCACCGAAAAAGACTAAACGAGCTGCTGCGATGAAGAAATAAGGTTTAGTTTTTGGGTAGTGTCTCCGTCCGGGCAGCACTTGCATTTATTTTAAGTTACCTTCAGAATCACTTTTTATTTCATTCTTCACTTCTACCCCTACTTGCTATACGCTTTTACTTTCTACCCTTACTTAAATATAATAGAAACTCATAATTAGCAAGTGACTAAGTACTCTTTTTCTACGCTTTAACACTGACAGAAAGCTGTCTGCCATCTGTCAGTGTCAAATTGGTTCGATTCAGTTATCGTACATTTCACTTGTCTATGGTATTCGACTATGAGCTATTTTTATTTATATAATTATGTGTTAATTGTATTATTTATTAAATATCCAATAATATTTTATTTTAGTATTGTGTTAGCTCGGACGGTGTCATAGCCTAGAATCTTCACCCATTCTTTTATTTTTATTTTTTTTAGTTTCTAGTTTTTACTCAGACTGTAAACACAACTGGCAGGTGGACAATATCGCCTTTTATATTATTTTTAGTAAAAAGGCTATTTATAGTCTGTAGTTTATCTATATTATTTATATATATTTAACATATTATTAAGTATATCTTATGATTGATTGTATATCTGATAGTGAAACAGAAAGCTTCGAGTCAGCACGTAGCAATAATAGCTTCGTCAGTATACCGTCACTAGCTGACACACTTGAGTCTCATTTTTCTGATGTTCCGAAGAATCTTAATGTAGTCCATATAAATGCCCAAAGTATTCCGGCACATTACTTTGACATGCTGGCTAATCTTGACTGTAAGAACATCCATGCTATCCTTGTCTCAGAGACGTGGTTGAAACCTTGTCTCCCTTCTACCTCCTACTCCCTTCCTGGTTTTCAATTGATACGAAACGATCGTACAGGTAGTCGTGGTGGTGGTGTTGCCATATATCTTCGTGCAAACATTCCTTTTTCAATTGTTGATATATCGGCACAACCACCTCCACAAAATGCAGGTGAGCATCTATTTCTAGAAGTCAACCTAAAGCATACCAACATTCTTCTTGGTGTTTATTACAGCCCATCGTGTAGTATAGATTTCTTTTCCTCATTTGAAACCATCCTAGAGAACCTAACACCTTCTTACAGTCACACCATCATCATGGGGGATTTCAATACCTGCCTTATGAAACAAGATTCCCGTTCTTCTTCTCTTCGTTGTTTATTGCAATCAGTGAATCTGTCTATTCTCCCTTTAAATGCAACACATCATGTCCCTAACTGCAATCCTTCTCTCCTGGACCTTATTTTTGTTTCCTCTTCTCAACATGTTAGTAAACATGGCCAATGCCCAGCTGACATGTTCTCCCATCATGATTTACTATTCCTATCCTACAAAATTCGCCCACCCAAGGCAAAGCCCAAGACCCTCATGTTACGTAATTTTGGTGGTATGAACTCTGTTGCTCTCCGTGAAGATGCAAGCAATATTGACTGGGCTCCTCTCATCTCTGCGGCAACAATAGATGCTAAAATCTGTGTTTTTACTGAAAATCTAACTAAGCTCTATGACGTGCATGCTCCCGTACGTATGGTTAAATTAAGACATCTCCCAGCGCCTTGGTTGACGGATCACATTAGAGCCATTATGCATAAGAAGGCAGTGGCTAAAACAAGGTATAAATGTCGTCCTGGGCCACTAAACTGGGAAAACTATGTGGCTGCTCGAAATCACTGTAATAGGGTGTGTAGGGACGCTTTACGCCATCACATCCACGACTCTATAGAAATAGGAGATCCGGCAAAAGTTTGGAAATTTCTTAGATCCATGGGAGTTGGAAAACAGAGTCAAACTGATATTCCAAAAGACTTGGACATTGATTTGTTAAATCAACACTTCTCGTCTTCGTCCCACTGTAATGGGACTTTGAAAGCGTCCACAATAAGTCATCTTTCTACCCTTCCAACTCCTGACTATCCCGCATTCGTTTTTAGTCGATTCTCCGATTGTGATGTTAAGAAGAGTATAGTTTCTATTACATCCAATGCAGTAGGCAGTGATTGTGTCAGCCGAAAGATGATTCTCCCCATCCTTGATGAAATTCTCCCAGTCCTATGTTATATCCTCAACTATTCCATATCCTCCGGTGAATTTCCATCTATGTGGAAAGACGCTCAAATTACACCTTTGCCTAAAAAACTGAATCCCAGTTCTTTCTCTGAGTATCGTCCAATTTCCATACTACCTTTCCTCTCCAAAGTTCTTGAACGACTTGTCCACAATCAGCTCAATAGTTTTCTTTCAAAGAATAGTCTCCTTAATCCCTTCCAATCTGGTTTTCGGCCTGGTCACAGCACTACTACAGCTCTTGTCAATATCACGGATGACATTAGGACGGGCATGGAAAGTGGGAAGCTAACGGTTCTATGCTTACTGGATTTCAGTAATGCATTTAATACCGTGGATTTCGACATTCTACTTGCTATACTTAGCTCACTTAACATATCTCCAACGGCGATTGACTGGTTTCGTAGTTACCTGTCTGGTCGCCGTCAACGTATATGCATAGAGGATACTTTTTCTTCATGGTGTAATACTGACGTTGGTGTACCGCAGGGTGGCGTTTTATCTCCTCTCCTTTTCGCAATTTTTATTAATTCAATCTCCAATAAACTTCATTCGTCCTACCACCTCTATGCAGATGATTTGCAAATTTATAGACAGGGTTCTCTCACAGAGTTGCCACAGGCGGTTAATATTATAAATGACGATCTAGGTTCTTTAAGTGACTGGAGCAAAGCGTATGGACTTAAAATTAATCCAACAAAAACACAGGTGATTGTTGTTGGCAGCCCTAGACTGTCTGCTAGGGTTGACTGGTCTATGATTCCACAAGTTAGATTTGAAGGAATTAATATACCATTCAGTGAGAAAGTTAAGAACTTGGGAATCTTCATAGATAAACATCTTTCTTGGGGTCCTCAGCTGCAAGAGGTTAGTCGTAAACTGTTTGCATCAGCGGGGTCGCTGAGGAGATTACGCAACTTCTTGCCAACTGCCACCAAAATAACGCTAGCACAGTCCCTTTTACTTTCCATCCTTGACTACGCCGATGTCAGCTATCTCGATCTCACTGAGGTACAGCTAAATAAACTTGAGCGTCTTCAAAATTTCTGTATACGATTTATATTTGGATTGCGCAAATATGATCATGTTTCCCAGTTTCGAGCAAAACTCAAGTGGCTTCCAATACGCCTTCGCCGGAATTCCCATATGTTGTCCCTTCTCTACAGTGTTCTGTTTAACCCTTTAACTCCTTCTTATCTTAAAGAACGTTTTCAGTTCCACCATGACACACATACTAGATATCTAAGATCATCAGAGAATTTGAGGCTTGAGATGCCAATGCACTCTACAATATTCCTCGACTACTCCTTTTCTGTACAGGCTGTACGGCTTTGGAATGCCTTGCCCGTTTCAGTGAGGCGAGCGCAATCACTTCTGATATTTAAAAAAATGGTGAAGGAGCACTATCTGTCACTATAACTTACATATTCTCCTTCACAACGCATCTGTATCTGTATCTGCATCTTACATTATATATATATATATATATATCTAATTAAATATATATTATATTTATACTGTATGTATAATTATGTAAGTATGTATATTGTGTATTTACAATGTCACAATTTGTGTATGATTTATTATTGTTTTAAGTAGATTTTTTATTTTTATTTATTTATTTTTTTCTCTTTCTTTCTTGTGTACGCCAGGCTACCTATTTTTCACCTCTCCTTTCTCTCGTGTCCATCCAAAGGTTGTCTGTAAGAGATCGCTTTTAGCGATAAGACCGCCCATTGTACCCTTGTATGACTTAGAAATTTGTACATATCATTATTTTTTTTTTTTTTTTGTTTTTTGGTGTGCAATAAAGAATATTCTATTCTATTCTATTCTATTCTAATAAAAATGACAAACAGCACAAGGAATGCACTACAAGTTAAACTAAAATCTCTCTATTGCTCTTTCAACCCTTTGGCTATCCATTTCACAAAATGAATTAATAGCCATAAATCTTTGTTTATAAAGAATATTTCTGAGTTGCCAATGTGACCGATATATAATGGCACAAAACAGTAAAATGGGCAATAAATAAAGTTTATAGAAGCAACTTACTCAATTCAAGTTATTGAGATAACTATGATAAAATCAACAAACTATATTGTAAGCCTGGCTCGAATAATATAAATAGTACATTTTTAGTATTAAAGTTATCTTCGGATAAAAGGACCAAGCCGGGTCTCATAAATTTTGAAACTTAGACTGAGTTAAATCGTAGATTATGCAAAACTTTTTTTTATTGTCGATTTAGATAGAATAGGCATTTTGCCGCAAATTTAAAAAAGCGTTTAAGTATGTCGTCTCTTATGGCTGCTATTTTTATAGACGTTATCTTGATTTAGTTCTAACGACTACCACGTACCACGGGCCCGAAAATCATCCACAGATTTACTTTACCATCTTTAGTTTATGCCATCTAACACGTAAACTTTGTTACAACAAACTCAGCTCAAGGATATACCGTTTAAGCTAATCTTAAACGGAAATCTTTAATGTATCTGGGCATTATGTGTATTATAGGTTTATTTCCGCTGTTATTTTATACTTTACACCATAAGACAATTCACTGCGTACCTAAGTTTTATTGACCTGCCGTCTCTAGAAAGTATTCAAACAATATTACGTTGTATATAATATATACAAGCTATGTTTTTGGTACAACAAAACGCAAAACAAGTTTCCATGACATAAATTCTTTGCTACGGAAATGAACTGTAGGGGAAAAGGGGCAAAGTCCGAAATAAAAACTTTTATCGTCCGAAAGAAATGTCAGGGAAGTTTATCGATCGAGCTTATTGGTTTATTGGCGAACTATACCCCAGAGACGTACATATAGTAATATAACAGAAAGCTCCGTTAAATATTATTTTGGAAACGTGGTCCTTGTATCCGCATTACCGGGTTTTCTTTTTCAAAGAAATATTCCAATACTGATTCTGATGCCCGTTACTTACATTTCCGCTAAGGGCGAATCGCCCAATGCATTTAATCCAGGCCTTTAATTCATTTTCATCGTACGTTTATTCAAAATCGTTCATATTCTACGACTCAAATACAAGATTTCAAGTGCAAAGTCTGGCAGACAGCTTGGCCGGTAGTAAAATTGTAGTCAAATATTTTGAAAGTCGTAAGATCTGCATGATTACCAATTACATTTCACAACATCCGACGTGTAGTCATGAACTTTTACTGCTATTACTGTTGTTCCCTTTAACACGGATTTACAGTCCATTGCCAAAAACTAGCGATTCAATGAGTTAAGTGGAAATGGCGTAAGAAGGAAGTCTCAAATGCATCTGTAAACTTCATAGAAATGTGTAGAAAAAGTTTTTGCCAGGTTTCTTATACAACCTATAACAGAATAAGCGCAAGACCTGATAGTAGTTTGTTCAGAATCGACTACTGAATCATAATTAAAAAAAACGTATGGAAAACTGAAACCTATTTTCACAAATTGTTGCGAGTACGATTGTGGTACGGCCACAAGTTTTATGTTTAGCTTTCACAGTTCGCCGGTATGTTTAGGTCCCATGTAATAGGGGGCGAGCCTATTGCCATTAACCGGGCACAAATCCAGACTCCGAGCTGCGAACTTCATAGAATATCATACTGAGAATTTCATAGAAAAACCCAATAACAGTCTAGCGTAGCAGTCGCGCTTGGGACTGCTACATTAATGAGCCAAGTCATTTACTTGAACAATAAATAAAAGGCACGGGGCAGCGTAGTATCAGTAGTAAATCATTGCTCTAGATATCTCTTTTTTCTTTGCTCAGGATGTTTGGAGGGCTTTATACCATTATTATGATAATCAGTAGACTCCTACTTCTCTTCCGATTATCCACGCAAGCCCAATGAAAGAAAGCTTTCAGTTACGATGACCGAGAGAGCATGATTCCAACTGTAAGAAAGAAGAAGAAAAGGAAGATTTTTTTAGGCATATTTATAGGTTGATGTGTGAGAGGTATTGAGTTGTAAATAAATTAAAGAACGACTGATCCACTCGACGTATAATGACATATAATAGAATTCCTTTGTTCGCGGTAAAGCATGCATTTCACAAGACGGTGCTATCACTAATTCCGTCTTCGTGACCCTAAGGTATTTAAGCTAAATGTCAGTGCATTACATACATCGTGACGAATTGACTGTAAGAAATACGTAACATTCCGTTCTGTGTAAAGGTCTAATCGAAGCAGATGTAAATCACTACATAGTATAAAACAAAGTCGCTGTCGCTGTCTGTCCGTCCCTATGTATGCTTAAATCTTTAAAACTACGCAACGGATTTTGAAACGTTTTTTTTTAATAGATAGAGTGATTCAATAGGAAGGTTTTAAGCTATTTAACATTACGCTACGGCTCTTAGGAATGGGGCAACGCGGGTGAAGCCGCGGTCGGGCCGCTAGTATTTTATATTTGCAACATTGGCCTGGCAGACTTCACACACATTTGAGAACTGTTGGAGTCCTCTTAAAGGTATGTCATTAAGAAATTAGAATCGTCGCAGGCCACCGCTAAAGCAAGATGATAATCAAATTATAATCTACATGTGATATGGAAGTCAAAGGTGTGCCAAATGCCTCCCTAAGTCCTGAGACGAAACGAAGTTCACAGCACGTCTCTGCAATTAGTGGGACTAAAATTAGTTTACTCCTGTAAATCGATACGAAATTTTGGCTTGCATATCTGGCGGCATAACAAACAAAAACTTTAACCTACTACTTACACATAAATCATCACATTTGTATTTTCCGAAAGGTTGATGTATAAACACAGTTCACCGGTATATTTAGCTCCTATGTAATAGAGGCGAGCCTATTGCCATTACCAGGCACAAATCTAAAATCCCAGCTGCCATTGAGAATTTTGTAGAATATCTCAAGAACACTAGAAAAATAGATAGATTGTCGTCAAGGCAAGCCACACGAATAAAAAACACTGCTCGAGCTACAATCTAACCCAGGACATCTAGCATAGCAGTAGCATTTACAACCACTACACTCGTAAGGTCGTTAATAGTACTACACTTGTTCTATAAATAGTGGAACCATTAACGTACACCCCGGAACAAAAAGTTAAACATCGTTGTCGTCCGTAGGCGTCCCCTACTACGGACCGTTACGCTATCTGCAAACATAACTCTTAACTACATATTACTTTCGCTGCCCCATCTCGCAGGGCAGTGCTTACTTCACCATATCTTCTTGATCTCTTAGATCCGTATTTATTGACCATTTAGACGAGGATATTTTCCACATCAAGTAAACGCGGAATTGGTTTAAATTGCTGGTTTATTTTATATCTCTATAGATGTTCAATTGGTGATTGAAATAAAATATTTAAGCAGAGTAGAAAGTGGCAAAATCATCATTCTCCCAGCCTTTATCCAACTGTGTTGGGGTTGTTTCCAGTATTATCAAGTATTTGAAACGAAATTCTTACCGATATTCTAAGAATAACAATAAATGTAATTTATGTACGGCAGTCAGTACTGGCGGTCAGGTTTTTTGAGCTTAAGCACTACTAAAGATTGTGGAAAGAAAATGAAGAGATGCTTGAGTTTACAGCTAGACATATTTAGAAGGACAGTGAATGTTGGACAGCAGTGGAAGTAGCTATAAGATGAAGCAACAACAACAGGCACTATGAAGTCTGTGACATATGAAGGTACTGTTCTTTATAAAGAGCAGTATGCAAAATTAGCTGTGCTTCACCCGCTCCTAAGGGTCGCAGCGTAATATTAAGAAGCCTAAAACCTGCCTCAAGAATTGGGTTATTAAATGCAAAAAGATTTTTTCAAATCCGACTGGTGGTTACAGAGATTTGCGCGTACGAATAAAAAGAAAAAACAAACTCTTTAGCTTTCTCCTTCAAACTCCTTCAGTATAGATAGATTAATAAGTAACTACGTACCTATACATATACACTAGTCGTAAAAAGTACTCTCAAGTAAATATCACACAACACAACAGAAAATCTACATTTAGAAATAACAAACAGTGAATATTTTACTATAAAATACTATAGCGACTGGATTTTTCGCTATGAATAAGGGAAATTCAGACTGGAAGCTTATTTTATAGCGAAAAAAAGGCTAGAAGGCTAGATTTAACGCTGAGATCTTTCGCATCAATCAAAAAGTAGATCCAGCTTAATTTGCCGACTCATTTAGCACATTAACTGCTTTATAATCTCTGGATGATAAACGACGAGTCATACTCGTAATACAGGTACTACTAGGTACTTATTTTTACAGATTTTAATAAAATGCATTATTTTGGTGCGTTAAATGTGAGTGCACATTAGTACATCTCTCCCTAACTATTCGGGGAATGCAGGGGTAGCGGTATGTATTTAGAATATATTTTCAAGATCACATAAATTCTATTGGCATTCGTTCTAAAAAGATAATAAAATGTTCTAGAGTTAAAAATTCCGTCTAGTAAGACCGCGGATATTAGGACCATACATCACGACCAAACGACCCAAGATTAATACTTACCGTTTTATTTGATTACTGCAATTGAACCCTGAGACCTCTGTTAGTGAGAATTTTTTATGATCCACTGGCCTACTGGCCTCGAGTGTTAATGATTTTATCACGCCTACGTTTAGCCCGCACTGCGATAATAAAAACCAAATTTGGGAATAAAATTAGTATTAGAGAGGCGAGAGATTATAAAATTTTATTCAACCTGTTGAACAGATTTCGATATTTTACTATTTTTATAGTTCAGTGGCTAATATTGGCGTCATAAGGAAGATTTTAAGAGGAAAAATCGATAAGCCTGAGGCAGATTGAAGTAAAAGAAAGAACGATTACACCTCCCCACCAGGGATAAAACAGGTTATGAATTATGATGATGATCTTAGATACGGTACCTACTGATACATTGGATGTTGCATAATGTAAATAATTTAAATGAAAATAATCCGACAAATGCCATTTCTCTTAAGTGAAATGAATGTCTTCATATATATCATTGTCTGAATCTGATAATCATCAAGAACTGAATTCGGAGCGCGATCGCAATTAATTCTCTTGGGACATGGTTTTGTGCAAGTTCTTTTAAAACTGTGAGATGTTCGTAGGCAACCGGCATTAGAATTAAAATATCTCAGATATCACTCATTCAAAATATAATGTCACTCCCTCAAACCCAAAAAGGGTGTGTCTACCTAAGACACACCCTTTTTGGGTTTGAGGGAGTGTAGCACCAAAAATGTTTTACGCTGACATTGACACACCGTGAAATGCATATAATTTATGTATTCGAAGTAAAGAGCGGAAGCGGGCGTTTCTGGCGACAATATCATACATAGAACGAT
Source organism: Acronicta aceris (assembly GCA_910591435.1). NCBI lineage: Eukaryota > Metazoa > Arthropoda > Insecta > Lepidoptera > Noctuidae > Acronicta > Acronicta aceris. Next base: position 9,856,578 of record OU342780.1, on the reverse strand, counting down.
CAATTCTCCTGCCTTTATCCCAAGTTACTTGGGGTTGGCGATCGTTACGATGTCTCTATCACCGCGTGTCGATAATTATTAGTTATTTAGGTAGTGATTCAGATGTACTTATATTTTTTTTAGAAAAGCTTACTAGCAAAGTGGGTCGCACATTACTAGTATTCTTGTTAAACCCTCTTGCTAAGCTAAATGCTTGTGTTACGAGTGGGTTCACGTCGGTAGTGCAATGGGTGGTTCTCGTACCGACCACCACATGATTGCAAGTCCGACGCCCTAGCCATTAGGCTACCGCCGCTTCCAAATATAATTTATATTGTTATATATTGGTATACTAGCGACCCGCCCGCGTTGCCCCATTCCTAAGAGTCGTAGCGTAATGTTAAATAGCTTAAAACCTCCCTCTTGAATCACTCTATCAATTAAAAAAAACCGCTTCAAAATCCGTTGAGTAGTTTTAAAGATTTAAGCATACATAGGGACGGACAGACAGTGACAGCGACTTTGTTTTATACTATGTAGTGATGATGAACTCTACCCGTACAGAGATTAGGAGAGTTAGACTTAAAAAGTGTGTGCTTTGATGGTTTAGTTCTATTGGCAAATATAACAAAACATCTTGTTTTATGCATTAAACAAAAGCATGAAGAAAAATAAAGGGGACAGATTGCTTTGGTGTTTATGCGCCATAAGTTATTCCAGCCCAAGGTTCCCGTCAGTGTCGTACGTAGCGTGGACTGAATCAGGTCAGGGCTTATAACTTGATGGACAGCATCCATTGTAAATTGATGAAGTCTGGCTTATAAGGCCTCGTTCTAGCTGGAAATTGCGTCGCGTCATTGTCGTTCAGGCGACGCGTATTAAAATTTATTTTTATTGTGCCGGTAGAGGTCTGTGAAGTAATACCGACTACAAACTTAATTTGCCTTCCCTTGCTCTCTAGTTGGCGTCTTAAGGCTAGTCAATACATTGGCCATAACTCAGAGTATGCTATGGCTGTGCTAGCAGCAGCACATTTCTTAATAATTTATCTTCAAATCCGTACAATACAGGTTGTGTATCATTTTCGCGTACTTTATTCCAAAGATAGCAGTGACAGCCTAGTGATATGACCATAGGACTGCCAAGTCAAAGGTCTCAAGTTCGAATCCACGGCATGCACCTCTAACTTTTCGTAGTCATGTGCGTAATAATAGTTAATTAGCTTTTTGCCCGCGACTTCGTCCGCGTGGAATAGTTACTTTGTTCCATATGAACTTTCATCCCCTATTTCACCCCTACATAGATCGAAATTTATCAAAATCCTTTCTTAGGGAATGCCTACGTCATAGTAGCTATATGCATGCAAAGTCTCAGCCCGATCGGTTTAAAATTGATAAAGTTTCATACAAACTTTCATCCCCTATTTTATCCCCTTGGGGGTAGAATTTATCAAAATCCTTTCTTAGCGGATGCCTACGTCATAACATCTACCTGCATGACAAATTTCAGCTCGATCCCTCAAGTGGTCTGGGCTGTGCGTTGAGAGATCACTATGTCAGTCAGTCAGTCACCTTTGAGTTTTATATATATTCAGATTATCAACATCGTGAGGAACCCTGCATATCTGAGAGATTTTCTTGACGGCGTGTGAAGTCTGCCAACCCGCATTAGGCTAGCGTGGTGGACTATAGCCTAATCCCTCTCATTCTTAGAGGGGACCTGTGCCCAGCAGTAGGACAAGGGTTGATTATATTATTCCAAAGATACTAAGGAAAGATTACGTAGGTATAAGAATGTATGCTTAAATTAGCAAGATATTGATTTTTTAATTTATTTTAATCTTTCTCCAAACACGCACATCCAAGTAGGGCTTAAACATATCGGCGACAAATATCGAAGAAGATTGGTGGACGAAGGGTAAAAGAGTAAGGGCGGCTACACATGTGCTTCTATGCAGCGTGTGCGCAATATACCCACAAAGAACCGACACGACATGAGGAAAATCATCTCATAAACACTTGATGCATCGTCAAGCTCCCTGCCTGCGGGGTATCACATTGATACCGGAAATTTCAATTGAAGTTGAGACATTTCGGCGAAAATTAGCTATAACTAGCTTCTGCCCGCGACTTTGTCTGAGTGCACTTCAGGATTGGGTCCGACCTGGATAAAAAGTGCCTATGTGTTTTTCCAGGCTATAACCGTTCTGGCGTGAAAGACGAACAAACATCCATACTCACAAACTTTCACGTTTATAATATTAAGTAAAGATATGTTGATACCAGGTACTCCAATTTCCCAACTTTACCCATTGGTAAATACGTCATAATTCTCTCCTAGTTTTGCAAGAAAGACTGCCTCATTAGCCTAGTGGTTTTGATAGCGATTCCCAGCTCGAGCAAAGTGTTATTGAGTTTTTCAATGAAATTCTCAGTAGCAGCTCGGTGTTTGGAATTTGTGCCCGGTTTGTGCCCGCAATAGGCTTGTCCCCTATTACATGAGACCTAAACATACCGGCGAACTGTAGGTGTGCATTGGTACGCCTCTGCCTAACCTAATTGTCTCTTACTCAAATTAATTCACTCCGATTTCTGGTATCTACATAAAGTCGTATTAGAACTTCTCACTCTTCAGTTTGATGAGTAATTTTGGTTTTTTGTCAACCATAACCTTCTTAAGGATCGCTTTAGCAAACGATTGCGATGTCAAAATAATTCACATAACCTTAACAATTCACAAGCGAATTTTCGTCTAAAAGAGAAACTTTTGAGAAACATCTGCTAAGTACTGCCTAACCTCTCGACTCCCATACTCATATTTTACGACACGTGTTAGGGTGAAGGGTGGCGGCTTATCGTTCCCGTTAACCACACACGTATGCCAAAATAAACGAGTAAATATTTACAGACTCCTAATTAAACATAAAACCAAATTTCTCCCGTTCAACACAGCCTGTAATTCTCCGACACGAGGAGGAGCTTTATTATAATTACTGCGGCATTGTCTTGGGAATTAGTAGGAGTACACAAGATAACAGAATATTAACTTGTATTTGACTGCTTCAGGAGCTTTATATCAAGATCTTTAACACCCGTTGTATGGACTAAATATGTCACATCTACTAATTGTTCGTCACATCTCCTCCTAAATTGACCCATCGATGTCCAATATGTTATTAAAAATGATACACGGAGCGTGTTATATGACTTTTTTCTGACGTCGTCGTGTCAATGGTTTAATCAACAAGTAGTTTGTGGTCACCCCAATGCCCAATCCTCCATGGTCGCGTAGAGATTGCTCTGTTATCTCTAACCAAATTGTCAGATCAGCGATAGTTAGATCTGTACTTTTTGGCTACCGATTCTCTTCACAAGTGCATTATTATTCAAGAATCTTTCATTCGGAAATAAAAATTTCAGCACTTTTTGCTTACTCATACAGAAAAAACGTATGCGCGCGTATGCCATAGCTAAGTGCCTTCAGAAAAGTCAAAGAGTGCCGCTTGTAAAATGTCCTTTTTGAAGACAGCAATTAAGCAAGACAATGACGTCAGACGTCCATTCGCTTCGTCTGAAAAATTCTAAGCTCTATATTAACGGGTTTTATGTTGAATTAAGGAGTTGAATGTAAGATAACTTTTTTTTTATATAGCCTATTTTGTGTCCCACTGCTGGGCAAACTGCTTGAAGTGGCGATGGGCTGGCCACATCAGCCGTATGCATCCAGACAGGTGGGCAAGACTAGCTACAGAGTAGGTACCTCACAATGTTATTCGTGGACGAGGTCGGCCTAAGAGAAGATAACTTATAACAAATTAATAAAATCAAAATACTAAGGACCTACTGTTGAAGAGGCTTCGTCTCTCAACTCTTCTTAATTACTTATTTATGTCTTGTTAATGTGTATTTAACCGGGAGAGGTACGAAATAAGCAAACGAGTGTACGATGCGAACGCTGATTTATTACTGCTTTAACATTGTTCGTTTTGGTGTCATTTCACAATTTTACAAGTGGGTAGATATATATCATTCCTCCACACTAATTTTGAACCTGTTGACAAACAATCGTTCTATGAGATATTTAGGTATATAAATATAAACAATTAGGTACGTTCGTAATTCAACTTATTTATAATAAACAGAATAATCAATTTTCTTCCTGGACCGCTGAGAACGTGCACGAGACAAGAGTGTGGTAGTAGGTTCACTTGAACCAGGCGAGGCTTGAGGAGCCGGCCCTTCGGGAACGTCACTTAGTGTCTGTTGGACATGTTCTCCGCTGTCCTCAGTCTGACTACCGTCAGCTCCAACACATGTGGCCGATGCGGTGCCAGAAGTTGCAACGTCATCCCCAGTATCCACCCGTTTGTCTGCCACTACACTTACTACCGAGTTTGGAGTATTTGACTTGTTCATAGTTTCCTGAATAATTAGTGAACTAGACTGAGCTGGTGAAGACGTTGGATTGCGTACAGGTAAAAAAGGCAGAGGGTTTGAAGACCTTGGTTCAAAACAGTGGGCTAAATTATCATTTACACATTTTCCACTCTTACAATGTAGCAATTGATCTATATGCCTAATACAAAATACATTTTGATCTTCAATAAACACTTTAAACATTCTTTTTCCTACCACTTTATTTATTATTCCTGATTTCCAACCCTCTTTCCTAGCACTGTACCATCTAACCCATACCCGGTCACCTGTTTTGAAAGTTCTTATACATTTCTTTTCTTGTAACGGTTTCGATTTACCAGTAACATTTTTAGGTTGAATTAAATCTAGGCGTGATCTCATTTCCCTACCAAGCATTAATCTCGCTGGGGACTTCCCCGTAGTACAATGTATTGTGCTCCTGTAGTCGAAAAGATATCCTAATAACTTTTCTTGAAGTACATGTTGGGCCAAGTTATCACTTAAAATACTTTTTAACATTTTCTTACAAGTTCGTACAGAATTCTCCGCTTGCCCATTGCTACATGGATGATAAATTGGAGACGTCATGTACTTAATGCCATTACTGGAACAGAACATGTTGAATTCCTTAGAATTTATTTTAGGATCATTATCTGAGACCAATGTACACGGTATACCGAACACAGAAAAAATTTGCTTTAACTTCCTTATCAAAGCTTGGGTACTAACGTCATTATGCATAAAAATGCACTCTAACCATTTAGAGTAAGCATCAATCACCACAAGATATGATTGCTGACCTATAGACAAGTAGTCGATATGGATCCGTTCCCACGGTGCAGCTGGTCTTGGCCACGGTGCGGGCGCAGCTCGTGGTGGGACAGGCCGCAAACCCACACAGATCTTGCATTCGCCGATCCAGTTCTCAATATCCTCATCAATGCCTGGCCACCACATCCGACATCGCGCATTGCTTTTCATTTTTACAATGCCCAAATGCGTCCTATGTAGCTCGCTCAACATTTGTTTCCGCAATGCCATCGGAATAACCACCTTATGACCTCGCATTAAAATACCATTTTCATATTGTAAATCAGTTCGACATAAAAAATATGGACGAATCGATTCACAAATAATTTTACGAGGCCAGCCGAAATTCATATATTTAATGACAGTTTGCATTGTTTTATCAGCATCAGTGGCATTCTTAATATCAGCAAATAATACAGCCGGCTCGATCGTGTCTAAAAAATTTAATGAACAGTATGCGTCATACCCGTTATCAACTTCGCACTCAGTATCAGGTACCGGTGCACGGGAAAAATAGTCAGCGACTAAGTTATTTTGACTAGATGTATACTGAACAACATAGTTGTATGCAGATAATATAATCGCATATCTTTGTAGGCGTAACGCCGTGGTTATTGATATGCCTGTTTTGTTATTAAATATTGACACTAAGGGCCGGTGATCGGTTTTAAGAATGAATGGCTCGCTTCTACCATATAAATATTGGTGAAAGTGTTTCACTCCGAAAATGATTGCCGTCGCCTCTTTTTGTATTTGGCTATAATTACGTTCACTTGCCGAGAGCGACCGTGAGGCGAACGCCAATGGCCGTTCCTGGCCATGGCTATCCCGTTGGGATAAAACAGCACCCAGTCCGTGCGGCCCCGCGTCCACCGCTAGTACTAGCTGTGCACTCGGCTCAAAATGCGCTAACAACCGCTCTGAGGCGAGTTCGGCGCACACGCGACGCACAGCACGTTTTTGTCGCGGCCCCCACTCCCACCGAGCGCCGGCGCGCAGCAGCTCGTGGAGCGGGCTCATAATACTCGACGCATTCGGAATAAAATTCCTATAATAGTTAACCACCCCTAGAAACCGTTTTACTTCGGATATATTAGTTGGTTCTGGGGCGTTTAAAATAGCCTTAACTTTATTGTGACTAGTACGTAAGCCGTTCTTATCAATAACGTAACCTAAATAAGTTACATTATCCCTAAACAATTCACATTTATCCTTTTGAAGGCGCAAACCAGCTTCATCTAACCTGCTTAAAACTTGTGCTAATCTCGTTAAATGAAGGCTTTTGGTTGGCGCGGTTAAACAAATGTCGTCTAACCATATACTGACACCTTCAATGCCTGACAATAGTACTTCCATTGCTTTTTGGAACACTGCAGGTGCATTTGCAAGACCATACACCAGTCGCGTATATTTAAATAAACCTTTTGGTGTGTTTATGGTGGTAAGCTCCTGGGAATCCTCAGAAAGACAAAATTGGTTATATGCGTTCTTTAAATCTATTTTAGAATAATGTTCACCCCCACCTAGTTTTGCAAAAACTTCTTCAATTCTTGGTAATGGATACTTGTCAATTATAAGATCTTTGTTAAGTGTGACCGAAAAATCCCCCGCGATCTTAACTGTACCATTATCCTTTAAAACAGGAACTATAGGGGTTGCATAGCGAGAGTTACTTACAGGAACTAATATACCCAAACCTACTAATCTACTCAACTCTATTTCCACTTTGTCTTTTAAAGCAAACGGTATTGGTCTCGCTTTACAAAATTTTGGTATCGAACCTTCTTTTAATCTAAGGTGGACCTTAAACTTATTAAATGAACCTAGTTCATCCCGCCATAAATTCGGATACTGTTCCAGTAATGTATTAACATCATCATCCTGACTTATTTTATAAATATTCGTTAAAACCAAACCAAAGGCAGACATAAAATCACGCCCAAGTAGGGGAGGGCCATTAGAATTCACTACAAAAAATTTGATCTCCTTTTCGTGATTGTTATAATTAACGTTAGCCAAAAAATACCCCACGGGTGAAATTTTATGTCCATTATACAAACACATTTTAATTTTACAGTCTATTAATTTATAATGAGAGAACGATTCACAATAAAACTTTTTTGACATTACGGAAGCTCCAGAACCGGAATCTAACTCCATAGTTACTGCTTTATCACCAATGTTTATTTTCAAATATAACGGTTTGTCAGTTACGTACCTTATATTAAAATTGTGGCACTCTTCGCAGCTACTTTCCGTGTCACTATTATCGCTTCCGATATTATTGACGTGTACACGACCGTATTTATTCTTTTTAGCACACACTTTCTTTAGATGACCCTTTACACCACATTTTTGGCACGTGTAATTTTTATAACGACACTTATCTTTATCATGGTTTTTTAATCCACACACCGAACAACGGAAGTCTTCGTAACGTTGATCACTACTCGAAGCTGAGCCGCGCCCATGCCGCGCGCTCGCCTGAGCGCCGCCGGAACCGCCGCCGAAACCGCCGCCGGAGCCGCCGCCACCGGCCCGCTTACCGCTCCCATCGCTCGACCTCCTGCATCCACCTTTGCATGATATCTTGTTCACTACCTCTTCTTTTATCACAGCGGTATCAACAGATATCACGTTCTTGGCTTCCCTGGCACATTCCGCTCGTTCTGCTATCTCGAGTGCTCTCGACAAACTTAGTGTAGAAGCGTTTTGCTCGAATAATTTGTCGCGTTCAGGCCCTGAGCCCAGACCGAGGACGAATCGATCCGTAAGATTCGTGTCTAGCGCTGCTCCAAACTCACAGTAACTAGCCAAACCCCGTAATCGTGCCGCCCAATCACCCAACGACTCGCCTGGATTCCTTTTCGCCCCGTAAAACTTCGCCTTGTCCGCAAATGAGCATTGCTTCTGCTTGAAATGAGTGTCGAGCAATTCCACCAACTTCTTATAGTCCAACGCCTCCAAATCAGCTGGGTATGCTAGATTGCGTAGCAACCGATACGAGTCATCGGATAGATGCGTAATTAAGATGGCACTTCTGTTATCGTCCTTGACTTCGTTGATTTTTAAAAATTGCGTCAACCGACCTTTGTAAATCAACCACTCACATGATTTGTAATCAAATGTAGTTAAGTTTCCTAAAAACGACTTTGCCATATTTTATTATTACACACGTCGGTAAGACCGTCCTCGTCGCCAAATAATGTGTATTTAACCGGGAGAGGTACGAAATAAGCAAACGAGTGTACGATGCGAACGCTGATTTATTACTGCTTTAACATTGTTCGTTTTGGTGTCATTTCACAATTTTACAAGTGGGTAGATATATATCACTTGTACACCAGGAATTCTTACGGGCTTTGCTGAATTACCCACCAACCAGGTTATTCTGGAGGCACTCTAGTTATTAGTTGCTCCTAGTTTAAAAATAAATAAATCAGAATTAAATACCCTGTCTCCAGCTAAATATACTGGCTCATCTTCCAGAGAATGCCTTAAGTAAGATGATTAAGATAAGTACTGCCGCCGTTTTTTCTTTTAATTAAACTCGTTGATGGTAACGAGACACATTCCCTGGAATACGTTGAAAGTAAGTGTTATTTCCAACTTCTTAAGAGACTCTTCCTAACGGTTGGTGTCTTAGAGAAAGTACCAGTGAAGTATCAGACAGTAGAAGCTATAAAAGTTACTCCCTAAAATATATGGATTTTGAAGCATTCAGGAAGGGGGTTAAACGAGATATTTTTGGTATCTACCACATGGCGAGGGTGCGAAACCATTTGAAGGAGTTTCTATCTAAGAACACATACCATCACGCCTGTGTTTTCCGAAGGGTTAGGCATAGGCGTACTAATGCACACCACAGTTCGCCGGTATGTGTAGGTCCATAAGGGGCGAGCCTATTGCTATTATCCGGGCACAAATTCCAAAGCCCGAGCTGCTACTGGGAATTTGATGATATTCCTTGATGTGATGATATTCCAGACCATTTAAAAAATACCGTATAGAGTTCCATGGTATAATCTATACCTATAATAAAATTGTAGCAGTCCGATGTTTGTACATAATAGATATTAAAGAAAAACGAATATGGGGGATCTTTATTAGAGCAACAGAAGCCAAAATAATATTTTTTAGAATTTATATCTGTCTGTCTGTATATTTGTACGCGCATCACGCAAAAACTACTGCATGGAATTGAATGCAGTTCTCACAGATGTATTACTAGAGGTCTAACGTAAAATCTGGTGCATGTTTCACCTTGATACGCCGCCTAGAATCGGACTTATAGTATGTTAATCTTTTTGGGACGTGAGTGAAACTGCGGGCGACAGCTAGTTATGTATTAAGAAAACAAGGCTGATTATACTGATTATCTTACTCTGTGTACTTTGAAACAAAACCTTCATTTTAGTAAGTATATTATTTCGGATATTATGATCCCTTGTGGTGGAAGTTGCGGTGCCTATGTAAATAGAGCCCGGTCATAAAGTTATGTAATATTAATTTATATTATGTAAAAGATTTACTTCGTTAGTTACATTCTTATCTAGCTGTTGCTCGCAGTTTCACTCACGTCCTAAAAAGATTAACTTACTATAAGGTCCGATTCTAGGCGGCGTATCAAGATGAAACATGCACTAGATTTTAAGTTAGACCTCTAGCAATATATTGGTGAAAACTGCATTCAATTCCATGCAGTAGTTTTTGCATGATGCGCGTACAAACATACTGTAAAAAAATATATTTTGGCTTCTGTTAAAAGCCAAAATAACAATTCTGATCAATCCAAAACTTCTATAATATCTATAATGTACATACAGACATCGGCCTGTTACAATTTTATTATAGGTATAGTTACAATGTTTCGTGTACCTAAGTCATACGAGTTTGGGGTAAAACATGGAAACTTAAGAAAAAAAATATCCAAAATATTGGTCTAGCGATCGCAAGGCCAGTTGCTGAGCGTGAAGTCCCAAACCCCTTATTACATAGAACTAAAATATACCGGATATACATACATAATTACATACCGAACCGTACGTATCAGTATACCTCTACCTATACTTTCGGGGAATTCGGGCGTGATAATACGTACGTGTATCTGTGCGCGCCTTTATGCAAATGTAACATGTAATAGTTTCACACGTTACTAAAGCTGTATCACCCATTAAAGGAGAGCTTTAGAGAAAGTACAAACGATACACGTGTATACAACATTACATAATGATGTTTCACGTTTATGACACGTCTTAAAGCTAAAATATTCATAACCTGACACTGTACTAAAATTATTTTATAGAAGGAACAGGGTACGCACTTTCGCAGTCCCGGAAAAATTGTTCAGGAACGAGAAGGACTTAAGCGCACCTCCAGTGCAATTCTGTATTCTGGACAGCGCAACGGGTTGGATCGTCGCTAAGTTATAAGTAAACTGATCAACTGATTTGCAAGATTAAACTGTGCTCGCCGCGGTCATAGTGTGGATGGGTGACACATCGAGACCCATCCGTGTCTCTCCGTCAGTACCGGTTATCATAAGAGCACCTATAACTATCGTTAATGGTAGTCAGAAACCCAAAAACACTGACAACCAGTCTGTCCTCCGGTTATCGGTATTACTTAGAAATTAGTTTGTGGAGATATCATGGCAGCCGCTTCGTGTAAAATATAGATATTCAGCCCCCTCGGGTTAGACTGGAAACCAACCCCAACATACGCAGTTGGGCGAGCCTTTGACCATTTACCGGGCATACATCCTAACTTAAGCTGCGCTAGAAAAAATCCTAATAACACTGCTCGATTAAGCCTGACAGCCATATTCTCCTTAAGTCAAAGTCAAAATTATTTATTTCAATTAGACCATTAAAAAGGTACCTACTGTTGAAAAGTCAAACTAATGGCACGGTTCCAAAAAGTGGGTCTTATGGAGAAGAGCCGGCAAGAAACTCCATAGATACTCTTTTTAAAAAAACATGATTACAATATTAATCTTTACAACTTTGTTTTAAATAGTTTGACAATTATGCAGTTTGATGTGTAAGATTTATTCAGTATAAGTAGGCGTTATATTTAGAAAGAAAGGGATAAGGTATCGGTAACTTCCAGAAATTGAACAGAAGTCTGTAAAATATTCAACCACATCTAGTTAGACTCGATGATAGTACTTAAATTACGGACATCAAATCTCAAAACTCTTTTGTCACAATTATACATTACTAGCTTCTGCCCGCGACATTGTCTGCGTGGACTTCAGAATTGGGTCCGGCCTGGATAAAAAGTTGCCTATGTGTTATTCCAGACTATAATCTATCTCTGTACCAAATTAAATCCAGATAAGTTCAGCCGTTTCAGCGTGAAAGAGTAACAAACATCCATACATCCATACTCACAAAATTTCATGTTTATAATATGAGTAAGGATGTGAAAAAAATCCTCTTCGATCCAAAAAAGACTTATAGGTATCCCACTCAAAACAAATAACAAACATTCGATATTCATGAAAGTAAACATATTATTGAAGTTCAGAATTCATGTTTGTCGTACCCAAATTGCCGTATTTACCCTAAAATGTAGCACATTTTTAAAATGTGACAAAACCACCATAGGCCTTTAGTACCCAGGGACGGTGTCACTGCCACCTCAAGTATTAACATTTCCATTTCCTCGTTTTATAAAAATATTTGGGTTTTTATTTTTTTACTTGTAAAGTGAAAATGATTATATTATGTATGATTAGAACCGGATCTCGATACCTAACATTATCTTCACGGGTCGGAAAGGGTTTTCTTAACACATTATATAGCAGTTTCAAGGCATTGAGATAACAATTTGATAAAGTAACCCAGGAATATTTTCTACATTGTACAACAGACAAACCGAATACACATTTTCGTTTTATGATTTACTAGCGGCCCGCCCGCGGTTTCACCCGCGTTGCCCCATTCCTAAGAGCCGTAGCGTAATGTTAAATAGATTAAAGCCTTCCTCTTGAATCACTCTATCTATTAAAAAAACCGCTTCAAAATCCGTTGCGTAGTTTAAAAGATTTAAGCATACATAGGGACGGACAGACAACGACAGCGACTTTGTTTTATACTATAATATGTAGAGATATTGACATAAAACTTTAGGAAGGTACGAGTATCAAGAATCCAATCAACCTCATGCATTTACACTGGTACTTCTGTCTAATATGATTTCATATCTAATATAATACTGAAGAAAAAACAGTTCACAAAGAAGGGTGGCCCCATTTCACTGCCTTCTTCGGACTATTTATAACAGAATTGTGTACTAAAACTGAATGTTTACAGTCAACGACTGTTACCACGTTTGACGGTCGAGGCTCGCGAGCGATTGCGACGAAAAAAACGTAAGTAGGGCTGTGCTAGAGGGCCGTTTTTACTATTAAAGTGAGTTGTGAGGGCAAACGAAATTGTATTTTTTCGTGTATTATTGTTGTAGGCTTTGGCCTAGTTTCTTGTTCCTTAGGCACTGGGTTTAATGCTATTTGATGTTCTTCACAAGGCATCGTCTGTGCCAAGTTTCATCAAGTCTTAAAAGTGGGGACGTATTGACTATATTCCGGCGCATATTGGACTATCTACCTGCTATAAATCCTATTCCCTTTACCATGGAACAAATATTGTTGCCAAAGCCAACGATGGTGATGAAGATTTTGATCATATAGTATAATATAGCAACTGTTTGTTTGCTATATTATACTATACCAGTGCTGCTAACTAAGAACGCCAATTTTTTTGGCAATTTGAATTCTATTTCTTAGACAATAATGATCAAAATCTTCATCACCATCGTTGACTTTGGCACATAAAAAACATTCGAATCACATTTAAAACCACGAACTAATAGTGTCATTAGAAACGACTGGTTGTTATGCAAGTTTACTTTTGCATCACAAATACATATCTTTTTTCCTTATAAATTAACATACCTACTTGCCGACTAATTGACGTTTAATACAATTTAAAAGTCGAAATCGTTTATTTATATCTTCCTGTAATTAACTGTGTTAATTACAATAATATGGATGTAGTAAAAGCGCTTAGTAGTTGAAAAGCGAAATGTACAAATGTCAAATGTCATCCAAGAGATTATTCGAATTCGTCGAGACATTCTAATTCTAATTTTCCGTTAGGGATCATTTATAATGTTACAAATTATTTGGATGTCACAGCCCTACGTCGCCCTGAAGCACCCATTGCGATGTAATAAGTAGGGACATCCTCCCACTACAGTTATTGTGGCCATAAGAATTTAAATTAAATGCTAAACGGTTTTTGAATACCCCAAGCTTGGGTATACAAAATCATTTTATTCAAGGACATTTTATGCAAAACTAACCTTAAATAAGAAACATACAATATATAAAATCTGTGCTGATAACGGTCCGGCGCTAAATTCAACTTTATTTTAAGTGGAGGAGCCTTTTCATTGTATTGCTTTGGGAAGAACTTTCGATTTAAAAAAAGATGATCAACAAATACCAAAAGGAGCAGCCCGATTTGTATTCATATAAATCTGAACTATACTTACTTAGTACATAGAAACCAGGTAATAAAATACTTTCCTCTTCAGATTTCCTCTTTTGAATAATTTTGGAATGGTCCTAAAAAAGTTCCTTGGGACACTCCGACCACTGTGTCAAACAATAGCAGTATAAACATTTATGATTAATACGTTTAATAATGTTAACTTATGATCTAGGTACAAAGGTAACATAAATCTATCTATACTTATAATAAATCTGTAGAGAGGTCAATTCTGTACATGAAATATATTTCCAAAATAACTATCAGCGGGTGATTAGTGATCGATACTGACGCCAAAAATGCAATCAGTAAAATTTTTGTGTCTGTCTGTATGTTCGTTATAGAAACAAAAACCACTCGACGGATTTCAACGAAACTTGGTACAATTGTTCTTCATACTCCTAGGCAGGTTATAGTATACTTTTCATCACGCTACGATCAATAGGAGCAGAGCAGTGAAGGGAAATGTTGGGAAAATGAGTGATTTATGAGAAAGGTTTCAAGCTATAAAACATCACGCTACAACCCTTAGGAACGGGGCAACGCAGGTGAAACCGCGGGCGAAGAACTAGGGAACAAAGTAACTATTCCACGCGGACGAAGTCGCTGGCAAAAGCTAGTAATAAATAAATGTTGTACTCTCGATAAATAAGAGAATACCGTGAGCGCTAAATAAATAACTTAGTAGTGGCGGAGAAATAATAATGCAGAAGTCAAACGCCAACTAAAGGTCACTAACATACCAAACATGGTATCAATAGGTCCCGGACAAACAATAATTCAGTTCAAATTGTTTTTTTTTTTCACAACCCCAATCCGATTCGCGACAAGTAAACAGCGAGTATCTGCTCTGAAACTAGATATAGACTTTGTTTGTATACATGAGTGTCTATAAATGTTTCACACTAGGATTCCTTGTCGTGCACTCGAGAGTGCTATTACAAACACATCACATGCACAAACAAGAGGAAGGAAATACTTTCCAAGTATACGTGTGTAACAGATGTAGCGGATTAACGTATTAGGATAACATCACGCCTAATCTTAGAAATGTTGGAAAGATTTATATGATAAATTATATTGTTCTTATCGTGTCAATGGTTAAACAATTTTGCGAGTGGAATGAGTTTACCTTGATGGTCGCGTGATAATCGTCCGTTCTGTAGGTGTTCGGGAACAAGGGAGACACCAGCAGGTGTGACATCGATTGTTCCGGGTCATCGCGATCACATTGAGCAAGATTACGATCTTTTATTTCTGGGAACACGAAACCTTTGAAAACCTTTGTATGGGTCAACGTTTTACATATTTACGATCGAATTCCGAAATTTGTGTTACGGAACATTTCCAGAAAGATCCAAACTAGTAGAAAGCTAATCCAACCTGACTTTTTTCCGGTTCTACTTGACACGTGACTCGTCTATCAAACGCCCTTTACAAATACCACAGGAAGAGGGGATATGGCGGATCTTCAGACAGACAGATATATTATATATATTTGACAAATTAAATTTTAGAAGAAATCTCTATAGACAGTATGGGAAGACTACTTGTAGAATTTTCGTCCAAATGTGATAATCGAGCTCATAACCCTGAAAACAGACATTGGCATCGCCATTTAGATCGTCGTATAGATAGCATATACTTACGTACTACGTTAATACCAGTGTGACAGACATTTATTACAGTATTCCCTCTTCAAGTGACAAGAGGAAGAAAATTAGTGTCAAACATTAGTCACAATTTGTGTGGCAATTTGTGTACAAAGATCTTGATGAAGATCGTTGGAAGTTTTACAGTTCGGCGTACTGGGACTTAATGAGCGTATTTGATTAATGTTTTCGTTGCTTACTGTATAATTTTGTCGATTCTGGCGTACAAGTCCTGTTTACGAGATGCGGGAAATGGGCCACAGTACGCGGCAACGCTCACGTACGCTGCCCAATTTAAAAACTCTTCTTTTGGATAATTGTATTATTAGAGATTTAGTCCTCATTGATACTCAATTAAGAAAAACGTTCCCAGAATCATTATTAAACCAAACCTTTTAATTTAAGGCTACACAACGAAATCTGTGATAATGCCATTATGTATTCTGCCATTGAAATCGATCGATCTATCTATGGAAAATACATAACCCAATCTGAACGTGCTCGAGTTATTTTAGTAAAAGCTACGGAATACGGAAGTAGTCGGTATTCAGGGGAGGATATAAAAGTCTAGAGTGGGAAGAAAATCAATAAGAGGACATGTCCATAAATTCGCTAGCTTTATGACCTTGCTTTGGCCATTGGTTCGTGAAATCAGTCAAAGTAGGTAAGAACATTTATCAGAAGATATTGAGGTACGTCGGGACAGACTGTTGTATATTTATGAGCAATTACAATTCGACACTTTTTATTTATGAAGAATGAAACAAAAAATGGGAATAAGGTCATCACGAGCCAGATTTTTCGTAATCGTGGTCGATTCTGTCGTATTTATTAAACGCTCCCCTTGAGTTCCACCCATATTGCATGTTGCGTTTTTCAAAATCAATGTTGCTATTGCTGTTGATAAACAATTAAATTCTTGTAACAATAAAAAAGCTACTACAAATGACGGGTACATATACATGGAGGTCTTTATTGTTCGCAGAAATAAAAGAAAAAATAAAACCATTTCGGACTCTTAACAGCGTCAGTGTAAAGAGTCCAAAACGTTGGAATTGGTTTTATTTCAGGATTTTTAAAATGTAAATATAACGTGATAAAATCCTTAAAGTAGTTTTATTTTAATATATATATATATAATACTAGCGACCCGGCCCCGTTCACCCGCGTTCCCCCATTCCTAAAAGTCGTAGCGTAATATTAAATAGCTTAAAACCTTCCTCTTGAATAACTCTATCTATGAAAAAAAACCGCTTCAAAATCCGTTGCGTAGTTTTAAAGATTTAAGCATACATAGGGACGGACAGACAGCGACATCTACTTTGTTTTATACTATGTAGTGATTCACGTAAGTCTCAGAAATCAGTAATTTAGAAAATATTCACAGACAAGCGGACCGTGTTCGTCTGCGTTGGGAGCTGGGATTTTTTGCTTAAATTTATTCATTAAGATGACCAGAAATTATTAATTTCTTTAATAACAGACAATGCAGAATCTAGATTTAAGAGCAATAGGAGTATGCAGGAATCGTAGCAAGTGACGTTGTTTTTTCTGCCTGCCTCTATGGGAGAAAGGCGTGCGTTTTTTGGCATTGTTCTTGTTCCCTAGTACCTAGGGCCTAGTAAAACGGTCATTAAGTTTTAACCCTGTCAATCTGAAAAGTGAATAAAAACTATTTTCGTTTACCAAATCGAATGACCAAATCGCCTCTCATTATTGCAGAGTGCTTCCAATTCCCAAGTCTATTTAAAACCTTGTAAACATGGCCGCCCTACACGCCTGCTGGATTTCACATGGGAGAGCTTTAATTGTTAGTTTTTATTTCTTTTTTAAACATTCAGTACGACAAAGGCGGGCTTGTAGTGTGCGTATGAACTGACTATGATGTTTAGGAATGTTGATACTACGAGTATGTAGGCTGTAGAAGAAATATTTGTGCATGTTGTGTCTAACAAAGCGTATTTTTCATTCTTTCATTCATAACCTGTAAGTAAGTAAAACATTATTGTATTGTGGAAAAGTTATGTTTAGATATAGGTACAATAACAATTAATCAATGAATGGATTGTGCCTTTAATTTATTATCTTGTACTGGTGTCTAAACTTACGCCAAAATAAGATATTGTACAATTACTTTTTACGGATTTTATCGCGTTTTATTGATATTATTTAATTCCCGACGTTTCAAAATTGATCCAAAACGTTCGTCGAAAGGATCCGAAATAACACGATAAATTCGTGAAAAGTAGTTTTATTTCAATACAATATATTGTAAAAAAACATGCGGGGCATTCTTTGGGGACTGCCGACAGAAGTGAAAACTAAGTAACTTGTGAATTGTATCGTCGAGCTATTAGATTATTATTTTTGAATTATTTTTGGTTTAGAAGTGTTAATGACCAATTTAAACTTTAAATCATGATCGTAAGTGGGAAGAGTGCGGTGACGATGACGCGAGTTTCTCGCTTTTTGTTCACCCAAAAAGTACACATAAGTAAACACAGTATACATATAGCTCATGGAAAGCGTTCAGTGACGATGACGCGAGTTCCATGATTTTTTTTTTCACCCAAAAATTGCACCCAAAAAATCTTCAAAAAGTTTACATTTAAGTTTTTTTCTGCCATTTTGCTTGCCCTAAAAACATTCAAATACCCTCATCGTACGATTTAAAAATTACATCAGTGGGTAGGTACTTCTGGCATAGTTTTACCACTGACCGACAAAACCCTTAATAAATTAATTAATATAAAACCAATTAATATTAAAACGTTCAATTGGTTACAATGGAGTGTTCCGATGTCCGCAGATACGGCGAACAATGGGGTCAAATGACGCAAATTATCAACATAATATCTCGTAGGATACAATTACCTATAAGTATGTATAGGAATATTATATAAAATCACAAAGTTAGATTTATGCATTGGATTTGGGTACCAGACGAGCCTTTTGATGGTAAGTAGGTATCACCGCCCATGAACACCTACAACATCAGAAGAGTTGCTGATGCGTTGCCGAGACAGACTGCCGGAGCCGCAGCAACCGCGACAGAACTGGCTCTTACGCGGAAATGTCGAAATACACCAAGATACTTTACGGCAGACTCGGTTGTATGGGTGGTTGCCAGCCAGTCAGACCACAAGAGGAAGACCTTACAAGCTTACACTCCTTGGTTCTTACCAAGGTATGCTAGTTTGTCATTTATATATTCCTTTTGAAACCCCGACATTGAACTTATAATTAAAATACCCCCCGTGTTATAATTTTATCGCGTGTATCTGTGGCACCATAGGTCCCAAACGGATAAACCAATTTTGATTTTAGTATGTTTGGAAAGATGACTTTATCGAGAATGTTCTTAGCTATAATTCAAGAAAATCTCTTGTATACAGATAGATAGATTAAAGGATGTGAGCAATTAGCAAAAGACTGATCCGATGCTACTAAATTTTACGCATTATCTTTGCGCTAGCTTCTAAATAAAAAAAATAATGAAATAAGAACTACTTTTTACACAACTTACATACATATTTTCAAGCCTGTCTCTTTGATGTAGGCCTCACAGACCATGTATTTCCACTAACTACGATCCTGACACATCACTTTCGCTTCATCTCCGTTCAGCAGGTTACTTACACCATGATTACTTTATACTTATCACTTATCGACAGACTGTGTCACTACTAGATTATTATCCAAGTGACAAGATAAATGGTGAAGGTAAAGGTCGCTGAGAGTCGTTGGATGCAGGCGGCATATAACCGGTCCCTGTGGAAGTCTTCGGGGGAGGCCTTTGTTCAGCAGTGGACTTCTATTGACCGATATGATGATGATGATAATGAAGATAAATGTAACTTTAACTTAATAATAAGTCTTATAAACACTTATAAATATTAATTCTGATCCTGTAATATTTATTTGCCTGTAATATTAAGTTTACCCGTCTTACAACAATATTCAATTACTTGTTATTACCAAATCTGAGGAGCAATTCCGTGGAACACAGGCAGGTGCCTCAGGCAGGCAAACTAATAATAAACTGTAACCCTAGACTCAATATCAGGTCGATCCTCAAGTCGTACTTCGGCATTGAACGTGAGAAACATAGCAATAAGCATCGGTTTTCCTTCAATACTCGCTGAGAAAATAAATGTTCCGCTCAAGTATTATGTTTAAGGAACTACGGGTCGACTCGACCTTGTTGAAGCCATTTGATGGAAAATTCTCGAGACAACCTTTCAGTCGAATATTCGAGCCAAAAGATATAAATTTTAGCGAAGGAAAAATTCCATCTCAGGCCGGATTCAAAGTTGCATCCCTTCGGTTAAGTACACCGGACGCTTTAGCCAATTAAGCTAGCGGTACCATTGCCTGTGGGGGAAGTTATTTCGAATCCTACCTATGATAGATTTTTCTTTTCCTATGATTTATTTATATATATATAAATAAAAATGTTTAGCATGCGTTAATGCCAAATATCCTTACTAAGTTTGTGAAAATGTATGGATGTTTGTTACTCAATTACGTCAGAACGGCTGAACGGATCTGGATGAAATTTAGTACAGAGGTATAGTCTGGAATAGCACATACGCTACTTTTATCCAGGTCGGATCCAATTCTGAAGTCCACGCAGACGAAATCGCATGTAAGTCCAGTCAGTGTCTTACATAGTGGCTCAGCACTCTTGTTTACTGGATCTGAACCTTCTTTCACGTTGAACTGAATGCCCGAAGATTGATTATTCGCGACGGCCAAAAAACTTACCATAGGACACATGAATTACATTATACGGGTGAAACGTGGTCAAGCTCGAAGGTTGGTGATTGTACCCGAATCCTTACTGGGACGTGTTATCTCAGTCTAAGTATGAAGTAAGTGAAGCCATGCGTAAGTCTTGTACAGTCAGCCTTGGAAATATCTGGACGTATAAAATAAATTGTTCTGAATCACAAAAAAAATTCAGTATCAATGACAAAAGGGATATTTCAGAAAACACACAGTATACGACAACTGTTATTCTGACAAGAATTTTATCCCACTGAGATAAAGTTTGTTTCTTTTGAACTGCTTATTAGCCTAGTGGTCTAAAGTGCGACTGCTACGCTAGAGGTCCCGGGCCGAGCAAAGTGTTATTGGGTTTAACTATGAAATTCTCGGTAGGAGCTTGGAGTTTTTGTGCCCGGTTAATAGCAATAAGCTCGCCCTATCACATGGGACCTAAACATACCGACTAACTGTGGGTGTAGGTACATTAGTACACCTATACCAAATACAGATGTAATGGTATGTTATGAGTTCTTTTAGAGTTTATAATAGTAGGTACTATCTACAGTCAGGTCGTCGCGATATTTTTGATCCTGACTGTACTAGTTCAATTGCGTTCTAGTTTCCAGATCATTGCGTCGCCTGTTCGTTGGAACAAACGCTGTCTACCCTGTGCCTGTTAGCGTAAGATTTTTTAAAAGCTATTTTCTGTATACCCCATTCTTCATTTATTTATTCAAGCTTTGTATTAAATGTCGAGAAATTCTTAATGGCTTCTTTAAATATAGTATTAGTAGTATTTCTCAAAGGCTTTTGCGAGAGATGGCACTATTAAATATGTTGAGCGGCCTCTATCTCTCTCTTTCGCAATACCTCGCAAAACGATCAAATAACACGTCATGATACGGCCTCTGATGAGTTTAAGTTTAAAATCATATGTCTTGTGCAGACTCCAAAGAAGAGAACATCAGCTACAAAACGATCGTAACAAAATGGAAGCCGAAGCATAAAAGGCCATTATCGTACGTTTCTACTCTACATAATTTATGGTAATTAATACTGGACCTCCTTTTGATAATGAATGCCCATTGATTTTCCAACAGTAACTCGTCAAAGGACTGCACGAGGCTTCATTGGCGCGCTGACATTAGTTTACCTTTTCTCAGGTGACCAGCAATGGACTCCTTGCAACATTTTATCGGAGAATTCTCGGTAGCTACACGAAATTTAGATGTGTGGCTAGAAGACCTAAAACAAACTGGTGAAATGTGGGTGTACAATATTACTCCCCTTTTTACCCGACTACGAAAAAGGAAGCGTAATGAGTTTAATTTATAGAAATCCTAATAGTGACCTTCCATCGCCCTATCAGTCAACCTATAGCTCATGGCCTATAAGTTGACTCCCATGAGATTGGGTGGGATTCTTGACATTCTCCACAACCGTAACAGAACGGGGGACTAAAATTGCTACAATATAGTCATTGTATGTTCGTATTGGAGATTCATCAAAAATGACCGTTATAGTCCACTCCGTCTCAGGCCTGAAAACGTGAAATCTCGACTGAATTTAAAGTCTTTAGAAGACTAACTGTAATTAGAAAGTTAACATATTCATATATAACATACCATCACGCCTTTATTCCCCGAAGGGTTAGGCAGAGGCGTACTAATTGTACATCCACAGTTCGCCGGTATGTTTAGGTCCCATGTAATAGGGGGCGAGCCTATTGCCATTAATCGGGCACAAATCCAGACTCCGAGCTGCTACTGAGAATTTCATAGAAAAACTCAATAACACTTTGCTCGACCTGGGGATCGAACCCAGGACCTCTAGGGTAGCAGTCGCGCTTGGGACCACTAGACTAATAAGGCAGTCAAATACTATATCTAAAAGAAAACCGGTTAGAACTAGTGTATAATACAGTTAAAAAAATGTAACTCACCCTTAAAACAAAACTTGATTACAAGACGGCTGAATAAACTTTTCTCCCCAAAGTTAAAAATTAATGAACGGAACAATGTATAAAACGGAAAATTAAAATACAATGGGGAAATGAAATACGGCACCAAATCCCGGCGAAACTTGATTACATTTTAATTGTGGCCAACCGAAATTGATACACCGTCTTTATTTCTTAAACGAAGTTAAAACTTCATCGCGGTCCAAATAGAATTTAAAATCCATCTTGGAATTGTGATCGAAACCGGAATCTGGACTTATCTAAATATAACCCACCTTATAAAGTTATTTTTTAGTGAAGTAAAAATTCAATCGCGGGCAGTATTCCAACCTGCGTCTTCTAGTTAGATACACCAGACGCTCTGACCTCGAAGCCACCGCGAGTCCCATCTGCCGGATCGAAATTTGCCTTCACATTTTGAATTTACGTCATAAGGTGACGTTGGTGACATCTATTGAAAAGCAAGTTACTTTGTTTCGCAACCGACATGACTTACTTTACAGTAATTTCGATGTCGTACGATGACATAACTTTTAACTATCTTTTTGTAATTTTAATGTATTTTCATGCTAAGATTATAATATAAGACGCATATTCGAATCCTACCCACGATTGAATTTTTCCTTCACTAAAAAATAACTTTATAATCTTAGCGTGGAAAATGCAACAAAAATTACATAAAGATAACCCACCTTTCTTTCATAAATGCAAGAAGCAACTTACGGTCAGTCCCTATAACTAATCCCTCCATAGATTTGCTTAGTTGAGGTAGGATTTTGACATTGCTTGTATGGACTTTATGTCAAAATCCTATTTCTATTAAGCAAATCCACGGACATCTTTGTTATTTCAAGTACTTGTACGACAAAAAAAAAAAAGCTGACACCAAGTGTTGTAAAGATCGATAGCGAATTCGCAAGTGAGATCAGCTCTTCACAAACGATAACAAAAGCCGAAACTAGGGCTTCGGGTATAATTAATTAAAGCAAAAATTAAATGATCATAATTTCAATCACATGATTAATGTTTTTACTCGATTTCTGTTTGAACAATTAATTTTATAACAACCTGTATCAGAATAAACGCAAAAATGCAACGCCATATTTCATGTTTAAAAAAAAAATTGAAAACCTGAAATATGTTTTTTTTTAAATTAATACATATTAATAACCACTGTAATCGATTCAATAGTCGATTCTAGGCGAGTACGATTTTGGTACAGGCACAAGTTTTATGTTTAGCTGATATAACTCATTTCTAGACTTATTCATCAATCCAAAATTAGTGAGCTCAAAAATGTATCCATATTGGAACAAAATACTGAATAGCATACCATTAAGGTAATTTGTATTGACGTTAACGTTATCTGTATATGATGCATATTTTAATATTGACGTAAAAACTTATTAATAGCTTTGTGGTCGTTAGTTAAATATAGGCACATTTTCCCGTAGGTAATATGTAAGTACCAAAGAATATAAGGTGATTTGGGGAACTCCAATTACATACATATTAGATGTGTAATTTCAATGCCTGTATCTTGACACAAATTTACCATTTTAGATACCTCAATAACAGAATTTGTATGCAAGTTCATACCTGTAATAAGTAAGGCAAATTTCCTATAATGTGCACATTATGCCTTACATAGGTAAAAAAAATGTAAAAAAAAATCTACTAAAATAATATGCAAGATGTGAGACTCATTAAAAAAATTATTGTGTTCCATTTACCTACTATCATTCGGTTTCGGCCTGTACCAAATTTGTAGACGAAGGCCAAAAAATTAGGTATCCGGCCTTATCAAAAAACAATTCGGTATCGGAAACTAATCAATCTTCAGAACCGAATCAAACATTCCTTCTAGCGAATAATTTTCTCGTCAAGATTACTCTGTCAGTAGAGTTATAAATTACAGTAGGCTGTATAAACTGAAATGTTTGCTTCACGGACATAAAGAATATTTATGGACTTGTTGACTTATGAACTTGAAGCTGAATCCTCAAAGCATATCCTAGGTACTGGAGTACCAAGGATATGCTTTGATATGTTTTGCTTCCAATATTAATTTATTTAAGACTCATCAACAGTTATAGTGTCATAAAAAAAAAATACAAAATAATAATTAATATGTAATTGTCTGGCATGTTATTTTATTAAAAACTAATTTCGGATAATTTTTGCGGTGCGACTGTGTGGCAACATCAGTACAGATATGGTTCAAATGTTGATCAGAAACTAGGTACTTATACAAACAAAGACTCAAATAACCTTCTTTTGGCACTCTCGGGTAAATATCATCACTGTCCTACATCTAGCCAGAACTATCTCAGATATAGACCACACGCACATTTCGTATGTTACGTCTTGTTATAAGCTTTTATTTCTACCTCAGTCGATTATCACCTCGTACCATTAAATATTTGCTTCGGCCTGTGCTCAAAACAAACTACGCTGTCCTAGGACGACTCATCGCGTTCGTGACAAGTATAGACGGCAAATCGTTCTCTATTTTCGCGACGCAACGGGCAATGCAATGAAAATCGCGCAAATAGGACGAAATGTAGGAATGTGTTGGATTGTCCAGTTGCATAACCTTAAATAAAAATCAGTTCCGTTAGCATAACCGTCAAATTTGAGAACACATTTGACGTAGCAGCTGGCCGATCGGCTTCAGTACCACCTGAGTTGTTCCGTGTCTAGGTGTGTAAATGAGAAAGGAGAAAATGCTAGTGTAGAAAGAGGTATTAAAACACCAGTAACAAATAAAATCAGTTTTAACTTCGTCGCGTGGAACGACAAAAATCTCTGAACCACAATAATAGCTATTGAAAAGTACTCTAATTGTATAATAGACAATAGATTCCCGAAAACAACGCTGAACTAGAAGTTGTGGAAGACATAGCTTGGTTAAGCTGCTTATCATCTGAAGCAGTCCTTAGCAGTAGAATAAAAGCCACCACACAATCGTACTTCGATTAATATTTGAAGTTTTAGAACTTGAATTTACGACCTTCTAATTAATTTAAATTTTAGGGATGGGGAAATTTGATTAAGCGTAAGTATCGATCAGAAATAGTGATGGGAGTAGTAATGCGCAGTATTGCCACATTCAGTCGTTAAATTTCAATTACTCATTTACGCAACTGTGCGTATTAACATCGTTTTACATCAGCAACCGTATGTATATTTGGCATTATCACCGCAAGCTGCTTCCAATAGTCAATAAGTCGATAAGCGGTTTATTTAATAGATTTGTAATTAACTTATTTCAATTCGATTGTATTTTCACAGTGTGTGTTTTACGCGTTATCTTCGCCGATCATTATCTGATTTCGACATTTTTATCTGATAGAATATACTTCCGAGTTGGTCCCATAAAAAGGTGGTTACTGTCTGGACATCCTTTCTGAAGATGCACCAAACATATTTGGTATTAGTTTTCCTAAAAGGTTAATTATATTGTTTCTATAGTCTATGGACTTACCTATTTTTGTTTTTATATCTAAGCATTGTGATATGTGTGGGAACTGGAGGATTTTCCGCCATTTCTTGCTCTTGCCCTTATTGCTATCGGAACCTCCTGAAAGAAAGAAATATGATATTAAATAAAGGTAGCCTGGAAGAAATCATAGATCGCGATAAGAACACCCATTGTACGTCTTCATATACATCTCTTATAAATGAATATGTACAATGAAAAAGTAAATAAATAAGTGTTGAATTCTCAAAGAAAACTTGTTTTTTGCACGGTTTTGGTCGGCTTTAGGTTGGCAGACATCTTAAGTCTTGTATGATAAATTATTCGTAAATTTTATCCACAGTAAACACGCGTATTTCTTGGTATACAACGAATGTACAAAATTTAGATTGTGTTACATATTTTATAACACAATGCCTGACAATGTAAAGCCTTACAAGGATCTATTTTCTTTTATGTTTTCGTTTAAAGTATGTTGCTGAAGTAAAATATACGTAATTTGAAATTTTGAATGAATATTACGTTTAGACTTTTACAAAGATCGATAAGGTAAAAGTTACGTTAAGGTAGCTAAATTGTGACGTTAAATGTCAAAAATGTACCTATTCCCAATAACGACGACAATGCCTTGAAACGTCAGAAAGATCAAGACGAAGTGCTGTAAAGTGCAAAGGTGGATGAATTTATCGATAAGGTAACAATCGAGTCGAGTCGACCGAGTCGAAACATTATCGATAAATTAAGTGGTACGTTCCTCTTTTGAAGCAATAAAAATTATATATTTTTAATAATTGATTATGTATCAGTAACTGTGTGTAACCGTCTCCAAAAATCGCAAATTATTCATTTTAGACATTTTTACAATTCAATGTATTTAGATTTTTATACACTAGATGGAACCGGGGTTACCTAACTCTAATAATCATGGTCTCTTTTAAAGTAACATACGTAATAAATTGTACGGACACAGAAATTCTGCAACAAATTATAATAAAACATGTAAAAAATATACTTAACATTAACTAATTTATACCCATTTAATTTCAAGTACCGGCCCTACACTTAAAATCATAATTAAAAGCCATTCAAGATAACAACATACGTACCTGTGTATGTATGTATACTTTCTCTTAAATACGAGTTTCTATCGCGCAGATAACTATCGCATCTATATTAAAATGTGTTTTAATTAATCTATGATCTTTATCGATGTTGGGAGTGCTGAGTTGCAACACTAATGACTTATTTTTTAAATTAAAATGACGTAATCGTAAGTCATATGATTATGATTCATTAGAATTATGTGGGTTGTCTAGAGAGAAGAATGGGATAATCTGGTTAGTCTGCCCACGGGTGGAAGGGGTGCGGGGTACCTGGGCGCAGAATTCTAGGTGGCACAGAGTCCTGGGGGAGCAAATAAATGAAACATGACAAAACAATAGGTTTTTGGGTTAGATAGACAGTTTGATATCGGAATAAACTATCAAAATGGGTCATTTGTTATTAATTTGTGTTGCAAACAAAAACATACAACTGAAATATTATGTAAGTATAGTATTTTGACGTATATATGTATAGTATTATAGTATGCAGACATGATATATAGTACAACATCGTATATTATTGTACAGGTTGCAATGACAACCCTACAGGTAACACATAACACCAGCAAATGTGACCCTAGGTACTATTGTTTAGGGAACAGCGATGAAATAAAATAAATGTATTTTACTTCATGAACATATCCAGCTGGTAATATAACAACATATACAGTAAACAGTGATGCACTAATTACGATTTTACGACTAATAAATTAGCCACAAGTATGCAACCACATAATTTAGGTCGTCCAAGTACGCGACCACGTCTTTACGACCACACTCGCGCCCAATGTGCACACTTCAAACGATTTAATTTATTGCCAAATTGAAATATATACGCAATGAAAAATAAACATGTCTGCTACGTTTTTTGGTGGGTGTCTTCATTAAACTGAATTTCGGAGATTCGTTGATTATTCACCCGATTAGCTACATTACAGGCTTGTGATCTCTGAGACACAACTTTTTTCTATCACGAATCATTTATCTCTAAGGAATTAAAAAAAGAATATCATTAATTGGACTGGCACATTTATAAATAGATATAATAATAAATAGGTACGCTATTTATCAATAAGGTAGATTTTTTTTATGGGATAGGAGGGCAAACGAGCAGACGGATCGCCTGATGGTAAGCGATTACCGCCGCCCATGGACACCCGTAACACCAGAGGAGTCACAAGTGCGTTGCCGACCTTTTAAAGGGGATTGGGCCTCAGGTAACCTCACTCACTCGGCGAAACACAACGTAAGCGTTGTTTGACGCCGGTTTTCTGTGAGGCCGTGGTAACACTCCGGTCGAGCCGGCCCATTCGTGCCGAAGCATGGCTCTCCCACGTAAAGCATGTAGATACTAAGTTTTATTTCACTCGGGCCTATTTACTATTATTTTTTGAGCCTATGTTCTTCTTTAGGATGCAATATATCTCCTGGCATAATTTTATCGTAAATTCCTCAGCGGTTTACGCGTGGAAAGGTATGGCAGATAAATAGATCTACGCATTTAAAATATTAAGCAAATAAATAAATCTTTTATTTCTCACTACAAAAACAATTCCATGATTAAAAGTACTGTATAAGAAGATACAATTTAGGTCGTAGATCGATCTTACGTTAAATTACATTATAACAGCGTAGTGAGCATTGGTTGTCATTAGACTAAGTCGCCCTATCTACTCGTACTATGTAGTTAAAACTGTATCACTCGCGGATAGTCTTCCTCGCCCTTAGATCAACAAATTCCCACAAGACCTCAGATAGAGAGCTGATCAAATTGTCTCAATTTGCTAACACTTGTGATTTAATTAATAAAGTACCTATTGGTAATTTATGTGCAAGTGTAAAGTATGTCGATGTAGTTTAGTTAGCTAATAGAATAGTGTGATAGTGTGTGACAGATGTAAGTACCTCTAATAGTTTTATCAGTAAAGTTATATTCAATATCTGTTAGTTCTGTTTATTGTAATAAGATGACAAACAAGCATATGGTATGCTGCTGATGGTAGACTAGATGGTAACCGCAAAGCATAGACACCAGCAACCAATGGCATCACTCGCGCGTTGACGAGACATCAGTTGTTAAGACTTGATTGAAGTATAAATCTTTTCCCCGTCAAAACAACTATCAAGGTAATCTATTGACAGTTGGAACTTGGAACCAACTCGCAGGAAAAAATAATATAACAAGGTCGTTCGTTGACTCCCGTATTCCCTTGAGAGAAGACAGTGGCGATAGGCATGCCTACTCTGAACACTACGCCTTATCAACACAATATTCCTTAATTGAATTCACTGAGAATATTTAAAAAATATCTAGTCAAGACTAGATAACCTTCACTGTGACCAAAAACGAACAAAATAAATCACCAAATTAAAGAAATTAACGCTCAAAATATGTATTGACGTCAATGGATTGTATAAATTAGCAAAAACCATCTAATAATATTTTATATATTTTTCCTAAATATTTTAATGACGCATTTATCTTTGCATTTTTATCAGCACAGGTGGAAGATCACGTGTTGGAGATGAGACATGCACGTGACTGGATACTTGAAACTGATGATTTGGGCCGTTTATTGAAGAAACTGAATTAATGAAAAATAAAGAGGAAGAAGCAAAAATTGACCATGTTTTTGTTAAACGTGGAATATTCCAACGTCTAGTAAAGACGAGACAGGATATTATGCAACGCATACTGAATAAAATCAACACATTGCTATACCCTATCAGCATTGTCAGACAGACCGACCAGACATACCCTAATCTACCTAGACAGAAGGAATCACATTTCCAGCCGAAACCATAGTTGAAAAACAAATAACTCAAATTATTCCATAATAGAAAACAAAGGAATAGAAAACATGATCGTGGTCTTTCTCATACCATGACCGACCGTGCTAGATACGTGTCAGACAAAAAAATATTATTTGTATTGAGTCAGGGGCAGACTCCTTAATGCACTATGGTTTCGGTTTCGGCCATTGAAGTTTCAATGGCTTGTCGATGAAATTGAAACTACAGACCGCACTACTTGAGACTGAAAATGAACCTGTCCTGCACAATATGGAATCAATAGCAAACACTACCGAGACACACTACATGAAATATTCAATGGATCGATGTAAACTTGTAATTACGTAATTAATTAGAAGTATAATAGGAGGAGCTTCTACAAATAGCAGTTTGGCAAAGGCAGTATTATCTATGGTTTTTTAAAAATCTAGCATGTTCAAGTACCGACCACTTTCCAAGTATACAACAATAACAAACTTGTTTGTGAGTAGCGACCACACTAGCCGTGCGTGTCCGACTTTGAACGGCATCATTTATAACGTAATTCAAACTGAATCAAAACTTGATTCCGACCGTCCAACGTTTCACCAATTAATCAAATGTATTTGATAATGGCGTTATAATTATGAATAGTTTCGTTATGTGTACAGCGGAAATGTTAGGATTTGCATATTTACTGGATGGAGATAGTAAAATAATGACAGAAAATTAAACGAGAGAAACATTTGCCTTTGTGGTCACAAAATACTACTCAAAAATAATTATTGTATCTATAGAATAAGAATCCGGGACTGCGCCGGACTAAAAATGGCTATATGTAACTTCCTTCAGTCCTACAGTAGCGAAAGTTTATTATTACGGGAGTGGCATAAGGATTGTGTACTCTAGTAGAATTAACGGACTACAAACGCCAAGAACAAATCTTAACTTTCCTATTAAATATAGTTTCGGGTGTTTTAGTGAACTCGAGTACGAGAGGCTTAATTTGAAACCATTGTTAGAATTTCAGAGGACTCTCTTGAGACTTTCACAACAAATGATAAATGGATCAAATCTCGCCTTCCATAGCTCTTCAAAATTCAGTTAGGAAAAGCTTAAACTCGCCATTCGTTGAAGATTGTAAGCTAAACAAATTATTGTTCTATAAACACAAGGGAATAATGAAGAGGGTGGCACTTTATTTGTTAGTAGACGATTTTTGAGGTAGTAAAACTGTATTAGTGAATTCGTGTAGGGTGGAACCCACTACATTGCCAAATATTCTGATGATAAAACATTATCGTATTCCACTTCCGCTGTGAAGGATGCTGCCGCTGTGCATTATGACAAACGATCTGAACAGGTCTCAAGATGACAACGCGTTAGTGATACGAATGGTGCTGCTAGCGTCTATATGCTGCGGTTGCCGCTTGCATCCTTGTTCGTCATCTTATTACAATAAAAAATATGAAAAACTCAAAACCAGTAAGAATACATTTTAAAAACCAGAAAACAAAACTGGTCTTTATCGTTGCCTTTTATGGTTGGAGCGGATACAAAATGAATTAATTTAAATGAAGCAGTAAGCTTCAGGCAATGTGCACATTAATCAGATCAATACAAACATTACGATAACATGGCAGCCATCGCAGGTAATTATGCAAGTGCAACAAGCTTGGATTATGACCGCAGGTAACGGTGCAACGGTGTTACGTAACACGTTTGCTTCAAACTTGAAGTTGCAAAGCTACGTTACGAGTAGCATTTGTGTATTCTTCACAATATCTTCTTCTGTCTTCGTGAGTGCACATTTGGTGTAACAGTTAAAGTAGTCCTCATGTCGACACTAACGTTGCGCTACAAATACGTGTGTGATTCACAGACATTTTTTTTCGAGTCTGGGTGTACTTTTTAATTGTAGGTTTATAAAGTAACAAGCGACGCAGGTCCTGATTCCTTCCCTTTGAAGGAGTCGTGGCGAATGTTGCGAATCTCATGGCCGTCACTATCATCATTATCAGCTACCATAACGCGTCCACTGCTGAACAAAGGCCTTCCCCAAAGATTTCCACAACGACCGGTTATAAGCCGTTTGTATTCAACGACTCCCAGTAACCCTCACCAGGTCGTCCATCAATTATCTCGTTGGGCGTGACTATAGGAACGCGAGTAAGCTTTTTAGTTGGTACGAATCGCGACATAACCTGCCACCTCCCCAGGTGACAGACGATCCATGAGGATTTTCGGCACCACAAAAAAGGCCCTTGATCCTTAGTACTGGAGATATCAATATATGAAGGTGGAACTAGGTAGAGAATAAAAATAAAAGGAATATAATTCATATCAACTTAAAATCCCGACAGCTAGCGATCCCTTTGGTATTTCGTTGGTAGGAAAAAAACTGCTATTTCGATATTAATTTCCGCCTACGTACCATGCGGATGAAGCCGCGGGCGGAAGGCAATTCATAACTGTAAAATAAACGGTAACAGTTGTAAGCTCACCTATTGTAACCAAAAATCAGGTCTAGTAAATATCTGAGTAAGATCTTTTTTGTATTTTCATCCGTCTGTGTACTCGTGCCTATTCTCAATATATTTCCACATTTTTATGTTTTATTTTATGATCAAATCAGCATGAAAATGATAACTTTGGATGTATTTCTCCCTTTCTTTTACAAGATATCGGAAAAATATCTTGCTGGGGTAGGCACATATTTGGCATATACTTTGGAAATAAAGGGTAATAAAAATAAAACAGAAATGTATGTATGTGTACGACATTTTTGGCAAGGACCGTAAAGATATTGTGACAGGGTTCTATCGACCCGCGGCGGTATGTACAACGTTCCCAAACTATTTTTTACAAAAGACCTTAAACTTGTGTAAGCCCACGCACCCTTCTACCAAAGAGGTTGCGTAAAAGTTTATTGTATTAGCATCGAAATAGTCGCTTCTATTTCTCGTGGCTGGAAATAGGGACCGATTCTTTTATGTTGACGGTACCCAGGTTATTCTGTTTTATCGGCCGTCACGTTTTATTTATTTATTCCTTAGAGGAAACCTTGATTGGAATGACAAAAATTGTTTAAGGAATTTTCATAAAATTCCTATTTTATCTCTCTCTGGAAATTATCTGTGTAGGGGGAAGTCCTTATTCTTAGGTCCTCAAACGATCGTTAATGAACTTAATTTGTTTCAATACATAGGTATTACTACTAATCTTAATAAATTCGAAAGTAAATCTCTGTCTGTATGTTAACATGATGTCATGTATAATAGGAATTTTGTAGAGATAGAATGGACGTTGCCGAAGGTTTTTTTTGCGTGTTGGAAAACTTGGAAATCCTCATGGACTTCCGCCGCCCGGGGAAGGCGACGGGGCGTGTCGGACTCCACCCAGAGTGGGTGACCTACCGACTAAAACCACACGGGTGTTTCGCCTCACCACTCTTTGCTGGGGTTACGGGAGCGAAGTTTCATTCCTCCGCGACCCCAGCAATGCAGACATAGGCTAACCTATTGCCTCGAACAGAACCTATAACTCTAATTTTTTTTCATACTAGACAGATAAAGCAACAACACAAACCCAAGTTATATATATTTTTTTTATCAACAAAACTGTTATTGCATAAACCCACTTATGTATTCGTAGGCCAAGCCTTACTGTCAATCATGTATGCCCAGTTACCCCTAAGATGGGGCGATATCACCGAGCACATGATCGTGCTTACTAAATAAAGTCCTCAATTAAGGCATGTTATCAGGTTTTTAATAATAAATTACGCGACTCAAACGCTACTCATGTTTGCGTTACAACCAGATACATACATTTTAATGACAATTCAGTAATGACGACCGTTTTAATGATAAGGGTTAGCACACATTGATCTGCATTTTTTAACAATGCCTCGCTTAATTTACATAACATAGCCTCACGCCTGTATTCTCTACGATATATATAATAGGTCTACGAGTAGGTAACCCTTTTGCTTGGCCTGGGAATAGAAACCAGGATCCCACATTCCGAACGAGCAATTGTGACCACTATAGTCTACTAGCTTCTACCCGCAACATTGTCTGCGTGAACTTCAGAATTGGGTCCGACCTGGATAAAAAGTAGCCTATGTGTTATTCCAGACTACAATCTATCGCTGTACCAAATTTTATCCAGATCCGTGCAGCCGTTCCGGCGTGAAAGAGTAACAAACATCCATACATCCATACTCACAAACTTTCACGTTTATAATATTAGTAAGGATTAAGGCGGTTATTTGAGATAATTATTTGTTCTTTCATTTATTACACAATAATTTAAACAACAAAATAGTTTTTTTAGGGTTCATTGCGTTACATAAAAGGAAAAGGGACCCCGTTTCGACAGTACCTAAATTAGGTGCCCTGATTTAAGCATTCTTCAGTGCCTGAGGGCTCAAAACATAATATCATACCTAATAATAATCAGAATCCACACTGGCAGATATTGCTGAAAGTAGTCAACTTATAAAAATCACATCAACGTGAGTAATACAACACTGATACGAACGTTTTAATGACAATTAGTGCGGCAACCAAACATGTCAATTAAAGTAAATGAATCATTACATAATGATAATTGCTTAATAGCGGTCAGTAAACAAGCGGTCGGCGCAGCAAAGAATTATTTTCGAGACATTCTTAACATTTATTCCCTTAATTAAGTAGGTATTTCAATTTGTTGCCATGGACTTGAAGTATTTATTATAATGGCAATATTTAAGGAAACACTGGAGTGAAAAACTATGTAATAATAAGGGTATGCATACATAGTATTTTTTGTCGACAGTTGTTTAATTTTTAGCACATAACTAACCAGTTTTAGCCAGGGACATTACATATTTTATATGTATGGCAATCAATCAATCAATCAAATCAGCCTATTGCCGTCCACTGCCGAACGTAGGCAGTGGACGGCAACCATCCCGGTCTGGGAATGTATGTATGGCAATATTTAGATGTAAACCCTGGAACCTAAAAATTATGTAAGTATTAATAAGGCTACAGCAGTGATAGCCTAGTGGAATGACCGTTGGTCTGCCAAGTCAAAGGTCTCGAGTTCGAACCAAGGCACGTACCTCTGACTTTTCGAAGTCATGTGCGTATTAAATAGTTAATTATCACGCGCTTAAACGGTGAAGGAAAACATCATGAGGAAACCTGCGTGCCTAAGAGATTTTCTCGATGGCGTGTGAAGTCTGCCAACCCGCACTAGGCCAGCGTGGTGAACTATAGCCTAAACCCTCTCATTCTGAGAAGAGACCCGCGCCCAGCAGTGGGAGAGTATAATGGGTTGATTATGTATGTAATAAGGCTATGCACATATTACATTTTTAACCGGCAATCAACGTTTTTTGACATTTTTTTATGACAACGTGTCAACTACACGTAAAATAATTAGTGTAAGTTTTGTGTAGGATTAATGTCAAAAAAGGGACGAATTTAATGATATCTTGGGTTTTTCCTACATCGGCGTACCTTCTATAAATAATCGTCCCAGAGATAGAAAATAAATTCGGCATCAAGTACCTTCATGACATTGAAAAGCATTAGGTACACTTTTTTACGCAGTATGATTATATTTATATTATATTTATATATACATATATATATATATATATATATAGATAATATTTATATTATATATTATATTTTTTACTCTTTTTTATGCATGTATCAAAGTATTAGAACGAATTTCTGATACTTTGATACATTTTTACGTCTCACTCCCCTTCTACCAAAGTAATTTCAACCAAAACTTCTTCTTCTTACAAGAGCCCAATTGTTTTTTAATTTAATATATTCTCTGACCTGCGGCACAATATTCTAAATTGTTTATCAACGAACCGTATACGATAATCCGCAGCCTGAGTGTCTCGGCGGTTTCGTCCACATAACGGGCGTGGGGCGCGGCCGGCTATCAATCAGCAAATGGGTAACGTGGCTGAGTCGCACTTAGTAACTGCTTGCTAATGCTAAGTGCTTTTACTTGTGTGTTGCGGCCCTTAGACGTAATTCATCATTTACTGACGTCAAGAGTACATTCCACACTCACATATATA
The DNA here is from genome assembly GCA_910591435.1 of Acronicta aceris. NCBI lineage: Eukaryota > Metazoa > Arthropoda > Insecta > Lepidoptera > Noctuidae > Acronicta > Acronicta aceris. The sequence continues at coordinate 9,820,981 of OU342780.1, read as the reverse complement.
TTCTGCAATTAAGCTGATAGCTGTGTTCGGTGACCCAAGAAAGGTAGTTACGATGATTTTCTTCAATCACATTCTAGCAACTTCTTTTTAGCTATAATATAATGCCTCATCTCATCGTCGGCCTCGTTATAGGCTTCTATTAAAGACGTTGGTAGAATAACAATAACAACCTCCTTTGATAGTCTACTACACATTGAGGTATTATGGTACCTATACAAACTAGAAATGTTTTGTTGACGTAACTGCTCTAGTACTGAATATCTCAATGGATTTATTAGAAGACCTCCAGACGTCTCTCTTTTGGAAAATTATATTATTATTCTGTTTAAATTTATTATTATTTCGTTATAAAGCCATTGATAGAGCAAGCAATCTACTAAGCTGAAGTAGTGAATGTCAGGCTTTGAGAATATGGAATATTTCGTGCACACAAATTCGAAAAACCACCGAATAGAAAGGAACAGTAGAGAAAAATATATAAGATTATTAAATATCAAGAAGTTTGCCAACGTTATGAAAAATTCCGCTTTAGGCCACTGCTAGACATAAACCTTATTTTGAAGGGCGGAAAATCCTCATGGATCTTCTGCCATCTGGGGAGGTGGCAGGATAATTAATGAAATTAAATTAAATGAAATGATATTTATATCTGTAAATAGAACTTTTAAAGACACTTTCACATGTCAATGTATTATTATTTTTTAACTAGATGGCGCTGGTATTCTGGGCTCATGCCGACTAAAAACCAAAACCACTTTCCTTTACTTTCGTAACATTCGCCACGAACGTGACAGCACGTGGTCCCGGATTCCCTGGACCCTTTCAAGAAAGAAAGAAAGACATTTAGCCATCCATGCTAAAGAAAGAAAATAGGAATTTAACGATCATGAAAACGAAGCCAACTTAAAAACTTTTTCGATCCGAGTACGAAATGGGCTAACAACCAATGGAAATAGTAAAAAGTTGACATTTGAAGCACATAAAAACCTCATAATATTAAAATACTTTCACGACTATGCGACCGCTGAGGCCTAGCTCCAAATATTGATTTTAAATTAATTACATTTGATTTAATAAACGCGACATTAATTACACGTTTGTATAATTTGTGTTTCAATTTACGTAGCTCACGATTCGTCTGTTTACTTATCACGACAATTCAAGTTTCTAGTCTTCATATTACAAGATTTTTAGTTAAACTTGATCATAATAAAAAAATACTGTTTATTTGTTTGCAGTTCTGTACCGTATGATTCGGTAGATAATGATAATTGAATTACACATAAATAATTATTTACATTATATATTATATATTTATATATAGAAGACTTGCTTCTGCCCGCAACTTTGTCTGCGTGGACTTTTAGGTCCGACCTGGATAAAAAACCTATGTGTTATTTCAGACGATAATCTATCTCTGTGCCAAATTTCATCCAAATCCGTTCAGCCGTTCTGGCGTGAAAGAGTAACAAACATCCATACATCCATATACACAAACTTTCATGTTTATAATATTAGTAAGGAAGTAAAAATATAGAAGATGGTTGATCAATGACACATGGTTTCAAGTCCGGTACAATACTTGTTATGAAGGTAAAATATATAAGTCGGTAGACGATATCAACTTGAACGTAGTCATAGGAAAGGCTAAGTCAATTTAAATTTAATATGAATCCTTACTAATGACCATCATTAGCATCTTTACGATGAATTAGAAACTACTACTACGCTCTAATCCATCGTTTCTCAACCTTTGGAGGTCCCCACCCCTAGAGGGGTCACGTTCCATATTATGGGAGGTAGAAACGTGTTCATAAAAAAGACCGTGCCATACAAAAAATATATTTTATTTAAATTAAACTGATTCTGCATAAATCATAAAAAAGGACGAACCGGTCACAGTCTTAATTAGCCGATGTTAAAACTTTGATAAAGGTCAAAATTTTTTACTCACCTTTTTGGCATTTTAGTGGGTCGCGAACACTCAACACACAACTGAAGCACTTTGAAGCAGCGGTAGCCCAATGGCTAGGGCATCGGACTTGCGATCATGTGGTTGCCGGTTCGAAACCCACCCATTGCACTACCGACGTGAATCCACTCGTAACACAAGCATTTAGCTTAGCACGAGGGGTTAACAGGAATACTAGTAATGTGCGACCCACATTGCTAGTAAGTTTTTAAAAAAAAAACAACTCGCGACACTAAAACAGTTGAGAAACGATGCTCTACAGCTCTAATCTAATGGATACGAATGTTATGTCAATTTATGCGGCGACGAGATTCGTTTTAAATATTCAGCAAAGTGACATCGACCTTGCAGCCTTATTGATATTAAAATTTATTCGTACGAATAAACATCTAATATTATACAAGTATTGGTCAAAATTTCAAATAGGCGAAATCAAATTTTGGATTGGTCAATGGTTATGATTTTTGTTCTTTTATGAGTTATATAGTATTATTATTATTATTCAGCCCAAGGCTATTTTGGGCCAATCCTTCCAGAAGAAGTCAAGCTCATCCTGCTATCTCCGCCTAGGCCTGCGGCGCTATCATCTGCCAGTTTGGGGGACCCATTCGGTACTTTGCTTAGTCCACAGCTCGTTTGATATGCCGCAGACGTGTCCAGCCCAGTTCCATTTCAAGCTGGCAGCTTTTTGGTCTATGTCAGTGACCTGAGTTTAAATTATAGAGTATAGTCTTGTTAATATTTATTTATTTCCTTGTTTCTTTCTAAGATGCTGTGAATGTGGTCAGTGACATTGGTTTCTTGGCGTATCAACAAGTAATTGGCAAATTAGTAGCAAGTAGCAGAAACTGATGAAAAATTCCTTGACAGGAAACTGATGTAGGTAAGCAAAAAGTGTTTACGTGTCTAAAATCTACAACAAATACATCGTAGTAATAATCTAGCTATAACGGCTGATAACACTGCGTAAATGTGTCTGTACCTTTACTACGTAACAACCAAAATACTGTGACATTGGCAACACTAAACTATGTTTTAAAATACAACTATGTAATTAAATAACGCTAATAATGAACTCATTGATATAAAACAATAATTTCGAAGCATTATTAAACTTTTTTTTATGTTAGTGTGCACAAGACAATCTGACTTGTTTTTTTTCTGCAGCTTCATTCTAATATTTATGGCGTTTTTGGTGCCTTCATATCAGAAAGCTCTATCTTTCTCTGTACACTTATTTTATGTAAGTATATATGAGTTTTCTTTCGCCTTTTGTGACCTATTGACTGATACTATAATGAGTTTTCCGTGTATTGTTTTTGTTATTTTGTCGTCATAAACTGTCTTTTTCATTACTATAGAACATTTTATGTTTGCAATTAAGCCTTTATACTTACAAAATGGCAAACGCATTGAAGGTCCGTCGACTCCTTCTTCTCACCTCCGGGGAAATTACTTTTTACCAATTATTCTGTTATTGAAAGTAAATATAGGTTACGCCGAACCTTATTGCTTCTAATTCCAAAGGTATTGGGAAAGTAATCGATTTGTTAATTACTGGTCCATGAATGATGACTGTATAAAATAACAAATTAAACGAAAGCACACTTATTTATGAGACATTCCCATTCATATTTCAGTCTGAAATAGGTACCTACGTATTTTCAATATTATTTTCCTTTGATGCGAATCAGATGATATTTGAACTAGAAAAAGCTATAACGAGAAAAATATCAAAGCGATTTGCGTATTTTTAAGCGTAGGCACAGGTCAAATGAGAAATCATTTCAAAATAACTTAAAGTGACAGATTATGTTTTGCGTTCTTTGCAAGGCTTTTTCTGAGAAAAATATTTTTATTTCTTATCGAGTTTTTGTAACTGAAGACATCGTTGCGATTGGGATCGAAAAGATGCTTATTTGTGCTATAAATAAGTATAAGGAAATTATTAGAGAAATCTTTGCATTAAAAGCCGTTGCCCTTACAAGATCTCAAGGCCTAACATAAATTATTTTGATGTAACGTAACGTGGATGAATATGGATGAGACTGGCACAGGAGAAGGGAAATGGCACAATAAAAGAGACCTATATTCAGCAGTGAGTCTGACTGCAGATTAAGATGATGAACGCAATGTTAACCGAAAACGCAATATTCCTATCATATTATTATTTAATTTTACGCAACTTATGTACTTTTTACGTGCTAAAAAGTGAATGCTGTATAATACTTCCTACTTATATTATAAACATGTTTACTCGGTGGTAGGATCTCTTGGGGTTTGACTGGCTAGCGACCACCCTTACGTCGGAGTCTGTCGTAAAGCACCTTGATGTGTGTTTCGACTTTTGCACGTAAGACCCAGTTCCCCTCGATTGCAGAGACTCTGGCAGTCTGTAGTCCATAGGGGCTCTTAAGGGTCGGCAACGCATTAGGATCTCCTCTGGTGTTGCAGGTGTCCATGGGCGACGATGACTACTTACCACCAGGCGGCTCGTCAGCTCGTTTGCCGACTTAAGCAATGAAAAATTCGTGAAGTTTGTGAGTATGGATGTTTGTTACTCTTTCACGCCAGAACGGATCTGGATAAACTTTGGCACACAGATAGATTATAGCCTGGAATAACACATTAGGCGACTTTTTATCCAGGTCGGACCCAATTTCGAAGTCCACGCAGCCAAAGTCGCGGGCAAAAGCTAGTACCTATATATTTTCAACTTCTGCTTTTAATCTTCTCGACCATGATACTAACGATTCCACGTACAAATTGCCCGTCAAAATGGCCACGTCATCTCATCGCAAGGATATAGTAGGCCCTAGGAGGACTGTATAGCAATAAAGAATTCCGTGTGTACCTACTAGAAAGTTATCTAAGGGGTCATTAAGAACCAAATTCGATGGCAATGAGAGTTCAAACCAGCGTAGGTTCTTAATCTTGGTCAGTTGAGAGATTTTCGTCATGAAATTGCCTGAAATACTACCAACTCAAAATCTACCCCTGCGGAGGAATAAAAAAGGATTTATGGAATTACAAGAGGTCAATTAATTCCAAAAGTAGACCGTTTTTTTATATAATATAAATTCAGTACTTCCATGAAAAATAAAAGCTCTCATTTCGTCCCTAATATCCTTTTTACTCTTGGTTTTACGAGATCAGTCATAAAAAATATAATTTACAACGACCATATTTCGTTCATATAACTCGAAGAGGTGAGACAAGACTTCTTAGTTCTTAATGAAATTCTAGGAAAACTTAAGGACACAGGGGAAATTAGGAGTGACTGGTGTACGATGCGTAGGGTTGTCTCAATAATGAAAGTTTTGCGCCTTGCGTCAGTAATCAGGAAAAAAAGTGGCGGCAATTTACGTGATTTTAATTACTTAGCACAGTGTTTTAAGCTAAAGGCAAATTACCCTTTTACATTTCAAGGGTTGATTTTTGCACTTTTGAGTCGCAATTCTTAGTAATTTCAGGTCAAAATGTCAATGACACACACAGCTACACTGTAAAGTTGTTAGCATTTGTTTACATTTATTTACCTAATTGTGCTTTTTGACCCCATGACTAACAACATATCAGGTAAGTATACTAAGTATTAGGATATTCCAGTTATTTTCCTAATTTGGTAAACCAATCAATATAATAATCATGATAAACCAAGGACTAAGTATGTAATTAACGTTACCACAATTCCCACAAATAAAGTAATTACGATGAAGTCAGAATTGCCAGGTTTTTTTTTTGTCAATCTATCTACAATAATCGACGTGTTTTTTATCATCCACAACACATTTTTTTCGTCCTTTTCCCAATTTGCTTGAAGTTGGTGCAGTATCTCTGTTATATAATCCTTCTTAAAAAATCTAGGTAGGTACGTATAATGTATCTTTTAATTAAACGATCAGAGATACTGACACTTTGGGAGCGGCTCCCTGGTAACTATTACGACAATCTTGTATGCAAATTTCTGGAATGATGAATACACGACAGCGAAAGCTTGCAGTCGCCATCTTTATTTGTTGTATTTAAATTTCGACACCCACTCTAACCAACGTTGATATAAAGAAACTGAAAAAGATTTAAAAGCTTTCTCTTTCAAATCAAATGAATGCTTGTTCGTATTGCGTGCTCCATCTTAGACCCCGTTTGTACATTCCACAAGGTAAGACTAGGGTCAAACACATTTAATTAAAAATAACTAAGGTCTCCGCTGCTGCAGTTCATCTGGGGTGATACCATCGCATTACCTAACCCAAATATTATGCTGCTAAGCAATGTGCTATTATTATTGTGGTCTAGTTTGAAAGCCAATGTAGGAAAGGTACCTATACTTAACAATTGAGGTCTCAGATGATAAAGCCTTAGTGATGCTAGCGATGCTGGCGTCCATACAACAAAGACAAAGCTACAAACGGCAGCAGTTTGTAGCTTATAAAAATTAACAAAAATCAAATATAAGGTGTTTATAATTCGCTTTAACATTGATCCTTACGTCTTTCTATTGTTTACGTATGCATTATTTTATTATACTAACCTTAGCCAACCCTAGCTATATAGGAATTTTAATTCAACTCCACTCGAGAGGTACCTAGTATTTTGGAAGGATACGCTTTTTGATCTGCTATGCCAAACGGAATATTTACGTGGTACACCTATTCTGAGATGCAGTACATTAGTCTCATCTCAATGTATTTTTTCGAGTTTCTAATCCTTTTGGCGTCATGCGTCACTTTTATTGAATTTATGATATACATATCATATATTATTTACGTTCTTTCTTTCTGGCTACGATTGATAATTCAAATCGACCTTCATAATGACATTGAGTTATCCGGTAAATCCACTTGCCAGCAACGTAGTAATAATTAATTTTACTTCTTTTTAAGAGTCGAAATGTTCTCTCAAATGTCAATTACAGCTAAACCACCCGACTGGAAATAGGCATTTTACAAATGGGAACTGATGAATATTTTGTAAATAGGTTTCTTTAAAGTAATTTTACTGACTCCTAAAATGTTATGCGATAACTTAGTCGATCGCGAAACGAGTTCGATGTTTCTTTTTATCTGATAGTAGGTATATATGTATAATACTTCCCACTTGGTTCCACACAAAGTCGGTTTTCTTTTCCGAAAATTTATTAATTATACACAATGACCTTACGCGAATATCATACATTAAAACAGCTATTTTCTATAATAGCTTCGTAATTTATAATAAATAGGAATATAATAAAAGTAGTTTTATTCCAACACTTTTATTAGTCAAAAGTTGCGAAATACCTACATAACCTAGTAATTAATGATCAAAGTCGCCAACTGCAATCTCCGGAATTAAGTTCAGATTTCTTTTCTATTTCCGAAAGTAGCTTAAAGTACTTCGTTCATTGACATTTGTTAGTAAGTAGAGCCAAAATCGACCATCCTTCACAGCTTCGTATTACCATTGGCACTGGACCAAATCGAGACGTACTGATTAGATACATCCAGTGATAATAACTACCCTTACGAAATAGAGGTTCATAGTACGAAACTTTTGTTTGTTAGTATAGGATTACTGCTCGACTACTCTTCGCAACTCCGTTTGTTTAGGCAACAGCCAAAGATAATAACAACAAAGATTGTTTGTGTTGCTAAGTACAAGTTAACCCTTTTCTTGTCAAGCCTTTAAGGCTCCAATGTGAATATCATAGACGTTGTTCTGCTCTGAAAATAATAATAACAACATAGAACCCCATTGCAGCGCCACCAACCAGAAATGGGTCACAAAATAAATCCAGCCGTATAGGAGTTCAGTAACAGACACGTACATAATTTATAAAGAAGATTGGTCATAGTAGTAGTTGGTTATTGGAAAGTCCAATGGAAAATTGTTCATCATCATCAGCCCACATTCATTGGACGTAGCCCTCTACGTCATCGCCACAAAGCCTGATCTTCAGCTCTTGTTCGAACTTGATCATAAATGAATTCATTGAGAAAAAAGAATCCAATAGATATCACCTGTATTTCTGCCCCTTTTTCGGAGACGTATTTAAAGACAGAGGAATGAAAAATTTAAGTTAAAAGGGATAAAATTTCAGGATGAAATATTGTATATGGAGTGTAAAACACAGACTCCTTAACGTGCGGTAGATACTATGCAAATTTCAAAATTTATTGATTGCGAAAATAGATGAAATGGAATGTGACCGTCCCATTCCTTTCCTCCATTATACATTCAAAGGAGACAAAACAGCTGTGTTTATTGCTAATGCTAAGTGTCGGGTTGTGTGTCTTAGCCCATAATTAATGTATCAAATTATTTGCATGTTACAAGCAGATAGCGGCAGGATACGCCTATCAGCCGACACATTGCCGGAAACATAATACCATTGTGATTATCCGCTGTAGTTATTGCAATTAGGTGTATGCTACACACATTTTCTGAAAGAACCATGAAACAAGTTCAATAACATGACGATCCAAAAACTAGCCATGTCGCATGGAACACTATCTTAAGTGCTTTTCACCAGAAGATAACACAAAAAGTTAAAGACGCTCCGGTATCTTTCTACCGTATTATATTTATGTTAAATTTAATTTCGTTGTGAATCGCGGTGTTTTAGATGATTGCACCGCTGGTAACGGGAGACCTATTGCTCCAATCAAGTACCTACATAACAACTTACACTTACTACTACTTCATGCTAATGGGTGTTATACTTTTATTACTCCAATTGTAAAGATCTTTGTGTCTTCAATATTCCGCTCGACACTGTAACATAGCAAAACTCTAATATGAGCATTCAGGCACGAAAGAAATGCCCAAAAACTAGTGATGGATCGGTCTACAAAGCGATGTGTGTTTTTTGTACGAGTAACAAGGACCTACGGTAAACAAGTTTTAGAAGGACTAAAAAGACGAGTATGAGCGATATCTTTGCCATCTATTTTTAATTAGAGGTCATAGCAGATCCTTAACAATTATCTAATTTGAACCACATTATGATTAATCAAAAACAGCTTTTTAGCCCTGCAGGACGTTTCAAATAATAAATTTTCAGAAACTATAGAATTTAAAAAAAAATGTGGAGCAGTTTTTTAAGTCGTACACATAAACCAAGACAATAGCTGACAGGGACGCAAGACTTCTAACAGGGAAGTATGGCAGCTTAAACCTCCGGTAAAGATAATATGATACGTTATACTGAGAGTTCTCAAATTGCTTAAATGCAAGTTCGGAAGCCAATATTCTCTGTTACCGAATTTTCTATTTTGTCGACACGTCCAAACTGTCGGAAGTTAAACATTGAGAAAATATCGCACTCCGCGCGCTTTCATGTTGATCCGCAGAATATCCGGCTCAGCAGAATTCAATGGACATTTTGGCATTGGCGAAGTGTTGGCGAAAATGCTGCCAGCGAGAAATATATGCTTGGCAAGGAGTTTTGCGGACATAAACCGTATTATAAAAGCTGAGTTTTTTGTTTTATACCTTCCGCCTCCTACTTCCGCCGAGTAGCGTTGAACTGTCCCTATTTAGACAAATAAAAAAAAATGTTTTGCTAATCCAATTCTTTCACGGCAGTTTTGTCGTCACGACGATTCAAGTTATAGACTACATTATTTATTAAACATCTAATAAATTACGCATACCAGAACCGAAATAGCTGCATTAAGAGTGTGGCGCCCAAGCAGGGACATGTTATCATTATGCTCATTAGTACAATATTATCTGGATGAAATTAGTCTATTGCTGTGCACACCTGTCGAACTAATACGAGATACAATAAAATAAATATATATATATAAATAAATCCTATAATAAATATCAGTAGTCAGTACCTACACGAAAAAGGTTGGCAAATAGCGGTCTAGATTATCTGAAGCCACTAGGGGGTCACCAGTATGTGTCGGTGCGATTACATTCAGATTCACGGTCACACCTACGCAACAACCCACTCTAAAACTTGGGATGTACTGCAATCCAAGGGCAGCGTATTATTTAATAACTTACAGCTGTGAGCTATATTTATCTAATTAGATGGACACTACAGCTACCTATTTTATTAGTTTTGAAATTCGGAGAAAATGGTAAATGGAAATGACTAAATATAGAGATTTTGGCACTGAAGCATACATTATAGAATTAGGAGTTTTCATCAATTGTTATATTTGGAAAACATGCTTGAAAGTAGCTGGCCTAAAAGTGTCAGCAAAATTCTGTCAGTAAATCTGATGTGACGAAATGTATTGATGCATTCATCCTGAAAATATACTGTCTGTGGAGTCTTGTAGAATTCGTGAGTGACAGAACCGAAACAGGGTGCTTCCGGGCGAGCAAATGCATCAGATCTGATATGTTTAGTGGGGCCGATGGCTTCTTGGGGTCGTGTATAGATAGATGCTTGTTTCAAGAAAACAACCCACTTTTCGCTATACGACACTGTTCTGCGATTTTTACGCTTTCAAATACGAGACATTATCCTTAATAGCTATGTCTAATAATCTACCAGAAATATTATGGATATTTTATTAAAAATATACCTACGTAGCAACACAATGCAGGTAAAACTAGTACCTATAACATAATAATAATGTGTAGGTTTCAAAATGTCTGGCTAATAATGTAGGTATTGTGTAGATTGTTTAAAAACAGGACGTATGTTTAATTAAACATTTTAGTCGGCTACTCAACATTTACTAGTGAATTTCTATCGGTGCATTAATATTTGAAAATTGTTATGGGTTTTGATGCATAATAATCAATTTAATTATGCGCCTACACTCTTTCCGCTGTAGCATGGTGCTGGTGACAGTTTCAGTAACATTTCGTTTCACCCTTGAAGGTTGCCGCGATTTACAAATTATTACGTATTATTTTAGCTGTACCACATTCGTAATGTATGAAATCATAATAACTGTAGTAAATTAAATTAAACCCAACCAGCATGCCATAAGAATGTCATACAGGCAACTGTCACCCGCACCATGCTACAGCGCAAAGAGTCCAGTAGGCAATCCTCGGCGTCGACAGTACATACATAGGTAGGATGGCTAACTGTTGTGACCAATGACAATGTTTTAAAATCAGAATGCAAGAAGTTTAAAAATTGGTAGTATTTTTTTATTCTTGGTAGGCTTGACCACTTCAGTAGTTATAAAACTCGAAGTTTTCCGACGTGTATGATCTACTTTCGTCCACAATTTTGGATACCAGTAAACATGTTTCTTGGAACATGGGTTCGTTTCCCGCCCGAAAGAAATATTTGTGTGTTTCATGGATGTTTGTTTCTGTGTACTTTCTAAATATAAATCTGTTACTTACCTTAAATTTTAAAAACTTTTAAAAGCTTTTACCATGAAAAATCGTGTTAAAGCAATTAATCCTGTGATATTTTTTTAATTAACATACCCATAAAACAAAATAATGTACTACAGAAGTGATTTCTGTAACACAACAGCTAATTAACATTATCGGTCAATCTTTAATACTATGTTATGTTATTTTAATTATGCTGTTCCAAAAAATTCGAAAAGATTTTCCTTCCCATAATTTTTAAAATTCATGCCTGTTTTCGATTTAACTTTACCTATTTATTTGATTTGTGAATCCTTAGGGCGCGTTTGGTCACCGCGCAAATGGCGATGAGAATTCTATTTACTAGGCAACCCACCTGCCGTGGAGAGTTGGGCACACGTAACACGCGGTCGCCTTTACATGATGATGACGATTTTAAACATTGTTGCCTAGGAAATAAAATTCACATTTGCCATTAACGTAAGTGACCACAAATCGAACACACACAGGACGGAGTGAACAAATTTGTGACATATAAATACACCCTTACCCCTGTTCCAAAAGCAAATACCTCCTCTAAATCGAATCTTGGCAATACTTGCCTAAATACTCTAAAAACCACTTAGGCTGTAGTATTCGCAAGAAATTTATATATGTAGGTATGCTTAAATCTCATCTAGATCATAAAATTCTAATACTGACAATGCATAGCTTTTCCAGTGCAACTAGAAACATGACATTTTCGCACCGGAGATCCTTATTTCAATGAAGTACTTTAGACAAGATTTCAGGAAATTCCACACAATAAGTACTTAATGTTATATATTTTTTTTTATATGGAATAGGGGGACAAACGCGCAGACGGATTGCCTGATGGTAAGTGATTACCGCCGCCCATGGACACCCGCAACACCATAGGAGTCACAAGTGCGTTGCCCCCCTTTTAAAAGGGGATTGGGCCTCCGGTAACCTCACTCACTCGACGAAACACAACGTAAGCGTTGTTTGACGCCGGTTTTCTGTGAGGCCGTGGTATCACTCCGGTCGAGCCGGCCCATTCGTGCCGAAGCATGGCTCTCCCACGTAAATTATGTTATTATAGCCCCATATTGAATTGTACAATGTACATTAAAAGAATAAATAATGAATATTATAAACTTATTTGCTTAGAAAAGCTGGAAAGCTTTTTTCTTTTAGAAGTTGGATATTTTAGTATTTGCCATTGGAAGAGTGTTAAAATAATGATAAGAATAACTACTATTGTGTAAGACAAGATGTATGAATATGGAAAAGCAAAAGATGAAGGCAAGAACCATAGAAAATGATGGTCCGTAGTTTCTGCATATCCCTATGGAAAAAAGGTGTGAATGTATATATTGTAGAACATCTATTATTCTATCTCTAGCAGGTTCTTCTGAAATAAGACAACACATCATAAATACATACTATACATATTTTATGTTAATTTCTGATAATAATACAACAAGATGTAAAACCTGTTTTATGTTTAACATTTAAGCTTCTTGTCGATGAATAAAATTATGATGACTATAATAAAGTTATATTAGGTACGTTTATTAATTAATGGCTCTTCTGCAAATATTACATTGTCACTTTTTCTTTTACTTAATATAAATGTTGTTTTGGCATTATTTTTTGTTGCCAAATTAACGCTGTCTCAGTGGTGTTTTCAAATGTCAAAAATATCTACCTTAGTTTTTATTGGTCAAGTATTCTGTAATGTTATGCACACCAATCAATATCAATCTATTCAACCAATCCTACTAGTGAACACAACTAATGACATAGTCCTCAAATGAGGAAATTGACATATTCCTCAATTTCCTCAACTGCAGTAATCATAACACAATCATTATATACATTTATTTAATAACAAGGTATAAATTTAGCTTGAGTATAAATGTTTTGAATGTTGAATCCTTAGCAACTAAGTTACACACATGAATAATTCTCCTAACATCAGACTGATTTCTATTATAATTTCAAGTCAATACACATACTATACTGTAACTTCACTAACTAGTTTATAATTGACTTTATTCTTGAATAGTTAAGGTGTAAATTTACATGGAGGATACTTAGCTAGGAGAAATTATGAAGTTTTTTAGTATCCAACTGTAAATATGCTACTTTGCATAGATGTTTAATGGACTTGCTAATGCACTTTTAACTACTTCATAAAATCAAGGTGATGTCAAGTTTGTTCTGCATGTGTAATTATATGAAGAGTCTTGAGATGTTGACAAATATTAAAAAAAAATTATTCTTATATAATAACTAAAACATCAAGTCAGTTTTAGGAGTTCGTTTGAAAATAAAGGTTATTTTGTGAGTTTCCAGGACAAACTATGTATTTTGTCATAGGAAGTATTAAAAATATTTGCTAGTTCTTCTTCAAACATGTGTTACTATCAATATAAGTCAGTATTCAGGAAATAGCATGCCTTAAATTGAAAGCATCAGGTACCTACCCTCTCTGGCTTTCAAATAAACAGTGTTCGCGACGATATTCTCTAATTCCATCAGTTCCAGTGTGGCTGATTTTATCGTAGACCCTCCACGAAGCAAAAACCCGCCGCTGCGGCCTCTCAGCCGCCTGCCAAACGCGCACGACACTGCCCATCAATGTGTCCCGCGCTCTTCAACACAACTATTCAAACTCGCTAACTTATACACATAACACTACACCGTACACAGATCAACGTAATCCAACCCGTGGAACAGCCTCAAACGCTGCCGACGGCAATAAACACGCAACAGTTCACGTCTACGATTCACGATAGGCAAGGGTGTGGTGGAAAGGACGATATCATGACAGTCTTTGGGCGGTAAACAACGGCGTAAACGCTCGTGTGCGTCGGCGGTAGTGTAAAACGGTTAGTTTCTTTCAATAAATACGTAAACTGAGCACACGCCCGAATTACGCGAGTTATTGATGACGGACAGCAATACGCTACGAATATTACCACTTTTACAATGTTTCTTTTTTCCAGTTGCCATGCTCACATGCTGTGATTTACGAAAACTACCATTTATGTTTATTACCAAACTTTTGGATTTCTTATGTCAATAGAATTAAAATATTTGAAATAATTAGGGACCTATGTTATAATAAATAATGTATTCAATATCTGCCTCTTTATACTACTAACTACGACTGCGACTCACGACTGGTGTAATGGTTGCAGAGCGCTAAGTGTATTTTTGGGTTTTTTACCATAAAATATCTATGTGATAGGTCGGAATTCAAATTTGTTTGTTTAGGTGTACATTAGTACACTACTCCTTTATTTATTTATTTAATTAGGTACACCAACAGCATACATATTTGACAATCGATAGAAAAGGTACATAGAAAAGGTCTGATACATATGCCAAGATTTATGTGGGGGATAAATAGATAGAAGATAATAAGATTATTTGTTGAAATACGAGATTGAATGTTATTTATAACATTGAATAAATCGGCAAGCAGTCGTGTTGCTTTAATGATAGCCAATGAAAACTTTCCAATATTATTTCAATCGAAGCATAATATTCTAATACCTAAATGAGGAATGAAGACTATGCATTGCTTGGTTTCTATCCCAACTGGGATAGTTTAAGGGCAATATAGGTAAAGAATGTATTAAGGGTCCGGTGGAGCTTGATTTGCCCACAAAAACATAATACCGAATCTTGGTAAAGTTATCAAAAATTTCATTCGCTTGCATTTATTTCCAGTGAAGTATTTTGGATAAAATGGTAATGTAGGAACCTAGATTAACGGTATCGGAATCAGAATAATAACAAAATTTGATTAAATTGTGTTTGAATTACGACTTATTTCGGTATTACGTTTTTAAGAGAAATTCGGTCCGTCGGACTCTTAAGTCCGCGTCCGCATTACGTCCTACTATGATGCATATAAGTATAAATTTATAAAAATGCA
This sequence comes from Acronicta aceris, assembly GCA_910591435.1. NCBI lineage: Eukaryota > Metazoa > Arthropoda > Insecta > Lepidoptera > Noctuidae > Acronicta > Acronicta aceris. The sequence goes on along the minus strand of OU342780.1, from coordinate 9,805,775 downwards.
CAGAGCTAAGGCAATGTAATTTATAGCCATGGTTAGCGGTAACATCCTATTTTTCGCATCTTGCTTAAATTGAATGCATTGTATTGTAATTTTATGAGCTTCAAAATTGAAAAAGTTCTTTTTCATTTTATTTCTAAGTTTTCCTAAAATTGGTTGAAATGGTTCTGCAAATTTGTTTATGGCGTTCAAAAGGTTAAATAATCAAAATAAACGTCTACTTTAGTAGTATTTTTGAGAAAATGGTAATAAATATTACGTCAACAAAGTGTTGCAAGTAGAAAAAATTAATTGAAGGGATGCAATATTCTACATTGAATACTGACAGAAATACTTTATAAAAATATGTAACGTTATGTATTTATTAATCTTGCATCATATAAAATATAGATAGGCAGGCAATAACAGTAAAATGCAACCGTTATACCGTTAAACCGTTCTAGGAAGCACGTCAGTTTTCATACATTTCCGGTCAAGCGTCTAATATCAAAGTTAATGTCATTGTCAAGTAAGTCAACATTTCAACAAAGTCAATGCCGATTGCCGTTGTTGCCGGAACGGCGGGAGCAAACATGTGAAATGTGATTCATACCATTGAATATTTTTTAGCTCTTTTTCAAAATGCGTGCTGAACCGTGCGCCGTTTGTAACGGCACGGAACTGAAATTGATAGATGGATTTTATTATTGTGTTGAATGTGATACACAAAATACAAACGTGAGGGAAACTGTGGTGGAGCATAAAGCCTTGGGAGATGGTACTTTTGCAATATCCAACAAGAGGAAAATCGTTAAACTTCACGACAGTAAGATAGAAAGTAAGTTCAGTGCTGTAATAACGTATATTTATCTATTTACAATTTTTATAAATAATATAACCCAATGTTTTGTCCAACCAACAAAGTCCATTCTAAATCTTTCTCTGTGTCCCTATTTATTTTAATATTAATTGAATTCTCTACAGCCTTGCTTTTCTTTACTATTTCTCTAGTGTTTGTGTAGAACTTACAAGTTAAATTAGGTAGTGTTGCTATCCTCAAGGTAGTTCGGTATCAGCTGGGGTTGTGATAGCATCGTCAAAAGGCTGTAGTAACTACGAAGCATGTTATTTGGTTCCAAAAAGTGGACCTTATAGTGAAGAGCTGGCAAGAAACTCAATAAATAGTTATAATTTATTTATTTCCTATGTATTAATTTTTCTATTACTTTTTCAGTGAGTGCAGAATGGTACAAATGGCATGCTTACAACTTCATAATATCAGGCTTGGCAGATGAAATGGTAGCTCTAGGAGCCAAGCCCACTTTCAAACTGAAGCTCTTGTGGATCTGGACTAGATACATTAAGAAATATCAGAACAAAGAGGAATTAGGGTAAGTTTGCATGCATAGCTATACATCAAGCTATTTATTTATAATAATAACATATTAAATTGTCAAAACACCACATAGGGTTTCTTGGAAGTGTGAATGTAGGCAATAGAATATTAAAATGAATGTATAAGATAAGTTTATAGAAATGATAATATTATATATGGCATCATATCACTTTGCCATGTCGGAGTGGACTCCTAATTTATATCCTGCTTTGATGATGTGTGTATTTTACCACATAGTTAATTTATTTTCTTATAATGACATTGAGTTCTCGAAACACTGAGAACCTTCTAGTAATTATCGATTTTGGTCCAACTATGGCATCCAATGTTCACACATCCTCATATCGCAACATTGTACCAGTGAAGATTGTAACACCATTTATTTTAAAAGAGTGTCCATGGAGTTTCTTGCTGGATTCTTCTCCATAGGACCAACATTTTGGAACTGTGCTACTAGAATCTTAACATTTCATAAATGCTTGTAAAAGCTTATTTGAAATAAAAACATTTGAACTTGAACTTGAACTTTGCTATCTATACCTATGTAGAAATAAATTCAAAAACTTTATTTACAGATTAGCAAAAAAACCTCTAAATGGAGATAAAGAAAATTTAACACTAACTAGCTTTATGGTAGAAGAAACTTCAAGACACTCCTTACCAGATGAAGGTGATGAATTAGAAGTAGGTGAAGCACCAAAAAAAAGTAGTCACAAAAATGTTATAAAGGATGGCTCTAAAAGAGACATAAAGTTTCTATCACGAGGCCTTATTTTGGCCATGTTGTATTTAGCACTAAATTTAGACAAAAGTGACATTCAACTTTCACACATATACAGATTTCTAAAAGTTAAACACTTAAATTTTTCGAACCTACAAAGATTTGTGCCTGAGGATATACATATGAAAGGTAACACTGAGTGGACAAAGTTTCTTCACAGCAAAATCTGTAACATGCATCAAGTTCGCGCACTAGCTTTATCTTTGCTGCGAATACTCAATTTAGGAACTCCGAAAGTCCCTGATTTGCGTAAAATTGTAGACAATTTTATGACAGAACTTTGCCTCCCAAATGATATGAAACCATTGATCTACTCTTTGATGCATTTTCATTGCTGTGGTCATCTTGATATAAATAACAGAAACAAAGAATTTCTGAGTAGACTCCCAGACTATGAAGGTGTTGTAATGTCTTATATTCTCGTTGCTGTAAAGATGTGTTTTGGATTAGATAGTGATTATGAAGTTAGACTGTCAAATACCGTCGAAAATATAAATGAAGAGAGGGATCTATCCAAGTCTCATAGGCTTGGCAAGTACTCAGAACCAAGCAACAGACTGTTTTCATTCAGAGAATGGTGCAGATACATGCAATTTAGAAAAATTTTACTTTGTAAGTCTAGCCTAAATATGGCAGAACAGCATTGCTTAGATATTGATGATTATGTTTATATGGAACATATGGGAGAAAGACCACAGAATAAAAAAGAATTACAAGACGAAACAGCAATGGATTTAATTAATAAAATACCTGAAGATAATGAAGGACGAGTTATTCCAAAAGAACTGTTTGCACCATCATTAATACCTATGTCTGATTACACAGAAATAATAATAGACCATACTCAAGATTCAGATGTAAGGCTTCTTCTTAGTGAAGATTTTACCCAATATTCTCTTAAATATGCTTGTGAATACTTAAATCTAGTAGGCACAAATACTGATAATATAATCAAAGGTGTCAGTGAAAACAGAAAAACATTTAAAGATGTTATTCTAGGGACAATAGTTACTAAAAAGAGTAAATCTAAAATGGTTTATGTAAAAAATTGTGAGAATAGGAATTGGATGATAACAAACCCACCTACTATGGAACATGTTATTTGTGAAGATACAAAAATACACGAAAGTAATGATAAAGAAAGTGATCACGGTTATGATTCAGAGAATCCATCGAATGAAAAAGAAATTAACAGCATTACTGAACAAACTATAGATCATTCAGACCAAAATATGAAAGAAGATGAAAAGAAAGTTATTATAGTAGAAGAAGACAGAGATAAAAATATATTTGATGACTCATTCGAAGAGCTTGATTTAAAGGATGAAATAGAACAGAATAATATTGATGAGCTAGTGTTAAATGATGAAGTACCACAATTACAGAATAATGATTCTCTCAATGATGATTGCGCTAGTATAAGTGATGCATCAGACTCAGGTTATGGTATGGCTCCTTTTAACCCAGATACTTTCGACAGGGAGAGAACTATCAAAGAATTGATATTAAATGCTTGTAAAAAATATAAGATCCCAGTTCCATCTGAGTATAGACCCCCAAGAATTAGGAAAAGGAAAGCTGACATGTTTAACAATGAAGCAGGAACAAGTGGTGCCAACAAAAGAACTAAAACAAAGTGCGGTGAAAGCAAAAAGAAAGTAGATGAATTAATCAGCAATTACTACAGTCATATGCATTTAGATTTACTAAACAAAATGCAACAGGATGTTAGTTTGGCTATTCAAACCAGTCAGTTTAGTAACCTGTTGAATGGAACACAAAATGATACAGTAAACACCACTAATATAGATCAGGCTAATGACGTATTATCAGATGCTATTGAAAGAAGTTCCATTTGTACTGAAAATGTAGAAAATCCATCAATTATCAATCCTCAGAATAGTGTATTAGATCAAAATGACAATAACGAACCAAATCTCGACAAAACAGATGACATCGAAAATTTGGAATCAGAATTATTCAAAGATGATGAAGAAATAACACCGATTAGAGATTTAATACCGAAAGGTGATCCTAAATTTGATGAAAAAAAATACGATATTAACCAACTATATTTAGAAATAAAAGTCGAGGAGGAAGAAAATTATGATATACCAATCGATCCCGAACTTAAACCATTACTTAGTAAAAAGATAGAAGAATGTAAAAATAATACTAAATTCGCGAAACTAAAACCTATTGCAAACTCTGTTAAGAGTGTATTCGAAAGTGATTCAGAGGACGAGATACCCTTAAGTGTTTTACGGGAAGAGAAAAAAAATATAGAGGAAATGATTGCACGAGAAGAAAATTTTGAGCCTCTGATTAATGGAGATAATATTTCAGAATTTAAATATTGGTTTAGGCATTACGACCCTGATTTCATGACGCGATCGGTGGATTGGCACGTAAAATTCGACGAAGAATTGAAAGAGAACACTCCGGCTACTTTCTATTTTGTCATAAGAGAATGTGCAAACATTATAAATTCGACAACATTTCATCTTTACAAACACATGCAGAATTTGGAACAATACATTATTGCCAAGGCAAAGAATACTGATTAAAGAATTATTTTTTAATCTTTAACCTATCTGACGGCCAGCAATGTCCTAAATTTTATCTATCTATATCAATAAAAATGAAGGTTTGTATGTTTGTCCTCTATGCATTGTCAAACCATTCATCCTATTGCGATGAAACTTTGGTGAGTTGTGCGTGCCTGGAAAAGTTTATGACGAAGAACAAATAACAAAAAAAATAAAACAGGCATTGCAATGCATGCCGGGGACAGCTAATTTTATATAAAATGCACTATTTTTCACGGAGTTTATATGATTGTCCTATAATGACTAGGAATCGAATTGTTAGAAAGTAATAAGGTAAAGTTTTTAGTTCATAAGAACAACCTGTGATCTGTAATATGATAAGTATACTAAATGGATAATGTTGAAAAAAATGCCAAAAATAAATTTGAAAGTTCTTGAAAAGCCTAGTTTCTTGGCATTTTGTGGGTTGACAGTGTTGTGTTGATTAACAGAGTCCAGTTAAAGTTTAAGTAGGTTAGATGAAAATAATCTTGTTTTGTTACAATAAATTGATTGCACATAATATAATTATATATTTATTTATTTTTACTAACGTATTGGTGCAGTATTCGCATAAAGTAGGTACGGCTGAATATCAGCCATATGTCACGTAACCCATCCCCAGGGCCAAATTTAGAGGTTTGGAGGCCTCGGGGCAACAATAAAGTGGAGGCCCCCTGGCCCCTATATATTTAAAAAGCTTACTAGCAATGTGGGTCGCACATTACTGTGCTAAGCTAAATGCTTGTGTTACGAGTGGGTTCACGTCAGTAGTACAATGGGTTTCGAACTGGCAACCACATGATCGCAAGTACGACGCCCTAGTCATTAGGCCACTTCTCATGCATGAACAATCGAAATTATGTACGTACAAAAATCGGATTTAATAAACAGACATGATTTTGCTCAGAAGCTATCATTCTTTTAGTATATGATAAATTCTCCAAGATATAATATTTTTATAGGAATAAATACTGGCTTGCTTAAAAAAATATTATATGAAAAACAAAAAAATACTTCCAAATTCTTGAAAAAACAATGTGACATAGTTAGTCAAATATACATAAAGCGACATCGATTGAGAATAATCTTGTTACGATTTACAACATGATAATAAATAAGTTCCCTGGATTACTACGTTCGGCTTTATTGCCGAAATACGCAGTAAAGCGGAACTTTGCTCAAGTGGGCCTTATAATATCTACTCCGCCAAGAGTCAAATGTTCTGGTTTGGTAAGTTCTCCTTTTACTATTTTTTGAATCGTACGTACGGTACCCCGCAGACCTAGACGGAGAACTGTACCACGATCGTAGCAATTGCATATCTATAGTCTGTTCCTACGCCAATGGGAGACGCGTGAAAATATCTATGTATGTATATAGCCATAATATGTAGGTACTTTTTTAATCCGAAAACGAATTATAATTTGGGGATTAAAACATTTAAGACTTAACTCATAGGTTTTCGTTACAAACACAAAAGTACAGTCAACGGTATCTACATCAAGTTCCCATTGTCAAATTTCCCCAGATACTACACTCTATTTTAAGGATTAAATTAAAAATCAATTGAAGAATATCTTGTTGCGATTTTTTTTGCATTTTCCATGCTAAGATTATAAAGTTATTTTAGCGAAGGCAAATTCGATCTGGCGGATGGGATATCGCGGTGGCTTACACGTCTGGTGTATCTAACCAGAAGACACAGTTTCGAATTCTGCCCGCGATTGTATTCTCCTTTACTAAAAATAATCAATTGAAGAAATTTGACAGTTTTGGATACCAATTACCATGATGTGCTGTTGACCGTATATTTGCAGGTGGGTACAGTACCCCCGCGATAAAAACGCGCGTGTGAAGTTAGGCCACACAGCTCAAATAAGTCAATTAAGCGTTCTTACGTTAAAATATCGAAATCAGTAAGGACAATATTGAGAGAATTCGAAATAATTACGAACCCGTCTTTACAGCGAGTTTTTATATTGAAATTTATCACGGCAAAACCACTTGCAGATAATTTAAGACTCGCGTTGTTATTTCGGGGGTACTGTAGTTAAAAGGTTAAACTATGCTTCGTTCTTTAAGAAAATGCATTAAATATTTTCACGTCTCTTACGGGATGCCTATCTGAAAGGCAGTGAGGAACAGTACAAGAACTAACTAACTCTAACTCTAACCCGAACTGGTGTAAGAACCTACTTGTTAATAATATGTGGACGATTGATGTGGTATTTTGTTTTCAGGAGAAGTGTCTACATATTCTGTTTATGTTCACAATATGGCTTTCTCCGTTGGCGTATTTCCACACTCAACTGAAGGTTTGGCGAAAAGATTATATAGGTTCGCGATAAACGAATGTTTAAAATTGGAGTATTAAAGCCAAATTGACTGCACTAATAATCTTTTAATTGTTATATTCCCGTGCGTACACCGAAGAAGATAGATACTTATTTATTTACTAACTAGATTTTGCCAGCGACTTCGTCCGCGTGGAATAGTTACTTTGTTCCCTAGTTCTTCGCCCGCGGTTTCACCTGCGTTGCCCCGTTCCTAAGGGTTGTAGCGTGATGTTTTATAGCTTGAAACCACTGTTCCACCACAATTCACTGCTCTGCTCCTATTGATCGTAGCGTGATGAAAAGTATACTATAACCTGTGGTTTGGGCTGTGCGTTGATAGATCACTATGTCAGTCAGTCAGTCACCTACCGTAAGAGTAGACAAATATAATCAGAAAGCTCCGAACTGCTAAGCTATCGGGAGTTACACGTGTTATTGTGAGTCAACCATAAAAGATAGACATTTGCTGTCGTGGAATATTTTTTATATAATTTGAAGGAGAACATTTCCGTCATACATGATTTCTGTGTAGCTTTAACCATTAAGGCTGCACGCGCCGCGGAAGCTTAAAAAATGGAGTAAGTTCTCCTGTTTTCCCAACATTTCCCTTCACTGCTCTGCTCCTATTGATCGTAGCGTGATGAAAAGTATACTATAACCTGCCCAGGAGTATGAAGAACAATTGTACCAAGTTTCGTTGAAATCCGTCGAGTGGTTTTTGTTTCTATAACGAACATACAGACAGACAGAGACAGACAGACAAAAATTTTACTGATTGCATTTTTGGCGTCAGTATCGATCACTAATCACCCGCTGATAGTTATTTTGGAAATATATTTCATGTAGAGAATTGACCTCTCTAAAGATTTATTATAAGTATAGATAACTTATACCACTAGCTTCTGCCCGCGACTTTGTCTGCGTGGACATCAGGATTGGGTTCGACCTGGATAAAAAGTAGCTTATGTGTTATTCCAGACTATAATCTATCTGTGTGCCAAATTTCATCCAGATCCGTTCAGCAGTTCTGGTGTGATAGAGTAACAAACATCCATACTCACAAACATTCAAGTTTATAATATTAAGTAAGGATTACGCTTGTATTCCCCGAAGGGTTACGCAGAGGTGTAGGCTAATGTAACCGACAGTTCGCTGGTATGTCTATGTCCCATGGGGGCGAGCCTATTGCCATTAACCGGGCACAGATCCAGACTCCGAGCTGCTATTGAGAATGTCGTAGAAAAACCCAATGACACTGCTCGACTTGGGATTCTAAGACCTCAAGCGTAACAGTCGCGCTCGGGACCAGTGTGACTTATGGCAGTCTAAATTATTTAATAATAAGTAGTATGTACTTCTCCTCAAAATTGATAAGTCGTAATAACCTACACTTATTATTTGTAGCGTTAGATTCCTGACTGTAATATGTCCGATTTCGTTTGAAATAATAAAAAATACCCTCGGTTTGCAAGTAGGTAATACTCGCTCGCACTGGTTTTTATGTTTCGATAAAAGTATTTTTTTGGTTAAGTCAAAGCATTACTTTTAGGTACAATAACTTTGCAGCTATTGTGCTGTCTTACTAGTAGATGGGTCACGGGCAAATCAGGCGCACCGGGCGTTTCTACCGCGTGTGAATTCATGTGCCACATTATTAAACTGAGTTTCTTTCTGGAGTCTCGGACAGTGAGTTGGATTAGTTGACACTTCCACATTACGGGCCGCCTTTATGAGAGGCGAAAGTTTATTTTCTTGATTTATGCAAAATTTTATGCTGCTACGGTTTTTTTGAAATGTTGTCAATTGCGAATAGCAGTGTTACCACCTCTTTTTATTTTCTTTGCTACATTTGCTAGTGTCAAATTTTTGACAGAACGTCAAAATCTGTGTTGGTTGTGTTTACTCTTTGGTTGTGTTGTTTTGTTTGTTCATTGCATTGTTGTGTGGTGTGGCGATCGTTGTTGCCGCTTTATACAAAACAAAAGAAAGACATTAAGAACTAATTTACAGAATGAAAGAACCGAAACCTACACAGACTCCGATTGAGGATCTAGCTGAGTTACGTAGTTACTTCGCGTCACACAATCTTGTGCGAGAATACGTTGCCCATTCTTCTAAAGTTCATTCTGTGGGATGGTCCTGTGATGGTAAACGACTCGCATCAGGCTCGTTCGACAAAAGCGTTGCTATATTTACATTGGAAAGGAATAGACTCGTAAGTACTATTGAGCTCAAAGGCTGATTAGAAACTTTTATAGGTTATGTTTACTTCATGTTAGGCAAACGCATTCTTGTTTAAAGCCAAACTCAATTTAATTTTTTAGGTGCAAGACTTTATATTCAGAGGGCACACTGGGTCTGTTGATCAACTGTGCTGGCATGCGTCACATTCTGACTTGTTAAGTACAGCTAGCGGAGATAAATCTGTTAGAATATGGGACACAAGGTATACCTATAATTTAACTCTTGGGTTAACAAACTTCATGACAGTAACTGTATAAAACTATAATCTTATTAGTTATGCCTCCTGATGCCATGGGAATTTCTCAAATTCCTTTCTACAAGTACCGTATTATTATGATATGACCTAAAATCAAGCAAAGACCTACCCTCGGTTTCCATGTCAATTGGGTGCCCGCAACTGTACATCAGTCTGGTTGGAACATGTCCAAATCATCCCGCCATCGATGATGTGGTCACCCTCATCATTGCCTTGCAGTGGGGAACCATTTAGTTATTAGATTTACATACCAATTTTTCGAAAATTAACTTGGAAGTCTTCTCATCTGGATTTTACTAATTGACACAATTTTTTAACTATGGTATATTATAGAACACACAAATGTGCAGCAACCATAGCAACAAAGGGAGAAAATATCAATATAGCATGGTCCCCTAATGGCAGTACCATAGCTGTTGGCAATAAAGAGGACCTAGTGTCTTTTATAGACACCAAGACCTATAAAGTGGTAAGTCAAAAAACATTTACTGAGGTATCGGAATAATCATGTTATGAAGTAACAACTGTTGTGTGGGGTTCCACTCACATCCTAAGGGACATTTCGAGATAAAAGGTAGCCTATGTCAATCTCCAAGGTCCAATCTATATCAATATCACCAAAATTGGTTCAGCGGTTTAGGTGTGAAAAGGTGACAGACAGACAGAGATGAACGGATAATTTAATTTTTTGAATCCAGCATCTTCCTGGTGTGGATCATATCACTAGCAGAGACTATGGTTTTACATGAACACTATTAATGCGAAAATAACTCTTCTCATCTGTTTGTTATGTTTTTACGCCTATACAGCTGAATGAATTTTCATGAATATTGGTGTAGAGATAGAGTGGACTTTGGAGAAGAATATAGGTTACATTTGGTCCTAAAAAATCTTGAGGATGTAAGTGAAAACGCAGACAACAGCTAGTAAGTATGTATAGAAAAATGGTGCTTTTTTGTTCTTTAGGTAGTTGAAGAGCAATTCAACTTTGAAGTGAACGAGATCTCTTGGAATAACACATCAGACTTGTTCTACTTGACAAATGGACTGGGTTGCGTACATATACTGTCGTAAGTATCTACTGTAAGAAAGAAACATTGAATTACCATAAAAACAGCGATACATACATATACATACATAAAAAGCAAGAATATAATATAGCAAATGAAATAAAATAGAAAATGTGGAACCATCTTCAAAAACATAAAAAATAATGTTATGTGCGAAACAGTTTCGTAAGTCGGTGCCTTTGATTTGATCGGATCTTTTCATTGCGTCACCGACATCCGAAACTGTTTCGCATATAAAATTATTTTTTGTTTTTGAAGGCGATTTTGAATTTTCTCTTAAAAGTTAATTTATTTAAAAGAAACCTGTATTGCAAGACTTATGGAGCTGCCTACATATCAACCTAAATGCCTAAGTAACTCTGTCGGCCTGTCAGTTTCTTATGTTTTGACGCCTAAACTACTGAAACAGTTATGTGGAATTTTGATATACAGATTGATTGGACCTTGGAGAAAGACATAGCTACCTTTTCTGTTAAAAAGTTGTTTGCTATCGAGTGAAACAATGAGTAACAGTATAGACATAGTCTTCTTCTTCTATCTTCTTCTTCTATCTTCTATTCTATAATATAAAAATGAATCGCAAAATGTGTTGGTAAGCGCATAACTCAACAACGCCTGGACCAATTTGGCCAATTCTTTTTTTTAAATGTTCGTTGAAGTTCAAGGATGGTTTTTACGGCGAGAAAAATTCGAATAATTGCCGGAAAACCCCTAAAAACAGCCCTTTTCTTTTTCCCATACAAACGATTTCTAACTAAAACGTAGAGTCAATTTGAGCTTTATTGCTATTGCTTAAAGTTCATATTAAATTACAAGCACTCATTGTTGTCTAATCAATGTAGGTGTGTTCCTAACGTCAAAGAGTCAATCTTTTTGACAGGACGAAGTCTGTCGGGTCCGCTAGTTGTATATAATTTACTTCAAACAGATACCCATCGTTGGAGCTCCAAACGGTGTTGAAGGCGCATCCCGGCACTTGTATCTGTATAGAGCACGACCCTACAGGTCGGTACTTCGCCACGGGCTCCGCTGACGCTCTCGTATCGCTGTGGGATGTCAACGAGCTCGCCTGCCTTAGAGTTTTCTCTCGGTAAGTTCTCTCATATCAGTTGTTTAATGTCCATTGCAACCAAAAGCCTTTCTATCGGACGGCTCAGAGAAATATTCACCAGATTATCTGTACATCACAGGTAACTTAAAATTATTATCATTATTTTAAGCTATGTATTTTATACATAGCCCTAAGTAAAATCGTGAATTTTTTTGTCAATAAAAAATAATCATCAAAATAAGATCTATTCAATATCATTGGCATTGTTGGTTTTTGAAAACTCGCCTTGAGCCTTACCATCATGAGCTTAAATTCGATTATTGATCAATCGCCAATGTCCCCCCCCCCACCATTAAAACAACAATGACGTAAGGCATAACATACCGTCACGCCTGTATTCCCCAAAGGGTTAGGCAGAGGTGTACTAAACTACTAATGTATACCCACAGTTCGCCGGTATGTTTATGTTCCATGTAATAGGGGGCGAGCCTATTAGTCTAGTGGTCCCAAGCGCGACTGGTACGCTAGAGGTCCTGGGTTCGATCCCCAGGTCGAGCAGTGTTATTGGGTTTTTCTATGATATTCTCAGAAGCAGCTCGGAGTTTGGAATCTGTGCCTGGTTAATGGCAATAATCTCGCCTACTATTATATTGCATCGAGACACCGGCGAACTGTGAGTGTACATTAGTACGCCTCTGCGTAACCCTCAGGGAATACAGGCGTAATGATATGATGGTACTGCAAAACCCCTCGTTGATAACTTCATACGTGTACTGTATATCAAGTGGTTTCGATTGCGCAGCTGTTCGGAACTTCAGACGCACAGTTATTTGGACTCTATTATTATAATGTTTGTTACAGATTAGAATGGCCAGTCCGCACACTGTCGTTCAGTTTCGACGGGCGCCTGCTCGCGTCCGCCAGTGAAGACCACATCATAGACATCGGAGACACTGAGACTGGTGAGTGATTTTGGAATATGAGCTCTGATTGCATTTTAGATTGCTTTCGTTTTAATATTCGGTGTTCTTGACATAAAATTGCAGTTCGATTTATTTATTTATACAGCATGGAAGGCTTTCAGCACATTATAATACTTTGCATTCTTGAACAGTAATCTGACAGCCAATAACTCACGTTTAGAACTGGAATATCAGTGAAAGAGCAGTGAACTTATACTAACTAGTGAATATGAGAACCAACTACTGCGACAGCTATTCTACACTTAGGTCTTTGAAGAAATCAAGACTTAAGCACCTTCTAGCCGTAACTATACTAGTGTTAAACACATTAAAATCTAGATGTTTACACAATTTGTGAGATCTTTTTACAAAAAAATAACAACAATCACACAAAAACGATCAGGCGTAATTTTATAAAACCACCATTTTATAAAGAATTAATTTATCTATCACATAATACGACGTATTTTTCTATAAAAGGGAACATTTATTTATATATAACTATATTGAGTAATTTCTTTAAGTAAAGTAATATCAGTTACTTTTGTTTGACTAGACATTGGGTGCGTATTATGAGAGCGCTCCGCGCGTTGGCGAGGTACTGGGCGCCAAAAGATCGCGTCCACAAGCATCGCGCGAATCCAAATTACCCAGAAACGCCTTGTTGCGTCCGGTTTACGTGCGAACTACTGACTTGAATTTGTCCCCATTTCCCCAAATGCTCGCGCGTTGGTACGCTCCTTCTGGAATCTGGACGCAACGGTCGCGCGTAATACACGCGAGAGAATCGCGGCGAATTCGCTCTTTCTGGACAAGCTCTAATGGTGATGAGAAACAAAAATATCACTCAATAACCACATTTCCAGGTGAGAAAGTAGCAGAGATCCCGGTACAAGCGTCAACATTTACAGTGGCGTGGCACCCCTCGCGCTATCTTGTGGCCTTCGCGTGCGAGGACAAGGAGCCCTCCGAGAGGAAGAGGGACGCCGGCAACCTCAAGCTATGGGGACTACCCAACTCTAGCTAAACGAGCCTAAAACAGCTCGAGAAAAATCGACAAAGAAATACCGACCTTGTATTTGTCAAATAAGAGTTGAAAATAGAATGCTCGAAATAAATTTTCAACTTTAAAGGAATTGTGTAAGGTCGATTTTTTTTGTAGAATTATTATTGGTAGAATGCACAAGCATGTTCAAACTGAGTAGGTCTTGTGTAAGACCGGTATTTTTAAAAACTTACTCGACTATGGCAATGCCAAAAGGAAGGGTTATGTTTTTAATGTTAAGTATGTAAGAAAACAGGTGAATATAAGGAAAGTATTTTTGTAAATAAATTTGTGGACGTGTGAGTATAAATTAATAATAAAACAACTGTAAAAATACATTTATTTTATTTATTACTAAATTATTTTATAGGTACGTTATCACAGTCACCTACATAAAAATAGACATAATAAAAACATAGACATAATATTCGAGGTAAATTATTGATATACATTTTCACAATACTAATATTTACAAAATTATTATACCTACCTACCTAAATTTAAACCCTTTTCAAATTGTCCTAATTTTACATCAACAACCCATTTTACTAGATTAACGCGGATCCTCTCTGAATGAGATTAAAATGGCATGGTGGACCTAACCCCAGGCCTAGACCCCATCGAGGGGCGAGTTTCCATTCGCTCTTTAATTGGGTCTATGGGGAAAATAAATATGACAGGGTATGTTATGTTCGAGACGAATGTGACAAATCCAACATGGGCTACGGTGCTGCTCGCCAGATGTCGCCACTGGCGAGTAAGGTCCTAAAGTTAGCTTTGAAAGTGTGAAAACAAATCATATTTAATACAAATCGTACTGTAAAAATATCCCATTTTGTTCGGGAAAAAAGGAGGACATGTTTCCGAAAAATAAAACTGTCACAAAACACTAACATTCATTGACCCGTACCTCATATTTGCCACAATTAATGTAATTACTAAAATACCCGCGTAGCCCACCCACAAACAGTGTAATTTGACATTTCGGAGACCTCACTCTACACTAGCGCCTCTAGCGGCGAATTCACACGCCCTCACTGGCCGTGAGTAAAGAACAAGGTAAGGCAAGTGTGGTTTTAGTAGACACGTGTCCGACATACCCTGCCGCCCCAATTGGCAACAATCCATGAAGATATTCCACACTCCAAAAAATAAAAGGCTATAAGTCCACCACGCTGGTCAATCGCACCATCAAGAAAATCCACGCAATTTACTAAAAAGATCTAATCTTTTCTTACCAGGCTTCCACTTGGAACATTCCAGAATCTTCCATTTGTTTCAGCATAGTTCTCGCGGCTTCTAGACTGAGGCCTCCAGTTTTGCTGATGACATCTTCTACGAACGCGTCACGTACTTTGTCGGGCATGTTTTTAGCATTGCCCGATATGTATATGTGGGATTGATTGGAGATCAGCTTCCATAGAAGCTCCCTGTGCTCCGATATCTTGTGTTGGACGTAGCTGTTGTAAGAGAAATGATAACAATTTGATGTTTTGATGGAACGGCCAGACATACTAATTTGATAGATTAGATATTATTAGTTTACATATATTTTTACACTGACTTGCAGGGGGTTTGGGGTTCAAATACCGAAAAGTGTCACCAAACCACCGTTTGGACTTTTTTCGAATCTGTGATATTTTCAAATAACCTAATTCTTACCTACGGCCTTGGTGTCATCTGTTACATATAATTTTAAACCAGATTTGAATCACTACATAGTATAAAACAAAGTCGCTGTCGCTGTCTGTCCGTCCCTATGTATGCTTAAATCTTTAAAACTACGCAACGGATTTTGAAGCGGTTTTTTTTAATAGATAGAGTGATTCAAGAGGAAGGTTTTAAGCTATTTAACATTACGCTACGACTCTTAGGAATGGGGTAACGCAGGTGAAACCGAAGGCGGGTCGCTAGTAAATAATAAGGGGCGAGCCTATTGCCATAAACCCAGCACAAATGCAAACTTCGAGCTGTTACTGAGAGAATTTCTTCGAAAAACCGAATAACACTTCAACCTAGGAATTGAATCCAATTCCAATGAATTGGGTAAACGTTTAAAAAATACATTACTCACATTTTGTTCTCCTGATCTCTAGAAAAAGCGCAGTACAGACTCATCTTGTCTTCCGCCACCATTCTTTCCAGTTCTTCTCTGCAGTGGAAGTCTTTCTCCTTATATCGACACCCAAATACTAAGTGCAGAACATCTTTGTGTGCTGTGCGCTGTACTTCTCTCTCTTGGAGGAAGCTTCTGAAGGGAGCTAAACCAGTGCCTGGACCAATGAGAATGCTTGGAGTACTCTGAAAGGAAAGTTTTGAAATACTTTCTGACATTTACATAACTATGTGCTCGCTTGGAATGAGGGAATTCCAGGTCTTTGCTTACCAGTGGGAAGAAATGGGCTGATTACTGATGTCTAGCAGACTGAAATGGGATTGTCTGGCCGTAGCCAGGAATGGAAAGGTGCCTGAAGATAAGATATCGCTGCGTTTTTAGGTGTTTTATTTTTCAACTATTCGCGAATTTTGGTCTCAAGATAACAACGCGTGATACCACTTGTTACTGATATCTATAGGTTGCAGTTGCATGTATGGTCCTGCCCCCAGCCCATCATCTTAATATTAAAAAAATACTCACGGGATCCGTAGGAAATGCAAGAGTTCCACCTTTAATCCAACCATATATCTTATCGCCGACGTTCAAATCTTTCAGCCAAGTGGAAGCTAGCCCCAGCCTTGGTTTCTTCAGCTTTGTATGGTAATGGACCACCGCTACCAACAAGTCAATATGCTGTCCTTCAGAGGGAAGTGCGCTACTCGCTATGGAGAAAGACCGCGGTTTGATGGTGGAGAATAACTCGAATAACACTTCTAGAGTCAACTTTGATGCTGATTTGTGGAAGTCGTGCAGTACCTGGGAGAAAAGTTTGCGCTTAATTTATCGGAATATGCAGACTTTACTCAGAATAAGCTAGTTAGCTAAATATTTCTTGTCACATAAAAACATTGACCATAAATGAAGCTGGACAATAATTTAAACTCGATTCAAAGATAAGGAAGTTACATTTTATGTTAAACAGAGATTGTATAGCACGTAATGACGTCAAACCGTGTCTGCGCCATATAAATTCTCTACTGACACTCGTTTTGCGGGAATCAAATCCTAACCAATCCCTACCAGAAACTTTAAAAGCTTAGTAAACTTCTTATGACATCATGTAAAAATGTGGATGACGCAAAAAAGGTTTGCAAGAATCGTAGCAAGTGGCGTGCTATAGTTTCTGCCTATCCCTATGGGAAAAGGGCGTGAGTTTATGTATTTTTCAATTTCCAAATTATAAACCGAAGTCCCCCGCAGCGTCTGCCTGTTCGCGAGAAATTCAAAAAGTACGGAACGAATATTCATGGTTCAATGGTTTTCAACAATAGACAGTGATTCATGAATTACGCTACGACCCTTAGGAACGGGGCAACGCAGGTAAAACCGCGGGCGAAAAGCTAGTTCTTAACCGACTTCAAAAACGGAGTAGGGTCTTAATTCGACTGTATATTTGTTTTAATAACTAACACTGATTCTATTATCCTAAATACAAAACAACTTTAGTTTACCTCTAGCACAGTTCTCTTGGGTCGCCTACAATAGTTCAACCAATCCTCCTGTCCCTCGGGAGAGCTGAGCTCAATACACTTGTCTCTCTCTAGCTTATCGTCAGACACCTGTGCGAGAAGAGAGAAGACATATTGCGTCGGGTAGCAGCGCAGGTCCCAATACTGTTCTGCTATTTCGTATAATGTGTGCGGTTGTTTTAAAAAGTCTGGGACGGGCATGTCTGTAATGGTAATTGTCGTTTATCAAATTGCCTGTTATACAGTCTTCAACCTTATGCCCTTAATAATGAAGTGGTCAACCGACAATTTGTCAATTTTGTTTTTCTCTTAAATTCGATTGTATAATTGTTTTGTTTCGATCATAGGATTCCTTTAGCCTACAAAAAACCAATATCTCTCTCTCTCGCTGGACGAAGTTTGACGGGCTTTGCCTAACTGGACCATAAAGGTAGGACTTAGGTACAGCAACCACATGATCGCAAGTCCTAGCCATAAGGCTACTGCTGCTTCAAATATTAAAATTATTATAAATTCAAAAAATATAAATTATAAATCCGAAAAATAAAATTTTATGAATCATGGAATATATTAAAAATCTACCAAGCCGTTGGAATGTTAGGGGTAGGGTAGGGTATGTATGAAAATGAAACACAATATAAAAAATAATTGTATATTTATTCCTCTTCCTGCCATCCATCATCGTTGCTCAAGAACCGCCTCTTGGCCGCAGTGTTCATGTATGGTCGTAGCGCCCATTCCGTGTCGGCCGCGTCCAGAGCATCCAATGTTCCCAGTTTTATCTCGTAAAGTTTCATTTGGAAACGAGGCCCAATTTCCGTCAAGTCTATGTCTTTGCCCGCCTGAAAAAAATCGTTTAAGTTGTATTTACTTTATCTAGTTAAAGAGAAAATAAAATATCTCGAGAACACTAATTTTTTTTAAATATTAATAATGTTAATAATTCTTGAATAAGTTATCCCACCAAAAACATTTTCATGCAAAATATTGCCAAGACGAGACCATAGGCTTGCACTGTCAAAAAGTCATCAGATCTAGAACCTTCTCACTCTACATGTGTCTCTACATCTTAACAAGTCAAAATGTGTGGCTTGGCCGTCATTTCAACAATCTCAACATCGTCTCAAATAAAATACTATGAATAACTTCCACAATATAAATTGTCATACCTTCCTATAAGTATGTTGTCTAAAACATATGTAGTCATCATTGTTGGCAAATGTAATCACTCTTTTGGAGTCAGGCTTCGGTACCGGGAACAAATACTTCAGTATACTCATCGCTCTGAGACCTGGACACAGACATTTAAACAGTTATGTATGGCACATAAAAAAGCAGTCAAGTAAGGAATGTTTTTTTATCGTTGTTGCGGTCTGAGCTTGTCATGCTCATTTAAATATCCTGCTGATGGTGGCTTTGTTTGTCGGGTCATTTTATTCCCTACAATATGGTTGAGTCGAACCACGCCGATACAAACGTCATGCTCGAGAACGGGTGCTGTGTGTCGGGATTGGTCAGCTGTTATTTGCTGTGGCAATCCCTTTCTTTCTAAATATAACACCTACTTATACTGAATAAATCTTACACATCAAACTGTATAATTGTCAAACTATTTAAAACAATGTTGTAATTGTAATCATGGTTTTTTTTCCCAGTATTTATTGAGTTTCTTGCCGGCTCTTCTCCGTAAGACCCACTTTTTGGAACCATGCAACTAGTTTGACTTTTCAAAAGTACTTTTTTAATGGTCTAATTGAAATAAAACATTTTGACTTATCAAACTTATGATGGATATTCTTTTAAAGATAAACCCATCTGTGAAATTAGTCTACTAACTTATGAGAAATATAGTTGTGTCAAGGAATTTAATGACTATGAATTTATTGAGTTGCCGTAAAAACAACTAGGTTACCCAGATCAGTCTTAAAGTTATGGAACACGAGGTGTGGGTATTGTTCGCTCATGGGCCCAATGTCCGGGATATCGTGGCGCATCACTACGCCCGACAGTGTGAACGATGCTGTGGGCCCGTACGGGAGGTGGCAGATTACCTGGGAACAAAGTAAAAGTAAAAATGTCAAAAGTGTAGGAATATCATTTATGACTTTTATGGAATACTAGCTTTTTGCCCGCGACTTCGTCCGCGTGGAATAGTTACTTTGTTCCATATGAACTTTCATCCCCTATTTTATCCCCTTAGGGATGGAATTTATCAAAATCCTTTCTTAGGGGATGCCTACGTCATAGTAGCTATATGTTTGCAAAGTCTCTCCACGATCGGTTTAAAATTGACAAAGTTTCATACAAACTTTCATCCCCTATTTTATCCCCTTGGGGGTAGAACATAACATACCATCACGCCTGTATTCCCCGAAGGGTTAGGCAGAGGCGTACTAATGTACACCCACAGTTCGCCGGTATGTTTAGGTCCCATGTAATAGGGGGCGAGCCTATTGCCATTAACCGGGCACAAATCCCCTTGGGGGTAGAATTTATCAAAATCCTTTCTTAGCGGATGCCTACGTCATAACATCTACCTGCATGCCAAATTTCAGCCTGATCCCTCCAGTGGTTTGGGCTGTGAGTTGATAGATCACTATGTCAGTCAGTCAATCAGTCACCTTTGAGTTTTATATATATTGGAATACTACTACGCCAAGTGTCACTTTCGGTTTTGGTACCTATTCAAATATTTTAATAATTCAATGAACATTTTATTTGTAGATCTTTATCAACTCACCAAGCTGTCTGGCACACCTCTATGTTCATGTACTACAATGAAGTCAGTGACTTCGTTGGCGCGACACGCGTGTATCAGCTGCGACATCTCGTAACCACCGCGATTCATACGCTGGCTGTTCGGAAATATTAACCTGAAATAGTCAGAGTAAAATAATAACTGTATTCTGTAAGAGACAATTGATGTTTTAACAACTCAAAATCAAATCACTTTTTATTGTAATCATATCTATACCCATGAAATTTAGCCACAGGTGTACTGATGTACACCCACAGTTCACCAGGATCATAACTAAACAAAAAGGTTGCTACCTCAAAAAAGACAGTAGACCTATAAACAATTTTTTAACATAGTTCTCTTTTTTATTTAATGTTAGAAAATGAGGGATATCATTTTAATCTGCGTTTACCTTAATCTAAAAACACTGGTTTCACATTGAATCAGTATTCCCTGAAGGGTGCTGGTATGTTTAGGTTCAATGGAATAGAGAGTGATGTTATTGCTACTAAACAGGCACAAATCCAAACTCAGTTACTGAGAATTTAATTGAAAAGCCCAATAACTTTGCTAGGACACAGGACCTCTAGCATAACAAGGACCACTAAAGGCAGAGGCAGTAAAGACTTACCTCTTATTTATAAAAATGTAAAACATCTTATAAACTTCTTATAGCTATAAATAATTATGTTTTGTCTTGTCACACACATGCCAAAACAAGACAAAACACATTATACCTTTTGTAAGATGTGTTATATTATTATGATTAGTAATTAATAGTAAGTTCTATAATTTTTTAGAAAGTAAATCAGTTAACTACAGGTACCACAAACCTTAGTTCCTTAACAAACATCTTGAGCCTGGCACTAGGCTCTCGTGAAGTGGTGATCATGATCTTAGGGTCCTCCACACCAGCATATCTATATTCATCATCTTGGGAGCTCTGTGTGTTGGCTCCACCGCTGAATCCACCAATTACTGCAGCTCTTTCAGGGCCTACAATGAAGTTATATTTCTTAATAATACATAAAGAAAGATCATTAAATTAAACCTGAGTTAAGCATTAAGGAGGAGGTTACTCTCTGAATTATTGTCCCACAACATATCTTTTGGAACCTCTTTTGCAATACTTACATTTAATTCTTACCTACGAATGTTATACAATAGTGTGTATTTTGGAGGTAATGGACCTGAGCAGACTGTCTACTGGTGGGACATAGAACATTGATACACAAAGTATTTTTTTAAGTATGTCGGATAAAGGCGCAGACATCTGAGTGGTAAAGCTATAGGTTATAAATGCAATATAAAAACAATTTTTATGCACTGACAAGCTGAAATAAACTTACCTTTGTCTTCATAATCTATTCTCTTCTGCAGAGCTAAAGCCTCCTTCCTCAAATCTCCATGAATAGGAATGTTTTCTTCCAAGGATCGTTTCAACTGATCTTTTTTTGCTTGAATATTCTTTTGTTTGTCTTCCACAGACTTTCTGTACAAGTATTCGCGGCGCAAACGCGCCTGCCGCCGTAGCATAGTGAATATTTATTGTATTAAAAGTAAAATTCGTAAATAAACTTAGTTTTGTGAACAAAACATTGCGCACGCTGAAGACCAAGACGTGAAGTTGACAGTTCTACACGTGTTTATTTTGACATTGACAGTTTACGTTTAGTTGTTAAAAAGATAATGAATAAAAACAAAATCGTATTAAAAGGTATACATATACATACCTAGTTTTTAATTATTTTACGATCTTCGAATCGAAATTATAATATGAAATTTTAATGAAAATGTAATGTGTTATTTATAATTATAATTCAGTAAATATCTTTTGTAATAAATATTTTTTGAGATGAAACGAAACGTTAATATTGCGTTTAGAAATTATTTACGTTTTGTTCGTTAAGAAAATCCATAAGTACTCATTAATAAAATCATTTTATTGTAATAAATTGCAATGTTCATATATTAATATCGATTTTTTAACAAAACTCACCATCATGATATTCCTCAACTACTAAGTTGTAATGCGGTTTTATATCAATGTTGTGTTCTTTGAAAATGCTAAATAAATCTTCTACTTCCTCCCTTGAGTTACGAGGCCGTATATTGAAGATATCTCCAGGATTATAATTTAATTTGGTCTCATCTGTAGTCTTCATTGTTAGCAATCTTACATCCTTAAAAAAATTAAGTTTACTTAAAGCTGGCAAGAAATATTGGTATCAATTCTAATATTTACTTAACCTGGCAAATAGCCCAAATAATTGTAATATATTTATTATTAAATACGTAAGAATATAATAAAATCATATTTCTCAGTTAACTTACTTGGAAATGAGTCTCATGTGTCGTCCGCACATTATTTACCACCTCTAAGAGTGTAGCATCAACAAAACTATCCTTTACACCTTTAGAAAAATAAATATCTTCTGATAAACCATTACAAATAATACCTTCTTTACATTTCTCTAGAGATACCTTCCATCGAGGTATAAAAGTTGTCTTGATATTGTCCGTCTGTATATTTGGGTAATATTGTTTTAATACAGATAAGAATTCTTTGAGCCATGGTGCCATTACTGCGTCATGGCCTAAGTCATGTTGGTAATCACAAAGTCCTGAAATAAGAAGAATTATGTTTTATTACTGCCTGTGGTTTCATGTGCGTACAAATACTTATGGTAGCCAATCAATTTTGAATCACTGAACCAATTTTGAAGAATTTTGATATAGAGATACCAAAATTCATCAAAATTGGTTCAGTGCTTTAGGCATGAATGCATATCAAACACACATACAGACAGCCAGGGTTACTTTGCACTTACAATAATAATAAGGATAGGTAGCAAATACTAATATTAATTTCAGTTTTTGATGAAATATGCACAAGTGTCTAGATAAAACGCAATGCGTTATCATAAATATAAATCACGATTACCAAACAATGTTGAAGATAAGGGACATCCTATTTCTAACATTATTCCTTACATCATTTACCAATGTTACACAAGAAAATATTAATTTATGCAATAACCTCACCTATATCAAGTAATGGTGTACCACCTAGCTGCATCAGCCGTTTATAAAGCTTTTTCCCGGCAAAATTGAATTTTAAATATGACGAGTCACCTAAACCAAGTACTCCAAATTTTAACCGTGCTAAAGAGTTGGACGGCAGGTTTTTTCTTAGCAGAAACTTCCAGAATCGCTTCATGTTGTCTGGCTCGTCACCCTGGCCAGACGTGGCACACACAAATATCGCAAATTCTTCTTTTATAAGCCGGGATATTGGATACTCGTCCATTGCTTGAACTGGCCCCCGAAATCCTAATACTTTCGTCGTTCGCCATATTCTTTCAGCTATTTCTTGAGCCGTGTAAGTTTGGCTGCCGTAAAGCACTAGAAGTCTGGGAGCTTCACTCATTTTTTAATGATTTTATTTCAAATCAAAACGAAAGTAAAGCTAAACCACAGCTATCAGCTGTTTATTGACGTTTCATGACATTTGACACTTGACAGTTCAACAAGTCATGTTTTGATAGAAATGTTTCTGTAGAAATAAAAAAACCGGTGTTGACTGTTGACTTCTCAATACTCAATTCGTTTAATTTTTTAATGTTAAGGTAGGTACTTAATTAATTTTGTTTGCTATATGCTAATTAAAGTAAAAATAATAATTCAAATCTTGCTCCTACTCTGAGCTCATAAATACTAGCTTCTTTTGATTCTTGTCCTATTTTTGAATGAGGCTGCTTGAATAGGATGTGTTCCCAGTTCCATAGCTACCGCCTTTTCATAAAGTTTCAGTTATGTACTAAAAATTATGTTGTCTGAATTATCACAAGTTTTGGGAATCTGGCAAGTGGGATTCGTGGTAGCTTAGTCGTAGTAGGTCATAGCGTCTGGTGTATCTAACCAGAAGACACAGGTTCGAATTCTCCCCGCAGTCGATTTTTTTCTTTACTAAAATAACTTTATAAAGTTATCATTATTTTTGCATAGGTATTCCTATGCAACAAAAAAATCAAAAATATAAGTTTTGGGAAATTCTATACCTACTCATCTAAAGCCTTAAAAATCATAATCTATTAATTATTATCAGTACTTACACTGATTAGGCAGCTACAGATAAACCTTTTATTCGACCAAGGAGAAATGGGAATCGAATTATCGAATTTCCAGCATCAAAGTTGGGAGATGATGTCCCTATTTTTATAAATCTCCAACCCCATTGCATCCCCCGTTCAATACTATACACTTCTCTCTATTGCACCTATCGAAAGTGACCTTCTATCTCTTTCATATTTGGCGCACGGCAGTCTCGCGACCCGAGTTGGCGGGCTAAGTCGCTCCGGCAGAAAAAAACGCGGGAAATCGAGGTAGTGAAGTGACTTTAAAAATTGCAAATTAATTTTAGTGAACTAAATTGACAATTTATAAACAGGAAAATGTGAGTATTTGTTTAATAATGTGAAAATCAATTTATATTTTTAATATTGGCATTTAATTTTATAATAATAAAAAAATAACCTTTGACATTCTCTTTCAAATCTATATAGAGATGGGATGAGACTTATTTAATAACACACTGAATATTACATACAAGCAACTTATATTTTAATTGAACTCTGACAGAAAAAAAACGCTCTCACTATGACCCCAGATAAAGAATCAAGAAAGGCAGACTGAACTGATTGAAGATATAAATAGCTTTATTAAAATGAAATATTATTTTTGATAATCATGTTTGTAATAAATATATTATATAATAATTTATTGGTAGGTTTAAAAATAGAGCGAATCAATAAATGTACGATTATTTACCTACAGGGATGTTTATTATTATATTGAAATAATTTACTTGATGGGAACATCGTAACATTGTAATAAACTGATAATTTAAAAAACTATGCGGTTAAATTATTTTTGATCATCTAATTACCCGACTACGAAAAACGGAAGGGTAATGAATTTAATAGTCTTTTTCCGGTGAAAAGCGCAACGAAACGTAACTTTCAATTTCAATCAGCACAAACCTTTTAGCAAACCTTCCTAATTTAAATAATGAAAAAGAAAACAATTCCCGCGCTAATAATATCAGATCTTGCATCAGACGAAGCACGTGGCGTCATCGATCTGCCTCCCCCGCCTACCCTCGCTAGGAGTAGAGAGTCTAACCCCAAAATGTCTTTTACCTTTGACCTCAAGTGCCGCTATCGCTGCAGAGAATATTATGTACCTACTTGGACATCAGTTATTTTTGGAGATACAATTGAGAAAATGGATGCTGGAACTTCTGTTACCTATATCTTGAATTGACATAACCTTGTGTATGTTTAATTATATTGATTAAGATTTAAATAAAACCATTTTACGTACGGATTTTATCGCGCATTGAGCCCGAGACGCCGACGTTTCGGACCCTTTACAGCGTCCATGGTCACGGTTAGAGTCTGGAAGTCTTTATGGAAATATTATATAACGCGATAACATCTTTAAGTAAATTGATTTTATTTCATATCATACCATCACACCTGTATTTCACGACGGGTTAGACAAAGGTGTAGTAATATACATTATGTACAACTACAGTTCGCCGGTAGGTACGTTTAGGCCCTATATAATTAGGGCGAACCTATAACCATTAATCAGGCACAAATCCAAACCACATCCTGCTTCTTATTTAGACGATTATTATTGACTGCTACCTAGATTAATAAATAAGACATACTATAATATATTTTTAAATATTGCCCCTCACAAGGATATAACCCCGTGCGTGTAATTACAAACACAAATCTTGCATGCTCCTAATAACGCCCAGACCCGCAACAATGCTATAGAAATAACTGACAACCAGTCTATACTCGGGATATCGGTGTTACTCAGAAACTGGGTTACTGGGATCTGATGGAAGTCATAACATAATCAACTCATTATACTGTCCCACTGCTGCGCACGGGCCTCCTCTTAGAATGAGAGGGATTAGGCTATAGTCCACCACGCTGGCTTAGTGCAGGGTGGCAGACATCACACGCCATCGAGAAAATCTCTCAGGCATGCAGGTTTCCTCCGATGTTTTCCTTCACCGTTTAAGCGCGTGATAATTAACTATTTAATACGCACTTGACTTCGAAAAGTCAGAGGTGCGTTGGGTTCGGTTCCACTAGGCTATCACTGCTGATGCAAAGCTTCGTGTCAAATACTGATACAGCTTCATGTGAATAGTGTACTGTTTAGCTCCCTAGATTAGGGTCGAGATATTCCCCGTGCGGGGACGGGTGAGAATACTATTTGCTCACTGCCTTTCAGATTGGCATCCTGTAAGAGGCGTGAAAATATATATTTATAATTGGCTGGCGACCACCCTTACATTGAAGTCTGTCTAAAGCACCTTGGTGTGTGTTTCGACTTTTGCACGTATGAGCCAATTCCCCTCGGTTGTTACGGCTCTGGCAGTCTGACGTTCGTAGGGGCTCTTAACGGTCGGCAACGCGTCAGCAACTCCTCTGGTGTTGCAGGTGTCCATGAGCGACGATGTTTACTTACCACCAGATGACTCGTCAGCTCGTTTGCCGACTTAATCCATAAAAAAGGCTACCCAGTTGACAGACATGTGAAGCACGCGTATCCTTGGAGAAAATATTAAATATCGACGACATGATTGGCGTAGCGGTTGAGCGATCGGCTTCTGCGCCACATGTTGTGGGTTCGATCCCCACACGGAGTAAATATTTGTATGATCTACAGGTAGTTGTTCCGGGTCTGGGCGTTTGTGTATGTGGGAATTTGTGTTTGTAAACGCACCCACGATACAGTAGAAAATACTAGTGTGGGGCTACGTTTAAAAAAAATATATTACATCACTTCTTTCTTCACAGTTCATTTACTCTCAAGGGCAACTCTCAGGGGCGCAGCTAGGGGCCTCCCCCTAGCTGCGCCCCTGATGCAAATACCCATGTCGCCTCG
Source organism: Acronicta aceris (assembly GCA_910591435.1). Lineage (NCBI taxonomy): Eukaryota > Metazoa > Arthropoda > Insecta > Lepidoptera > Noctuidae > Acronicta > Acronicta aceris. The sequence goes on along the minus strand of OU342780.1, from coordinate 9,778,728 downwards.
GACAAGGGTGGGCAATAAAGAAGTTTCTTTGTCCATCCTATTGATGCATGTGTGCCGTCAGATGGGACTGGTTTAGTCAAAGCCGTTATGGATCCTTCTTCAAAAGGCCATTTCAGACGTTGTCTTACATTAGAACTCACATATTTGCTAAGTACTATGTCTGGACTTTAGGAGACCATGATTCTCTGAGTTTGTTTTGGTTTTTCTTCTCAGAGGTCGTCTGTTAGGAAATGCCGGTGCCATCTAGTTAAAAAAAACAACATAGACTTTTTTTTTGTATACATAGACTTGTAAAAGTGTCAGAAAAAAAGCTGGTAGCCGATCCCAATATTTTGGGAAAAAGATAAGAGGTTATTTAAAAGTAAAGGAAAAAATTCAATCGCGGGCAGGATTCGAACCTGCGTCTTCTGGTTTGATATACCAGACGCTCTGACCTCTAAGCCACCGCGAACCCTACCCGCATGATTGAAATTTTTTTTCCTTCACATTCTGAATTTACATCATAAGGTGACGTTTGGTGACATCTATGAGAGGCAAGTTACCTTACCTCTCAACCGACACGACTTACTTTACAGTCAGTTCAGTGTCGTACGCCACCCTACCTTTTAACTATCTTTTTGTGATTTTTTTGCATTTTCCATGCTAAGATTATTATTTTTTGCGATTGAATTTTTTCCTTTACTATTAAATAACTTAATAATCTTAGCATGGAAAATGCAAAAAAATCACAAAAAGAAAGATAAGAGGTTTCAAAAATTTAATTATTTAACTGAAACTTGAGTGATCATTTCAGCTGAAAGTGAAACTTGACTAATTTTTACGTCAACTGTCTGTTTAATTATTTTGTTGATAACAAACTATAAAAAATCGAAATGTCATTATCTCCTTTTTCATAGACTTTACTCTTATCGGTGGAGCAATTTTAATTAGCAAGGACCTATAACTGCTTTGGAAGAACTTTATTTTTGTTAAACTAGCTTCGCCTTCAAATTATTCCGAATTTTCCGGTGGATTTTCGAAAAATAAACCGGCTTTTATAGTGGAATTATTACAACAAATAAATTGCCATAATATATTATTGGAGTAGTCTGGTCTACCGACGCTCTGGTATATGTATAAAGTATGTCGAGAAAACCCTGTCCGACCCCTGCCGGTATTGTTAAGTATCGAAATCTAATATTGGGGTTTTATTGATAGAGGTTCTACTCGTATTTAATAACCGTTTTGACTTTACACGTAAAAAAAAACCCCAAAAAAAATTTTATAAAACGAGAAAACTAGAATGGCAATACTCACGATGGCGGACGATAATGTTTTTATCACATTTTAAAAATTTTGCTTAGTTTTGGGGGCATTTCGGTAACTTAGGCACGATAATCGCGATTTTAAACTGTTAATATGTTTACTATCTTTCTTATTTTATTTGATTGGGATACCTATATGCCCCTTTTGGCTTGGACAGGGCTTTTTCAACATAGTGTATAGAATTATAGATAGCTAGATGAGATCGTCATTCTGTCCTCACATAGGTAATGATTCTTTGCTACAACAGACAGAACCATTGCAGATAAATACTTAGGTACTTATTAATCTACTCATTAGAAATTGGCATACCAAGAGTATCGGCGTAGCTAGGCTTTTTCCTAGGGGGCAGCCTTCCAGCTGAATCAGCCATAGTCAACTAATGAGGGGTCGTCGTAATTAATTCTTGAAAATGTAGATTTTTCTAAATAAATTATATTTATACCTAGCCTTTGCCAGCGACTTCGTCCGCGTGGAATAGTTACTTTGTTCCCTAGTTCTTTGGCCGCGGTTTCACCTGCGTTGCCCCGTTCCTAAGGGTTGTAGCGTGATGTTTTATAGCTTGAAACCTTTCTCATGAATCACTCATTTTCCCAACATTTCCCTTCACTGCTCCGCTCCTATTGATCTTAGCGTGATGAAAAGTATACTATAACCTGCCCAGGAGTATGAAGAACAATTGTACCAAGTTTCGTTGAAATCCGTCGAGTGGTTTTTGTTTCTATAACGAACATACAGACAGACAAAAATTTTACTGATTGCATTTTTGGCGTCAGTATCGATCACTAATCACCCGCTGATAGTTATTTTGGAAATATATTTCATGTACAGAATTGACCTCTCTACAGATTTATTATAAGTATAGAAGATATTCATTTCTGTAAGAACACCTATCAGTCAATGTTTTAGATTTTTTAACTAGACGGCGCCGGCATTTCCTAATCGACGATCTCTGAGAAGAAACACCGAAACAAACTCGGAGAATCATGGTCTCTATTAAAGTCCAGACAAAGTACTTGGTAGCAAATAAGTGAGTTGCAATGCAAGAAAATGATGTGTGAAGCCATAGCGGCTTTGAGTAGATCAGTCCCATCTGACGGCACGCAGGGTGGAAAATGAAGCTTATAGAGGATGTATTGCTCACCCTTGCTGTGCCCTTAGAGTAAATGAGTTGTGAAGAAGTGATGCAATGCTTTCTCCAACGATACACGTGCTTCAGGTGTCTGCAATTTCACCGGCATTCATCCAAACAGCTCGGACCGGATTAGGTAACTTTAGAGAGAACAAAAAGAATTGCGAAAACATAGGGTTTAAGCAATCTATCTTCTATCTATACTTATAATAAATCTGTAGAGAGGTCAATTCTGTACATGAAATATATTTCCAAAATAACTATCAGCGGGTGATTAGTGATCGATACTGACGCCAAAAATGCAATCAGTAAAATTTTTGTCTGTCTGTATGTTCGTTATAGAAACAAAAACCACTCGACGGATTTCAACGAAACTTGGTACAATTGTTCTTCATACTCCTGGGCAGGTTATAGTATACTTTTCATCACGCTACGATCAATAGGAGCAGAGCAGTGAAGGGAAATGTTGGGAAAACAGGAGAACTTACTCCATTTTTTAAGCTTCCGTCGCGTGTGCAGCCTTAATGGTTAAAGCTACACAGAAATTATGTATGACGGAAATGTTCTCCTTAAAATTATATAAAAAATATTCCACGACAGCAAATGTCTATCTTTTATGGTTGACTCACAATAACACGTGTAACTCCCGATAGCTTAGCAGTTCGGAGCTTTCTGATTATATTTGTCTACTCTTACGTTAGGTGACTGACTGACTGACATAGTGATCTATCAACGCACAGCCCAAACCACAGGTTATAGTATACTTTTCATCACGCTACGATCAATAGGAGCAGAGCAGTGAAGGGAAATGTTGGGAAAATGAGTGATTCATGAGAAAAGTTTCAAGCTATAAAACATCACGCTACAACCCTTAGGAACGGGGCAACGCAGGTGAAACCGCGGGCGAAGAACTAGGGAACAAAGTAACTATTCCACGCGGACGAAGTCGCTGGCAAAAGCTAGTTTGTAAATAAATCCTTTCGTTTATGTGCTCGCAAAGAATAAACTTGATTTTATTGCGAATAAATCCTAAAGTAGCGAATTACAAATATACCTAGTTAATGCAAACTCTATATTGTTCTTGTACCCTATCGCGATTCCATGTGTAAAATGTATAGATTTGCTCAAAAAAAAGCTACATAGGAAATATTTAAGAAAAAATAATAATGGCCCTTATAAGTAAGAGCAATAGAAGCCAAAACATTACCTTTAGATTTTTGTCTGTAATATTTGTACGCGCATCATGCTAAATTGAAATTTAATGCGGTCTTCACATATTGTTTATCGGGAGGTCTAACTTAAAATTTTGTGCATGATAAGTTGCTTAGAAGCAATGTTGCTATCTATGACGCTTAGAAGCTGAGTTACCTATATACTTTTAAAAGCAAGTAAATCCTTTTTGGATGCGAGTGAAACTGTGGGCAACAGCTACTGAATTATAACCATTATATATCGCCAAATCACTTGCTCATTTCAACGGATTTGCGCCACGAGTTAAGGGTTCGATCCCCACACGGAACATATAATTTTGTATGACCTACAGCTAGTTGTTCCGGGTCTGGGAATTTGTGTATGTGAGAATTTGTGTTTGTAAAAAGCACCAACAATAAGGAGAAAATCCTAGTGTGTGGCAACGTTTGAAATTAATTGATAATGAAATACTATTAATTATTACATAAGCATACGACAATGTTACTGTACTGCTGCGGTTTAGTTTAATTTAGCAAGCTGACGACATAATAGATTCAGATTGCTGCAAGGCTAGTAAATGCACGATCACTTTTAACAGATTTAAAATCGGCGATTGGAAATGAGAAATACTAAGCTAGACTAAAATGGTATGGCCGTTGGGGCAGAAAGGTTCTCGAGACCTCGCACCGGAAAACGAAGTGTGAAGATGACCTCCAACGAGATGGACGGACGACCCAGTGAAGGTCGCTGGGAGTCATTGGATATTGGTCGCAATTCACAACGAGCGATTATTATGTCTTTAGGGGGGACCTTTGTTGAGCAGTGGACGTCTTTTGGCTGATAAGATGATGATGAGACTAAAATGACCTGGTGGGATGGTAGCAAGGCTATATTCAGCAGTTCATGTTAGGGGGGATTGAGCTCCAGACCGAGACTATTTTAAACTAGCTGTTTAGGGGGTCAATGTCCAAGTCCCTGGCTACGGCAATGAATGCTGGAGTTCCTCTAATAATAAATGAGGAACATAACTCATACATAAATCCAAACTCCGAGTTGCTGCGAATTGAAAATTTCATAGAAAAACCTAATAATACTGCTTGCTCGACCTTTTACCCGTAATAATCTCACCGCAAGGTAAAGTCACCTTTCCTTCTTCTATTCTTTTTTTAAAAAGCTTACTAGCGATGCGGGTCGCACATTACTACTATTCTTGTAAACCCCTTCGTGCTGAGCTAAATGCTTGTGTTACGAGTAAGTTTACGTCGGTAGTACAATGGGTGGGTTTCGAACCGGCAACCATATGATCGCAAGTCCGACGCTCTAGCCATTAGGCTACCGCCTCTTTTAAATTCTTCCATTCTTCCTGGTTGAGTGCTTTCTGCATCCCCTTATTGGGTTATCCAAAGCAATCCTTTTATACAACACATATATTACAAATGCGAACGTAACTTTGTCTGTTTGTTACGCTTTTACGCCTAAACCGCAGAAATAGTTTCGATGAATTTATGTATAGAGATAGATTGGATCTTGAAGAAGGACATCGGCTAATTTTAATCTAGAAAAGTCCTTTTAGTACTATGGCAAACACCAAGTTTGAAATAAAAACATTTGAACTTGAACTATCGATTGTTATGTGTTCTATGTGGGTTTGTCGTATTGGTTTTATAAATAAAGGTATCAATAAACTATGTAGTAGGTCGATTGATGATGACCCAGTGACCTAACACTGCACTCTATCGATTGAAGGGGCTAGCCAAACTGGCTAGACAATTTGGAAGCCTATCAACAAAATATTTAACTCAACACAAGTTTAATTGTAACTTAACTACATAAATAAAACAAGTACTTGTTCAGGATGTCTGGTTGTCTACCCGTGATCATGAATGCTGTAAAGGATTCGAAACGTCAGGAATTAAATACAAATAAAGCCATATACGTTTAGTATAAAAGTGGTATCAAGATGAAATTTGCACCAGATTAAAATTAGACATCCATCTACGGAAACCCCATCCAATCCATGCAGTAGTTTTTTGCGCGATGCGCTTACAAACATACAGATAGACACTAATAGACAGACAAATAACCATTCTAAAGATAATTGTTTTGGCTTCTATTTCTCTTTAAAGACCCATGATATTTTTTTTTCTTAAATATCACCTATGTACAGACTTCAGTCAGTTACAATATTATAATATTAGTATGATTCGTAGCACAATCTCGTAGCAAGGCGGTCTGTGGTTTCTGCCTACCCATGTGGGAAAAAAGCGTAAGTGTATATACCTACGAGGCTTGATGATGGCCAGCGAAACAATCTCCAATCCCTACACATAAAGCCAAATTGGTGCATATAAAATCAAGGGCATATAAAATCAGCAACAAATGTATCTGTACTTAACGGTTTACCTTTTTAGTTCATTTAACTAGAAGGCAGACAGGAAGCAAGATAGCTGCTATAAATTCCTTTATTTGGATTAAGTTACTTATATTTTTATCAAGGACATGGAGGTAGAGAAAGTAAACTAAGTAAAGGATAGCTGTAAATTGGAGTAAAAGGTCAGTTTATAGCTTTATCAAGTGTGAAGGTGAATTAATACAAACTGTTAAATAAACCCTATAAACAGAGAGATTTATAAGTAACACATAACATACATAACATACCATCACCCTGTATTCCCCGAAGGGGTAGGCAGGGGCATACTTATGAACACGCACAGTTCGCCGGTATGTTTAGGTCCCATTAAATAGAGGACGAGCCTATTGCCATTAACCGGGCGCAAATCCAGACTCCAAGCTGCTACTGCCGCTGCTACTAACCCAATAACACTTTGCTCGACCTGGGGATCGAACCCTGGACTCTAGCGTAGAAGTCGCGCTTGGAACCGCTAGACTAACGAGGCAGTCGTATCACGACTCTAGCGTAGCACGAATGCTACGTTAGAGCTCCGGGGTCTATTTTTCCTTGGGATTTTCTAAGAAATGTAAAGTAGCAGCACGGGGTTTGTATTGTGCCTGGATAACAATAGGCTCGGCCCCTAACACATGAGAAGTAAATAAACCGGTGTGCAATAGTGTATATTAGCAAACCTTTGCCTACCTAGGGGAATACATGGATGTTGGTATTTTGTTGTTCATTTTTTTTTATCTTAAATACTGCTTGTAACTCGTAACAGATTTCCGTATTCTGATACGTCTGATTTGCATAATCGCTGTTGAAGTTTTGTCAAATTACGCGACCAAGCGTAATTAACGGGCGAAATCCCTTAACTCATCGCTTTTAAAGACACTGAAGATGGATACTGAAGAACTGGATTTACCTACACTCTGAATTATGAAAGTGAATTATTCCATACTTTTTCAGCTAAACACTCTTTCGATTACCTTCACAATCTATTAGTTGGGGGGCGTACGGATGACGTCAATGCCCCTATCTCCTGTTCAGTCTTCAATATAGAGTTTATGTACAGTGTGGCGCCTTGGAAACCTGTGACACGCTCCAAGGACAAATATCAACGTTGGTTTATTAGTATGTACACATGGGGACAGCTCGGGGACTTGGATGAGCGATAAGGACAGGCCATACCGCTGGCTAAGAGAAATAACTTAGTATATCTCACGCTAAGCTAACTCCGTTTAGCTTACATAGCTGCGGCGTCTGTTCATACCGTTTTACCCCGTGCACAGATAAGAATACTACAGATCCTCACGGCCATTAGTCAAAGGAAATATCTGCTTCGTTCTTCATAAAGTATCTTGGTGTGGGTTTCGACTTTTGCACGTAAGAGCCAGTTCCCCTCGTTTGCTGCGGCTCTTGCAGTCTGCAGTCCGTATGGGTCCTTTGGTGTTGCAGGTCTGCATGGGTGGCGATGACTACTGACCACCAGGTGGTTCGTATGCTCATTTGCGGACTTAACCGATACTAAAAAACTTAGATCCTAATGTGAAATTACGAGATAAGATAAAAGAAAGTAAAAAAGTAAGCTTAGCTTGTGGTGTGGTCTGCCCTTTATTAGGAGATGTTTGCATTGCAATATTGACGTGGAAAAGTACCTTACACTCAGTAGTATTACTCAAGACTTTATTGCATTGGGTTTTACACAGGTAGACTACCAGTCCCGTCTTTTCCACGAGGGGCACAAACCCAAAACCCCCGGTTTGTAGGAGGTCTATAAAAAAGAATCTACATAACAAAACACCATAAAGTATTATTTTAGATACACCCCTTACACCCACAGTTTGCCGGTATGTTTATATCCAATGTAATTGGGGGCGAATCTATTGCCATTAACCGGACACAAATCAAATTCCAAGCTAAAACTGAGGATTTCAAGGAACCCAATAATACTGCTCGTATGTTCTCCAATGCTCCTGGGAAGCGCACCTTGGACATCTAACTTAGCAGTTAAGTTTACGACTACCAGACAATGAGGCAAGTTTTTTCCTGTGAATTATTTTAATCATAAAATTGTTCACTTTTTTCCTTTCTAAAAGAGCTCCAACCTGTTTTATATCCAAGGGCTCGGCTCTGTGAACTACATTTAATATTGACTATTGCAGACACTGACGGGCACACAAATAATATGTGCCATAACTAGAGATGGACAAAAAACTTATAATTTATCTAAAAGGAATAAATGGGTTTTTACCGGGTTTAAACCGGGTTGTTTGCTCATCTCTAGCCATAACTGAATGTTCCAGAAATTTATTAGAATCAGTACGATTGTTTTATAAAGAACTAGCTTTTGCCAGCGACTTCGTCCGCGTGGAATAGTTACTTTGTTCCCTAGTTCTTCGCCCGTGGTTTCACCTGCGTTGCCCCGTTCCTAAGGGTTGTAGCGTTATGTTTTATAGCTTGAAACCTTTCTCATGAATCACTCATTTTCCCAACATTTCCCTTCACTGCTCTGCTCCTATTGATCATAGCGTGATGAAACGTATACTATAACCTGTGGTTTGGGCTGTGCGTCAGAAATCAGAAAGCTCCGAACTGCTAAGCTATCGGGAGTTACACGTGTTATTGTGAGTCAACCATAAAAGATAGACATTTGCTGTCGTGGAATATTTTTTATAAAATTTTACGAAAAACATTTTCGTCATACATGATCTCTGTGTAGCTTTAACCATTAAGGCTGCACACGCGACGGAAGCTTAAAAAATGGAGTAAGTTCTCCTGTTTTCCCAACATTTCCCTTCACTGCTCTGCTCCTATTGATCGTAGCGTGATGAAAAGTATACTATAACCTGCCCAGGAGTATGAAGAACAATTGTACCAAGTTTCGTTGAAATCCGTCGAGTGGTTTTTGTTTCTATAACGAACAGACAGACAGACAGACAGACAAAAATTTTACTGATTGCATTTTTGGCGTCAGTATCGATCACTAATCACCCGCTGATAGTTATTTTGGAAATATATTTCATGTACAGAATTGACCTCTCTACAGATTTATTATAAGTATAGATTAAGGCCGGCCGGACGTCGGCAATACGATGCGTTTTCTGACGGTATCGACCAGTACGCCGGTTCCGTCCAACAAGAGTGGGGACACCCTAACATTGCAAACTGGCTAAGCCTTAGCCATCCCCACACTTGTAATAAGCTAGGGTAACAAGCGTTTACAAAACAACCCCATTACCTATAGGCAACCCCAAGTCCAATGCTCAGAAGTAGGGTAGCAGCCCTTTTCATAAATCTAGGCCAAGGACTAGGCAGCTGTTTCAATGTTTTACTGTGAGATTTTTAGGGGTAGGTACTTACTTTTTAAATATGTCGGTAAATATTTTATGCAGTAGGTAGGTACTTACTTTTTTAAATATAGGGATAGGTAAATATTTCATGCACTCTACCTGCCTACTCAGTGAAAGTAATGAAACACGTTATTATTATTATATATTAGTTATTTGGTAATTCATCAAAGAACATTATTGAGTATTCGAATGGTCCTTCAATAACCTCTTTTTTATGATATAAATTTTAATGAGAGAGAAATTTGATCTCAGGCATGGTTCGAACCCGGCGTCCTTCCGGATTTTCATTGCATTTATTGTTAAACAATTTACAGTTTTGTTAGAATAGTGGCTCATCTGCTCGTTTGCCAACCTAATCAATAAAAAAATAAAATAATTATGTAATAAAAAGCTTCTGTCCGCGACTTTGTCCGCGTGGACTTCAGAATTCGATCCGACCTGGATAAAAAGTACCCTATGTGTTATTCCAGACTATAATCTATCTCTGTGCCAAATTTCATCTAGATCCGTTCAGCCGTTCTGGTGTGAAAGAGTAACAAACATTTATAAATCTATACATCCATCTATACTCACAAACTTTAACGTTTATAATATTAGTAAGGACAACAGTTAAATAAATACAAATAAACAGTTTGTGGCAACATGATTGTACCTATATCTAGAAAAAAAGACGATATTTAACTATTTTACTATGTATAGTCTATGCTACAATCAAACAATAATTGAAATAGCAGACTTTCTTCTCTCTTGGGCTCAATAAAAAAATAATTGCTCAATGTTTTGCGCCAGGGGGCGAAAATGTCAGATCTCTTAAACTAACGAACAACCGGCGTCCGGCACCGGCGTCCGGATGGTTTTAATTTCAACTCGATACCTCCACGCGTTCCCGAGATAAAGGGTCTTGACAGACAGACAGACGAACGGACAGAAGGACGGAAGGACAACAAAGTAATCCCATAAGGGTTCCGTTTTTCCTTTTGAGGTACGGAACCTTAAAAAATGAAACAATATTGAAAAGAGACATTTCCGAGATTGAAAATGAATATTTACAGAACATATTTTTTATTTGCACGATATTACTAACTGTGAGAGCAGCAGTAAACACCTCTGGCTACATCGCTGGGGATACTGGCATGATAATATGCATTTAAAATGCAGTTATTGTTTAAATTGTTCTCAGACAGAATACCTATATGAACCTAATTATACCTAGCAAGGTTACTGAAATAATTGTGTTATTATCTTTCGGCACTAACCTTGTTCACTGAAATCGATACTGTTACAATGAATTGTATTTAATTGAACTGTCTGCAATTTTGCGATATCCTATTATAAAAGATATTCACTTAAAGGTACTTAAAACGTAAAATATCTGTTTTTTATGGCATAGTGTGGCAAACGAGCAGACGGATCGTCTGATGGTAAGCGATTCCGCGCCCATGGACACCCGCAACACCAGAGGAGTCACAAGTGCGTTGCGTTGCCGGCCTTTTAAAAGGGGATTGGGCCTCCGGTAACCTCACTCACTCGGCGAAACACAACGTAAGCGTTGTTTAACGCCGGTTTTCTGTGAGGCACACTTCGTGGTATCACTCCGGTCGAGCCGGCCAATTCGTGCCGAAGCATGGCTCTCCCACGTTTATTATTTTGCAATACCTATAACATAATTTTTAACAGCCTCATTAGCCTAATGGTCATGAGCGCGACTCCTACGCTAGAGGTCCTGAGTTCGAGCAAAGTGTTACCGGATTGGGTTTTTCTGAGAAATTGGTAGCATCTCGGAATTCCCGGTTAATGGCAATCGGCTCGCCCCCATTACGTTAAAACTAAAAATACCGGCGAACTGTGGGTGTACATTAGTACGCACCTGCCTAACCCTGCGGCGAATACTGCCTATCCGTATTATATAGGAAGCGACTGCAATCAGATCTCCGCAACCCAATTTCTGAGTAATACCGATGTTTTAAGGATACACAGGTTGTCAAGTTATAGAAAGACGTGTATAATTTAAGACACAGGTCCCCAAACTGTTTTATCTCGTCGACCACTTGGAATGTTTCTCGGTTTTGGGTAGACCCCCAGCTTATATATTTTTTTTGATAATTAATCAACTTATAGGTTGATAGTGCTATTCATTTTGAAAGATTTAAAAAATGTGGTATGAAAAGCAAAAAAACCGCATAATATCTATTATCTATATATATATAAATTAATTGATGTTCGTTAGTCTCGCTAAAACTCGAGAACGGCTGGACCGATTTGGCTAATTTTGGTCTTGAATTATTTGTGGAAGTCCAGAGAAGGTTTAAAAGGTGAATAAATATGAAAGTACGAAGTCTGCCGGGTCAGCTAGTCTTTTATATGAAATTATTATGTGAGTAGGTAGGTACTAAAGGTGGCCATAATTAAATTCACGGCCTGCATATCATGGACCCCATTTACATCTCATGGACCTTTATTTTCTTCAGCTGACACGGACCCCTTGCGTTTCATAAACTCCGTCGATATAAACCACCTTGAGTATCACCGATTTAAGATCAACACATTGAAAGTTGGTCATAAATAGTATGTTCGAACTTTGGTCTCAAATCAAGTAAGTAAGTACATTAATATCGCGTTGACCTCGTTTCGTTCCTGTCTAGTTGTATCTGGATGTAAATAAGGACATTCACACTGCTGTGTATCGATATCATTAAAAAATAGATACATTTAAAATCTATAGGTAACATATGAAAGCGAAATACCTCTCAGTCAGTTTTTACGTGGCAGAGCCATGCTTCGGCACGAATGGGCCGGCTCGACCGGAGTGATACCACGGCCTCACAGAAAACCGGCGTTAAACAACGCTTACGTTGTGTTTCGCCGAATGAGTGAGGTTACCGGAGGCCCAATCCCCTTTTAAAAGGTCAGCAACGCGCTTGTGACACCTATGGTATGCGTTTCTAGAATTCTCCTTATTTTATTTACTTTCTAATGATAATGATTATAACTTTGACAGTTATTTAAAGACATCAACGCGAGCGAAGCCGCGGTTAAAAACTAGTAAGGTATATTTATTACTAGATAAATTAGGGATCCCGACTAAAAGTTTAATAATGTCCACCCGTGCGAATAACGAATAAAATCAAAAATTACGGGACCGATTTCAAAAATTCTTTCACGATTAGAATGCTACATTATCCCTGAGTAACATAGTTTATATTTATGACTAAAAAAAATTTGGATCCCGACTAAAAGTTCAATAATGTCCACCCATGCGAAGCCGGGACAGGCCTCTAACTATATATTTTTTTTTTTAAGGGGTAGGAGGGCAAACGAGCAGACGGATCACCTGATGGTAAGCGATTACCGCTGCCCATGGACACCCGCAACACCAAAAGAGGAGTCGCAAGTGCGTTGCCGACCTTTAAAAGAGGATTGGACCTCTGGTAACCTCACTCACTCGGCGAAACACAACGTAAGCGTTGTTTAAGGCCGGTTTTCTGTGAGGCCGTGGTATCACTCCGGTCGAGCCGGCCCATTCGTGCCGAAGCGTGGCTCTCCCACGTTTAATAATAAACATCGACTGCATCAATGGTTGTGTTTTTGTGTGTGTATTGATCCATTTGGGTCAACTGGTAACGGGAAGCTTTTAAGCACTCTGAAAGTTTTGAAAACGAGGTCATTACGAACACAACACAATACGAACGAAATAAGGGTGAATTTTTGTAATAGCGAAACCGAAGGGAGATATACTGAACTTGATATTTTTGTTATTGTAATAAAAGACAAACAAGCGTATCTAACCGAAACTTAAAAGCGTACAGATCATCTTATGGTAATAAGATGATCTGTACGCTTTTAAGTTTCGGAAGTCGGTGGCGAAAACAAAAGTTCAAATCAAATCGAAGGCACCAACATTCAAAACTGTTGTGCACCTAACATTATTTTTATGTTTTTGGAGGCGGTTTCACTTCATTGGTGTTCATAGATAGGTACGTAGTAACCGTTAGTGTGGCTACGAAGTAAGAGATACTGAAAAAGTAATAAGCGATAAGATAAGTCATAAGAATTTTCTAGAATACACTAAATTATGATTTGTGTCCCAAAATTTGTGAAAAGTTTATTAGTCTGTCATTAGTGGTCCTACCGACTATGCTACTATGCTGAGCATTGTTGTTGGACCCAGTTATCAAACTCTCCTGGGTTTGATAACCAGGATTGTTGTTGGATCTGGTTATCAATCAGTGTTATTGTGTTTTTTCTACTAAATTTTCAGTAGCACTATCACCTGAGACCTAAACATACAGCGAACTGTGGGTTTATATTTAGTACACCTCTGCCTACCCCTTCAGGGAATAGAGGCGTGATAGTATGTATTTATGTTAAAAACAGTCACTCACAGTAACAGCGTAATTTAATAAACACTACGTAATACAGGTTATCATATAGGTCAAAAGCATGATCTATTCTGAATCTCGTCTATTCTGATCTTCAATATTTCTCATATCAATAACGACCTTAAACATACTTGATATATGTTTTGTAACGGTATCAAATTATGTAAATGAAACGATTACATAAAATCGCGCTAATTATCTAGAACCGGTTTTGCGATATTTTATGATGCGCCAACACGTTTGACGTAAAGTTAACAGTAACATAACAAGAGCATGTTTATATCTTATTAGATCAGCGATTAATACTTTGACTTATTTTACTTTACATACATACACTCACGCCTTTCTCCCACTGGGGTAGGCAGAAACTATAGACTGCCACTTGCCACGATTCTTGCATACTTCTTTTGCTTCTTCCACATTCATACATCTTCTCATATATACGCGCCGGTTGCGAGTGCTACGCACCTGACCTTTTTGAATGATTTCGCCAATAATAATGTATAGTCCGACGCAATATGGAAAACAAAATGGCAGCAAGTCCATACATTTTAAAAATTAAAGGCCATGCCCAAATGCCATTTCAAATATTAGGAATATCTTAGAAAAGAAATTGGCAGAATCATTTCAGCATTGATATTTTTAATTTATATGTATTTATTTGTATGTATGTGTTTTGTATATGTTTATGCCTGTATTTATTTAATTTTTATGTAAGTGTTATATACTTCAGATATAATATATTATGATAAAACATCTTTCAACATACCCGTATAATGCATCTGCCACATTTTGTCTCTGTATCACACTATGATCGACTGGTAGAAAATGCTACATTAAATCCGCCCGTGTTCAATATTTTGCATAAAGTAAATAAATAAATACCTAAATGTTAGTCTCGTACAACTTACGAAGATCAAACATGACGACCCAAATTGCGCAGACAACCTTGGCTTCGATGTGTCTTCGCATTAAATCTGGTCTCTTGCATATATTTCCCGACAAATTATACTTAAATTACCCGTAGATGCAACCTTACAGAAAGGAAAACATAATTCTTCCTCGTTATCAATTTGCCGGCTGTTTGCTTGCCGGATTTTACTACGGGATGAATTAATTATATTATTACTATAAAACAATACAATTATATAACAAAACTACTAACATAACTTCCTCTAAATATCGGTTTTCATTAATAAATACAATAGAAAACGAGTGTTTTTTTTACGTTTCAACCAATACACAAGTTAATCAAAGGCTTGCGAAAAAACTAGAATACAAAAGTGGTCCAAGTCTGTGTCCTTGCGGGACCCCAACGTCTCGTTTCTTGCACAAGCTCTTTGTACGTAATCGCTCCTTTGACCGCGCACAAAAGATGTTTGGGAACATTGTACAGTGATATTCTTATGAACAATTCTGGTTTGAATTTAATTATTTTGAATGGACTGTTTTATTCATTTCATTGATTGTTTCTTTTTGCAATTATTATAAAACTTGAAAAATGTATCAGCGTAATTACTTAGCCACAAGCTCCCCTGAACTCCCCTCTATACACAGTTTTACAGTTATATAGTTGGATTCACAATTGTCTTAATCGAATTACGCTGCCCGGATGGACTGCAACCCAAGTGCGGAAGACACAGTTTAACACATCTAGCTAGCCTGCCAACTCCCTTGAATTGATTTGGACCAACCTTGACTTTTAAGATTGTAATTTTCATTTTATTAATGAATGTTAAATGATTGACTGCGCATCTAACTAAAAATACCGACATTGGTAAAGTAAAAATACTAAAGTGGCACTTAGGCAACATTACAAGGAGAGAGATTAAAAAAAATCACAGCATGTACTTAAGCATTTATTTCGAGTTTCAATGAAATACTCCTCATAAAAAATTAAGTAGTAAAATAATTAAGATAAATAAGGGTAAATCTTGTTTAAAATAAAAACCTTAAACCTCTGTCTATAAAGTTGGCAAAGTGGCACTTTAGAATTTTTATTTTTCCACTGTCGCTACGATTCCGAAAGTTTGAATGAACTTTCAGGACAAAAAATATTCTGAATATCCTATCGATCGGTGATAGTGATTATAAAGTGTATAAAGGGAAAAAAGAGAAAGCCTGTCTACACACAAATCCGTCTTTCTTTTTGAAAAAAATACAACAAATACAAACAAGGGATTATCCATTTTCGTTTCATCGGAGATTGTGAATTCAAAGGCTCCCGATTCGTTTATATCTAAAACGACCCAGTATTCGGTAATTCCCAAACCAGCTTCCCAGGCATGCAATACCCGAGGATTTGATTGTGATCTTAGAAGTTAGATTAAGTTTGAATACTATTTAGAATAAACTTAATCTAACTCCTAATGTTATAGTAGTAAACTAGTATATTAGTTGTACAGGCTAATAATTAATGTTTATGAATAATTATATTAAAATTTTGTTCTTGTATTGTCTTAATATAATTAAGTTTGACTGCATTAATACATAGTTTCAACCTCTGGAATAGAACACACGATGACATAACATAACGTTGTTAACGACTATTTTAGTCCGTTGAATTGAATGCGTGAAAATCCTATAAGGTACTTAAGTCGTATTATCCAATCAGGCTAAATATAACGGGTCATTGAACGTTTGTATAGTAGTATTGTATGTCATCGTCTTGGTTGGTAGTTCAATTATTGGGGAATACTGTTGGCACAGGATTGAGGATGACCGTTGTCTGAATGCAAGTATGTAATTTCTCCTTCTTTAATAGTTGCAAAAATTGCACTACTTAGGTGAAGTAAATATTGTTGGCTAGTTTACGCCCGCACCTTCATTATCGTGGATTAGTACAATGTTACATACTCCTATGACACTCGGGGATAGTGTATCTATCTATCAATGAAATATTTTTTCAAAATCGGATCATTACTTCAGGAGTTTACTCATATTGGGTACTTGCATACAAACTCACAAAAATTAGTTCCATTATCCACTAAATACAAACTCACGAAAATAGTAGTAATAGAACTGTTATGACAATCTGATTATTTTATGATAAAATAATGCGCCATTATCCGCCACACAATCAACCCAATCAACCGTGAGTTACTGATCTTCGTTTTGGGTAAAGCTGGACGTCTGAACCTGCAGTTTTACAAGAGTAGGTACTAACTTTCCATTGCAATGATTAACCCAACATTTTATTTCCAGGTCACCAAAAGTCAAAGAAGAATGCGAAAGCGAAGCCCTCAAATCGGACGCAGAAGCAGATCCCGAAGTCAAAGATGGCGGCGAGGGAGCCCTGGAAGCGAAGATGTCTTTGATGAACGGCATCACCGTCATCGTGGGCTCTATCATCGGCAGCGGGATCTTCGTATCTCCCACAGGGGTGTTGAAATACACGGGATCTGTGAATGCTAGCTTGCTTGTGTGGGTGGCGTCAGGTGTTTTTAGTATGGTAAGCATTTTTAATATATTTATGTAATGACTGCGCGTTTGGCGTCCTCGCTACCACCCACCGTAGCGTCGCGTTTGTGCGAATATCACAAATATTTGCCTCAATTGAGAATCAAACCCCGGATATTTGTGTCAAGTCTGGGTGTACTTTGTATCTGTTAATTGTATGTTCTCAAAGACAATTGTTTTGTCTTGAATTGCTCATAGAAAGACTATGTACTCTGAAATCGACCAGTTAGATATAAATTTATGTAAGTCTGTCTGCAAAAGCTTCTGAGATTATTTATTCCGAGATACCTCAAGAGACTTATTAGGAGGTATTTATTTTAAAATAAGCTGTTTAGGAGATTGCCTGTTAGTGGTATTACTTCAAAGCTCCCAGGGACTTATTTAAAAATGACTGACAATATTTTATTTTGCGTTTGACGTTATCAATTCAATCTTATCTTGCTTGATGGGAAGCTTATATAGAGTGTTCTCTATTGAATAAATACCCTTTTGAGCTAATTCCCTCACATACACACGTCAAAATACAGTAAGACTATTATTTAGGCGCGATCTTACATGTAAGGCGGACAGATTTTTTTGCATTCTTAGACTCCCCCAATGGGAAATTCACGGGCAAATATGTCTTCCTGCTATTTAATTTAAAATTAGACTAAATAATTTACATTTCGAGCAACAATTTTACAATGCAGACATCCCACAAAAACGCCCCTTCTTTGCCCGGTCCCTGTGGAAGCCTTTGTTCAGCAGTGGACTTGGCTGATATGATGATAATGATAAGGATCCTTCATAATTATTAAAATCTTTATTTCCGCTCAAGATTAGGACGTAATATTTTTTTATTTCAATAGACATTATAAGTAGGTATAATATTTACAAATTACATTTCTACACTATTTACAAATTAAAAATCCTTTAGTGATACAAAAATATAACAAAATTGATGTATAAAATATTCCTCGACATTCTTCATCTCTGGTAACATGCACATTTTGCAAACAAATTAAATAATATCACTACATAGTATAAAACAAAGTCAGTCGCTGTCGCTGTCTGTCCGTCCCTATGTATGCTTAAATCTTTAAAACTACGCAACAGAATTTGAAGCGGTTTTTTTTAATAAATAGAGTGATTCAAGAGGACCGTTTTAAGCAATTTAACATTACGCTACGACTCTTAGGAATGGGGTAACGCGGGTGAAACCGCGGGCCGGTCGCTAGTGAATTATAAATCTGAAATAATCATCACGAGTGAATCGGTTTCTTCTAGGCAAGCGCGCTCCATTGTAAATCGGACTGGCGGTCAAGCGCAAGCGTAAGCTTGCTCATCAAGAATAAAAAAATGCCTCTCCTTATCATTGTATCACATAATATGTATAACAATATTATACACCCCGTGTGGTCACTTACATCAACAATATTGATTAAATCACGTCCGTAATATAAACAAAACATTATCAGTCACATGCCCGGCAGAACACTACTGATAATGTAGGTACCAGGGATAGTAAACATAATTATTATCTATAGCATGGACCAACGGGTCAAGAATCAATAACAATGGGTGGTGAGTCCGATTCCTATCCGAGGATTTGTGTGTTCCACGGATATTTATTATAATTAATATTCTTTAATATGAACGTGCTTGCGTGTGTGTGTGTTTCTTTACTTCAAAACTAGGAGTATTCCTCTTTCGGCTTAAATTTTTTGAGGACCTCGATGATAGCAAACCTAATGTAAATATAATAGATACCTGTTTACCGCTAAAAGCACGTTATGCGTTTGGTAATTTCAGTAAATAGAAGAGAGAAGCCCAAAAGTCTGCCAGTGAAGTAATTTACACGAAATAGGACGGGAATTTACATTAATTGTTGCATCCGAATTCGAAAAATAACATATTTTGATTAAATTATATTTGACTAGCTTCTGCCCACGACTTTGTCTGCGTGGATTTGATGGTTTAGGCCTGACTTGGATAAAAAGAAGCCTATATGTTATTCCAGGCTTTAATCTATCTGTGTGCCAAATTTTATCCTGATCCGATCAGCCGTTCTGGCGTGAAAGAGTAACAAACATCCATACTTCCATACATCCAAATAAACTTTCACGTTTATAATATTAGTAAGGATTTATTTTGATATTACATATCGGTTTTCCTCTGTAACTGGACCTTGGGACCAAACATATTGACGCCTTCAATATGTTGACGATTCCTCTATCATGTTGCTATGGCAACAAACTTAGCACGTGTTTGATACACAAGTACCAAGTTGAAGAGTTTAGGCGGGAAAATGTAAAGTGCACTTTGTCGGTTTTATATTATTTTCCAAAACTTGTGTTTCTCCGAAATTTAATGTGTAATTATAGTGGATAGTTAACCATTAAGTGTTCGTGAACGTGTGCGAGTGTAGGCAAATGATATAAAATTGAAAATCGTGACTTTTGTGGTCACTCCTAAACTCCATCGATGCCTTAGTGAAGTTTCCACTGTTTTACTGGGGATTATTTTGTATACTTGACACTGGCAAACACAGAAAGTGTGGCGCCATCTTTATATATATAATTCTTCTGTGAGTGTGTATGTCACTGAACTTCTCTCAAACGACTGGACCGATTTTGATGAAATTTTTTGTGTGTGTTCAAGGGGATCTGGGAATGGTTTAGATCAAACGACTGGACCGATTTTGATGAAATTTTTTGTGTGTGTTCAAGGGGATCTGGGAATGGTTTTGTCCGCTGTCCGCTGTATTTCGCTTTATACGTAGCGAAGCACGTACCGGGCCGCTAGTATATTATAATCCCATGACGGGAATTAATAAATATTACTTGTTTACTCCATATACTTGACACTGGCAAATACAAAAAAAGTGGTGCCATATCCCATACCGGGATTAAAAAAAAAAAGTACCAAGTTCACTCATTAGCATGTGTGATCATTACTGCACTACCTGCAAACAATACTTTTATCTCTCTGAGGTCTAGACGGTTCGTTAACTTGTAGATAAAATCTGTATTTTTGTGCATTTTTAACCGACTTCAAAAAACTCAATTCGGCTGTTTTTTTACCTGTAGTAGGTAAAATTCGATCTGGCGGGTGGGACTCACGGTGGCTTAGAGGTCATAGGTAACCAGAAGACGCAGGTTTGAATCCAGCCCGCACTAAAATAACATTTTCTTTTTTCATGTTTTTCAGTTGATTTTTTTCGTAGTCGGCTTTAGTTTCTTTTAACATTTGTTTTAATTTCAATAATTGTTTACAAATTTCATATGTTTCGGTTTGAGATAATGTTAATACATCTTTTTTACCTATTATATTTTAAACAAACACATTCATAATGCTGGCAATTAAAAAGATGGATACATTTATTGTTTACAATAAATGTAAAGATTGGTGACTCCCAGATTCTTCTGAAATTTGTAAGAAACAGTTTCTAAGGCAGTTTCTAATTAAATAGAAAAAGTCAATAACACTTCGCTTGACACGGGAGACTTCAGAATGGGGCAAAGGACGAATTAACTACAGAGTACAGCTAGTTAAGTATAATATTAAAATGTTCAGAGTAATATTTTACCGTGGGAGAGCCATGCTTCGGCACGAACGGGCTGGCTCGACCGGAATGATACCACGGCCTCACAGAAAACCGGCGTCAAACAACGCTTACGTTGTGTTTCGCCGAGTGAGTGAGGATACCGGAGGCCCAGTCCCCTTTTAAAGGGTCGTCAACGCACTTGTGACACCTCTGGAGTTGCGGGTGTCCACGGGCGACGGTAATCGCTTATCATCAGGCGATCCGTCTGCTCATTTGGCCCCCTATCCCATAAAATATTCGAATTTAGATTAGCTTAGGCTATCACTACGCTAGAATCTGGTCAATGATAAGTACACAGGCTATTATCCAATTTATGTAACTGTAGCAATCAGCGGTTTTATAAGTAGGATAAAGTTAACCACAAGCTACTACCATAGTTGGTCCTGATAATATATAAACATAGAAATAATTACTAAATATTATACCAGCCCTATTTTATAATACTCTAAACGCGTAAACGTAGGTTAATAGGCCTAATGATTTATTGATATCTTCTAACATAAACATAACATGCCATCACGCCAGTATTCCCCGAAAGGTTAGGCAAAGGTGTACCTAAAGTACCTACACCCACATTTCGCTGGTATGTTTAGTTCCCACTTAATAGGGGATGAGCCGAACCGGGCACAATTCTAAACTCCGAGCTGCTACTGCGAATTTCATTTCGACTTGAATTGAACCCAGAATCTCTAGCGTAGTAGTGGCGTTTAGTACCACTACACTAATGAGGCAGTTAAATTCGTAAACCTTTAGTTAATGGGCTAAAGATGTTTTTTATCAAATTTAAATCTTTTTCTACCCTCAGATAGGTGCGTACTGCTATGCAGAGCTGGGTACCATGATCCGGCTGAGCGGTGCCGACTACGCATACATCATGGAGACCTTCGGGCCATTCGCCGCCTTCATCAGGCTCTGGATCGAGTGCATGATCGTCAGACCTTGCTCGCAGGTAAGATTCTTTTTTTTATGGGATAGGAGGGCAAACGAGCAGACGGGTCACCTGATATACACCTTTTAAAGGTCGGCAACGCACTTGTGACTGCTCTTTTGGTAAGCGATTACCGCCGCCCATGGATACCCGGTAATCGCTTACCAAAAGAGCAGTCACAAGTGCGTTGCCGACCTTTAAAAGAGGATTGAGCCTCCGGTAACCTCACTCAATCGGCGAAACACAACGTAAGCGTTGTATAAGGCCGGTTTTCTGTGAGGCCGTGGTATCACTCCGGTCGAGCCGGCCCATTCCTGCCGAAGCATGGCTCTCCCACGTGTAAACAATTTCAGGAGTTTAAAACATTGAATTGACAATTACAAGTATTTATGGACAGAAAATTGATTTGTGAAACTGTTATCATTAAAATCATGTTTTTTGCTAGTTTAATTGATCAAATAGTTTTTTAAATAATATAAGATAAATACTAAATCTAATTACAACGAACGTAAAAAAAAAACTATATATACATCTAAAACTAAACTAATCTAAACTGTTATTATATTGTCCTACTGCTGGGCACGGGTCTCTTCTCAGAATGAGAGGGATTAGGCTATAGTCCACCACGCTAGCCTAATGCGGGTTGGCAGACTTCACACGCCGTCAAGAAAATCTCTCAGGCATGCAGATTTCCTCACAATGTTTTTCTTCCGCCTTCACCGTTTCAACTATTATTGTTCTCATAGTATTGAAACAAAATTATAAAATACTCCTCGGTTTAAATGCAATGCAATTACTACACTTGTACCATTAAATTATCGCCCTTACAGGTGATACATCTCAATGATTAAATAAATAAATAATTAAATAAATAGGTCCATTGTTTCACTCTCATACAAAAGGACTTTTTGAGTCCAATTTATCTGTAAGTATATCAAAATTGATAAATCGTTCAGCGGTTTAGACGTGTGAAAACGTAACAATTAAATAAATGGTTGCCTTCGCATTTATTATATTAGTTTGGATTATTGAAACAAAATGATAAAAATGAATTAAGTATCATCTTATATCCTAATTTCTTATTATATTCATATATGCTTGTATTTTCCAAGGGTTAGGCAGAGGTATCTATATATAGGTACTTCCATTATTCACCGGTATCTTTTTTAAAGTCTCATGTAAAGGTAAATTTTCTTTGGTCCCATGTAATAGGGGGTGGGCCTACGCCTTCGTAACGTGATACCTACTTCACCAACAAAACAAAACCTTTGTTATATAAACGCTAAATAAGTATACTTATGTTGACTTTATTATTTCATACAGTTTCACTAAGTAACGTTTCATTTACAGTAATTGTGTTACAACAAAATAGTAAGGCATACAATGTAATTCGCATAAAAACCTACAAATTATCTTTTAAAACTTAATGACTAAGAGGTTACACCAAGGACAGTGAGAACAGTACCTATTTAAGGATGAATATTTACTTGGACACTATGCGTAGTAGTGATCCTAATAATAGCTATACTATTAACATAAGTAACAGATGTATAATATCCATAAACTATATACATTATGAAAAGAAACCTATAAATATACACTATTTACATAAAATACATGAACGTAAAAAAAGCTATTTATGTAAATCTAAAAGACAGAGGCGTGACTAAGCGTCAAAGTATTCTTCGGCATCGCTGTCGTCCGAGAAGGTGCCCAGAAGACTGGCAGCATTGCCACGCTGAATGGCAAAAACTTAGATATTGGTACAAGTTATACAAAATCTTACGTCAAACCTTACGAGGACTCGCCTAATTATTATGATTTTTCTATATATGTAATCCTACATCAATACTTACATGTTATATAACAAAATCCCCCGACACGCCTGTCTATTCGCGATAAACTCAAAAACTACTGAACGGAGTTTTGTACGGTTTTCACCAATAGACAGAGTGATTGACGAAGAAGGTTTAGGTGTATAAATTAATTAAGGTCTTGTGCAAATTGGTCGAAATATGACGATGATTGTTGAAAATGTCGGAAAAGTGAAGGCGCCTGTGAGCATTTATCAAAAACGCTGCCTAATCCCTTTAAAATACCCGTGCGAAGCTATGCGGGTTAATTGATTGTAAATACCTTATTATTTAAAAATAAACATCCTGAAGGATTAAAAGAAGTTGTCCTGTAGGAAAAGATTCTGTTGAGGCGTGTAATCGGTTTAATTAATTTTACAAATTTTTTTCTTAAACTTTGTCCCATACTTGGATTTTCTGTACTTACCTAGTGAAAACAATATCATGTGTTAACAAATCAGGGTTTTGTACCGTAATTCACAAAGATTATTAAGAATCTGAGCCTTTTCCTAGTTTAGATTTTGAAAGTTTCTTCATATAAATCGGCCTAGCCGCCACATTAATTTAACAAAGCTCTAAGTTTGAACGAGTGTTAATAAGTCGACTTTCTCTCAGTTAAAAAATAACCGCTTAAGGGTTTCGCAAAGCAATAAAAAGTAACTTTCACCATTTTGAACCCAAATACAAAATGTCTTTGAGTAAAATATTCAGGCTATCATCCAAATTATTGAATTCCACCAGACCCAACCTTGACATGTCATGTAGACCGTAGGTACCTCATACGGTCTCAGATTTACCTTTCATAAACCAATGTCTACAGTCTACTTATTGTTTTTGATAACATCAACCGTAACGATTCGAAATTTGAATATTCGTATGACGCAATAGCTAAGCTCAGTATGTCATCAGACGCCGGGGGGTAATGACGTTAGTACGTCATTCTTATTGCGTAGGAAAGACGAGAATGGAATACAAATTACAGTATTCAGCGGCACGGCCAGTAATCCGATTAAGGATGCCTCACGCCATTCGGCGTTTTCATGTCCCACTTTTATATGTATAAAACGATTATTTAGTTGAATTTTATCGTTGGCACTGCTATGGTTTAATGGGCCATAAGCATCTGACATTACTATGGGTTTTTGGATTTATTACATGTACCACAGGCATGTACTAACTAGATTTTGTTTTTACATAATCCGAATTAATTAATAATTATAAATTAAGGTACATATCTACTAAGGTAGGAACTGATTGCAAGTAAATATGTATGGCTGTGTCTAGGATAATTAAGTGGATTTATTAATAACGTAAGATTAAAAAGGCATTTTGTAATTTAACTTTAACTAAAATACTGTTCTATTGAATAACAGTCAGCCCTTTATTCTGAATGTGACGGCCCACGTACAATGTCGCTTTTAAGGAAATAAATTCATATATCTTAGATAGGTACATCGGCTGTTAAAAGAAAAGTAACAATTTCTTGTCTATTTCACGAGAATAAAACAAAACAAAGCTGAGCAGATTTGTTTTATTACAACGCTGACATTTTCCCTCATTGGCACCCAACGTGGGACTTATTTAAACAGAGCTTGCAGAGTATCCCCGTTATTGTGAGAAAAGATTTGTCTTTATTTGTTCATAAAGATTATTGAACTGATACTAGGTTACATTATGTGCGCATTTATTGGATGTAGCGTAATGTTAGATTTTATTGGCGCCCAACATGGGACTCGTGATAGTCTTATGTTTTTATTGTTAACCGGTGATCCATTCATTTATTTTTTCAAATAGGTAGGTATTTGTGCAGAATATGAATATAAAACTACCTAGCTTATGAATCTCTCCCAGGCTAACTTGACAAACCCTGATTAGTCAGCCTTATTTTAACAAAAATCTGGCAGTGAAAATCTGTACGAGTTTAGAGAGTCGGGGGTTAGCAGAAATATTAGCTACAAGAGGTTATCATGTAATCTGTTTTCACTAAGTGGATTTACGTTTTTGGTAATAGAGTAACAGTGGGGTTCAAAGGGCGAGCTTTCACCTGGCCACCATAACCTACAAATCTAACACATTATTTGTTTTCAGGCGATAGTGGCGCTAACGTTTAGCGTGTACGTGCTAAAGCCTATATTCCCGGAGTGCGACCCTCCTGAGGACGCCACCAGGCTGCTGGCGGCATGTTGTATATGTGAGTATGTTTAAGAGTAACTTTGATTTGACCTTTATTTAAGATCTTTTGGATTTTCCGAATAGCCAATTCTGCGTGTCTTGCCTTTAAAAATGTACGAATCCTGGCTAGTTTTCTGAGTAAACCCGCCAAAATCACATACCTAAGAGTCTTTTTGCACTTATCGATGTGGAATCGGCTTGAGCCAAGTGTGTTGAGCCACACTTTTTGTATTGCGTCACGTCATCCAAACCGAACTGAGGCGACAGACGAAACTGAAAAGCTGTTTCGGTCTGTCTAAGACGATTCTGCGTCGATAAGCGTGGGGAGACTTTAAGTAGGCTCACATGCATCATAAAACAGGAGGTAACAGGTAAATATGACAGCTTGTATAATGTATGGATGTGAAGAATATACATAATATTTTTTCTTACCTAGAATTATGCTTTCACTTGCAATTCTATAATAAAATCAAAACACAGCAATCGTTATATAATTATTTTTGGTTCACGATCCCTTGCTGAGACCCCGTTTTACTGGGCTTAATTAAATTTCTTTCAAACCAAATTCCGACAACCTCTGAATTGTAATGTGAAATACAGGGGAGGTAAAAGAACCAAATGATTTTAGTACTCACGTGCCACAACTTTGAACAGAATGACATTTTCAATTTGTATGTCGACTCATCAGTCGACATAACCTTTTTTTTGACTAAACAATGTGATTTTTGATTCGACATAGCGGATATAGCTCTTGTCGAGGTTGATAATTTTGCATAGCTGGTAACTTTTCCTCTTCTTCATTGAAATTCCTTTTGTATCAGTGTGTGTTAGGTACTTACTTACCTACTTTTCAACTGATTAAAAAGGCTTGTAATATTTTTATAAACGGTGGTAATAATTATTTTTATGTTTAAGTCTCGACTGAAATTTTGTATGTTGAACCACAGGAAAGTAAAAGGAGGTTTTACCCTTAATATTTTTCTCTGTAGAACGAGGAAGTATGCAAGTTATTTTAATAAGTTCCGCTGAACTTAATAGCTTCTGGATTTCTATTGGATATTTATGTCACTGTCCTAGTTTTCAATCTGCAGAAATGATATGTTTTTATTCTTGAATTTTTCGCGCAATTTCATTGGCGCTTTTTTATTACCTATCTCTTCTTCGTATCTCTTTTGTATTTAATTTATTTGTATTGTATTGAATGGAATAAGGAATTTCATTATAGTTTTTCATTCCATAATTTATATTTTTGACAATTGTCTTTAAGATTGTAACATTTTTTGTATGAGATCTTGTTTACAGAAGGTTACTAATAATACTTTGTATTATCTAAGAGCACTTTCGAAATATAATATTAATTATATTTTACAATTTCCTACGTTACTTACGATGAAATAATACATTACTGATATCGCAATCACTCAGCACGTGTTCTGGCTGTGTTACCAGATGCTAGCGATATGGAAGAGTAGGTATCTGCTAGGACGCTGGTGCGCCAAATTTAGTTTAATTTTTATTTCACTATCCCTTTATAAATAAGTGAAGGATGATGAATATATGTATCTAATGATGTCATCATTTTAAGCTGATCATATAAACTAGATGGAAAATATCCATCTGTCAAAATAACCTACGATGTTCGTCCCCAGTGCTGCTCACGTTCGTCAACTGTTGGTCGGTCCGCGCCGCCACGAGGGTGCAGGACTGGTTCACGTATGCCAAGCTGCTGGCGCTGTTCATCATCATCGCCGCCGGCATCTACCAGCTGTGTAGAGGTATACCTTCTTGTCATGTTTATTGTCATAAATTCATTCTTCTTGAATGGTGTTTCTTTGATCCGATCGGGATTGCCCCTCATTATGTTGCAGGCAGAAACAGTCTTATTGAGTTGAGAGAGTATTTAGGTTTATGTCTAGTTATACAGTGTGTCATATACTCATATTTATACGGGTGAAATTTAATAATCGCGAAAAATTAAAATAGCTGCTTATAAGTGTGGTTGTATGTGTAACAAAGAAAATTTAGAACACGTGATTAAGTAAAATAATTATACGTTTGTAGTATTACAAAGAGAGTTTGGCAACGTCTCGTGCGTCTCAACGCCTACTGTTCTCGTGAACAGAAAAAAATAGATACTTAAATGATAGTAAGTGCAAAGTGTTAATACTTTACGTAGTGGCATAATGAATTGAACGGGTGTGGGGGGGGGGGGGCGAATATTTGAATAAGTACTTGCTGCCTACCTGAAGAAAATAACTTAGTTTGCACCATCTAAGATAAAAAATAAGATACCTATGTTTTTTTAGGTTGTGTTTATTTATGTATTTTTATTGTATGTATTTTTTTTTAATTTAGATTAGTAATGGTTACTGAACCTCCCATTTCGATTTGTCACATGTTTTCAAAGCTATATATAGGCTGTATATAGGCTTCCTTTTCAAGTCTAATAATTTATAAACGTCATTCAATGATTCCAGAATTGTAAATTGGACGACCAATCTGATTTAATTGACAACATTTCACTTTTTTAACATCCATATATCATAATTTTATTTGAAACTAAATCGAAAAATAGGGTACCCGTATTTTTTATTGTCCCGATAATCAATCATTTTCATATTTATTTTCGACTTTAAAGTTCTTTTTATTCTAAACAGTTGTAAGTGCCTAAAGACGTCATCTGTACGGTTAAACGGGTTAAATGGCGACATAACGTTTTTCTTTTTTTTAAACGTTGCCCCACACTAGGAATTTCTCCTGTATCGTGGGTGCATTTCACAAACACAAATTATCACTTACACAAACACCCAGACCCGGAACAACTACCTGTAGATCATACAAATATTTGTCCCGTGTGGAGATCGAACCTACAACACGTAACATAAAAGCTGATCGCTCAGCCGCTACGCCAGACGTGCCGTCAATTGAAATAACAGACTTGTGCCCCTGTTCATATCGACAGATTTTTTTAATGCATGCGCAGTTTATAATAATAATAATATGAATAATGAATAAGCCAACATACCTAAGAACACTTAATTTACAAAGATCTTGACATTCTGAGTGTGAGAGGAGGTTTGTGCACAAAAACTGATGTAAAGTGTAGCTCTCACCAAGGCTGTTCTTGGTTGAGCTGGGGCTTTGAACTAGTATTCTAGCCTACGGCCATGGTTGCTCTCAATCCCTAATAGACACATCAGACCGCGGAGAGCGCTAACGGACGCCCAGTCCGCCATGAGCTGTCACCAGCCTGCAGGCAGCTAACTTAGGAATCAAACGCGAGTGTTTGGCACACATCTGTCTGCTAGTAGACTGCCAGGCAATATAGCTTGTTGGTCGGCGAATGAATACGAGACCCATAGCTCCGACCACAAGGCAAGGGGCAGCACGTGCGGTTTTTAGTTAGTATTGGTTCAACATACCTCTCAGGCAGTAAAAGGTCTACAAGAATTTTCCACACTTATTGATACATACCATACAATCACGCCTGTATTCCCCAAAGGGTTAGGTAGAGTTCTACTAATTTACACCCAGATTTCAGGCTAGGCAGAGCTCATCATCCTCATCCACTTTTATCATGCGTACCGCTGAAATGTGGAATGTGCTTCTCGAGTGGGGTCTTACCCGATAGATATAATCTGGGTGTTTTGTGAATCGGTTTCTCGGCGCTCCGTCGAAGATCGCAGTGTCGCTTAACATCAGACGAATTGGCGGCCAAGCGTAAGCCAATCACGAATAAAAAAAAATTACATGGGCGGCCTGCACTACCTGTAAGATAGCAGGACTCTTCTAGCATACCAGTCGCGCAAATATCTGCCTCGCTAGACTAGTGGTCCCACGACCACTAGACTAGCGAGGCAGTTATTTGAAGATACTCAAATCAACACCTTACAAAACCTTACAAGATAAAACAAATCCTTCAGGTACTACTAACATCGATTGCTCAAGACTATAATGAACCATAGAAATCAAAAACCACTTGCGTAAACAAATGTAAAACAAACTTATAAACTATTTAAACAATAAATATTACGTTATAGAAGAGAATGTGTGATTAAAACTATGACCTAGATTCCTATGTCGTCTTTACTCAGGGTCACATGTTAGCTTCCAATTTAAACAAATGTTGCTCTTTAAGGACACTTCATGAAGTGTTTAAAATCACTAGAAGTTCCTGAGGTAAGCAATGCAAGTCTTGAGACCTCTCTCTTTGGTGACGCGGGTCTTATTGGCTACAGCCTCGGATCTACGATTGTTCCGAACTGGTGCAGAAACTTTGTTAATCTACTGCCACCTTGTCAAGTAGCAGTAGATCAAAGAGGATATCCTGCACTACAAAAAACGCCCGTAGGACTTCTTCCGATGAAAGGTAGTCTATCTTCTTCTACAAAATTCATCAAAATTGTTTCTTTTCTTTAGGCGTGAAACCTTAAGGGTATTACATTGCCCAATGACCTTGAGGATTTAGTCTTTGTGCTAGTATTTGTTAGTCACAGGCATTGCGGGGGTGCTTCACGCAGGGTGCTAGTAAAATAAAAACAATACAAATTGTTAATTACGTCATTACAATTTTTTTGGTATAAAATTCATGACTAACTATTAAGCCGTTAAAGAGAGAAAATACAAATTAGGTTAAAAAATGCCTATTTACTTCAATTATTATCCAAAATTCAATTATTAAACAATACAATTTGTTTGTGATGACCTTAAGTATAACATATATTTTTTATATGGCAATCGCACATAAGGATTCCACTAGAAACTACTTTAAAGCTGGGGTGTTTTTTTGGATTTGAGCGATGTAATGCCCTTAACAAATAAATATTTATTTAGGATAAGAAGTATCTTAGTAGATATAACATTTTATAAATGCATTATGAAAATATTTGCTCCAAATATTGATTGTGTTAATTTCTATCAACCGAATAAAAAGTAAAAACCAAATAACTTTGTGACGTTCGTAATTATTACACAATCGTGTTCACGACGCAAGCTTTAAACTTGACCGTGATCTACTATTCTGTTTATGCAGATCTGACGAATAGAAAACGATACTGATGTCGCGTGATTATATTTTATTGGGTTTTTATGATAATTCTTCGAGACGAGAGGGGCTCGCGGCGTGACAATCGCGTAGAATAGTTGTTCAGCGAGGTTAAGTAAGAAAAGTGACTGTTTTTTACTTATCAAAACCTCGTAACTCGTATCACGCCTGTATTCCCCGAAGGGTTAAGAAGGGATGTACTATTGTACACCCACAGTTCCCTATAATGTTTTATGTTCCATGTAATATGGAGTAAACCGGGCATAAATCCAAACATCAAGTTGCTACTGAGAATATCATAGAAAACCCCAATAACACTTTAACGTACAATCAGTACGTTAAAGTGTACTAGTTGCACGGTTCGAAAAGGTTGATCCTATGGAGAAGAATGCGGCAAGAAACTCCATGGACACTCTTTTAAAATAAATGGCGTTACAATCTTCACTGGTACAAAGTTGCGATATGAGGATGTGTGAACATTGAATGCCAAAGTTGGACCAAAGTCGATAATAACTAAAGGGTGCTCAGTATTTGAGAACTCGATGTCATTATAAGAAAATAAATGAACTATGTGGTAAAATACACACATCATCAAAGCAGGATATAAATTAGGAGTCCACTCAGACATGCCACAATGTACACACATTTACAGGTTCAGTTGAGGTAAACAATACTAACCCTATGAAGACATCTCGAAATGTAATGAATACTGATTCTGTGAAAACTATGTCTTAAGGCTCGCACGCATCAGTAATAATTCCTCTGGTGATACAGGGGTCGATGCAGCGTTGATAACTTACCATCAAGTGACTCGTTTGTCGACATGATTAACAAAAAAAAACACTATGGTTCCCGTGACCTGCCGAAGCCGAGAAGATAACAATAATTATTTTGCCTACAAAATGTACATATTATATTAATGTTGATATAACCCAGCGGTACCGATGTATCTATTACATTATTTATCTAGTTTGGATAGTCGAGAAACACTTGACATTGGCTGGCTACGTCACTGTGGGAAGTGTTCGGAAAAGCGGGCCATTCACTGGCAGACAAAATGTATTGTATTGAAACATAGCGTAACAAACATTTGACGAAGGGAAGGGTTAGGCAATGGTGTACTAATAAATGTGTGAAATAAAAGGTGTGTTATAGTTATGCATTGTGTATTATAGTAATAAGTGAGCCGATTGCCATTAATCGGACTTAAATCCAAACTCCAAGTTGCTGAAGGGAATTTCTTTGCATATCCGTAGAATCCAATAACACTGCTCGATTTAGGAATCGAATTTTAGCAATCGCGCTTACGACAACTAGTCTAATGAGGCAGATTATATATGTTTATAGTTTAAATTGGAAAAAAACATAATTAAAATTGAAAATAATTACTTTAATAATTATGTTTAATTTGCTGATCCAATTTTCGTTTTCTTTTAAGTAAATGTTATGACATGCTTAATAGAAAGCGGTGAAATTTTGGGGCATCTTTTACTATAGTCACTCATAATATCATGATTGATTACATAGACCACACATACTAAAACCAATCAACAGTAGCAACTTATTTTAAGTGAGAGAATAAAGTTTAACTTCTGTTTCTTCTTACCACGGCATGGAATTTTATTATACAGCTCATGTTGGTCGATGCGATAGACAAAAAGGTAAAAATTATTTATTCTTAGCCAACGGGCTTGCTGATAAATATTGTGTTTTTTTTCTGGACTATATGTGGATCAAAAATCTAAAATTGCGCTTAGATACGAAGACAGTAAAAAAGTGCAATATGCTGTTATATTTATGAAATAAATAGATATCTTATTAAATATTAAAAATATTTATTCTTTGTCATACCTAAATGTGACAAAAAATACTCCAACTCCAACAATAATTTCAGACAAATGAG
This sequence comes from Acronicta aceris, assembly GCA_910591435.1. Taxonomy (NCBI): domain Eukaryota; kingdom Metazoa; phylum Arthropoda; class Insecta; order Lepidoptera; family Noctuidae; genus Acronicta; species Acronicta aceris. Next base: position 9,746,037 of record OU342780.1, on the reverse strand, counting down.
TGCGTGAATAGGGCGCCTTAATAATAATAATGTCAATCGCAAAAACCTGTCTCTAATGAGTTCAAGGCCTTTGATAAAAGACCGACTGATAACGTGCGCCGACCAATCTCAGAGTAAATTGCGTGAACACTCGAAGAGGATTGGATGCTTGCTTCAGGAAATATGAAAGGCCAGTAATTGATTGAATTGAGTCATTCGTTTGGTGCATCTTGAGATCATGGTCTCACTTTGATATCGATAATAAAACATCATATTAATACAAAGGCCTAGGAGACGTTAACGAGATTATTTAGACTTTTGCCTAAGTGATAGGGAGAGGCCCAGGATAGTAAATACTGTACTGAATTAGGAGAGGCCCTTTGCCCTGCATTGAACACAAAAGAGGCTATACAAAAAATACTGTTCTCTCTCATGAGCCGACGACCATAGATTTGCGAAGGTCAGATTCAAAGACAATCTAATCTAAACTGAGATCTAAAGATTACACTTAGATTCGTGTCTGAATCTTTAGTGTAATGCTTTGGGAATTAAGCATTGATCTACCTATTCTAGAGAATGATTAATGTAATTTTAGATTAAGTATCGGTAATTTAGAGTACTTATATTAAATTTAATCTTATATTAAGCATTATATTAATTTAATCTTAGATTAAGGACCTATGGTAATTTAGAGTACCTACCTTTGTTAAATTTAATCTTAGATTTAATCTTATATTAAGAAAAGATAATATAGAGAATTATTAACTTAATCTTAGATTAAGTACCTATAGGTAATTTAGAGTACTTATGTTAAATTTAATCTTAAATTAAAACTTAAAAAAAAATTAGGTAATCTTGAGAATTGTTTATATAATTTAGATTAACCTTAATAACGTAACCTCATTAGTCTAGTGATCCCAAGCGCGATTGCTACACTAGAGGTCCTGGGTTCGATCCCCAGGTCGAGCAAACTGTTATTGGGTTTTTCTATGATATTCTCAGTAGCAGTTCGGAGTCTGTATTTGTAAATACCCGGTGAATGGCTATAGGCTCGCCCCCTATAACATGGGACCTAAACATACCGGGGAGCTGTGGGTGTACGTTAAGTACACCTCTGCCTAACCCTTCGGGGAATACAGGCGTGATGGTATGTTTGTTATGTATCTAGATAATGATTAATTTAATCTTAAATTAAGTTAACACGTCGTGAAAGTTCGTTCGGCACTTAATGAGTGTCTGTCCTAATAGCAGTGGCGTTGACATTGACATAATGACAAATGAGCGCGTTATCAAACTAATCATGATAATTTATGGTGAACTTTCATGACATTGTTATAAAAACATTATCAGAAAGTCATTTATCCTAACTTAATTGAAAAAGAAAGTCGACTTTCTGACGGATAATGGTGAAACTTCGGAATGATGGTTAGACTAACTGCATTTAATTGAAGATCTCAGGAGTATGTATTCTGGGACGAGCACCCAGTCGAATAACACCTTGGAGAGCAACAAATCTTTCTATATATAACATAATAATCAACCCATTATACTGTCCCACTGCTGGGCACAGGTCTCCTCTCAAAATGAGAGGGATTAGGCTATAGTCCACCATGCCTGCCTAGTGCGGTTTGGCAGACTTCACATTCACACGCCATCGAGAAAATCTCTCAGGCATGTTGGTTTCCTCACGATGTTTTCCTTCACCGTTTAAGCGCGTGATAATTAAACATGACTTCGAAAAGTTAAAGGTGCGTGCCTTGGGTTCGAACTCGAAACTTGGTAGTCCAACGGTCTTACCACTAGGCTATCACTGCTTTCTATAGGAATGTGATTATTTTGTTCTTCACGACTTTATAAATAAAATATTATGCATCTATTTACCACCATCATGTATTCAACACTAGTGGTATCGGTAGCTCAAACAAAATCGTAATTTCTTACTTTTTACCCGATTGCGCCAGAAGGAAGGTTATGGTTTTTGAGTATATATATACTCGTATACTACGTATGTACCTACTTATGTATATTTGGTAGGTACGCTCTGTGGCCTAAACGATTTGATGGATTTTAGCTCTCGGATGGAAACAAGATGACCAATCTCATGCAATCGGAGCTATTGTCTCCGACTGCATGAGATTGGTTTTGGAGTTAAATGAAATTTCAATTTCTATAATAATCGCTACATGATATGTCAGCTCGACTAAGAGTTTCTCTCTTACAGCTGTTTTTTTTTTAAAAACGTTGCCCCACACTATGATTTTCTCTTGTATCTTACACAAAGACTAATTATCAAATACATAAACACCCACACACGGAATAATACCTGTAGATCATACAAATATTTGCTCCGTGTGGGGATCGAACCTACAATCCGTAGCACAGAAGCCGATCGCTCAGCCGCTAAGCCAAACGTGTCGTCAAAATATTCCCAATGTCCGCTCTTTAACTCTTATAAGCTCTTTGATTGCCAGAGATATTTAATTAAATAGTTAAATAATATCCGGTAACTAGGTACCTACTGAATGGAGCAATATTATAGATTGTATCGTAATCTGAAGAGATATCGCTGAATTTCAGCAAGTGTGAAGCAACTGCGTCTGCAGTCTAGTGTTTCGAGTGACCGCGATGTGGAATGACCGGTCGTTGACCGAAGGACACTGATTTTCACTGGTTGAAAACTGAAATAAAGATGGTGATGTGGGGTCAGTAGTAGGCATGGAACATTTCGCAGATAGCATGTGGAAAATCACATGAAAATAATTTTTCATACGTCACACCTGCCACTAAATAAATTCAGCCTGCTCAAAATCGCATTTCAATGAAATCGTATTTTAATGGAATCGCATTTATAACAATCATAACCGCGCGCTTATTCTGCCACAGACTAATAAGAAATAATAATATTAATATGCGTTTATTTTAGAATTATTTGCCATATTTATTATTATTTTTTTATACATAAGTTTTTATGGTTTGGCTACTACGTCCTTTAGCCAAATCTTTATAATTATCTTTAGTTATTTTTAGTTGTTTTTATATTGCTGTCCGATGTGCGTGAAGTCGCTCAAGGCCCTAGCAGAATACCAGCGCCGCGTCATTCATTGCAATGACGTTGCACATGCTGAGCTAGGGTCCTTTTTTGTTCTCACAAATCAGCACAATCACAAGTTTAGTTTTAGTATTCCATTTTTTTTCTTTTTAATGTGTTTTTCTTTATATAATTATCCTTTATGTACTGTGAGGACAAAATAAATGTGTTTCTTTCTTTCTCTTTCTCTTCTTCATTTTGTTGACGATTTCATTGTAAGTAGCAAAATAGCTAATAAAAATGATTTTGAATGAAAATTCATTGCCAACGAAAAGTAGCAGGCTGCTAAACGCATGTGAAATCCTTGTGAAAAAGAATCATAATATCAACGAATGAAAAGTAGCAATCATTTCCATGCCTAATCAGTAGGGAAAGAATTAAGTACCTATCTATGACTAATAGGAGTTTTTAGACAAGACTCAAGGCTCATTCGCTAATTACATGGGACCTAAACATATAGGAATAAGGTGACTGGCGGAAGCTGAATGCGACAAGCCGAAGATAGGGCGAAATGGCGCACATTGGGGGATTACGTCCAGCTGGACGTATAAGTGTGGACTGTAAGGAGTATAAAGCTGATGATGTTCAAGTTCAAATGTTTTTATTTTAAACTAGCTTTTGCCAGCGACTTCGTCCGCGTGGAATAGTTACTTTGTTCCCTAGTTCTTCGCCCGCGGTTTCACCTGCGTTGCCCCGTTCCTAAGGGTTGTAGCGTGATGTTTTATAACTTGAAACCTTTCTCATGAATCACTCATTTTCCCAACATTTCCCTTCACTGCTCTGCTCCTATTGATCGTAGCGTGATGAAAAGTATACTATAACCTGCCCAGGAGTATGAAGAACAATTGTACCCAGTTTCGTTGAAATCCGTCGAGTGGTTTTTGTTTCTATAACGAACATAGAGACAGACAGACAGACAGACAGACAGACAAAAATTTTACTGATTGCATTTTTGGCGTCAGTATCGATCACTAATCACCCGCTGATAGTTATTTTGGAAATACATTTCATGTACAGAATTGACCTCTCTACACATTTATTATAAGTATAGATAAGCTTTTACAAGCGTTTATGAAACGTTATGTTTCTAGTTGCACGGTTCCAAAAGGTTGATCTTATGGAGAAGAATCCGGCAAGAAACTCCATGGACACTCTATTAAAATATATGATGTTACAATCTTCACTTTTTTTATGGGATAGGAGGGCAAATGAGCAGACGGGTCGCCTGATGTTAAGCGATTACCGCCGCTCATGGACACCCGCAACACCAGAGGAGTCACAAATGCGTTGTCGACTTTTTAAAAGGGGATTGGGCCTCCGGTAACCTCACTCACTAGGCGAAACACAACGTAACCGTTGTTTGACGCCGGTTTTCTGTGAGGCCGTGGTATCACTTCGGTCGAGCCGGCCCATTCGTGCCGAAGCATGGCTCTCCGATGTAAAAACTGACTGGTACAATATTGCGATATCAGGATGTGTGAACATTGAATGTCAAAGTTGGACCAAAGTCGATAATTACTAGAAGGTTCTGAGTGTTTGAGATGATGATGATGAAACATATAGGCAAACTGTCGGTACTAAATTAGTATCTACACCAGTACAGGCATGATGTTAGATTGATCTAAACGAGGAAAGTGCTATTAAAAATATTATTAAGTAGCACAGAGTTCAAATGTTTGATTCACATGGTTTCGTGAAATGAACGAACTGTAGCATCCAGGAAAAAATGCAGTACATTCCTTGGAATTACCTTAGAACTAATAATTAAGTCTGCGAATTATAATTATTCAATTTATGAGTCAACACCACATCAAGGTGTTGTCCTTTTTGTTAAATAATCACCCAAATCGGTTGGGAAATCTTACATCCAAAAAAATGTAGACAGGGCCAAATGTATTGGAACCTCTTCCTCTTTGAAGTCGGCTCTATAAATAGCCAGCATGACAGACTATGTTGATACGTGATCTGACTGAGTGCCGTGTCCAGACAGTGCACAGTGCACAAATGAAAGATAAATTCCGACTTCCTCCAGACCGTGGGCGGTACAAAGAGAACATTATTACATGATTGCTGCAATCCATCGTTCCGTCAACGGCTGTCCGTGTGAATCAAAACGACATTACAAAAAAGTAACTGTCTCATTGTCCCAAACGCAACTGCTACGCTAGAGGTCCTGGGTTCTATGAAATTCTCAGTAGCAGCTCGGCGTTTGGTTAATTGCAATAGGCTCGCCCCCTAGTAGTGTACATGGGACTAAGGGACTGGACTATGGGACTGACACTAAGGCCTGATTTATCAATCATTAGATATCTTTTAAAATTGACGTTTGACTGTTTTTGTATAGAAAAACTGTCAAAAAATCATATTTATTCTTCCGATAAAGTTATCTGGCGGTGGAAAATCGGCCCCTAGTCATTATTATATTAAAAATATTTATGCAATTCTTGAGAAACGTAAATCCGACTGGTAGGTACCTAGTGTCAGAGATCAACGGGTTCAAATAAACAAACTTTTCAGCTTTTGTATATAATTTAATTATAATGTTTTTTTTTTGCAGGTGAAGTGCAACACTTCTCGTTCGAGGGTACCACTAGTGATGTGACCTCCATCGCACTCTCCTTCTACTCTGGACTGTTCGCCTACAATGGATGGTAAGACATTGTCTTCACATTTTGAAAACTATATAGTAAGTAGTTGCCTGCAGCTGGTTGAGTTAGAGTCCTGATTCAGCGATGAACTTTTTTAGTAAGCTTAACCTATCTCAACCAGTGGCGATCACAATAGACTGACTGCGATCGCAGTGATACTATAGAAGCAAGCAAATAGCGGTTTCAAGAGTAACAAACTATTTTGGTAAACTCACAAGAAAATATTACCACTACCACCACGAACTACCACCGCAGATCATAACATACATAAAATCCAACAATCAACTTCTCTTAAGTTAATTTTTAAGTTTTCCGGCGGACCGAATTTCTCTTACAAACGTAATACTGAAATAAATCGTAATCAAATTCTGATAGGTATTATTCGGATTCCGATACCGTTGATCTTGGTTCCTACTCTACCATCTCTTCCAAAATACTTCATTGGAAATAAATGTAAGCAAATGCAATTGTTGATAACTTTACCAAGTTTGGAACCATTTTCCGGTCTTTTATTTCCAGTGAAGTAGTTAGTAGACAAAATATTACCGCAGGAACCTAGATTAACGGTATCCAAATGTGAATAATAACATAATTTGATAAAATATTATCTGGATTACAATTTATTTCGGTATTAGGTTTTTGTGGGCAATTCAAGCTCCGCCGGACCCTTAAAAAAATTCAAAAGAAACATTATCTTTTGATTGGTATAAAGTAGTTAGCTTTAGCCAAGAATGATAAATAACATTCTTTAAATAATAGAAAAAGTAGTAAAAAATCAGGATAACTAATGTACTTCATAATGTCACAGACTATTTAGAGATGATTAGGTATGTATGCTTGTAAAGTAAGAATTGCTGCCGACAAACAAACTGCATAGCAGTTTGGCAGGCTTCATTATAGTTATGATTTGTATAAATATTTGATAAATAATAATAAAAAACTGGCCTGGCTATGCATACTTAGGTTTTCGTTGTTACCGTCGTTGTTACATAGAACTTTCGACCTAAATGATCATTTGTTCGCGAAAAAAAATCAAGAAACGTCGACATTTGGATTTGATCCCTACTTTAATTGTCATCTTTCATTGGCCAAATAATTTTATTGTCGTTGTTACTACCTACACTATTGCACACATAAACTGTTGCTTAATCTTTGGCTCCTGGCTCATTAATGTAGTGGTTCTAGGCGCCACTGCTACACTAGTTTCGATTCGCAGGATAAGAAAAATGTTATTATGATTTGCTGTGAAATTTTATTTTCTGTTGCTACCAGGAACTACCTGAACTTTATAATCGAGGAGCTGAAAGACCCCGTGCGCAACTTGCCGCGTGCTATCGCCATCTCATGCACGCTGGTTACCGTGGTGTACACGTTCACCAACGTCGCCTTCTACACCACGCTGTCGCCTACAGAGGTGAGAAATCCAAGAAACACCCTAGCTTTAAAGATGTTTCTAGTGGAATCATTATGCGTGTTTACCAAACACAAACAAACAAATTGTATTGTTTAATAATTGAATTTTGGATAATAATTGAAGTAAATAGGCCTTTTTTAACCTAATTTGTATTTTTTCTCTATAACGGCTTAATAGTTAGTCATGAATTTTATACCAAAAAAATTGTAATGACGTAATTAACAATTTGTATTGTTTTTATTTTCTTATTTCTTTGAATATTTTGAAATAACAAAGAAATACCCGAAACCTCACTAGCACCCTGCGTGAAGCACCCCCGCAATGCCTGTGACTAACAAATACTTGCACAAAGACTAAACCCTCAAGGTCATTGATTGGGCAATGTAATACCCTTAATATTATTTTTTGCAATAATAGCAATGTGTGTCGCACATTACTAGTATTCTTGTTAACCCTCGTGCTAAGCTAAATGCTTGTGTTACGAGTGGGTTCATGTCGGTTCTTCTGGGCACGTACTACATGAATGACAGGGATTGAGGAGTGTACTTTGACGCTTCGGAGTGACAATTATATTTTGTATTAAATACATTATGTAAGTAAATAGATTATTTATTAATATTTCAGTATTATGTAACTATGCAATATTTTAACAAAATTGAATTATTTCGTTAGTTATGAATATCTATCTCTGTTTTTTTTTGTTTTCGCAAATTAAAAGACTATAAACCTATTGAGACATGAAAATAGTAATCGCGACATTAGCTACCTATACAACATTCACGACTATATACGATAAAAATAAAAAATATTTGAATAATGGCTGAAAAAAATTATCATAATTATGAATGTACACAATGACATTCATTAGGTATTTCTAATCAGTAGGTACCTACTCCAACTTTCTAAGCTGTCCATAAGATACGATTGTAAATTTTGACAGCAGCTGTAGGAAGCGATTTAACTTGGTACCGTCCGAATTCGAAGGTTAGCTCTACTCAATTGCTCTTGTAATAATTATTGTAATTACTTCACATTACACACAGAAATTAAGATAATGTCCATGTAATTGCTGTCCTTAGCTCTGGCTAAAATTATTTTGTAGCATTGCTTTAATATTTACACTGCACTAAATAGTTTTAAGAGTTTTATACAAATAACTTTACATTTGCGAACGAATTTCGTTATTTTATTTTATATAATTTTGGTTCTAGCTTTTTCCAGGGGTTTCACTCGCATGCCAAAAGGGATTTTGAAGCAAAAGGTAGCCCTCCAAGATCCAATCTTTTGCCATAAGTACCAATACCAATTATTTCAGCGGCATAGGCGTTAAAACGTAAGGAATAAACAGATAGACAGAGATACTTTCGCATTTCAGTATTATATTATTATTAAGGATTAGGTACCTACCTATTCTGTATTTTTATTTCAAGCAACAATATTACATACTTCTTCCATAAAACTATTTTTGGCAGTGCGCGACCAAGTTTCCAAAAAAAAACTTTAAAAGCTTATATCTTTATTTAAATTATTTTTTCAGTCTAGGAATTATTTTTTAATAACATTTTGAATAGGATTTATTATTTTTAATAAATCTAAGACCAGTAACTACCCTATTGTTCTCAGGTGCTTGGTTCCGCGGCGGTGGCAGTAACATTTGCAGAGCGCCTGTTCGGGTGGTTTGCTCTCTCTATTCCGCTGTTCGTGGCAGCTTCCACCTTCGGGGCTGTTAACGGAGTACTCCTTACTTCTTCCAGGTAATTCATGGTCTTGGCAAGTGTCATGAATCAGACGAGCATACGACCAGATGATCTATGATGATGATTTCCACGCAAAAAAATAATATTTGTAGTAGGTATAAAGTAGATTAGCTCTGATCCTAAGATATCAGAATAACTAAATAATATAATGAATTTTCAGTTCAAAATAAAAAATTTGACTGAAGTAAATACCTTCATATTACTTGAATGAATTGATTCTGAGTTATAATATTGACTTATTTTAACAATATAGAAAGTAAATTAATGTAACTATCACGAAGGTTGAGTCATGAATCATGAAGGCTATGTACAAAACACAATCGCGATACCAATTCAGATTATTTTTGAATTCTAGCTAAGTATCTGATGTAAAGTAGCGTTAGAAAATTTATTTCATAATTGTGTTTTTATTAGATTGAGTAGGTATTTCATTAAATTAAAAGAGTGTCCATGGAGTTTCTTGCCGGATTCTTCTCCATAGGATCAACCTTTTGGAACCGAGCAACTAGAATCATAACGTTTCATAAACGCTTGTTAAAGCTTATTTGAAATAAAAACATTTGAACTTGAACTTGAAATACTCGATTACGATTATGATCAACCCTCCTAAGTATTTAAAAAAATTTCAATCTAATAAAAATTATGCATGGCTCTAAGATCATCTTCTCACCCTTAACTAAGACCCGTGCCCAGCAGTGGGACAGTCTTTAAAAGGGTTGATTATGATGGTTAAATTATACTAATATGTGGCTTTGCACAGTTTTTACACTTGGGTAATAAGTTCTATAAATTTGGCTGAAAGAAGGTACAGATCGCTCGAGACCGCCCATTACTTACTTAAATCTTTACAAAGTTTTCTCAGCCATTATTATTTGGTAAGTAAAGAAATATATGTGTAGGTACTAATGTATAAATTTTTGGAATCTCATCGGCTGTCGAGCTCTAGATATTCACCGGAAATGGCGCAAAAGGGACTTTGATTCCTTTGCTTACAGCCTATGGTCATATAATATACATTAATTCTTGATTAAATCGTTTTACTTATGGTTTTACTACAGATTAAAATAATGTTTTGCTTTCCTGACGCTTCCCACACGCCTTTTACATAGGTACTTAACCATGGTTTAGTACTGTTACATAATATTATGTAAAATAGTTCAATAAGATTTACTTTAACTAAAACGGTCGCTGAACAAACGTTTTTATACAGTCCTCCCACAATTGGCTTGGCGCTTAGGGTGACTAAAATAGCCACTTTTGATGTGTCATGGACTAGCTACACAACATAATTCATGGTCACAAGATTTTTATACAACCTTTCTAGACTAATGACCATTTTAGGCCCTCAGAAGAGCATTGAGTGGTAAACTGTGCAAGAAACAGGATTTTGTGCTCACGTAACTAGAAAGAAAATCCAATTTTATTTATTCCTTGAGAAACAAAATGAGACTAACTACGTGACATAGGTACCAATAGGTACAACTATATGGTGCCATGTTCTGTTGACAGATTATTCTATGCTGGAGCAGCTCAAGGCCAGATGCCTGAAATGTTGACGATGGTGAGCTCTAGGGCCACTCCCGCCGCGGCCGTGCTGGCTGTGGCACTTCTCAGCTTAGTGTACCTCACCGTCTCGGACATATATGCGCTCATTAACTACGTAGGCTTTGCTACGTGGGTGAGTATTCTGCTCTTACTATACTAGTACTATCTCTTTCTTCCATATATCTTTATCAGCTATCATCATATTACTATATCCTTAATAACCAATCTTCACTCATACAGTATTGACAAAAACATTGCTCCTAGGATTCCGATGTATCGAGGGTGCGTTTACAAACATAAATTATTGTATTACGCAAACATCGAGATCTCCTACAACTAACTTCACTGCTATATAAATATTTTGTTCCGTGCGGGATCTAATTTGTAAGGAACTTGGAAACAAAGTACACCCAAAGTCGAAATAATATATCCGTGGAATACACATATATATATTCCTATCAAATGACAAAAAATAAAAATATTTTAAATACAAATAAGCCTCTCCTCTAAGTATTTATACGTATCCTTGTTCGCAGTTGAGTATCGGCGCGGCAGTTCTATGTCTACCAGTGCTGAGGTACACGCAACCTAATCTTGAAAGACCTATCAAAGTCAACCTTTTCTTCCCTGGTAAGTACCAAAATTTCTCGTTTCGCTAATTCTAATTTTTCCCTCTTACCAAGTAAATAAACGATTATGAATGCCTGAATTATCTAAAGGGTTAGGCAGAGGTGTACTACTGTACACCCACAGTTCATCGGTATGCTTAGGTCCCATGTAATAGTGGACGAGCCTATTGTCATTAATCGGACACAAATCCATACTGCTACTGAGAATTTAATTGAAAAATCGAATAACACTGCTCGTACTGGAAATTTAACCCGGGACCTCTAGCGTAGCAGTCGCGCTTGGGACCACAAGACTAATGAAGACAGTCCGCTTATGATATCTACAATATTGCATCTATATATTGAAATTTAAAGTTCAAGTGTTTGAAATATTGAATTTGGGTTCTTCTACTTCTCCTCAGATTCAGTTTTCTCTTTTCAGTGATCTACATAATCTGCACCATCCTGGTGGTGGCATTCCCCGCGTTCGCGTCTCCCGCAGAGACCGGTGTTGGATGCCTCATGATCCTTACCGCTGTGCCGGTCTACCTGCTGCTGCTGCACCCCAGGACCAGGATTCACTGGCTAAGCTCTATTACCAGTATGTATACTAGTCGCTAGCTCAGTGGGTTTTCCTTTTAGTAATAAGGGACCATTTGTCAAAATGTTTGTCTTACTATAGACCCATGGACAGCAATATAAGTTATAGACGGCCGGCATGATGTCGTCATTTTGTTAGTTAATAATTTTAGTATGACGTCAGAGACACTAGGAGCTTTCAAAGATACTCTGGGAGCTTACAGAGATACTTGTGATCCGAGTGGGTCTTCCCCGATAGATATAATCTGGGTGTTTTTAAATCACGAGTGAATCGGTTTCTTCTAGACAAGCGGGCTCCATCGTAGATCGCAGTATCGCTTAAGTTCTGGTGGTCAAGCGTAAGCCTACGACGTATTAAAAAAAGAAACAATATTTTGGGAGCTTTCAGAGACTAATTAATTACCATGCTTTACCTAGTGAACTATCTTGTAAGAACAGCTATCACTACGAGCATGATACGTTGGTACCCTGTGTGCCATAAGGATATTTTTCATAAGGATAATATATATATATATATATATATATATTATTATATTATTAACTGTGCGAAATAAGCTGCCTTTTGGCCTTATGGTTGTTGGCTATATCATCATCATTGTTTCAGATTTCGCAACCCTTTTAGTGCAAAAGTTAACACTGTCAGCGCGTCCCAAAATGAAGGTAAGTTTTATTAACCGCGATTAATTTACGAATTTTTGTCACATGATATTAATTTCATCTTAGTACGAGTATTGATGTTTGCTATCGATTTTGAACAGAGGTTTTCAAACTTATTTCGATTGCCACCCACTTTGAGAATCAATTATTTTTTAGTGCCTCCCCTCATAATTTTTAACTTTACCACATCTAAAACCGCTTCAACACCCCCAAATTTCTCAGGGCCCTTTACTGCCCCCTGTACGCCCACGGTGCCCAAAAAGGGGCGTTCTCCACAGCAACCAGACGCCAAGAATCTTCAATACCCCTTCCTTTGATTGGTGTCTGGCTATCGACTCTTTGATATGTATGCTTTAAATTACTTTAAGTAATTCGATTTTTAATAGTTTTTTTTTTATATTTCCAGTGAACGCCTTCAACAACAGTAGCTATCGACAACATATCCGACCACCTCGGTAAGGCCGTTTTACATTTGTCTGTTGTATGTCGAAATTAAACGCACAGACAATCAGTTTATATCTTCATTACATTCAGGGAAGAATAAAACAATCTACTGGACTCTCAGTCATGAAATCACCAACCACTATTAAGTAATAATAAATATCCTGCTTTCCTAAATTGAAGTATTAAACACAATTTATAAAACTATTGTAGTCAGTTACAAATGTACCTTTAATAAATCATAAAAAAATGTAGGTAGTGCTTGCCCAAACTTGTCGGCGCCACTGCCTTAATACATTTCCCGTGCTAAAACAGGCAAATGTAATCGTGCTTTTATAAAAAAAATGTTATACTATTAACTGTATATTATAGGCACAGACGGTTTACATATTTGCGATTAGTATAGTAGAAGCAACGAGTGACGTCAGATTTTGTATGCTTAAACTTCCATAGACATGTTTAGCAAAGTTGGGGTGTTGTTGCATTGAGTACTCTATAACTTTAGAGGATCAGTGACCGATCGGTTCCTGGCCTGCTCATTTTAATCTTAGAATCACAGAGTTTTCACTACGTCATGCCGTTGCTCCTACATAAATGTGTGAACAGTCTACTTGTTGTATGTTTTAAATACAATTAAATGTACTCAATTACCAAATATATATGTAAGTAGGTTTGTATATTTGTGTATGTAAGAGTTGTCATAGGTCGTTTTTGAACCGTTAACCATCAAGTGTATCAATTATTGATACGCTTGGTAGTTTTCGTATTGAAAAGAACTGACATTGTCATTAACAGCAATGCTGCTTTTGGCATCTTGGACGAATAAGCATGTTTGACAAGAATATAAACTTTCATAAAGTATTATCACACGTAGTTTGCTTGTCAAGCATAATTCTAGACGGTCAAAAATGCTTGACAAGTTCGAACAAATCACGCCTGTCAAGCTATGTTGGGAACTCGACAATTAAAATTTTTATCACATACAACCAAATTAATTTAAATTAATTTAATTGCAATTGAAATGTAATTGATAGAAATTTTAAATATTTAATGGACAATTAACACCAAACGCTGCTGTCAAACATACTTAACAGTCTAGGGGTCCCATTACGAACAAAAATTGGTGTGGTGGTAACATAAAATAGCAATTTTATAAGCTGCTTTACTGCTTAGTGTGTGCTGTAAGTACAATCAATATGTCTACCTATTATCTACATATGTTTGTAATAATAAATTCGTGGCAGTATATCTGAGTGCATAATTTTTAATCTAGAGTACCTAAAATATTCGTTTTTTAATATTTTTTAAAATATACACACTAAGTTTATAGATATATCAAATGAGGAACGCATGTTTATTGAAATAAGTAAAAACTATGTTTGCTTTTTGAAGTTTTTTTAGATATTTTTTATTTTTATATAAATAGCACAAATAGCTTAACTCTGAGAGACTTTGAAATAAGCAAGTCTCTCTATAAAAAGACAAATACCCCCTTATTACAAAATAATATAATTTAAACGCAAGTTTAAGCTAAACCGAAATTTAAATAAAATATATCCATATCTTTCTGATGTCGTACCTTAAAAAGAGGGGGGAAGATTTTAAAACCCGGGCTTTTTCTAGTTCATATTTTGTAATAAGGGAAAAAATCTTAGAAAGAAATACTAGTTAATGTTATATAAATTATTCTAAGTTAAAAATGCATAATTTATTCATAAATAACTTTAATTTAACAATTTTACTAACGCCAACGCTTACTTACTTTCAAAACGTACTCGGCAGGGTACACTACCGTGCACCTCTTCTTATAATTTAAACATAAATATTATTTTCTAATAAGTACATTATAATATTCATTTGTGCAATACGGACAATACCACTGTGCTTCTCGTTTTACGAAGTGGTAAACAGGTACAGTCGCGTAAAAATGTGTTATTGTGCAAAAATACCGAAAGTTATTAGGAGAATAATTCCGAACTCGCGATGGGTTTATGCCAGGACATTTATTTTTTTGCCCAAGATGCCTGGACTGAAACCCATCTATATTCCGAACCAAACCATTTACGAACCCGATTGTCTTTTACACAGAGTGAGTAAGACATAATTATGTATTGAAGGAACTATTGAGATAGCACGACGATCGCACTCGCCCGAATTTTGTCGTCGCTTATCTCGTGCCGTAAGTATGGCTGAAGTCGAGATAATTTGACGACAACATGATGTCGCGGCAAGCATGTTAGCTCCACAGCGCATGCGCCCCGCTTTTTTATCTTTATCACTTGGGTACAACTTCAGAGAGGCACAGTTATCTGGCATGTATTTTAATACAGTCCTTTGGTAAAGGGGACCATTAAATTCTTGAACATTCCTGTATTTTTAGTGCAGCTATGGACTAGACTCATAGATACTCAGACAATACATTAAAATTATGTCTATTTATATGAATGTTAGCTTTAGCTTTTGTATGCCTGCAACTCAATTAGGTAGACTAACTTATAAAATTATTGTGTCTACAATACTTTTTTCAGTTAATCAGCTATAGAATCTTCTAGCCAATGTCACCGCGTAGTCGGTCGTTGAGAAATGCAATGCAGAGTACTCACTGTAGCATGTGACGTGGCTATCTTATGCGGTTATGCCACATTTACAGTACCTACCCACGGTCGATATAAGTAAATAACTTTAAGGGGGATCGTTTCGCTGTGCCCGCAAAATTCAAATTTCGAGTGGTTTTTCGCAGTTTGTAGGTCTATAACAAGTTCTAGATTCATGGTAGTTGTAATTGCGACATCAACTATACAACATTAACAACTGAGAACTAAAACCTTTACTAATAAATCCTTATCAAGCCAAAAACTTGGCGCAATCTGTGTAATTGGTCAAAATTGACATCTTACACTACTTTTAGCTCCAATAATGATTTTTAAGCAATGGTTTTAGATAAAAAATGTGAATTTTGTATAGTTAATGTTGCAATTACCGTTACCATGAATGCAGAACTTATTATAGACCTACAAACTGCGAAAAACCACTCGAAATTTGAATTTCGCGGGCACAGCGAAACGATCCGCCTTAAAAAAGATTCGGGTTGTACGTACTCGGAAATACAGACGCAGGCGGGGAATTTCACTCCTTGGCTGTGCGCATTATAAAACATGATTTTTAGTACTGTGTGCGAATAAGTGGAACATTTATATATACGATGCCATTGTCAAATAGTGTGAAAAGCGAAACATTTCCGACCTCAAATGTCTTTACACCGAGATTTTGTATTAAAATTTACTACTGCAAACCACTTGCGGACATCTTCTGACGCGCAGAGTTATATCGACCGTAGGCACTGCAATCTGTGCGTGTGTACCTACTGTATCAAGTGAGCAATCTATGGGGATTCTCCGAGTTTTGAAATTAACTTCAAGCGTCTTAGAAACGCGATAAACCAATGATGATGGTTTCAGGTGAACACTTAAAAGGGAACATTAAATATAAAAAAAATAAGACATTCGTTTAGATTTTTCAATTATTAGTTATGCTTGCTTCATGATTGAAAAATTATGGGAGTTTGGAATAATTTGCAAAATAGTCGTTAACTTACTCGTTCCATTTTTAAATTAGGTACATATTTTATTTTTCTATTAAATTAATCCGATTCATTTGTCATTATGGCTGTGCTAAGCTAAGGCCCAATTACGCCACTCCCAAAGAGAGATTTTAATTTATTTTGTCAAGTTTTTGTAGAAATAGGTTTAGTTGTAATAATTAGGTGTTTTTGTATAGCCAAATTATTTTAAATGGTACCTAATATAATAATTCAGACAGTGCAAAATGCAAGGTTAAACTTTGTTAATTTAACAAAATTCAAAAAAGGAACACTGATGTGAATTTTATTCACGCAAATTCGAAATGGCGCGCGAATTTGAAAATACAATGTAACTGTGTATTGTGGAATCGTATTTTTTTTTAGATAAGCCGTTGGACTTGTCCGAATTGTTGGCATTATTTAAATAAAAAAGTAATTGTAATTAATTTTATATAAATTGTGGCTTTTTGATATATTTTTATCTGACCTGACCATGGGGAAATACCTGTTATCACAAAATAGGTATTTTTTTTTATTATATTTTGTCGTCAATGAGCTCCATAAACATAATTACGTAAGGTGGAAGCCTTGGTTAAAAGATTTGCTGATCCTGCTATGCCGTCATAGTATGACACGGGCAGACCCATAAGAGGTCGAAGCTACCATCTCGGACAGTAACAATAATTTTTTACCTAGGTTCAGCAAAATAAGTAAAAGTTGCAAAAAAAAATACCATTTTATATCATAAACCCTAGGTCGGACATTTTATTTTTGTGATTAAGTATTTTGTAAATATAAATGTTGAAACATACTCCAAACATTCCATTGCGAATTGCAACTACCATGTGGTAGATATGTTAGAATGTAAAATGTCTAAATAATGTGGATCATAAACAATGGTTAATGTTAACTAATTTCTACCTAGACTAGGCTCCGTTTAAGATGTAAGTGTAAATGTACTGAAAGCTTAATATTTTGATACTGGAAACTCGTAGAAATATCATGCCAAAATTTTTCCTATTTAAGTAGGTGTGTGTGTCTCAGAAAAAACACGCGGTGCTTGAGGGCTCTAAAATGTAAAACTGACAATATGAAAGTACGAAGTACCTGTCTATCTTGAATTATACTGACTTTAGCAGTCATTTGACAGAATAAGAATTCTAAAATGATACATTAGCCGTTGTTTAGAGATCCTTTAGTTTGTAATAGCTGTTATACTGTATAAAATGTAAAGTTTTGTAAACAGCATAGCCGGTTTCTGTACCTGATAAGCTTGAAATAGGTTGCATGTAGAAGAAAGTTCCATAAAATTATTACAAAATTCAACTCATAATGATCAATCAAGCCAAAAGTCAGCGCCTCTAGCGGTTAATTGTCGAACTATGGTAATACTACTATTGTGATGTAAGTAGACAGTTTAACTCACGAAGGCTGTAATTATTTAGGGCGTAAATATTAAATTTCAAATATCAATTATTTACCTAATAAATAAACTGCCTCATTACCTACTCTCATTAGCCCAGTGGTCCTGAGCACAACTGCTACGCTAGAGGTCCTGGGTACGATTCTTAGATCAAGCAAAGTGTTAAGCAAGCAAATTACCTATAAGTGAGAGCTAGCTTGGCAAAAATAATGTTAGCAAAATGAACAATGCTTACAGATAATATGCTCATAAATACGAAGACCTAGGAAATACGAAAATGCCTATGCAATTTCGTATTATCAGAATAATCGAATAATCGATCAGAACCACATTGACATATAGTAAATAGACTATTCTCTTGATGTACCTACATTAGTACGCCCTATGATGACCATGTTTTTCTAGGCATTAAGGCTAGCCTATAGGACATGATAATAGCTTCGGACAAACACAATCTCATTACCAGAATCTCAAGAAAGTATAATACGTATCATTTTTGTAATAGCAACATTTTTATACTTATTTTTTTAATAAACGTTTTAATTTTATAATTGCTAGGATGTGCTATTAAAGATGTTACATACCTACAGAAAAGTTGATCAATCTTCAATGCATTTATTTTGCAAATTTTTTTGTAATACATATTAAATTTATACGATTAGATTTAAAATGTTTTGTCGTAGGGTAACCATGTATTTGTACCTATATCGATGTTAATTGTGTCGATGTTTCTGTTAAGCGCTGTCTTATATGGAGACGATATGACAATAATAAATTATTGAAGAGAATTTTGAATTTTATTTCTGTCTCAGTCAGGCGCGTCAGTCGTCAGGACAAATTACCTTTAATTCCGTCTGATAGCGCCTGCTTCATTAGTTTAGTGATCCTACGCGCTACTGCCGATAGAAGACTTGGGTTCAATCCCAGGTTATGTATTATTAAATGAAACTCTCGGTACATAGCAGTTCTGAGTTTGGATTTGTGCCCGACGAATAGTGGGTGGTGTACGATATGTGTAAGTTTCCTTCAGGAAACAAGCGTGATAGTATTTTATGTTATTTTATTGTTCAATAATAATAAAATATCTAGCTAGCTAGAAACTAACTAAACGTAATTGACAAAAAAAAGTTCATTATCAATCTGTCAGTGTCAATTGTTAGTGTCACATTGATGCAAGCAAATTTACAAACTAAAAATTGCCAAGAAAACATCAGCAAACGCATGGTTTTTGTTGTAATATTTTCCAATAAAATAAATGTGACAACGTTAATACAAAAATGGTGAAGTTCGGCAAGAACAAGTTCAAAGCACTGAACAAAATCGCCAAGGGACAGAAAGTTGCGGCAAGCACTCCGGCCGTATCAAACAAGATCCTGAAAAAGAAAATAAACGCCGAGAAAAAAGTTTCTTTTCAGAAAGAAGTTTTATTAAAAGAGGCGGTTGCTGGTGGCGATAATGCACTCGTAAAAAATATCAAGGCCACTGAATTAATTCTAAAAGAATCACGGAAAGCGAGAGTGAAAAAAGTTAAAGAACAAAATGCGCAGCCTAAACCTAAAACGAAACCTGTAGAAAAGCGAAAGAAACGGCAAAAAACTCAAATCAATGACACTAAATTAATGTTAAGTTTAATGAAAAAGAATAGATAAAGTATTTAAAACTAATTGTAAGTTATTAAAATGGCATTCTTGTGTAAACATTGTTTGAATTTAACTACAATGCATTGAACAGTAGGTAATGAGGCTGTGAGCTAATAACGACAGTAGACATTGGGAACAACATTTTCATACAAAAACTGATCCTGATTTTGAATATTCATTGAATAAATCTATCTACATCCCAGTTTGTTGCGAGATAAATATAACCTTGGACTATTCTAAGCTTGGATAAAGTCGCTTGGCTTTGCCAGAAAACACTAGCATTCAAATTTTATTACCCAACAGATTTTTACACCTAAAGCTAAGGTTTTAAGCCTGACCTGTCTGATAAACAAATACTTATGTACAGCCTTGAGGACATGGCCTTTAGATGAATGATGAATGCCTTTGTATGAATGGTGACTATTTATTTGCAATTTCCATGCGAAGCAAGATTACAATTATCTTAGTAGTACAATATCTAACCAGCAGACGGGGGTTTGAATCCTGCCATCTAATTTTTCCTTCATTAAAATACCTGTTTGTTAACTATCAATATCAACATGAATGTAAGGCATTGACTTGTAAAAGTATCTTTTTATGATCTATTTATAGAAATAAATATCATTTAATCAACATTCAGACATCTGAAGCCATCCTGATAAACGCTGAATTTCTAGTGCCAAATTATAGTCACTAAATGGTAGAATAGCTGCTGTAGTCTGCCTCCTCACCCTTCTTCTAGGGTACTCTAATGATTCAGCAAACACTGGACCACAGCATGTCATGATTATGGCAAATGTCACAAATTGAATGGCTGGAGAAGGAAAGTGCCTTTTTAGTTGGTTTAGGAGTCCAACTTACCATAATAATATTAGCACACACCGATTTATATTGTTCTGTGGTTATTAGTTTAGTGTTTAGGTCAAAGGATATGTGAATAATAAAAACAGAAAGTATGCTAATAATGTGAGTAGATAAAAACAACATTTTCACTGATTTTATATTTATTTGAATAAAGACATTACATGAGTAATATTCAGCATTTGTCATACAAAATAGTGATATGGCTAAAGAACATGAATACTGGTAATGTATTTATAACATTGGCTTCATGATGTTCAGCCATTATATTGCCAGTATACGTGAAACCTCTTTTGCAATGCTAACTTTACTTGAATTTGCACTCATCACCCTACAATAACCATGTTCTCCATCCACATGTGCATCATCAGTATTTTATAACTACACCAATGTATTCCTGGCATTAATGCACATACCACTTTGGTACAAATATTTATGTTGTTGTATAAAGCACAAATTAATTCATGTTTATTTTTCTTTACCTGGGAACACAAATATCTGTACCAATATAATTGACAAGCTATCTTAAGATTCCAATTTTAAAACTATATCTTAAAATAAGTTACATAAGGTAGGTAAATATAATATTGGCTAATAGCAACAAACATGTTCTATTTGACAAAAAAGCAAGCCTACACTAATTTGTCTATATCACTACAATTCCTGAAAGTATTTTCATAAAGTTATTTTCAGAATTTTGAGAATACACAAACAAGTCTTGATTTTTAGCCTAGTGCACTAGATATAAGTAATTAAATAACCCCTATTTTATACAAAAAAAGCAATTGCTTAACAGTATGTATCCATGGCGGCCATACTGACGCGATAAATAATATATCTTGAGATATTAAATCAATAAACTTATTTATAGTAAATTGTCATTACAATAATTGTTAACTTTCAAGTTATAAAGAATATAGGGAAAGATGGTTATAGAGTCGGTATTTTTATTTTATATGACAAATTAATAAAGTTATATTAGGTAGTTCTGAAAAAATCTAATTAGAGTATATAAGTATAGTTAGAAATCAGTCATAAACAACACTAGAACTACATACTTATTTATAGATTTTAGCAAAAGATTTGATTAGTAACTTACTTTCAAATTTTAATAGAAATTGATACAATGGAAAAAAATATTTGCAGCAGGGCGCTGGCGTCCTTTTACTGCGTAATAAGGCTGATTTTACAATTTTATTATGTAGTCATTGTAAATGAGAAAGGGCCAATGAAAGCCTGGAGTTTTTAAATCTCTTGTACATATCAGATCTAATACCGTCCACGAGCGCGTCCCCGGCCGCGGCCACGCCCGCGCGGAGAAGCGCGTGGCTTCTCGTCGACTGCGGCGGCGACGGCGGGCGGGGTCTTCGGCTTCTCAGGCTCCTGAGGCTTTACTTCTTCCGGCTGCGGCTGCTCTTCCTCCATAGGCTCCGGCGGCTCTACCTTTACCTCTGTGTAAATGGTTTTTGCTTAGCATTGTCACAGAATAAATAATAATACAGAATCACCTCCCTAACGTCAGATAACGCAGACTCGTATTTGTCCGTAGCATTTGCCTGACTATTAAACAAGGGCTGTCTCTCGCGAATCGAATATTATTTGCAATAATATGTTTAATTACATTCGAAATACTTAGGACTGTAGACCTGAGTATATGTTTTTAATTTCAACTCGATATCTCCATGCGTTCCCGAGATAATGGGTCTTGACAAACAGATGGACAAACGGAAAACAAAGTGATCAGGGTTCCGTTTATTCCTTTTCAGGTATGGAACCCTAAAATAGCATAGCATACCATAGGAGAAATTCGTTAATATTATACCTGTGGTAGTCTTTTCATCTTCCAATATTTCATCGACTGTCTGCTCCCAATTCTCCAGTTCATCGGCAGCAGTTTCCACGTTATCGTCGTTGTTCAGGATAGCATCCTCGGCCGTAGCGTCCTGGCCATCCTCTGTATGCGTAAATAAGTGTTTAAGGTCTTAGTATGGTTGACTTTACAAAATGAATCATGATCCATTGCATATTAACTGAACTGTAGAAGTATTTAGACTATCAGCGCGAGATAATTCAGTTCGTTTCATTACGACTCGTAGTACATCGCGCGACAAAACCGATCAAAATCGAGAAACCTGACAATTCTTGCACTTTTCTATACATTGCAGCGGATTTTATAACAAGTCAACTTGTCATTATAAAGTTTAAAGTTTTTATTATGAATCTTTTTGCAAGCAATAGAATTTTTACCGCTTTTTTGTTTAGTTGCGAGAGGAATGGAGGAGAGCAGGCAAATTAAGGGTCTGCGCCGGGTGGCAGAAATACACGCTACGCCACTGAAGACCACACTATCTTATTTTTTTTTGACACCAAACAAAGAGGCTTGTCTTTCAGTCTAAGGACAAAGTTTAAAGAATTTTAAGACATACCCTTGATGTCATGTCCATTCTGCTCCACCTCCTGGTTGTCATCAGTCTTGCGTCGCTTGGCCTCGTTCGGGTCCTCAGCGTTCAACGGCCGTTTGTTGCTATCCTGGCCCTGCTGACAAACTGACGCATGAGATTGAATTTGTACATATATTATCTAAACAGAGTTTCCACAAACATTTATATTGGTAAAAAAGAAGGAACTAACCACCTTATTCAAAATAGCTTAGAAAAATTATATGTATTTAATTTTGATATAAATAAAATGCCAATAAGAACATTAAGAACTTTGGAATAAGGGAGAAAATCAAGTACCATTTCGTCGTTGATACTTCGATACCGCGTACAGTATGGTCAACATATTTGCGCCTGAAGTCCACGCACTTAGATTCACGTAATTAAGTATTTTTGTGCAAAAAAAATCGGAGCACAATAAATCATGACTGCAAATGTCTTTACACATAATTATTATATTTAAATTTACCACTACAGAACGATTTGCTGACAACTTCAGATGCGCACATTATTTCAATTGTATTGTAGCAAAACCTGTCGACTGCATGGGCCCAATAATCAATGTTAAAAATTTAATTCAAAGTTAGGCCATAAAGCAAATTGTTAATTACGTAGTATTGGACCATCACCGACGATTTTAGGGATATAGAAACAGGTTTAGACGCCGAAGAGTCCAGAGCTAACGAATTAAACATCAAAATAGTGTGACCACAATGAAAAGAACGACATTTATACAACGTGACATTTAAGTCGTTTTAGAGCCGAAAGGACGGTATTATACTCATCATTAGGAATACCTTTTAATAAAAAAAAACAGCTGAGGGCCAAGTGCGAGTTTCATTTCACCGACTCGACTGCATTTGGGTCCGATTGGTGAAGAGTGGTCAAGGTCACGGAAATCGTCAATAAGCACGCTAAACGCGGTCGACGCGTATAGGTATTCGAGTCGGTGAAATGAAACTCGCACTTGGCCCTCTGTTCCATACATTTGAGTACACTGAACTCGAAATGTATGGAACAGCTGTTTTTGTTTTCGTGATTTCAGGGTTAGTTCCATAGTAAAAGATATTCCTAATGATGAGTATAATACCGTCCTTTCGGCTCTAAAACGACTTAAATGCTTCAGTGTATAACTTTCATGCAGAAAACAAATCTATGAGTCTACACAGGAATAGACGGAACTGCCATGCTTTTTATACCACAAAAGATTGACGAAGCAAAGATAACATCAATATTCAAGTCGTAACATTGCTGTTTTTCATACCGATATCCCAGGTATCGGGTATGGGTGCGGCTAGAAATATAAATATAATCTGTAGGCTTTTTGACAGATTGCCAGATATTTTACAGATGGTGTTACTACAAATGGAGGTTATCGATTCTTCTTTTCTTTTATCTTCATATCTGTAGAATGCACATGGTAGAATATGCTTATGCCATATTACTGTAATTGTAAGTACTGAATTGATAACAGTGATTATTTTTTTAAATTTGACTGCATCATACAGTTCCATTAACTGGTACTGATAGTAACATATTTTAACTGCCTCATTAGCATAGTAGTCCTGAGAGCAACTGCTACGCTCGACGTCCTAGATTCCATTCCCAGATCGAGCAGTATTATTTTTATTTAAATTCTCAGAAGCAGCTCAAAGTTTGGAATTTGTGCCCAGTTCATTGCAACAGGCTCACCCACTATTACCTGGGACCCAAATATATCGGTGAACTGTGGGTGTACATTAGTATGCCTCTGCCTAATCCCTCGGGGAATACAGATGTGATGGTGTGTATGTATGAAAACAGATAAGGGAATAAAATTGTGGAGATATAATGCACACTCTCTGTATCTGTTAAAAACCGATAAGCTAGCAACTTTGCAGCGAAGTTCCGTTGGTTTAATATAGATGTGTATCAGCGTGTCCGTGTGTGTCTGTGTGTATCAGCGCTTGCGCGCGCGCGCGCGTGTGTGTGTGTGTGTGTGTGTGTGTGTGTCTGTGTGTGTGTACGTACGAGCTGCGTGCCGCTCTTCTCGGCGAGCAGCCTGGTGAAGAGCTGGTGATGTCGCCACGTGCGCAGGTGCACGCGCGCCGTGGCTTCGCTGTCGAGCAGCTTGCGGCACAGCGAGCACTGCACGCAGCGGAACTCCGACAGGAACGACTCGCCCACACCGCGCTCCGTGCTGATGACAACAATACATAACATACAGACAACAATACTACGATTAAATACTTCTTTTATTTCTTCTTATGAATGTGATACATCTTCTCATACGCGCCGGCTGCGAGTGCTACGCACCTGAGCTTTTTGAAAGATTTCGCCAATAAGATCAAGAAATGTATGTATAATGTCATACCTGTAAGCTGGGAACATATCTTGAGTGAGTCCAGTCAGATCATCTCCCTCCTTGTAATCCAGGATAGTGTTCTCCTGATCAATGGAGTTCTTCTTCTCTTCTGGCTGAGTGTTTTCTTCAGCATCACCACCAGCTTCACCCCCGGCTTCTTTATTTTCTCCTTCCTTCTGGGAAAGGAAAATATAATTATATACTATGCACACTGTGGGGGGAGATTGAGAAGCATATTTATTGCACACTTAATATTAAACAGACCTATTGGGAGATATGTAAAAATAAAGTTACACTTACGCATAGCCTTAAAATAATAACATAGCATCACACCTGTATTCCCCGAAGGGTTAGGCAGAGATGTACTAATGTACACCCACAGTTCGCCGGTATGTTTAGGTCCCATGTAATAGGGGGCGCACCTATTCCCTTTAACAGGCACAAATCTAGCCTCCAACCTGCTACTGAGAATTTCATAGAAAAACCCAATAACACTTTGCTCTACCTGGGAATCGAACCTAGGACCTCTAGCGTAGCAGTCGCGCTTAGGATCACTAAGCTAATGAAGCAATTTAATTAATAAAACCTGATATATATTTGCCAATAACTAGACCAGCCTTACTTTTTCGAGGTCTCTCGAAAATGACATTTTAATTTAGCTCTGGTATACCAGAGCTAAATTCAATCAGCATGCATTATGTACTGTAAGATATAACTGTGAGGTGTTGTAAGAATTTGAGAATGGTTTCTTTAAGTATATTGGTAAAATCCCCTAAGAAGATGGTCTATGCACTAGCTCAGTATGGCACTAACCTGATTATCGGCATCTCCTTCCTTCGCGACTTCAGCGTCCTTTTCATTCTCCTGCTTCTCATTGTCATTGCGGCGACGACGCTGACGATCCTCGCGCAAATACAGCTGCTCCATGTTCAGAGTTGAAATCACCATCACTGGGGACAATATGGTTGTTGTTAGACATAACTATTTACAGTTTTAGTCGCAATAATTATTAAAATATCTACTTTTTACAGATTTTATCGCGTTATATTGATAGTATTTAATTTCCGACGTTTCAGATCCTTTACAGCATCAATGGTTTAAAAAAAAACGTAAAAAGTAGTTTTATTTCGATGTCTAATATTGGTAGGTATGTAGCATTATTATTCGTTTTTAAGCTACACAACTCACCTTCAGGCTTGGGTTTAGTGATTATCTCCTGCTTGTCCTGCATATTCCTGAGATGTTCTGCAGTGAGACGATGCTCGTCCAGCTCGATCCTGGTGGGCATCTCCTTGTGGCAGGAGGTGCAAGTGGGGTGCAGGTACTTCTTGAGCTTGCGGTGGCCGACCGTGGTGCGGTGGATCGCGCCGTCGGCCGCGTACATGTCGCACATGGCGCAGTAGAAGTCACGGGCAGGCTGCTGACCCGCTTTGCGTGTGCGCTTCATTTCGCGAATCTGTTTTATTAAAGCCCGTTAGATGCAGTGTAAAAGAACAATAGATTTTTTATTGTATCTGTATTTTGTAGCTTGATGGGTTAAAAGTTTATACAAGGAGCTAAGGATGAGTAGTAGATTAGTTTTATAGTAGATAAGTTTTATATTATGATTTTTTAGGGTGGAAATAGTTGTGCTTGCCAAAAAAGAGTGCATGTCTTGAAATCCCGCGAAACGGGAGCGATTGAATTAATGAAAGGTGGTGGAATTAATAAACATCTATTCTTTATAGGTTTAGGTGTCAACTTGACTAACATAACTTTTGTTTAAAAGACAGCCTATATATACAATGTAAGGTCAGCTTATACTGGAAATGTACAGCTTGATATGTTGCCATATGTACATTATGTATATGTAAAAAATACATGTATCTGTACTTATATCATTGAAATATCAATTCATCACTTATTTTACTTCATGAATCCAATAAAGAACTTGAAACTTGGTAAGGTAATGCAGAAGATTCACTACACTTTACCTTGAATTCCTGCCGCATAGTGTCAGCAGTGAGAGCATAGCTCTCTGCAGTCTTCGTCATCATAATTGCATGGGCTCTACCACTGAGATGGTTCTCAAAAGACCTACCATCCCACATGCTCTTGTTGCAAATATGACACTTCAACAACTGTGGGTTAATCTCATCATATCTGGTTTTTGGAGCTTCCTTCTTGGGCTCGTCACCCTTTTCCTTCTCTTGCTGCTCAGTAGTCTCTGCATCATTGGTCTCTTCTGTCTCACTCCGGGATGCTTTGCTGTTAAATAAAGTGGGATATACAGTAATGAGGTTTTACTAGTGTTTGGACATAGAAATAATAGTAAGTACCAGGTTTTTTTTTACATAATATGCTTGCCAACAACTAGGCGAAAGCAATACTTGTATAACTATGAGGCTGTTATATATTTTTTTATGGTTTACATAGTGTTATGCATGTAATTGTATGTCATACAGCAGTATTTATCTTGATTTTTCTTTGATTTCAAGTTTTACGAATTCTCAAAGTAACTTATAAAATTTGTGTGGAGAAAGTAATTTTACATAATTACTACTGCCATGCATTGTAATATAAATTAAGATTTTTTAGAAATAATTTTCTTATAATACGCAGATGTGAAGGCTGCAAATTTGACAGAACTAGTGCAAACAAGGTCATTTCAATATTCATCTTATACACAATTATTAATACTTACCAATATCACAAATATTAAATGTTTATTGGTCCTTTACAATCCTTGGAAGCAAGCATTAAAACATGAGGTGTAAACAGGTGCATGACCCGGTCATGGGAAATGCACCTTTGGTGATGAAGTTCCAAGTGTTGGGTCACTAATAGAACAACTCGTATAGACAGATAACCATTGTTTACCTGCCTATGGTGAAGACAATAACATAAAAACGAACATTCGAGATTTATTGTTGAAATGTATTCACACCTCAAAAGAGGCAGACATTCATGTAATGCCAATTCGGCTAAAGTTCAGAGGCCGGTGAACGTAAGGTGTTAACAGAAACTTATTCACAGCAAGGCTGAGCCTCAACAGAGGCACAAGAAATTCGGTGTCACCACCGGAAGGAAACATTCAGGGTTCCTTACCTCTCCTTAACAGGTTTAGCCTTTGAATCGGCATCCTTTTTCGGGGAACTCTTGTTTTGTTGCCTTTGGCCATCATTGGGCCTATATGGTTTACGATTGTTGTTGACACGCTCACCGGAGCGATTGTAAGTTCCCGTACGCCGGAAATTACCTTGATTGCCCATCTAAAGGGAATTGATCAGAACATGTTTGTTAGTACGAAAACTGCCTGGCTCTACGAGCCACGAAGAAGTGCTGAAAATACTTCAGAATTTTCATTAAAAACTTAATTATGAACATTATGTGAATTATATATAGCTGAAGCTTCAGAGTTCCAATGTAAAGGAGGCTTCCAGTAGATTAAATATTTTTTCATGCATGAAAATGATGGTTGGCATACTTCAAAGTTTAACATAGACACAGGAAATATCATATTTGCATGGAATGGTCATCAAAAATTATTTATTACTGAGATAGTATCATAATACTAGACATAAAAAATTTGGATAAACAGGTAAGAAACTGTAAAATTATATTTGTATTTGCATATTACTGTTATTTGCTTCTCCAAATTCCAACTATTATAGCATAGTACTTACCCTACTGGGCCCGTAACCTCGGTCATACCGACCCATGTTGGGACCGAAGTCCCGTCTAATAGGCATATCGAGGAGTGAAGGGACAGGGTTCTGACGCGGTTGCAGCAGGTTGATGATGTTGCTGGCTAGAGCCAGGGTGGCTTCGGTGGAGCCACCAGAGAGCGGGAGCAAGTTGGGCAAGCCGCCACCGGGGCCGCCGCCCTGCCAAGGCGATACACCACTGCGCCCGAAGGTCTTGCCGCGGTCGTTGCGTTGGAAGTCCATGCGACGACCACTGTTATTCTGAGGTCTTCGGTTCGCCATTTTAGATTCTAACAAAGAAAAATGTGATAAGTTAGAGTACTTACATATTTTTTTATGAAATGGTACCTACTTATTTTTATTTTTTAATAATCATGGTATTTTATCTTTGCCGTTTTGGTCCGAGTCAACAGTAGAAAGTTGCCGGCCGGCAAAATATGGTACAAGATGATACCTCTGCCCCAGACAAATATTGATTTCGCAGACTTTGCACTTACTTAATGCCTATGATGAGATATTATTGGCTACAAATTAGTTAAGACTAAAGAATTCGGATGTTTATATACTTAGTAAAAGCACTGAACTATGTAAAAATTACACGAAATGCAAAGCGATGCTTACGTAGCATCGATTTCATGGTTTTTATAGCGTACTAAATATCGTTGACAAAACTTAATACAACAAGATAATACTTACGACTTGATAAATTTCTTGATATTACTTAAAACAAAGCACTGACTCGGACCCACAAGCAAGTGGAAAAATATTAAAAGTACCTAGTACCAAGAAAGAACAACGCCAGCAGAAGTGAAACGAAAACGTCAAACGTTACAAAGATGGCGGCGGCAAGCTTGGCTTGCTTGTAGTAGGGTAGAGATGGTTTCTTACAAAATTATCGATACATGAATAACGATTTAATGCAAGATATATCAATATTTTTATTTATTTATTTTTATTTTATTTATTTAGAGAAGCTCGTTTTCAAGAGTGGAAAATGTGCTTCAGTGCATGCTCCACCTATTAAGCTTAATGGTGAGGCTCTTCAGATGGTGAGCAGCTTTAAATATCTGGGGCACATTGTGACGGAGCACTTGCAAGATGACGTAGACATAGAGAGAGAACGGAGAGCGCTAGCAGTCAGGGGGAATATGCTCGCACGGAAGTTTTCTCACTGCTCATGGGAAGTGAAAATAAATCTTTTGCAAGGCGTACTGCCAATCATTTTACTCCAGTAGCTTGTGGGTAAACTACACTCGTCGGGCTGCGCTAGCGTAGCACGCTGCGATAGCACTCTGCGTATCGAATACAATAACATCTTCAGGATACTGATGCGACTGCTTCGCTAATGTAGTGCGTCTGGCATGTTTGTGGAGGTCCGAATGGACGGCTTTCATGCGATTATTCGCAACAAAGTACCCTCTTTACTACAGCGTGTCAGAAGTAGTTGCAATCATCCTGTAGATGATTGTTACTCGGGTGGATTGCCCAATCCAACACAAATGGATGCGTGTTACGAAGGTTGTTGACTAACATAGTTTAGAAGATTTTACTAACACTAAATATTGTGATTTTATTTATGTGTAATTTATGAATTGTGTGATTTAAAATTGTATGGATTATTTATAATAAATAATCAATAATTTATTTTAGAGAATCGAATTCATGTCAAATTTGATATATTTTTTAACGTAACTTTTAGTTTCGTTTTTAATGTGACTAGATAACCTTTTTTAATTCCTATAAATATACACCTCGCACATGTTTTGGGAATGGATATAATTATTATGTAAAAAAAGACGATAATAATTAATATCATTCAATAATTCATTCGAACATTCGATAATTATCTATCGATACTGTTTAAAAATATTGCTACGATAAATATCGATATTGTTTTTCGCTTGCCCATTCCTTTAAAGCTTGTTGTATTGATTCTCAGATTCACCATTTCACCATAGAGAAAGACATAGACAAAAATCACCAAATCAATAATCGAGCCTCAGATAGACAGTCAACTATCGTTTTACTGAAAAGGCGGAATAAATGAGAAAATAATGACTTAGCGTTTTATGTACAGCTACACTGAGAAGTCAGCCAGCACATAGGAAATTAATTTGTGTGATGGGTCTTTAATTGGCTGCTTCTAGTGATCCTAAATTAGTGTCCTAACGGCCGGTCCCTATAATAAATCTGTCGATAGATTTGCTTCCTAGAGATAGGATTTTGACATGTCTTAAAGTCCATACAAGTAATGTCAAAATCCTATCTCTCTCTTTAGCCGATTTGTTATAGGGACTGGCTGTAAGTACGACTGTTATATCAGAGTCATAGGTTAAATTCTCAGGTCGAGCAGAACGCTAAAGGTTTTGTAGGAAAGTCCCAGTAATCGCTAAAGTAGGCTGTCATGGGTCCAGCTAACTTGTCATTGTCAATCAAGTTGTCAAATGTCAACCGTGAACCGACTTTTCGACTGCGAGTAGCGTACGTCATACGCCATACCGTAATTTTTTCTCTCAAACTCAAACCGGTTTGCAACTCGGTTCATCCAAACCGAAACGACCGCGTGCTGCGGGTAGGTAACTCGTGGAGATGACGACTTTGAACTCGGTTAGAGTTCCTGATTCGGTTCGAAAAGTCGCTTGCGTATTATTTGCATTTGCGTAGGTAACCGAAACGTTCGCGAAGGTTTGAAAAATTTAGATTTTCAATTTGGATTTTTTGGTAAGTATAAAATAAAAATCAGATACACCAAAAATCTTTCAAGTCATCGCAATGAGTTTATTTATTATGACCACTTACATGTATGTTAATAAAATTACAATATTAATTTATTAGAAAACAACTGTCTATGATATATTCACACTTCACCTCACACACTAACAATGCATGACTCCAGTTTAATCTTCTTACCTATATATGTATGTAAATAAACACTTAAAAGACAATTAACAAAACAATTTGTATCAAAAAATGTATCAAAAATTTATTATTAATAACTTGTAGAAATAGTAGTGAGAGACACACGTTCTGCTTGGTTTTAATTTTAAAATTGTTAAATTCTATATGAAAAATATTAAATTGTCAAAATAACATCGCGCGCAAAGAACAAGTCGTTAGTTGGCGACTCGGTGGCGAAGACTTCGTAGGGTGCAATTCGGTTACGTTCGGTTATCGTTCGTGCCCAGGGCTTCGCGTCAAACCGTCAAACGATGTGTAGAGTCGCGCGGACGTCGCACCGTCTCGTTCGCGTTTGGACAGATTGTAACTCGTTTTGACTCAAGTTACACGCAACCCGGTTTGACCCCGGTTAGCTATACCGAGTTGACAGTTGACACATCGCTAATTGTGAGTACCGAGAGTAGCGAGCGACAGTTCTAACGTGTTTTTGAAAAGAATAAATAAATTCCAATCCCACGTTCAATTGTATAAATTCGTGCTAAAAGTGTACATATTCCTGTTGTGTAACTTATTTTATCCAAGAGATAATATAGTTTCGGAATGGAGGACGTAGAAACGGAAAATGATCCGAAGCGTACCAAGGTAAAGGACTTTTTCTAGAAATTAAGATGCTGTTTACTTACTTATCCATTTAGCGAACTCTATTATAAAATTTAAAAATTTTAAGGTTAAAAATTCATTAGGTATTTTCCCTGTCAGTACTTTAAATCTAGTTTTAGATGTACTTATTTAATTTATTTTATTTAGTGCGATAAAAGAAACATACAGTGCTATAATTACGAAAGAAGAAGAAATAATAATGTTAGCAATGTCACGAATTAAGTTTCTAAAAATTAAATTGCACTCGACAGTAAGTAGTTTAGTTTTAGAGTTGTTTAGTTTGAGTAAATACAGGTGTTTCTTGAATAGAACTGTTGTAAATTTAATCAAGGACTAAGAATATTTATTGATAATTCTGATCTAATTTCTTGATGTACTAACTTGTAATTTTGTTTAATTTGTAATTAAGTATACTTAATTTTGATATAACAATATTTTAACCTGTCATTGCCCATATAATAGATACAATGCATATCTATCGGTGTTTCTGAATTAAATATGTATACATTTATTTTGTCTCTGTCTATAAGCTTTTTTTGTTTTCAGAGTCGCAGTCCCTCTCCAGGCATCAAATCCACAGCAGTTGTCAAGTACACAGCCTTTCAGAGTCCTGTGGCTTATGCTCGGCTGCAATGTAACACAGACTTGAACATGCCCCCATCCAACTGGGGTGCAGCCATTGACTCATATGGGTTGAAGCAGATCCTGACGAGAGGCACTGGGCTGTCAAGGTACTTGAGTTATAATATTGGTATGAATGAGCCTGATATTGTCATCATGGGTAGGTATGAAACAATAATCTCCCAAATCCCATGGCTATAACTATAGAGCAAAGGCAAGTGCTGTTTTAGTTAATATAATATCTCTGACATACTCTGCCACCTGGGCAGGTGATCCATAAAGATGTTCCACACTCTCATGGCAAAAAAAGGTACATACCCGCAACAAGATGGAGGGTAAGTGAGGGTATAATAAGTCTTTAGGGTGACAGGTTGTTTGTTGAGATGTGACCTGGAGCCCTGGACTGCTAGTTTAAATTTGGTACCTGAATTTAAATGTTTTTGGAAGATGTATTTGCAGAAATTAACATTGAATAACTTAACAAATAGTTCCAATACAGCTAGACAAGACTTGCCCATGTTCAAATAATCGTAAATATAGCATTTTAGTCAGACATGGGCAGTAGTCTTGTGCCTATTCGGTCAGTAAAGAGATCGCTCTGAACTAGTACATTTCGGTCAGTGAACTAGTTCACCTTATTAGTTCTATTAGTTCTTTCAGTTCTTATAGGACATCTGACCAAATTGCTTATTAGTTCATCATTCGGTCCAATTACAATAGTTCGACCGTCATAAGAATAGTTACTAGGGTTTAATGTCCAACTGATTCATTGAGCTTGATGATAAAAAAATATTTATTAAATATTAAATACACATTTTGTGAATAAAATCAATGTCTCCGTCAATATTATTTAATTTTCCTTCATAATATAACTTTACTCGGTACATACTGTACTATTAGCTCTTTTATTTGATCTTGGTCGTTTAGAAACATTACATACGTAATGTACGAATAGTACAAAGTTCTATTAGGACCGAAGGACTGATTAACGATCTTGGTTAGGAAAGATGTCTTTTAGTTCACTGATCGGAAACATGTCTATTACGTGGTTCATTCAGGACCTACACAAGACTAGTGGGCAGTAGCTATATTATAAACATGAAAGTTTGTAAGTATGGATGTATGGATGTTTGTTACTCTTTCACGCCAGAACAGCTGAACGGATATGAAATATTTTTTAATATAGCACATGTGGTAGGTATATAAAAAAAAGTTTACTAACTTAATTTTTTTCCCACAGCTTCAGGATGGCTCACATGTTTCCGGACTGTGTTGGTGAGGTTGATGTCATTTCTGGTGCAGAATGCATCAAGAAACTGCTTAAGCTACCATATCAGCCTAATGGAACTGTAAGTAATGTAATGTTGGATGGATTGTTTGTAAAGCATTATTTTTTACTTTATTTTAATCTTAAAAGACATTGCCTACCTGGAACATGCCCACAAAAAGCCAGGCTCCATCTAGTTCGACGACACGTTTAGCGGCTGAGCAATCGGCTTCTGCGCTACGTGTTGTGGGTTCGATCCCCACACGGAGCAAATATTTGTTTGATCTACAGGTAGTTGTTCCGGGTCTGGGTGTTTGTGTATGTGAGAATTTCTGTTTGTAAACACAACCACGATACAGGAGAAAATCTTAGTGTGAGGCAACATTATTAAAAAAAAATGTTTAAACCCTAAAATATATACTAGGCTTTTTATATTTATTTTATAAATGTTAGTGTGTAAGGTATACATATATCTATGGGCCATAGATGCCTGAAAATAAATGATTTTGATTTGATTGATTTGATTTATCCTTTTGCCATTTTTCATAATATTATGATTTTTGTTTGATAGTGTTCTTCTAAAAATACACATAATTGCCCAGGTAAGCATGATGGTTCACCGTGTTGAGAACACCCTCCTTCTGGACGACTTTGACGTGTACGATTACCTGATGAAGTCAGAATGGTCCTGGCTGAAAGACTTCTTCTACGAAAACATACTGAAAACCATGTCTGAACAGGTTGGTCTCTTCATTCTGTAAATAATCGGCAGCCCAACATGTACGCATAATTAACACAATTTTTTTTACACACGAAATACGACAAGTGTTGTATAAAATTGTTCATTTTAAGATTTTTAATATCTATTCTTAATTTTTAATCTAAAGTGACATCATTTACCAGTACATTACAATAGCATAGAAACATTTACCATTACGATTATAATACATACACATTTACCATTACAATAGCATAGAAAGATGTTTTTTTCTTATGTGTGTGTGTGTGTGTGTATGTATGTCCGTATGTGTATGTGTGTATGTACGTACATCGTGCCACTCACATATAAGTGTTTTTCCATGTCTGGACTTTAAAAGAGACCATGATTCTCTGAGTTTGTTTCGGTGTTTCTTCTCAGAGGTCGTCAGTTAGGAAATGCCGAAGCCATCGAGCTATAAAAAAACCAAACCATTGACATGTAAAAGTATCTCTAAAGATCTACTTGCAGAATAAATATCATTTCATATCTTCATATGTATGTATGCATGTACCTATGTGTCGTTATCTATACATATAAAATGCTTTGTCCTGAATGATTGACTTACGAATCAACGCAGAGCCGTCTGCGTCCGCTGATCGTAGAGATCTGAAACTTAGAGGGTGTATTCTTTGTATGACATCGATTAGAAAGGATTTTTTCAAAATGTTACCCCTAAGGGGGTGAAAAGCGGGGTGAAAGTTTGTATGAAAGTCCGAAATTTTTTAGCTAGCAGGGTACTACTTGTAGTTTATAAATTTGCTTTAAAATTAGTGTGCCTAAAACCAGGTTTCATATCAGGACCTAAAAGCTTAAGCTTTAGAATTGTTGTCATTTGACCTCATCAAGGTCGATACATGGTCAATGATGGTGTCGTGTGTGTGACGTAGGAGCGCACGTCGCTGACGCTGGCGCCGGCGCCCAGCTCGGCGCTGCAGCTGACGCACAAGTTCCTGTCGCACAGCGTGGCGGAGCGCCCGCCGCCGCAGACGCTGCCGCCCATACACGCCACCATGTGCCTCACTGACAAACGTAATGTTCACACTTTTATCATCATCACGATATCACTCACTGTTGGGTATAGGTCACTCTTTTACTGGTTCCAATCTCCATGCTTCTATACAACGTGTTAATAAAACCCCGTCCGATCCATGAAGATATTGTTAGGTATCGAAATCCGAATCTATTTATACAATTTTTTTTAATTCATGATAGGCTTACGCTTGACTGCCAGTTCGCCTGATGTTAAGCGATACTGCGATCTACGATGGAGTGCGCTTGCCTAAAAGAAACCGATTCACTCGTGATTTGAAGACACCCAGATTATATCTATCGGGGATGACCTGATCAGGAAGCGCATTCCACATTTCAGCGGTACGCATGATAAAAGTGGACTTAAAGAGTTTCGTTCGGGTTTTTGGAATGTCCACCATAAATCGATGTCGCTTTTTTGTGACCGTGAAAAACCGATAAACTAGCAACTAATTTTCACTTTACTAGTTTATAAAACTAGGAAACCACAATGGCAATACTTGCGGTGGCAGCGACACCGTCTCCGGGTGAAAAACATACGTCGTCGTCATACCTATTATGGTTTCATAAAATTTTAAAATTTCCTAGATTTTGGGGTAATTGCGGCAATTTGGGCATGACAATCGTGAATTTTTAATTTCAGTAATATGTTTACTTTCATGAGTATTTAATGTTTGTTATTTTATTTAGTGATGTGATTGGGATACCTATATGCCATTTTCGGATCGAACAGGTTTTTTTTAACATAGTCAAAATTATTGCCCCTTGAACTGTCTCACTGGTCTAGTGGATACAAGTTTGTTGAGCGTAGGGCCCTGGGCTCCATTCCCAAGTCGAGCTACGTGTTTCTAGAGTCTGATTCATGTTAACAAATTCATTATTATCATAGGTCCATTTCAGAAATTACCCATTGTGACTCTGACATATTGATACTTTATGTCTGAACTCTAAAAGAGAGAGTTTGAGTCTCTGAGTTTATTTCGGCTTTTCTTCTTAGAGGTCGTCAGATAGGAAATGCCAGCGCCATCTGGTCTACAAATATATAAAACGTTAACTTGTGAAAGTGATTTTAACAGAGAAATAAGATAGGAAATTCAAGTTCATATGTTTTTATTCCAAATACGCTTTTAAAAGCGTTTATAAAACGTTAATCAAGTCTAGTTGCACCATTCCAAAAAAGTTGATCCTATGGAGAAGAATCCGGAAAGAAACTTTATGGATACTCTTTTAAACTAATTTGTATTCCAATCTTCTAGTAGCTACAATAGTGCAATTACAGGATATGCTGACTTTGATTTAATGTCGAAAGAGTCAAGAAAAAGGAAATTCTCAGCATTCAAGAACTGAATGTTATGTATACATTATGTGAAAAAACACATCATTAATAGAAATATATATCAATAGATATATAAAATTAGGTGTCCACTTAGACATACTACTATCATTTATATCCAGTTTGCCGCAGGTCCGTTCCTCCCGGAACCAGAAACCAGACCTGAAGAGCCTCCAAACGAGCACCTATACAACCGCAACGTGCTCTGGACGTTTGAGGACATCCACATGCTCATTGGCAGCGACCTTCCGATCTTCGGGGACAAGGACCGACCTTGCGTTAGTCTCCGTCTCAGAGACGCACGAGAACCAATCAATGTCTTGACAGGAATAGACTACTGGCTCGACAACTTGATGTGCAATGTTCCTGAAGTACTAATGTGTTACCATTTAGATGGAATCGTCCAGAAATACGAGCCCATGAAGACCGAGGATCTTCCAAACATGGAAAACTCGAAATTTTCGCCGAAAGTCATTAGAAATGTCGCACAGAACATCTTGTCGTTCTTAAAGTCGAACGCGACGAAAGCCGGCCATACGTATTGGCTTTTCAAAGGTCCTCACGATGATGTAGTCAAGTTATACGATCTAACGTCACTGTGTCCTGACAGTTTGGACAATCCGTTTACCACGCCGGTAGCGATGCTGTTATATAGAGTGGCTAGGAATATGAGAATGACGAACAGGTCGAAACATGTCAAGCAGCTGTTGGAACATGTTATTGAGCTGCTGAAGGTGGAGAGGTACCCGCAGATTATAGCTTCGTCGCACTACATGCTGGCGGATTTGTATGTGCCTGCTACTACGAATCCTGCTAACCCGGATTTCAAAGGTAAGATGTTCTATGAAATACTTAGTGTGGGGTTGATTGGTGATGTGGTTGGTAAATGAATGAAGGTCGTCACTTGATATATAATCTTTACTGGTACCAGTTGAACTACATATTTATACTTATTAACTATGAGCGACCTAACTGATTGGGTGCGGGGAGACGACTGCCGCGCCGCGCTAAGTTACTAGTTAATACAATCAAAATCTAATGCGTCAGCAGTGTCCCTACAATATTCCCCCCCTTTTACAAAAAAAATGGTAATTTTTTTTAACACTGGATGAAACATATATATAACAATGAAATAATTAACAAAATATTAGTGGTCGAAAAAATATCTGACTCTACATTAAACAAAGTTACTCATGAACAAAACAAGTAATCATGTTACCGTATAGCTCGGTTCTCATAATGCATGCATAGTTTTAAAAACATCTAAAACTCTACTTTTTTATGGGTTAGAAGGGCAAACGAGCAGGCGGCTCGCCTGATGGTAAGCGATTACCGCTGCCCATGGACACCCGCAACACCAGAGGAGTTACAAGTGCGTTGCCGACCTTTTAAAAGGGGATTGGGCCTCCGGTAACCTCACTCACTCAGCGAAACACAACGTAAGCGTTGTTTGCCTCCGGTTTTCTGTGAGGCCGTGGTATCACTCCGGTCGAGCCGGCCCATTCGTGTCGAAGCATGGCTCTCCCACGTAAAAAATCACTCGAATACGAAAAAAACCACTTAAAAGCATAAAACAACATGTACGATGTAATATTTTGATTAAGACGAATTCAAAGACACCTCATTCGTTAAATTCGAGTCAATTCTATTATTTTTTCGGTCCCCTTTTTTCTCTGGCCATATTGTTTTAATTTTTTCTAAGATTCATAGCCATCAACTAACTTACTGTCAAGACGAATCAATCGAAAAGTCATTTGTCAAAATTTTTGGCTAAAAAGTCATTGGCTGTATAAATAGATAAAGCAGAGAATTTGTTTTCAAGAATTATTTTTTTTTTCGAGCCACATCGAGCAATGAAATTTAATTAACGTTTTGAACGTTTACTATTAAATAACTTAATAATCTTAGCATGGAAAATGCAAAAAAATCACAAAAAGATAGTTAAAAGGTAGGGTGGCATCGTACGACACTGAACTGACTGTAAAGTAAGTCGTGTCGGTTGAGAGGTAAGGTAACTTGCCTCTCATAGATGTCACCAAACGTCACCTTATGACGTAAATTCAGAATGTGAAGGCAAAATTTCAATCATGCGGGTAGGGTTCGCGGTGGCTTAGAGGTCAGAGCGTCTGGTATATCAAAGCAGAAGACGCAGGTTCGAATCCTGCCCGCGATTGAATTTTTTCCTTTACTATTAAATAACTTAATAATCTTAGCATGGAAAATGCAAAAAAATCACAAAAAGATAACGTTTTGAAGTTATGCATGAGTAAAATGTTATTTAACTATCAGGTGGGTGAAGGACTTCCTCATTCCAACTTAATTTTTTTATTCCAGAAGAAAGTTCAGACTCTGACTGCGAGGATTCAGACTTCGTTAATAGCGAGTATCCTCCTGAAGCGGAGGACATTACTGAGGAGAACGCGGTGGACGTAACGGAGAGGGCGCAGAGGTCTGATAGTGAGGCGGACTCAGCGCTCGCCGTGCAGATACGAGGCCTGGCGCTCCGGGACATCGGGGACAGAGTGCGGAATACAATGGGGGTGAGTAGATTCAGATTCGATTTGATTTATCGCACCGATTCCTCTAAATATTTCAGGGATAAGCGATTACCGCGCCCATGGCCACCCGCAACACCAGAGGAGTCACAAGTGCATTGCCGAATATTTGAAAAATATTAGGACGTCATTAACTTCATCCCAAAGTTAAGAATGCAGATGTTTAAAACTACAATTATGATAATGAAAACTTAAACTACACCACTGCCGTCAAGCAATAACACGAGAATAAAAACAATCTGAACTATGAAAGAGAGAACTACTATGATGAGAAGAATGTTTTGTTAAATAATCTTTGAATATTCACCTTCCTGGCCTTTATAAGGGTATTGGGCCTCCGGTATCCTCACTCACTCGACGAAACACAACGTAAGCGTTGTTTAACGCTGGTTTTCTGGGAGGCCGTGGTATCACTCCGTTCGAGCCGGCCCATTCGTGCCGAAGCATGAGCAGCTCTCCCACGCTAAAGAATTCCGAGAGGAGACTCTTGCCCAGTAGAGGCACATTAAAATGGGTTGATTATGTATATGGGTTGTATGTACAGGAGCCTAAATCAGCGGCGGGCGGCGCGGGAGCGCTGGGCTCGGCGGCCCCGGAGCGCTGCGGCCGTGCTCTGTCGCACGCGCTCAAAGGACTGCTGGCGCTACATAATGTTACCATCAACAAGTGCAAGGTATGCATACACATTTATAATTATGAACCATATTTGTACTATAAAAATATTATAATATATAAATAAAAAGTATCCTATATATTATAAAATATATGTGTGCTAAATTTTATCCAAATCTGTGCAGTCGTTATTGCGTGTTTGAGTAACGATCTTCTAAGCATCCAAACATAAACTTTCGCGTTCATAATATTAGTAGGTATAGATTATAATAACATTAATGGCAGGATCTTACAAAACCACAGTCTGGTATGTAAATCATTCAATTCCGAACAGGAAGAAGAACGCGAAAGAATCAGACAGCAGATCATAGTC
Organism: Acronicta aceris; assembly: GCA_910591435.1. Lineage (NCBI taxonomy): Eukaryota > Metazoa > Arthropoda > Insecta > Lepidoptera > Noctuidae > Acronicta > Acronicta aceris. The sequence goes on along the minus strand of OU342780.1, from coordinate 9,705,220 downwards.
GAAGAGCAACACCCCAAAATGGCAAACCCCTTCGAGCCAATCACGATGAGCTACGAGCCCATCACTAAGACGAAAGCCGACTCCAAAGAACACGCCTCCCGCAGCCGAAGACGAAAACGAGAGAGAAAAACCAGCGACAAATCTGGGAACTGCCTTATAGAGTCAAAATCGAACATAGACAAAAACGCCATACAAGTGCTCAAAGAAAATAAATTGTATCCGACGTGGCACGAACCGAATAGGGACGACAATTTCGCGTGGAAACTTCACTTAAAAACATTATTGTACGAGAAAATCTGTCTTGCTTACGCTACATTAGCGGAATACAGCTACGCGAACGAACAATACGGATTCTCCTTAAAATATATAGATATGGCAAGTAAATGTCAGAAGTTGTTGTCCAATATGATTATTAAGAGTAAAGTGGTTGATGCTGGCTGTCTGATCGGTCGTGTGGGAGATAATTACTTCCAAATGAGCAAGAATTGGCATCGGTTGGAGCAGTTCAAGAAACAGTTTGAGACGGACCATGATATTGATAGTAAGATCAGGTTGGAGCTCGACAATGATATGACGGAGGAGGTCGACCATGCTATTGTTGATGAGTTTGAGCTTGGTGAGTGATTTTGCGTTTAATTGTTTAAATTTAAATATTATTCGGATTCCGATACCGTTAATCTAAGTTCCTACTCTACCATTTCGTCCAAAATACTTCACTGGAAATAAATGTAAGCAAATGCAATTTTACCAAGTTTGGAACGATTTTTAGGTCGTTTATTTCCAGTGGAGTAGTAGTAGACAAAATGGTTCAGTAGGAACCTAGATTAACGGTATCGGCATCCGAATAATAACAGAATTTGATTAAATTGTGTTTGAATTACGATTTATTTAGGTATTACATTTTTGTGAGCAATTGACAACATTTAATCTTTTTAACACCCATAATTATATTATAATTTGATTTAAAAGTAGATCGAAAAATAGGATACTCTTGTTTTTTATTCTTCTTACATTCAATCATTTTCATATTTATTTTCGACTTTAAAGTTCCTCGTATTGTAAACAGACGTAAGTGCCAAATGACGTCGTTTGTAGGGTTAAACGTAATTTTTGTACCCTTAGTCAGATAGGAAAGGTCGGCGCCATCTAGTTAAAAAAAATGCAAAGCATTGACTTGTAAAAGTATCTTTATAAGATCTATTTACAGAAATAAATATCATTAATCATCATTTTATCATTACTTAAAAAACTTGTCTTATGTCAGTTTGGCATTTCATAATTATTCATAACCTTGCATTACCTATTTCGTTGTTGATTTACTATTATTTCGACAAAATTTCGATCTCAGTTTCCGACGTATAAGTGACGTCATCACACGGTTTTTTTTCTCCGAAATGAAGACATAAAAAACTTGATTTGGAATTCAGGATAGGAAAACAAAGAAACAGTATTTTGGTGGCTTAATAATTTTGAAATGTTGTCAATTTAGTCTCCGCGTGACCCTTAATGGTCTGTAGAAGTTGTTAAACAGTCGGTGTATGGTCGGCAGACATATCGCTGCCTCGGAGCGAGGTGTCGGCCATGCTGTGGTCGTGCGCGGCGTACCGGGCGGCGGCGGCGGCGGCGGCGGCGGCGGCCGAGCGCCGGCCCGAGCTGCTGCGCCGCCTCGCCTCCGTCGGGAACGAACTCGCCGTACGACATATGAACGATGCACAACGTTAGTCTCTCTACTATTATATACTATTATATATTTTTCCTAGTTACAGTAAAAGCGAGTGATTTTGCAGTGATTTTTAACATACAAGACAATAGGGTAATTGACTGGTCTTCGATTTATGAAAATACTAGCGACCCGCCTGCGGATTCACCCGCGTTGCTCCGCTCCTATTGGTCGTAACGTGATGTTATATAGCCTTTATGTTATATACGTTTCTCTATAAATGGACTATACAACTAAAAAATATTTTTTCAATTCCAACCAGTAGTTCCTCAGATTGGCGCGTTCAAACAAACGAACTCTTCAGCTTTATAATATTAGTATAGATAATAGTCCTATTGAAAAATGTTAACAAAAATATTTCTTAGATTGAAAATATAATTTAAATCTATACTTAAAAAATGATTTATCCGGAATGACTGACTGACGAATCAACGCACAGCCTAAACCGCTGATCGTAGAGACCTGAAACTTGGAGGGTGTGTTCTTTGTATGACGTAGGCATCTGATAAGAAAGGATTTTTGGAAATTCTACTCCTAAGGTGGTGAAAAGAGGTGAAACCGCGGTGTACAGCTAGTCGAGTCATAAAGTTCTAAGATATAAGCTTTGAATTGAAATAATGCTCTGTCCCTTTCCCGCAAAACTAATGTTAGTTACGCATGCACGGTTTGACGTCACAATTTGCAGTACGCTCTCTGTCTAGCATAAAATCAAAATGCGAAGTTTATTATATTATAACTTCCTTGTTTCTGAACCGATTTTGAGTTCGTTTTTGTTGTTCGGCTTATCATAATTTCCAACTGCCTCGTTAGTCTAGTGGTCCCAAGCGCGTCTGCTACGCTAAAAGTCCTGGGTTCGACTCCCAGGACGGCTCCTGGGTCCGACTCCCAGGACGGCTCCTGGGTCGAGCAAAGTAGTTTTTCTATTATATTCTCAATAGCAGCTCGGAGTTTGGACTTGTGCCCGATTAATTGCAATAGGCTCGCTCCCTATTACATGAGACCTAAACATACCGGCGAACTGTGGTGGTTAATACATCAGTAAACCCCTGCCTACCTTTTGGGGAATACGGGCGTGATAATATGTTATATTCCAACAGAAATCTACATGAAATATATGGAAGAGCCGGACCAAAAGGACTCTAAAGCGAAGCTTCTCCTCAAGCAGTTCGCGATCACGTCTCGCAAGTCCCTGGAATGTCTGGACGAGGCCACAGAAATCTTCAAACAAGTCAACGACATACCTAACCTGGCGCTTTTGTATTGTAACAAAGGCAGATACTTGAGGTTCAAAGCACACTGCGATCAAGGAGGGTTCAGGTAACTTTTGTTTTATTTTACTAAAATGAATGTGATTGTGCTCGGTGGTAGGATCTCTTGGGGTCCGACTGACCAGACCAGACCGGCGACCACCGTTACGTTGAAGTAAAGCACCTTGGTGTGGGTATCGACTTTTTCACGTAAGAGCTAGTTCCTCTCGGTTGCTGTGGCTCTGGCAGTCTGCAGTCCGTAGGGGCTCTTAAGGGTCGACAACTCGCAAATTGAATTCAGGACCTTTAGTGTAGAAGTCGCACCTAGGACATCTCTGCCTTACCGTTCGAGAAATTGAAGCGTGTTTTTTGTTATGCCAGGTTAAGAGCACCCTAAACCGACGGTCATGCATGAGCAGGTTAATGAAAGTGGTGTACCAGGATCGTAGCAAGTGGAAATCTATAATATTTGCTACCTGTATCTAAAATGATATAAAATGAAATTTCTTGAAATCTGTCAAAAATAGCAAAGTTGATGCCTAGATGTCGCTGTAACAGGGTGTATGTATAAAAAATCTAAAAATATATTATTGAGATAGCTTAGGCAAGAAGTAGTCGGAAATTGTTAGTTTTAGTTCATAAGATAACAAAATACATTTTAAAGTTTTTTTATCCGTTTTTTAACACCATGATATAGTAGCTGCCATGCTATTACGTCAATTGTCAACTAAAGTGTCAACTGTCAACTGATCAGCCTTTACATTTTTATTGTTTACACAACCAACTGACGTCATAACCACAGAGTAATATACTAACTAATATGTACAATAATAATTCGTCCACTGCGTAGCGTTTTCGTCAACTTAAGCGCGAATTTTAAAATGTAAATTTTAAATACATTTTTATGGCACTTATCGATGAAAAAAATATCATTTTTTTGTGTTTTATTAGAACTATAGAATCTAATTGCGGTACTTTTCAAAAATGGGTGTTTCGTATTGTATCAGTGTGATCTTTAAAATAAACGTCGTTATTATTTATCTGTTTTAGTGTTAACTAGTAACCACTATTAGAATTATATACTACCACTTCCGTCGTGTGAGGCCAAAGGGCCAGAGGGCCTTAGTTACTTGACGTTTGACTTTTGCCTTTGACGTTTTGACATTTGACACCTGACCGATACTAGAGTAATAGCCACGTTAATTGATGACAGCAGCGAGAAGCGTCGCCTTTACAACGAAGCTGAAGAGCTGTACCAGTCGGCGCTGGCGCTGCTGGGCCCGCGCGAGGCGTGCGGCGCGGCGGCGGTGTGGGAGCTGGTGGCCTGGGAGCTGTCGTGCCACCTCTACACCAGGGCCGTGCTCATGCAGGACGCGCCCGACATACACAACGTCAGATATATTATTTACTTATCGTCGGGGATAGTTCAATACCGCGTAACTCACACTGGTGTAGGGTCTATTTTACAATAATTTCAATGTCATTTAATTTGAAGTTAGGCCTTATAGGAAAGTTTTAGTTACGCGGTATTGAACTATCCCCAACGTTATATACTTTTAATTAATAACGCCTGTTTTTAAACAGCTTTGTTTTTGCAAAACTAGTTAACTAGATAAGTGCACGGTGTGGTTACTTTTAATTGGAGGAGCACCCTGTTTTCTGTCCCTGTATCTGATTTCTTGTATGTAATTGTGTATCCTCTGTTGGCAATCCAAATAATTAAAATAGTAAATTACCTAACATACCAACACGCCTGTATTCTCCGAACAGGTAGGCAGAGGCGTACTAATGTACACCCACAGTTTGCCGGTATGTTTAAGTCCCATGTACCTATAGGGGGTGAGTCTATTGCCATTAACCGGGCACAAATTCCAAACCCCGAACTGCTACTGAGAATTTAATAGAAAAACATAATAACAATTTGCTCGTCGTGTGGGAATCGAATAAAAAACATTATTAATACAATTGAAGACATTTCAAAACGATGCCAGCCATCGAAACAAAAATAGTCTACTGTTTCTTTCTTTTCCTATCCTGAGTTCCAAAAGATTTTTTTTGTAAAGTTATTTTAGTAAAGCAAAAATTCAATCGCGGGCAGGATTCGAACCTGCGTCTTCTGGTTTAATACATGAGACGCTATGACCAACTAAGCCACCGCGAGAGACGGGTGGGACTCGTAGGCTTTACTAAAATAAAATTTTGAAAGACAGAATTGCTGTGAAGAAATTACGCCTGATAAATTAATGATTGTTGCAGGAGGTGACCGAAGTAGCTGAGGCGTTGAAACATGCTCTCAAGCACTGTCTGCTAAGTCCTGGGCCCCGACAGTACCTGTACCAGTTCAGGGCGGCCATGATCTCACACCGACTAGGATCCCTGTACCACTCGCAATACAGGTAGGTAACTTAAAGAGCTTAACAGTATATGTTACAATATCTATCTTATCTTATCTTATATGGGGCCGAGGCAGCAAGGCCTCAGTGCACTTCGACCCAATGGGATCTTTTGTGCTTCCCCTAGATACCTATTCCACATCCTCACCCAGATCTTCAAACAGCTCTTCCATCAGCTTTATAATGAGGCCTGGAGGAATGAGTCTGTAATCCTCTGGTCTTGGATAACCCTGCCCCAAGAAGCGCATTCGCTTTCTAGCTATTGCATCGCATGTACACAGAAGGTGTTACACACCAAGGGTACATATCTAAATACAAAGCCACTGAAAAAATCCTTAGAGAATCCCAATCGTCAAATCAATTTAAAAAAAATATATTGTCATAATCATAAAAACTATGAACGTTCACTCAGAAAAATCTATGATTAATCTTTTAAATTGAATCGTGTTGACAATTTTTGGATGAATTAATGAATAATGATTGAATACTTACATACAAGAGAAAAACGTAGTAATGTTTCCAATAATTAGTTTATTATAAGATTAAATACAAATAAGCCTAAGATAAATTAAAAATGATACGATTATTATTAGGTAATGACTAGTCCGCAGTTCTAACTCAACTCTCTTATTATTTATTTATTTATGCACACTGAATGTACAGAGGCGGACCTAATGCCTAAGGCATTTTTTACCTTATAATTTTTTATTATTATTTCATTTATTCATTATGCCCCATTCCTAAGAGTCGTACCGTAATGTTAAATAGCTTTAAATCTTACTCTTGAATTACTCTATCTATTAAAAAAAAACCGCTTCAAAATCCGTTGCGTAGTTTTAAATATTTTAGCATACATGGGGACGGACATACAGCGGCAGCGACTTTGTTTTATACTATGTAGTGATATTTACATATTTAAATACATTTTCAAATATTTTTATAAAAAGAACAATAAAAACGTTCAAAATATAAAAAAATATAGTCTAAAAGTATCGGGAAAACTGTCCAAGCTACCGGTGGTAAGGGCCCCAAAGAATGGAACCTCCTAACAATACGCGCCGTATCCAGGAGTACCGCTTTCTATATCAGGCCCATAAGGGTCCGGCGGAGCGTGAATTGCCCACAAATACCTAATACCGAAATAAATCGTAATCCAGACAATATTCTATCAAATTATGTTATTATTCGGATTTAGATACTGTTAATCGAGGTTCCTAAGGTCCTATTTCATCTGCTACTACTTCACTGAAAATAAAAGACCGGAAAATCGTTCCAAACTTGGTAAAGTTATAAAAAATTGCATTCGCTTACAATTATTTCCAGTGAAGTATTTTGGACGAAATGGTAGAGTAGGAACCTAGAATAACACTATCGGATTCCGAATAATAACAGAATTTGATTAAATTGTGTTTGAATTACGATTTATTTCGGTATTACGTTTGTGAGAGAAATCCGGTCCGCCGGACTCTTAACCCAGCTGCCTAACGAGAGCCTCCACAGGGTATTATTATTATTATCATTCCAGTTTCAGTTTTTAGACGGCGGCGTATCAACATGAAACATGTACGAGATTTAATATAGACCTACAGCAATACAACGGTGAAAACCGCACTCCATAACGAGCAGTAGTTTCAGCGTGTTGGCGTTAAAACATACAGATACAAATCATCAAAATAGATGATTGTTTTTGCGAATATTGCAGTTATAAAGACGTCCCTTACATTAATTTTTCATAAATATCTGCTACGTACAGGCATGGGTTAGCTACAATTTCATTATAATTATGTGTGTATAGATCTTAATAGCCATTTTTTTAAGTTATTTGATTTTATAGATCTATCTAACATAGGAAACTTGCCATTTGGTGAAACTTTTGTATTTTTGTCATAGGATAACACAAGAAGAAGGTCCGAAGCGTCGTACATTACTGAACGCGACCCGCACGAACTACGAGCAGGCATCGAACATGTTCGCTCTGCTGGAGGATGCCGGCATGTTCCTCACTGTTCAGCTGGAACATGTCGCCGTGCTGGAGACACAGGCTGCAGGTAACATACGAACATAGAGGGCGGTTAAAATTGCTACTTTGGTGATTTGCAATTTCATAATTTTTTGACAAACATATTTATGAGACTCCGACCCCTAGCATGATCACATATTAATGATCTTTTAAGTTCTAGAAGGTCGCTATTGTTATATAATAGGTGCAACAGTTATCAAAATCACTAAAATTAACTTTTCTCAACAGTGTCACCAAACCTGAAACTAAAATCCCTTCAATCTGCCATCCAACTGCTACGCCAGTGCCACTCCGTCATGAAACTGCTCAAAGAAAAAGACCCAGAAGAAAAAGAACCAGTCAAGCCAGAAGACGGTGACGAAAAGAACATGAAAAACGAGCATAGTCTCCTGTCACTGTACGAGAACAGACTGCATTACATATTAAAGAGTATCATACAGTACTGTAGATCGAAATCCAACAAGGATTATGATAAAATAACAGATTTACATAAAAAACTGTACTGTGCTAGTCTGAAAATCAAAAAGGATGAAGATATCAGGTTGTATGCGGCGAGCATATGTGATGTTTTAGTGGCAATGGATGAAATATGTAAAGAATTTGAACAGTAGAATTGATTTTCTCATGAAAAAATGGTACAAATGGATGGACAATAGGCATGGAACGTTTCGCAGATAGCATGTGAAAAATCACATGAAATCATTTTCTACGTTACACCTGCGACTTTTTTGCGACAGCCTGCTCAAAATCGCAATTAGTTCACGATTTCATTGTAGGTTACAAAATAGCAAGAGTGGTGATACATGATTTTGAATGAAAATTGGTATGATGCGAAATTTCGCACCTGAAATAGCTGTAAAAAATAATCATCAAATGAAAAGTAGCAATCATTTCCATGCTTATTAGACAATCTCTATCAGTTCAAATAGTTGACTAGTGTTTGATTATCAGGCATATTGACAAATGCAATTCGTATTTATATATACTTTTGCTTTATAAACGACGATCATGCATGAGAAGGTTAATGTAGATGAAACCAAAGTGGTGTGCCAGGATCGTTGCAAATGAAAATCTATAGTCTCTGCCTACCCCAATGCGAGATAGGCGTGAAAGTTTGTATGTATGTCTGACCCCGTATGGACTATAAGATGTGGATTTGTCTTCATATTTTTCTTCAAAAGGCGCACATCTAGGTATTTTAATTTTAATTTAATTTTTTTTTTAATTCATACTGGCGGATTTGCGATGGTTTGAATCCTGCCTGCAGTAGATTTTTTCCATCACTAAAATAAGGATATTAAGGTTTATGTGGTTTGGTGCTGCTACTAATGCGTATTGACCTTAAACCCCTTAAAAGTATATTACTATTTTAGTAATTTACAGAAATTTTATGATCATAGATATTTCGATAGTTTTACATTTTTATGAAAGGAAAATTTGACTGCGCTAGAACTCAAACCGCTTAGTATTTTAATTGTTTTCAGTTTATTTTTTCTTGTCTGTATGCCAAGCACCGCGGCACCGCACTGAAAAAAAGTAATGGCGGGTTTGTGCACATACATCTAAAAACTACCTTGACTATTCACAATTAAATTGGAAAAAATCACATAGAATCTTGAGCGCGTGCTTCGGTTAAGTAGGTAGGTATAGAAGGTTCTTGAGATACACTTACCCATTGTGTCTTTCTTTTGCATGTTGTTGATGGCTTATGTTTAACTAACCACCAGATAGTAAAATGTTACGGCAAAAAATCACTTTATATTGCCAAAAATAGTAAATGATCACCAAAATAAGTTCTAACCTAACCTAAACCAAATTTTTGGTGACAATTTATCCATTTTGGTGATCAATTTACTAAATTTGGTGGTCATTATATTTATCCCCGTTGTTTATTTCGTCTATAGTTATTGTAAAAATGTTTACTGTCTTTAAGGATACAAATTTCGACAGTGTTTAGCAATTATAAGTTGTTTATAATAATTAATCTCGGAAGTGTTTTGTGTAAAGGAGACTGCAGCAGATTTGAATGTAAGACTGATGTGAATAGCTATATAATGTAAATACTGCTTGTTGTTAAATAAAGAATTTTATATGGTTATTGGTGTTTGTGTATTGGAGAAGGACCATAGAGTACTTTTAGAGAGACTTCGCGTGCTCTCTCACTCACTCTCATACGTTCCATTAGTTCATATTTTATGCCCAGCTCCTGTCCCACTCACTCGTGCACATTTTTCGCATTCATCATTAGTTTCTTAAAACCTTTAGATGTTATTCCACAATAACATCTTTTTATCTGACTCACCAGGCGTCCAATTCTGTTAGATCGCCCAATGACAATTAGACATGGATTGACAGATTTCGTAGTCAAAAATCAACAATCCTGAAGCAGTTGAGTGACGATTTACAGCAATCTCGGGCTCCTAGAATCGAATCCACGGTCTCACTCAGCAGTCGCCATTGCTACAATTGCTAATAAGGCAGTCAAATAAAACTCAAAAAGATAACAATTATAAACAATTTATTCTTAACAAATTATGTACATACAAATATAAAAAAATGATTATGTAAATTGACTACCTACTTAGTTTAGGTATAACTATTTTATTTTCAGTTATTTTAGTAAAGGAAAAATTCAATCGCGGGCAGGATTCCAACCTGCGTCTTCTGGTTTGATACACTAGACTCTCCGACCGCTAAGCCACCGCGAACCCCACCCGCCTGATTGAAATATGCCTTCACATTCTGAGTTTACGTCACAAAGTGACGTTGGCGACATCTATTGAGAAGCAAGTTACCTTGTTTCTCAACCGACATAACTTACTTTACAGTTAGTTCGATATCGTACGATGCCACCTTACCTTTTAATTATCACGAAGAATCAAACCAGAAGACGCAGGTTCGAATCCTGCCCGCGATTGAATTTTTCCTTTACTAAAATAACTTTATAATCTTAGCATGGAAAATGCAAAAAAAAATCACAAAATGATAGTATTTTATTTTCATTTACACATTTAGTACCTACCTATCTTTAAGTATCTACCTATCTATGCTGTGCCCCAAGGCGGTTTCATGTTGCTACTTACCTAACTTATACCTATATACCTATTAGCAATACATGAAGCAATAAAGGACTCACTATATCGATTTAACAACTAATATCAAATATTTGCGGTCACCGGGATTTTCCTGTAACTTATCAATATATGGGGTTCTTTGTATCTAATATTTATCTCTGGGATCATATTTGGCCCTATGTGTCAAGGCAGATAAGAACGGCGCAAAATATAAATCATATCATACCTTATAAAAATTAAATTAGCAATATTTACATTTAATTTGTCTTAATTATTAATTTATATATTCTTTGCTAAGTTAGAGATCAAAATATATAAAATGGGAATATGATCCTACGTACGTACCGTGCGTATAAACATTATTGAAATAACTAGTAGGTTGATATTCTGTTGTTTTTTTTTATAAAAACGTTGCCCAACACTTTGATTTTCTCCTGTATCGTGGGTGCGTTTACAAACACAAATTCTCACAAACACAAACACCCAGACCCGGAACAACCTGCAGATCATACAAATATTTGCTCCGTGTGGGGATCGAACCCACAACACGTTGCGCAGAAGCCGATCGCTCAGCCGCTACGCCAAACGTGTCGTCTAATCGATCTCCACCAACAATAATACCTTATAATAGAGATTTGACCTATCGCAAATAGGGATCCAACAATTCCTCATTAAAGGACAAGGACTAGGGGGCGAGCCTATTGTCATTAAACAAGCTACAATTCCAAGAATGAGAAATTCATAGAAAATCCAAATAATACTGCGCGACCTGGGAATCTAACCCAGGACCTTTAACGTCTAACAGTCGCGCTCATGATCACTAGACTACTGGATCATAATGATTATCGTAATGTAATCAACATCGCTATTCATTTGGTTTAATCAATCACTTGATGCCTTCTCGAGCTTAGAGGACCTGTGAAGAAAAAAAAACAATATAATACGTAATCAGGATTTTCAGTATCCTCGTAGATCTTTTTTTTTATAGGATAGGAGGGCAAACGAGCAGACGGATCGCCTGATGGTAAGCGATAACCGCCGCCCATGGACATCCGCAACACCATAGGAGACACAAGTGCGTTGCCGAACTTTTAAAAGGGGATTGGGCCTCCGGTAAACTAAGCGTTAAAACGTTAAAACGGAAGCGTTGTTTGACGCCGGATTTCTGTGAGGCCGTGGTATCACTCCCGTCGAGCCGGCCCATTCGTGCCGAAGCATGGCTCTCCCAAGTAAAAAATCTCTTACTAATAATCTTCCATACGAATGGGCCAGCTCGACCGGAATGATAGCACGGCCTCACAGAATCAACGCTTACGCTGAGTGAGTGAGGTTACATGAGGCCCAAATCCCTTTTAAAAGGCCGGCACCGCACTTGTGACTCCTCTGGTGTTGCGGGTGTCCATGGGAGGCAGTAATCGCTTACCACCAGGCAATCCACTGCTCGTTTGCCCCTATCCCATAAAAAAACTACACTCCAGACACTTAAGTTGTTCCTACATACGTAACTGGATTAAACTGAGATCACAGCGGGTAACACAGTAGATATTTTAAGCATAAAATGATACTAACTTGCCAGCCAGCATGTCCTGGATCTCCTGGAAGCTCTTGCCCTTGGTCTCCGGCACCAGGAACAGTGTGAAGAAGAACCCAGTCACGCAGAACGCGCCGAAGATGAAGAATGTCATGCCCATACCAAGCGCCAAGGAGATAGAACTAAAATACCTGTAAAAGACGGTCATTAAAGTTATCGGGATCATGATATTTAACTGGAAAACTATAGTCCAAAGAGTTTATATCTTATAAATAATGTTGATTTGGGGTTGCTACATACTTACCATGAGGCGGCCCGTACAAAAGTCCATAAGCACGCTAAGGATCACATTGCCAGTACGAGCGTGCTCGATACAGCCAGTCAAACACTTGTTACCGACAATGATGATGCATGAAAATAGAATATATATAATCTTTATTTATACAAAAAGAAACACACAGATTGTAGTACATGTTACAGTTTTCACAAAGTGGGTAGTATTAAATCTCTGGCAATCATGTGGGTGACGTGCTGTTCTCCTTGCTAGGCTATGAAATAGCCTGTATTAAGGAGTAACAGTGCCTATCCCCTCCAATTGTTTTAATTTTTAATTTTTAATACAGTTTTATTTAATCAAGTTAACATTTTTAAATTTTAAATAGATATTGGTGCGTGATCGCATTTGTGTGTGTGCGCGCGTGCGTGTTAGTGTGAGTGTGCGTGCGTATGTGTGTGCTTGTGTGCTGTATGTGCGTGCATGGGTCTGTATGTATGTGCGTGTGCATGCGGCTGTATGTGCGTGAGCATGCGGCTGTGTATGCGTGCGTAAGTAAGGTGATTTGATTAGTGTGGGTTTGTTTTTGGTGTATGGTACAATTTACAAAGTTGTCAATTGTCATAACTTAATTAAATGAAGTTAAATATTTTTCTGTTTCGTCGTAGGTTTTATTTTGAAAGAATGTGCGGACAGTCTTTTTACAAATATGATAATTCAATTTATATATTGGACATTTTTTATTTATTGTATTGTAAAGAGACGGACCTAAGTAATAAAAGAATCTTTTAGTAAACGCTAAGCGGGTTTTTGGAGGAGTACATATTATATCTTTTCGGCGTTTGGTAATTTCAATATACGGGGTTATGCGGTGTTGGAACAGAATTGTTTGTAAAATAAAGTGTTGCCTCACGTTGAGGACGTTGCAGTTTTTGTATAACTCATTAGTTGGATAAATTAGCGGACGAAAAGTAGCCACTTTCAGTATGGCGCGATGTGCAACTTCCAGCGGTTTTAGGATAGTTTTTGCAGCACCACCCCAACATGGAATACAATAGGTAATAATAGATAGGCATAAGGCAAAATAGACATTGCGGATAATTATGGGATTAGTAATACTTCTTAATGTTTTAAATATATAAATAAGTTTGCGAACTCTGCCAGTAAGGAGATTAATATGGGATTTAAATTTAAGATTCTTATCTATGACTACACCTAGGTATTTGATTTCATCCGTAGAGGATATAGAAGCACAGTGGCATGAAACTCGAGTTAGCAAGTTGCATGTGTGGGCTTTAAGTGATATCGGTGGGTTTGGTTGGGTAGCAGAACTGATCGAGTAGGTAATGTACTTCGTTTTGGAGGTATTGAGTGTAAGGGTATGGGAATTAAGCCAGTTTAGCGCTAAATCAAAGCCATACTGTGCTTTGTCCTCGAGATCAAACCATGTGTTGGCGACGAAAGTTATGGCAGTGTCATCTGCAAAGGATGTCATCTTGGCATTTGGGATATTTATATTGCACAGGTCGTTTATAAAAACTAGAAACAAAGTCGGACCCAATATACTTCCTTGTGGAACGCCATAATAGATGGGGAGCTCATGGCTGCTGTGGCAATCAATCTTGACTATCTGGGTGCGATTTGTGAGGTAACTTTGAAAGAGGTCAAGTTGCAATCCCCTGACGCCCATCCCTCCAAGTTTAAATAAGAGAGAACGGACGGGAACGGTGTCGAATGCCTTCGCAAGGTCTAGAAATATTGTTAGCACCTTTTTATTAGAGTTAAGGTTTCGTACGATATTATCAGTTAATTCCAGAACTGCGTCGCAAGTTGACTTGTTTTTTCGAAATCCAAATTGTTGTGATGATATTAGTTTGTAATGTTCTAAATAGTAAACAAGTCTTTTATTGATAAGACGTTCCAGTACCTTGGACAAGGCAGTCAAAACTGCAATGGGACGGTAATTATTCGGCAAGTTCCCGTCGCCTCCCTTGAAAACAGGGTGAATAATTGCCTTTTTAAAAGAAGAGGGAAAGACGGCAGTCTCGAAACATAGGTTAAAGATATGGCAAAGTATGGGCGCCAGGGAGGTTGAGTATCTCTTCAGGATGTAGGGTGATATACCATCCCAGCCAGTTGCTGCATCAGAGCGCAGAGAATGGATGACTGTTATAATTTCGTCAGGGTCAGTGGGCTCGAGGACGAACGATGAAGTCGATGTGATATCTGAAGTAGGTTGAGTGACCGTCAATGGCTGCATAGTACTAGTGTTAATTATATCATTTGCAAGCCTTTCACCAATGTTAACAAAATATGAGTTAATAGTGTTGCAAGACTCAATAGGTGAAGATGACAAAGTTAGCAATTGAGCAGATGTATTCTTAGTTTTAGTAGTGTTAGTTACCCGTTTAATTGTGTCCCATAATGTTTTTGGGTTTTTGCTAGCTTTATTTAGCTCCTCTGTATCATAAATTCTTTTAGCTTTCTTTAAAACACTGACACAAAAATTCCTGTACCGAAGGTACGTTACCCTTAGAACTTCATTTCCTGGGAATTTCCTAACTCTCCTGTGTAGAGCATCCCTGTTCCTTATACACCGTAATAAACCAGATGTGATCCACGGTTTGAGGATTCTCTTTTTTGATGAAACTTTTTTAACTGTGGTATTTTGAGAAATGGATACAGTGATTAAATTCAGTAATTTATCGGTTGCTGTATTTGCATCTTTTATACTGAAAATAGGGGTGAAATCCAATTGCGACATTGATTTGTCAAGCCCTTCAAAGTCAGTTTTTGTTTTAATTGAGTTTGCGACCGTTCGTGAATATTTATCGTGAATGCAAAGTAAGGAGGAGGAGTGATCAGTTATTGTGGAACTTAAGACAAGTGTTTGTGTGGGGAAAATTGTTTTGAGGAACGTGTGATCCAAACAATTTCCATCCCTGGTCGGTAGGGTGTGAGCAGGAAGATAGCCGTGGAAGGCAAGAAAACTCAAGTATTCTTGGGAGCGCATGTCCGATGTGGTAGGTTTGATGTCCACGTTCAGGTCACCTGTTATAACAACCGATTTAAATCTATGCAGTGACGGAAGAATGTTGCTAAGAACAGTGAGAAAGCTGGTTATATTGTCCATAGACGGCGATCGATAGATACAGATTATCGCCAAGTCAAAGTTAATTTTTATAATAAGGCCAGATGCAGTTCGGTGAAAATCAGGCTCTTCGCATGTAACAGCAAGGTCCGATTTCGCATACACCACTACACCATCACTCCGATTTATATGTTTGGTGGTCATGAACGTGGAGTAATTATTGAGAATCGGGATAGTGCTATTATTAGAGCATGGTAACCAACATTCAGTTAAGACAACCAGATCGCAACTGAAAGAAATTCGGTGCAGAAGTGTTTGCAAGTTCAGAAAGTTACGGCTTACAGAGCGAATGTTTTGTGTCAGGATTTTAATGAAGTTATTAGGACACTTCACAATGGAGAGTGCATCCTCAGGTGCGCATGTATGGGTTGTTGATACAGATAGTTCGTCGATGTTGTCAATTAAATTTTTTATGTTAGCAGTCATTTTTCCGGTGGAGTAAAGGTTTGAGGGTTACGAGTAAATAGGGTAGTATTTGGTTTAGGGACGTGTGGGAAGCTTATAATTGATGATAATAAATTTAAAAACATATGTTTTATGATATTGAAGTAGCTAGGTAAGTAATAGTAGGGATGAACGCAAGCATATGTAAGGATTATATGGGGTGTCATGGTAAAATTGCAATTTTTAAGTGTTGAATGGTTCCTGTATGAGGGTATGTTATGGTGATAGTAATAATTATGTGTGTAAGTTTTGTTTGTGTTTGTGTTTAGTAATTTAACATAGCAATTGGAATAAAACCTAAAAGTAATCAAATAATACTTAAGAAATAGCAGGATATACTTAAATGCAAGTAGTCAAGATGACTTGATGTTTGTTGCGAGCTGCTTCAGTTGTTCTTCGCTTTTTATCAAGATAGCCTGGCTATCAGGATCCTTTTTTAGCATGACTCTTCCATTTGACGTCCAACAATAGTTGTACTGGTGTCGCTTAGCGTGGTTTCTAGTAAGGTAAAATAACCTTTTAGAATTCGCTGTTAAAAGCTCAGTTATGTAAATAGGTGTTTCCTGTGCCGATTTTAAATTTAAATGGGTTGATTTTATTTTGTCTTTGGGATTGCATTTATTATAGTCTTTAACAGCAGCAAGGAAATTCGTTTTCGTTAGTGTATTAACAAACTCAACTGATAAACTCGATGTTAAGCTTTCCTTTTTTGAGGGTAGTCTTATAATATCACGGATACTAGCGGAGTTTGTATCAAGGCCTAGATGTTTTGATAGGTGCGTTATAGTTTCATATAGCATGATTTTAGTCTCATTCTGTCTCTTGGGTACATTGCGTAATTCAATAGAGGTTTTGATGATGTTGTTGTCGAGAATTTCCAACTTGTTTTCTAGTGCAGCTAACTGGATTGCCATGGAGCCACGTTGGTGTTCTAGTCCCGTAATTTTATTTTCGAGGGATTGTAATTGATCGGAGACCGCTGTCATTGCCTTTTCAAGATCAGTATTTGTGACCTTAATTTCCGTGTAGTGATTTTTTATTTCTTTAATATGACCCTCTAACTTGTCCAATCGGGTACTCTGAGTACACATCATCTCACTGATCATCTTCTTGATATCGTTTTTAAACATATCCAGGTCACCACCAGTGACTTCATCCGAAAGGCATCTGCGTTTGGCTCTCTGGGTGATGTTCCCTTCTAAGTCTTCATCTTCATGCAGCTTCCGGATATCAGACTCCGAGCGTGATGAGAATTGATGCGGAGGAGTTTTAGATGGTGTTCTAAGCATGTTACTATTACTTGCCAGTCTGTATAATCAGGACTGCAACTAAGACAAAGCAGAGTACGTAATTATAATAAGTTACTCGCTAATCGCTATCGCTCTTTAGTTGTGGCAGCCGACAAGGATGACGCACGCACGACGTAAGCGCAGCAGGCTCCCTACTCTGTCCGCCCTGACTGTTGCCGGCTCGTTTCCTCCAGTACTCTGCGTTTCGCGTTCTACTCAAAGTTTATGCGCGCCTGGTACTTTGCAAAATATATTTAACATTTAATTTCGAATTAACTATTCGATTTTTGTAAGAAAATAAAATATTTGTACGGAATGCACGTCTAAACGCTTTCGCGGTCCGAGGGGAAGGGGAAGGTCGTAAGTCAAACTAAACGTCAAGCTATTGCGTTGTGACTTGTGAGATTGCCTATGGACTTTTGGTCGCCACTGTATCTTATGTACCTATCTACCTATAATAGTCTATTAGGTATAGGTGCAGTGTAGTGTCTAGCTTATAGCCGCAGTCTTATACGGCTATGACCTATGGGTCCCTTTTTGTGTTGGTTTGATATATCTGGTAAGTAACCAAAATAAGAAAAATATTACCTGGTGATCAAGAACGAGAGGACAGCGCAAAAGGAAGCGATAAGAGGTGCGGCGATGGCCTTCACTTCAATAGGTAACAGCTCCGACATGACCGCCCAGGGCAGAGGTCCCAGACCCCAGCAGTACGTAATGATGAACAGCACCAGCGACAAGACGGGCAGGAAGCCCAAACTGGATACCACCGGGTTGTCGTTTTGGGCTAGGGTGAAGTACATACCCAAAAGACCCTGGAAAAGGACATAAATGTAGGACATTTTTACAAATAGGAAACAATTTTAACTCATTGCACTCCCCCCCCCCATATCTACGCCCGAGTGTGAGTGACGTAAGTGCAATACAAGCCATCTGAATGAAAATACCACTTTTTACGGATTTTATTCGCGTTGTATTGATATATAATAATTATTTAATTTCAAAACTCCAAGACCAAAGGACACAGTGAATTAATTCTGCGTGAATCAGATCACTAATTAACAAAAATGTAATAGATAGTAATTTTAACATTAAAAGTTAAGACGTCCAAAAATTTAGTTTACCCGTGAACATGGAAGCTTTAAAGGATCCGAAACGTTGGGAATTGAATAATATCTATACAACAACGCGATAAAATAATTAAAAATTAGTTCTATTTCAATAAAACATATACATTAGTATTGCCACTAAAATACTTACAAGACCGACAGCAGTTCCACAAGATGAGATGAGCAGCAGGATCCTGCGCCCCAATCTGTCTACCACCAGTGGAGTCATGAACGAAGCTACCACCTGCAAGTATACATGAGTCACGAGTTCATGACACACGATGTTTATATCTTCAACGCAACAAGTTTAAATAAGTACCTAAGCGTACCTAAATTAGGCAGGTCGCTTCTGCGTTTTTCTAGTTTTTTTTCTGTACCTACCTTCCACTAATTTAAGGCCGATCGTTCACCTAGTTGCTATTGCGCGAATTATACCGCCTGTTGGTATTCGTGGTCTACGCCACATTCTAGGTACAGGACAGTATTAATAATAATAACAATGCTGTGGCCTGTTACCACAATTTCTACAGATCCTGTAGAAATTTTTCTTACAAAAATTTACCTGAACAGCTCCGATAATGATGGTAGAGACGGCAGAGTCGAGAGTTGCGCCAGCCGCCTCGAAGATGTTGGTCATGTAGAAGAGCACAGCGTTGATACCGGAGAACTGTTGGAAGAACAGCAACGCGCAAGAGATATAAAACGCCTTGATGTTACTGCCTCGAAAAACGTCAGCCAGCTGGAAATGAAGAAGAATTTTGGATACTTAGACCTTCTGATCAGGCAAACAACTTTGAACACACTACGACACTACAAAGACTACAATACTACAAAGAAAGGAATTTATTTGACAAGCTATTGAGTGTCAAGCCACAGGTATGTTGCTGGGGATCTTGACTTTTGAATAAAACTGTAAGAATTCTTTGTAAACTGTATTTCGCTGAGCGCTAATTACAAAGAGAAGACGACAAATGTGTGCACGCGGTTCGGTAATATCGACTGAGTAGGTACATCAACAGCAAATACATACGAGGTCTATAGAATAAGGCATATTTTTTTATGTATGCTTAGGCACACTGCTCGACGCATTAGGTACATTTGGATTGTAAGTACTAGCTTAGTGATTTTGGCTGGTCGTCTCCTCACGCTTAGGCAATTAGGTCGCACGTAGTTATTCAAGTGGTACAAGTAAATTATAATATTATAGCGGCCTGCCCCGGCTTCGAACGGGTGGTCATTATTGAACTTTTAGTCGGGATCCCTAATTTTTTCTAGTAATAAATATAGCCTAGGTATGTTACTCAGGGATAATGTAGCATTCTAATTGTGAAAGAATTTTTGAAATCAGTCCCGTAGTTTTTGAATTTATTCTTTACAAACACACAAAAATTCAAATCTTTCCTCATTATAATATTATTATAGTATAGATTATAAATATTTTGAATTTGAATTTCCTGGAGACCAGAATCCCCACGTATCTACTACATTGCGACGCGACGCGACGGCCGGACCGAAATACTGCCGCGCGCGTAATTATTATGTCGCGCTAATATTTTTATTTTGCTATATCTTCTAAGATATTTGTGTAAACTTTAGAGAGGGTTAAGGGCGTTTTAAGGGCACAAATATTCTATATTAAATTTCCGTTCTAACAAACATATTTATTTAGATATAGATTAATACCATAAGGGTTAAATTAATTCCTTTTTAATCTAAAATTTTAATAGTAAAAGCAGTTATTGTGAGTTATCCGTCGGAGATAGACATAATATACTATCGCGGACTTTTTTATAGATATTGATATGTTCTTTAATAATGTAGTAGGTACATAGTTTTGTTCTATCATCAATAGTTTTCGCAGTGCATGCGATGAAAGACATTTTATGTCAATGTTTTTTACACCTTGGGTTACATTATTCAAGTTTTATTAGGGATCCCTAATTATTTCTGGAAATACATATAGCCTATGTTACTCGGTGAAGATGTAGCTTACTAACAGTAAAGAATTTTTAAAATCGGCCAAGTAGTTTTTGAGTCATATACGAACAAACAAACAAATCTTTCCTCTTTATAATATTAGTTTAGATTTAGATAATGAAATCATTCAACATAATACATAATTATTTCAAACCAGTAAAATGGTTAAAACAAATCCTTACTCTTATGAAATGATTCAAGTATTAGAATGAATTCATAGAAGTAGGTAACTATTACAGTTTCTTGCTGACTTGACTTGACCGCTGCCCGACCAGACAATGGCCCCAGTAGGCAGCGCGCGTGTCAGGGACGCGGGCACCTTCGAGAATGATACGAGACAAGCCTTCGCTCTTTGAAGAGGTCCAGCGAACCACGACTACATCGAGAAACTCTCTAAGTTATATAAGTTTCCTCTCGATGTTTTCCTTCACCGTTTAATTAATACGCACATTATTTCAAAAAGTTAGAGTTTCATTCCTGGGATTCGAACGAGACGTACGACTTGGCAGTGCAATGATCATACTTATACAGATAATTAATTAGGTTTACCGTTGCGGTCTTTTCCATAGAAGCTTTGACGCCAACAGCAATTTTGTCGAGCTCAGCCTGCACGCCCGCAAGCGAGCGACCTCGGATCTGCACCAGACATTCGGCTGCTGATTCCCTGTCACCTGTAACACGATCAATGTAAGTCAAAGTCAAAATGTTTTATTTCAATTAGACCACTAAATAGGTACTTTTGAAAAGTCATAACTATTTGTACACTCGACAGCTGGAGTCCAAAGTACCTATTTATCTGGTATAAACATACCGTCACGCCTGTATTACCCGTAGGGTTATGCGGACGCGTAGGTACTAATGTACAGCCACACTTCGCTGGTATGTTTAGGTCCCATGTAATAGCCTGTGGACGAGCCTATTGCCATTAATCGGGCACAAATCCAAAATTCAGATCTGCTACTAAGAATATTAATAGAAAATCCAATAACACTTTGCTCGACCTGGGAATCGAACCCAGTACCTCTAGTGTAGCAGTCGTGATATAAAAAGATACTTATGACACTTTATTTTTTTTTCTGGCCAAATTTCACGATTCGAAGTCAACAGGTTTTGATTTATTTGCGAGTGCCGAGATATTAGTTAAAATGTCCTATATTTTTACTGTGTTTACTTAGAAGCTTATTTTACTATAAAATAAATTATAATAAATTATTATAATTTTTATACAAATCCAACGGACAATAGACCTACGTATTATTATTTGATACCTCCACGCGTTCCTGACAAAAAGGGTCTTGTTTGAACTGTCAAGTGGCAACTACTGTCACTTCGTCATAGACCACTTCGTTGTGGTCCTATATGCTTCCTTCAAAGAATACATTGTTATATACTGTGCTTGAAGTACAGAACATAAGACAAAGAGATCCACCCACCTTTTGTAAGATGGTAGAATGGCGACTCTGGCATGAAATAGAAGCTGATGGCGAAGGCGGAGGTGAATACGACTCCCACGTAGGCAATGACGCTATAGGAGACGTACGGCCCAACGCTGTACACGAGCAGGTACCCCAATGTGAGGAACGCCTGTAGAAACGAGCCCAGAGCACCGCGAGAGTCGTCCTGGAAAGAAGAAAAATTGAATGTCAGGGTCTCCTTTCCGTCTAATTACCTACCTATTTTCTGAGGTAGAGGTCGCAAGTCGAGTAGTGTTATCGTAATGGTAATGGCGTTTTTTACGCGAATCAGAAAAGACGAGCTCCGTAGAAGAAATAAATTTCCATTGCCACTTATATTATATAAGTAGCAGTGGACGGGGCACATAGCTCGTAGAACAGATGTCCGCTGGGGTAGAAAGGTTCTCGCCTGGGGATCACACACCGGAAAACGAGATGGACAAACGATCTGACGAAGATCGCTGGGAGTCGTTGGATGCAGTCGGCATACAACCGGTCCTTGTGGCGGCCTTTTTTCAGCAGTTGACTTCTTTTGGCTGATATCATGATGATGAATAGTAATAGTAAATTTCTCGGAAACTACGGCCATGTCTACAAAAGGCAAGTTTTTTTAGTGTGTACGGGTCCGAGATACCTTCCTTCCCCAGGTGGTATACCATGAGAATTCTCCGCACCACAAAAAATGATCGAGCTGAGTTATCGGTTGGTTTTTTATGACATTCGGAGTTTGGATACGATCGGACATACCGAATGTATGTGTTCTGCCATTCAGACCAATTCAACCATTCAGAGAATACGGGCTTGATAGTTTGTGTTATTACTAATTTTCTTTAATACCATCATCCCGAAGGGTAAGGCAGAGGCGTACTAATGTATACCCACAGTTTGCTGATATGTTTAGGTCCCATTTAATAGTGGGCGAGCCTATTGCTATTAACCGGGCACAAATCCAGACCTTCGTTACTGAGAACTTCTCAGAAAAACCCAATAACACTGCTCGACCTAGGGATCGAACCCAGGACCTCTAGCGTAGCAGTATCACTTGGGACCACTAGACTAACGACGCAGTCAAAATTTTCTTTTAATAAAATTAATATTTTGGAAATAGCGGTAAGGCTAAAAACAATGAATATATTACCGTGGCAATTTCAGCGCAGTACATGGGAGAGATTGTGAACAGCATTCCCAGACTGAAACCCCATAAGATCCTGCCAGCGTAGATCATGCCCACATTTGTTGCCGCCGCTATTAGGATCCAGCCAATGAACATTGGGATGGATGTGCTGAGCTGCCCCCATTTTCGACCGATTTTAGACGCGGCGAAACCGCCAAGGTAAGGTCCTGGAAGAAGTTATAACTATTCTGTAGGGGACATGGCGAATGTAACCACTAGTTCCACGAGTTTCTCGAGTTTCGGTCGTGCAGAGAAATGCCAAGCAAAGACCACTCTATAGTTCACTCCAAAGTAAAATTGAGTAGCGTTTGTGTATTTGGCACACTGATTTCTATAATATTTCTCTATGCTATAGGTAGTATTATAGAGGGATTTGGCAATAATACTTCTAGAATTAATTATTACTTAACAATGATTCGCATAGACAAAAATCTATGGTAGTGGTAGACAAATGATGTGATGACATTCTTCTGTTTATCTCATAATATCTTACGTTTTTATTTAGGTAAGTACCTATATATTATGTATCTAATATTATATTATATCGTTTTCCTTTTTTTTAATTAGATACGTGTCGTGGTCGTAGATGCCGTGGCATCACAATCATCGATCTGATAAAATAACTTTTAAGAACAAGTAAAACCGCCGTCAAAAACATAACTCTAAACTAATGTTATGTGCGAAACAGTTTCTGAAGTCGACGCCTTTGATTTGATCGGATATTTTGATTTCGCCACCGACTTCCGAAACTGTTTCGCAGGTAACTTTAATTTTTATGTTTTTGAAGGCGGTTTTACTTTTTCATAAAAAATATTATATATCAACATTTTGAGTAGCGAGTAGAATTTTACGTAAGTACCTAGACGACGTTATCATTTACTCGGTCGTTATGTTATGTCATTTTGTTCTAAATTTTGTGATCAGATCTTGACCAAATTTTTATGAGACTACCTCTGAAGCAGAAGACTACCTATCGATCAAAAAAAGAATTATCAGAATCAATTCAAGTCGAATAAGGACCTCCTCCTTTTTGAAGTCGATTGGAAACCAGCGCTGCGGCAATATCCTTTTTTTTAAATGTCGTAGCATTATGTTGTGTTAGGGACCATTTTTGTCCTCGCGCAGGGTCGCCGTATTTATATTTAATTTTGTTAATTTTATGTACCTATAATGTGTATATAATGTGCGAGTCTAAAAAGAGAATAAAAAGATTTCTTTCTTTCTTTAATTTTTCGTTTATATTTACCGCATGCAGAGCCAACAGCGACCAGGGAACCGATCCAGGCCTCCTGGTCCGTGGTGATGACAGTGTCCAGGGGAGACGTCGTGACATTGCTAAGCTTGAGGTTCACGGGAGATGTCCAACCCATAGAGTAACCTAGGGAGGCGATCGCGATGTTCGCTGCAAACATTATATCAAATCAAATCAAATTTATTTGTCAAACATGCGTTTACACACAGATTATGTATGCAGGATGTTATAAATAGAAAATAAGTAGGTACGTACATGTTTTGCCTACTGAGGCGTACAAATTAAAAGCAATTTTACATGAATAAACTAAAAATAATAATCATAAGTACATTATAACTCCTTTTTTGTCAACTAAGTCAATAATAAATCCAAGCAATATAAGATGTCTAATTGTATATAATCATTAAAATAATACATAATACACTAATAATACATTTATAATAATACATTTAATATTTAATACATAATATTAGGTTTAAAGAGCTTTATTTCTCTTATAGCTCTTTAAACCTATATAGGTTCTAAGTTTAGTCTTGTATATAGCTGTCCTCTCTCAAAAAATATGTTTTTTAGTTAGTGTGCATGGTTGAGTGAGTATACACAACCATGTGCATAAGTTTATTCCTGTTTCATAGGTAACTTACTGTTTGTGTGTCTTTTGTTTAAATGTTATGTTTGAGTGAATGTTACCTGCTACTGTATTCTTAACTAGAATGCATGTTTTATATGTGTATAGATGAGTAACAATATTAATATATTTATTTATTAGAATATTTATTTCTTTTTCTTTTTCGGCTTTCAAGAGGTTCTCGTCATACGGGACGGTGATGTCAACAATCATTGCACGACGCTCTAATCGATCTATGACCACAATATCAGGCTCATTGGCAACAATAGTCCTGTCAGTGATGATAGATCAGTCCCAATACAATATAGCATGACTATTTTCGAGAACTGGATCGGGCACATACTTGTAGTACGGTACCTCCGATTCCACAAGATTGTATTTCAAGGCAAGTTGCTGATGGATAATCCTGGCTACCAGGTGCCTGTGCAAGTATACGCCGTTAGCTAGCCGCGAACAACCAGAGATAATCTATACTTATAATAAATCTGTAGAGAGATCAATTCTGTACATGAAATATATTTCCAAAATAACTATCAGCGGGTGATTAGTGATCGATACTGACGCCAAAAATGCAATCAGTAAAATTTTTGTCTGTTTGTCTGTCTGTCTGTCTGTATGTTCGTTATAGAAACAGAAACCACTCGACGGATTTCAACGAAACTTGGTACAATTGTTCTTCATACTCCTGGGCAGGTTATAGTATACTTTTCATCACGCTACGATCAATAGGAGCAGAGCAGTGAAGGGAAATGTTGGGAAAATGAGTGATTCATGAGAAAGGTTTCAAGCTATAAAACATCACGCTACAACCCTTAGGAACGGGGCAACGCAGGTGAAACCGCGGGCGAAGAACTAGTATGTTAATAATGGCAATAGGCTCGCCCCCTATTACATGGGTCCTAAACATACCGACGAACTGTGGGTGTACATTAGTACGCTTCTGTCTAACCCTTCGGAGAATACAGACGTGATGGTATGGTATGTTTTGAAAATTTATGAAACTTTTCCGATCACGACTGTAGGCACATTCATTCATTTATTTCGCTAAGTCATTACGACACTTGTTTCCATTCAGTGACAGTTTATCTGTGGCGGCCAGCCAGATAATACGAGATACGATTCTATGATATTGTCCCCGATAAAGATCTTGTTATAAAAATAATCCTTATTAATTGTGTCTGAACATATTGCTCAATCTTTTTTAACATTATCTTATTAGACACGTTCATATGTCAGACCAATATAAAACGTATTATACTTAATTAGCGGCCCTCCGCGGTTTCACCCGCGTTGCCCCATTCCTAAGAGCCGTAGCATAATGTTAAATAGCTTAAAACCTTCCTCTTGAATCACTCTATCTATTAAAAACCGCTTCAAAATCCGTTGCGTAGTTTCAAAGATTTAAGCATACATAGGGACGGACAGACAGCGATAGCGACTTTGTTTTATACTATGTAGTGATAAAGTGTCAGACTCTTCAAATACATAATGGTGGGAATTTATGGCCTCATTGATTGGTCCCAAGCGCTACTGCTACGCTAGAGGTCCTGGGTTCGATCCCCAAGTCAAGCAAAGTGTTATTGGGTTTTTTCTATGAAATTCTCAGTAGCAGCTCGGAGTCTGGATTTGTGCCCGGTTTATGGCAATAGGCTTGCCCTGTATTATATGGGACTTAAACATTGGTACACCTCTGCCTAACCCTGGAATACAGGCATGATGATATTATGTTATGTTTATAAGAGTTTTATGTACGGTACGGTAAGGCGTAATCTTTTGGAGCAACTCGACAGAACGGGAATAAAAAAGTGTATTCGTGCAATATGTAGGCTTAAAACAACTGAGAGTTGTCAGCCGCACTTTAAGAAATGAAAAATTTTTACTCTTCCTAGTTTATATATTTAAGAGATAGCAATCTTTGTCAAGAATAATGCTCAAATGTTTGAGACGATGAGAAGCACTAGATATAAACAAAAAATTCGTACTATACCTAGCAGGTCGGCTTTAATGCATACAAGTGTATATTGCATGATGCCCAAAATATACATATAATAAACTACCCTGTTGTATCACAGACATTAAAAACATACATGTGATTAAACGTAAGTTAAAGGAATACTTAATTGAAAAGGCATACTACAGTGTGAAGGAATACTTAGAAGGAAATCCTTACGGCCAGTAATTTATACAGGTACATTATTAGTCTTCCTGAATTCCTGAAACACATCTTCATACAAATTTATTTGATTTGACATTAATTTAATAATATTCCATGACATTGAGTTTATAATTACGATATTTTAATCATAAATCTTATTTATATCTAATTTAATCACTGTAATCATTCTAATCTATGTAAACTACGACTTATGCCATCTATACTTATAATAAATCTGTAGAGAGGTCAATTCTGTACATGAAATATATTTCCAAACTAACTATCAGCGGGTGATTAGTGATCGATACTGACGCCAAAAATGCAATCAGTAAAATTTTTGTCTGTCTGTCTGTCTGTCTGTATGTTCGTTATAGAAACAAAAACCACTCGACGGATTTCAACAAAACTTGGTACAATTGTTCTTCATACTCCTGGGCAGGTTATAGTATACTTTTCATCACGCTACGATCAATAGGAGCAGAGCAGTGAAGGGAAATGTTGGGAAAACAGGAGAACTTACTCCATTTTTTAAGCTTCCGTCGCGTGTGCAGCCTTAATGGTTAAAGCTACACAGAAATCATGTATGACGGAAATGTTCTCCTTAAAATTAGTTATATAAAAAATATTCCACGACAGCAAATGTCTATCTTTTATGGTTGACTCACAATAACACGTGTAACTCCCGATAGCTTAGCAGTTCGGAGCTTTCTGATTATATTTGTCTACTCTTACGTTAGGCTGACTGACTAACTGACATAGTGATCTATCAACGCACAGCCCAAACCACAGGTTATAGTATACTTTTCATCACGCTACGATCAATAGGAGCAGAGCAGTGAAGGGAAATGTTGGGAAAATGAGTGATTCATGAAAAAGGTTTCAAGCTATAAAACATCACGCTACAACCCTTAGGAACGGGGCAACGCAGGTGAAACCGCGGGCGAAGAACTAGGGAACAAAGTAACTATTCCACGCGGACGAAGTCGCTGGCAAAAGCTAGTTAATTAAATAATAATAATAACTTTCTGAAATTTGCAAGCTCATGTGACGGCAAAATATGAAGAACTTAAAAACTTTGATAATATCTATTTATAATAACCATGTTTGCAAATAAATAAATACATAAATAAATAAACGATGTCGCGAGCAGAAGCTAGCCTACAATATAATCAACTCAATCTACGGAATCTATATTAATCTCCCTGTAGATACAATCTAAAAAACTATGATAACTATTTTTATGATTATCCATTGCATTGTATTCAATTTTGTCAATTTCATTTTATATTGTATTATTCTAAGTAATTGTAGCTAAAGTAATTTGTAATTCTTCCTTTATTCAATTTCATTTCGTAATGTTTAATTAAACTTATCTTATATGAATGTTGGTTGGCCCCTAATTAGCTTGTGTCTATGACGGAGATCACTAAAAGCGTTGTAAACCAAATTAAGTCTTGTAAGTAAATGTCACAGTTGGATTGTATAATTCAATGTTTTACATAACCGCTAGGTGTTAGCTGTTTTGTAAACAGCTTAATGACGTTTAGCAGTTTTTCTTAATTGCTTTCATCAATACAGCAGGTTAACAAATAGCGGTCTTATAAAACAGCGTGGAATGAAAATCGGATTTTAAATTTTAATTCCAAAATTTGGCGGCGTAGCACTGTATGGTATAACAACGGTAAAATAAAAACCTATACCTATAATAAAATTGTAACAGGCCGATGTCTGTACATTATAACTATCTAGATATTAAACAAAAACTAATATGGGGTGTCTTTATTAGAGCAACAAAAGCCATTTTTGGAACGAAGTTCCTTATCGCGCGTTGTGAAAGGGGGCTAGACGGAAAAAATTCTTACGAAAAGTTGTCACGACACGAAAAACGACACGAAAGTGTCGTGACACTTTTTGCTATAGTAAGCTATTGTATAATAAGATAATAATAAGATAATAAGATAGTAGTTCCTTTCGATTAATTTGCCATATGCTAGCATACGTTTATATTATGATTATGATTATGATTATATGAATAAATACTCGCTCCGTGCTGATTTTGAACTTGCATCCTATGGCACTGCGCTAATCGAGCCTTCAACTATTTATAAATTTAAACTTCGTTCCATCCGGGTGTCCCTTGACACCTCTCAAGTATTTTTTTTTATAATGATTGTCTGTCTGTATGTTTACAAGCGTATCATGCAAAAACTACTAAATGGAATTAGTTATGTTATGTTAATCTTTTTGGGACGTGAGTGAAACTACGGACAACAGCTAAAATATAAAAATAAATAAATAACTACTTTTCTATACAAATACCTGAGCAGGTGTAATTATGATGATACTAAAATACCATGTACTGTACTGTACTGATGTACTATAACCACCGAGGACAATGTGTTAACTACATTTCTGAAATTCATTTTTTTAATTTAGGAACAGTTAAAATGGTGCGCCATCTTGTCATTTCATTTTATTCACACCCCACCGTCTCTTATTTTATACATTCTATAAAATAATATTTGATATAATAGTAATATATATAAATCAATGCAATGCCCTCACAGCCTGTTATCCCGAGGAATATAGCACCTCTTATTTTTCAGAATGTTCATGAAGTTTCTTGCAGGATTCTTCTCCAAAGGATCAGCTTTTTGGAACCGTGCAAAGTTGTGTCTTAAAGTTTCATAGATGCTGTGTGATGTGATTGTGATACCTACCTATTGATTTATTCTACATAATAATTTCTTTCTTTTTAATCTTACTAGCAAATTGGGTCGCACATTACCTACTAGTATTCTTGTTAATCCCTTGTGCTAAATGCTTGTGTTACGAGTGGGTTTACGTCGGTAGTGCAATGAATGGGTATCAAACCGGCAACCACATGATCGCAAGTCCGACGCCCTAGCCATTAAGCTACCGCCCCTTTTACAATAACATGCACCATAAAGTTGAACAAAAACACAATAATCAAGATTTTCCCGTCAGTTATTTTTAATTTTTTTCATTTACGTACAAAGTCACTTTAATTTATACATCCATTGTTAAACGTAGGACATACCGATTCCGGCGATGACATATTGCCGCCACAGTTGTCCTGCCTCCATTCTGTGCGGTTGCTGGTTGACTGGCGCACAGGTCTGGCGCACCGGGTCATAAACGTAATTCCTATCTGCCACACGTCATGTGACGTCACCCGGTGTGTGTTACGTTGCTGCGCTTACGTTGAGCAGGGCTCAAGAGTAGATGTCTGGCAAACACCCGATATTTTGCCAGCAACATTATGGATAACCACTTACTCTTTAAAGATTTAACTCCATGCTGAAAATTATGGGCTATACAATTTAGACATAGTCATTTCAGTTCCTCAGGAAGTACCCCATAGGTACACTAAACGCTCAAAAGTCCATAAGCATGCTAAGGATTACATTGCTATGAACAGTACGAGCGAGCTCGATACAACCAGTGCGTGTCACTTGTTAACGACAATGAATAGAAGGTCGTATATCAAACTAAACGTCAAGCTATTCCGTTGTGAGATTGCCTATGGACTTTTGTACATTCTTCCAATTTTAAATTATATTTCAATTTCCAACGATCTTACCTGAAGTGAAGTTCTATCTTGATGAAAAGAAATTTAAAGGATAACGAGTAGTAGTCTCCACCATTCTTGAGTCTAGTATTTGCCCATAGATTGCAATGAAAAGAAAGATTGATAGTGATTTAGTTACCTGCACCCGTTACAGGGGTGATTCTAACCGTTCGTACTGAACAACTTTTTCTACGAAACCCATATCCTGTTCGTGAAAAACAAAATATAAGTATTGTCCTATAGACACAAAAGTAAATAGACCACAATACGTTTTTCCACGTAATTATGGATTTCATAGGGAAAGTTGATAAATTATATTTATTTCTGTCTTTTAAAGACACTTTTACAAGTCATTATTTAAATTTTTTAACTATATGGTACCTATAGAGATGGGTTTATGCCAGAGCATTTACTTTTTTGCCCAAAATGCCTGGGCAGAAACCCATCTATAGGTACCTACCAGCATATCCTAGCTGACCTCCGAGAAGAAAAACCGAAACCAATTCGGAGGATGATGGTCATCATCGTAATATACTCCAGACAAGTAATATATCAGCTGTGAGTTATACAATGCAGGGCAAATTTTATGACCTAATAGGATGGGTAGAATGACCTCTCTCTTTGACCGCCATGTTAAAAAAGAAAAAGCGTGCCCTCAACGCTCTGAATTTCCTGTAGAAATCTGTCACCCAGTCGTGACCGTGGCGTGCTGGGTAAATTTTGGTTGGTCGTGTATACATGACTCGTTCAAAAGAATCATCATTGATTGAGGATATAACAGAATAAATAATCTAATAAGATTATAGGTAGCTACTTTAAGTAACTTATCCTTAGTAGTTCCTCGTAAGTTAGTACTCAGCGTTTGTGACGACTGCGCATCGCGCGCCACTCAGAAAGTTTTCTGAACACTGATTTTTCAGAAATAGAAATAGAAATTTTTAGAAATGAAATAGAAATCTTTATTTGCAATAAAAATGTGGTAGGTACATAAGGTGATACAACTGGTAGTAGAGACTCACATATCTTTGTCATATTATTGACATGCAAATAGTATACAAGTTATATAATACAATTTCAACAGTGTTTGCTTATTTTTATATTCACGTAACCAAACTAATTTAAAATATGGGTATATTGTAGGTTCTGTAATTGTGTTTCTAAGTAGGTATAATTTATAATGTTTTCTTTTTTCATCTTGTTTAAACATTAATTTAAATAATAGATATATTCATAATTCGTAAATAAAAGTTGATGTAATGCTAGATTATCCGATTAAAATAATGAATTTTGTAGACTATCACGAATAAAAAAAAAACTATTAGATTAGGTATGTACAATGGCACAATTCTATTGCCACATTACAACTAAATAATGAATTTTTGAATCTTTGAACTTTTTATTTGTTATTAAATCCGTCTGCAATGTAGGTATATGATGGAGCATGCAATTCAAGTAGGTACTTAAACCTTTCGTTATCTGAATCTCACAAACACACGGTTGAACACGGATTTATCATAGTAAAATTGTTTGATGTGGTGGTGGGCGTGGTGGCTAGCCAGAATCAGTAGATCCTACCACCAATCGTGCTGGGTTTTGGGTTGATTTTCACAACACGGTTTTATCGATACTCCCTACAAATCACCCGTTTTCCCCCGTTAAAATTAATTCAGTGATTCTTTATTTGTGCTCAGTCGCTATATATCGTAAATAGCTTAGTAAATAGCAGCTTTTTATGAAGTTCCCGTCCAGTATTTCTGGAGATTAGCGTGTACAAACAGACAGATTTATCTCCATCGCCGAATATTTTTTTTTGTAAATATATTCATTGTCTAAACACATTTTTTTTACTGTTTGTATAGATTGTTAAACATAGGACATACCGATTCCGGCGATGACATATTGCCGCCACAGTTGTCCTGCTTCTATTCTGTACGGTTGCTGGTTGACTGGCGCACCGGTCTGGCCAACCGTGTCATAAGCGTTATTCCTATATTTAACCTTTAGCACAGATAGTATAATCCTTTAGATTATGGTCTATGATATGTCCTATATTTAGTTTCACGTATAGAGAAAGTTAAATAGTATACATTTTGTATTTATTTTAGACTTAATATTAATATATCTTATCAGAACTTAACAATTATTTTTCAACACAGAACGGTGATCAGTGTATCGGCATATCTTGGAGCATTTATTGCACAATATTATGTAAATATTTAAATCTTATCAATTTGATTTATGTAGGTATATTATCCACGTGATTAAAATATTTGTAAAATATTACTATCATGCCATGGAACCCACCAAGGATATTGACGAGGCCTTACAAAACGTAGTTAGAACGTTGAAAGAAGGTAAGAAGTCCATACTCACGGAGGAGACTCTACGGCTTATGACAAAAAGGTGGGAAACCGGGGAAACAGGGATTTACTTCGTCAGACAAGTCAGACCTGAACAGGCAAATTGCGAAGATGATACGGCGTGACCTTCGCAGCTCCAATACGCGAAAAATTGATCAGGCGATAGAGCGAAACCGAGGGTCCAAAATACTAACTCAGCAGCTTGGAAGGAGCCACCTGACGAAGCTGACCACTAACGATGGTAGGACCGTTTTGTCAAAGCCGTGGATTCTTGCCGAGATTGAAGACTTCTATGGCCGACTTTATGCCGCCCATGTACCTCGTCCATAGCGGGACAACTGCATTTCTAGAGCCACTCTGATACGCCACTACACCGACGTACTGCCGGAGATCAGATACGAAGAGATCCTGTTGGCTCTAAGACAGCTGAAAAATGGAAGATGGAATTACTTCAGAACGTCTGAAGATAAAAGGAGCCCCGTAGTACGTAGCCGTAGTACAAGAGCTGCGAAAACTATTTAATTCCATAATTCACTGCGGGAGAAATCCAAAGGCGTGGCATGGGAGCGTGGTTGTTCTGTTTTTTAAGAAGGGAGACAAAACTCTTAAAAATTACAGACCCATCTCTCTTTTAAGCCACGTCTATAAGTTGTTCTCTAGAGTCATCACGAATCGTCTCGCTAGGAGACTTGGCGAGTTTCAGCCTCCGGAACAGGCCGGGTTTCGCACATGGTATGGCACCATAGACCACATTCACACAGTGAGGCAGATTATACAGAAGTCCGAAGAGTATAATCGGCCCCTGTGTCTAGTGTTTGTGGACTATGAGAAAGCCTTTGACTCTGTGGAAACCTGGGCAGTTCTGGAATCTTACAGCGGTGCCAAGTGGACTATCATAAAATGTTTTCAGTCTAATTTTTAAGGAAGATAACAATTGTCAACAGCGAATGACAGCTTTACATAATATTTTGACGATGTCATCGTTTAATAAATATGTATACGTGTGTGTGCGTATCAGACTTGGGCATTATTCGAATAAATTGTTATCTAGATAATTATCCGAATAAAATTTTATTCGTCATATAATTATCCGCGAATGATTCATTCACGAATGAATTATTCGTAGATAAATTGCCTACGAATAAATTATTCGTGATTTTATTCGTTATTTTAAATAATATTTTTTTGGATAGCAATAGTGTCTGCCGAACAAACGGTGATACCTTGAATATTACATTTCTAGATTCATACACTAGAATATCCTAAACCTATCATATCCCTTGTTTTTTTTAGATAAAACCTAGACTAAAGCTATCGGGAATATTCTACATAGATAAAGTACTACTCCTCGACGATAGATGGCGTTTGCACGCGAACCAAAGTAGGTAGATAATCTACAGGATGTCCCGCATGGTTTAAGTAGTATAGAAATTCTCAATTCAATTCTCAGTAGTATAGAAATCATCACTATTTAAAAAAAAATCTATGTTTTTAGTTATATTTATGCTTATGTGAAGAGACTGTAAATTGTAAATTGTAATGTGCGAGTATAGTGCAGATATTGATGTAGCAATCTGTATAAGTACATACATATATTTATCTGTAAAATTGTTGTGCCCGCGGTCTGAGCTTGTCATGCTCACTTAAATGTCCTGCTGATGGTGGCGTTGTGTGTCGGGTTGTTTTATTCCCTACAATATGGTTGAGTCGAACCACGCCGATACGCACGTCATGCTCGTGAACGGGTGCTGTCTGTCGGGGCTGGTCAGCTCTTACTTGCTGTGGCAATCCCTAATTCCTTTTGTATATTGAATAAATGTTATACATCAAACTGCAGAATTCTCAGCAACTAGTTGGAACAAAGTTGTAAAACTTAATATTGTAATCAAGATTTTCTATTTTTTTAAAAGAGTGTCTATGGAGTTTCTTGCCGGCTCTTACGACCCACTTTTTGGAACCGTGCAAATAGTTTTGACTTTTCAAAAGTACCTATTTAGTGGTCTAATTGAAATAAAACATTTTGACTTTGACTTTGACTTTGACTGTCCAACACAGAGCGCTCAAATTTGGCTCGGAAAATCTCAATAGTTTAGATAAAAGATAAGATGTAATTTACATTCAGTGCGTTAAGACTCTCTTAACCTATGACTTAATAATTTAATTGTATTTAGATTTTTTTTTCTTATGTCTGTATTCTAACTAGAGGGCGGATTGGCATAAAAAGTACTGCCTGGTTTGTTCACACATAGGTACATGTATGTTTTTTTTTATATTTAATAAAAATAATGTTTCATATTTGTACAAAAAGTATGTAAATGCAATAAAATTACCATCATAAAAAAATATAATTATTGCGTAAAACTGTGTAGGTACATAAAGATCAACAATCTACACAATCGGGTTTAGCAATCTTAGAGCTAGGACTGTTTTTTTTTAATGATATTGATTATATAATATGATCAACCGCCCATCCCAGGTTTCCTTTTGCACCACTAGGTATGGGACATTCTGTATATAAACTGTCAATTAATACCTACGTTATATTCCTCCATTTGACAATAGATGGCGTTCGCATAGCCAAGGTAAAGAATTATTAATTTTCTACTTATTATTCCTCCATTTGACAATAGATGGCATACATAGTACCTAACGTTTTACTAGGGTAAAACAGACAAATTTCGGCGCACCTTAACAAAAAATCGAACTCAAAGCTTACCACGCCAATGCCTTACAAGTTCGACGGGATAGTCACCGACAATGATATCGTTAGAATGTTATTTACGCGATTCTTCTAGAATAGAGATGTGCTATGTTGGAAATGTGTTATTATGAAATATAACCATTTATGAAATGTAAAATAAAGTAACAACCATTCTAAGATCTGGCCGTACACCTTCTGTAAGCATTTAAAAAATAAACAATTCTGAAGGGTTCCGCTGGCTTGATTTTAAAAAGTAGGTAGGCACATACGGTATTGTATACTAGCTTCCGCCCGCGGCTTCGCCCGCGTGGAGTTCGCTATCACTTGAAGTCTTCCCAGCTCAAAATAATCAAATAATTTTCCTTTATCTTTATACCTCAACAGAAAATGCTCATCAGGCTGAACAACTTTTGTTAAGGCGTCATTTCTATATTTCTTATAGTTTAGCTAGCTCATTATGGTCCTGCAGTTTCCAAAATCAATTATACCCTATATGTTGCCCAGGCTTAATAGGTATAAAACAAAAAAGTCTCATACGAATCCGTCCAGTATTTCTGGTGATTAGCGTGTACAACAAGACAAACAAACAGTCAGATTTTTTAATTCTTAGCCTATTACTTTCTCCATCGCTTAATATTTCTTTGTAAATATATTTAATGTACAAACACATTTTTTTACTGTTTTATTATATGTATAGATGAAAGAGAAAATGATAAGACGATATCTTATTTCTGGTATTTAATGAATAATGGCGGTACAAGAAAGGGATAATTACAATACGAGAGAGTGAGACATGTAGGTAGGTATATAAAAATGACGGAGAGAAAGCGAGCACACTTTCATATCAGTTGCGGTCACAAAATAATTATTTTGTTTTTATAAATCTGGTACTAATATTGTGGCTACTCTCCCCAGTCATCTGGAATCTGTTTACCATAGCGGGCCGGCTAATCAAATAACTAGTACATAATATATTGTCGGCGACCATCCCGTCAAATCGCATGGCATAGGCGTGGTAAGTTCGATTTTACGTTAACAACAAGCCAATATTTGGGATTTTTACCCCAGTCTAAAGTTACTACTATCACCATCTATCGTCGAATGGAAGAAAAAATAGATAATCAATAGTCAAATAGCTTATTTACCTTAGTGTGCCAACGCCATCAATCGTCGAATGGACGAAAAAAATAGGTAATCAAATATAGTTATGTAAGAGTCTATTATTTACCTTAGTGTGACAACGCCATCTATCGTCGAATGGAGGAAAAATATAGGTAATCAATAGTTATTGTAAATTATTAACCTTAGTATGCCAACGCCATCTATCGTTGACTGGAGGATTCTATGTAGAATATCACGAAAGAAATAATACATTGACAATAAACATTGACTTTATGTAAAAATACTAAAAAAAAGGTCATGTTTGGAAGCTTAAAATGCGTTTTCTTAACGTTTACTTAAGTGGTAAGTAAACGTTAAGAAAACGCATTTTAAGCCTTACGATTTTAAGGAAAAATAATAAGTTTTGATATTTTAATAAGATGATAAGAAGTAAATATCTAGAAATTTAAATAGTACTGGTTGTGTATGGAAGTATGTTTGGATATGTGTTATTAGTCATATTAGAAGGATCTAGTAAGATCACAACAAATGTTCAGTTGTAGGTAACATATCGGGTTCAGTTTCCAGAAATTTCCCTCGCCGCAATGTTATTTCGCGATCGTTCTAGAATATTAATATGCTATTTCGCAATTTCGCGTAAACATTTTATGTAATTAGTTGAATCTTGCCTAGAAAGTCATTCATACCATCACGCCTGTATTCTCCGAAGGGTTAGGCAGAGGCGTACTTAATGTACACCCACAGTTCGCCGGTATGTTTAGGTCCCATGTTATAGGGGGCGAGCCTATAGCCATTCACCGGGCACAAATCCAGACTCCGAGCTTCTACTGACTATTTCATAGAAAAATCCAATAACACTGCTCAACCTGGGGATCGAACCCAGGACCTCTGCTTGCTACCATTACACCACGTGAACAAAGACCAATCAAAATATTATAAAATAAAAATAATCATAACATGACATACCGTCACGCCTGTATTACCCGAAGGGTTAGGCAGAGGCATACTTAATGTACACCCACAGTTCACCTGGTATGTTTAGGTCCCATGTTATAGGGGGCGAGCCTATAGCCATTAACCGGGCACGAATCCAGACTCCGAGGTGCTACTGAGAATTTCATAGTAAACTGAATAACAACACTTTGCTCGACCTGGGAATCGAACAGGTAGCAGTCGCGCTTGGGACCACTAGACTAATGAGGCAGTCAGGCAGGCAATTAATAAAAATAATCATAACTGTAAATGCCTAATAAATAATTGAAATCAAATAAATATTTAATTTAAATACCATTTTTCCTCGTTTCGTTTTATTTTTATTCGTTATCCGACTAACGAATAAAATAATTTATTCGTCATCCGAATAATTTTTTCTTTGAATGATTGAAATTATTTATTATTCGTGAATAACGCAAGAAACAAATAATTCATTCGTTATTCGTCATTCGGATAAATTTTGCCCAACTCTGGTGCGTATGTCAAACGTATGGTATTGTGTGCGGACTTTCATACAAAGTCACCCCCCTTTTCACCACCTTAGGAGTTGAATTTCCAAAAATCCTTTTTTATTGGATGTCTACGTCATACAAAGAACCCCTCCAAGTTTCAGGTCTCTACGATCATTGGTTTAGGCTGTGCGTTGGCCCGTCAGTCAGTCATTTGGCCAGGACAAATCATTTTATACAATGACATTATATAGTTGATTTTATATGTATAGATATGAGTGTTAAAAAAATGAAATGTTGTTAATTCTGACTGCGAAATGTTTACGACTCCTTTTGTCTTTACAGCGAGTTTTTAAATTAATTTGGACCACTGCAAAACCACTTGTGGCTAACATCAGACGCGCAGTTTTTTCGAATGTACGTACTGTAAGGGCAGTCCATATTATCGGCGTTCATTCCCTGAGTAGCCGCAGGGAATGAACGCCGATAGTCCCCGGCACACCGAGTACGCGTACTGCGTCTGCGCTTAGAAGGGTGGAAACAGTTAGGGCGGACCTTTTTTTTAATTCTTGATTGGCCTACGCTTGACCACCAGTTCGCCTGGTCACACTGCGATCTAGGATGGCGCGCGCTTGCCTAGAAGAAACCGATTCACTCCTGATTTAAAGATTATATCTATCGGGGAAGACCTAATCGGAAAGCGTATTCCACATTTCAGCGGTAGGTACGCATGATTAAAGTGGAATATAAGCGTTTCGTTTGGATTTTTAGAATGTCCACCATACCATTAGCAAACATCTTTAATATCTCACTTCAAACCGGCGTATTTCCGAACACTTGGAAACGGGCTAAGATTGTGCCAATTCACAAAAATGGTAAACGTGATATTGTTTCAAACTATCGTCCAATATCTATTCTTTCAACTTTGTCAAAGGTCTTTGAATCCTTAGTCTATCCTATATTATATGATCATGTCAAAAATTTTATTTCCAGTAATCAGCACGGCTTTGTTACTAAAAGATCCACCAACACCAATCTCGCTACCTACATTACAGAGATATCAACCGCTGTGGACCATGGCCAGCAGGTAGATGCAGTATATACCGACTTCTCTAAGGCCTTTGACAAAGTTAACCATAAAATATTACTGCAGAAACTTCAACTCATGGGTGTCACTAATAATACTTTAAGCTGGTGTAGATCGTACCTTGACACCAGACCATCCTCAGTTGTTGTGGATGGTGAAGAGTCCGACCCTTATCTTGCGACTTCTGGAGTACCACAAGGTTCAAATTTGGGGCCATTGTTCTTTAATATCTTCATCAACGACTTGCCAAATATATTTAGATACT
The DNA here is from genome assembly GCA_910591435.1 of Acronicta aceris. Classification (NCBI taxonomy): domain Eukaryota; kingdom Metazoa; phylum Arthropoda; class Insecta; order Lepidoptera; family Noctuidae; genus Acronicta; species Acronicta aceris. The sequence continues at coordinate 9,665,759 of OU342780.1, read as the reverse complement.
CTACGCCTTACCTTTTCGCGGATGACTTGAAGTTGACTCGTGTTATTGCTAGTGAATCTGATATCGAATTGCTGCAGTCTGACGTAGACAACATAAGCCGATGGTGTACATCTAATAAAATGTACCTAAATTGTAATACATGTTACCATATAAAGTTCACCAGAAAAAAAAAACCAATTCCATCAACTTACAATATTCAAGGCACTACACTCACAGAACTTACCGTGATCAGGGATTTGGGTATTCATCTGGATAGTCGATTACGTTTTTCAGACCATATCGACAAAATGCTTAGTACCGCTTACCGGGCACTTGGATTTGTACTACGATCTTCTAAAGAGTTTAAAAAACCATCGACCACAATCCTTATATATAATAGCTACGTGCGAAGCCATTTGGAATACTGCAGCACGATTTGGAATCCGTCATACCAAGTCCATGTGGATCGAATTGAAAGGATACAAAAAAGACTAGTCCGCAACTTAGCATATCGCTTTAGAATAAGAAATATCACTGGATCATATGAAGACAGACTAAGATACTTTAAGCTCATGTCTCTAAAATCTCGCCGTACTATTTTTGACCTCACATTTCTATTTAAACTTCTAAATTCTGGAATTGACTGTCCGGATCTTTTAGGAAAGATATGTATTAATGTGCCTTCTAGAATTCCTCGCTATCCCTGCTCATTACTCAAAGCTCCACGATTCCGGACTAACTTAGGTAAACATGCTCCAATCGTTAGAATGTCCCAACTATACAATGCAATGTCGGGCTCCTCGGAAGACATGGACATCTTTTATAACTCCCTAGGTAAATTTAAAAGTAATATTTTAGTTCAACTTAACAATATTTAAACAATTTGGACACCTGAAGATAATTGTATAATATATATCTCTCTCTCGCTCAAAATCTTAAGGATATTTTTAAATTTAGTTGTTTAAATTTAGTTGTTTTGTTTTGATACTTAAGCATATATATACATATTTATACATATACATTTTTATTTAAGCTGATTTAATTTTAATTTTAAAGTTTGATCTCATTGTTTTCGTTTATATTAAGTAGTGGTTGATCTCATTTCGCATGATGTGATCTCCCATAATTAAAGAAGCACTTGGCTTGAAGGTCAATTGTAATATTTTTATTAGCATGTAAGGTGTATTCTTTGTCGGAGATCCTAATAAAATAAAATAAAATAAAATAAAATGAATCGATGTCGCTTTTTTTTACTTCGTGCGATCTCGGTGAACGTCTCTGATCATCACAGAAGCGGAGTTGTCCCAACACCGCCCGGGACGCGCTTTTGTTCTGGACGCAGAGGTTACAATTTGTTTGATCTTTTTTCTATGTTTTTATCGCCACCTTTTGTTTTTCTTTTTTCTTTTAAAGATACATAACATACTATACTGTATACATCGAAGGGCCAACCAGTGGTGTACTAATGTGCTGCTACTAATTCACCGGTATTTTTCAATCCCATGTATCTAATAGGGGGCGAGCTAATTTGCCGGGCACAAATCCAAACTCCGAGCTGCTACATATTGAAAATTTCATAGAAAAACCCAATAATATACCTATTATACATTATATCAACCTATGTATTGAACGCAGGAACTCTAGCGTAGTAATCGCGCTTAGGACCACAAGGTTAATAGGTATATTCTTTGCAATTACTAAATTGATTCTCACAAAAGTGTAACGCCTGATCATAATTGTATAGCTAAATAACTTTACAACTTATTACGGTTAGTTTTTCGAAATCATACATTGTGATGCAAGTATTAGGAGCAGAAATGCCGGTTGTTAAAATAAAAAAACCGGTCAAGTGCGAGTCGGCCTCGCGCACGGAAGGTTCCGTACCATTATCTATAAAAACGGCAAAAAAAGCACGTTTGTTGTATGGGAGCCCCCTTAAATATTTATTTTATTCTGTTTTTTATTATTTGTTGTTATAGCGGCAACAGAAATACCTACAACATCAGTGAAAATTTCAACTGTCTATCACGGTTCATGAGATACAGCCTGGTGACAGACGGACGGACAGACAGACGGACCACAAATAAATTGGGACAAGGGCAGGCAGATTATGAATGTGATTATGTTATACTGATATTTAACTCTATGTTTCTCTATAGAGTATCAGGTCTATCTAGGGTCTATCTAGGTTGAGGTCTAGGTCTATCTAGGTCAGACTGAAATGGCCTTTGGAAAGAACCATAGCAGCTTTGAGTAGACCAGTCCCAACTGACGGCACGCATGCATCACTACAGTAATTTAAGGTTGGCTTCCAAGGTAGGCAATGAAATAAAACCGAACAAATAACACGAAATATAAACAATTTATTCGTAACAAGATATGGTTAGACTTTAAAAATAATTATGTACAAATACGTATAACAATAAACTATTATCACAAATATTTGCGGTCGCCGGAGGTCCTAGCTTTCACTAATTTGTACTTAAGTGATGCGAATGGAACTTAAATACCTATCAATATAAGGGATTAGCTATCTCAGGGATCACATTTGACCCTAGGTATCAAGGAACATAAAGAGGCATTTGCATCAGACCTTATAAAATAAAAATCTCTAAATAAAATTATCAAAATTTACATATAATTGGTCCTAAGTTTTAAAACTATTATTTGCTAAATTGGAGATCAAAATAAAAAAAAAAATGGTATAAAATTCACTGGAATAAATAGTAGTTATTTTGATCTCCATTCAACAATAACAATGATGGAGATTTCCCCTATCGCAAATGGATTGTAGGAAGTCAACATATTCCTCAATAAAAGTACACTCTGCGAAACAGACAAGTATCTAGTCAACTAATGTTCAAAGATCCTTTTTGAGCTGTCAAATTGCACGTAAAACGTCACTGAGTATTTAAAACGTCACCGAGTATTTAAAACGGGCAAAAGACATTCCGTTTATTCCTATAAGTGCTCTAAGAAGTTTCTAAATGATATTCTTCATAAACCCCTTATAAAAAACGTTATTGAATTCCCTAGTGATCCACTTGTGAGAAGGTATGCTCCATAACATTAACACTAGAGTAGTACAAGTATATCTAATGATTATCATATAAAAATCAACATACACAATATAATCAGTTTAATCAATCACTTTATGCCTTCTCGAGCTTCGATGACCTGTGAACAAGAAAAAACAAAGTCAGTCAATGCTTGACATTTCTGAACAGAGGATTGTGACACATTCAATTTTACGTTTTTTTGGGTCTGTACCTCGAAAGAAAAGGGGAACCCTTATTTCACTTCGTTGTCCTGTTTGTTTTTAATATTTTTTTAACAAAAGAAGGATTTACAATTATTGACATCAAAGTCCAAATTAGGCTGACAAATAGTCACGCTCTAGAAACACGGATTACATATCTCACGAATCTTTTTAGTTGACCCGAACCGAACATTACTTGCCGCCTTCTAAGGTGGAGGACGATCCATGAGAATTTTCCGCACACCAGTAACTTAAACTTTATGTATTTTTTCATAAAAACGAAATTGGATTACAAGAGAGACGTCGCTTACACCCTTAGTACGGGTACGGTACTCAATCACGAAACGTTTTAATGAACGCGTCCAAGAATATTGTTAAAACGAATAAACCTTACGTGAAAGACTACACCCCGAAATCACGCCACAACGAATCGATATATAACGAAATTATGCTACCACCAATGGTTACATTATGGAGGCAAGACTCTGGGATTCCTCATTTCACAACCGAAAAAAAATACAGTGTAAGTATAAATAGATTTACCTACCTAATACCTAACCGCAATTACGCATTCATAAAGCATCAAGTGATACTAACTTGCCACCCAGAATGTCCTGGATCTCCTGGAAGCTTTTGCCCTTGGTCTCCGGCACCAAGAATAGCGTGAAGAAGAAGGCAGCCACGCAGCACGCTCCGAAGATGAAGAATGTCAAGCCCATGCCTAGCGCCAGGGCGACCGAGCTGAAGTATCTGTAACAGATGGTCAATTGGTCATTCATTAGGTATATGGTGATTTTTAATTGGCAAAGATACCCATAGTCATTAGTCTAGTGATCCTAGAGCTCCTGATTTCGATTCGCAGGTCGAGAAAAGTGTTTTTCTATGAAATTCTCAGTAGCCGCTCGAATTTTGGATTCGTCCGGGTTTGGCAATAGGCTCGTCCCCTATTATTTATTTATTTATTTATTAAATTCTTTATTGTACACCAGAAATACAAAAAGACAATGATTTTATATACCGACTTATCTAAGAACATGTACAATGGGCGGCCTTATCGCTTAAAGCGATTTCTTCCAGGCAACCAAAGTGATATGAGCACTGGACAAGAAAAACGGGCATAAACATTGAAATATATACAGGTGTACAAAAACGTAGGTCACCATACATATAATAAATTTTAACCAAAATTTAAATTTAAATAGAGTATATAAAATAAAATTAAGTATTTATTTAATAATATATAAAAATATAAATACGTATATATATATAGATACATATAAAACGTAAGAATTTTAAGTAAATACTAAGTATTACATTGTTACTGTCCTAAGTAGTGCTTTTTTAGAAGCTTTTTAAACAGCGACAGAGATTGTGCACGTCTTACAGTAAGTGGTAGCGCATTCCACAAGCGAGCTGCCTGTACGAAAAAAGATTTATCGGTAAATTTTGTGGAATGCGTTGGGATTTTTAGTTCCAGATTTTCCAATGACCTCAGAACCCTAGAATGTGTGTCACAGAGGAACTCAAAACGTTCTTTAAGATAAGCAGGGGTAGAAGGATTAAAAAGCACATTATAAAGCAAAGAAAGGATATGAGAATTCCGGCGAAGTCGGATAGGCAACCAGTTGAGCTTACTACGAAATTCGGAGACGTGATCATATTTACGCAAGCCAAATATAAATCTAATGCAAAAGTTTTGAAGCCGCTCAAGTCTATCTAGTTGTTCTTCAGTGAGGTCAAGATAGCTGGCATCGGCATAGTCTAATATTGGAAGAAGGAGAGACTGTGCAAGCGCAATTTTAGTAGCTGTAGGCAGGAAGTTCCGAAGTCTTCTTAGTGAAGATGCCGAAGCAAACATTTTTCGGCTGACCTCCTTCAGGTGTGCAGTCCATGACAAAGTTCTATCCATGTGAATCCCCAAGTTCTTGACTTTATCACGTATCGGCATAACAACCCCATTGAAAAGAATTGGGGGAAGTACCGGCCAGTTTATCCTAGCGGTCATTCTAGAACTACCAATGACAGTCACTTGTGTTTTAGTGGGGTTCACCTTTAGTCCAAATTTAGTGCTCCAGTCCATTATTCGAGCCAAGTCCTCATTGATTTTATTAAATGCTTCAGAGAGGGTATCAAGAGAAGCTTGACAGTAAATCTGAAGATCGTCTGCATAAAGATGGTAGGAAGATGTGAGTTGATCAGAGATTGAATTTATGAAAATTGAGAAAAGTAATGGGGAAAGAACGCCACCCTGCGGTACACCGGCAGAGGTATCGCACCATGAGGAAGAGGAATTTTCAATACAAATACGTTGCCGGCGACCAAACAGGTAACTACGAAACCAGTCAATCACTATTGGAGATATGTTAAGAGAAAGGAGCATTCCAAGTAAAATATCAAAATCTACGGTATTAAAAGCATTGCTAAAATCTAACAATGCCAATACCGTCAGATTTCCAACCTCCATCCCAGACCTGATATTATCCGTAATATGAACTAAGGCTGTTGTAGTACTGTGACCAGCACGGAAACCGGATTGAAAAGGATTAAGAAGATTATTTTTGATAAGGAAAGAGGAAAGTTGGCTGTGGACAAGATTTTCAAGTACTTTAGAAAGGAACGGTAAGATGGAGATTGGACGATAATCAGAGAAAGATGTAGGATTAGATATTTTAGGTAAAGGAATTATTTGAGCATTCTTCCATGCACTAGGAAATACACCATTAGTTGCGGAGAAATTAAGGATATGGCAAAGGACTGGAAGAATTTCATCAAGGATAGGAATTATCATATTACGGCTAATAGAGTCACATCCAACAGCATTGGAAGAAATTGATACAATACTTTTCTTAACATCACAAGCAGTGAATTGACTAATGACAAAGGGAGAATAATCGGGAATCGGAAGATTTGAAAGAAAATTTAATGTGTTATTTTTAGTAGTCTTATCAAAATCAGACGAAGTGACGAAATGTTGATTGAGTGAATCAATATCGAAGTCTTTAAGTAGATTATCATGTCGTGATTTTCCGATCCCGAGTGATTTGAGAAATTTCCAGACTTTAGCTGGATCATTATTTTCAACTGATTTATGGATGTGTTGGCGTTGTGCATTCCTACACACGTTATTGCAGCGATTTCGAACTGTCACATATTTCTCTCTATTAGAATCATTAGGCCGACTTTTATATTTAAATTTAGCAGCTGCTTTTTTGGCCATTAACTTTTTTATCTCATCCGTAAGCCAAGGAGCTGGTGCATGTTTAATTTTGACTGCCCGAACTGGAGCGTGCCGGTCAAATAGTTCAACGACATTTGCAATAAACAAATCCACTTGTTCATCGACTGAATCAGAGGTAACAAGAGGAGTCCAATCAATGTTGCTCGCATCATCACGAAGGCTATCCAGATTAATACCACTAAAATTACGCAGCATGAGAATTTTAGACCTAGCCTTGGGTGGACGTACTTTGTAAGAAAGATAGAGTAAATCATGATAAGAAAATAAATCAGCAGGGCTCTGTCCAAACTTGGCGACATGATTATTGGAGGATACAAGTATAAGGTCAAGGAGTGAGGGGGCAGAATCAGGGAAGTGATGAGTAGCATCAGAATTAAGTATAGACATATTACTAGATTCAATAATAGAATAAAGCAATGAAGAACGGTTATCTTTTTTGAGTAGACAGGTGTTAAAATCACCCATAATTATTGAGTGACTGTAAGCAGGTATTAAGCGTTCTAAAATATTTTCGAAGGAGGAAAAGAAATCAATGCGCAAAGAAGGACAATAGTACACTCCAAGAAGGACTTTGGAATGACATAGGTCCAGTTCTAAAAAGAGATGTTCACCAGAATTAGACGGTGGTGGCTGTGGAGACATACTTACAACTGTGAAGGAAATATGATTACGAAGGTATATGGCCACACCGCCACCACGGCCAACCAAGCGATCATTCCTTATAAGCTGGAAACCAGGAAGAGAATAAGACAAAGAGGAGAGACATGGCTTTAACCATGACTCGGAGACTAGAATCGCATGAATATCCTTACAGTCAAAACTTGCCAGCATATCGGGGAAATGGGCCGGAATGCTCTGGGCATTGATGTGGACAACATTAAAGTTTCTAGGGACATCAGAAAATTGAGACATTAGAGTATCAGCTAAAGAAGGGATACTCAAAAAGCTGTCGTCGTTACTGGAACTAACAGAATAAAATTCAGTATCACTGTTGCTACAGTCAGACATAACAAAAAAAAAATATAAAATAAATAATGTATAAATAAAAATATATAAAATACTTATTCTATCCTTAATAATTTAAAAATTTGAGTCACTATTCCACCTGCCGGTTGTGTACAATAGAAAAAAACTACTATTTTTACAACAAAAAAAAAAAATTAATAAATATGACACTACAACAACAATATTTATGGCGCGCAAGGCAGTTGTATATATCTTAGGTAAGTGAGAGAAAAAAGAAAGAGACTAAAATTAGAAATATTATTTTGTTATCAATTAAAAAAAAAAAAACTGAATTTCGAAATGAAACGCATCGTAAGCACAGTCTTATCCCGATCCAACACTGACGTTATGGAATTTAAGCTTAAAAGACAGATATCCAGGGCTATGCAATAAAAGTATCAATTGACAGTATTGGCATTGACAACTGTCATTAATAGAATTATAACGTCAGGTCAGTCTGTCAGTACGGTTTAGAAACAAATCTGGATTTGCACATTAAAATGATTTTAAAGAAAAAAAAGAAAAGGAGGAAGATCAAAGAAATACTTTGTGGTACCCACAACCAAAAATGGAGAGCAACAAAGCGCGTGTAGACAAATATAGAAACAAGAGGAAAGAAATACCCAAGTTATATAAACTACCTTCAAAATAGATTGTAGTGCAGCAGAATTCAACTACTTTTTTGCGGCAGCACGCTTAAGCTTAGTTGTATTGGAGCTCTTGTTATCCGCCGTGCTAGACCCCATGGCACCTGGCTGCTGCTGCTGCTGCTTATGCTGCTGCTGATGAAGCTGCCCTGATTCACTCCAATCCTCTCGGCAAGTGACTCGGTGCTTGATGCCATCAGCTCCAAGGACATATACGCTGCCATCTTTGGTCCAGCAGCTTGAAACACCAAATTTATCACGCGCCGCCATAAACAGTTCATGCCGTGTCCTAGTGAGGAACTCTGAGATGGTGATACCCGTGCCCTTTAATTTGGTTTTATTGAACCATACAGTGTCCCGCAGTGCCAAACTTTGCAGCTTGACAACTATTGGTCTGGGTCTGTGAGTTGTTGTCCGGCCCAACCTGTGGCAGCGTTTGATATCGCCTACTATGAAGTCACTCAACTGTAAGCTGTCCCGAATGACCTGAGTCACCACCTGTGCCGTGTCTTCCTTGGGCTTCTCCGCCACACCATGTAGCAGCATCATCTTCCTACGGCCACGCATCTCCAGATCATCCACACTTCGAGCAAGCATTTGAACTTGCTGCTGCAGAACACCAAGTGCCTGAACAATGAATGTCCGGAAAGCTGCAAACTCTGTTGCCAAGGTACTGGATGATGAGCTGGGGGCTTTGTTTTGTAATTCAGCCTCAAAGTCTGCCATTCTTTTGTGGAATAGCTCCATCATGTCAGACATACTGCTCTTGATAGAATCCATTTGCCAGAATGGGTGTGGTCAACAGGGACTTTGTAAATAATTTTGTAAATATGTATTATAGTTACAAGATAACACTAGTCCGGCAGGTAAAGTTAACTAGTTAATTGTTGGTATCATTAATTAACCATTTAAATGGGTGTTTATTAATTTTAAATAAAAATTTATTAAGACTGTTTTTTAATTGCAACTGACCTTACAACTACCCGCAATGTCTGCCTATTACATGGGATCTCATCACATTCCGGCGATCTGTGGGTGTACATTAGGACACTTCTGCCTAACTCTTCGGGGAATACAGGCGTGATGGTATGTATGTTAGCCATGAACTCTGTGCAGATTTACCCGTAGGCTGAGTTGGCTTGGCCTAGGGTGGCAGATTTTAGGGTCAGCTCATTTACTATGAGAGTGTCACATAATGTAGGTACTTAACTTAATTGTACTGTCCCGCTGCTGAACACGGGTAACCTCTCAGGATGACAGGGATTTCACTATAATACACCACGCTAGCCTAGAGAAAATCTCTCAGGCATGCAGGTTGCCTCACAATGTTTTCCTTCACCGTTTAAGCGCGTGATAATTAACTATTAATACGCACATGACTTCGAAAGTTAGAGGTGCGCGCCTTGGATTCAAACTCAAGACATTTGACTTGGCAGTTCAATAGTCAGGCGAGGGTCACAAGCTGGGGAATGTTAAAAAAAATAACCATAGCAGCTTTGAATTGTCCCATTCCGACAGATGGCAAGCAAGCATCAGTCATCGTGCAGCTCAACCTTATTGTAGGGAACTCAACCAAAATGTAAAAAATACCAAATTGGAGCTTTGATATCGGTATTAGTTGTATTTTATCATCATTCAACTGAAACATTATATTTGAATAGTTTTAAGTCAAATATAAAAGTGCCTAAAGAATCGAACAGTACCCAAATCTATTTTGCTAAATGTGAAATCAAAACCTAAAGTTACTGCCTACCCCTGTGGGAGAAAGGCGTGAGTGTATGTATTTGAAGTTAAAGTATTACCTGGTGATCAAGAAAGAAAGGATCCAGCAGAAGGCAGTGGCAATAGGCGAGGCGATGGCCTTCACCTCAATGGGGAACAGCTCCGACATGACTGCCCAGGGCAGTGGTCCCAGACCCCAGCAGTACGTAATGATGAACAACACCAGCGACAGGATGGGCAGGAAGCCCAAGCTCGACACCACCGGGTTCCCGTTATCGGCTAGTATGAAGTACATGCCCAAAAGACCCTGGAACGGAAAGTAAATGTTGTATTTTTTTTCCATTGCGCTATTACATGGGTTCCTTTTAACGTCGCGTAAAGCTAAGGCTCACATTTGCGTGGCTCATCTGCTCGCTTGCCGACGTAAATTATAATAAAAAAATACTAACTATATTTTTTAAATGATGTAGGTACTTTTATTGGGAATAGGTATGCATGTCTTTTTTATATTTTTAATTAATAGTTTACATTATTAACGCATCATAAAACGCCATATACCATAAACGCACCACTTGGCCGCGTGTAATGTGACGTTAGTTTCCGTAAAACAGTCACTGTTTTGTCGTTTTTAAAATTTATTGATTGAATTAGTTAGAAAAGTTAAAAATATTGATAATTAATTAGATAAACCGATCTAATTAATTATCAATATTTTTAACTTTTCTAACTAATTCGAACATGGGAGAGGATGTAATTTTTATACCTAGTAATTACAAACCTAAATGTTTACGGTGATGATCAAAATGCTTTACAACGTGGACTTTGACGAAATTTTTGTAAATTTGCCGCGCACTTTTTCTATTTTAAATAACTAAAATCTTGCTCAAAAGGTGATTACGTCAAAAATATTGATAATTAATTGGATAAGCCGATCAATAAATCGGTTTATCCAATTAATGCAAAAAAATAATCCATTACATGGCATGGAAATCATTCTACAGCACTACAAAAAAGAGTCGTTTGAGATTCTTCTCCATAGGATCTACTTTTTTGGAATCCTGCAACAAGGCTCAATAAGGTAGATATCATAAACGATTGTAAAAGCTTATTTGAAATAAAAACATTTAAACTTAAATCACCATCAGGTAATATTACAGTCCATTGGCGTCAGGTATTGCAATTGCGATACTTACAAGACCGACAGCAGTTCCACAAGAAGAGATGAGCAGCAGGATCCTGCGCCCCAGTCTGTCCACCACCATTGGAGTGATGAACGAAGCTCCGACCTTCAAGTACACATGACATAATATTAGTCTTCAGTGTAAAGATTTTAGGTGTTAAATGTGTTTTTTTGCAAGTAGGATGATGATGTTTTTATAAGATGACCAATCTCATGCAGTCGGAGGTCGGTTTTTTGTTAAGGTGCATATGTAATTATATAACATAACATTTTTAAAAACGTTGTTATATAACATGTTTTAGTAATGTGGAGATTGAGTGTTATAAAACGCGTTAAAATAACATGTTATTAATATTTAAAATAATGAACATCACTGCAGAACGACAAACGACAATGTCATATGACATTGTTGTCGGTATTTCATTATTATTCTAATGTGTACAGTATTTTTCTATGCTGCAATGATAGTGTACTTACGGCCAGTTCCAATAACAAATCACACAGTACATACAAGTAATGTCAAAATTCTACATCTAGTATCGAAGCAATTCTTTATATGTACAGATTTGTTATTGGAACTGGCCGTTAGTGAGTGGAATTTCGTTTTTATAGAAATTTTATTTTCTCAGTATATTGTTATTAAACTAACGTGGGTTTGGAATAAGAGCTAATTCAGTAATTTCACCGATCATAATTTTCTTCAAACGAGAACATAGTAGGTAATTCTGTGGCTCCTAAAATCTTGCAAAACGGGTCTACTATCCAATTATACCTGAACAGCTCCAATAATGATGGTAGCAATAGCAGAGTCGAGAGCAGAGCCAGCGGCTTCGAAGATGTTGGTCATGTAGAAGAGCACGGCGTTGATGCCGGAGAACTGCTGGAAGAATACCAGCGCGCAAGAGATGTAGAACGCCTTGAAGTTGCTGCCTCGGAAAACGTCAGCTACCTGAAATGGAAAAGAGTTTTGGTTACCTACTTAGGTTTTCTGAAATACGCAAGCTCCTTAGGACATAATATATGAAAGAAAAAATGATTTGGTAGAGTTTGGGGACATGATGATCTTGAGGGCAGTTAAATTATTGAACATTAAATGTTTTGTCTTTGATGGATATATTTATATTATTCTTCGGTTTAATAGAAATAAGCTCGATGGACATAAACCATATTAGCAGACTCTGGGTAAACTTCAGAAAGCCATTGATGACTTCTGCTTTATTGATTGCTTTATAAGATAACGATGGTGTACCGTTGCGGTCTTCTCCAAAGAAGCGTTGACGTCGGCAGCGATTTTGTCGATCTCAGCCTGCACGCCCGCGTGCGAGCGACCTCGGATCTTCGCCAGGCAATCGGTGGCAGCTTCCCTGTCCCCTGTAACACGAGTTATAAACATGTCCGTTTAGGCTAGACAGCTAGAATCCAAAAAGTGGTTTTCGACGTGGTATATCTCTACTGCTCAGTTCTTGTGGTACTTATCAACTGACAATATTTTGAGCCTAAGCAATAATGTGCTCATATTATGGTGTACCAGTTTGCAGGGTAATGTACCTAATCAGTGAAACTGCTGATCAGATGAGGCTAAACAACTGCTTGTGATACCATTGGCTCTATAAACTGCAGTTTCTGCTTACCATCAGGTAGTATGCTCGCGGAAGTAACGTAAAGGTTTTAAAATTATAAAAAAATAAGCATTGTATGAAGTATGCAAGAATCGTAGCAGGCGGTTTACAGTTTCTACGCCTGCTGTATAAGGGTGGGAGTGTATGTATGTATGTATGTAAAATGATGCAACTAAAAGACCTTTAGTAAGATGGTAGAAGGGTGACTCGGGCATGAAGAAGAAGCCTACGACGAAAGCTGCGGTGAATACGACCCCCACGTAGGCGATGACGCTGTAGGAGACGTACGGCCCAATACTGTACACGAGCAGGAAACCCAGCGTGATAAACGCCTGCAGGAACGAGCCTAGCGCACCGCGGGAGTCATCCTGGGGAGAAAAGAGTGTGTAAATTACTTGGGTCCCTACTGTATCAATAGTACTCGTAAACGCGACAGCTGTATTTGAAAACAGTGTTAATAGGTTTCTTGTAAATTCTCGGATGTAAATTGTAGTTTGGAGCGGTTTATAGCAATAGGCTATCCTTTATTTCATGGGATCTAAACATAGCAGTGAACACGGCCTCCTGTTACACGGAGAATTATGGGTGAACATTAGGACTCCGTTACGTAACCCTTCGGGAAATATAAGTATGATAGGTAGGTACGTGTGAGGTGCGTCATTTTAATAACGTAACTATACTAAATATTTACAAAAATATTAATTACATTACATCGTGCTTCCAACCACTTTCGAGTAAATAGGCAGTTTAAAATAAATTAGTTCTAAAATAAAAATAATACCGTGGCAATTTCCGCGCAGTACATGGGAGAGATTGTGAACAGCATTCCGACAGCCAAACCCCAGAAGATCCTGCCGCTGTAGATCATCGCCACGTTCGTTGCCGCTGCGATCAGGATCCAACCGATGAACAGCGGAATCGCTGAGCTGAGCAGTCCCCATTTGCGACCGATTTTAGATGCGGCAAAACCGCCAATGAAAGGTCCTGGAAGAGGATAGTCAGAATTAAGTTACGCGTAGTGGGACGTGGTGAACGAATGGCAAGTGCGGGGTCTAGTCGAGTTCAAAATACCCCGCATAATCTGCACATAATTAGTACGTGTTATTATTATTAGGTACCCTTTAGGGCCGATTTCCATCACCAGATAATTTTATCGGAGGAATAAATTTGACAGTTTTTCTATATAAAATCTGTCAAAATATTATATTCCTCAGTTAAAAGTCGGCCCTTAGTCAACTAAAGTGTTTCAGTAAATTGTCTCGGTAGATTAGTTGGCTATTTAAAGCATCTGGTATATTCTTCTTATCGAATCGAGCCCAAACAGTAAGAGAAGAGACCATTGAAGGGGGAAAATTTCGAGGAAGAGATGCTTACGCCGGGAGCGGCACACGCTGAGCTTATTATGCTTCGAGTGACAGATCTCGGCGATAAGCGACAGAACCGAAACTGGTGTACGCAATAAAACGCGATAAAATTCGGAAAAGTTTTATTCGAAACCGGTGTATTTAATCGAAGGGATGCATGTTCAAATCCTGTCAGAGATCGATTTTTCCCCCAATAAAAATGTATATCTATAGAGTAGGTACAACATCACTCCTAAGGATAATTTTAATGTTAAATTTATCTACGACAAAGAACATAGTTTAGTTTTTTTTTGGCTTTTGGCTATAGTGGCACTGTACCTTAGTCTTTCTATTGTGATCGCCACTAGTAGGGTTAGAGTTCACCGCTGAATCCCGCAGCTATTATGAACTGCAGGATTTACTTAAGGGTGAGTTCCTTTATTTCATCCGGGCTTAAGATGAACGCTGCGCTTGAGTTTAATTAATTATGATAATATAAAGATAGGTACGTTAATACTGTGGTGAATTTCGTTCTAAATTGTTAATATTTACCGAATATAGCACCGACAGTGAGTAAGGAGCCTATCCAGGCCTCCTGGTCCGTGGTGACGACAGACTCCAAGGGAGACGTGGTGACATTGCTTAGCTTGAGGTTCACGGGAGACGTCCATCCCATGCAAAAACCCGTAGACGCGATCGCGATGTTCGCTGCAAAACAAAATGTTGATTATTAGCACATAATTTTTAAACACATTTGTATTTTCTCGCCTCGCCCTCGTATATAATAATTATTCTAGCTCGCCCCCTTCTAGTGTACTGTGGGTGTCAATGAGTACACCTTTGCAGTGTACAGGCGTAATGGTACCTATGTTATTGTTATTATAAATGCACTGTAACTCTGTATTTTTGTTTGTTACGTTTTCACGCTTCAACCGCTAAACCAATTTTGATGAATTTTGGCATGAAGATAGATAGGACCTTGGAGAAAGACATAGGCTACATTTTGTATCAAAATGTCCTTTGAGACGCAAATGAAACCTTACATAATCAACCCATTATACTTTCCCACTGCTGGGCACGGGTCTCAGAATGAGAGGGATTAGGCTATAGTCAACCACGCTGGCCTAGTGCGGGTTGGCAGACTTCACACGCCATCGACAAAATCTCTCAGGCATGCGTTTCCTCACGATGTTTTCCTTCACCGTTTAAGCGCGTGATAATTAACTATTTAATACGCAAATGAAACCTTGGGCAAGAGTTAATACCTAATATCTCCTACAACATAATTAAAAATACACCATATTATGCTACTGAGCATATAATCCACGTCAAAACCTCCACGTCGATATTTTCATGTCGCTGTAAATATTATAAACTTTATCATTTGTAATACAAAGGTTTATCTCTAAAAAAAAATACTCGGGTATTCTTAAACGAAAGTTAATCTTTATTTGTACAAATTCTCTCCGTCAGCTAGTTAATAGTTAGTAGTGGCATTTGTTATCAGATAAATAATGTCTGATGTAAAGAATGTCTGATCCTTGTCATATTAATTAATAACTGCCCTATTAGCCTAGTGGTCCTGCGCGCGACTCCTACGTAAGAGGTCGAGCAGCTGTGTTATTGAGTTTTTTATGAAATTCTCAGTAGCAGATCGGAGTTTCGATTTATGTCCGTTTAAGTGCAACATGCTTCCCATTATTACATGGGACCTAAACATACCGGCGAACTGTGGGTGTACATTAGTTCACCTCTGCCTAATAATTGTGAAGTCTGCCAACCCGCACTAGGCCAGCGTGGTGGACTATAGCCTAATCCCTCTCATTCTGAGACCCCTGCCCAGCAGTGGGACAGTATAATGGGTTGATTATGTATGGTTTCATTTGCGTCCCAAAGGACCTTTTGATACAAAATGTAGCCTATGTCTTTCTCCAAGGTCCTATCTATCTTCATACCAGAACTTGTTAACACGTGGGAGAGCCATGCTTCGGCATGAATGGGCCGGCTCGACCCGAGTGATACCACAGCCTCACAGAAAACCGGCGTTAAACAACGCTTACGTTGTGTTTCTCCGAGTGAGTGAGGTTACCGGAGGCCCAATCCTCTTTGAAGGTCGGCAACGCACTTGTACTCCTCTTTTGGTGTTGCGGGTGTCCATGGCCGGCGGTAATCGCTTACCATCACGTGATCCGTCTGCTCGTTTGCCCTCCTATCCCATAAAAAAAACTCCGGGGAATGCATGCGGGATAGTAGTACCTACTCGTATATAAGTATGTTAGTTTAACAAGAAAATGCGTTTTCTCTATGTTGACACGATTCGCGACTGAAACAACATGTTTACGAAGAAATAGTCGTAAAAGTCGTGTTTGTTAAGCCAAGCCCTCTCGCCACAAGCGCTTTCTACTTGTCGCACGCTTCACTACATAGTATAAAACAAAGTCCCTACCCGCTGTCTGTCTGTCCCTATGTATGCTTAGATCTTTAAACTACGCAACGGATTTTGATGAGGTTTTTTTTTTAATAGATAGAATGACTCAAGAGGAAGTTTTAAAGCTATTTAACATTACGCTACGACTCTTAGGAATGGGGCAACGCGGGTGAAACCGCGGTCGGGTCGCTAGTTAGGAGATATTTAGCAGTTTACATATCTGGATGGCGGGATGAGCTATTATATCTAATGTCAGTTATGATTTTTATCAATGTATGCCAACTTTTAGGGAAATAAATATCCATCTTCAAAAAAGAGAAAATTAAAAAAAAAAAAAATGTTGTGTTTATGTCGCTCGGTATTTTTGGCGCTTTCAAGATTCATCTCCAAAAAAAGTTAGAATACTTGAAAATCGAACCCAGGACCTCTATCGTAGTATTCGAGCTTATGACCACTAGACTAATGAGGCAGTTACTGGTTAATGATTACGTTAACAGTATATTAAAGTTATTGTTATTACCATACTTGTATTGTTCATTGTCGGTTTATCTTTTGCGGTCATAGATGATAGTACTACAATTGTGTTTTATAATCTATGATACCACGATCCTGTTATAAATAAAACTTATTCCTTTCCGAACGTATTGTTTTTTTTTTTGCATAATATTTTTCCTATGCATATGAGAATAGGGTTTTTTTAAGCGTTTTGTTATATATTAAACAAAGATATTGCTTGCAAAGGGTAATTGGGTTTAATGATGGTGAAATTCTCAATAGCAGTTCGAAGTTTGGATTTGTGCCCGACCTATTACATGGGACGTAAACATACCGGCAAATTGTGAGCACCTCTGCCTAACTCTTCGGGGAATACAGAGGGTATGTTAACAAGTATCCTCTTAGTTAAGGCGATATCTTCGACTGCATTAAATAGCTCATCTTGTTTCCATCTTTTTTGGGAATCGGGTTTTTTACTTTCACAAAAATTACTTTCATTAGATGGCCCTACTACTAACTACTGCAGTACTTTATGATAAATAATAGGCATCGGAAAACATCGGAAACAATCGCATAACATACCAAAGACAAGTAAATAAAAGTAGTTTGGCCCTAAAAAACATTTACAATTGCAGGAAGGGCGTGCGCTGCCATTTTGAAGAACTATACAGAGCTGATTATAACCCTCCATCGTGTTTTGTTTTGATCTAATATTTGCAACTCAGGTACAAGGGCTATTTGATAAGAGCAACTCTATTTTTTTTTATCTGATAAGAGGGCAAACGAGCAAAAAGATCGCCTGTTGGTAAGCGATTACCGCCGCCTATGGACACCCGCAACACCATAAGAGTCACAAGTGCGATGCCGACTTTTTAAAAGGGGATTGGGCCTTCGGTAACCTCACTCACTCGGCGAAACACAACGTAAGCGTTATTTAACGCCGGTTTTCTGTGAGGCCGTGGTATCACTCGGGTCGAGCCGGCCCATTCGTGCCGAACTATGGCTAAAAATTCTCTATATTATTATACTTACTGCCTAGATGTGTCGGCCATCTTCGGAAACACGAAGTTAGCCAATGCCCATTATATCTTGAACTACTGTTTACATAAGTAAGTATCGATTCATAACTCTCTTGGGCAGGTGCAGTCGGGTAAAACACGTTTGTACCTACAGTACGTGTTTCATAAACACGCTCTTCAAATACATAACAATGGCTAGTTATATTATTAAATAAAATACGAGTTTGTTTTGAAAATTTCTCACGCTTTGTATGATAAAAAATCCAAATGCGAGTTAGACTCGCACCGAGGGATCCGTACAAGCTTGATACATGAATACATTTCATCACGCCTGTATTCCCCGAAGGGTTAGGCAGAGATGTACTTATGTACACCCACAGTCCGCCAATATATGTAGGTCATATGTAATAACTGGCGAGCCTATTGCTCTTAACCGGGCACAAATACTCGAAGCTACACGGAACTAATAACACTGCTCGACTTGGGAATCGAACCCAGGACCTCTAGGGTAGCAGTCGCGCTTGGGACCACTAGGCTAATGAGGCAGCAAACTTCCTATTTGGACCAATATTATTACGAATAGGTACTGAAGTTTATATGGGGCCATCCATAAAGGGGTTATTATAATGCAACATTTAACCCACTGCTGAGCACGGGACTTCTCTCAGCATTAGAGGGATTAGGCTATAGTCTACCACCCTAGCATACTGCGTTGGCAAACTTCACAAGCTTTTGAGAAAAATCTTTGAAAAATGGTCTTGACTGACAGACATAATGAAATGACTCCTATAAGGATTCTCTTATTCTTTACTAGCTTCTGCCCGCGACTTTGTACGCGTGAACTTCAGAATTGAGTCCGACCTGGACAAAAAGTAACCTATGTGTTATTCGACACTATAATCTATCTCTGTGCCAAATTTCATCCAGATCTGTTCAGCTGTTCTGGCGTGAAAGAGTAACAAACATCCATACATCCATACTCACAAACATTCACATTTATAATATTAATAAGGTAGGTATCCTAAAAAGAACTTTCATTCATAGATACCTAATATGTATGTATATTTAATAACGTTGACAATATTCTTTGTCAAGGTAACAACACTACGTCACCTAAAACATAAGTACCGGCGAATTGTTTATATTATTGTACATCACTGCCTATCCCTCCGACGAATACAGGCGTGATGGTATGTTATAGTAGTTTAAATAGAGACAAACTTGATGAATAAAATCGAGTCTTGGCTAAATTTATCAGATTGAATGGACTGCCGGATGGAAGAGGTGTGTTTTATTAGATAATGATTGGTACTGTCGTATGCCATCTATTCATGATGGGAAGCGAACGAGAAGACGATTGGTTTTGTGTGCAACATTTTTGACCATGCGCTTTGAGTTTGAATCGAAAGTACGCACCACTGACATTTCGAAGTCAGGTGCGTATTAATAGTTACTTATCACGCGCCTAAAAGGTGAAGGAAAATATCGTGAAGAAATCTGCATGCTTGACAAATTTTCTCGACGGCGTGTGAAGTCTGCCAACCCGCACTAGGTCAGCGTGGTGGACTATAGCCTAATCCCTCTCATCTGAGAGGAGACCCGTGCCCAACAGTGGGGCAATATAATGGGTTGATTATGTTATGTTATGTTTGAGGTCGAACAAATCGAAACGACACCCTGGATTACCAATCACCATCAGACCATAGCGGGACTATGAAATCCAAGGCTGTGACTATAATGCAAGTGAAGGAAAATGTGCCTTTTTAAGGGTCGGCGGAGCTTGAATTTCCCATAAAAACGTAATACTACTTTTTTTTTCTCCTTATTTTCATTGAAAAAAAAAATCATTTATTAACAGTAGACGAAAAACCACTGAGATTTGTCTGGACTACCGTGCCAATTTTTCATGCAGAATGCTTAAAAATAAATCGGTCCCATGAAAAATTGGGCAAAATCTGACCACAAAATGACAATAACACGTAATGACCTAGTAAATGATAACGTCGTCTAATATACGTAAAATACTACTCGCTACTTAAAAATGTTATGTGCGAAACAGTTTCGGAAGTCGGTGGCGAAATCAAAAAATCCGATCAAATCAAAAGCACCGACTTCCGAAACTGTTTCGGACATAACATTACTTTTTATTTTTGGAAGGCGGTTTTACTTATAGTGAGTCGGACATACCGGCAGACGATAATAAGAATAGACTAGGCCAGGTGTAGGCAACCTTTTGAGTCGGAAGAGTCAAAAATTACAATTTACAAAATTTCAAAGTTTTTAAAGAGCCACAAAAATTATTCTTGCCAACAATAAATAGTGCTTGCATAAATAAAGATTTTTGATAAAAAAACTAATCTATTAATTCATTCGTGGCTGAGAGATAGAACGATTTTTAAATGTTTTTTTTTTTATAAAATATTTATTATTTGCGTTTCGAAAAAAGAGCCGCACCTTCACATCCAAAGAGCTGCATGTGGCTCGCAAGCCACAGGTTGTCGGCCCCTGGACTAGACCATTGAGACAGTCTTAGACAAATCTATGCCTAGTCGTACAATCGTCGAGTCAAGAATGACGCGCGACAATGGTGCAATTAGAGCCTTTAATGTTCATACAAACAAATCTTTAGTTTATAGTCGACTTCCGTAATTATCTGTCCACTGTCATAATGGTCTAGTGGTCGTAAGCGCTCAGTTTCCCAGGTTCGATTCTTAGGACGAGTATTGTTATCAGGTCTTTTCTTAAAAAAGAAAAACAATCGGCACTAACTATCAAAAAGCTTACTAGTATTGTGGGTCGCACATTACTAGTATTCTTGTAAACCCCTCGTGCTAAGCTAAATGCTTGCGTTACGAGTGGGTTCACGTCGGCAGTGCAATGGGTGGGTTTCGAACCGGTAACCACATGATCGCCTGTCCGACGCCCTAGCCATTAGGCTACCGCCGCTACATTACATTAAACTGCCTCTTATGCGTAGTGGTCCTAAGCGAAATACGCTAGAGGTCCTGGGTTCGATTCCAGGTCGAATAAAGTGTTATTGGGTTTTTCTATGAAATTCTAAATAGCAGCTCGTAGTTTTGAGATTTGTGCCTGATTAATGGCAATAGGCTCGTGCTCTATTAGGTAAATGGTGCCTAAACATACGAGCGAACTGTGGGTGTTCGTCAGTACCCCGCTACCCAAACCTTCGAGAAATCGAAAGCGTGATCGTATGAATGTTAAATTCAACAAACATTAGTAGATATATCAATACGACGAATATGACAATTGCCGTCCTAACTAAATACCGAGACGTAGTTACCGACAACAGACAATCATTATAATTACTAATTTCCCTGTTTGACTGTAACGATTAACTTGATACAAATCATATTTTTTCCATAAACATGGAATTTTTTCAGCAATTACTTACGAATTACATCAGTAGTTAGGGGCCGGTTATTTTATTCTATAAATTATTTTAAAACATACCATCACGCCTGTATTCCCCGATGGTTTACGCAGAGGTGTATTTTTTTTATTTAATATAAATAAATTAAACTGTAATAAATAAAAAAATGCACCGTTGGTAAAAAGGCGGTCTTGTACACCCACAGTTCACCTGTGAGATTAGGTCCCATGTAATAGGGGCGAGCCTAATGCCGTTAACCGGGCACAAATTCAAACTCCGCTTTGCTTGCTTCACTTGCTACAGAGAATTTCATAGAAAAACTCGCTGCTCGACCTAGGAATTGAACCCAGTACCTCTAGCGTAGCAGTCGCGCTTGGAACTGCCAGACTAACGAGGCAATTGAAAAATAACAAGTTTACCTATCAGTTATCGACGTAACTACATGGGGTCAGTTTTAATCGGTAGATTGTTTGTTAAACTTAACTACACTAGATTAATATTTAATTTTGTATTTTTTCCTCAAACAAACGTTGTCTCTTAGGATTTTTTCCTGAATGCGTTTACAAACACACATTCTCACATCATGAGAAATGCGTGCCTTGGAAATTTCCCCGTGTGGGGACGGGTTAGAATACTATTCCTCACTGCCTTTCAGATAGGTATCCCGTAAGAAGCGTGAAAATATCTGACTTGTTCGGTATTAGTTGGTGTTATTTTTATTAGTTGGTAGGCTGGTGACCACCGTTACCTCAGAGTCTGTCGTTAAGCACCATTGTGTGTGTTTCGCCTTTTGCACATAAGAGCCAGTTCCCTTCGATTGCTGCGGCTCTGGCAATCTGCAGGCTCTTAAGTGTCGGCAACGCATCAGCAATTCTTCTGGTGTTGCAGGTGTTCATAGGCGACGATGACTATTTAACACCAGGTGGCTCGTCAGCTCGTTTGCCGTCTTATTCCATAAAAAAAATCTAGAAACCTTTGACTTTGCAGTCCAATGGTCGTATCACTAGGCTATCATTGCATTTTTCGATTAAAATCACATACATTTTAAAATTTACGCTCTGAGCAAATGAACACGGATGACACGACACGCGTGTCAAATATTTCATTCGCGTATGGCGCACGACACGACAGTTGTGTCCGAATTAGATTCGTTGAAATTTCATTGACCTTTGGAAATAGTAAAACTATTGTTACTTTTAGCAGAAATCAGGTATGTAGTGTTAGTTTTCTGATGACACTGCACAAGGGCGCCGGCTTTTAGACAAGCCCGTGGGTACTCAACGCGATGGGTTACAGTAGTGAAAGGTCAAAATGAATGCTCTCATGGGTGCTCTGCACCAATTTGCGCTTACATGGGTACTGGATCCCCCAAGCACCCACGAGGTCGGCGCCTCTGACACTGCAAGCGTGTCATCAGCGTCTATTGCGGATGACACTAACGTCGTGACACGGAATGGTTCTTAAGCGACACAAAAAAAATAATGTAAAACTCCTGACACTTAGGGCATAGAGCTAATTCGCTAGGAGCATTTTGTTTCGCGGCCTTCAGTTTGAACGAAAACTCGAAAGTATTCACAAAAAGGCCATTCTGTTGTTGGTGTTAAGATATATACTACTACTATAGACGTTATTCTATTGACACAATTACACCCTGATAACATAATACTGGTTCTTACTATCTCTTGGGTCGAATTTAGGTACTTTTTCCACATTTTAAGAAATTACCCATACAAATATAATGGTTTTGTACGATCTATCAAAAAGTGATTTTTTGTTGTATTGGATTTTGTTGATGTTGTTGCAGTTTGTGAATATGTTGAATTGGATTTTTACGGACAAAATATTTTATACTTCATCTACTCCGAAAGTGACCCATTACAACTATAATACCTACCGGGGGTAGAAAGTAGCAATTGACAGGCTGTAAAGTTGTATGCAAATCCATTATTGACCTGTTTTGATTTTTTTTCGGTTTAAAGAAATGTATTTATCATAAGAACTTACAGTCCAATTATAATGATATACAAAGTAATTACAGTATATTAATACAGTACAGTTACCTCTATTAGAAGTTACGAGTACAATGTGCATACATATTTCTTAAGCTTATTTTTAATGCAGATAATAGATAAATTTTGATTTGCAGAGGACTGCTGAATTTGAATAAAAAAATTTACGTACTAGATAAATGTATTTTTGTTTAAATTATGATATCAAACCATGAAGGTAAGTTCTTTTGAAAATTCACACACGTTGGTAATGTAGTGTCACTTTTCCCTTTGGTGAACAATCTACTATTCTTTTATACTGGATTTTTGTATCCACGACGGAACGGAGAAGTGTCCTGCGTTTTGGGTGAGAGGTTGTTTGTTTATATGCGCAAATGAATTATTACAAAATTTATCTCCAAAATGGATTGACCGATTAAAATACGGTTTACTGTGAAGGGATTTGTGACTCATCAGCAATGATTCTTTTTCCCTTGATAAATTGAGTTTTTTTATGAGTCCCACTGCTGGGAAAAGGCCTCCTCTTAGTTCAGGATTTACTATCCCGGGATTCTTCAAATCGCATTAAATTCATAGATTATTAAAAATATGAGTAACTTGGACAAGTTAACCGAGAAATCAGATTCAAACTTTTTAGGAGCATATTATTTGTTACGTTTGAAAGGCAGAAAGATGGATGAATGATGATGGGTTATTTTGCGTCTATATTATCTAAGTTCCGAGATCTCGGTCTCGGAAATTCTCGGCCAAAAATTCATTCTCGGTCTCGGTCTCTGCCGACGTCAAAATACTAGTCTCGGTCGGACCTTAATATTATCATTGTGTGATACTGTAATCATGTCTAGATTTTCACCTACCACTTGAATCTTGTAGTTATTAAAAACTGCTGGATACACTTAAACGTGAGCTCCTTTATTTCATCTGGGATTAAAATTTATGAATCTCTTGATGAGCAAACACGTGAAGTATAACAAATAAGCTGATAAAAAAAGCTACGTTTATCACTTTATTATGACTTTCGTAGTTAAAGATTAGCTCGCCATATAATAAATACTTTAGTTTAATAAAACTTACGTCATACTTATGTAACTGTTATTATTCGAGGGTTTTTTTTTAATATAAAATGTTACTGTATGTTCCCCGTGTGGGGACGGGTTAGAATACTGTTCCTTACTACCTTTCAGATAGGCATACTGTAAGAGGCGTGAAAATATCTGGCTTGCTCGGTGGTAGGACCTCTTGGGGTCTGAATGACTGGCGATCACCCTTACCTCGGAGTCTGTCGGTAAGCACCTTGGTGGGTGTTATGATTTTTGCACGTAAGAGCCAGATCCCCCCGGTTGCAGCGACTTTGAAAGTCTCCAGTCCGTAGGGGCTCTTAAGGGTCGGCGACGCATCAGCAACTCCTTTGGTGTTGCAGGTGTCCATGTCAACGATAACTACTTACCACCAGGTGGCTCGTCAGCTCATTTGCCGATGTAATTCCATAGAAAAACTAACTGTCACAACTAGTCGCCTTATCGCGATAAGACGAGACGAATAAACTTTCTCGGTTCGATTGGGGTATTCATGAAATTTTCAGTCGCAGCTTGGAGTTTGGATTTATGCATGGTTAATAGCAATAAGCTCGCCCCCATTACATTGGAACTTAATATACGAACTGTGAGTGTTTACTGTCTGGCAGTATGTATATCACGCCTGCATTCCCAGCAGGGTTAGGCAGAGGTGTAGGTACTAATGTACACCCACAGTTCGCCGGTATGTTTTAGGTCTCATATAATATTGCACAACAAATCCAGACTCCGAGCTGCTACTGAGAATTTCACAGAAAAACCCAATAACAATTTACTCGACCTGGGAATCGAAACCAGAACCTAAAAAATAAAAAATCATAATATAACGCGATATTTCGTATAAAGTTTTATTGAACACATTGCTTTATAAAATAATTGTGTGTCGGGTTGTTTTATTCTTCACAACTTGGTTGAGTCGAACAACGCTGATACACACGTCATGCTCGTGAACGGGTGCTGTCTGTCGGGACTGGTCAACTCTTACATGCCATGTCAATCCGGATTCAGTTATGTTATCTTTTGGAGGGTAACCTACTTTTATCACTCACATCAAACTCCACAATACTCACATTGATAGAATAAAAAATATGTAAACATCAATTATTTATTTATAAGAGTATCTATGGAGTTTCTTGCCGGCTCTTCTCCATAAGACCTACTATTTGGAACCGTGCATGTAGTTTTGACATTTCAAAAGTACCTGTATATGGTCTAATTGAAATAAAAAAATTGAGTTTGAGTTTGAGTTTGAATTAAATACTGAACGTGACCCCCCGACCCCATGTGTTGCGACCACCAGATTGAGAAACATTGTGCTCGGCAATACAATAGAATGATTTTCGACCTTTTGACTACCACTTACGATTGTTATTGATATGACAATCGGATGGATAGCTTGAAGCACATCCATCAATTGGCCGTGGTAAGCGCAACATAAGCCACAGGCTCCTCTGAGTAGTAAGAAGTTAAGTATACCTATATTATGGGAAAGAATCAGCAAGAATACGATTCTTGCATACTTCTTTTAAGTGGCGGTCAATACTTTCTGCCTACCCCTGTGGGGTAAAGGCGTGAAAGTATGTATGTATGTTAGGCATAAAAAATTTGGCAGATAGCATGTGAGAATCACATGAAATAATTTTTCATACGACACACGTGCGACTTTTTTTCACACAATATGATAAAAATCGCATTTTAACGAAATCGCACGATTCACGATTTCATTGTAAGTAGCAAAATAGCAGGCGATAAACGGTTTTGAATAAAAATTTATTGCATACGTAAAGTAGCAGGCTGCTAAATTTCGCAAGTGAAATCGCTGTGAAAAATTATCATAATATCATTAAATGAAAATTAGCAATCATTTCCATATGTGAGGTGTGTATATTATGCGACTTGTCTACTCAAAGCGGGTATGATTAATTCCTCAAAAGGCTTTTTTATGGGATAGGAGGGCAAACGAGCAGACGGATCGCCCGATGGTAAGCGATTACCGCCGCCCATGGACACCCTCAACACCATAGGAGTTACAAGCGCGTTGCCGACCTTTTAAAAGGGGATTGGGCCTCCGGTAACCTCACTCACTCGGCGAAACACAACGTAAGCGTTGTTTAACGCCGGTTTTCTGTGAGGCCGTGGTATCACTCCGGTCGAGCTGGCCCATTCGTGCCGAAGCATGGCTCTCCCACGAAAAAGACATTATCCTACACTGTGCCATTCGCATATTTAAAGTGTCCTACTAAGTATATCTAGTCTTTTTAAGAGACCATAATTATGATTATTCATTAGTTTAGTGGTCTCGAGCGCGACTGCTACGCTTGAGTTCCTGGATTGAATCCCAGGGCAAGCAAAGTGTTAAGTATTGGATTTTTCTATGAAATTTTCAGTAGCAGCTCGGAGTGTCGATTATGGCAAAGGCTCTCCCTCTATTAAATGAGACCATACGAGCGAATTGTGGGTGTACATTAATACACCTCTGCCTAACCTTTCGGGGAATGAAGGCGTGATGGTATCTATATTCGTAATTCTCTGAGGTTACTTCAGCGTTTCTTCTCAGAGGTCGTCTGATAGAAAATGCCAGCGCCATCTAGTACTTAAAAATTTAGAACATTGATTCGTAAAAGTGACTATAAAAGATCTTTTTACAGCAATCAATATAATTAATTACCTATCTATTTTAGGAACGCGCGCCCTAGATGCTGTGTATTGATGATATAAACGGGTTCGATTCTTGTTAGAAGCGCGTATACGCGATTCATCTGTGCGTCGTCTGAGCGTGAGCGTTTAAAATACTTACGTCGTATGCTTACGGCCTTACTGCCGCATTCAGAGACGTCAATTTATAATTAATGTTAATAAATCAGTTGCGACTATAACTTGGATTATTTATTCCATATTTAAGTTCATCAAGTATTTTTTTTAATAATTAATCAATCTCCAGCAATTATTTTTGCAAGTAAAACATAATATTGTTATTATAATGCTTATGGGGTTAGTATATAGATTAGATAACCTTTTTTATTGCAGAGTATTCGAGGTCCACGATAATCTTTGTTACTGGTGTTATCAATATTTTATTGGAGGTCACAATTATATAATTATTCGTATATTTATACGGCTTGTGACGACTTATTTCAATGCTGTGATGTTTACCTAACAACGAGATTAGAATAGTTTTTATAATTACAGTTTTTGGGTATACAAAAAAGAGTTATCATGACGCTTGTATTCCCTGAAGGATAGGGCAGAGGTGTACTAAATATACACCCAAAGTTCACCTGTATTCTTGTTATAGAGGGCGAGTCTATCACCATTAACTGGGCTCAAAGTCCGAGTTGCCACAGAGAATTTCATAGAAAAACCCATAAATACTGCTCAACCCGTGAATCGAACGCTCAGCAGCGGCGAGCGAGCTCACCTTGCGACCACTGGACCAATGAGGCATGCATTTGTAACTTAATTTCTTTTTAGGTACCTAATTTAATAGTTGCAGAGTTATTTGGTTTTTCTATGAATAGGCTATATTTGTGACCGGTTAGTGGTAATAGGCTCGTACCTTTACATGGGACCTAAAACATACCGGCGTACTGTGGGTGTACATTAGTGCCGAAACCTTTGCCAAACCCTTCGGGGAACACAGGCGTGATGGTATGTTATGTTAAATATTTAGGTACTTTTGAAAAGTAAAAACGTGTCCGATTAATCATTGACGTAAATTGGAACTGATTAATTTTGCGTTCATTATCAACCATAACATATCTTATAGATATGTTATGGTTATTTGAAGGTTTATCATTAAAAACAATAACACTTTTATTACATGGGTTATCTTTTACAATAATTGTTATTATGGAACATTTTTTGCTCGTGAATTACATGATAACAAATTGACAGACGAGAAGTGAAAATGCGTAAGCGTCCAAGTAAATTTACAGGAAAAAAGGAAAATTATTTTCATTAAAAAAATCATATCTCATTTTATACGAGTAAGTAGGTACAGGTATGCTATTGACTTATTCTTAATTTAAAAATATCCAATTCTTTACTTTATTTTATCTAGATTTTAGTTTTTAATTCTAGAGTTTATTTTATTAATGTTATTTCTATGTTGAAACATATGAGATCTTTGTTCGTCCAATTGGACGTAGGGTAAGCCTGGTGATCTGTACTACAGGTTTTACCTACATCAGACACCAGTCTTTGTAATTAATGCAATGTCATCTAACTCTGTATTATAATTTGATGATTTATTTTTTTATTTATCCTTAGGAAAACAAACAGCATTCATAAAAACATTTAAATACGTTACATTACTTTGACACAGAAAGTCAATAAAGTTTTTACTATTGTGTAGAAATGCAGTGAACATAATTATGTTTAAATAAAAACAAAGGAAAGAAACAAAAAAAGCAAACGGAAGTAAATTTTTTGTCAATTTCTAGACTCCAAATAATACTGTTTAAGGCGGATCGTGATCGTGATCGTGACACGCTCGCAATGAATCGATTTTTAAAATAATTTGTTCTACATATTGGGGTGTAAAATATCGGTATATAGCGGGCACTACTTCGTGGACAGTTGACAAAGATGTTACTTAAAAGGTAAGGGGAGTCCACTAAATTATTTATAATGTTATACAAATATATCTGTTCTCTTTGTTCTCTGCGATTTTCTAGAGATACGATTCCGATATCATTGGATTTAAACTTATATGCTAGTCTTTTAATAAATTTATTCTGAAAGCTCTCAATAGCATGGCTATATATATCATACTGAGGATTCCAAACAGGCATACTCCAGCTGAGATCTGACAAAGGAATAATAAAGCATAATGAGAGTCTTTTCATGACTAAATTCTGTACATTGTCGTCTGTCTTTGATGAGAGAATAAATCAAACATATTAGTCATTATGTCATTAGACGAACATTCCAACCATCCAATTTTCACTTTTTTATGAAGTTATCGAACTTATCGAGTTTATCGAACTATTAACTTCTACGAGTAATAGCACAGAAGCTTACAAAACGTTGTGTAAAACACGCTCGGATTTCCATGTAATACCTATGGGGCGAGCCTATCGCCATTAACCGAGCACTAATCCCAACTACGAAGCTATTGAAGGGTTTGTAGAAAAACCCAATATAATAACGCTTTGCTCGACCTGGGAATGTAACCAGATGACTGAGCCACTAAACGAAATTGTATGAATGCAAAATCAGGAAATTGCGTAATTCTAACTTGCGTCCATATGATTAAAATGATTTTCTGGTGTTGGAACTACCGCTGCTACGGCGGACTACACACTGAATCGCACAGCCGCGTTTTAAACCCGCCGTTAATTTTATTCCTTGTAATATGGTCTAAATTCTTTTTTTTATATGTGATAGGCTTACGCTTGACCGCCAGTTCACCTGATGTCTTTGCCATCAGAATTACGTTATTACTTGTTTACTAATACAAAAAGTAAGAAATGATAATATCGTTTCCAAATTGGGAGTTCTAAGTCGCTGTTCGAACAACGCTGTGACTCGCAGGACCCTTTTTCACTTGTTTATAACCGTACGAGGTATGAATCAACGAATGTCTTTTTTCCTTCCTCGATTACATACCTACTGCATTTTGTGTTTCGCACCAAAGAATCGCACCGTGGTGCGAACACAAAATGTGTGCTCCGAACAGCACGTGGTGGGAATCGACGAAGTAGCTGTATGCTATCACTGATTGATAAAATTAATCTGTGGTCCTTATGTAATTTGATATTATCAACTTTCGATAGAAAATAAGATTATTTTGTAAATCGAATAATTAATAATCCGGTAAACATATCTACGTAGGTATTTATTTCCAATTTATTCTAGATACAAATACACTCATTATGACTTTAATACCACATTAAAACGATTAGCTAGTTAGGTACTTGGGAGAATGATGTTTTTCTGCCTGGCAATACGTCATAGACGAGGCATTCTTTTTTTGGTAAAAACCGAAGAGGTGAGATGATAGTGTACTTTTTTAAAATAAACAATTAAGAAGGTAATTAAAGTTCAAGATCCATAGCAGAAAATAGAAAAAAATTGCTAAGATTGAATAACCGACTTAGATTTTAATCAGTTTTAAAATAATCTACTATTTATTTGAAACAGTTTTAAAAAATAAAATGATCTACTTGAATTTTAGTTTTAAATACATTTACAAAAATGATTTTTGCAGCATAATTCTATACCGTGTTCCTATTTGTCTTTGGTGTGTTTCATTGTACTGCCAATAGCAAGGACTTTTAACTATAGGTAGCATAAGATGTAGGTCCAGGGCGTGATTATATTTATAATCAATCAGTATCTATTTATTAGGAGCCAAATTAAAATGTAACACTTATACTTAGTATTATTTTTATTTAACACTTATCTAACTATGCATGTTATTTGCAAATAAATATTCTTCTTCACATAATAACTGCTTATTAGTACATAGTTTCAACTCCATAAGCTATGCAATAAAAATTACTATTGTCTTTAAGTACACAAACATTTAAAACAATGCCTGCAAATGACAGATTGTTCTTACATTATCGGAAATCAAATATTCCTTCAGATTCTTTGATTAGATGGTTTCATTAGAAACTGTTATTTAAACTTATGTGTGCTATAATTATCTATCTTCACACACACAAATACACCTAAGTGCTCTCCCAATACCCAGTGTCTTCAGCAAGGCCAGCCTTGGCAAAATTTGGACTCCTATATATATTTTGGGGAAGTCCTAGTTCGAAACAAAACAACACATCGCTCATTTTTTCGACTGAACGCGATTAGGTATTGATAACTTATCAATTAATTTGCTTTATGAAGGAAAAAGACATTCATTAAACCTTCATATCTTTTAGATAACCCCATATAGCGCTTAAAAGTGTCCTACAGACCAAACCGCATAAGGACGGTTGCCTAGTCCCGTCGCACACTAGCAGCATGGCAGGGCAAGGGATTTTTAGTTGACAAATTATAATATAACATAATATCAAGATGTTATAGTTGAAATTTCAAACACAATAGTCGTAGCCACATAGTTCAACTACAATATCATAGTAATAATTCATATTATCGCTCGTCACCTTAAAAATGCTTGCCGTTTTGTCAGGTCAGTGGTGCAGTGGTCAGTGTGCGCTGGGCCTAGGATTTAGGGCCGCGTTCTGCACTGTACGTCATTGTAGCCTATCCCTTTCAATTTTCGAGCAGTCCCATAGCCAAAAGTGTGACAGGACGGGTTAAATTATAGCCCTTCATAATAAAATAGTTCATTCAACCCGGTAAGATGGAGGCCGTGAATGCCGAGGCCGCTATAAAAAAACCGCGGGAAACCAAACAAAATTATACCGAGCAATCTTTGTATTCGTGACAATTGTTTTTCCGCTAGAAACACACTGACATTAATTGTATTGTTATTCGATGACCCGGCGTTCACATTTCATACATATTTTATAAGACAGCATAGTCATCATGCATTTTTCTTTACCTTATCGCCACTATTTTCCTATTTTATACGAGCGGAGCGTAAAACCGTCTGAATATAATACGACAAAATTTAACAGATTCGTCATCTTATTATAATAGTGCATATTAAGCAGCCTCATAGAAATGGTTGTGTTAATCTGTAGCGGGATTTTATAGTTACTTAAATCTCAAATCGTGATTTGTAATGCGATAAAACCGCTTTAGATACTTTAATTCACATCTGTTGCATTTTTTTAAAGAAACGCCATTGGAGACTCATTTCATTTCCATGTTTTTTTCCGCAAAGTAATTACTTATCCATTTAAAACAAGAAATCTCGTAAACACATTATGTCATTATAGAGTATTATTTCACTATTCATATAACTGGCAATGTCGCCCATTTTATTGTAGATACTTTAACCATCTTAGCGCATAAAACAATACCCAATTAATAATTTTGTAAAATCACTATGTACACAATTTATTAAAAAAATAATCACTTATTTATTTCATTTGCATTTTAATTGTACTACTCACACAGATTAGGTATTTAGATTTTTAAATTATTATTAACATGCACACACGAACAAATACACAATTCGAAATTCAAAATTTTCCCGGGCGTCATTTTCCGTTTTTTTTTTACACGCAATTGCACTTTAATTCATAGATCCATTGTTTAAACTTAACTGAAACGAAACATAGGACATACCGATTCCGGCGATGACATATTGCCGCCACAGTTGTCCTGCCTCCATTCTGTACGGTTGCTGGTTGACTGGCGCAACGGTCTGGCCAACCGGGTCATAAGCGTAATTCCTATCTGCCATACGTCACGCGACGTCACCCGGTGTGTGTAACGTTGCTGCGCTTACGTTGAGCAGGGCCCAAGGGTGGATGTCTGGCAAACACCCGTTGTTCTGCCGCCAAGACTGTGGACAAAAACTTGCTGTTAAAATGGGCTACCCTAGAACTCCATTCTGAAAAGTATAGGCCATTCAGACTTTACAGTCATAAAAGTAGAAGCCCACACATTCTTCCAATTTGTTTTTATTTAACTTTTAAATATTGGAAATGACACATAGAATGAAGTTAGATAATCCATAATAGGTATATTATTTATTAACTGGATACTCGACATAGTCATTTGTAATTCAGTAATAAGTATAAATTGATTAATGAGGAAACAATTTTTTTTTTTTTTTAAAACGTTGCCCCACACTAGGATTTTCTCCTGTATCGTGGGTGCGTTTACAAACACAAATTCTCACATACACAAACGCCCAGACCCGGAACAACTACCTGTAGATCATACAAATATTTGCTCCGTGTGGGGATCGAACTCACAACACGTGACGCAGAAGCCGATCGCTCAACCGCTACGCCAAACGTGTCGTCTAATAATTAGTTCCTATATTATATTTTAGCCTTCTTTTCTTTTAGCCTTTTTTATTCCTTATGGCTTAGCCCTTTCCTTATACCTTTCCTTATACCTAGCCAAAAAAACGTTGCCCTATACTAGGATTTTCTCCTGTATCGTGGGTGCGTTTACAAACACAAATTCTCACTTGCACAAACGCCCAGACCCGGAACAACTACCTGTAGATCATACAAATATTTGCTCCGTGTGGGGATCGAACCCACAACACATGTCGCAGAAGCCGATCGCTCAGCCGCTACGCCAAACGTGTCGTCAACTCGTCATTATTCAGGTAAATCACTAAGAGAAAAAATATGTTCTCATATCAACGTTGATGTATTTTCTTAGATGTACATAATATGTGATACACACACTAGCCTGCCGTAGGCTAACTTGGGAGAGTCTGTTAACAGAGAAAGAGAAACATCTTGCCTAGATGGCACATATTTGTGAAGGTTTTCTTTAAAGTGCCTGCACTGGAAACATAGCAGTGGCGTAGCAGCACCAGACACTTTAAGAGTCCGGGGACACCGAATTTCTCATGCAAACGTAATACCAAAATAAATTGTTATTAAAACAGAATTGAATCAAATTGTGTTATTATTCCGACCCCGATACCGATACCGTTAATCTAGGTTACTCTACCATTTCGTCCAAAATACTTCACTGGAAATAAATATAAGCGAATGCAATTCTTGATAACCTTTCCAAGTTTGGAACAATTTTCCGGTCGTTTATTTCTAGTGGACGAAATGGTAGAGTAACCTAGATTAACGGTATTCAAATCCGAATAATAACATAATTTGATAAAATTTTGTTTGGATTACGATTTATTTCGGTATTACGTTTTTGTGAGCAATTCACGCTCCGCCGGACCCATAATGTCTTTGAGTGAGATAATATATCTACTACTGTGGCGGTAAATTCTATTGCTAGTGTGAAAATTAAGCATTTATTAAAATGCCATTCATATTAAAATTATAAAGCAAAAATTGCTGAGAGATTTTTTAATATTATGTATAATTGTATAAGTGCGTAAGACATTATTTAACTAAATAAAATACTCTTGTAATATCTACGTATTCAGAGACTTTAAATGCCAAACGATCAAGTTTATTATACCTAAGTACGTAAATATATATTTTTGGCAATGTAAATTATTGCCTTACGTTTGTGATAAAAACGCTTTGAAAATTAACTTTTTCCTTACTATTGCGGATTACTATATACGTATCTATACTGTATATGTATTCTAAGCTACTGTTACTCTAGAGTTCCTTCTCCAACTCTCGGTGCTTGAATTGCCAACAAAAACGTAATATCGAAATCCTAATCCAGACAATATTCTATCAAATTAGGTTATTATTCGGATTTGGATACCGATAATCTAGGTTCCTACGGTACTATTTCGTCTACTACTACTTCACTTGAAATAAAAGATCGGAAAATCGTTCCAAACTTGGTAAAGTTATTATTTATACAAAAATTGCATTCGCTTACATTTATTTCCAGTGAAGTACTTTAGTCGAAATAGTAGCGTAGGAACCTAGACTAACGGTATCGGAATCCGAATAATAACAGAATTTGATTAAATTGTGTTTAAATTACGATTTATTTCGGTATTACATTTGTAAGAGAAATTCGGTCCGTGACTCTTAAGACCACTATACTTCAGCAGTCATTTTTTTAATATTATTATACAAAATCGTTACGAAGTGTTAGGAGAACTCCTTTAAAGTACCATACTGTAGAATCATTTGTAACAATCAATTTACATATTCACGACTATTACGTTGTTTACCTATAGGTATTATTTGTGACAGCGATGTTACATACCTACAATAACACGCCTCTGTCTACCTTCATAAAAGCCAAGCGTAATAACTACACCTGTATAAATTTAGCTGGTAATGTTAAGTAAATATGACTGCCTCATTAGCGTAGTGGTCCTGAGCGCGATCGTTACGCTAAATGTCCTGAGATCGATTTCCAGGTTGAGCAATGTTATTGGGTTTTACTATACTGGTACTGTGAAATACTGCTAGTAACAGCTCGGAATTTGGAATTTGTGCCCGGGTAATGGCAAAAGGCTCGCCCGTGTTACATAGGACCTAAACATACCGGCGAACTGTGGGTGTACATTAAGTACGCCTCTGCCTAACTCTTCGGGGAATACAGGCGTGATGGTATGTTATCATTAAGACACTTAAAATATACCTACCTACGTCAACACGCCCGTGTTCCTGAAGGGTTGGGCAGAGGCGTACTAATCTACGTACACTGACAGTTCGCCGTTATGTTTTCAGGACATATAAATCATAAATGACATTTGCTTCAGATCTTTTGAAGACACTCTTAAAATATATAGTATCGGCATTTCTTACCTGACGACCTCTTAGAAGAAACGCCGAAACAAACTCCGAGAACCATGGTCTCTCTTGACATAGTGTTTCTTTGAATTATATAATAAGTGTGTCTTAAGGACAAAGTCAGCAAATTTCCTTTTGAGGAAAGAGCTATAACAGCTTTGAGTTGATCACTGACACCCGCAACACCAGAAGTGCATTGCCGGCTTTTAAAAGGGATTGGGCCTCCGGTAACCTCACTCACTCGGCGAAACACAACGTAAGCGATGTTTCACGCCGGTTTTCTGTGAGGCCTTGGTATCAGTCGGGTCGAGCCGGCCCATTAGTGCTGAAGCATGGCTCTCCCAAATAAAAATAAAACCTTTTTGAAAATATTTGACGCACTTATTAGACTGCAAACGGACCCCAAAATAGTTGGGAAAAGACCAAATACAATGAACCCAGGATCACTAGCTCGACAGCCGCGCCTGCAACCATTCCACCAATGAGGACCATTCCGCACAAAGCAATATCATATTTACTACATACGCGGTTATTTCCAGTTAATGATTAAAACCGATGCGAACGTAGGTACATAATAACTAGATAAATAATCTTGTACTTATTTATTACGATAAATGTTGATAAACAGTACTCTTATCGATTAATTATTATTGTAATAACATATATACATATCATCACGCCAATAATCCCCGAAGGGTTAGGCAGTGGCGTTTTAAAAACAATTTATAAAAATTGTTTTTGTCTGTAATATTTTCAACCATGTCCTCATCAAGCGGCGGTAGCTTAATGGTTAGGGCGTTGTACTTGCGATAATATGGTTGTCGGTTCGAAACCCACTCATTGCACTACTGACATGAAGCCACTCGTAACACAAACATTTAGCTTAGCACGAGGGGTTAACATGAAGTAATGTGGGACCCACATTGCTAGAAAGCTTTTTTTTTAAATATATCAGATAATGTATAATGACGAGGACACTTATTGAGCGTGAGTTTCTGGTTTCGATTCTCAGGTCGACCAAGGCACACGCGCCTTCGAGTAGCATATGACAAGGCATACCAACACGCCTGTATTCCCCGAAGGGTAAGGCGTACTAGTGTACACCCACAGTTCGCCGTTATGTTCAGGTCCCATGTAATAGGGGGTGAGCCTATTGCCATTAACCGGGCACAAGTTCGAACTCCGAGATGATACTTATTGAGAATTTCATAGAAAAACTAAATAACACTGTTCAACCCGGGAATAAATTAAATGAAAACTGACTTTTTGTCTAATATTATTAAGGGGTAAGATTTATATTTTTGTATGTTTGTAACGAATAAACTCACAAACTACTTTTGTTGTTCTACGTTGTTCCTTTTGAATAAATAGAAATACACAAATAGCCAATCTGTCCTCAGGATGCAATTCCAGAGGGACCGGTCATGTGCCGCCTGCATCGCAAGTAAATTCGCTTACATTTATTTCCAGTGAAGTATTTTGGACGAAAAGTAGAGAAGGGACCTAAAGGTATCTAAATCCGAATAATAACACAGTTTGATTAAATTGTATTTCAATTACGATTAATTTTAGAATTATGTTTGCATGGAAAATTCGGTCCGTCGGACTCTTAAAGCCACTGTGCATATAAGCCACGTCAAAATTTCCACGTTGATATGTAACTACATGCGGATGTCGTTAATACTATTAACATTATCAGATACAATAATTTTATCTTTAAGTATGAAAATACTTGCGTATCCCACTAGGGAAGTAAATCTTTATTTAAGATGTAAGATTTTCTTCGTCAGCTTGTGTAAAATATGATGAATTCGACATTAGCTTTGCCGGATAGAAATTACAAACATGGTCTATTCTATCCGGTCCATTGTGATTTCTATCCAGTAAAGCTAGTTCTTATACACAGCGGCGTAAAATGCAGGTATTTAAATAGTAATTTAAGGTTATTAAAATATCTGTTTTATTAGCGTTAATATGTTTTTCTATAAAATTTTCAAGAGCAGCTCGGAGTTTTGGGTTTGTGCCCGGTTATGGCAATAGCCCGCCCCTTATTACATGCGACCTAACTCATACCGAAGAACTGTGGATGTATGTCTCTGCTCATCCCATTGGGGAATACGGGAGCTATGGTATTTTAAATAATCTTAGTCCCCCCCCCATGGGTAAAAAGATTCCTATCAGCCGGGCACATGTTCTTCTTTGCTACCTTGTTGATATAATCGCGATAATATAATCATTTTAGCATAGATTAGTTAACTAAATCTTCAATGTCGATATTATAATCTTTAGTTATACGAGTATCTTATCGACACTATATCTAGGTTCGTACCAGTTATTTTTTAATTGTACCCAGCGCTGGTCAGTATAATTAACAGATTCTTTCTTTAGATATAATTTTACCTTAATCGACCTTTGTATAATTATTATAATTTTCAACTTTTTCAGTAATTACGGACAATAATCGGATTAACGTTAATAAGTCTAATCAAATCAAATCTAATCGCAATTTAAAAAACTTACATATCAAATTACAGAAGAAGCTAATCTAAGTGTCTTATTTCTTGTAACAGTTGTAACTAAGGAGTAAGATGCTTAGATTAAGCAGAACTGCAACCAAATGGTTGCAGTTATGGTCACTTATATCAGACTATCTATCAGAATGCTGGACACGAGTCTCCTCTCAGAATCAGAACGCTAGCCTAGTGTGGGTTAACAGACTTCACACGCCGTCGAGAAAATCTGTCAGGCGTGCAGGTTTCCTCACGATATTTTCTTTCACCGTTTAAGCGCGTGATAATTATGTTTTTTTTTACCACTAAGATGGCAAACAAGCATACGGCCCGCCAGATGTTAAGCGGTTACCGTAGCCTATGGACGCTTCCTACACCAAGAATATCACTCACGCGTTGCCGACCCTGTAAATTTAGCACATGACTTCGCAAAGTCAGAGAGATTTCATGTTCAAGTCGAAGGCGTGCCTTGACTTAGCAGTTCAATGATCACATCTCTCGAAAATGTACTCGTATGTATGTAAAATGCAATAAATTAGTAAACTTAACGTATTACATACTGGTTTCTGACACTTACGCGAATATTAGACATTGAAATAAAACTACTTTTTACGGATTTTATCGCGTTGTATTGATATTATCTCTTAGGCAGGTCTTACCACCTGCTTGGAACCCCATTATAGATTCCATAACATCAAAATCCAAGTGCAAAACTGCAAGTACAAAGGATACGGTGAGCTCGTTCTGCGTGAATCGGATCGCCAATAATTAACAAAAATGTAAGGTAGCTGTTAGTAATTGTAACATTAAGACGTCCAACAACTTAGTCTACCCGTGACCATGGATGCTGTAAAGGATCCGAAACGTCGGGAATCAAATAATATCAATACAACGCGATAAAATCCGTAAAAAGTAGTTTTATTTTAACGTAATACAATTTTTAATAAAAACTAGGAATAATATTTCAACTTTTAGCATTTGGAATAATACAGCTATCTATATGTATTACTGCCTCATTAGTCTAGTGATCTTAAGCGCGACTGTTACACTAGAGATCCTGGGTTCGTTTCCCAGCTGAGCAAAGTTCTATTGGGTTTTCGATGAAATTCTCAGTAGCAGCAGTTTGGAGTTGGATTTCTGCCCTTAATGGCAACAGGGTTCCCTTTACATGGAACCTAAACATACCTGCGAACTGTGGGTGTACTGGATGGTTAGACAGAGGTGTATTGCTCCCGTACAGCTTTGCCTAACCTTGGAGAACACAGGCATGAAGGTAGGTCGTTTTTTTTTAAATTACTTTATAGCCCCTTTTTAAGAATAAACAATAGGTACTAATGTTACAATTAAGTGTATCATAGACAATCAGCATTCCTACCACAGACTACAGAGGTGCAGTTTCTATTCACGCACACCGGAAGACGAGGACGAGATGAATAATGGCAACAAACTCACTTCCGTTTCCCTACTTCCTATATATCTGTCACTAATTTGACACTCCGGACACGTTAATATATATGTTTTCCTCTGAATTTTAATTGGTTAAAGAATTACTTTCCTTAAGGAAAAAGATACCTACCTAAGTATAAAATATTGGCATCAGGCTTGCATCTGTAGCATAAATTGGTTTCAATGATTTTATCCTTGAGGAAAAAAATAAATCATCACAGTAGTTAGTACTCATAAAGAAATACAACTTTATAGAAATGAGGAAGTATAATTATTTTTATTTACACAGTTCCTAAACTAGAAAGCATACGACACGCAGATATAATGATCCCTAAGAGGAAATTCGTAGGCATTCGATTTTCTGACAGCGTAATAATAATTTCTACTTCATGCTTAATAATCCGTGAAGGGTTAAGTAGAGATGTATTATCAATTACGGTTCGCCGAATTGGGTTCTATCTTTAACCGAGCACAAATCCACACTCAGAATTTCGTAATAAAACAATCCAATAACATTTTGATACACTCTTTTTCGAATTTAAGACCTTACGCTTGGCTTGCTTGCTGCCAATAACGCAGATAACTATCGTAATTAAGTACTATAATAAATTGATTTACTGTTTAGGAAAAGTAAATCGAATTCAAGCCTTTTGTGGTATAAGTTCAGGACCGATGGGCAAACACAAATAAACACACACAGAAACACAGTTCAGACTCTAAATACATTTATATGGGACTATCTCAGAATATTCTGTCAATTATAGAAGAAAAAGTCGAAATTAGTCTGGTGAAGATTTGGCGGAATAACGTAGGTAATATATACACACAAAAAACTGTCTAATTGTATATCTAAACGAAGATAAATTTAATTGTCAAGCTAAATTGGTCACCTCATGAATAACCACTTCATGAATAAATTTATATAATTCAGGGCACCTACCTACCCAACTATAAAATATTGGCGTCAAGCTTGCATCTGTAGCATGTACTTAAAATATATAAAACTTTATGGAATTATATTATTTTTATTTAGAAGTGATAACCTAGTGGAATGACCGTTGGACTACTAAGTCAACACTCGAGTTCGATTCCAAGACGCACGCACCTCTGACTTTTCGGAATAATTGCATACCTACTGTGAAGGGAAACATTGTGAGGAAACCTGCACGCCGGGGAGATTTTTTATGAGTTGATGATATTTTTAATTCAAAAAGTATATGACGCGCAAATATGCTGATTGCTAAGAAGAAATTTGTTGGCGTTCAAAGATTTTCCGACCATAACGTTAATGAAACTAAGAAATAGTCCTATCCTGCTATGTAAGAGGAGGGGGTGGGGGGTGGAACAGCAGTTACAGGATGTTAAATGTGGCTCCTCCTCCCAGATCATGATACATAATTCATAAGTATTATAACTGTGTGTAATGAGAAGTGCGACACAACATTCACGTCAATGGTAATAATGAATACATTAGTATTCATAGTTCAGACAATAATACATTCATGAGTGTATGCAGAATGAGGTAAATAAGTACTGCATTCGCTGGGGACTTGTCTGCTTACTTTTATCTAGACATAGCATACCATCACGCCTGTATTCCCCGAAGGATTAGGCAGAGGTGTACTAGGGACTAGTGAACACCTACATTTCACCAATATGTGTAGGTCCCATGTAATAAGAGCCGAGTCTCAAAGTCGAACTCCCTGGATGGACGCTCATCTTGGGGCTGGTCCATAAATTCAAGGTTGCTCAGCGTGCAATGGAGAGATCAATGCTTGGAGTTTCTTTGTTGGATAGAATTCACAAAGAAGTCATTCGCCAAAGAACTAAAGTCACAGACATTGCGCGAAGAATAAGCACGCTGAAGTGGAAGTGGGCCGGTCATGTCTGCAGACGGATAGACGACCGATGGGGCAGACAAGTGTTAGAGTGGAGACTGCGTTTGGGCTAGCGTAGTGTGGGAAGCCCTGCGACGTGGTGGACCGACGATTTGAAGAAGGTGGCTGGAAGCGGATGGATGCGAGCTGCTCAAGACCGGGATGATTAGCGCTCTTTGAGGGAGGCCTACGTTCAGTAGTGGACGGCAATAGGTTGATATGATGACGTATATGATTACAAAATGTCGAAACTTTTAACATGGCATCCCAACGGCTATACCACCAGGGTATCACTGCTGATAAAGAAGCTTCAAGTTTTAATTATCGATCCGCTACATAATATTTATTAGGTAAATACACCTACTTTTAATTGTAATGAAGTCTATCTAGATAGGGTAAGAGTACATTGTTTATTATCTAGTTTTATTCTCGAGTGCGTCTGGCTTTTCATATTAACTAGTATGTATCATTTGAATAACACTTGTGGTGAGTGTTTGTCTTGCATTGCGCGTGATATTGCAAAATCAAATTGAGGACACGTTTGGTATAGCGACTGAGCTATTGGCTTCTGCGCCACGTATTTTCTTCTTTTTTCTTCTTTTTTTTATACCAGTAAGGTGGCAAACAAGTATACGGCCCACCTGACGGTAAGCGGTTACCGTAGCCTATAGACGCTTACAACACTCGCGCGTTGCCGACCTTGTAAATCAATGAGGGATAGTTGGGCTGAAAGCTTAGAAGATAATAGCGTGATGCTTATCCTATCTGCCATCACAGCGCTTCCTCGCGGAGCTCTGGCGACCTTGCTCACCGTTAGGAACACAACTTAAGTAGCTGGAGCTATGTTATTTGCTTAAGATTTACTGCTAGGTGTCTCCAATTGTGAGTGGAATTATTAGATTCCACTATACCTCTCTTAAAGTGTTATGGGTTCGATCCCCATACGGAGCAAATATTTGTATGATCTACAGGTAGTTGTTGAGAATTTGTGATGTAAATTCACTCCCGATACAGGAGAAAATCCTAGTATGGGGCAACGTTGTTCTAAAAAAATATAGGTAACCAGGAGATATTTATAATAATGATTGAGTCTAATAAATAAATATACTCACTACTTTGCCACAGGGGAGACAGAAACTACAGACCGCTACTATCTACAATTCTTGCTTGTTTTGCTTCTTCTACATTCATACATCTTGTCATACATACGCGCCGGATGCGTTTAAATTACCGTTTTTGTTTTCAAAATCTTAGATTTTTTTAGACAGAGCAATGTATTT
Organism: Acronicta aceris; assembly: GCA_910591435.1. NCBI lineage: Eukaryota > Metazoa > Arthropoda > Insecta > Lepidoptera > Noctuidae > Acronicta > Acronicta aceris. The sequence goes on along the minus strand of OU342780.1, from coordinate 9,622,960 downwards.
CCACTTGGAATAAAGTAATAGATTACAATTTTGTAATCTAGGAATTGCTAATAATATTTAAATGTCTCATGGGACCTATACCTCAACACAAAAAAGCGACATCGTATAATGGTAGACATTACAAAAACCCGAACGAAGCCGAAATGTGGTATGCGCTTCCCGAGTGGGTCTTCCCCGATAGATATAATCAGGGTGTCTTTGAACGAGTGAATCAGTTTCTTTTAGATAAGCGCGCTCCATCGTAGATCACAGTGTCGCTTAACATCAACCGGTCAAGCGGTCAAGCGTAAGCCTATCAAGAATTTAAAAAAAAACTGTGTTTTAGTACACTACGCACATCAAGTTACCACAAAATGTCAAATGTCCCCAATGGACAATAAACTCTATTATTTGGAGATTAAATTGAAAGTTGATTAAAGATATTTGGCAGTTTTGGATACCTTGATGTGCTGTAGATCTTACATTTTTTTATCGATTAGGTTGGCAATCGAACTGGCGAGCCACCCGGTGGTAAGTAGTCGTCGTCGTCCAGACCAGAGGAATTGCTGATGCGTTGCCAAGCTTTAGGAACCCCTATGGACCACAGACTACCAGAGCCGCAGCAACCGAGGGGAACTGGCTCTTACGCGCAAAAGTCGAAACACACACCAAGGTGCTTTACGACGGACTCCGACGTAAGGGTGGTCGCCAGCCAGTCAGACTCCGAGAGGTCCTACCAAAGAGCAAGTCAGATATTTTCTCGGCTCTTATGAGATGCCTATCTGAATGGCAGTGAGAAACTGTATTCTAACCCATCACCACAAGGATCTCTGCCTAATCATTGGAAGAATACAGGCGTGTTGGTATATGTTCCATCTTCGTCGTGACATCGCAGCCCTGTCGTTTATAAATCGATTGCTGATTGAATCGCGAAATATTTTAATGAAAATCTGTATCTGTATTCGATAACAGACCTTCCGACAACACTATCTCTGAGATTTAAATCTTATTTTTATCGAATTTGATAAACAATTTATCTAGATGAATCGATCTTACATTAAAGTAGGTAATAGGAAATTTTATATCTTCAAGGATATAAGATTAGAATTACTTAATGTCTTATTAAGGTGCTTTTAAAAAGTGTTCTGACATATTTGTAAAATGTATTTTAATACAATGACGGTACGATTGGCTTAGTGGCTGAGCGATCGGCCTCTACGCTACGTGTTTTGGGTTCGATCATCGCACGTCCGTCATCCATGATACAGGAGAAAATCCTAGTGTGGGACGTTTTCAAAAAAATTGGTTTATTGGTGTAGGCTCCCCATTTATTAATTAAAATGGTCTAAGTAAGAAATTATATCAAAATGGCGTAAATAAGAAATATGGCGTCAATAAAAAATGGGACGAATTTGTCGATACGAGTAACGAACAAGTCCAAACATTTAGCTTTCAGACAGGGTTTCTCGAAATTGGGAAATACCAATTCTTCGCGAGAAACACGGGGGAGCGTAACTAGTGTCTGTATAATATGGCGTATATAATACACTCGTTACATAAAAACAAGCACATAAATAAACCGTTTAACGATTTCTAGTTTGTAATGTATATTTGTTTACTAATTACAGAACATAGTAAAGCAATTTATGCGAACAAATTTGCGCTATGTTACAGGTAACGTGTAAAATTGCGTGTTACTAAAGACATTTATCTAAATATTTCTAGTATTAGTTGGGACATTATTTTTATAGAATAGGGAGGCAAGTGAGCTAACGGGTTACATGATGGTAAGTGATCACCGCCGCCCACTGACACCCCGCAACACCAGTGAGGTAGCAAGTGCGTTTCCGGCCTTTAAGGGCTCAAATCGCTCAAATCCAAAAAAAAACACTCTATTTTTAAAGAAGTTTCTAGTGGAATAATTATGTGCGTTTGCCATATAAAAAATATATGTTATACTTAAAGTCACAAACAAATTGTATTGTTTAAAATTTTTATAAATTTTCCCCAATTTTTGATAATAATTGAAGTAAATAGGCCTTTTTTAAACTAATTTGTATTTTTTCTCTTTAACGATTTTTTTTTCTCTTTAAAATAAACGTTGCCTGACACTAGGATTTTCTCCTGTATCGTGGGTGCGTTCACAAACACAAATTTTCACATACACAAACGCCCAGACCCGGAACTACCTGTAGATCATACAAATATTTGCTCCGTGTGGGGATCGAACCCACAACACGTGACGCAGAAGCTGATCGCTCAGCCGCTACGCCAAACATGTCGTCAAATAGTTAGTCATGGATTTTATATCAAAAAAATTTTAATTTAGTAATTAACTATTTGTATTGTTTTTATTTTCCTAAAATATTTTGAAATAATAAAGTAATACCCGAAACCTCACTAGCACCCCGCGTGAAGCACCTCCGCTATACCCGTGACTAACAAATACTAGCACAAAGACTAACTCCTCAAGGTCATTGGGCAATGTAATACCCTTAAACGCTCTGATGTTAAAACAGGAAAAACGTGCCCTCAGCGCCAAGCTTCTGAATTTCCTATAGAAATCTGTCACCCAGTCGTGACCGAGGCGTTCTGGGCACATTTTGGTTTGTCGTCTATACATAACTGTGGCGGTCAAAAGGTTAAGAAAAGAATAGGCTCACTTCTTGAAGGTTGCCATGTCGTACCGGAGCGGAAATAGCTCCGCTGGTAATTGATTGCACAGCGTAGTCGTGCGCGGTAAAAAGTTTCTTGAGAAAACATCACGAAAACCCATCATCATAACTATGGTAACAAATCAGTATTACCTATGGGTGACAATTTCTTTTTTTATACCACTAAGATGGCAAACAAGCATACAACGTCATGCTTGCAACATCAGGGGTACGACGGCGTGTGAAGTCAGCCAACCTACATTAACCTAGCGTGGTGGACTATGGCCTATTCCCTCTCAATCTGAGAGGAAACTCGTACCCAGCAGCGGGACAATATTATGAGTTGATGATGTGTTATGTACAGAACTGTGGGCTTTTATTGCACAGAACTGGAGTCCTGAAACAGTTAACCGGAGACGCGGCAGACCATGATGGAGATGACGAGATGACCTGGATATCTTTTTAGACAATTGGAAGGAAGTAGCACAGCAATAAGAAAAGTGGAAAAAATGGGGGGACGCCTTTGCCCAGGAGTGGGACAATATATATTATTATGTGCCATTACCTGATATATTTTGCCATGCTTCAGTAAATAAAGCAATATTCACAATAAACAGTACATAACTAACACAGTACACAGCTAAATGATCAACCACTATAGTAGGCATCACCATCCAAACTTGAACCATTTTGACATTTACGTTTTTGACAACTTCATAGTCTCATCAAATATAAAAAAAGGTTTCTCTAAAAAGTTTTCATGGAACTAAATAGGTAATTATGTAGTTTATTTATTGTCATACTAACAGCAATAATTCTATTTGTTAAATTAACTGTCTCATTAGTCTAGGACTCATTGGTTCTAAGCGCTACTGTTACGCTGGACATTCTGGATTCGATTCCCAGATCGAACAAAGGATTTTTCTATGAAATTCTTAGTACAATTCGGAGTTTGGAGGCGCTCTCGTATTACATGGGTCCTAAACATACGGACGAACTGTCGGTGTACATTAGTACACCTTTGCCTAAACCTTTGGGGAGTACAGGCGCAATGGTATGTTATGTATGTAATTAATTGTATTTTTTTTTGATCTCGCGTGTACCTATTAAATGGCTAGGGCTTCCGACTTACGATCATGGTGTTGCCGGTTCGAAACCCACCCATTGCACTACCGACGTGAACCCACTCGTAACACAAGCATTTAGCTTAACACGAGGGGTTGACAAGTATACTAGTAATGTGCTACCCAAAAGAAATCCAAAAATTAATTATCAATAAATCATTATTATGTTCGTAAAATGTCTAATAACATTATTATGTTATTAGACTGCCTCATTAGTCTAGTGGGCTCAAGCGCGACTGCTACGCTAGAGGTCCTGGGTTCGATCACCAGGTCGAGCAAAGTGTTATTGGGTGTTTCCATGAAATTCTCAGTAGCAGCTTGGAGTCTGGATTTGTGCCCGGTTAATGGCAATAGGCTCGCCCCCTATTACATAGGAGCTAAACACACTGGCGAACTGTGGGTGTACATCAGTTCACCTCTGCCTAATCCTTCGGGGAATACAGGCGTGATGGTATGTTCATTATTATGTTTTATGTGATTTTGTACTTTATGATACAACTACCTTTTTAATGGTCTAATTGAAATAAAACATTTCGACTTCGACCTTGGCTTTGATGGGACTTGATTTTAATGTTATAGAAAGTACATATCCCGCACCTACTAAATGTACCTACTTATACTCCATTTATTATAAAGTTAAACAGCTATCGTTATTTCCACATAGCGTCTAATAAACTCCCTTACCTTAGATCAATGCATAAGAATGTAGTCTAAATACGATTTACAAACAGTAGCCTTAGCACGAACAACTTGCGAAAAAGTATTCGTATCGTCACGATAGAGGCGCTGGTCCATATCTCATACAAATTGGTCTCCATGACGATGCTAAGGCTACTGTTCAGTAGCCTTAGCACGAACAACTTGCGAAAAAGTATTCGTATCGTCATGGAGACCAATTTGTATGAGATATGGACCAGCGCCTCTATCGTGACGATACGAATACTTTTTCGCAAGTTGTTCGTGCTAAGGCTACAGATTTAAACTCTAAAATGCAATAATTTAGACAATATATTACAATAACTTTTCTTTTTTTATGTAATAGGAGGGCAAACGAGCATACGGATCGCCTGATGGTAAGCGAATACCGCCGCCCATGGACACCCGCAACACCGTAGGAGTCACAAGTGCGTTGCCGACCTTTTAAAAGGGGATTGGGCCTCCGGTAACCTCACTAGAAAAAATAAGTTTCGATATTTTGCCGTTATACACCGTAACATTTAAGTTGTCTTACAGCCGTAAAGACGGTATTGTACTCATCATTAGGAACACCTTTTACTATGGGAACAACCCTGAAATAACAAAAAATAATAGCTTTTCCATACATTTTGCCGAGTACACAAATGTATGGAACCGCTGTTTTTTCGTGATTCCAGGGTTAGTTCCATAGTAAAAGGAATACCTTATACTACCTTATGGGTAACTTACCCAAAGGACGGTACTATACTCATCATTAGGAATACCTAATGATGAGTATAATACCGTCCTTTCGGCTCTAAAACGACTTAAATGCCACGTTGTATATAGTGAATGTAGTATAGTTACCTGCAATACACTCATGCGCATAGTCCTCCCCATAAATAAAATAAACATGAGAATAACATAAAACTAGTTATCATAAACAGACAGGAATGTTGATATATTTACATAGAATACAAATATTAATACATATATATATGTTGTTTTTTAATTATATTTTTATCACATAACATAATATAATCAACCCATTACATTGTCCCACCGCTGGACACGGGTCTCCTCTCAGAATAAGAGGGATTGGGCTATCCACCACGCTGGCCTAATGCGAGATGGCAGACTTCACACGCCGTCGAGAAAATCCCTCAGGCATGCAGGTTTCCTCACGATGTTTTCCTTCACCTTTTAAGCGCGTGATAATTAACTATGGCACTGATTTAAAGAGGCAGTTGTAAATAGCAGTTTTGGTAAGTTAAAAATTATAAATGGCACGTTTAATAACTAGTTCAGCAGTTAAAGTAAACAAAAATAAGTAATAAATAATAATGAAATGTATTTATTTATTTATTTATTTATTTACACAAGGCACATCAACAATATAAACACAAACATTGGTTAGTAGCAAAATACAGAGACAAAGACTAGTGTTTATATCAATTATAGATATGCACAACATTTAGGATAACATTTCACAGTAGTTATATATTATAATTATATTAAATAAGCTGTTGTTAATGTTAAATAATAATAACGTTAAAAATGAACTAAAATTGTATTATAATTTGTAAAAATAAGTAAGAATTAGAAGAAATTAATTAATATTAGTATTAGCTTCGAATTTATCATGCTTCTTCTTTATAATCTTTAACCTAAAACGCGTGGGGTGGTCATAGAATATATCTAAATCATACAAAACGCGCCAAGTATTGTATGTTGACATTAGTCTGGTTAACGGAGTATTCAAACCTAGATTTGTTCTGCATCGGGGAATGTTGAATAGGGAATTACTTTTTCTTCGAATTTTTATATTGGGAACATTTATACCAACGCGTTCGAGAAGACCCTGAGTCATGGAAGATCCGGTAACAAAATTAGTGAATATATAATTGACCAGGAAAATAATTAAATGGGCGGTAAAAATTATTGAACGAGCGGTTACGTGTGGGCAGTAATAAATCGGAATTTGTCGGTAAGAAATCTCATTCTAAGCAATTCTATAAACAATGACATGACATAGAATTTGCTTAGTAACTAGCAGCTAAAATAAACTTATTGTATAATAAGAGCAGGTTTGGCTTTCGACGGTTTGCCTCTCTTCCTTTTTTGTCCGAGTGGAATGTTTTTAGCTTCAACTGGAGGTAGCGCGTACTTCAAGCGTATAGACAGGCCAATTATATGTTTACACATATACATTTTGTAAACGTTTTGGCAAGTAAATGTTCTTTGAGTCCATTCTTCCTTATTTTGCGGCAATATAATTTCCCATTATTGAAAAATTACTCTTTAAACTCATCAAAAATTTCTGGTGGATTTTCAAATATTGCGCAATCTTTCTCCTCTGCAGCAGATACTGGATAATGCGTCAAATTATCATTATTAGGTATGATTACAATCTCTCTCCGCTCCGCCCAATTAACGTATATTTACCTCTCTTTTCAATGAATTTGAGTTCGGGTGTCACCGCTCGCTATGATCTGCCGAACTATTTATCGAACCGCTCATTCCATCATTTTTACCGCTCATTCAGTTATTGGACTGCTCAATTATTTTTAGAATTGACATTGTATGATAAAATAACCGACTAATTGATTTTTTATTACTGTCCATGTTTTACTGTAGCAATAATTAATCAACCGCCATTAAATTAAATAACTGCTCAATATGTTTTTGAACTGATCATAATAACATCTCGATTATTTAAAGAACAGCTCATAAAATTAGTTCCCATTAACTATTAATACGCACATGACTTCGAAAAGTGAGAGGTGCGTACCTTCGATTCGAACTCGAGACTTGCTGCTGGCAGACTGGCTGACTGCAGGTGTGATTCTGATTTTTTTTGTAATCGGACCGCAATCGGATCCACTTTTTTTTTATATACAGGTCTAGACATGGGAAACCAAGTGATTGATTGAGATGACGGCTGATAGGGATGAATGGAAGAAAAGGACATGCTGCGCCGACCCCAAGCCACAAATAAATTGGAACAAGGGCAGGCAGATGATGATACAGGCCAAGACAACGTTTGCCGGGCCCGCTAGTTTCTTATATTTATGTTAGAAATACGTCATTCGTATGTCTCGAGTAAGTAATGTCGATAATCGTAGCGCCTCGGGTTAGAGAAAGCTACGACTTTGTCGGTTTGCCGAATTATTTCGTAGTAACTTCGTAGCGACCGCCTACGTCGTAGCCGAGCTAAATATGCACCACGCTAAAGTAATTTTTTTCAGATATACATACGTTACTATCATTTCTCCAATTAAAAATGTAAATATGTATATATATAATATTTTAAATATGTTTTTGTAGGTATGTACACCGTAGGTAGGTATATCAAGCCCATTTGAAAGTTCAGTTCAGATATGTCCATCTTAAGGTAGCCTGGAAGAAATTGCAGTGAGCGATAAGGCCGCACATTGTACAGTACGCGCGACATAAGTTGGCCGGACTGAAGTTAGCTGTTTGGTTGCGCAGTACACAATTTTTAACGTAAACAATCCACTGCGCAGTAAAACGGCGAACTTCACTCCGGCCAACTTATGCTGCGCGTACTGTATGTTATTTTGTCCCACTATGTCCGGTCCAATGTTTTATTTGGTGTACAATAAAGTATATATAAATAAATAAATATGTATTTTTTATGTGACATAGGTACTTAATTAAATATTTATGATTCTGAGATTTTCCTTGTTTTATTTGATTTTGATTTATTTGCGAGCGTCAAAATGCGCCATAAATGCCAATAACTTTTTATTGCGTTGACTTAGAAGCTTAATTTTTTTTTCAGCTCCAAGGGATCGTGTACTTTAGTATTTGTTATTAATTTCAACTTGACACCTCTACAGGTTCCTGAGAAAAAGGGTCTTGGAGAAAAAGGGTCTTGGAGAAAAAGGGTCTTGGAGAAAAAGGGTCTTGGAGAAAAAGGGTCTTGGAGAAAAAGGGCTTTTGAGAACAAGCACACAACGAAGTCATCCGATAAGGGTTCGTTTATTTACGGAATCCTAAAAATACCTCCACGTGTACATACGTAAAGATAAACACGAAATATGATAGCCAGCTGTTATCTTTCCCTTTTTATGACGTGCTTTGGTGTTAGTTATCAAATTATCTGTATATTCTTTGGTCGTGATTTCGATTAGGCAAAACAGGGGATTACTTAACTAAGCCTTACTAATCGTGTCGAGGTCGGCGACGTATGAACTGTAATAGCTTCAGGGGATTAGTCCTAAACAACTACCGAGTCATGATTAGACAACTTTCAAAAAGAACACGCCAGAAATGTAAAAAAAAATACATTCATACATACGTACTATCACGCCTGTATTCTCCGAAGGGTTAGGCAGAGATGTACTAATGTACACCCAAAGTTCGCCGGTATGTTTAGGTCCCATGTAATAGGGGGCGAGCTTATTGCCATTAACCGGCACAAATCCAGAACCCGAGCCGCTACTGAGAATTTCATAGAAAACCCCAATGACACTTTGCTTGACCTGGGGATCGAATCCAGAACCTCTAGCGTAGCAGTCACGCTTGGGGCCACTAGACTAACGAGGCAAAAAAAATGCTGTTTCATATACCAATTTTTTCCATTCATCATACGTCGTAATGATGAACGGAAAACTTGGTGAAGGTCGCTGGGAGTCGTTGGATGCAGGTGACATATGACCGGTCCTCGTGAGGGTCTTTAGGAGAGTCCTTAGTTCAGTGGACGTCTTATGGCCGATATGATAAAATACATAATTTATTTTTCTATGAAACAGCCCTGAGCTGTTGTTTTTCGATATTTCTGGCTTGGTCTTATTGAAAGTTGTTTATTATTATGTAGGAGTACTTTGATCCTTTGAAAGGTAGGTAAATAGTGATTTGAAAGTCACCGTATAAACAGTTTATAACTATTTAATCAGATATTTATTGTTTTTACCTATTTTTAATTAACCCTATATGTCATTAAACCAAAAAAGTTTTTACGAGTTACACATCATCAAACCATTGTAGGAAACAGCGGTAACCTTATGGCTAGGGCGTCGGACTTGCGAACATGTGGTTGTCGGTTCGAAACCTACCCATAGCATTACTGACGTGAACCCACTTGTAACACAAGCATTTAGCTTAGCACGAGGGGTTAACAAGAATACAAACTTTAAAATAAAAGTATACTGGTGCTGGGCACAGGGCACAGGTTACCTCTCAGAATGAGATGGATTACGCCAGCGTGGTGGACTATAGTCCACCATCCTGGCCTATAGTCCACCACCCTGGCCTATGGTGGGTTGGCAGACTTCACACACGTTTCTACACGAAGTTTTCCTTTACCTTTTAATCGGGTGATCATCAACATTAATACGTAGATACGAAAAATCGGATTCGAACTCGAGATCTTTGAATTAGCAGTCCAATGGTTAATAATATACTTACGGATAAGTTCAGACATGGACAGTTATTTCGACCGAACTGTATAATGCGAATTAGTACCTATTGTGTCGGGAATAAGGGTCAATTTATATTGCCGCGGAATGGACAGGATATTTAGGAATAAAATTATACAGAGCATTTTGAAGTTTATCTCCATTACATAATGTTCAGATTTCCTGGACATCGCCGCAGCACTCGCGGACTACGGGCGAATTCGCCGGATTACACGCGCCTCTTCTTTGGTTAGATACATCTATTTCGGACGTTACACAATGGAGATAAAGTTCAAAATTCCGTGTAAATTTCGAGACGTTTCGCTTCCATTTCGCGGCAATGTAAATTGCGCCTAACGGCGGTTCCCAATAATCAGTCAGTCAGTAGATTTGCTTACTAGAGATAGGATTTTGACATAAGGTCCATACAAGTAATGTCAGAATCTTATCTATAGTATGCAAATCTATCGATGGAATTGTCATTGGGACCGGCCGTAAGTCATATAAAGGAACGGACGGACAGCTTATCATCAATTACAAACAAAAGCTATTGTTTGTAACATTAATGACTAACTTAAATTATGAATCACTTATTTAAAATGTTGTTTTAATAGAGACTTTAGCTAACTATCAATGTAATTTAATTTTAATGCCCCTGTGTGGGGACGGGTTAGAATACAGTTCCTCACTGCCACTCAGATAGGCATCTCGTAAGAAGCGAGAAAATATCTGGCTTGCTCGGTGGTAGGACCAGGACCTCTCGACCCACCCTTAGGTCGGAGTCTGTCGTAAAGCACCTTGGCGTGCGTTTCGACTTTTGCCCGTAAGAGCCAGTTCCCACGCAGTTGCTGCGGCTGCGGCTTTGGGGCTCTTATGGGTTGACAACGCATAATTCCTCTGCAAGTGTCCTTGGGCGACTATAACTACTTACCACCACGTGGCTCGTCAGCTCGTTTGCCGACATAACCAATAAATTAAAAAAAAACTAGTTTCTGACACTTACGCGAATATTAGACATTGAAATAAAACTACTTTTTACGGATTTTACTTTTTACGGGTGAAAACCGGTAGTTAAACAAACAAGCATTGATTGTGACTAAAACGACTTAATCCTCACACACTACTAAAGGCTAGACTTTTTTTACTCTTGAAAAGAGCTAGATCCCTAGGTACAGTCAACAGTACCTACATCAAGTTACAATAAACTATCAAACTTCCCCAATGGATAATAAACTCTATTGTTTGGAGATTAAATTGAAAATCGATTGAAGAAATTTGACAGTTACTGTTATGGATACCGTAAACGTAACTATCAATCTTATATACATAAAACAAAGTCGGGTTAGTTACACCATTCATAACTCAAGAACGGCTGAACGAATGTTTATGATCTTTGATTTTTTACATTTGTCTCCACTACTAATAGCAGAATAACTATTAAAACATCGAAAAAGTTAACGAAAAAAGACAACATGAAGAAAACAACAACAACATTTAGGTGCTACCGCTATCCGGTTCTCGGATGTTATTATATTTTCAGGGCAGGAGAAAGTTTGCTGTGCCCGCTAGTTCATTAAATAAATTATAATTTTTATTGCACTGTATACATAATGCTGAATAATCTAACCTACAATTTAATTTTGTGGTTACAGTTATGGATCCTGTCGGGCACGGCAAAGAGATAGGTGTTAATTAAAAATAAATATGTAAAAAAATAAATGTGGAATTCTTATTTTTTATCTACATGTTTATACTAATATAATAAAGCTGAAGTGTTTGATTGTTTGAACGCGCTAATCTCAGTAACTACTGGTTCGAATTAAAAAAAAAATTTGGATTGGATATTTCATTTATCGAGGCAGGTTATAGGTTATATAACATCACGCTACGCCTTTTAGGGATGAAATAACGCGAGTAAAACCGCGGGTGAGTCGCTAGTACTAATATAATAAATCTGAAAAGTTTGTTTATTTGTTTGTTTGTTTGACACTCACTCTAATCTCTGGAACTACCAGTCGGATTAAAAAAAATCTTTTTGTATATGATAGCCACACTCATGAGGAAGGTTATAGCTTCGATTTCGCTTAAAAGCAGAGAAAGCGAGAGAAACCGCGGGGCACAACTTGTTTTCATATTTTTCTAAACTATAAAAGCATACGGCCCGCCTGATGGTTAGCAGTTACCGTAGCCTATGGATGCTTGCAACACAACCTGTAAATTAAGGAGGAATAGTTGGACTGGCAGCATAGGAGACAATAGTGTGATGCTTATTATCTGTCAACACAACGCTTCCTTGCGGAGCTCTGGCGACCTTGCTCACCGTTACGAACACAACATAGAACGGAGTTATGTTATTTGGCTACGATTTTCTGCAAGGTGGAGGTACTTCCCCAGTCGGGCAGCTCCAATTGTGACTGGAATAATTCGATACCACTATAGATACACAATAATGCGCTACCTCTCTTAGAGAATAATTTAGCGAAGACAATGCAAATGATCAAACATTTTGATTAGAATATTATCCAAGCTTATAAGATAAAATTTGTACCACGTAATAATTAATGACTTGAATTATTATTGTATTTGCTTATCAGTGATAGGCGCCCAAGCCCTGTAGGTTGTTGGCTACAAATACAGTAGGTAATGATGAAATTAATGATAGGATTGAAAAGTCTCGAGTTTTAGTCGTCAAGGCACGCACCGTTTTTGAAAGAAGAAAGAAAGAAAAACACATTTATTAAGACAATGTGCATACAATACACAGATATAATGAAAAATGAGCACATAAAACAAGGTCACCAGGATAAGGTGTCGGCATGCTTACCCCGAATGGGTTGCCAGCTCAGCAATATGCTGGACGTATTTAATACCCAACGCTGGTTTAAAGTTGGCACCCTAGCAGTAACACACGGACACAGAAAGCATGAATAAATAGAATATAATAAAATAACTAATGTACATAACATAACATACCATCACGCCTGTATTCCCCGAAGGGTTAGGCAGAGGCGTATTTAATGTACACCCACAGTTCGCCGGTATGTTTAGGTCCCATGTAATAGGGGGCGAGCCTATTGCCATTAACCGGGCACAAATCCAGACTCCGAGCTGCTACTGAGAATTTCATAGAAAAACCCAATAACACTTTGCTCGACCTGGGGATCGAACCCAGGACCTCTAGTGTAGCAGTCGCGCTTAGGGCCACTAGACTAATGAGGCAGGCACTAATGTACCTGTACTTAAATTATATAAACATAACTATAAATAAATAAAATATTAAACTATCTATATAAATATGAAAAATTATAATATGGAGTGGTGGGGTGCGGAGCGAGTCGCTGTTTTTTATTACTTTTAAAAATTTGCGGTATTGTAATTTAGCGATTTGAAACAAACTGCTATATATAAAATTGTAGTGCATTATAAAAGCTTTCTAAAGACTTAAATGTGGTCATTGCTGGTCAAATCTTTTGGTTTTCAAAAGTCCCTTGTTTGCGAAATGTCCCATAACTTTAAGACTCTTATGAAACTTGCATTGCAATAACTGTTTTCACATAGCGATTTGCAACTAGTTGCGATATAAACTATTGTAGTGCTCTTGAATAGCTTTCCATTGACATATGTCTTGTCCTATTGGTCAATTGGGCCAGATTCCATACAGTATTCTTTGTCAGTTATCCCAAGTCAGAGGCTTGGGATAACTTTGAATCGCCATAATTTTTTTTCGCAGCGTTTCGAAAGTAGTCGCCATATAGACTATTTTATATTTTTATTTTTAAATGTCATTTATAAGTGAGTCGCGCTACATATCCATATCTACCTATAAAACTAAACATTTTAGGCTTCCCTAATGAGCGTGCGCATAGATACAGGCTGCCTAAGATGAAAAGAAATAGCACTAAGCAGTTATCTTATATGACACATTTGATATGTCCAGTATGTCCGCATAATGGTGACGTGTGACATGAAAAGTATTGGGTCTCTTTCTCTCATACTAATAAGGCATGCGCTGACTCTTTCTTTCATTTTAAATTTTATTTGCAACGAAATAAATAAAACAAACTGTACGAAAGCTAAGAATTTATTAGCTCACTTGTGATAATATACTCCATGCTCTTTTTTCACTTTAGTATAATAATTAGTGCAGTATCGCAGCACAAGACGGCACATATAAATAAAATTAAAATTTATTGCTGTCAATAGCGCTGTCAAACACACTTCTGCACCTGAGGTCGGTCAACCGTTTATGTGACACTACAAATTACACATTGCCCACGAAACAATATTCGCATTTGAAGGATGATAACGTGTCTACCTCTTTTTAACTATATAATGTCATTGATTGAAATAGCTTTCTAATGACATGGTCTACCAAAACAATAAGCATAACACATAATATATTATGTTCTTCTCTTATTATATTTTTCTTTTATTCTTTTTATTCTCATATTATTTTTTATTTATATATATTATTCTTCTCTTATTTTATTTTAATTGTCTGAACATATTACTTAACTACCTATTTAAATTATAAACTAAGTAAGTAAAACCTAATAAACAAAACAGGTATTCTTACGCAAAAGGCTCGTCTCCTATTACAATGAACCGGCGAACTGTAGATAGTACATTAGTACACCTCTGCCCAACACTTCAGGGAATACCGGTGTCATGGTATGTTATTTTTGTTTTACTAAATAAAGACGTCATAAAGACATCTGTTTTTTTTAATGGCAAGTTGTGCCGATGTCAACAATTGTAATTTGTAACAGATTAGATATTGACAGCTGTCATTACCTACTCAACGTGACGCAGACTGACTTTAATGTTAGACTGACCGGAAACGATTTCGTTCTAAAGCGAATTTAGGTAATTTCCACGATTTTGACATTTCAAACTTGGATAAGTAGGTATATATTATGATAGAAAATTATAAAAAAATGCAGAATAAATAATGAAAATATGAGAAATATGTTTTATTAACATGGAAAAATAAAAAAATCAGTCTCAATCTTTTAGTGATTTTTTTTGCATGTTCCATGCTTAGTAATCGCTTAGTGGTCAGAGCGTCTGGTATATCAAACCAGAAGACGCAGGTTCGAATCCTGCCCGCGATTGAATTTTTCCTTTACTAAAATAACATTAAAAGCAGTGGTTTTAAATCTATCCTGTACATTTAAGGATTAAATATTTAAATCTTTGTTAAACACACATGATTTTGAAAAGTTACAGGTGCCTTGGATAGGACCCTGACACCTATATCTTGATAATGGCTATCACTTTACCCACGAATTTATTAAATAAAGTCATGAAATCCTACACACACTAAAAAAATTCGAAAAATACTCACATTTTTTGTCAATCCTGGGCACAATTAAGTGAAATATTTAGTCGGTAAAACGTCGGTATGTTTTTTAATGACAGTTGGCGACCGTAGCACTGGTTGCGAACAAATGATATAGCTGCTATCGTTACCGGCAGACTCCAGCGGCGATTGATAAATAATACCGATTACAATATACTATATAGAATGCAATATACACCACGTACGCTGCGTATGCGCTGTTGTGATTTACTGATAAGCGTAAACAATATATATTTTAGGGCCGACGCTTTTTGCCGAAAAGTCGCTAACTGAAAGTCGCACTAGCATTCCAAACTTGGATATTATGCAGAGCTGTTGTCTCTACGGCCCAAACTGAGTTGTAACTGCGAATCTCATAAAAAAACCCAATATCTAAGACATGTTTGACCTGGAAAAGAAGTCAACGTTCTAACGAATCCAAGGCATGCACCTCTGACTTTTCGAAGTCATGTGCGTATTAATAGTTAATTATCACGTGCTAAATGGTAAAGGAAAACTTCTCGTGAGGAAACCTGCATGCCTGAGAGATGTTCTCCACGTCAACCCGCACTCGCTCCCCTCTCATTCTGAGGGGAGACCCGTGCCCAGCAGTGGGACAGAATAATGGTTAATGACCTGGGAATGACCCACTAAACCAATGACCGTTGGTTAATGACCTCTGAGGTGGTTAAAGACTCGGCTACTTGGACTACTTCCAAAATTTCGTACGTGCTAACCAGAGTATCTATTTTTACTTATAATTTTGCTCGGTGGTAGGACCTCTTGGGGTTTGGCCGTCTGGCGACCACCGGTGACGTTGGAGTCTGTTGTTAAGCACCTTGGTGTGTGTTTCGACTCTTGCACGTAAGAGCCAGTCCCCCTCGGTTGCTGCGGCTCTGGCAGTCTGCAGCCTGTAGGGGCTCTTAAGGGTCGCAACGCATCAGCAACTTCTATAGTGTTGCAGGTGTCCATGGACGACGATGACTACTTACCACCGGGTGACTACCAACCAATTTACAAAAACCAATTTTACAATTTTTTTTTTAAAAGCTTACTAGCAATGTGGGTCTCACATTACTAGTATTCTTGTTAACCCCTCGTGCTAAGTTAAATGCTAATAGTATTACAAGTGGGTTCACGTCGGTAGTGCAAACGTGTGACGACACGTTTGGCGTAGCGGCTGAGCGATCGTCTTCTGCGCAACGTGTTGTGGGTTCGATCCCCACACGGAACAAATATTTGTATGATCTACAGATAGTTGTTCCGGGTTTGGGCGTTTGTGTATGTGAGAATTTGTGTTTGTAAACGCACCCACAATACGGGAAAAAATCCTAGAGTGGGGCGTTTTCAAAAAAATGGGTGGGTTTCAAACCGGCGACAACATGATCGCAAATCCGAAGACCTAGCCATTAGGCTACCGCCGCCCGCTTCAAAATAAAATATCAAACAATAGAAAATCAACCGTTCCCTCTCAGATATCTTGCATTATATAAATAATCTTTCTCTTTCAAATGCTGGAACTGATCCAAGTATCCGAGGCGAAGAGACTAATCCTGATTATTTATAAAAAAATATCGTAATGAGATTATTTCCACGTTCTCTAAATATTACTTCTCACAACTATATCCTAACCGCAGTAAGCATATGGGAAACTTAGATAGCATCTTCTTGGTCATCCGAGGAACTAGGTACTAACATATAATTACGCTTGCATTGCCCGAAGGATCAGACAGAAGTGTACACCCACATTCGGCATGTTTAGTTCCAATCGAGAACCTTATATTAAGATTATTGGTTCCAATGATTGGGTGCGAGTTTTTTTTAATTTTACACACGCGCCACTCCCGTTCGTTGTGCATAATATAGCAATCTAGTATCTGTGTTTGTATCTCTTTCTAATTTGTATGGTTTTACCTTCATTTAATAGGTTTTAACTACGGAATAGATTATTATTGCCGTATGTATGCTGATATTTTTTGTCCTTTTATGTTTGAGATTTATTTATGGTTTGACATCTTATAAATAACAACTTTCTCTTTGCCATTTAGTTTTTTTTGTAAAAAAATATTTATTTTACAAACACGGTCGGACACTTCCATTTTATTAATAGGTGGTTATAGAAGATACGTTTGATTACGTGTATGTTTATTACAAAAGCGGCTGAGTTATTGGCTTCTACGCAACGTGTTGTGGGTTCGATCCCCACACGGAACAAATAGATATTTGTATGATCTACAGGTAGTTGTTGCGGGTCTGGGCGTTTGTGTATGTGCGAATTTGTGTTTGTAAACGCCCCCACGACACAGGAGAAAATCCTAATGTGGGGCAACGTTTTTTTTAAAAACAAAAACAAAAGTTGCAAATAAAGCTGCTTTTTTTACAAAAAAACTATAAGGAAAACTGTCAGTTTATTTTAAGTTAACCCTCTTAAAGGTACGTATCCTGTTTTTAAGTGCTAAAAAACTTAATACCAAAAGTAATAAATGTAAAATAACTTTATATAAAAGACGAAAAAAATACGGTTCTCAAATAATATATGTTTATCCTGTATCTTGCACGCATAACTTTTTGGTTCAATTTTGTTGTTTTTAGGGTTCCGTACCTCAAAAGGAAAATACGGAACTCTTATAGGATCACTTACGTCCGGTTTCTACATCCTGTCAGTAGATTTGCTTACTAGAGATAGAATTTTGACACTAGCTGTAGCTGTAAACTGAGCTTATGTCAAAATTCTATCACTAGTAAGCAAATCTACTGACAGATTTGATATAGAAACTGGCCGTTAGTTGTCCGTCCGTCCGTCTCTCTCTCTGTCCAGACCCTTTATCTCGGGGACGCGTGGAGGTATCAAGTTCCAATTATAAAACCATATACTCAGTTGTACAGTCCCTTGAAGCTGGGAAAAAAACTTCTAAGTTAACCTAAAAAAGATACGGGCATTTATGTCGCAAATAACGTATATTTCAACACTCTCAAGGGAATGAAAATTTATAGAATATTTTCCGTTGACCTAGAACTATGAAATTTGGCAAGTAACCGTCTTATACGAGTACTACAAGTATAGGGGAAAATCTGAAAACTATACATTTGTAATTAATTATAACTATCAATTATCGGAACGTTAAAAAACTAATAAAAAATTAAGTAAATTGATTTCGTCATACATTTTGTATTGAGAACGGATTGACTAATTTGACAGAAATAAAATACGGAGACGCGAGTGAAATTGTGGGGAGATGTTCTACAAAAACTAAAAAAATAATTGGTATAGTAGAGACACTTACCCCGTTTACTGAGAAGCACCTGCCACTGTAAGGAGTCGAACACAACTAGCTGAAATTCAGCGATATACTACTAATTATTGATATGAAGAGTTATGTTATGCGCCTGAGTCAACACTCCATCAAGAGGTTCCGCAGAATATTTACCTGCGAAACGTGTAAGAGATAAAAAAAGTCGGACAAAGAATCAGACTCAGACGATTCCGTATATTTAAAAGTAAAAACCTATACGTAGTACTATCTCATTTTGGAAAAAAAATAAAAGGCAAAGATGAAAGAATTAATGAAATTTATAAGGCGAATGTCAGCGGCAACGTCGGTAGAGGTCGCCCTAGAAGGACATACGCCGATCTTATTGGCGAAATCCTTCAAAAAAGTCAAGTGAATACTCGCAACCGGCGTGTATGTATGAATGTGGAAGAAGCAAAAGAAGTGTGCAAGAATCGTAGCAAGTGGCAGTCTATAGTTTCTACCTACTCCTATGGGAGAAAGGCGTGAGTGTATGTTTGTATGTATATAACTCATTTTGGTTAAAAAGCTATGTATCTATATATGTGTCCCATACTGGGATTGAACCCACTACCTGGATTGTTCAGCAATTTTGATGATTGAGCCGTTCGACAGCACGTCTGGTGTAGTAGACGAGGTCATCAATTTAAGAAACTGACTAATGATCATCAACTTTCTGCCCTTGTCACAATTTATTCGTGGTCGGCGCATCATGTTCTTTTTCATCCCTGTCAGCCTTATCATCCAAGAAATAATAGAATCTTACTCCCTTTTCCAAGAAATCGGCTTATTTTTTTTATCAGAAAAGTTCTGGAGTTTCATCGCATTGGGGACTTATTGTTTCGTAACTCGCACTACCGACGACACGCAATGTTAGAAACTGTATTACTTAGAAATTTGTAAAGTAATTTGTAGTCAATAAAATATTCCATCTTTCGGCCTTCGGAGTTCCAATTATCATTCTGAACACATTTACTCCTGACTGTTAACCCACCAAGTCAAAAAAAAACCGTGCCCTCAGCGCCATGCTTCCGAATTTCCTATAGAAATCTGTCACCCAGTCGTGACCGTGGCGTGCTGATCACACTTTGGTTTGTCGTCTATATATGACTGTAACATAACATACCATCACGACTGTATTCCCCGAAGGGTTAGGCAGAGGCGCACTTAATGTACACCCACAGTTCACCGATATGTTTAGGACCCATGTTATAGGGGGCGAGCCATTAACCGGGCACAAATGCAGACTCCGAGCTGCTACTGAGACTTTCATAGAAAAGCCCAATAACACTTTGCTCGACCTTGGGATCGAATCCAGGACCTCTAGTGTAGCAGTCGCGCTTGGGACCACTAGACTAATGTGGCAGTCTAGTAATGTGGCGCTCAAAATAAAATAAAACCACAGTTTCAAATCAACACGGAATCCTAATTATGGAGTGATATTTATCATGTACTAGTAAACAACATACTCCTTCAACAAACGATAAAAGTCGCCAGGTTTCTTATGAAACGTGGGCACGTGACCGCTACCACTCCACATTACTCCTTGTGACCTTCGGTGATTAATTCCTTAAGCAGTCACCACCATCATACTATTGAGTATTAAATAAATGCGCATAGGCAATCCTCGGCGCCATGTATATATGTAGTTGTTCCGTGAAATTAGAAGTAAAGAAAGAATTAGAAATATTCAGACAAGGAAATGGTGAAAGCCAAGCTTTTTATTGGCATGGGTCTTTTTTTTATGAGATAGGAGGGCAAACGAGCATACGGTCCGCCTGATGGTAAGCGATTACAGCCGTCCATGGACACCCGCCACACCAGAGGAGTCACGAGTGCGTTGCCGACCTTTTAAAAGGGGATTGGACCTCCGGTAATCTCACTCACTCGGCGAAACACATCGTAAGCGTTGTTTGACGCCGGTTTTCTGTAAGGCCGTGGTATCAGTCCGGTCGAGCCGGCCCATTCGTGCCGAAGGATGGCTCTCGTACGTATCCTCCTAAAATTAAAGCCGCTAGGCTAAATATATGTCCCCCAATATAATGCCAAAATATCTAAATAAAAAAAGGTTTCTCTAGTAGGATTTTCTTCTGGATCGTCGGTGCGGTCACAAACATCAACTTTCACATACACAAACCCAGACCCAGAACTGACCCAGACCTATCTGTATTATACCTACCTATATTCAATTTCTGTGTTGAAACACTGGTTTGCATGCGTGATTCATATAACTACGCTATCACTGATATTTTCTTGCAGAGATCTCCACAACCCGAAGCGCAGATGCCGATCACTCATGAATCACTATGTCAACCGGGTTAAAGAACTTAGTATTATTTACAAAAAATAAAATATAGCAAGGCTAATGTCCTGTCATTCATACACTGAGTCCGAACAATCATTTATCACATCTTTATTTAGAATATTTATTTATAAAGTAGCTGCAAAGTCGTATTAGTAAACAAAATGTTTGATATTGGCTTTCTAGCGGACTTCTGTTTCATTGAACTTACGACCGAGTGTTGTGTTGATCTTGAAGGCATCGAATAAAGGAATCAAGGGCGTACCGGCTGAGCAATCGGATTTGGATTCCGCTTGGAAAAATCAAAATCATAGCATAACATACCATCACGCCTGTCTTTCCCAAAAGGCTAGGCAAAAGTGTAGTAATAAAGACACTTCGCCGGTTTGTTTAGTTCCCATGTAATAGGAGGCAACTTTAAACTTCGAACTCTCATAGGATTTCTCGAGAATTTCATTGAAAAACCCATTAACACTTGGCTCGACCTGGGAATTGAAGATTATATTAGGAACATTATGAACCAACCAAATTTCGATCGGCTCAGTTAAACGATCGGCCCACGACAATACAAAACCCAGATTCGGAACAACGGATTATTATCAAGCAAGTATAAAAATATTCATAAAATAAACGGAACCTGCAATTTTTTTAATGAATCCGAAAACGAATAACATTTTTCAATACGACTATCACACAACCTACACCAGTGAAATACCCTATTATAATAATAGTAATATTTAGTCAGTATACCTAACCAAGATTTGAAAATAACATTTAAGCAAATGTCTATGTAATTTTTAAATGTCACATGTGAACAAAAGTAAAGGCAATCTGTTTATAATTATGATAAAGTACCTACTTTTGTATTATTTTTAAATGAGAATTTGAATGACTGTTGTTCGCGACGACACGTCACCGACATATATTTGGCGGTGACGTGTCTTGCACAGTGATATATGCAAGTTTTGGGGAGGCCTTTGTTGATGATGATGATGTTAGGGATAGTCAAATCAAACCAAAATCATTTATTTTCAGGCATCTATGGCCCATAGATGACCTTACACACTAACATATATAAAATAATAACAATTGATGTTAGTATATAAACTTAACCTAGGTTAGTAAAACACTTTACTTGGCACTAGTCACCGTCACAGTGCGTTCTTGTGGCACTTGTCCACGGAAGCGACGGAACACCACGTCTTGCGGCCAGAAGTCCTCTTCCATGAGGAGGTGCAGATAACACGTTGGTACTCGCACTACAAAGCCTTGACGTTGTGGTGCGACTCCAACAGCTGCACTCTCGCCGTGTACTTGATTCGCTGGCGCATGTACTCCACGATATCCTCCGCTTATACAGGAGTGTTCGCCTTCGCGGCACGTGTGGTCACCTTATGCTCAGCAGGAGCCGTGCCGCAGCGGTTCTTGTTAGTTCGTTGACGGCGCTTCCTCCTTTGCACCATCACGGAACCATCATCATCAGCCCGCTTCGATGTCTCAAGGGCTTCGTAGCAACAGTTTTCACGGCGACATTAGCGAATGGTGTATGTATAGTGACACATTAAACAGTAAACAGTTATTGTACCAAGCTCGTAAATAGTTAAATTAAGTAAACAATAATGTAAACATACGCAGTTTTCTCTATAAACGGCGATAGCGTAAACCATACGTAAATCTACAACGTGTTTGTGCATCTATGCGAACCGTACCGTATTCCGATGACATCTACTGAGGTGACGTGGTTGGCTCGCGGCGACGTCATTGTTTGAAATGATACCACCCTTCGGTGAATACAGGCGTGATGGTATGCCTTGTGTCGTATGCTACTCGAAGGCGCTTGTGCCTTGGTCGACCTGAGAATCGGAACCATAAACTCACTCTCAATAAGGGTCCTCATCCTTATACATACAGTATGTGATATATAAGAGAACATAGTTGAAAATATTACTGACAACAACTATTTTTTTTGTTAATTACGTTGTCCCTACTAGGAGTCTCTTGTGAAGTGGATGCGTTAGTAATTTTACTAACCAAATATTAAATAAAAATAATTTATTATTAACTAGTTGCTGTTGTCCGCAGTTTCACTCACGTCCCAAAAAGATTAACATACTATAAGTCCGATTCTAGGCGTATCAAGATGAAACATGCACCAGATTTTAAGTTAGACCTCTACATCGGTGAAAACAGACAGAAAAAAAATCTAAAAATTGAAAGACCTCCATATTAGTTATTCTTTAATATCTTCAATGTACAGACATCGGCTTGTTACAATTTTAATTATAGGTATAGATTATTATTAATGCGGTACCAACATTGTATAAAGTAAATAAAAAAATAAATAAGTAACTAATTCATAAGTGCCAGTAATGTTCAAATACTTCCACGCCACATTTGGCAGAATCTGATGTAAAGAAACATTGTAACACCTGCATGCCACCGTATTCTTGAAGATAAATAATATTCTATTCTATTCTATTCAAGCCAGATGAATTCAGCACCAGAGTTGGTGGAAACCTAATGTTTAGTTATTATGATCTCGTGCGCACTTATAAAAATGTGTCACAGATAACTTCAGGTATTGGAAAATTACAATAATCAGTGCTACCGATAACTACTTGGGCTAGTGTGCCAGTGGAGTGATTGATAAGTCGAGTGTTTGATAATTACTTCAGGAATTTTCATTACCTATGTCAGTAGCAAGTACCTATGAGTTGTTTTAATTGTAGTTAGCGTCATATTTGAGGTCGTAAATGCGACTGCTACGCTAGTGCTCCTGGGTTCGATTCGATTCGAAATGCAATAATTTTAACATACCATCACGCCTGTATTCCCCGAAGGGTTAGGCAGAGGTTTACTAATGTAGGTACACCCACAGTGCGCTGGTATGTTTAGGTCCCATGTAATAGATGGTGAGCCTATTGCAATTAACCAAGCACGACTCCAGACCCCGAACAGTCATTTTGCTTGAACTGGGAATCGAACCTCAGCGACCAGGACCTCTAGCGTAGCAGCCGCGCTTGGAACCACTAAACTAATGAGGCAGACATAATTTATCATTATATAATTTACTTTCCATAATCTCAGTTTGTTATAATATTATGAATTGTGACCCCGACATTACGGCTCGTTGAACTACAGATTATAAACGACCTATGATTGGTAATTTATAATGTATCAGTCAATAAAGTTGATTGATAAAGATGTTCACACCTCAGTTTATAACTATAGTTTGACTTTTAATTGTATTTTTACGTGGGAGAGCCAAGCTTCGGCATGAATGGGCCGGCTCGACCGGAGTGATA
The DNA here is from genome assembly GCA_910591435.1 of Acronicta aceris. NCBI lineage: Eukaryota > Metazoa > Arthropoda > Insecta > Lepidoptera > Noctuidae > Acronicta > Acronicta aceris. The sequence continues at coordinate 9,598,867 of OU342780.1, read as the reverse complement.
CCACGGCCTCACAGAAAACCGGCGCTAAACAACGCTTACGTTGTGTTTCGCCGAGTGAGTGAGGTTACCGGAGGTCCAACCCCGTCTAAAATCCCCTTTAAAAGGTCGACAACGCATTCGTGACTCCTCTGGTGTTGCGGATATCCATGGGCGGCGGTAATCACTTACCATCAAGCGATCCGACTGCTTGTTTGCCCTCCTATCCCATAAAAAAAAAAACAGTAACTTAACAGTAGCAGTGTTACCAGACAAAAAAATATAGTGAGGTGGAAAAAGAATGAACGAAATTTAATAAACTTGTGTAATTAAACTTTTATTTTAAATTAGTCTTGTCTTAAAAACACTATATACACTATTACACATTGTAGAAGATTGCCAGAGCAAATAAAAAGACAAAAGTAAAAAAAGTAAAATAACACAATTTTTATTCTTAGTTTATTTCTATTAGAAGAAAATAACAAAAGAAATTACTTTTATTAATTATTCTTATGTTGCACATCTAACATATGATCTTTTTAAAGGCCCGGCAGAGTAGGAATTGCCCACGAAAACGTAATACCGAAATAAATCGTAATCCAGACAATATTCTATCAAATTATGTTATTATTCGGATTTAGATACCGTTATTCTAGGTTCCTGCGATACTATTTCGTCTACTACTACTTCACTTGAATTAAAAAACCGAAAAATCGTTCAAAAACTAATCGTAACAAAAGTAGCATTCGCTTACATTTATTTCCAGTAAAGTATTTTGGATAAATTGATCACGTAGGAACCTAGATTAACGATATTGGCATCCGTATAATAACAGCATTTGATTAAATTGTGTTTTAATAACGATTTATTTCGGTATTACGTTTTTAAGAAAAATTCGGTCCGCCGGACTCTTAAGTTTTATTTAAATTAAACCATTTTTATCATTCGTTCTTTACGCAAAATCGTTCACTACCCCAACACTGTTAGTTGTAGTATGGCACTCAGACACTGATCTCTATGCAACTAGTCAGTAATAAAGAGGTCAGTGCACTTGGCATCATTATTTTTCATTAAACTGTCAAGTTACTGAAAATAAAAGTTTCTCTAGCTAACTAGTTATGCCCTGCGGTGGTACTCGCGTTGATCTCTTATTTCGCAATCTTTAGAACTTGCCAATTTTCTTAGCGAATGTCTATAACTCATAAGGAACCTGCAGACCAAATTTTCAGTTTGTTGGATGGAATATGTTAAGAAAGCTCTGTCCGACGTGAAGATATTGTTCAGTTGTTTCCTTCGTAGTCATTAATTTTACCCCGTGTTAGAACACAATTCCTCACTGCCATTCAGATAGGCATATCCTAAGTGAAAATATCTGACTTGCTAGGTGGTAGGACCTCTCGGGGTCTGACTGGCTGGCGACCCTTACGTCGGAGTCTGTCGTAAAGCACCTTGGTGTGTGTTTCGACTTTTGCACGTAGGAGCCAGTTGCTGCGGTTCTGGCAGTCTGCAGTCCCTAGGGGCTCTTAAAACTCGGCAACGCATCAGCAACTCCTCTGGTGTTGTAAGTGTCCATGGGCGACGATGACTACTTACCATTAGGTGGCTCGTCTGCTCGGTTGCCGACAGAATCAATAAAAAAAGTCGTTTCATTCTTTTTTAAATGACAAACCATCGCATTCCCATCCTAATGTAATGTTTATATCTTCTTAACACTTTTACTACTTGCGCGGTGTTATCACTTTATCTTATCATGGCGCCCTCTAGCCTATGTCGTAGGCAGGTCACCACATCAGAGTGCAGCGGGACATATCAAAGACCCATGCGTAAATAACGTGGTGGTTTTTATAGATCTCAGCTGCAAACTGCTTCATTAATCTAGTGGTTCTAAGCGCGACTGTCACGCTAGAGGTCCTGGGTTCCATTCCCAGGTCGAGTATGGTGTTATTGCTTTTCTATTAAATTCTCAATAACAGTTGGGAGTTTGGATTTGTGCCTGGTATAGCAATAGGTATACTTTGGTCGACCTGGGGATCGAACCCAGGACCTCTAGCGTAGCAGTCGCTCTTTGGACCACTAGACTAATGAGGCAGTCAACATTTTATCATGAACGTGAAACTCTCAAGCGGTCACCTGAGGAACTAACAATCATAGGTTATCTAAAAAGGTTACATATCAAAATATAGAAAGACAAACCGTGACAGTTTCGTGACATCTTTTGCGAAAAGAAACTAAACGTCATTTGATTCCATTTTTGCTACGTGTGAACGTCTCGCAAAATGCACATTACCTACGATAAAATTAAATTGTTCCGTGTAAACCTACCGAAGTATTTATAAATGGCTTGTCACACGAAAATCGCCACCAAAATGCAAGAGGAAGAACTAGCTATAAAGGGAGCCCATCTTCTGGGGCCCAGTGTTGAGTCAAAATTCGATGAGTTGAAGTACGAAGTCATTCATAAAATTGAAAAAGAGCTGACTGATTCTCATAACGCGAGAGAATATATATCTCAGAAGTATGATGAGCTTTGTAATAAAATACAATATTTGACGGAATTGGATGCCACTGTCACTGGTTTCAGGAGTGACGTTAAGGCCATAGAGAAGCAGATAACAGAGCTCTCGATGCGAGTGGACGATATCGAGAAGAGAACCATTTGTAAAGAATGCCCATCCCTCACTTCTTCCATGTATTGACTACTGAGTAATAAAATTTGTCTAGTTGTTTTCTGTTTCTAATTATTGGCTACACTAGGCTAGCATGCTGGACAGTGTTTGGCATAGAGCGATCGGCTTCTACGCTTCGTGTTCGGGGTTCGATCCTCGTACGAAACAAATATTTGTATAATCTCAGGAGGTTCCGACGCTGGAGACCGCAACGGCGGCCTGCCACTGCTGGGGTCGCGGAGGAATGAATCTCGCTCCCGTAACCCCAGCAAAAAGTGGTGATGCGAAACACCCGTGTGGTTCTAGTCCGTGGGTCATCCATTCTGGGTGGTCCGATACGCCCCGTAGCCTTCCCCTTGGTTGCGGAAGTCCATGAGGATTTTCACACGCAAAAAAAGGTAGGTAAACGCACCCACGATACAGGAGATACTAGCTTAAAACTGTAGCCTAACCCTTCTCACACAGAGGCGACCCGTGTCCAGCAGAAGGACTGTAATTGGATAAGTAGTATTCAGTAAATAGTCTAGAAAGGTACGTGACATAATAATTGTTTCATGCTTTTCAATTGATATTTTCGGAATTAAATTTTACTTTATTTAACTTTCTTTTTATTCTACTCAATGTAGTTTAAAAGAGATAATTGTATTATTATTTAATACTAGCTTTTGCCAGCGACTTCGTCCGCGTGGAATAGTTACTTTGTTCCCTAGTTCTTCGCCCGCGGTTTCGCCTGCGTTGCCCCGTTCCTAAGGGTTGTAGCGTGATGTTTTATAGCTTGAAACCTTTCTCATGAATCACTCATTTTCCCAACATTTCCCTTCACTGCTCTGCTCCTATTCATCGTAGCGTGATGAAAAGTATACTATAACCTGCCCAGGAGTATGAAGAACAATTGTACCGAGTTTCGTTGAAATACGTCGAGTGGTTTTTGTTTCTATAACGAACATACAGACAGACAGACAGACAGACCGACAGACAGACAGACAGACAAAAATTTTACTGATTGGCGTCAGTATCGATCACTAATCACCTGCTGATAGTTATTTTGGAAATATATTTCATGTACAGAATTGACCTCTCTACAGATTTATTATAAGTATAGATGTGCATGCCGGCCGGTGTCTGATATCATGCTGCTATCTGTGTACATAATAAACCCATTATACTGTCCCATTGCTGGGCACGGGTCTTCTCTCAGAATGAAAGGGATTAGGCTATAGTCCACCACGCTGGCCTAATGCGGGTTGGCAGACTTCACACGCCATCGAGAAAATTTCTCAGGCATGCAGGTTTCCTCACGATGTTTTCCTTCACCGTTTAAGCGCGTGGTAATTAACTATTTAATACGCACATGACTTCGAAAAGTCAGAGGTGCGGGCCTTGGGTTCGAACTCGGAGACCTTTGACTTGGCAGTCCAATGGTCATACCACTAGGCTATCACTGCTCGTGTGTCTATTTACAATTCCTATTAAATACAGTGTAAATATAATCTTCTGACGTTACTTATTTATTAATTTATATAAACTTTAATGGACATCAAATAAAACATTGGACAGGACATGGCGGTCTTATGGGCGGCTAAAACACACAGACGTTCACAGATTGCATTAATTAACCTGGGATTTTGAATCGGGATCGGAAACAAAGAAAATAGCAGCGTAAATTTTCCAATTCTAAATTATATTTCGTATTAACATTTTATTCTTAAAACATTGATCACTGTACAAAAACACCTACAAAAGACATTGTAAACATTTGGCATGTTACGTCTTATCCTTATGTACCTACCTAATGTTAAGGACACTTCGAAAAACTCGGTGGAATTCCGAATTTTCGGAAACTTATTTAACGGTCCAGAATCAGTGCCGTAGCTAGGGCGATGCCTGCAGAGCTCGGGTAAAGGGCGCAGACCCTAGATGGCGCCGCAATGACCAGCCCGTATATGTTTCAATGGCGATTATCGAAGAACCGGATACATAAAAAGCAAGTTACCTCACTGTCCAGAATAGTAATCCGCAAATAGTAAGGAAAAATTTAATTTTCAAAGCGTTTTTATCACAACCCTTACTATAATATTCAATAATTAATTTACGTTGAAAAAATATCTAATTACGTGCTTAGGTATACATAAACTTGATCGCTTGGCATTTAATGTCTCTAAATAGGTAGATATTATACGAGTATTTTATTTAGTTAAATAATGTCTCACGCACTCACACAGTTGCATCTCACTACTTGAAAATTTCATAATTATCATTATTCACTAATTGGAAAAAAATCTCTCAGCAATTTTTGCTTTATAATTTTAATATGAGTGGCATTTTAATAAATCCTTAATTTTCACATTTTAATAATAGAATTTACCGCCACAGACGTTGATATATTAACTCACTCAAAGACATAAAGGGTCCGGCGGAGCGTGAATTGCCCACAAAAACGTAAAACCGAAATAAAACGTAATACCGAAATAAATCGTAATCCAAACAATATTTCATTAAATAGTGTTATTCGGATTCGGATACCATTAATCTAGGTTCCTACCGTACAATTTCGTGCACTACTACTTCACTAGAAAAAAACGATCGAAAAATCGTTCCAAACCCAAGTTTGGAACGATTTTCCGGTTGTTTACTTAACCAATAATGTTATCAAGAATTACCATGAAATTCCAGTGTATGTAAGACGAAATGGTAGAGTAGGAACTTATATTAATGGTATCGGAATCCGAATAATAACACAATTTGATTAAATTCTGTTTTAATTACGATTTATTTTGGTATTATGTTTGTATGGGAAATTCGGTCCGCCGGACTATTGTAATGTATGCGCTTAAGGCGGAATGTTTCGCTGTGCCCGCGAAATTCAAATTTCGATTGGTTTTTCGCAGTTTGTAGGTCTATAACAAGTTCTAGATTCATGGTAGTTGTAATTGACTTCAACTTCGCCTTAAATAGACGTCTCTGAGTATGGCGGCAAAGACCACTATTTAAAAATAATAATTATCTCTAACAATAAATAATTACTCAAACACAAAAAGTCTAAACTATTAGGCCAGCTAAGAGTCTAGAATTATTATTTACCTAAAAAATATAATTAAACCAATATTATATATATTCAATAATTTTGCATTTGTTTTACCTAACGAATTAATAAATTAAAATTGTGCAAAATATCAATTCATCACAAATATTTTTTGTTGCGTCCTTTTTATAAAAATGTTGCAATATAAAAATCGGTGGAGCTACAAAATATAAATTAAATAAAATCAGCTTTATTTATAAAAATCTGTACAACTTTTTTTTTATTGATACAAAGGTCCTAAGTATTAAGTATCAAAAGTCAAAATAGGTGTTCCAATTTTCATGCTTTAATAACTTTATTTCACAAAAGGAATGAAATATGTTAATATTTTAACTGTAGGTCTTATTTTGCAATTTTTTACTGAAAACTTAGTACCATTGTATCAACATTTTAGTTTCAACCCGGCAGTATATTCTCTACTATTATTTAGTTCATAATGCTCAAATATCATTCTTACATTATCACAACATTGTTAAGGGCTACCAACATAGTTTATATCCAGGGTATTTTCCATGCCTAAACCACCATATTGATATAGTATATATAGTGCTTAAATTGACCAGCAAATTGATAAACCCCATTTATGTCTACAATTAAGACTTATTACCACCCAGAATAGCCTGGATTTGCGATACAGTCTTGCCCTTAGTCTCAGGGATCAAGAAAAATACGAAGAAGGTGCAAATGATCATGAATGCCGCGAAGAACCAGAAACAACTGTAGATACCTAGAGCAAGCTTCATGATGGGGAAGCAGAGAGTCACCACAAACACCAACATCCAGTTGGCGATGACAGTGACTCCAGTCGCAGCGCCACGAAACTCCACAGGGAACAATTCGGCCATCATCATCCAGGGTATAGGACCAAAGCCCATGGAGAAAGAAATGATAAACAAGACCAAACACACCAACGGCAGCCAGCCAACTGCAGCCACATTGTAATTATCATGCTGAAGTTTGAAGTAGATCCCGAGGATGATCAAGCAGAGGCCCATGATAATAGAACTTTGGAGGAGAAGGATTCTGCGACCAGCCTTGTCGACGAAGACAGAGGAGAAATAGGTGGCGATAGTTTGGACGACACCGACGATGATGGTGGCGATGACCGGGGGGATGTCGGAGCCGGCGGACTGGAAGATGTTGTTGGTGTAGAAGATGACGGCGTTGATGCCGCTGAACTGCTGGAAGAACATGAGGCCGAGGCCGCAGATGAGCGCCATGCGGGACGCGCGGTTGGTTACCATGCTCATCATGCCGGCGCGCTGCCGGGCCGCGTCGTCCACCTGGAACATAGCATTAATTATTAAAATAAAACTACTTTTTAAGGGTACCGCTGAATTGCCCGTAAAAATGTAATACGAAAATAGATCGTGATTCAAATAGAATTTATTCAAATTGTGTTAATATTCGGATTCGGATACCATTAATCTAGGGTGCTATCCTACAATTAGGAGTATGGATTAGATTCCCAGGTTGAGTAGTGAATTTCATACTAAATATCTATGAAATTCTCAGTCTGCCCGTGACCATGAATGTTGTAAGGGCTCCGAAGCTTAATTTTATAAAAGTATTGTTATTGAAATTGATGTCTAGAGGGAGTTAGTAACTTCAAGATAAATGCCAGTAACAACGACTACATAATTAGGGAAAGCCTTACATCTTTCTGCATCTCTTCAAGTTCTGAAGTGAGGTCAGCGTCAGGTCCTCGTAGCCAGCGTAGAGACTTTTCCGCATCGCGCCTCCGGTTTTTGCCCAGCAGGTACTGAGGAGTTTCAGGCATCCACCTGCAGGTCATAGGTTATTGCTAGCTCAGTCAAACATCCAAAGTGAAACTCTGCTGCTGGAATTTGGGGTGGTACTTGTTGCCAAATATTCTGCTGGTAAGAGCTAAGCAAACATTACTATGTACCGGTTAGGGTTGCCAGGACTATAAAAAGAAAAGCCGGACACAGATATTTAGCCGGACATTTTGCCCTGAAAGCTTGACACACTGGTTTTGCAAAGAAAAAAAAACGGTCTCAAGATGACAACGCACTAGTAGATAGTTTATTACCCGATTGCACCAGAAGGAGGGTTACAGGTTACACACCATCACGCCTGTATTCCCCGAGAGGATAGACAGAGGCGTACTAATGTACACCAAAAGTTCGCCGGTATGTTTATGTCCTGTGTAAAAGGGGGCGAGCCTATTGCCATTAACCGGGTACAAATTCCATCCGATCTGCTACTGAGAATTTCGTAGAAAATCCCAATAATACTTTGCTCGACTCTAGGAATCGAACCCAGGTCGAGCGTAGGAGTCACGCTCAGAACTACTTGGATAATAATGCAGTTTATTTATGTTTTCGTATATACTCGTACCTTACACTGTATTAATGTTTTTAGATAAGAGTTTGATTCTTTATTATTAAACATATCTTTGTTTTAAACGTAAGTCTTGTCACTACGACCACGTGTTACATTTAAGTAAGCAAGTTTCAGAGCAATCGGTAAAGAACTTTCGTAGGATTTTAGATTTAACATAAACGAGATTAGATTGAACATTTATATATTACAAGATTTTCAATAGGTACTTATTCACATGATTACATCCTTACTATCCTAATATTATAAATGTGAAAGTTTGTGAGTATGGATGTGTGAATGTATGGATGTTTGTTACTCTTTCACGCCAGAACGGCTGAACGGATCTGGATGAAATTTCGCACAGAGACAGATATTAGTCTGGAATAACACATAGGCTTTTTATCCAAGTCGGATCCAATTCTGAAATACACACAGATAAAGTCGCGGGCAGAAGCTAGTTATTTATATAAATACAACTGAAGTTATTTTTAGTTCAACGACAATGCAGCTGAACTTTACAACTGTGTTGTCATGAATATTGATTCTTCGAATGGTTAATTAAGTAACGCTTGACGTAAGTATTTTAATGTGTATAACAATTCGTTAATGGTAGCCAGAAGCCCAAAAAGCATGTTGACCAGTTTAACTTTAGGGTATCAGTATTGCGGTATTGCCAAGAAATTGTATTGCGGAAATCTAATGATAAAAAGTGCGCATCTGAAGTTAGAAGTTGCGAAAACGTCAAATAATTTGTGTTCTATGTAAAAATATCAAAATCAGTACGGACAAGACGCGCACTGTTATTTGGGGTACTTAAAAACAACTATGTTTCACTTGAAATAAAACAACTTTTTACGGATTTTATCGCGTTGAATTTATATCATTTAATTCCCAACGTTTCGGATCCTTTACAGTATCCATGGTCTGTGATGAGCAACATCTGGCTGCAGAGCTTCAACATGTCAAGCAAGTACTGCACGACAACAAGCTCCGAATACCGTGCCCTTCAAGCCGCTGAACAAGATCAGTCAGTTCCTACCACCTGTCAAGTGCCATATACCATCATTTAGAAGTAGATATCACCGTAAGGGCGATAATTTCATGGAATAAGTGTATCTAATAATGCATTTAAACCGAGGATGCAGATAAGATGCAGGAGTGTACAAGTTTGATTGTGATTGCGGTCTCTCATACACAGGCCAAACTAAAAGAAGCATAGGGACCGCGTAAAAGAACACATCGCCGATGACAAACACCGCTGTTCCAAGAAGTCAGCAGTTTGTGAACATAATCTTGACAAGGCCCAGCACTACATAAAATTTGATAAACCACAAGTCTTCGCGATAGAAAACTGATTCCTACCTAGAATGATTCGCGAGACTATTGAAGTTAAAAAACACCCAAATTTAAATAGAGAATATGGCTGACTCTTACCACCTGATTGGAACCCCATTATAGATTCCATTAAATCAAGCCTAAAACTGCAAAACCGAAGGATACGGACGATACGGTGAGCTAGTTCTGCGTGAATCGGATCGCCAATAATTAACAAAAATGTAAGGTAGCTGTTAGTAATTGTAACACTAAGACGTCCAACATCTTAGTATACCAGTGGATGCTGTAAAGGATCCCAAACGTCGGGAATTAAATAATATCAATACAACGCGATAAAATCCGTAAAAAGTAATTTTATTTAAATGTCTAATATTCGTGTAATTCTCAGAAACCAGTATGTACCCCTTACCAGAAAACAGCTACAAGTAGTACAGGGAAGACTGCACAAATGATAGACAGAGTCCTCCAGTGTGTCCACCCGCCCACCACGAAGGTGAAGAGAATGCCCACGGTCAGGAACAGCTGGAAGAAGGCGCCCAGTGACCCTCGGATGGAAGTCTCCGCTATTTCGCCGATGTACATTGGAGCCGCGACACAGGTGCCACCTGGAAGGAGATACGAAGGTTACTGAGGATATCCACGGAGGGTAATCCGGTATGATTTTGGTTCCTTACCGACTTATAGGTGTACCATTAACCGGGCACAAATCAAAGCTCCGAGCTGCGGCTATTTGCTAGCCCCCAATAAACTAAACCCCAATAACACGGCTCGACCTGGAAATCAAACCCAGGACCTCTAGCGTGGCAATCACGCTCACGACCATTAGAATAACGAAAAACATAACATAACACTATACATTTTGTTTCTATTCGTTGACGCAACCGTTTAATTGTAACTTGTATAGTTGTATATGACAGGGGATACTTTTTGGGATGCGGACGCTTAGAACATCTCGAGGCGTTCGAATCCCGGTAGGATAGCAGCAAGCTGCATTTTTGTGATGTGCCAAATGCAAACCACAGAAGAGCAACCGGTGCGTTTATTCACGATCTCGGAGCTCCCTCCACAATGTGATATGGATAGCCGTATGTTTTTAGTCGGTAGGAATCAGACATAACCCTCCGCCTCTCCTTTTGAGAGACGGTGGGCATCCGAGAGGATTTTTATACGGAAAAAATAGAACCCCTGGACTAATAATGATTATCAAGCCTTACCAGTCGCCAGTCCAGCAAAGAACCGAGCAGCAATCAACATGCCAGCACCATTGGCGAAGATCGTCAGGAGCCAGTTAATCAGGAACGGTACAGCGAGGATCAGCACAGTGGGCCGCCTGCCCACCTTCTGGGCAAGCACGCCCACGGGTAGCGCGCTGATCGCCGCCCCGATGGCCAGGATTGAAGATACTAAGGAACCTGGAAAGCGAAGTAATTTATTAAGGATATGGTTATTTATTACACATGGTTAAAATAGCCACATTAGTTAAAGACACCGTTATGTTTCGTACTGTTTACAGTCAGATTGACTTATATGATAGACCCAACAGGACAGCACGAGTAGGGTTGCCAGGCACAATAACAAAAAAGGTGGACACAGCTTCATACTTAGCCGGATATTTTGCCTTGAAAGCCTTTCACACTGGATTTTGAAAGATAAAATATTTTGATACTTTTATTTACGGAAGTCGCTCGCGCGGTTTCGTTCAGCATCTTTTGGCAGGGTGGGGTTGACCAAAAGTATAACAAAAGTCGGACAGGCCGGACTTGTATATATTCGGCCAGACACAAAAGCCGGACACGTGACAAACCTAAGCATGAGACGTAAGAGTTCCGCGGACCGAATTTCCCATACAAATGTAAAACCAAAATAAATCGTAATTCAAACCCAATTTGATCAAGTTGTGTTATTATTCGGATTGCGATACCCTTAATCTAGGTTCCTACTGAACCATTTTGTCCAGAATACTTCACTGGAAATAAATGTAAGCGAATGCATTTCTTGATAACTTTACTAAGTTTGGAACGATTTTCCGGTCGTTTATTTCCAGTGAAGTACTAGGAGATGCAATGGTACGGTAGGAACCTAGACAAACGGTATCAGAAACTGAATAATACACAATTTGATAAAATATTGTTTGAATTATGATTTATTATTACGTTTTTGTGAGCAATTCAGGCTCCGTTAGAATTGGGTAGGTAGCGTTTGAGTACCTATTTAGACCGTCGTTGTAATCAGTGTTTATGTTTAGGTTTTTGCTTAGCAGTATGTCGTGGAACCAGAGCTCGCCGAACGCCGTGTGCGTTTATTCGACATGAGTCCGATATAAACTTGCATCTTTCTTGATAAGGGCCCGAGTATATTTTAAATAGCCTAAAAAAACGAAACAAAACAGTTTACATAAATTTCCATTCAACTTTCATTTACGCAATTTAGGATTCATGAAGTCATTGTTACATTAAATAGCAGAACAGTTGCTGCCAGACTACGTAGGTCTTACGTCACATCACAGATGTCGCGATAAGATGGCGCACATTAGATTTTTTTGAATAAGCTTAAAATAATAACGCCTTAAATCAGTGATCAAGTCTTAAAAGGTTAATGAACTGAAACAAATTTTATAAAAAGCGGCGGTAATGTCTAGGGCGTCGGACTTGCGATCATGTGGTTGCCGGTCCGAAACCCACCTATTTCACTACCGACGTGAACCCACTCGTAACACAAGCATCATTTTTCACTCGCTCTTTTTTCAAATTCGCCCACAAAATCATTGTTTCATTAAACTAGGAATACCATGATATATGAAGAGATTACGTAAACTCTGTTCAACAAATCCAGGATGACGTATCATCATAAATAAATACGTACGTACGTACCTACGTAAGTACGCAAATAGAGACACACGCCCACGAGCCACGGTCATACATCAAGAGTTACGTAAATGTGGGCCGGCCAGATAAACGCAGTTGACTGCCCTTTATCACAGGATGGCCCGTATTGTTAAATTTGAGATATGTAACTATAATTTGTAGTTTCTTTATTCAAATAAAAACATAAAATTGATTCTCGTATAAACACAGGCACCTATGAAATGTCCAGTAGCTTTAGGTGCTTCCTGAGAAAAACCTCGAATGGTTCTTATAATAAAGGTACAATATAGTTATTTGAGTGAAGGAAAAATTCAATCGCGGGCAGGATTCGAACCTGCGTCTTCTGGTTAGATACACCAGGCGCTCTGACCGCTAAGCCACCGCGAGTCCCACCCGCTTGATCGAAATTTGCCTTCATATTCTGAATTTACGTCATACGGTTCGAATCCTGCCCGCGATTGAATTTTTCCTTCACTAAAATAACTTTATATTCTTAGCGTGGAAAATGCAAAAAAAAACCACAAAAAGATAAGGTACAATATACTTTTTATTAAGAATTGCAGTTGCAATTGTATTCCCTTCCAAATAAACACAGATTTCATATACACTTCTGATAAGATTTGATAAAAATTACTTTGTGTGGCCTGATTCTACTGGCCGTGCGTTAACTGATATTACTTGTGATGCGTGTTTCTCATGTAAGTGAATATTATATTCTTATGAGAAATAAATCAAATTATACTAGAAAAATTGACGAGCATACCTGCAAAGTAGTTAGTAGTTTTTTTTTAAATAAAATTTAATATATTTGTTTACACTTTTCTGCGGAGGCGTGTCTAAAAAAAGTCTCGTGAGTGTACGTCACTACTTGTATCTTGTGCCAAGAAAAATGTTTTGTATCTTCATTGTGAATAATTATTGATAAACAACACGTATTTTCTGTTATTTTTGTAAATCTAGCATTTCCATTGCCTACATTCATTCAATGATAATTATACATTAACATAACATACCATCACGTTTGTATTGCCCGAAGGGTTAGGTAGAGGCGTACCACAGTTTGCCTGGTATGTTTTGATCCCATGTTATAGGGATCGAGCCTATAGCCATTAACCGGCCACAAATCCAGACTCCGAGCTGCTACTGAGAATTTCATAGAATTATCATTTCTATGAAATTCGATACCGAAAAATTTTCTTGGCGCTAGAGTCACTGGGTTCGATCTCCAGGTCGACCTGGAGATCGAACCCAGTGACTCTAGCGTAGCTTTCGCGCTTGAGACTAGACTAATGAGGCAGTCAATAATCGTATTATGGCGAGGGTGGTGTTCAATGTAATGAACTGTGGGGCAAAGGCCACACAAAGCAATTCTTATGAAGTACATATTCAATTCATATTTAGAATTCGAAGAAAATTATCTTGGCAATCGAGCAAGAGATACAAAATAATATTAACCTTTGAAAATAGAGTCGTTTTTTTAATTCTTCTGCAGTCGACAGAACAAAAGAATTTCCACCGATTTTTTGCTTAGTTGCGAAATTGGAATAGGGTTCGGATTTCTGGTGGCAGAAATACACGTACTTCCACTAAATCTTGTGTGTGTGTGAATATCCTATGAAGATTGGCTCAATGGGTCAATCTCCACAGGATATTCGCAAATTAGTACTTACCTAGTTTCTTTTTAAATAAGACATAATATCCTCAATACTTACATCTTTTGTGTAAAATATCCTTATTTATACTATTCTGCGGAGGCGTGTCTTTAAAAAAGTCTCGTGATGGTAGATACGTCACAGTATCGTGTGCCAAGAATGTTTTTTGGTATGCATTGAGAATATTTATTAACAACGCGTAGGTAACTACTTTCTGTTGTTTTTGTAAATCATGGGACAATCTGGCAATTTATTAAACTGCCTACATTCACACTGTGACGCTATAACTAAGGAAAGAAAGAAAGAAAACTTTTTATTTTGGACTCGCTTACACGTTAAACATTATAAATTTAAAAACAATAAAGCGACCCTGCGTGAGGCCAAAAAAGGTCCCTATCTCAGCATAATGCTGCAATATTAAAACAAAAGCATAATGCCGCAGCGCTGGTTTTCAGATACGGCCTACGATAAGTTGTGATGCCACGGCTAAGGGTAAGTACAGAATAAAAATCAGTCTTAATATTTTTAATTAGAAGGCGTTGGGGTAAATTTTCGTATTAGGTACCAATATTGGGGTAAATATGAATATCAAACATAAATACCTACATCATCGCGCGCGACCTCTAGGTGCCTACAATAACAGTACTATTCTATATGTCCCAGCTTGTTTACAAGTATTATTATACATACACCAGTTAATGGGAGGCGTGTGTGTTTTGTTTAGCCACAAAAATAGATCACAGATGGCATGCCAAATATTGAGGTAATATGTCCAAGAGATGGTTGCAAAACACAAAAGCACAGTCAATAGACATAATTTTACACACTTGAGAATAAATTATTTTATTATTTAACTTAAAAATATTTAAACAAATGTCCAAGGTATACTCTCCACCGCAAGTAAAAGAACACCTTACCCACACTTTATATTATAGGCACCTACTTTACATTGTATGTAGTTACACTGATTTAAATTATAAAATGACTCATAATCACTTGTTGCATAAGGTGTGGTCTGTTAGCAATAAGATATCTGTACTATTATTACATAAATAAAGATTTTAGCGCGCTATACGAGTATCTCACGCATAATAGAGCAACACCTCTATTATGATGGAACTTTAATACCTCAATGGTTGCAAACGCCATGCACACTGCATCGACAGTCGTAATATTTAAATATACATCATATTCGCAAATATTTTCACCGAAGGACTGAGATGGGCCTTGCGTTAACAAACTGTGGGGGCAAGAATTGTTTAGGTACGTAAGCTAACTAGATAAACAGGGTGACTTTGTTTTATAGGTAGTTTTTTAACGAGCAGGCCCCCTGCAACACTAAAGAAGTTTCTCATGCTTTGGAGCGCCTAAGGACTGCAGTCTGCCAGAGCCGCAGCAATCGAGGGGGAACTGGTTCTCACGCGCAATAGTTTAGACACACACCTAGGAGTTTTGCGATAGACTCCGACGTAAGGGTGGTCGCCAGCCAGTCAGACCCCAATAAAAATTATACGGTATGGTGGAATATGGGTTTGTAAACGCATCCACGATCTATGAGGAATCCTAGTATGGAGAAACGTTTAAAAAAGGGAAAAAAATAGTGACTTAGGGGAAAAATAGGAGCTGAATTATTTTTTTACTACCTACTTTTCGTTTGAAATAAATGAAAAGTAGGTGTACATAGTAAAATTCTACTAAGTAGGTACTACTAGCATCTCTTTCCGTCACCTCTTTCATTTGATTTTAAAATAAATCTGTTATTAATCTAAACAGCGTAGGTACTAGGTACCTTTAAATACAAAATACTTAATACAATTATATTTAATACATGACTCCAGTTACTGTATGCAGAAAATTTCGAGGAAAACAAATGCATTAATTAGGTTTATCAACATGTTGAAATTTACCAATGAAGGCTGCCGGTAAAGTGAATTTTCCTGTTTTTTAAATAACTGACGTACATTTCGAAAGTGTATGCGCCGGCGCAGTCGTATATTTAAACTTGTGACGTGTTTTAAGTCGCAACCGCTGCACTCGATGACGGGTGCTCGGTACTCGGGGAAATTACTCTAAAACCACTCTCAGCTGATATTTTCAATTTTTTTTTAAGTGGTCCTTCAAAAGTAACAACTACATTGCTTATTCTCTAAATACAGGCTGTGAATTATCTCTCATTCATTGAATTGATAGTGTGGAGGGGGCGAGGTATGTTGCCCCTCACACCAAAGGGAGGATCCTCCGACCAGGCGGGTGTTTTGCCTGGCGGGCCACGGCCCGACGGTTGATGTCGGGCGGTTGTATATATGCAGGTTGCGATGCAAACTTCACTTGCGCGATTCAGGACTTGTCCAGTTTGTATGTAGCGCGGTAGATGTCGCTACAATAGCAATGTGCGTTGCACATGATTTTAATTAACCGACTTAAAAAAAGGAAGGGGTTCTCTATTTTTTAGTTTATTTATTGCCTGTATGTTACGCTATATCTTCACCGATTGTGGACTAATTTAAATTATTCATTTTAGGGTTCCGTACCTCAAAAGGAAAAAACTGAACCATTATAGGATCATTTTGTTGTCCGTCCGTCTATCTCAATATTCAATCCTTCCTAATATTATAAACGTGAATGTTTGTGAGTATGGATGGATGTATGGATGTTTGTTACTTTTTCACGTCAAACGGCTGCACGGATTTGGATAAAATTTGGCACAGAGATAGATTATAGTCTGGAATAACACATAGGCTATCTTTACCCTGGTCGGAACCAGTTCTGAAGTCCACACAGACAAAGTCGCGGGCAGAAGCTTGTAGTCAATATTTGTCTGTGTGTCTGGCTGTCAGAACCCTTTATCTCGGGAACGCGTGGAGGTATCGAGTTGAAATTAAAACCACATACCGTCTTTAGTCCCTTGAAGCTGTAAAAAAATCAAACTTCTAAGATAACATAATAAACAGATACGGCCGTTTATGACTCCCTTGAGAGTGTCGAAAAATACTCAAAGTTTATAGGGTATTTTCTGTTGACCTAGAACTATGAAATTTGGCAAGTAATACCGTCTTATACTGTAAGTATAGGAAAAAATTAAAGATTGTACCTACTCCTGAAGTAGTCCCATTAAACGTTGGTGAAGATCTGATTCCAAAATATAGAACAAAATAAAAATATACGATGAAGAAATTGTTAGAGAAAAAAATTACACTCTTTGTTAACTTATATCTTTTTGTGATTTTTTTGCATTTTCCATGCTAAGATTATTAAGTTATTTTTTTAGTAAAGGAATTCTACTTACTTTCCCTTCTTTTCTTTACTCTAAAATTGTTTAAATCACTATGTTAATTATTTACTTTATCTTTGACTGCCTCATTAGTCTAGTGGTCCCAAGCGCGACTGCTACGCTAGAGGTCCTGGGTTCGATCCCCAGGTCGAGCAAAGTGTTATTGGGTTTTTCTATGAAATTCTCAGTAGCAGCTCGGAGTCTGGATTTGTGCCCGGTTAATGGCAATAGGCTCGCCCCCTATTACATGGGACCTAAACATACCGGCGAACTGTGGGTGTACATTAGTACGCCTCTGCCTAACCCTTCGGGGAATACAGGCGTGATGGTATGTTATGTTACTTTATCTTATTCAGTGTCCGTAATTTTTAATATGCTTTATTTTGTTATATTTTTAACCTCTACAAGTCTAGTACATATTTATATGTGAAATTAACTTAAAAAGTTATTTTTAATATTAGTTTTCAATGGGTAGTTAAATATTGCAATAACTTTAGATAAAGTGAACAGATTTAAATACAATTAAGCTCAAAAGTTGCCTTATGAAGTATCATACGGCAACTTCTCTGAATAATTAAGGATGTTCTAAGAAAAGTATGGAAAAAACAATATCCCTCTTTTTTGCGCAGTTGTAGTTGGATAAAAAGTACCCTAAACGTTGACCAGGCTCATAATCTACGTATACACCAGATTTCATAGAAATCCGTCAAGTAGATCTTGAGTTATAAACGAACATACAGAAATACATACATACAGACAGACATTTTTTCCAAAAACCATTAATACGGCTTCAGTATCGATTAATTAGTCTTCTCCACTTATTTTTTCCCAATTATGGTGCAATTACAGACACGCTACACACACTTTTCTATAGACTTATTATATGTATAGGTTATGATAAGTTAGTTAAGTGTAAGTAGTTACGATATACCTAACTATAGAGTATTGGTATACTTCACCGACTATCAAAAACATTAGGGAGGTTATCGGCCTGTTTTATCGCTGTATTTCTCTTTTAAAATATTTGATAAAGATAACGTAGGAAAACATTCTCTATAATTACTCCATTTGGTACAACATTAGACAAAATAATAACAGCAAATTATTTATAGTTATAAAATATAATAATTCGCCGACATAGCTCAAAGGATTAGCAAACTTAAGTGGCAGTGCTCACATAGCTCGTAGAACTGACGGCCGCTGGAGCAGAAAGGAGACCACGCACATGAAAGCCCAGTGTGGGACGACCTCCAACGAGATGGACGGACAACCTGGTAAAGGATGCAAATCCCTGTCGAAGTCTTTGGGGGAGCCCTTTGTTTAGCAGTGGACTTCTATTGACTGATATGATAATGAAACCTATAACCGATACGAGGAAAAAAGACGACTTTTCAAACATGCCTAAATGCGGTCGGTCTACGTTGTGTACTTATTTTCACGAATATGGGTTTCATTAGAAAAATTGTTGAGTACGACGGGTACTCAACAATTACCTCTGCATTTCGTACATGACTGCATTTTTCATTTGTATAAAAGGTAGGTATTTATTAATATTTTATGTGGGGGAGCCATGCTTCGGCACAAATGGGCCGGCTGGACCGGAGAAAACCGTCGTGAAACAACGCTTACGTTGTGTTTCGCCTAGTGAGTGAGGCCTTTAAAAGGTCGGCAACGCACTTGTGACTCCTATGGTGTTGCGGGTGTCCATGGGCGGCGGTAATCGCTTACCACCAGGCGATCCGCCTGTTCGTTTGCCCTCCTATCCCATAAAAAAAAGGTTATTTGATGCGTTGAATGTCAAAATGGACGTGGTTTCCCATCGATATTATCAAACTTACTTTCTTTGGTATCCAGCAGGAAGTCGGCGGGTTGTCCCAGAGAGTTGATGAAGCTGGAGTTGCCGGTAGCAGTCTCGTTCAGTGCTGTGGCGTTGAGGGCCGTGCCGTTTACCACGGTTACGTTCTTGAATGGCTCCAGCTGGGGCAGCGCCGGAGATGTCCACGCCAGGATCGTGCCGCCCGCCACTGCACCAATTGCCGCTGTGAAAAGCATTTTTTACATAATATACCAACACATTTATATTCCGTAAATTGTTAGGCAGAAAGTTTAGATTCAAAACTCGCCGCCCGGTACGTTTACCTCCATTGTACAATTTTTTTTTTTTTAGAAGACTGCATGGCGCGGTTGAACTCTCTAGGGATGAGGAATAGGGTAGTTCTAAGATGAGTACCGGGTCATGCGGGCATCATTGGCAATGAACGTGCCGATGAACTCGCAAGGGCCGGGGCTAGTAGCACGCAGCAGGGACCAGAGCCCTTCTGTGGAATACCAAAAGCCCTAGCTCAAAGAACCCTGACGGGTCATAGTTTTGAGAATGCCATCAAGCTCTGGTCGGAATCGCCAGGCATGAACCACTCCAAAGCTCTAATTAAAGCCTATTGAAACGCCACTCCACCTTCTTGGGGAATGCGGATCGCTAATACACAAGCGTAGTGTTATTCTAGGGAAACACATCTTAAGCCCGGATGAAATAAAGGAGCTCACCCCTAAGAAAATCCTGCAGTTCATAATAGCTGCAGGATTCAGCGGTGAACTCTAACTCAACCAGTGGCGATCACAATAGACCGACAGCGGTCGCAGTGCAGCAGTGATACTATAGCCGCAATCAAACAATAAAAAAAAAATTGTACAATAAGGTCGGAATAACTGTGCGCTTCTGAAATTATTCACAAGTGGTTTTGCAATGGTAAATTCTAAAATAAAAACGCGATACAAGCCTAATGACTAGGGCGTCGGACTTGCGATCATGTGGTTGCCGGTTCGAAACCCACCCATTTCACTACCGACGTGAACCGACTCGTAACACAAGCATTTAGCTTAGCACGAGGGGTTAACAAGAATACTAGTAATGTGCGACCCACATTGCTAGTATTATCTTTGAATTCGGGTCGTAAATCGAATTCGTTATTCGCATTGTACTTACTAATATCGATATTTTTACGCGCACCGTTGACCGAAATTTAGTAGGGGGCGAGTCTATTGCCATTAACCGGACACAAATCGAAACACCGAGCTGGTATTGAGAATTTCGTAAAAAAAAAACCATAACACTACTCGATCTGGGACTTGAACCAAGGACCTCTAGCTAGGGTAGCAGTCGTGCTTACTATACGACAACATACATATATGGGATTTATGTACCTAATACAATAAATGACAATAACCACCGTCAATCTTGTCATCACGATACGTGTTCGGATAATATATATCTTGGCACAACCATATCGCTAGAAATAATGATTAGACCATCAACGCATAAAATTAATAATGGCAGATTTCATTCATGAATTTTGTCGAAATGGCAACCGGGCTGCACTTCGAGTGCCTAATTTTTAACTTTTATTCGTGATAGGCTTACGCTTGACCGCCAGTTCGCCTGATGTTAAGCGATACTGCCAGGGCCGTTTTTAACCGATTGAAGGCCTTCGACACTCTAGGATAATGGGGCCCCAGTGACAATGTTATGTCAGGGGACTATTTTTTTTGCATTAATATGGATCGCGGGGCACTGGGCATTTGCCCATAGTGCTCAATAGACTCTGAGACTAGATCTCACGTGGGAGAGCCATGCTTCGGCACGAATGGGCCGGCTCGACCGGAGTGATACCACGGCCTCACAGAAAACTGGCTTTAAACAACTCTTACGTTGAGTTTCGCCGAGTGAGTTAGGTTACCGGAGGCCCAATCCTCTTTTAAAAGGTCGGCAACGCACTTGTGACGCCTCCTCTGTTGCGGGTGTCCATGGGCGGCGGTAAGCGCTTACCATCAGGTGATCCGTCTGGTAGTTTGCCCTCCTATCACATAAAAAAAAGAAAAGAAGACCTACTCGGGAAGCACATTCCACATTACAGCGGTACGCATGATAAAAGTGGACCTAAAGCGTTTCGTTCGGGTTTTTGGAATGTCCACCATGTATCGATGACGCTTTTTCGTGCTTCTGGTCGTCCGATAGTAGAAAATACGTAATGCCTAATACCGGGACATAGAAGTATAGAAGTTACTACCGGACTAAGGTCCCGCTTCATCAAATTTAATTATAAGGTGTTTATTTGTACCTAAAAATTCATGGTAAATATAAAAAAAATGTGCTTAATCATATAAATTTACTATGTATGAAAAAAATAGAGGTACTGCGATTGCTACGTTAAAGGTCCTGGGTTCGATTCCCAGGTCGAGCAATGTGTTAGTGGGTTTTTCTATGAAATTATCCGTAGCAGCTCGAAGTTTAGATTTGTTCGCGTTTAATGACAATAGGCTCGCCCCCTATTACATAGGGCCTAAACATACCAGCAAACTGTTTGTACATTAGTACACCTCTGCCTAACCCTTCGGGGAATACAGGCGTGATGGTATGGTGACTATTGACATTTTGTATGCGTCTTAATGAAGTGCCAAGTTACGTTGAATATTGTACACGTAAATATAAATAGATTGACAATTGTAGTGTAGCCAACCTTTATTAAAATCGATAATGCAACACTTATTTTTGTTAATGACAATCGTCTTACTTCCTACAGTCATCAATCTTTCTCAAAGAGGACGATAATGCCCCCTTACGGGCGCTGGAGGCCTTCAGGGATGTTAAAAAATATGGGGGCGCTACAAAAAGAAATAAGTTTGAGAACCTCTGACCTACATGATAATTGTGTCAACTCTACTTTCATAAGTTGGGGATCTCAGATGCGGTTGAATATATCGGTTTGACACATTCATTTCATTATTTTTTTCTTTATTTTTTGAGGAGGTGAGCGATCGTAGTCTGCATATTAAGACTACATGGTCCTGACATTGTAAGAACAATGTTATAATTGTTATTTAGAGGAGTATCTATGAAGTTTCTTGCCGGTTCTTTTCTATAAGACCCACTATTTGGAACCGTGCACCTAATTTTGACAATTGAAAGTGTAATATTGGTCTCATTGAAATAAAACATTTGCCTTTGATTTTACCCACTAATAAATACTATAAATGCGAACCCCCGGAATCGTATTACTCCTCTTCATCCACCACTCCGAAGAACTGTACTTGGAGCCAACTCACGAAGATTATGTAGGCTAGTGAATGATTGTAGTGACCTCGTAGACTTAAGGACTTACTAGGCCGATTCCGATCGACACTGATTAAATATTAATCTCACAAATAAAAATATATAAGACTTATCAGATAGATAATTAATTTTTCACCATTGTTTAGCTTAATAACTAACGCACGTACAAAAAAAAAATAATCAGTAAGCACCAAGACTGTAAACGTAAATAAGCAAATGTTGTATTTACCTATAATTGTTTGTTACATTATGTTCTAGTCCTATGATCCTTATTTGTATTATTATCGTGTAAACAAATGTTGGTAACTCTAAATAACATGACATACCATCACGCCTGTATTCCCCGAAGGGTTAGGCAGAGGTGTACTTAATGTACACCCACAGTTCGCCGGTATGTTTAGGTCCCATGTTATAGGGGGCGAGCCTATAGCCATTAACCGGGCACAAATCCAGACTCCGAGCTGCTAATGAAAATTTCATAGAAAAACTCAATAACACTTTGCTCGACCTGGGGATCGAACCCAGGACCTCTAGTGTAGCTGTCGCACTTGGGACCATTAGACTAATGAGGCTAATGAGTCTAATGAGTCTAGTGAGACTAATGAGTCTCTAAAGATAACTCTAAATAAATAAATAAATAAATAAAATAACACTGTCTGTCTATCTGTTACGTTTCCATTACTAAACCGCTGAACGATTTTTGATGATTTTTGGTATAGAGATATAGATAATAGGTAGGTTTCGTTTTACTTCTGACAGCTAAAATCTATCCAAAGATTAGAAGCCGCACCATGTCGTGTTAAATTTGGAGCTGTTACACAGTAAATAACTGAAACATAAAAAAATATAGGAATATATACAACGATTCCGACCCGTGAAGATATTGTTAGATTAGATTAATATAGATCTCCGAGAATGACACAATTTGTAAATAACAAAAATGTAAGATAGCTGTTAGTAATTGCAAAATTAAGACGTCTAACAACTTAGTCTGACGTGACCATGGATGCTGTAAAGGATCCGAAACGTCGGGAATTAAATAATATCAATACAACGCGATAAAATCCGTGAAAATAGTTTTATTTCAATGTCTAATATTCGCGTAAGTGTAAGAAACCAGTACATTTTGTCTCGTAAAAAATCCTTTGGGATATAAACGAAACCGCTGACAACAGTTAGTTATAAACAGGTCAACGTACTGATAAGGTGTCCCGGGGTAAGCAGAGGTCATGCTTGCATTGAGCGACTGATTGTAAACAACAGTGAGCCTAATGAATAATTACTCAGTCAAATTAAACAATAGCTACTATTTACAATTCACGTTGTTTTGTTTATAACGTCAATAGAATGCGTACATACTTCACGCCTGTATTCACTGAAGAGTTAGGCAGAGGTGTAGATACTAATATATGCCCTATGTTTCATCATCATCAGCCTATATTCGTCCACGTAGGCCACTCCTAGTGAACGCCACAGATCCCGATCCTGGACTTTCCTCATCCAGTCACTGCCAGCTGCCTTCCGCAAGTCGTCACTCCACCTGGCCGGCGGGCGCCCTACTCTAGTGTGCCTAGACGCCAGTATGTTAAAGTCTCTTATAATAGTGGGCGAGTCTATTGACACTAACTAGGCACAAATTCAAACTCCTTGCTGCTACTAAGAATTTCATAGAAATAGAAAAAGTCAATTACACTGCTCGACTTCGGAATCGAACCCAGGACCTCTAGAGTAGCATTCGCGCTCAGTACCACTAGGCTAACGAGACACTTCTAGAGTCTATTGAAATTAACTGGACACAAATCCAAACTCATTAGTCTATTGTTCCCAAGCGCGACTGCTACTCTAGAGGTCCTGGGTTCAATCCCTAGATCGAGCAAAGTGTTATTGGGTTTTTCTATGAAATTCTCAGTAGCAGCTCGGAGTCTGGATTTGTGCCCGGTTAATGGCAATAGGCTCGCCCCCTATTACATGGGACCTAAACATACCGGCGGCGAACTGTAGGTGTACATACGCCTCTGCATAACCTTTCGGGGGATACAGGCGTGATGGTATGTTATGTTAAAAATCCAAACTCCAAGTTACTGCTGAGAATTTCATAGTAAAACTCATTAACACTGCTAGACTTCGGAATCGACCAGGACCTCTAGCGTAGCATTCGCGCTTAGGACCACTAGATATAATAATTAGGTACCTATCCTACACTAATTCTACTCTAGGCTTAGTGTAGAATTTATTTTTTTACCTGCAACGGCAGCTATGTACTGGTTCACTTTTCTGGTCTGTCCGCCCTTCTCCTGGACGGAGAGCATATGCATCGTCGGCTTATCCATCTCTGATCAGTTATGATGGCCTGGTACTCAGCATTCTGAAACAATAAATTTTAAACTGCAATGATTTTTTTAGAGAGAAGAGGTCGTCCGTCACACAGCATCAACATACAATAATCCCTTAAATACAACGTTCTATGCATGTCCTGTGATTGGACCTATAGTCTATCTTCAGCCTAGCCACCTAATTATAAAGATGGAGCTTACAGGGCCCTGTCTGCCTTCTATGTACTCAAATCTCGTGGACTAAAATTAACACTTGAAGTTTCGAGGAATCATAATAAGAATTGATTCGTGGGAACAATATTAAACTTTAAAATATATATTCACACTGACTTATAATAACTAAAGACTTAAGTTTCACTTTTCGTTTAAATATCCTGTTTTTAATTCTTGTCTAAATTGATGTTTTGACCTTCACAAGTTTCTCCATTCCACTTGTTATTAGCTGAATCGTCATCGGCAAACATGCCATAAAAAAATTGATTCTTAAACTTGTAATTGTACGGAATTCATTTGATTTAGAGGAAAGCTGGATTGGATGTCATCAACTAAACCTCCAGCCCACAAAGTAAAAATCAAATGTTTTTATTCAATTAGGACATTATTACAGGTACTTTTGAATTGTCCTATTCTAGGTGTATGTTTCCAGATAGTGGGTCTTATGGAGGAGAATCGCCAAGAAACTCCTTAGATTCCTTTAAATAAAAATTAGTTATAACATTTTTTTTTTACAATTTTGTTCTTACGATATGTAGCTTGATGTGCCTTGCCTTCTAAAAGATAAAATAAGATAAGTAATTGCCACAGCCCTGCCGACCAGTCTCGACAGACAGCGTCCGTTCACGAGCATCCACATTTAGCAATTCCTTTAAATCAGTTTATATTTACAACTCGCAGTAATTCTGTAGCAACTTGCTAGTGAATCATATCATAATTCACAAAAAGGGGACTTGCTAAGCCCTAAATCTATGTAAAAAAAGATTACCCCGTGTGGGTTAGAATACTGTTCCTCACTGACTCGACTTTTGCACGTAAGAGCTAGTTCCCCTCGGCTGCTACAGTTCTGGCAGTCTTCAGTCCGTAGGGGAAAGATCGGTAACGCATCAGCAACTCCTCTGGTGCTGCAGGTATCCATGGGCGACTTTGACTACTTACACCAGGTGGCTCGTCAGCTCGTTTGCCGACTTAATCCATAAAAAAAGATTACAAAAGTCAAAAGGTGCGGGCTTGCATCTATATTATCCTATATCTACATACCTCGACCTTATAATACACAAATAATGTAACCACTAGGCATCACTTATAATCACTAATAAACAGTTTTATACTAACCAGTAAAAAATAAGTGAATAAGGTAAAGGTAAACATATAATATTCACGTCATTAATAAACTTTAACGACCAGTATTTAGGTTAAAATTAGCAAAACAAGTTTGAATTTAACATAAGCTGCCATTTAACTACCTTCATTGGTATTTAATTAAGATTATCTGAGATATTAACAACTGATGGCCTTCGTATGACCGCTGTGGGCTGTGCTAATGCGGGCCTAATTGTGCTAATTTGTTCTACAAATATCTCTCAACAAGTACCTTTATAGTTCTGATAAACTAAGATTAACAGATTTAGAAAGATAAAGATAAGATTTTAAAAGATAAACGTAATATTTTTTTAACGTTTTATCAATGTAGGTACTACAGTCTTAATTTTATTTTTGATTCTTTTGTGGTGTTCCATTCCCATATAAGACAAATATTTATATGGGTCTTCTTATTTAACTTTTTTTCTCAGATAAAACATATAACGATACCAGCATGCCTGTTTTC
Organism: Acronicta aceris; assembly: GCA_910591435.1. Lineage (NCBI taxonomy): Eukaryota > Metazoa > Arthropoda > Insecta > Lepidoptera > Noctuidae > Acronicta > Acronicta aceris. Next base: position 9,572,413 of record OU342780.1, on the reverse strand, counting down.
CCCGAAGCATTAGACAGAGGTTACCATTAACCGGGCACAAATTTCAATTCCAAGCTATTACTGGGAATTTCATAGAAAAACCTAATAACATTGCTGGACCTGGAAATCGAACTCAGGATTGTAGCGTAGCAGTAGCAATTAAGATCACTAAACTACTGAAGCAGTACGGCAGTAGGTACATTTCTCAAATAATCAATACATTTTTGTTGGCAGGTAAATATATTACGTTCGTCGGAACTTATTGTGTAATGGAATATTCTGGAACGTTCGAATGCAGGACGACAGATGGTAAACAGAAGCATTAACTAACAGGGGCCAAATCAAACGCAATACCCGTGCGTTTGCGTTGCGTTTTAACGAAGTACAATGGAGCAAACAAGGTGATCTCCAGTCATGCTCCTGATTGACAGTCCCATAAAGCTGTATTGTGTGCTTATTTCAACGCTATGCATAGGGTTGCCAACTAGGACGGTAAAATCGTTCTAGATTGCCAAGTAATAAAACAAAGTAAGTAAGTACCTGCCTACATTTGCCAATTTTGTATTTATTGAATTTTGTTGCACATTGGATAATGATTTAAGAAAAAATAAATAAATGACAGGTTTTTATAAAAGTAACAGAAGCTAAAATAATTATCTTTAAAATGTTTATTCATCTGTCCATCTGTCTGTTTATATATAAATGTAAAAAAACTACTACTACACGAAACTGAATACGGTTTTCACACTTGTACAGCTGAAAGTCTAACTTAATTTCTGGTGCATCTTTCATCTTGATAGGCCGCGTAAAAGACAAGTTATAGTAAGTAGAACGACGGACAAGAAGTGGTAAAAAAAAGATATTAAATAAACCAAGAAGAAAATCGTAAACGTATGTATTATGTCGCCATCGCAGCAGCCCTACATTTGAATAATGGATGCATACGAATGACAGTTTAAATTGCAAGGATTTTTATCATTTGACTGCTTGGAATCTATAGCCCTTTATTGAGACTTCCTGTGTATGCAGCCAGTCTTAAAGATGCATAAATATGATTTATTTATTTATTAAGGATATTCACAAACATTTACAAATTATGACACAGATTAAATCGTATCACGTGTACTCTCTCAATTAGTGGAGACCATAGCATGCACAATAACATTATGAAATACAATTAAGCTAAATATGTATTACTAAATTAAGTTGGAAACAATTTCAATAAATAAGAATTCAAGATTTATTACCCAATTTGTACGTTACAAATTGGGTAATCAATAATAAGTAAATATTAATTAATCATTTCATTTACACTTTTGACAATATTTGGTTAATATTATGTACATAACATACATAACATAATCAACCCATTATGGTACTGTCGTACTGACGTATCAACGCACAGCTGGAACTGTAGACGAGCACTAAGAAAGGATTTTTGGAAATTCAACCCCTAAGGTCAAATTAGATACGCCATGTTCTTATTAAATGTCATTTAGAATTGAGTCGCGCTACATGTCCATACCTATAATCCTAAACATTTTAGGATTTCCTAATGAGCGCGCACATAGATACAGGTAGCCTAAGATGAAAAGAAATAGCACTAAGCAGTTGTCCTATAAAACACATTTGATATATCCAGATCCCTTTCTCTCATTCTAATAAGGCATGCGCTGACTCTTTCTATCATTTTAAATTTTATTTGCAACGAAAAAAAATTAGCCTATTGACACATTTTTACAATTAATGATTTGTAGTTTGAAGTTTCCAGTGAGTATTTTTTATGCTAATTTACAGATCAAAATAAGTCCCTAACTCCCAAGATAGGTTATCCCTGTGTGTCAGGAGTTAGTTCCTTCCCAATCTTTTTTACAGTTTATGGTAAGTCAATCGGAACTTTAAAGAAAAGTTTTTTTTATGGGATAATAACACCAGAGGAGTCACAAGTGTGTTGCCTGCCTTTTAAAATGGGATTGGGCCTCCGGTAACCTCACTCACTCGGCGAAACACAACGTAAACGTTGTTTGACGCCGGTTTTCTGTGAGGCCGTGGTATCACTCCGGTCGAGCCGGCCCATTCGTGCCGAAGCATGGCTCTCCCACGTTAAAAAAGAATTGATTAAATTACTCAATTATATTATTATCAAACATGTGCTTATAGAAATGTGTAATAATATTTATTTTATGGTAGTTATTCTAAGAACTCCAATGTGCAATCGGCGCCAAATCTTTTCGTTATCAGTCAATCCAGATAGGTATGTTAAGTGTCATCGTGTCCACGACGGAAGCCAACTTCAAGTAGCAACCTTGATAGATAAAGGTGTGTGTTCAAGTAACAATATATTATTATCTACCTGTAAATATTGTGTAAAAACTGAAGTTTTACAGGTATCTACTTTTGTTTAACAACATACCATCAAGCCTGTATTCCCCCAAAGGGTTGAAATGAAATGAAATTATTTAATCTGCAAGTAGATCTTTAGAGATACTTTTACATGTCAATGGTTTGGGTTTTGTTTTTTTTAGCTAGATGGCTTCGGCATTTCCTAACTGACGACCTCTGAGAAGAAACACCGAAACAAACTCAGAGAATCATGGTCTCTTTTAAAGTCCAGACATGGAAGAACACTTATATGTGAGTGGTACGATGTAGGGTAATGTCTGAAATGGCCTTTTGAGGAAAGGCAGAGTCGTACTAATGTACACCCACAGTTCGCCGATATGTTTATGCCGGCGAACTGTGGGTGTGGCAATAGGCTCGCCCCCTATTACATGGAACCTGTTTAGGTTCCATGTAATAGGACCGGGCACAAATCCAGACTCCGAGCTGCTAAGTACTTAGAATTTCATAGAAAAACCCAATAACACTTTGCTCGACCTGGGGATCGAACCCAGGACGTCTAGTGTAGTAGTTGCGCTTAGGACCACTAGACTAATGAGGCAACAATTACTTACCTACCTACATATATCTTATACTAACTTCTACCCACGACTTTGTCTGCGTGTACTTCAAAATTGGGTCCGACCTGGATAAAAAGTAGCATAATGTGTTATTCCAGACTATAATCTATCTCTGTGCCAAATTTCACCCAGATCCGTTCAGCCGCGTGAAAGAGTAACAGACATCCAGACTCACAAACTTTCACGTTTATAATATTAGTAAGGATTTGTTTCAGTTTTCGATATTAGATGTGTTATACTGGAAATTAGTTGATTTTAGGGAATGCTCGTAAATTATAGAAAAACCGATATCCGGCCGGATACCAGATATTTGCCGGATACCGGATAGTTGTCGGATATCCGTTCTATCTCTAATCAAAGTGAAACATGGCCCAGAATTTAAATTAGACATCCAGCAATAAAACTGCGAAAACAGCATCCAATTTTGTGCAGTAGTATCTTCTAGATCTAAAAAGAATTGTTTTGATTTCTACGATGCCATAGCAACGTATCCTTCAAAGATTAATTTTGATAAGATCTCTATAATAAATAAAATAATGTTCAAAAATTTTATCGAAAATCTTAAAACATTATTTATATATTTAGAAATCTGTTATATGATTTCGATACAATCTTTCTACTATCTTTCATCGAATTAAATTTTTCATAAATAATATTCTAGACTTTTGCTTTCGAATTCAATTTTTTTTTGCGGTTTTAAACCCTTCCTTACTTTCGGCGTGGTTCCTTTTCGTCTCGAAAGTCGAAATAGACTTTCTCTCAATCCCTCTTACGTTTTGTTTCTCAAATACAACCAATGAACAAGAGTGTCCATGGAGTTTCTTGCCGGATTCTTCTCCATACATAAAACCCACCTTTTGGAACCTTGTAATTAGAATTATAACGTTTCATAAACGCTTGTAAAAACATAAGTATTTGAAATAAAAACATTTTAACTTGAATTTGAAGATTTTTCTCACTTTATAATCTAAAGCAGATCTGTAGACTTACGAGGGAGGGATATAAATGATATGAAATATATCTCTGCCTAAGAGCTAATCTCCCTCTAACTCACTTGCAGATAAACTTTAGCTTGTCTTTTATATCTGACGAAGAGCGATGCGACGAACTGATTCAATTTAATCAATACTAGCGGCCCGCCCGCGGTTTCACCCGCGTTGCCCCATTCCTAAGAGCCGTAGCATAATGTTAAATAGCTTAAAACCTTCCTCTTGAATCACTCTATCAAAATCCATTGCGTAGTTTTAAAGATTTAAGCATACATAGGGACGGACAGACAGCGATAGCGACTTTGTTTTATACTATGTAGTGATATCAGTGTGGTGATCACAATGATCAGTGATCACTTTTGGAAGTTTAATCAGGACCAACTCCAGTACTCAATATAACTATCACCTGATAGATAAATTATTAACTGAAATGTACAATGCTTGTTTTCGCAGTGTTTTTTTCTTATAATTTCTTTTTCAGTACTGTTTAGATGTCTGATACTTTTTTTATATGTGATATGGTTATTATTATTATGTATTTCCTTATGTATATCACGGCATGACTTCCGTGGGGTAGATATCCGGTCCTTTGGAAGGCTCGCGGGGGGAGACAGGTCCAACGAGCAGAGGCCCCTTGGAGAACTTTGATTTAATATGGGATGGGGCATACAATCGGGACACTCCAAAACTACACTATGGGAATACAGCCATGAAGTATTCTAGGTGGCGGCTGAAGTATTCTATAATGGGATTATGGATATGGTTGTTTGGTGGACTGATAACCTCTATTAAGAAAAGGGCGTCTCCCTTTGACCTTCGAAAAAATATCCTTAGGGATGGCAGACGATGACTCGCCACCTCACAGCTAGTAAGGCATATAATTCTGGCGGTCCCATTATTATTATTTGGTAAATCACACTAGCAGCGATTAGCTGATGCGTGTGTATATCACAACAACACTGTGCTCTTATAGGATAGGATATCGGATAGATATAGGATACAAGCTTCTGCCCGCGACTTTGTCTGTGTGGACTTCAGAATTGGGTCCGACCAGGATAAAAAGTAGCCTATGTGTTCCAGGCTAAAATCTATCTGTGTGCCAAATTTCATCCAGATCCGTTGAGCAGTTCTAGCGTGAAAGAGTAACAAACATTCGTACATCCATACTCACAATCTTTCACGTTTATAATATTAGTAAGGATTTATAAGCCACATTCGGGTACACAAATACACGAATGAAACGCGACAGTAACTGCCAACATGGCCGAAAACGGCAAGGTTATTAATTAATAAATAAACATCTGTAATACTGATATAAATATGGAGGATAATGTTAGTACCTATCTAATATTACGCGATTCTGTGCAATAACCGCAAACATTCGTCGTTCAAGGATGATATACATATTGTATCAGATGTGGGTAGATTCACGTCTGATGTGGGTAGATGCATGTATCTGTTTAGGACTAAAATAGCAAGGATTGCGATGCGATGCACACGCATTGTCGGAGTTACTGAATACGCGACAAAGAATATCACTCCAATAAAATTATCATGAGATACAGTATGCCGGAATGTTTAGGTCCCATGTAATAGAGGCGAGCCTGCTGCTATAAACTGGACACAAACTCTTAGCTTGCTAGCATCACTAGCTAAAATCTAATATTTTGAATCGACTGACGCAATTGGCGTGATCGTACATATTTAGGCAAAAATGATCCAATCCACACAACATCATTCCGGGATAATATTTTATGTTATGTAATATTTTATCTTACTCGGAGTACCTACATGGGTTAATTTATTTATTATTAACGGAATCGGCCACCACCTTGGCCATATCTCACCTCGGTAAAAGTTATTGGATATTTTAAAGGACCATAAGATGACCACCGGCGTACCTACGTACGTGTATGAAACCTCAACCCACTTTTCTAACGAATTATGCAGTAGTGATGAAACCTATGTCATATGATGCCGCTAAGCAAGAAAGAAAATATTTTTTTTTGCATTTTCCATGCTAAGATTATAAAGTTATTTTAGTGAAGGAAAAATTCAATCGCGGGCAGGATTGGAACCTGCGTCTTCTATGCAAAAAAAAAACACAAAAAGATAGTTAAAAGGTAAGGTGGCATCGTACCATATAGAACTAACTGTAAAGTAAGTCATGTCGGTTGAGAAGCAAGGTAACTTGCTTTTCAATAGATGTCGCCAACGTCACCTTATGACATAAATTCAGAATGTGAAGGCAAATTTCGATCAAGCGGGTGGGACTCGCGGTGGCTTAGCTGTCAGAGCGTGTGGTGTATCTAACCAGAAGACGCAGGTTCGAATCCTGCCCGCGATTGAATTTTTCCTTTACTAAAATAACTTTAAGGAAAAAAATACCTACATATTTTTATACCTACTTATTTCGTAACTCCACATTGATTCGGGCCATGTCATGAGATAGGAGCAAGTGACAAACAAATATACTATCAGAACCATTGCTACCGCTATGAATACCGAATGTCGGCTTATCATAATCCTAGAGATTATGATAACCCAACAATCGGCTACCGTATTTATTAACTCACTTACCCATGATAATCCTTTTCGAAAGCGTGATAAAATATGTCGCATAGTAAATCCCTCACAGTAGCCAATAAAATGTTATAACAATTATATTCAGTGATATTATATTCTACTTCATTATATATCATCACGCCTATGTTCTCTGAAGGGTTAGGCAGAGGCGTACTAAGCTACAACCTCAGTTCGCCGGTATTCCGAGCGCATTGTTACGTTTGTAAAATATAATGTGCCAACAACCGTAGGTACCTATTTAGACAAAAAAAAGGAACTGCAGCAGCCGTGTATAATCTTACACGAACAATTTTAAACTACTTTTGACCCCTTCACAACTCGAAACAGTAAATTTCGTATAACATGAGTTGAGTAACCAAATATACATAAGACTAGCACCACCCCGCGACTTCACCCGGTGAAAAATGTCGGACTTTCATACAACTGGGATTTTAACTCCCCTTTTCACCACCTTAGGGGTTGAATTTCCAAAAATACTTTCTTAGTGCTCCTCTACAGTGTAAAAGGCACCAGCATGCAATCTTTCAGGGATCTCGCTCCTGTAGTTTCGGCTGTATTGATACGTCATGTCAGTCAGTCAGGTTCTTCTTTTATATATTGTTGTAATAAAAACAATTATTGTTTTAGTTTATACTACCTTTTGCCAGCGACTTCGTCCGCGTGGAATAGTTACTTTGTTCCATATGAACTTTCATCCTCTATTTCACCCCTACATTGTAGGTCGAAATTTATCAAAATCCTTTCTTAGGGGATGCCTACATCATAGTAGCTATATGCATGCCAAATTTCAGCCCGATCCCTCCAGTGGTTTGGGCTGTGCGTTGATAGATCACTATGTCAGTCAGTCAGTCACCTAACGTAAGAGTAGACAAATATAATCAGAAAGCTCCGAACTGATAAGCTATCGGGAGTTACACGTGTCATTGTGATTCAACCATAAAAGATAGACATTTGCTGTCGTGGTATATTTTTTATATAATTTTAAGGAGAACATTTCCGTCATACATGATTTCTGTGTAGCTTTAACCATTAAGGCTGCACACGCGACGGAAGCTTAAAAAATGGAGTAAGTTCTCCTGTTTTCCCGACATTTCCCTTCACTGCTCTGCTCCTATTGATCGTAGCGTGATGAAAAGTATACTATAACCTGCCCAGGAGTATGAAGAACAATTGTACCAAGTTTCGTTGAAATCCGTCGAGTGGTTTTTGTTTCTATAACGAACATACAGACAGACAGACAGACAGACAGACAGACAAAAATTTTACTGATTGCATTTTTGGCGTCAGTATCGATCACTAATCACCCGCTGATAGTTATTTTGGAAATATATTTCATGTACAGAATTGACCTCTCTACAGATTTATTATAAGTATAGATAGAAGATAATTGTTCCGATATTGTGGTAAGAAAATAAATTATATCTATATATATAGATAACTTATATTTTAAAACTAGGCAAGTCAAATCTCAAAGATTATCTACAGTAGGTACTTGGCACCCATTTAGATCTCATTACTTTTTTCGGCCAGGTTGACATCCACGCCGCGTCTATTGTTTATAACTATATTGAACTTGACATTTTTGTTTTTGATGGGATAGAATCTACACCATGGAGGTTTCACAGGTTGGTTATAATGTGAGAGTGAATTATAAGGTGATGGCTGACAGGGAATGGAAATGCTGCCGGCCTCAAACAAATTGCTATAATACCTAGGGCGTTGAACTCACTAGTTTTGATAGAAAACAGACTAGTCCATTCTGATATAAGAGGTACAGCCATGAACATTAAATATGCTAACACTATACACTTAACTATCTTTTTGTGATTTTTTTGCATTTTCCAAAGGAAAAACTGAACTAACTGTAACTAACTGAGCCAACTGTGACGCAGGTTCGAATCCTGCCCGCGATTGAATTTTTTCCTTTACTAAAAAATAACTTTATAATCTTAGCATGGAAAATGCAAAAAAATCACAAAAAGATAGTTAAAAAAGGTAAGGTGGCATCGTACGACACTGAACTAACTGTAAAGTAAGTCGTGTCGGTTGAGAAGTAAAGTAACTTGCCTTTCATAGATGTCACCAACGTCACCTTAAGATGTAAATTCAGAATGTGAAGGCAAAATTTCAATCATGCGGGTAGGGTTAGAGGTCAAAGCGTCTGGTGGTGTATCCAACCAGGAGACGCAGGTTCGAATCCTGCCCGCGATTGATTTTTTTCCTTTACTAAAAAATAACTATACACTTACCTCATTACCTTGACTGTCTCTAGTCTAGTGGTCCCAAGCGCGACTGCTACACTAGAGGTCCTGGGTTAAATCCCCAGGTCGAGCAGAGTTATTGGGTTTTTCTATGAAATTCTCAGTAGCAGCTCGAAGTCTGGATTTGTGCCCGGTTAATGGCTATAGGCTCGTCCCCTATAACATGGGACCTAAACATACCGGCGAACTGTGGATGTACATTAAGTACGCCTCTGCCTAACCTTCGGGGAATACAGGCATGATGGTATGTTATAGACTTACCAAAAAAAAATCGGAAAAGTTTTCATGAAATGACGATTGCAATTTTGTTTGTAACACCGTACCAATGACATTAAATCGTCACTACAAAGTATAAAACAAAGTCGCTGTCGCTGTCTGTCCGTCCCTATGTATGCTTAAATCTTTAAAACTACGCAATGGATTTTGAAGCGGTTTTTTTAATAGATAGAGTGATTCAAGAGGAAGGTTTTAAGCTATTTAACATTACACTTCGACTTTTAGGAATGGGGTAACGCGGGTGAAACCGCGGGCTGGTCGCTAGTTAAAAATAAATCATTGCATCATACAATTTCATTCAACAGTTCGATAGAAGTTTTCCAATTGCATAGGTCTAATGCTCGTCACTTTAAATATTACTTAATGTCTAGATATTATTTTGTTAATCAACATAAACATAATTGTAACGTATAAAATTTAATAAAAACTGATTTTTAAACCACTACAAAACATAATAATCATTGATATTAAAAATAAAATATTATATTGGGTCATATTTACTACCGTTCTTATCTTGAAATATAACTAAGTACCTAGATACAGTACTATCAAGAGTTGCACATGTATAAGCAGAATGAATGATTCCGTTGCTAAAAAAAATGTGATAAAAATATGTTGTATGAAAGTAGGTATTAGTTAATAATTTATTACATTCGATTATTTTATTATCTTTTTAACTTTATATATAAATAATGATGTCATCTTTTTTTTCCATATAACAAAATGGTGACAATTCCCAAAGCTAAATTAAAACCGAACAAGCGCGAGTCGTAGGGTTCCGTAGAAATTTGTGGGTAGGTACATATTATAATTAATTACAAATGTTATATAGTGTTCAGAGTTTTCACCTTTTATACTACAAGTATAGGGACAATACTCTCGTATTACTTGGCAAATTTCATAGTTCTAGGTTAACGGAAAAGACCCTATAAATTTAGATGGCCTTGAGAATGTCGAAATATACGTTTTTTGCGGCACAATCGGCCGTATCCTTATTTTACGTTAACTTAGAAGTTTGAATTTTTCACAGTTTCAAGGGAGTGTAGACCTGAGTATGGTTTTAATTTCAACTCGATACCTCCACGAGTTCCCTAGATAAAGGGTCTTGACAGACAGACGGACAAGAAAAATTACAAAAAAATATTAGTTTTCTATGTACCTACTTTTTTTTCTTTGCTGACAGGGGGGGTGCACCCCCTTGCACCCTGCTGCAGGCACCCATGGTTATAGACATACAAATTGCGAAAAAGCAATTTGGCGGGCTGCACCTTAAGTAACTGGTGGGGCCCAAGGCCGCTATTTCAATTGTCTCAGAATCGTAATTCAACGACACGAATTGACATTAGCATTGACAAATCAAATCAAATTCTTTTGCATCCTACAGATGGTAGGTACATAATACAGATATTCAAGAATATATTGTATATACAATAATTACAATATTAAGAGTCCGGCGGACCGAATTTCTCTTACAAACGTAATACCGAAATAAATCGTAATTCAAACACAATTTAATCAAATTCTGTTATTATTCGGATTCCGATACTGTTGTTAATCTAGGTTCCTACTCTACCATTTCGTCCAAAATATTTCACTGGAAATAAATGTAAGCGAATGCAATTCTTGATAACTTTACCAAGTTTGGAACTAATTTCCGGTCTTTTATTTCCAGTGTAGTAGCAAACGAGATAGTACGGTAGGAACCTAGATTAACGGTATCCAAATTAAAATAATAACATTATTTGATAGAATATTGTCCAAATTACGATTTATTTTGGTACTACGTTTTTGTGGGCAAGCCTCGCCGGACCCTGTTACAAGTTTGACAAAACTGTCAAAAATCAACAATCCGTACCTAGTCATTTGTAAGACAATAAAATCGTAGACTGGAAACTTCAGACACGTAGGTACAGTAGGTACTTACTCCCAAGGTAACCAATGCGCATCTGAAGGTATCCGCAACTGGTTTTGCCGTAGTAAATTTTAATATAAAAACTTGGTGTAAAGAAAGTTCAAAGTTGGGGTCGTAATTGTTTCGCATTCGTGAGACCTTGGGAGAGCCATGCTTCGGCACGAATGGGCCGGCTCGACCGGAGTGATACCACGGCCTCAGAGAAAACCAGCGTCAAACAACGCGTACCTACGTTGTGTCCTCCTAGCTCTCTCCTCTAGCCCCCATACTCCCTTTTAAAAGGCCCACAACGCACTTGTGACTCCTCTGGTGTTGCGGGTGTCCATGGGCGGCGGTAATTGCTTACCATCAGGCGACCCGTCTGCTCGTTTGCCCCACTGTCCCATACAAAAATTGTCTTTACTGATTTGGATATTTTTTATTTTTGCATAAGAACATTGTGCGGCAACTTACGCGTTGTTATTTCTACTGCACAAATATTTCGTCGGATCAAAGGTATCGAAAAGGAGTGTACAAACGTTACTACGAAATCTCTATCTTCTTACTATATCAAACATCGTGTGGCAATCACAATCGCAATTTTCGATAAATATATTTTCAACCGGTAAGGAATATTATCTCTTTAAACTGATAAATAATTTTATTGATAACGTACCAATTACCATCATCGCCTTCCCCGAAGTGTTAGGCAAAGGTGTACTAACCACATTCGCGGGGCATATAGGACATACCCCATGTGATAGGTGTGAGCTGCTACTGAGAATTTTATAGAATAACCCAATAACATCTTGCTCGACCTGGGAAAAGATACCAGGATCTCTCCAGGACGTCAGCAACATCAGTAGCGCGTTGTCACCTTTAGGATTGATTTCCTCTTACGCTGACATCGGTCGCTGACGTCGGTCGAGCGTACCGACAGTGGCGTATGTAGGTAACAGAAAATCTGCGGCGGATGTCAGCGTCGCTTTGCGCGGTGTTTCATAGAACATTGTGATAACTATACGCTCGACCGATGTCAGCGTAGGAGGAAATCAAGCCTTAGACCTCAGTTGTATACCTACTGGTAATTGCACTGAATAATTGACTCCATTACCCTTCAAACCAGAACATATTGACAGTATCGGATCCAGGGGAGATCCATAATATTGTTAGGGTTTTAGGTTTATTGTTTTATCGTTTAGGTAGATATCATAACGAATAGAATAAACACCATAAAAAATTTTGATGTCCCATGGACAATGGCCGTCTATGGAGTAATTACGTATCTATGGTCAAGGTCGATCTGTGTCTGAAATTTCATCCGTCTAGAGTTCTAGACTAGAATGAATGGCTAAAATCATCAAATCATTAACTATGAAAGTACCTACCACTTAAATTTGTATCTACTAATATTATCTGTGTATAAATATTGATGAGTCTGCTTAATTGGGACTATCGTGGACCCCCTTTTTTCCGCTGACATGGACCTCAGGCCTTCATCCACCCCTGAGGGTCGGTGTAGACGACTTTGGGTATCAAATGTTCAATACGAGGTCAGCTTATATTAGAAACATATTATAGCTTGATATTTAAACTACCCAAGGAAAACACATTTCCCTAGCAGTGATTATAAGATTAAACCATAATGCGCCAAGCCGAGCGACAGGGTGAAAGGGCGCACATTGGGGGAGGCCTACGTCCAGCAGTAGACTAGTAATAGGCTGTTATTGATGATAAAACCATAATGGGAGGAGTGCGGTACAGACGTACACTTATCCCTAACCTACCTATAACTACTATAATAAGTCGATACAATTTAATTAGCAATCAATTAACGCGGTAAATTAGAAAGTCTTCCCAGAACCTTAAGATCTGACTACATACTTACACCGTTATTTAAATAAAGTATTTACAATTTTACACGAATGTAGGTATACCTAATTATCAACTTTAATTAACACGTGAATCGCTGTAACTTTTTTTAAGGTAGGTAGATAAAATAAAATAAATTATATTCCTGTAAGAACAATTTGAATTATCAACATGTCTACGCTACTTCTTTTATTTTTATAATTATAAATAATTAATAAATATCTTTTGTCAATTATGTACATGTAGGTACTTCTAACCATCCTACAATACGAAGCCACATGTTTTATGAATAGGTACCAAACCAAGGTGTAAATTATTATATTTAAAAATAAACCAAGTAAAATATAAGTAGTTAATATTAAGTAAGTACATTTAACATTAAATTACATTTAGTATCATTAAAGTACCTACTTATTAAAATGGATGTCGGTATTATTAAAAAAATACTCACCAAAAAAAAATTATAAAAACTACAACAGATCACAATACCACTGAACACGAGCAATAGAAAAAAAAATACTTTTTTAAATTATGTAACGAGAGTTGGCGCGGGACAGTATCGGACGAGCAGCGCGCGCAGCGTCCGCACGATTTTAGAACACTGGCCGAATTATTAAAAGTACCTATCCGACCCAACGGCTACCGACGTTGTTGTTTGTGCGTAATGAATTTAATAAGCAACCGCCCTGTTTACATTTTAAAAAAACATTTAGGGCCTATTTCACCAAGTCTAAGTAAGCTGCTAGTTGCTATTAATGGAATAAATTCAAAATTGGAACAGAACGGAAACTTATTTGGAAGTGATGACATACGACACTTATGTCGCATTTTACCAACTCCGAGTAAGTTGTCGTCATAATTTCAAACAAATTCTGTTCCATTTTTTTAATTGGCTACACCCACTTAGTGAAATGTGGCCTCTGACGTGGTACTGTTGGTAAACCACATAGGAAAATGTATACCTAATAACCTACGTATACTGTACCTACTGGAAAGTCCATTAAAAATACCGTCACACCTGTACTCCCCGGAGGGTAAGGCAGAGGTATACTATTGTACACCCACAGGTTTAGGTGTCATGTACCTAATGGAGGGTGAGCCTCTTGCCATTAACCGACCAGTAATCCAAACTCCGAGCTGCTACTGAGAATTTAATAGAAAAACCCAATAAGTTTCCAGAAGAGTCCTGCTCGATCTGGGAATCGAACCCAAGGCAAGACCTATGGTAGCAGTAGCGCTTAGGACTACTAGGGTAATGAGGCATGTATAATCCTATCCTTACATATTATTAAACAAAGTCCTCCGCCGCGTCTGTATGTCTATTCGCGATAAACTCAAAAACTACTGCACGGATTTTCATACGGTTTCACCTAAAGGCAGAGTGATTAATGAAGAAGATTTCTAACTATTAAAAATCACGCTATCGTCTTTAGGAACGGGACACTGCGGAAGAAACCGCGGGCGAAATGCTAGTACTTATTTTATATTAGTTAATGTTATAATGTGCAGATCATTGACCTCTATAATGGGTACTCTATAGATAGCAATAGCATAAAGAAATATAGGGATCAGTGATGCAGTTGCACCTCCCTGAAAGTAAATCCTATCGGCACCCATGGGTGCGTGCCTTGGGTCCAACTCGAGATCTTTCTCTTCAATTTTTTTTTATGGCATAGCGGGGCAAACGAGCAGATGGATCGCCTGATAGTAAACGATGGACCATGGATGGACCGCCGCCCATGGACACCCGCAACACCAGAGGAGTCACAAGTGCGTTGCCCGCCTTTTAAAAGGGAATTGGGCCTTTGATAACCTCACTCATTCGGCGAAACACAACGTAAGCGTTGTTTGACGCTGGTTTTCTGTGAGGTTGTGGTATCATTCCGGTCGAGCCGGCCGATTCGTGCCGAAGCATGGCTCTCCCACGTTAAAAAATTGTCATATGGCCCGAGTGGGGGGTCAAAAAATTATGCCCCGCCCCCACCAATCGCACCTACAGGTATAATTACACAAACCAAACAAACTTCCTAATACTTATTCACAAGTACCAGCTACTCTCTCTTCCTATGACAACAAAGTCTCGCTGCGACCGCACCTGTTTAACACTCGGCTCGATCACTGCATATGTCAAAAGTTACATGATGTTTATGACATGGGACGGTGCTGACAAGAAACTACCTTTACTGTATGGTATCATCCAACGACAGAGTATCTCATTCTCTGCAGGTAGAGGTCAGCAGTGCCTAGCCCTGGCACTGCCCTAGTTACGGCACTGTCAGTAACGGCAGAGCAGACAAACTATGCTAAAGTAGTTATTGCTAATATTTCCACCTAGGCGTTTCTATACAAATGTTATGATCGATGCTCGTATATTTTTATAATTTCGATTACCAGCTCAGAATTTGGGATTTGTGCCCAGGCTCGGTCCCTATTCCATGGGATCTAAACACAACGTCGAACTATGGGTATACATTAATAAGCCTCTGTCTAAGTCTTCGAGGAATACAGGCGCGAGGGTATATAATAATTACTTACTAGTTACTCCTTACTAAGACTACAGGAAAGCATACCACCGGGGCACCGGCCTGATGGTTTATGCGGCTACCGTATGTGACCGTAACATAATGGTCGAACAGCACACGTGTGCATTTCGAGGAATAATTACCCGAGGGGAACTGGTTCTTACGTGCAAAATTCGAAACAAATACAAAGGTGCTTTACGATAGCTATACAATATGAGCAACTCTAAACCACCACATTCTTAGCTAGCGAAAACAGCCCCACTAATCTTTATGTAAGTACTAGTGACCCGCCCGCGGTTTCACCCGCGTTGTCGCATTCCTAAGAGTCGTAGCGTAATGTTAAATAGCTTAAAATCTTCATCTTGAATCATTCTATCCATTAAAAAAACCGCTTCAAAATCCGTTGCGTAGTTTTAAAGATTTAAGCATACATAGGGACGGACAGACAGCGACTTTGTTTTCTACTACCTTGTAAAGATGTAAAGATTCTACTGCAAATTTGAAGGGAGTGGAATCAGCCCCACTGGTGGAGCAACTTGGTGGGGCAAAGTGGAATGATTCTTTTTTTCAACCATTTTAAACGACTGCAGTTGGACATCCTTAGAGGATATGGATAGGTACTGCATAGGATAGGTCCGGTCCTCTCCACCAACTTACGACTATCTTCAGGTGGTCGGTTCATTGGGTTCTAATAGAATCTACGCGGGATTCTATTGATCTAATAATGAAAGTAAATAAATAAAAAACATTACCATATACTTAAATATAATTAAAATGATGTAAGCTTTATTTATTGAATAACCATTAAGAAAGCTAAATGTATGAATAGTTCTTACTTAGTAAATAAAATAATCAAAATTATGAACTAAATCAGTTATAATGCTGGCACTTGACGTATTTGCACAATTTAATGTGAATCAAAATAAACTGTAATACTTTAAACACAAAGTAGATTTTTCTTTGGGTCAAATATTCGTTGAACAAAGCTATGTGAAGAACCAGCACACAGTTCACGCAAACCCTGATAGGGTATCATAGTAAAAAAATACATAGTAAAATAAAGAATTATTGAACAACTTTTGAAAATACTAACCAAATAAAAGGTTCCTGAGATTTTTAGAAAAAGTTTTTTGTTGGGTACTTTAAGTTATCCCATGGTATTTCTAAAAGTTGTTTATAACGAAAAATAACGATTATAAAAAAATAACCAAATTAGTAGGTACTTATAATGTACTTGGAAAAACTTATGTCTATAAAGAAATTAAAATTATACTTAGTTGGAAAGGTGAACTCGTTGACAAACTTAAAATATCTAAAAAGAAATAAAAAATATATTAAGAAAGATTACAATGTTATTACAGTACGCGCGGCATAAGTTGGCCGGAGTGAAGTTCGTCGTTTTAATGCGCAGTGGATTGTTTACGTTAAAAAATGTGTACTGCGCAACCAAACAGCTAACTTCAGTCCGGCCAACTTATGTCGCGCGTACTGTACGAATTTGGAAATATTTTAATTTATTTTTACTTCTTATACCGGAGGAGTCCAGCCCGGCAAAGGATTACCTATTGGGTAATAAATTGTGTCGTAGTCACAATAACTACTATGACTACCTAATTAAAAAAATTACAATGGCATAATATTAGATCATTATTAACATGAAACCCCTTTGCCATGCCGTCCCCTGCCAGTGCGCGTCTTCATGTCACACAATACACAAGATACACATACAGAACTGGCGAATCTCCTGTCCCAGTAAATATGACCAAACAATTTATGTTCCTTGAATTTGTTAAGTCCGAATTATTCACCAAAAATCAAACTTGGGGCTTTGGTGAATTCAAATTCTAATGGAATTTATGGAAGAAACGAAATGAATAGGAGGTTCGTAGAAATAATTGAAAGTAACGCTTATATAACGTTAAGTTGAATAATATTATTTAAACGGCCGCACAGAAAAGTAGAAAAAAAAGTATTATAGTAAAAAAAATAGTCTTTAGAAAAACCCCGAAATCGAAACATTAATTTTGGATATTCATTAGTTTTTTTTTAATCAGACTCAAATTAGCTGATGATAGTTAAAAAGGTTTTTATCGTCGGATGTGTCTTTGGAAAAGTGACATCATTCGATTTATGTCAGTTTTTGTAACACGCTGAAACGGGTTTGGCAAATGGTTACGAAGATTTCGACGTGCTTGTAACTTGATTTTTTTATGCTCTTCCAGTTCAATATGCTCTAAAACGTCGTCCCAGTCGTTCTCCAGACTGTTGCAGTAACCACAGTGGTAAACTTCCAGCTTTATCTGTAACGAGAGTATTTTTTTTTAAATCGTTATGTACACTATGTATGGGTAATTGGATTTTCTCCTGTATCGTGGTACCCGGAACAACTACCTATAGATCATAGCATATTTATACATGCATATGATATACAGCCTTGGCCAAAAGTATTGAGCACCCATGACATCTTTCAGTTTTATGCGGAGTATCAAATAGAAATAAAACAAAATCTTTTATATAGGTTTATTTTACTATTTATTAATAGAAAATTAATATTTTGTGGGTCCACCCTTTGCCTTAATTACGGCAGAAATTCTTTTTGGTAAAGAGTTTACAAGATTTTTACAGTCTTCAGCAGTAATCGCGTTCCATTCTAGGCGCAGGCAGCGTTTCAAACCTTCTCTGTTGTTAATTGTGTGGCGCCTAACTCTACGCTTTAATAAACCCCATAAATGTTCTATGGGGTTCAGATCTGGAGACTGGGCAGGCCAGTCAAGAAGTTCTGTGTTATTTTCCCGAAACCATGCCATAGTGCGGGCAGATTTGTGGCATGGCGCGTTATCCTGCTGGAATTTAACACCATCCATGTTCGTGTCGCCAAAAAGTTTCGTGGATGAAGGCAGTAACGCAGTTTCTAGTACATTTATGTACTTAGTAGAGTCCATGCGGCCCTCACACACGAACAATTCGCCAATTCCAGAATCGGTCATGCAACCCCAGACCATTATGCTGCCGCCGCCGTGTTTTACGGTTGGGACCACACACTCTGGCTTAAATTCTTCGCCCACCCGACGACGCACAAAGGTCACACCAGGTGTAACAAAAATCTGCAATAAAGAGAAAAATATTGAGTTCCGTAAAACTGAAATAACTTCATCTATGCGTTTAGTTTTTAAACCATTCTATAACATTTTATTAGGGCATTAATTTGACGTACTCACCTCAAAGTTTGATTCGTCTGACCACACAACATTTGACCAATCTTCGGCGGTGAAAGTTCGGTGCTTTAAGGCCCATTTATATCGAGCTTTTTTGTTGTTGTCGGAGAGTAATGGCTTCTTCCTAGCTTTACAGCCTTTCAGACCAGCTTCATAAAGTCTTCTACGAGTAGTTCGAGCAGAAATTGGTTTCTTAATTTGTTCTGACAACTCAGCAGCGAGCTCTGAAGATGTGTTTTTTTTTCTATTTCTTAACGACTCTCTCAGTAACTGACAATCCTGACGGTCTGTGGTGATGCGTTTGCGCCCGGTTCTCGGTCTATTTTGATGTGATCCGGTAGCAGAGAATCGCTGAATAGCATATTGCACGGATCGGCGCGAACATTTCACAGTTTTGGAAATCTCTACTTGTGATTTCCCTTGCTCATACAGAAGCTGTATCTGCATACGTTTTTCTAAAGAAAGTTCGTTTCGTTTTGGCATATTGCAACGATAACACTTAAAACTTCTAAAATAAAATACAAAAGGCGCACTAGATCACTGGATGTGTTCACAGCGAGCGATGGTAGCGAACTGATAAATAGATACAAAAATTTTAAAAGACACATTTTATTGCATCCAGGTGTTTTATTGCTAGCTGCGGCGTGGGTCATTGTTTTTAAACCTTTGTAGATGGCCGACAAAAGAATTCTTCAACATTAGGTTTGGTTTTCTCCCATCCTTATCGTGAACGAGCGAAATTTGTAAGGTGCTCAATACTTTTGGCCAAGGCTGTATATGGCAGAAGCCGATTGCTAAGCCGCTACGCCAAACGATGTACATTGTGGTAAATGAATCAAACTAGTTTCTGCCCGCGAGTTCGTCTGCGTGGACTTCAGAATTGGATCCGAATTGGAGCTTTTTTATCCTGAATTTAATCCGACCTGGATAAAAAGTAGATATATAATCTACCTCTACCAAATTTCATCCAGATCCGTTCCGTTTTGACGTGATTGAGTAACACATACATACATCCACACAAACTTTCACGTTTATAATGTTAATTGGTTATTTAACTTCGGGCGCGCACTGTTTATTTCGGCCGTACTATAGTCATTACATGACCAAGAACGTAATAGAAATAATTATCATTTAAAATAATTTTAGTATTAAAAAATACAAATTATTGTTCAAAATTTTCATACCAACAAATAAGGCCAGATTTTTCCAGTTTCCACAAACGGATAGAAGTTTCTTATTTTTTCAGTATTTGGGGTTTGGTAAGTTAATATTCGGGAAGCTATTTTGGCCTGAAATCTGGTTTGTCCGGTAACATATACGTATAAATCAACTATAATACAAATAAATATACATACACAATTTCATATTTCTGTACAAATTAATTAATGGTTTAATCGATTCCCCTGAGCTCTTAGAAAAAGTGCAAACATGAATCCCGCGCAATAGCAGCCGTTTAATAAATCGAAAAACTTTTGTTCTTCCTAAAAGTCGAACTAATATAGGTAATTCTTCACCATTGTATCGTATGTTTAATATTGCCAACTCCATTCGTAGCGATATAGACGTCTTTGCTAGTTCTTTAGCCTCAGTTAGATCTAAACTCAGAAACTTGATAAACTAAATTTTCATTCTAGGTCATTTTTCAGTATTTTCTTTTTTTTATGTATAAATTAGAGTAATGCTGTATTTTTAACTACAGTTTAATTTTAAACTTAATTTAGCAGGCGTGTCTTAAATTAAGCTAGCTGTAATCACATCTAGTAGATGTCAATCAGATGCACTGTGTATTACCCTTTAATTAATTGCTTGTGAGATTGTACATCAGTTTTGTGATAGATACAAAAAAAATACACATAAATAATATACATACAATTATATTGCATTGATATTTTATGTTTTTGTGAAACCTGGTTAAAACCTGACAGAATGAAATTCAATGTAAAAAAACATTATGGTTGCCAGTGCGTACAATAGATTTATCAGCTGTGGGTGGTGTAACATCTAATCTAATCTATGTAACAAGAGTCCGGCGGACCGATTTTCTCTTACAAACGTAATTCCGAAATAAATCCTAATTTAAACACAATTTAAACAAATTCTGTTATTATTCGGATTCCGATACCATTAATCTAGGTTCCTACGATACCAGTTCTTCCAAAATACTTCACTGGAAATAAATGTAAGCGAATGCAATTTTGAAGGAATAAATGCTTTTTCGATCTTTTATTTCCAGTGAAGTAGTAGTAGACGAAATAGTATCGTAGAAACCTAGATTAACGGTATATAAATCCGAATAATAACATAATTTGATAGAATATTGTCTGGATTAAGATTTATTTCGGTATTACGTTTTTGTGGGCAATTCTCCGCAGGACCCTTAAATTCAAAGAACGAAAAGACATCACCCGTGCTCTGTTGAGCGCTTATGTGAGGGAGCATGTGCTGAAGTAGAAAACTATATTATTATATGTGTGTATAGGCCACCTTCTTCAAGTTTTCCAATGTTTTTGACAGTAATGGAAGATGTTCTTAGGAAAGTTTTTAAATGCAAGAAACACATTTTTGTTTGTGGCGATTTAAACATTGATATTTTAATAGAATCGCCTGAAAAACGGCAACATTTAGCTTTATTTTAAATCTTTTAATTTGGAAAATATTTTTAATGAACCCGCTAGGATTGCTGCTACTTCCATTACTTGTATTGATAATATTTTTTCAAATTGCGCAGTTCAAGGCTCTTAAATAGTCAGCGGTGTTAGATCGGACCAAATGGGACAACTGATCTCCATAGAGACTACAAAAGGCTACCTATTAACAAAAATATCACGGTTAGATGGCAACCTGAGGCTATTGACTACTAAGGACTATCATACTATTTAGAAAAAAATCATGGCGGTCCAATTCAGTATCTATAGTGAATTATCACTATTTATTTTAAAAGAGTGTCCATGGAGTTTCTTCATGGATTCTTCTCCATGGGATCAACCTTTTGGAACCGTGCAACTAGAATCATAACGTTTCATAAACGCTTGTAAAAGCTTATTTAAAATAAAAATATCTGAACTTGAATACCTCTCGTATAAATTCATCTTCCAACGAAGTTATCCAAAGGCATTTCGTCACTATGTCGCGGTGAGTATCTGATATCATATGATCTAGAAGATTCTCTTCTAGAAGATCTATATTACAAGCATGACAAATAATCGTTTGATTAAATTTGGCAATCAGATAAAATCCAAAAGCATTTATCCAGTATTTATGATTTATAATATTAATAACTTCACCCCTTGTGTCTACTGTTTCATATGATATAATAGCTTCGAAGAGGGGCTCCTTAACAGGGTTTTTAGCTGCGGTCTGATTAACAGAAGCCTGTTCCTTATTATTTTTGTGGCTGCTACCACCCACATGTTTCTCCAAGTCCTCGAGTGTTGCTGGGACTCGTCTGCTGCATAATTTGCAGTAAAAACTGTTGTCTGGGCGATTATGCGTCAAGCCATGCTGGCTTGCGAATTCCTCTAACCTCTTGGCAGACGCGGTGGAATGTGAGGCAGACTTCTTGGGAAACGAGATCGGACGCCAGCCAGACTTGGCAGACGCGATCGGTTGCGGCCCAGACTTCTTGGCAGATGCGATCGGATGAGAGCCAGGCTTCTTGCCAGTCCCCAGTGACACAGGTGTTGTGAACAAAGTTTTGCCATCTGTACCATTCGTCTTATTCCCTGAAGGCAAAGTCACAACTTTCTCTTGAGTTTTATTATTTAAAGTCTTTGTGTGTTCCTCAATATGTTTTTCGATAGCGTCACTATTAAAATCGATACATTTAGAACATTTCTTGCATACTGCAGTCTCGTTTATCAAGTCGATATTAACATTGTTATTTTGGTATCTGTCTACAGACTCGGATAGTTTTGTTTTATCGTTATTTTCTGGGAAATTATCATGGTTTCCATTTTCGGTGGTTAATTCATGAAGCTTCAATGCATCTTTGTGGCTACTTGTTCTAAAATGATTGGATGGATCCTTTCCAAAGATCTCATTACAAGTGAGACATTGGTTCGACTTAGAATCGATCTGTAAAAACATAATAAAAACTGTAATAACAACCAGAGGGAGTAAAAGACAGATGTAAACACTCCTTGCGTACTACGGTCTATGCCAGTGCGGACTCTTTGCGTACGCGTAGTCCGCACTGACGTAGCGGCGCCTTTGACTCCACCTTCTTCCCTTACCTTTCTATAAACACTATTCCAGTTCGAGTCTGTCTCCACTTTACTTTTAATTAAATTCAAGATGTGGCTTCGGCTGGCCCTATGAGAAGCACTGTCGTCAAATTCAGTGCTGCATATAACACACGTGTCTTCGATGAAACCGTTCCAAGCGTCCTCTGAGATAAGGTACTTGTCAAATGCTATGATTTCATTCTTTACACGTTTGATTTGTTGTTTACAAAGATCAATTAAAAAATGGCTCTCCTCTTCCACATGTAAATCAACCTTGGCCGCAGTTGGGAAAGTTAAGCCGCAATACTCGCAGAAGTACAAGCCTTTGATCTGTAATTTTTTTATATCTACTTAAGTATGGATTGATAAATGGATTGTTACAAAGTAAATATTTACACATATTAAATCTAGGTTAAAATGCTTTTAATTTTATTTTAGTAAAGGAAAAATTCAATCGCGGGCAGGATTCGAATCTGCGTCTTCTGGTTTGATACACCAGACGCTCTGACCGCTAAGCCACCGCGAACCCCACCCGCTTGACTGAAATTTGCCTTCAGATTCTGAGTTTACGTCATAAGGTGACGTTGGCGACATGTATTGAAAAGCAATTTACCTTGTTTCTCAACCGACATGACTTACTTTACAGTTAGTTCGATATCGTACGATGCCACCTTACCTTTTAACTATCTTTTTGTGTTTTTTTTTGCATTTTCCATGCTAAGATTATAAAGTTATTTTTGTAAAGAAAAACTTCAATCGCGGACAGGATTCGAACCTGCGTCTTCTGGTTTGATACACCAGACGCTCTGACCGCTAAGCCACCGCGACACCCACCCGCCTGATTGAAATTTGCCTTCACATTCTGAGTTTTCGTCATAAGATTGATTTTTTCCTTTACTAAAATAACTTTATAATCTTAGCATGGAAAATGCAAAAAAATCACAATGGGATTGCTTTTGATTTGTCATAATAGGCTAAGTAGTTGACTAATTAATAATTTTGGAAGGCGTCCTGTATTTTTAAAAAACAAAATTAAAATCGGTTTAAAAATACGAAAGTTATAGGCATTTTAATTGTATGCTAGACTGATTGAGAGCGTACTTTTAGTGAGTGGTGACGTCAGAACTCACTGCGCCATTTAATAATTTTATGCTCGTTTTGCAGGAAAAGGACAAGCTTCCCCTCTAAATCCCACCACCAAGTCACACCAAAAATCTTAAAACTTAACTAACCGACTTAATCTATTTGAAACTGACTCGTTATTGTAGTGGTCCCAAGCGCGACTGCTACGCTAGAGGTCCTTACTTTGATTCCCAGGTCGAGCAAAGCGTTATTGGGTTTTGGGATTTGTGCCCGGTTACCGGCAATAGGCTCGCCCCCTATAACATGGGACCTAAACATACTGGCGAACTGGGGGTGTACAATAGTACACCTCTGCCTAACCTTTCGGGGAATACAGGCGTGATGGTATACAAATTACTTGCATCTAATATTTTTTCACTATCTGAACATCAGTCAACTACCTACTATTTTACGTGATTTTACCTCAGTTCGGAAAACTTGTACCTACTTACCTTTCTAATCAAATGTTCTTTATACTTCTCCAAATAACCGCAAGAGTTTAAGTTTCCCTTGTGTTGTGAATCAAGTATATGCGCTAGAGTGTTCTCTTCTGTCCCAAACTGCTCCGCACAGACCAGACAGAAGTAGTCCAAGTCTCTACTCGATAGTATACAGTTCTTAGAAAATATTGGCGCCATACTGAAAATTAAATACACAATTCAAATATTAGATATATACAAACTGTAACAGAATAAACGCAAGACCATTTTTTTACATTGAAGAGCCACGCTTCGGCACAAATGGGCCGGCTGGCCGATGATATTTCAGTTATTATTCCAAAAGAAATTCATTAAGATTATAATGAAGAACTAAATAAAACTATTGATGATATAATAGGGTGGATGAGTAATAATGACCTCAGTGTAAATATAGCGAAAACGAAATACATTCAGTTTCAAAACAAGGGTGCAAGCGAAAGTAAGATAATTCTGAAACATGATGATCAACGTTTAACTGAAGTAGACGAAGCATGCTTCTTAGGTGTTACACTTGACGCCACATGTACCTGGAAGCCCCATATAGACAAACTAAGCAACAAACTCAATCGTTTTGTTTATGCGCTTTAGCGACATACTAGGGTTACGCATAAACAAATAGCATTAAAGGCATATCATGCATTTGTGGCTTCTAATCTCAGATATGGGATTGTGCTATGGGGAAATTCAGTAAAAATTAATACAGTTTTTATAACACAAAAACAATGTGTCAGAGCCATCTGTAATGTGGCCCCGTGGCGAGCTGCAAGCCCTTATTCCGCAAGCTATCATTACTCACTGTTCGTTGCTTATACATTTATGAAATGTGTCATAGCGAAAACTAATCCTGAATTGTATACTTCTAAAAAATGTGTCTGTGGATTTAACACGCGATACCCTGATAAGTTAGTTCTCCCAGGTACACGAACAGAAATATGTAGTAGAAATAGTTATGCTATGTCGGTTCGAATATATATTATAATCATCTCCCACAAGGCGTCAAGAATCTAACTATTACTAAATTCAAAAAACAATATAATCAATAATTTCACGACTGACATCTTATTTTCTTTTATTTGATCTTCTGGTAGATAATAATATCAACATCATGAATGTTATAATATCTATTGAAATTTAATTATATGACATCTAATTTAACATTAATTTCTATTCAATTTGTGTGTTCAAGTGACATTTATAGGTATTAATTGACTGCTATCTATCACTATTACTAATTTTTATAAATTGCCGTTATTTGGTAAGGGGGGGGGCAGAACGGGGCACTTGCCCCGGGCGGTTTTCGCAGTTTGTATTAAAAGTTTTTCAAACACTGAAGGGAGGGGGCGCCACTATCAAGGTTTTGCCCTGGTTCGAAAAAATCGCAGATCCGGGGCTGTGGATTTGTAGTATGATTGTAATCTACTTGATCGATCAAATCATTTAGACAAATATTTGCATGCCGTATAATATGGTAAATGTGCTGAACTATAAAAATTACATTTATATCAACTATATGTACCCACATCTAAGCAAATAACCTATTTTCATTTCATTTCATATATTTCTTGGAAAAAATTTAATTATCGGATACATTTCGGAGAGTGTGCGTCAGATCTCTACAATCTTATTCCCCCTAGCCTTTTCTACTATCGGACGACCAGAAGCACAAAAAAGTGACATCGATTCATGGTGGACATTCCGAAAACCCGAATGAAACGCTTTAGGTCCACTTTTATCATGCGTACCGCTGTAATTTGGAATGCGCTTCCCGAGTGGGTCTTCCCCGATAGATATAGGTAATCTGGGTGTCTTTAAATCACGAGTGAATTGGTTTCTTCTAGACAAGCGCGCTCCACCAGCCCGGCGTACTAAGTTTTATTGTTAACACATTTATTTCTAATCTCAGCCATCCCCCTCGGGCTTTACGGAAGCTCGCACTACGATAAAAAATATTTGCGAAAAAATATCGTAACTCTGTGAACAACAGAAATACCTACACTATAATACGCGCACATACCTACATTCGGCGTTTTACGACACTAAAAATCGCAACGAATAAATTTCGTAGTGCCCGCTTACCCTTAGACGGGATGTTGACAATCATGTTCGATAACAGTTAGGTACAGTTAGGTACCTACTTACGTAGGTAAGTAGGTGCCTAATAATAATTGTTCTGTGTAATTCATTTCACATATTGTAGGTTTATTATGCTCACTACAAAATACCATTGATTGTGTAAGTACCTACCTAAACAATCTCAGTAATCGATCAAATGTGACAGTGAAGAACTTGCTAATGTAGAACGGTAGGTACCTACCTAGGTAATAATGCTGATTCTAGCAAAGATTAAATAGGTATAGGTACTCAAATCTAATTCTAGTTTAGGTTCTAATTAGTAATTATAATACTTAGTTACAAGAAATAAGAATGTCAGGTAGGTCATTCTTGGAGACAAACAACTTATGTGAATATGTATAGGTAGTTTCTTTCTGACAAAGAACATGAGAAGATCCAGTCAAATTACTCAAATTAGACAATGTTTTTTTCAACGTTTTTTATAAAAATCAATAGTTATGCAACTATATACATATAATAAAGTCGTCTGTCTGTCTGTCTAAACGCTAATAAATAAACTCAGAAACTATCGAACGAATTTGCATACGGTTATTAACTTAGGTAGGTACCTACCTACTAATAAGGGTGTGGTAGGCATTTTTATTGCCACCCGGTTTCAGAAATACACGCCGAGCCATTGACTATTACCTACATAGTACCTACCCTACCTTGGTACCTATTAGCATAATTATAATCTACAGTGACTTTACACGTAGGTACCTACCTATCTAGGCAATTGTACATAGGTAGGTAGGTCCTTATAGGTAGTTACGCAGAGGTAGGGCGATAGTTTCATTTTGGCAAATCGATTTCAGTACTTTAACAGGACGGGAGAGCTAAGGTTACCTACCAACACCAAGGTGTTTCAACACAATAACGATGATATTAAGTACTTAAGTAGGTAATTGATTACAAAGAATCACAAATTCGCCATTTCATACCGCCCTGAGTCTTCATGTGTTACTTAGTAGGTACTGTAGATATCGTTTTGAACTTTAATCTACATAGATATGACTGTCCTTATATAAATCATAGAAGGTACATAGGTTAGTTTGAGTAGGTAGGCACATAATTAAGTATTTAGGTATTAGATAGGTACTTACATGTTTCGTGTGAAAAATCCGATACAATACAATCAGTCTCGACCGCGCCTAGCAAATACATCCAATGAACTGAATCGTGATCGTGAATTTGCAAGCAACTAAGCAAGATCCGAAAAGGCTACTAATCTACTATATTTTAATTTATTTATAAATACATACTTCCTTTCTAGAAAACGATGGATTGCGTAGAATTCCCCGCCAATAGAGCTTCTGTCACAGACTCACTAGAGATCATAGACTAAGGAAGGCTAGAAATGCTAACCAATGTAACCAACTCTCAAAAATATTTATCCCTAAAGCTAAAGTCAAACACCCCTAAAATCGTTCAAATTACTTGAAAACCCCCCTAAAAATTATTCTGTAACACAAATAAAATAATTCTTCTGTTATATTTTTTTTATAATTTTATAATTATTTTTATATTAGCTTCCAGTAAGCATAGACAGAGCATCTACCGGGGTGAATAGTTGAACATTATTTATTGATAATACTGCCTCATTAGTCTATTCGTCCCAAGCGTGACTGTTACGCTAGAAGTCCTGGGTTCGATCCCCAGGTCGAGCAGCGTTATTGTGAATTTTTTGCATTTTCCATGCTAAGATTATAAAGTTATTTATTTATAGGAAAAATTCAATCACGGGCAGGGTTCGAACCTACTAGTAGTCTTCTGGTTAGATAAACTAGATGCTCTGAGCTCTAAGCTACCGCGAGTCCTACCCGCTAGATTGAAATTTGCCTTTACATTCTGAATTTACGTCATAAAGTGACGTTGGCGACATCTATTGAAAAGCAAGTTACTTTGCTTCTCAACCGATACGACTCACTTTACAGTTAGTTCGATGTCAAAAATAAACATAAAAGATAAATATGAAAATTCAACAAATCCCTAAAAATATAAAGCCCCTAAATATCCCATCTCACTTATTCACCCCCTTAATTTGGGGGGAAAACCCCTAACTTTGGAATCCTGATACTGACTGACTATCAAAGAAGGCCTCAGTAGCCATGCCAAAATATTACAAAAAAAAACTATCAAAGAGTTATTGCTATCGAACAAATAACTGACTATAGACAATTTATCTAGTTCATTCAGACCCATGAACTATTTATTTAAAGATACAGTACGGTCAAATTAACTGAGCGTGTCTAAAATTGTCAGCAAATGGTTTTGCTAAATGTGCATAGCAAATTTCGGTTTTTTTATATGAATTTGGGCATTGTTATCGTAAATGTTTCACTTACGTTAATATTGTTTTACTGATTTTGATAAGTTACGGACTCACGGCCATTTGAAATGTTTAAACCTATTAAAGTCTCGCTACTTCAGGCGGATCGTTCACCTGAGCCCAATTCAAATTTTAAGTGGTTTTTACAGTTTGTAGGTCTATATTAAGTTCTACATTCATGGCAATAGTAATTGCGACATTAACTATACAAAATTCACAACGTTTAACTAAAACTATTGCTTAGAAATCATTAATATAGCAAAAAGTAGTGTTAAATGTGACACAGTTTTTAGCTTGATAAGGATTTATAAGAAAATTAGTTCTCAGTTGTGAATGTTGTATAGTTAATGTCGCGATTACTACTGCCATGAATCTAGATCTTGTTATAGACCTACAAACTGCGCATAATCACTTGAAATTTGAATTTCGCGGGCTCAGGTGAACGATCCGCGAAATTCAAATTCAATTAAAAAGTGTCTTTTTTATAAGAAATTTTAAAGGAACAGAAAGTTGAAATTGTTAGTACCTAAAAATATCTAGTCTCGTGGAGAGTGCAAGACAAAAATATAAACTACAATGCCATCACGCCAGTATCGAAACTCCGAGCTGCTATGGATAATTTCATAGAAAAATCCAATAACACTGTTCAACCGTCCAGTACAGAATAATGAAATGAGGCAGTTAATAATATTAATAGAAATATGATATACCGACAGAAAAACATAAGATAGACAGTAAATACTTTGCTTATTGTAATGTACTGTGTAATGTGTATGTGTATCTTATCTTTATCTGTAGGTATATCTTATTTCTATTAAAATGATTAATTGCCTCATTTCATTCCAGTATTTTCACATTGAATTTTTAACGACATAACCCAGAAAAAACTTTTGATTCTGACTCTGATAATGTCGAATCTGAAAACAGTTTTTCTATGTGGTAGATTTTTTAAAGGATTTATTGACTAAAATAGGATCTAAGTAAATTTTTCGTTAAAAATAATACAGCAACACTGCCTGCCACATTTTATTGCGTTTCTGGTAGATCCTTCAGAAAATACATTTCAGAAGTATAGCAATGAAAATATCTGTCTTTCCTCTGAGGAAAATACCGAAAATACCCACTCATAGACAAAGTGTTTAAAAACCCAATGGCACTGAACTTACTTCTACAGACTACTTAGAGATACCTTACCCCTTTGAATTGAGTTGTAATATTTATAAAACTTGTTATTAAATTTTGATATGTTTAATGCTAAGCCAGAGACAGTCAGACGGGTACTTAGTCATGATTTCTTCTTAAAATAGGTTCTTAGTTGTACGACTGGTAATTATTATTTGATCTATAAGTTTAGTGTTAATTTAGTTCTGATATTCAAAAATATATTAAGTTATTTAAGCGCGAAGACCTATAATTGGCTTCATGAAACTTATTTCACATCTTTTGTTTATTACATCCTGTTGGTCTTCCTATCGATTAAATAAATAAAACTCAACCAATCAAGTCGATAAGCTTAAACTTAACAGCCGACAGCTGACATTTTAACATTGACACATAATTGACACTTGTCTTATTAGTTGAAAACTTGAAAACACGTGTGAAGATTTGCAAAAGTCAAAACATTGGTTTATTTAGTACGAAATAAGTTGAACTTTCGTTTTCTGTAAGTCGAAAATCGAAATAAATGTGATTTAAAGTAGCAGACACCAAAATGAACTCAAAAAAATTTGCCAAGAATCCGTCCTTGGCATACACAAGCAATCCTGACTATCGAAAACCACCGAAAATCGCAAATCCTGTGTGTAACCTATAGTTTATAACTTATAAACATATATTACTTAGTTTTGACATGCAAAAAGTCTTTATTGCCGTTGAAAAATAATTTATCCTTATTTTCCAGTATTTACAATGTCTGGGGGCGCCTCATATAGACTCGTTCAACTATATGCTACAAGACGGTCTAAAGGCAGCAATTTCCGACCTTGTACCTGCAGAATTTGAGCTGCCGAGTGGAGAAAGGGTAAAAATAACTATAGATGAGGCCGGTTTCGCCAAACCCAGTGTTCCTATGGAGGCTGTGGGTGTGAAAAATCAGATGGTACTGCCAACAGAGTGTCGACAAAGGGCCGCTACTTATAAAGGCGATTTTAAAATAAGGTTGACCATGACCATAGATGAAAAATCTGTTACTGTGGACCGGTCTCTTGGAGCTCTGCCTATAATGGTGAAGGTAAGGCATTTTACCACCATAAAAATATCAAATTTCAATAAACAAACTATTTAAACGCAGTGATAGGACTAAAACAACACATTAGGCTTTGGATATATTATATCATTTTACTTTAACTAACCCTTAATAATATTAACATTAATTAATTCTTACTTAATTTTACAAATTATAATACAATTTTTTTTTATACAAATTTTACTCTAAATGTTGTGCATATCTATCATTGATATAAACACTAGTCTTTGCCTCTGTATTTTGCTACTAACCAGTGTTTGTGTTTATATTAGTGACTAGTAACCCACCCATGGTTTCACCCGCGTTGCTCCGCTCCTATTGGTCTTAGCGTGATGTAATATAGCTTATAACCTTCCTCGATAAATGGACTATACAACACAAAAAGAATTTTTTAATTCCAATCAGTAGTTCCTGAGATTTGCACATTCAAACTAACTCTTCAGCTTTATAATATTAGTATTGATGTGCCTAATGTAAATAAATAAATAAGCCCTTCGGATGGGTGTGATGGTATGACATATTTTACAAAAAACTATGACAAATATCTTTTCTTCTTGTTACAGTCAAAAATGTGCCACTTAGCAGATTTGTCGCCTGAAGAATTGGTGGAGCACAATGAGCATGCAGATGAATGGGGTGGTTATTTTATTGTAAAGGTAATATAATCATTGTTTACATATAATCTAAATTCACATTTCACTGTAAAGTCATAGGTCTTGAGTTCAAATGCATTACTACTAACATGAAAATTCTATTATGCTCTCATTTATTATCGATTAATTATCAATAGTGAAATCAATGTGATAAATCCTTTAACCACCACATAAAAACAGAAAAAGCATGCCTTCGACGCCAAGCTTATTATAGCTTATTCATCCATTAAATGTCTGTCACCCAGCCGTGTGCTGGGCACATTTTGGTTTGTCATCTACATATATATGACTGTGGTAGTCAAAATGTTAAGCCAGCTTCTGTCAGAAGAATGCAAGAAGTTCTTGTAATGTATGAAACTATGTTTGAAAGAAAGGAATGAAAAATATTGGATTTGATTTTGTAATGTAGTATATTTAGTTGCATGTGGGCTGTTAATAAAGCCTGCATGCATTTAATTGCACTATGCTATTTATGCCACATTTTATCCTGCACATGAAGCTACATGATCCTTCCCTTATAAGAACAAAGTTGAAAAAAAAACAATATTATAGAGTAGTTATTAAATTTTTTTTTAGTTGGTTTGTAGGTATCTATTTTTCTTTATAGGGTCATGAGCGCCTGGCTCGAATGTTACTGGTGACCAGGCGTAATTACCCAGTCGCCATCAAGAGATCTGGATGGAGGATGAGGGGAAACCTGTTTTCAGACTATGGTGTGATGGTTCGCTGCGTCACTACAGACCAGACAAGTACTGTATGTTGAATAATCATTTTTTAAACTCAAAAGCAGATTAGACCTTTTTTATTTTACTAAGATAACAAACAAGCATTATGTACCACCTGATGGTAAGCAGTAAACAGCACCAGCTACAGCATTGGTACCACTTGCACTTTTTCATCTTGACCTCAGTTGCAAAAGCAAAGTGTTATTGGGGTTTTCTATGAAATTCTCAGTAGCAGCTTAGAGTTTGGTACTTGTGCCCGGCAATAGGCACCTATTACATGGGACTTAAACATACCGGCGAAATGTGGGAGTACATTAGTACAGAAACACTCTACATAAAATGGTGACTAATTAAATTTTAATTATTCTACTCTCATTAAAAATAATAATTCGGTTGTTGGTCGTACATACAAAATCTGTTTTTAAATTACTATTTTTATATTATTATTTTTATCTCATTAAGTAGAACAATATAAGAACTATTGTTATGTATAAAGAGCTGTGGATTTTGTTAATAAAGAAATAAATAAAATAAATAAATGATATGAAAAGTACTGGTATAAAAAGATGTGCAGTAGGCTCGTATCAAACCTGCGGGCAATCATATTCGCCCTCCTTCCTCGTTCAATATCAATGGTTTTTTTTACAATATGGGTCGCAAATTATTGGTATTCTTAAGAACCCCTTGTGCTAAGCTAAATGCTTGTGTTACAAGTGGATTCCCGTCGGTAGTGCAATGGGTGAGTTTCGAACCGGCAACCACATGACGTAGCTATCGCCATCGGGAACAGGAAGCCGTTCCCGCTGCAATGTATGTAATGTATGATGGCATGTAAATTGTTTCAGAACAATGTCCTACACTTTTTAACTAATGGTACCTGCAAGTTGATGTTCTCTTATCGCAAGATGATGTACTATGCCCCGCTTCTACTCATCATGAAATGTTTGGTGGACTGGCCTGACCATTACATATACAGGCTGCTCCTACACGGGAAGAAGAACGACCTGTATTATGTCAAGTGAGTCAATATCCTGCCTGAAGGCTACTTCTAGTGATTAAAAAATATTCAAAATAATTCCACTTGGTTCAGTCTCAAAAATGTATTTTTTTATTGATTAAGTCGGAAAACGATCTGACGAGCCTACTGGTAGTAAGTAGTCATCGTCGCCCATGGACACCTGCAACACCAGAGGAGTAGCTGATTCGTTGCCGAACTTTAAGAGCCCCTACGGACTGCAGACTGCCAGAGCCGCTGCAACCGAGGGGAACGTGGCTCTTACGTGCAAAAGTCGAAACACACACCAAGGTGCTTTACGACAGACTCCGACGTAAGGGTAGTCGCCAGCCAGTCAAACCCCAAGAGGTTCTACCACCGAGCAAGTCAGATATTTTCACGCCTCTTACAGGAGGCCTATCTGAAAAGCAGTGAGGAATAGTATTCTAACCTAATGGTTTTGTGTCAGTTTTCGATGTCTTTATAATGTCACTAGCTTCTGCCCGCGACTTTGTCTGCGTGGACTTCGGGATTGGGTCCGACCTGGATAAAAAGTAACCTATGTGTTATTCCAGGATATAATCTATCTGTGTGGCAAATTTTATCCAGACCAGTTCAGCCGTTCTGGCGTGAAAGAAAAACAAACATCCATACATAAAAACTTTCGCTTTTGTAATATTAGTAAAGATTTATCATGTTAAAGTCAAAGTTAAAATAATTTATTTATCGAAAACTAGCGACCCGGTCGCGGTTTCACCCGCGTTACCCCATTCCTAAAAGTCGTAGCGTAATGTTAAATAGCTTAAAACCTGCCTCTTGAATCACTCTATCTATTAAAAAAACCGCTTCAAAATCCGTTGCGTAGTTCTAAAGATTTAAGCATACATAGGGACGGACAGACAGCGACAGCGACTTTGCTTTATACTATGTAGTGATATAATAGATTATTAGGTAGTACTTTTTTAACGTAGTTTTTACATTATGGCCAACTCCCAAAACGACCGCACTTCACCACTTCCTAGTGTTTTTGCTGGGAAGAAACAGCGGCGCAACAAACTGCCCAGCAACATAATTTTGTCTTTATTATGCGTGATAACTAGGCATATGGATGATAATACGTTTTTTCTGACAGTTGCATCCAAAATATGCTTCGGGAGCTCCATGAGGAAGGGCTTCATTCTTCCCACGAGTGTCGTTCCTACTTAGGCCGGATGTTTCGTCCGAAGTTATACGAGCTTCCGCCATGGGCCACCGACCTGGACGCCGCGGAGTTCCTTATCGACCGCTGCGTCATGATCCATCTGAAAGACCATAAAGACAAGTTCAATGCCCTGGTGTTTATGGCTCAGAAGCTCTATGATCTTGTACAGAATAAATGTAAGGTATGTGGTAGGTTTTTTTATATTTATCTGTAGCGGTCTATATACGTTTGCAATGTCACCTTCCGGATCCAATTGTGAATTTAAACCATCCAGATAACACTCACACACAAAAAAAATATCAAAATTCGTCCAGTCGTTTTTGAGTTCAGTGACATACATGCATAATGAATAATAATAATATATATGTAAATAAACTAGCTGTCTCTACTGAGATTTTCATATAAATATACTCATAAATATAAACCTTAATAATAATTAAAGTTTATTTTAAACTATTTTTTAATTAAAATCGGGACAGCTATTTTAGAGTTTAGAGACTAATGCACGAGAATTGTAACGGAAAGTAGATAGAAGACAGACTAGCTCTGTTCCTGGTACGTATGATGAAAAGAATCTGTTGGTATAAAACAACATCATCGTCAGGTTGAGGGTGCTGATGCAGTAATGGTCCAAGAGTTGCTGGTGGGCGGCCACCTGTACCTCCAGATCCTCAAGGAAAGGCTGCAGCAGCTCATTACCGTCGTCAGGATACAAGTGCTGAGGAAAGCCAAGACCACCAAGAAACTAGTTATGGGACAGGTGAGTTCTACCAACATTTTATAAAGTTTACAGTTTAGGGTCAGCCGAATTGCCCATACGAACATAATACCGAAATAAATCGTTTGGTCTAAAATACTTGACTGGAAATATTTAATGTAAGTAAATGTAATTCTTGATAATAATACGAAGTACGAAGTGTCGACTCGTTTTCCGAACGTTTATTTCCAGTAAAATGGTAGCGTTTCCTACGCTACGCTTCTGTGAACGTCTACGCTTACTGACCTGCATTGGAAAGAAAGAAATAAATAAAAAAAATGATTCCTTGCAAAACAAATGAGACTAACTACGTAACATACAAACAGATGAAGATAACAAATTAAATAATAAAAAACAAATTACACACAATGCTATACAAATATAGTGCGTCTCACCTCCGTATAATGCAACACAGCGCAACGCTGATTTTCAGTGCCAACCTAATAAAAGAAAATATTACCAACAGCACGAGCTGCAACAGATTCTGCGCAGCGCCGGTAACTTAGAACAGAAGATGGAGACGTTCCTCGCGACCGGGAACGCGCCCTCCAACAACGTGAACCTCGCGCAGTACAAGGGCCTCACCATCGTGGCGGAAAATATCAACCGAATGCGATACATGTCACACTTCAAGTGAGTTCAGTCACGGAATCACTTTTATACTTCACTTACTCAGAAAGTGATGCATTACTATCTAATCATATACCAGGGTAGATAGTAGCACTTTCTTCCTTGCAGAAAATCATAGCCAAATTACATAGCTCCGTGTTATGTTATGTTCCTAAGAGCAAGGTCGCCAGAGCTCCGCGAGGAAGCGTTGTGTTGGCAGATAGGATAAGCATCACGCTATTGTCTCCTAAGCTGCCAGCCCAACGATTCCTCTTTAATTTACAGGGACGGCAACGCGCGAGCGATACCCCTGGTGTTGCAAGCATCCATAGGCTACGTTAACCGCTTACCATCAGGCGGGCCGTACGTTTGTTTCCCACCTTAGTAGTATAGAATAAATTTTACAGCTCTAGGGCTGAAAAGTTTATTATTGAATTTGGATTGGCAGAGGGCTGCTAAATTTGAATTTTGAACGACCCTTACGTTGGATTCTGTCGTAAAGCACCTTGGTGTGTGTTTCGACTTCTGGCTGTAAGAGCTAGTTCCTCCTCGTTGCCCGTAAGAGCTAGTTTCAATACTATCTGCAACTGACTCATTAGTGACAACCGCCGCTTGCACAACTTGCAACTAATTTGCTTGTTTCCGACACTTACGCAAATATTAGACACTGAAATAAAACTATTTTTTACGGATTTTATCGCGTCTTATCCTTTACAGCATCACGGGCAGACCATGTCGTAACCATGGATGCTGTAAAGGATCCGAAACGTCGGGAATTAAATAATATTAATACAACGCGATAAAATCCGTAAAAAATAGTTTTATTTTAATTTGCTTTATTTAGAAAATAAGTTGACATTTATTTCTTTGCAATTAAGTTGAAATCGTAAATGATTTTTAGGGCCAAACTACTTTTTGTTAATGCTCTTTGTTATGTTAGACGATGTTTTCCGATGCCCATTATTTATCTTGAAGCACTGTGATAAACGTGTGCAGGTCGATCCACCGCGGGTCGTTCTTCATGGAGATGCGCACGACGGAGGCGCGGCAGCTGCTGCCGGACGCGTGGGGCTTCGTGTGTCCGGTGCACACGCCGGACGGCGCGCCCTGCGGACTGCTCAACCATCTCACCATGAGTGCGCAGGTACCCTCACATACAAGCGAGCCGAGCCAAGAATGGGCCGGCTCGACTGGAGTGATACCAAGACCTCACAGAAGACCGGCGTTAAATATCGCTTGCGTTGTGTTTCGCCGAGTGAGTGAGGTTACCGGAGGCCCAATCCCCTTTTAAAAGCACGTCGGCACAAGTCGGCAAAGCACTCGTGACGCCTCTGGTGTTGCGGGTGTCCATGGGCGGCGGTGATCGCTTACCATCAAGCGATCCGTCTGCTCATTTGCCCTCCTATCCCATAAAAAACACAAAACAAGGTAATTGCCAGCCGATGCCCTGGTGGGGACAATCATTATCATTAATCTATATAACAGTATATAGGTGTGTCAAGTCTGTCATTAGGCCATCGTGGTGGACTGTAGCCTAATCCTTCATTCTGAGAGAAGACCCGTGCCATAATTGAGCTGATGATGCAGCGCATTATACAATAGCGTAAGAAAAAAATGATTGCTTAGTAGAATATCTGGCAATGCGGTGGTACCATGCCAACCAGCTGCGGTTCCAGCCAAAGACTGGGGGGTCATAGTCAAAGAGTAGGGTACTTGTAACTAAGTAATATCAGGTTTGTCTATTAAACATGTAGGATTTTGGGGGTCATGGCACTCCTGAACACCCCCCTCGGACCGCAACTGTCCCAGATCAGCTTAGGAGTCAGAATTCTACTAGCACAACTTTTGATGACAAATTAATGTTGTTATTTTTAGGTCACACAACACGCCGACCCTAAACAGGTGGCAGCGTTACCACAAGTCCTAGAACGATGCGGTGAGTAACTATTATAATAAAATAATATACATAAACATACCATCACACCTGTATTCCCCGAAGGGTTAGGCAGAGGTATACTAATGTAACATCCACCGCCAGTATCAAAAAAAGTATCAAAATCATTTATTAAATACTACATGACAAAATATTTGTTAGTAACAAAGTCTTACTTAGGTATATTATTTACATGACATTATGTGCCTGAACTAGGTAATCCTGTGTTTCAGGCGAGAAAAATACATATTAAGGCCTAAAATAATCACAAAGTCAGTATAACAAAATAAGTATAACAATAATAAACAAAAATAAACTAAAAAGAACACATAAATAAATGCTTACTTTAACACAATTAGCAATTTCTCTGTATCTTCGTAGGACATGCTTTGGAGGGCTTCCTGAAGAGTTTTTTTACAATTGTTATAATTGAGGGTATAAATATTCTTTATAGCGTTGAGTCTATTATAAAGAAGCGGCCCTAAAAAAACGTAAAATTTGGCTGTGAAAGCATGTTTAGTTCCTGTAGGTTGTGGGCAAACTATATCTTTCCGTCTTTTTTTTGTAAACTCAGCTGTGAAGGGAAGTGATGTGTGCTGTTTTAATACTATGGTCATTATGAATAGCTGTCGAACAGTTAGTACTCTGCAGGATTTATACAGGAGGTTAGTGGGAAAAAGGAAAGGGCGAAATGTGGACACCTTGAGAATCGCTCTTTGTGCTCTTTCAATATTTAGTAATAAAGTTTTACCTGCACCACCCCATGATGTAATGCAATAGGTTAGTAATGATTGACAAAGCGCAAAGTAAACTTGCCTAATTATCTTTGGGTCAGCTATATAACGTAACTTTTTAAAGGCAAATATCAACTTCCGCACTTTACTACATAAAGCCCCAATATGCAGTTTGAATGAGAGAGTTTCATCTATTATGACACCTAGGTATTTTATGTTATTGGTAATTTTAATATGAGGACATATACAGTGCTTATCACTGGGTTCCCCACAATGATGAGCATACAATTTTGGGTTAGTTTCAGATGATGTTAGTTTGCGCATTGAAAACTTAATGTATGTTTAGTTAAGTATGTTTAGGTCTCATGGAATAGGGGGCGAGCCTAATACCTTTAGCCGGGCACAAATCCTAAACTCCTAGCTGCTACTGAGAATTTCATTAAAAAATCCATTGACACTGGTTGACTTGAGAATTGAACCCAGGACCTCTAGCGTATTAGCTGCGTTTGGGACCACTAAGCTAATGGGGCAGTTCTAAAATAGTCTCATAATAATTTCCTGGTTCGATGGAATGGTCTTGGGTTCGATCCCCAGGTCGAGCAGTGTTACTGAGTTTTCTATGAAATTCTCAGTAGCAGTTGGAGAGATTGTATTTTATTTCCGTTAACTCGACCCAGGAATGGAGCCAATCAGCTCGATAGCCCAGACCCCCCTCTCCCGCGACGTGTACAAGTACCCAGTATTCGTGGACGGCAAACTGGTGGGGTACTTCGCCGAGGACACGGTGGACAAGTCCGCTGCCTATCTCCGGACACTAAAGATTAAGGGCGAGGAGGTGCCTATCACCACAGAAATCGTGGTCGTGCCTAAGAAACAGGTATGTAATATAACATCACGCGTGTATTCCCCGAAGGGTTAGGCAGAGGTGTACTTATGTACGTAGGCTGCTCCAAATGTTCCATAACAAAAGTTTTGATTATCATTTTTCAAAATACATACTAGAGTTAACTCATTCAATGCCGAGGCCGCCCATCGGCGCCTCGATTTCAAACTTAAATATCTCGCCAAAAGAATAAAAAATATCTTTTTGTGATTTTTTTGCATTTTCCATGCTAAGATTATAAAGTTATTTTAGTGATGAAGACAATAAAAAAGGTTTGTAAATGATTTGCGGCATGGGGTAAAGTGCTTACTTTTCTAGTGTGGCATGGTGGTAATGTACTGAATTTCTTGGGCGACAATGAATTGGTTAACACACTTTTGCATACGAACAAATCATATACACATATTTCTTCCCATTTATCTTTTGTAACAGAAGCACAAGCCCTATCCCAAGCACTTAATAATTTATTTTTTATTCGTGATAGGCTTACGCTTGACCGCCAGTTTGCCTGATGTTAAGCGATACTGTGATCTACGATGGAGCGCGCTTGCCTAGAAGAAACCGATTCTTTCTCAGTTGTGAATTATTGCCCTTTTAACTGTCTCTTGATAAAAAGGAATAGCCTAAAAATCACAAGGCGCAAGGTCCAGGCTATAGGGAGGGTGTTCCAATAGTGTGTGTATAGGCCGACCGTTTAACTCGCGTATCGCCTGCGCGGTAAGAAGGGAGCGGGGGGAGATGTTAGCGGATGGGTGAAAGAGGTGCGCGGAGCAGAGAGCTTACGTCAAGTGCGGCAGTGCGCTGGCTGTGCTCGCAGCGCGCGGTTGGTATTTTTGTTACGGACGCTTGGACATTAACGCACAAGGTATACGACTGCCAAGATG
This sequence comes from Acronicta aceris, assembly GCA_910591435.1. Taxonomy (NCBI): domain Eukaryota; kingdom Metazoa; phylum Arthropoda; class Insecta; order Lepidoptera; family Noctuidae; genus Acronicta; species Acronicta aceris. Next base: position 9,531,979 of record OU342780.1, on the reverse strand, counting down.
AATCGCTCTTCCAGTTTTGCGAACAAAATTAACAAGCAAGCTAAACAAATAGCATACAATGTATATTCCTTTTTTAAAGCCAGAAAACAAGATCATAATTCTACAGAGTATCTTGAAGACGTAAACCTAAACAAACTTGTTGCTAAAGCTACAGGACTTTCGGTGACTACCATATGTAAAATAATAAAAGAAGGAAATGAACTGAAAGATGAACAAAATAATGTAAATTTTAAATCACCAAAAAAAATTAAACAAATCCGAAAGAAAAAAATAGAAGTTGACAGTTTTACAGAGGGCGTTGTTAGAAGAAAAATAACTCAATTTTATACGGTTTTTAAGAAGGTTCCTACGTTAAAAATTTTGAATGCGAAACTCGGAGAAGAAGGAATTTTAAATTGTGGCCGAGAATATTTGAGAACATTGATTCATAAACTTGGCTTTCGAATTAAGAAATGTCAATCAAAAAGAAAATTACTGATTGAACAACCAAACATCGTATCGTGGCGGTGGCATTATCTTAATGCGATAAAGAAGCACAGAAGAGATCAAAGAAACTTTGTTTACCTCGATGAATAAAAATAAATAAAATATAAAATATTTGTAAAACTTAAAAATAAATACTTAAAAAAGATACTTATTATTTTATTCTTTACCAACAATGTCTATCTCGAGATAAATCTTTGGATTATTGCCTCCGTGTGTAGCGTTACCCGCCCCCGCTCCCTTCTTACCGCGCAGGCGATACGCGAGTTAAACGGTCGGCCTATAGTAACAATGCATTGTCATGATGGAAGTACCAAGTCCTCAGACGAGATATCAGTCGTAATTCTTTTAACCTTCATTATAACTTGCAGACTGCCTCATTAGTCTAGTGGTCCCAAGCGCTACTGCTACGCTAGAGGTCCTGGATTCGATCCCCAGGTCGAGCAGTGTTACTGGGTTTTTCTATGAAATTCTCAGTTGCAGCTCGGAGTCTGGATTTGTGCCCGGTTAATGGCAAAAGGCTCGCCCCCTATTACATGGGACTTAAACATACCGGCGAACTGTGGGTGTACATTATGTACGCCTCTGCCTAACCTTTCGGGGAATACAGGCGTGATGGTATGGTAGACTACCCTTTCTATAGGACCTCTTCTAGCAAAGAAAACTGTTTTCCAAGACTATGGAGCAACCCACATATTATGGAGCGAGCCTAATTGCCATGAACCGGGCACAGATAACTCCAAGCTGCTACTGAGAATTTCATAGAAAAATCCAATAACACTTTACTCGACCTGAGTTTCGAATCTGGATCTGCTAAATTAAATATATAACTTGACAAACAGATATGCTCTCAATACGCGGGAGTGTTTCTGATGACGAGCGAGGCTCGCATGATGCGGCCGGTTATCAACCTGTCGACCGGACAGCTGGAGCTCATCGGGACCATGGAACAGCTGTATCTAGACATCGCCGTCACGCACCACGAGATCCACAAAGGTTGGTAATACCCAGATCTAGTAACTTAAGTACATACGCTACTAAGAGAGGCAGGGCATAGTGGAATTCAATAATTCCACTCACAATTGGAGCTGCTCGACTGGGAAAGTACCTCCACCTTGCAGAAAATAGTAGCCAAATAATATAGCTCCGTGCTATGTTGTGTTCCTAACGGTGAGCAAGGTCGCCAGAGCTCCGCGAGGAAGCGTTGTGTTGGCACTGTGGGGGACCGGTGGTGTTTTGTTACCGCCGCTGTCATATATGGCAGCCTGTCTCCTATGCTGCCAGCCCAACTATTCCTCCTTAATTTACAGGGTCAGCAACGCGCGAGTGATACCCCTGGTGTTGCTAGCGTCTATAGGCTACGGTAACCGGTCATTTCATTCATATCAAGGACATGTGATTATTTCTTTATTCAGGTAAAACCACCCACGTGGAGTTGTCACAAACGGCGTTCATGAGCAACCTGGCCCAACTAGTACCCATGCCAGATTGTAACCAGTCGCCCCGGTGAGTTTACTATCTTCTTTATCAGATATCATCAGGTCTCCTCTCAAAATGAAAGGGGTTAGGATTAGGATATAGTCCACCACACTGGCCTAATGCGGGTTGCCAGACTTCACACCATATACATACATAATCAACCCATTATACTGTCCCACAGCTGGGCACGGGTCTCCTCTCAGAATGAGAGGGATTAGGCTATAGGTCCACCACGCTGGCCTAGTGTGGGTTAGCAGACTTCACACGCCGTCGAGAAAATCTCTCAGGCATGTAGGTTTCCTCACGATGTTTTCCTTCACCGTTTAAGCGCGTGATAATTAACTATTAATACGCACATGACTTCGAAAAGTCAGAGGTGCGTGCCTTGGGTTCGAACTCGAGACCTTTGACTTGGCAGTTGAACGTTCATACCACTGGGCTATCACTGCTTACACTGCTTTCGACTTCCACCGCTGTCGAGTAAATCTCTCAAGCATGTAGGTCTCCTCACGATGTTTTCCTGCACTGTTAAATCGAGTGATCTAATTACTAATATTTAATAAACACACGATTGCGAAATGTCCTGAGATGCTTGCCTTCACCTAGCAACACTGTTTTTTGTGAGTTTAATTTATAAGGATGTCTATACACCAAACCCACCGAGCTAGGCCGACCTCATAAGCCAGCAAGTTTGTTTCAAAATGAGAGTTTTGGTATGTAGACACCCTTACAAGTTTTTAAGTACTTATATTTTATCAGCCGATTTCATAGCAATAGAGGCAGAGCTATGATGCCAATCGCTTTTTGTTAAATACCGATATTCAGTCAAATATCTCGTTAGAATCAAAGCTAACACCACTACACTAGTTGGGAAAAGCTAGTAGAGGATAATTATTAGCCGATTCCAAAAAGTATTAGACATTCTCGATATTTATCGCAAGCTCGCTCATAATTTAGTTTGAATTAGAAGCGATTTAATGTATTATTTTACTGATCAGCATTTGCTGAGTAATATTTTTCAATCTACCAGCAACATGTACCAGTGTCAGATGGGTAAGCAGACGATGGGCACGCCCATCCACACGTGGCTGACGAACGCGGAGACCAAGCTGTACCGGCTGCAGACCCCCGCCACCCCGCTGTTCCGGCCCACGCACTACGACAACATAGGACTGGACGACTACCCCTGCGGGACTAACGCTATCGTCGCTGTTATATCTTATACTGTGAGTCTGTTTTATCTTATAATATGAGTTAATTTTATCTTATACTGTGAGTCCATTTTATCTTATAAAGTGAGTTAATTTTATCTTATACTGTGAGGCATTTTATCTTATAATGTGAGTTAATTTTATCTTAAAGTCAATTTTATCATAAAGTTGTGAAACATAACATACCGGCGAACTGTGTACATCAGTACACCTCTGCCTAATCCTTCGGGGAATACAGGCGTGATGGTATGTAATCAAATATTTCCAGGGCTACGACATGGAAGACGCGATGATAATAAACAAGTCTGCGTACGAGCGTGGCTTCGGCGCCGGCTCCGTGTACAAGGCGGATTTCATAGAGCTGGCCCACCCAGCCTCGTACTTCTGCAGGGACAGCTCCAAGCCGGACCTGGCCCAGTACATTGATGAGGACGGCCTGCCCGCCGTCGGCGCTAGGGTCAAGCCTGAAGACCCCTTTTACAGGTGAGCTTATATAATTTGTTAAAGAAACTTGTCCGATCCGAAAGGGATCATAAAAAGATTTTAATGTCTAATGGCTAGGGTGTCGGACTCGCGATCATGTGTGTAATGTAGGTATATCGATAATTATAATAATAAGCAGGTAGACGCAAATGTATTTGTGAGCGGACCAACATGACTTTGTCGGTGAATACACTTATTGGGGTCAAGACTTGTTTTATTCTCTCCATATTCAACAATGTGGTTGCCAGTTCGAAACCCACTTGTAACACAAGCATTTAGCTTAGCACGAGGGGTTATCAAGATTTTTTTTTAAAAAAAGGACCCAATCACTTTACCAAATAAAATAAGAAACATTAAATATTCAGGAAAGTAAACATGTGTATAATAAAATAGCATCAGTCCTATTGCATATAGCAATAGGAACCCCTCCTGTATCTTGGATAGGTCCATAATATACCATATCAGCGAACTGTGTGAGCTATACAGCAGATGGTATGTTATGTTATCTATTGTATCTTTCACTTGCTTAACAAAAGTTATTACCGAATTTATTAGCACAATCGGTAACTTGAATGAGTTAATCTTGGTAGTTAATAAACTCAGCTATAGGCTAAAATTTTATTTGAAATAAAAATTATTTAATAAAATTATCAGCAACATGATACACATTTAAAAATATAACGCTTCATAGGATTTCGAATTGACAACATTAATTTTTTTTACACTCATATATTTTACAAACATATATTATTTAAAACTATATCGAAAACTAGGATACCCGTGTTTTTATTTCCCCGATATTAAATAATTTTCATATTTATTTTGGACTTTGAAGTTCTTTCTATTCTAAACAGACGTAAGTGCCAAATGACGTCATTTGTACGGTTAACCGGGTTAAATGGTGACATGACGTATACTCGTTTGTTTAGTTTCTACGACGGCGAGAAGAGCACGTTCGTGGTGAGCAGGTACCACGGCAAGGAGGAAGTGTTCGTGGACAGCGTGCGCCTGTGCGGAGACTTCAGCTCGCGCCCGCTCAAGCGCGCCTGCGTCATGCTTAGACTACAGGTCGGTCAATATTTGAAAAACATTAAACTCAACTCAAACTCAAATTTTTTATTTCAATTAGACCATATACAGGTACTTTTGAAATGTCAAAACTACATGCACGGTTCCAAATAGTAGGTCTTATGGAGAAGAGCCGGCAAGAAACTCCATAGATACTCTTTTAAATAAATAATGGATGTATACATATTTTTTATTCTATCAATGTGAGTATTGTGAAGTTTGATGTGAGTGATAAAAGTAGGTTACCCTCCAAAAGATAACATAACTGAATCCGGATTGACATGGCATGTAAGAGTTGACCAGTCCCGACAGACAGCACCCGTTCACGAGCATGACGTGTGTATCAGCGTTGTTCGACTCAACCAAGTTGTAGGGAATAAAACAACCCGACACACAACGCCACCATCAGCAGGATTATAGCAGCAGCAGGATTATGCAGGATTAGAATATCATTAACTTCCTCCCAAAGATAACAATGCTGATTATAAAATTATTTTAGTGAAGGAAAATTTCGACTGCGGGCAGTATTCGAAGCTGCGTCTTCTGCAGGCTTACTCTTGAAAACAATACCAATCCAAATGTGATTCCAATGTCAATTTGGCTGTCGGCCGATTTCGTGCTCTTGAGCACAAATCCGTTAACCAATTCTATTTAGTTCACTCAATCACCGCGCAATATTGAAACAATTTGACGCTAGTCTCGGATTCAAGAGTACGAAACTTGATGAAACGGCACAATTCCAATGTCTGTTTCGGAATTGAGTTCAAGAGTAAGCCCCCAGGTTAGATACAGCACACGCTATGTCCATTAAGCCACTACGAGTCCCACCCGCCAGATCAAAATTTGCCTTCATTATCAGTAAGTCATGTCGGTTGAGAAGCAAAGTAACGAGACGTAAATTTAAAATGTGAAGGCAAATTTCGATCTGGCGGGTGAGACTCGCGGTGGCTTAGTGGTCATAGAGTCTCGTGTATCTAACCAGAAGACGCAGGTTTGAATCCTGCACGCAGTCGAAATTTTTCCTTTACTAAAATAACTTTATAAATTAGCATAGAAAATGCAAAAAAATACAAAAAGATAACAATGCAGACGCTCAAAACTACAATTATGATAATTAAAACGTAAACTAGACCACTGCCGTCAAGCAATAAGACAACAATAAAAACAATCTAAACTGTGAAAGAGAGAACTACTGATGAGTAGAATGATTTGTGAACTGCTTCATCAGCCTAGTTTAGTTTTAATATTGAAATAAATATAAAGTTAACGTTCAGACACCAACCAAGCTGCATTTACTAATATCAATTACCAGTTATACCATACCATCAAGCCTGTGTTCCCCAAAGGCTTAAATAGAGGGGTACATTAATACCCCACAGTTCGCCAGTATGTTTAGATTTAATGTAATACGGAGCGAACCTATTGCCATTGACCGGGCACAAATCCCAAACTCCGATCTGCTTCTGAGAATTTCATAGAAAAGCCCAATAACACTGCTCCACCTGGGAATCGAACTCAGGACCTCTAGCATAGCAGTCGCGCTTGGAACCACTAGACTAATGAGGCAGTTTCTGTTTTTAAAGTCATGTATAACGCGTATTTGTTTTGTTGCAGCGAAACCCAACGGTAGGCGACAAGTTCGCTTCCCGCGCTGGTCAGAAAGGCATCTGCTCACAGAAGTGGGCGTGCGAGGACCTGCCGTTCACGGAGTCTGGTCTGGTGCCGGACGTGCTGTTCAACCCGCACGGGTTCCCCTCGCGTATGACCATCGCCATGATGATCGAGTGCATGGCTGGGAAGGCTGCCAGCATTCATGGACATGTCAGTAAATTACTTAAGGGTCCGCCGGACTCCGAATTTCCTAAGCAAACGTAATACCAAAATAATATTTTAAAAAAATCTCCACACTAGGACTTTCTCTTGTATCGTGGGTGCGTTTACAAACACAAATTCTCACATCACAAACGCCCAGACCCGGAACTACTTCCTGTAGATCATACAAATATTTGCTTCGTGTGGGGATCGAACTCACAACACGTGGCGCAGAAACCAATCGCTCAGCCGCTAAGCCAAACATGTCGTCAAAACAAAAATAAATCGTAACCCAAACACAATTTCATCAATAGGATATGTTCATAAGATTCCAAGTTAAGGCTAATATTTTTAATGGTAATCTTTATTGCTATAGACTGATGTCCATGCCATATTTTTTAAGTAATCGCCTTTTCAGCAAGATTTATTTATTTCAATGTAGAAAAAGTGCGACGTAATTTGCCTTCACATTCTCGGGTCGGACTCGCGGTTGTGTAGTTGGTGATAGCGTCTGTTGTATTTAACCAGAAGACAAATCCTGCCTGCAGTCAAATTTTTCCTTCATATCTTTATAGAACTCAAAATATTGGCGCGAAACAGTACTTATACTTCGATTTTTAATTATATTCAGTAACTTGATTCTTTTACGTAATAGTTTAATTTTTATGATAATTATTTAAATATAATAGATACCCGATATATATTAATCTGGGTATCTTTAAAGTGAATCGGTTTCTTCTAGGCAAGCGCGCTCCATTGTAGTTTTTGTTTAGTATACATAATTACCCATTATATTGTCCCACTGCTAGGCACGGGTCTCCTCTCAGAATGAAAGGGATTAGGCTATAGTCCACCACGCTGGCCTAGTGCGGGTTGGCAGACTTCACACGCCATCGAGAAAATCTCTCAGGCATCCAGGTTTCCTCACGATGTTTTCCTTCACCGTTTAAGCGCGTGATAATTAACTATTAATACGTACATGACTTCGAAAAGTCAGAGGTACGTGCCTTGGGTTGGAACTCGAGACCTTTGACTTGGCAGTCCAACGGTCATACCACTTGGCTATCACTGTTCACAGTTAACATACTGAATTTTTTTATAGGTACACGATGCCACCCCATTTCGTTTCAATGAGAAAGACACAGCTATCAATTACTTCGGGCGTTTGCTGGAAGCTTCTGGATACAACTACTACGGTACTGAGCGCATGTACAGTGGCGTTGATGGGCGGGAGATGAACGCTGACATATTCTTCGGAGTCATCCACTATCAACGACTCCGGCATATGGTGTCTGATAAGTGGCAGGTATGTTTTTTTTTAAATTAATTAATTTATTGGTATACGTGGCGTGGGTATGATGTTGGCATATGGGCCAATGTTCAGTCCATGAGGATTTTCGACACGAAACAAAAAAAAATGGTCCAATGTACATAAGCGGAGCGTTCCCCTTCTTAATTAGGCGTTGACCCAAGTGGTTATGTTTACGACATAATTGTTTATTTGTTTTCCTATCCTAAGTTCCAAAACATTTTTATTTATTTTTTATATTTCTTCATTTATAAGAAAAAAAAACGCATTTTGACGTTACTTATAATAATAAATAATAGTAAATCAGTAATAATAGTAAATAGGTAATGCAAGGCTATGAATAATTATTTGAAGAGACAGAAAATGACGATGTCACCGTTTAACGTTCACCCTTTTAACCGTACAAATGACGTCATTTGGAGCTTACTTCTGTTTACAATAGAAAGAACTTCAAAGTCGAAAATAAATAAGAAAATGATTGAATATCGGGAAAAAAATATTGGTATCCTATTTTTTGATCTAGTTTCAAATTATATAGGTGTTTAAAAGATGAAATGGCACTTATTACGTTATATTACGTTTGGTAACTCAATTTGTTTTTACTGTTAATATTGGGCCACCAAGATACAGCAGGCTTACTCTTGAAAACAATACAATACCAATCCAAACGTGATCCGATTCCAATGTCAATTTAGCTGTCGGGTGATTTCGTACTCTTGAGCACAAAACCGTTGTATCGGCATCCTGATTGGCCAATGGTTGGGTCGTTTCCCAATCCTATTTAGTTCACTCAATCATCGCGCAATATTGAAACAATTTGGCGCTAGTCTCGGATTCAAGAGTACGAAACGGCACAATTCCAATTGTTACAAACAATCCGGCTCGAAGGACCAGAAAAATGTTACAAACAATCCGGCTCGAAGGACCAGAAAAATGTTACGATCCGGTTCTGAGAACCAGAAGAATGTTAGGTGTACTCGAAGAAGTAGAAGAAGACGGCTGCTTCGCCTAGTGACCTGAAGCTCGTGTTCCTAAGCGTTCAGGTGCAATAGGCTCGTTTCGACTACTCACTTATACCTACTATTGTTGTTACGTCAGCGGGATCTATCTGCGCCACAATGCCTAATCACTGGTTGCCTTTTGGTCTAAGACTATTCCTAAGGGGGTTCTGGGCTATTATATTATAAACACTCGTCGTGGTTCAATAAAACAATCTATATTTTACACAAGTAATCACACTGATATAGGTACAAAACACACTAGATAAATATACACAAGACACGTAGATATAGTCAATAGTTTATAATATTCAAGCAAGAGTTCAGTCTTAGTCTGATGGCGAGTATATACAATAATCAGTCAGAATCCGAAACTACTTACACGCATTAGCACATATAATTAAGTACCCGCACTGAGTTTATATACAACACAACATAACATGTTCATACAGTAATTACACAAATCAGCGGTCTTTACAGGTTTACAATGTTCTCATTATCACTTAAAGCGTCTAATGGTACAATAGGGGGCTTCGCTCAGGCCTCTGCGCACTGACTAATCTACGCCCGCTTCACTTAGGCGGTCGTGGGCACCCTATTACTGTATAGGTTTCTCTTAGACCTAACACAGCAACCTACGCTAAATAGAACGTATACTTGATCATAACTTATACTTATCCCTATTACCTAGCCGCAGCGTCACTTAGGCTACGACTAAGACCTAGATTGAGAGATAATACACTGACTTTACTGCACTGTTAGCTGGTGTTATCCTGCCGAATTATTGGAAAATACTATTTTAATTTAAAAAAAAAAAATCAAATTTCTTTTATTAGTGTATAAGGAATATTTACATTAAGGGAAGGGTACTATGCGCTAACCTTAACTAGAGTAAACTAAACTAATACTATGTAGGTCTCAGACATGATCTGCCTACAACCCTATCTACGTGTTAACAATAAAAATGCTTTTTTATATTTTTAATTTTTACAATATTGTCTTAAAACTAAAGCTGGGAAAACCTGGTTTGTAACAGTGAAAATACTTAAAAACTAGCTTACAGAGTAGTGACTAGGGTGGGTAAATATATACATAGATAAATAGGGATAAATACATATATATGGTTTTATATAGTAGAATCAACATATTTACAAATCAGCCGTTGCCTAGGATATTGGTAGGTATGGGCCCTAGGGGCTGGCTGGGAGGGGTGTGGGCCGGGGGTGGAGGGGAGGTGGAGGTGGAGGGAGGGGGGACTGACCCATTTGTCAGTTTCGTGTTTACATTCTTATGTGCTACATCCCCTTTTATAGGCCGCAGCTGCGATGGAAAAATCCCCAAAAATACTTTATTCAATTCTAAACATACATTGTAACTAACAAAGCCGACGACGGAAAATACCCAATAAATGACAATATTTCGTCATACAAAATAAGCCTACAACGAAAAATTCCTCTATTAAATTGATATTCCGATCTAAACATACAATGTTGCAGCTGCAGCTGCGCCGAAAAGTTCCACAAAAGTAATAAGTACCTATGTATGTATTTCTATTTCGTAAGTCTTATTGACTACCTATATATTTACGTATGATATTACGTCGCGTCGCTAACACCAATGTCGATGTATCGGAATTGAGTTCAAGAGTAAGCCCCCAGGCTGTGCCTAGTTAGGGGCCCACGGTTATTTCTAATTTTGTATGCCTATAATTTTCACTCGATTTTCTATCTCTGTATGTTACTTAACTTGTGTGTGTAAATAAATTAGATTAGATTGATCAAATGTTAATATTGTGGTAGGTGCGTACGACGGGCGCGGTGGACGCCCTGACCCGGCAGCCCGTGAAGGGGCGGCGGCGCGGCGGCGGCGTGCGCCTCGGCGAGATGGAGCGGGACGCGCTCGCCTCGCACGGCGCCGCCTTCCTGCTGCACGACAGACTCTTCCACTGCTCCGACAAGACTAACGTAATTACACTCAACTACTCACCTCACACCTGTGCACAACATCGCCTCGCCAGATACCTGCCTATACGAGTACCAGCTTCTGCCCGCGATATTCTCTGCGTGGACTTCAAAATTGGATCCGACCTGAATAAAAAGTAGCCTATGTGTTATTCCAAACTATAATCTATCTCTGTACCAAATTTCATCCAGTTCCGTTCAGCCGTTTTGGCGTGAAAGACTAACAAACATCCATACATTCATACTGACAAACTATCACGTTTATAATATTAGGAGTAAATATGTCTGAATTCTCCGCTGGATCAAAAAAAATCATATAATCCTCACTCTGACTATACAAACACAAAAAAAAAAACATTCTTATTTCCTTTGGCCTTTCTACTATCAGACGACCAGCAAAGGAAAAAGCGACATCGGTTCATGGTGGATATACCGAAAACCCGAACGAAGAGCTTTAAATCCACTTTTATCATGCATACCGCTGAAATACGGAATGCGCTTCCCGAGTGTGGGTCCAGAAAGATATAATCTGGGTGTTTTTAAATCACGAGTGAATCGATTTCTTCTATGGCTAGGTGCTCCATCATAGATCGCAGTCGCTTAACATCAGACGAACCGGCAGTCAAGCGTAAGACAATCTAGAATTAAAAAAAAAATAACATAACATACCATCACGCCTGTATTCCCCGAAAGGTTAGGCAGAGGCGTACTGATGTACACCCACAGTTGCCGGTGTGTTTAGGTTCCATGTAATAGGGGGCGAGCCTATTGCCATTAACCGGGCACAAATCCAGACTCCGAGCTGCTACTGAGAATTTCATAGAAAAACCCAATAACACTTTGCTCGACCTGGGGATCGAACCCAGGACCTCTAGCGTAGCAGTCGCGCTTGGGACAACTAAACTAATGAGGCAGTCAAAGAATTAAAAAAAAATATATCTCATTAATGTATTTGTTCGTAAGTTATACGCATATACATTTCAGCGATTTATATACAAGATTGACAAGCTTTTACTAGCATTTATGAAAGCTTATGAGTCTAGTTGCACGGTCCCAAAAAGTTGTTTTAATTTCATTTATACATGTTATCATTTATGTTTTCAGGCAATTCTATGCTCAAAATGTGGGACACTCCTCGGTCCAATCATTGGCAAGAGCGACTCTAGTAAAGAGACGTGCAGACTGTGTGGAGACGGGAACCTCGTCTCCATAGCCATCCCTTACATCTTCAAGTTCTTCGTGACGCAACTCGCTTGCGTCAACATCAACGTCAAGATAAACGTTAGCGAGCATCTCGCTATCACTGGCTGCTAAAACATTACCCAACAATTAATTTTCTCTAGTACAAAAAAATAAGGCTTCATTTCACCATATAGGAGTAACAGTTACTTCCCAAATAAATTCAAAGTAGAACGAAATTTGTATAATTTTCCTATCCAAATTTCAGACATTTCCAATGGATATGTATATTATTAAAATAATTTAGTATTTCTCCAATGGATTTAAAAAAAACCTGCATTGCATATAAACTTATCGAGTGTTACTCGGAGTTAGTAAAATGCAGCCTGATGCAAATTTTTTATGCATCTTTGTATTGAAACTTGACATTACGGATGCGAAGTATACACTTAAAATCATCTCTGTATTCAGAGACCTTAACTTCAGTCTCTGAATAAGCAAAATATGTAGGAATAAGATCCCGTGCTATAGGTATAAGAGAAAGTTGTTATTGAAATAAATGGATGAAAATCATTATTGTTTTAAATTTTACTTGTGTGGATGACGAAGCTTATATTGAGTTTTACTAAATAAAACATAAAATAATCTTAAAAGTAATTTATTAAGTGCAATAGAGGTTACACCGATAATTCGATATACGTAGATTTCTCTGAAAAATAGAAGTCAGCTAAAAATATATGTCACTTTCACATTTGACACCTGTCACTTTGACAGCTAATCTTCATCCATCGCTTCCTCATCTTTTTCCTTCTTCTTCTTCTTTTTTTTCTTTTTCTTGGCACTGGCTTCAGCTTCTACAGCCTGTTGTAGTTCATCCAACGCTTCTTTCATGACTTCTATGTTTTTCTTGGGAATGTCACCTGTTTCATAGAACTTCAAGCGGTCCTCTACTTGCTGGCGTAACTTTTCACCGAATACTGACGATTGCATTTCTGGGGACGAACAAAATGTTTTAATAATAACTAACTACATACATCATTTATTAGAAAAAAAATACTTCAAGTATTTTGTTCTGTGTATGTATTTTAATTCATATAGGACCAACCAAGAAGTAGATATAAATAATTTATACAAAATTTTATACTTTATAGTAAGTAATAAGTATTAAATACTAACAGATAAAATAGAATTTTGTAAAATTCCCTTTTCGAATTTTGTAAAAATATTCTCGAGTTTTGGGTCAACATCTTGATGAATTGATTGATTGAACTTGAAACTGCTAAAATTCATAGTACAACCAATTTTATTGCACATCAATGAATATGAATAAAAATGTTGCAACAGAATTAGTACATAATACGCATTGAGTAAGCGTCCATGTGTGGATATAGCTGCATTCACTGTAGCACTACTATTATTACCACAAGTGCAGTTCACACGAGCGATAGATCAAAGTGTGCTAAGGCGTTATGATTATTACACCCCCGCAGAATATAAACTCAAATATACAATTTAAATTATCGAGCATTTGAAATCAATAGCCTATTTAAATCGGCGAATTGCTCAACTTTTATACCTACACGGACATTTTTAATCCACTGTTTACCTTTATGATAACCACCCTGAAACATTAAAAATAAAGTCGGCATTTTGAAACAGCTGGTATTTTTAAAGTTTCCGGGATGGTTATAACTTTTAAAAAAGTCAGCAGTTTGAAACAGCTGATATTTTCAATGTTTAATGGATGGTTATAACTTTGAAAAATGTAAGCGGTTTGAAACATCTGATGTTTTAGGGATGGTTACAACTTTGAAAAAAAGTCAACACATTTTTCGATATTTCAATCAAGAAGTTTCACTGTCAGACAGGCCGTCTGACAGTGACATTTTTTTTATGATCGTGAGTATGTTCACCTCTTCTCGGAATATAGGCATGATGGTATGTGATGACAACTTACCAGAGAAACAGTCAATCCTGGACGCGATGGAGCACTTGTTGGCGAGGTACCGACTGATGCGGCCCTTGTTCTTGAGTCCGGCACGTCCGATGAACGTCGAGTGGTACAGCAGCCCATACTTGGGCGTGTTCGAGCGGGTCTTCAGCGCGCGGAACAACGCTTTCTCCGCACCTAGACAAAATATAATGATAACTAACTGTTACTTGTGGTTTCATTCGCGTCCGAGAAGGACTTTATAAGACAATAGCTATTTCGTTTACGTTATGTTTAACTCGATTAACAATATAGCCTAAGTTACTCAGTGATAACGTAGCATTTTATTAGTGAAAGAATTTTTGAAAACGATCCAATAGTTTTTGAGTGTATTCGTTACAAACAAAAATACAAATCTTTCCTCTTTCTAATATTAGTATAAATAAAGACCATGTCCTTTCTCAAATCTGTTTGGGTGTGAAAAGATAACAGTAGAGATAAGGTGTGTCAGTCTGTCTACATTTAATATTTAGCTAATATACTGGATCTGTACCATATCTGTACCTGTTTAGTATAGGTATACTCTAGGAAATGATATAGTAAGTGATACTCACCTAATATCTGCAGCGTAGAGGCGGGGTACTTGGCAAGGCTGGTGAGGGATCCCGCCTTAGATATGAGACGCGCGCCCACCTGGTCTCCCACCAACGTCGTCAGGTTTGGCGCCACCGACTGCATCTTGGTGTGCAGATACTCCGATATCTGCCGTCTGTGTAAACATTACATAGCATTAAACATGCCATCACGCCTATTCCCCGATAGGATGGGCAGCTGGTACACCTCTTCCTAACTCCAAAAGGACGTGTAAACAGCTGTACTGATTCGAAAGTATTTTTTGTGTATGTTTGAGCAAGTCCCTGGATGGTTTAAATTCATAATTTGACCCGATAGGTGGCGCTGCAATCGGGTTCTAAGACTTTCTTATTTTATACCTACTGCACATACTAGTTTATTATATTTTTATCAGGTAGTTACATAAAATAGGTCTTTAAAAAACTGTAAACACAGTTTCACCACATACCTATAATTACTGAGCGCCACAACTCTGCCAGCAAACATCTGTATGTTTATCAAGTCCACGGGCGAGATGTCCATTCCCATGGACATTTTGGACGCGTCGATAATAGCCTGGGCCTTCTCCGAGTCACCCAGGATCTCCGTCAGAGGCTCCACTGACTCTTCGCTTAACGTCTTCCTGTCCTTGATGAACTCGGCACACTTGGTGTACAACTGGTTTTCCGGGACTATGTTGATCAGCTCTGGGAAGTGGTATGAGTACCATTCTCTGGTGGAAGAATAAAAAGTGAATATTATCATTCACTATATCTATTAACTTCCACTAAAATTTATAGCATATTATGTTATGCCAATTTTGTCGACAAAACGCAGCGCCGTCACAAAAGAACGGAAGATTGTGCATATTACCTCATTTACCACAAGCAAAACACTCGTCCATTACAAAACTAATAGAAAAATCCTTGTCTATACAAATAAATAAAATTGAAGTGTCTGTTTGATACTGATAACAAAAAATCAATTAACGGGACTTTATAACATCACACAGGCGCCGCCAGGATTACTTTCAGCGAGGTACATCAGCATTTACAAATTATAACAGTAACTAATATAAAATACTAGCTTTTCGCCCGGGGTTTCACTCGCGGTGTCCCTATGGGCTGTAGCGTGATGTTTAATAGTTGGAAATCTTCATGAATCACTATTGGGGAATCTGCATGAAAATCCGTTCAGTACTTTTTGAGTTATCGCGAACAGAAGACAGACAGACGTGGTGGGGGACTTTGTTTTATAATATTAAGGGGATATATGTAGATGTGCATTATGTAGGTAAATCAGCAACACCTTCAGTTTTTATTCATACAGTAACTTAATTAAACAATTGAATTTTTTCTATGTATCTTCTTTCCTGATGGGGGGGCGGAGTGCAAGAGCACCCCCTAGCACCCTGCTGACGGCGCCCATGTAACATTATTATATCAACACATTCACGACGCGGGTGAAGCTAGAGGCAACAGCTAGTATGACTTATATTTAAACTCCTATAAGTATGATATTCACCTGATCCTCATAGAAAATGTATTGATATCCTTATCAAGTTGGTCCAGCAGGGCTATCGACTGTATGATCATGTTATCTACTCGATGCACATTGAACTTGACCCGGGCGCGGGAGTACGAGTGGCCCAGACCCAGCTGCGCTACGCTGCATGCCTTGAGCGTAAGGCCCTTGATCAACGCATGGAAGTGGTGACGGATACCTGTTTGAAATGAAGACTTTCTATAAATGCCTAACTCTAGTGGACCTTAGTGTGACACTAGAGTTGTGATTGTGATTTGTTGTGCGTCATGCGGACGAAAATATAAACTTTTCTTTTTCTTTTTTGTATAACCTCAGGGAACCGGAATACAGACGTGATTGTATTTACTCTCATAAACTGGGATCCATGTAACTTTGCAACTCTTCATATCCTGTTCTAGGTTTGGAAATAACAAAATTAATAAGTGTCCTACTGAGCATCTATGCTGTTTTTACCTAAAATGGTCATTGAATAACATGAGAATTCATGGATGTGTTTATACCGGGGCATTTGTTTTTTTTTTGCCCAAAATATTTCCATTTATTGTTTTGTCCAAAATACGTCAGCATAAATTGTCTATATGAGGGCTGTTTTTCGCAACTTTACGATATACAGCATATTTGCGTGTGCTGGTGATAAAAAAAATGATAAATAAAACTTGCATCTTAATAAAATTTAAGAAACTGTAGTTTCACAGAGTGGTGTTTTGAGAAGACGCAAATTTATTTACTAGAAAGCATCACATAATAATATTACTTGACAACCCACTTTATTGTGAAGGAAAATACCTATAGCAGTTGAAATGAAGCATAGGGATCTAGCATAATATCATAAACACAAGAACAGAAGACAATGTTTTTCTTTATACAGCACTGTATCCCCAGATAACAGCAGAGTTCACTTACTACTACATAATATGTACATAAGATTGATTGTAGCCACAATTTCATACACAATACACACAAGAATTTATGCACATGTGTGGATATAGCTGCATTTCCTGTAGCACTACTATTATTACCACAAGTGCAGTTCACACAAGAGATAGATCAAAGTGTGCATGTATACATAGATTGGTGCTTGATTAATAAATTAAAGAATAAAAGGTCTGCATTAGCCAAGTAGGTTTTTATTTTAGTAAGCTATTACTAAAATAAAAACTAAGAGAAATGTGAATATTAGGGTACTGATTTCTGGTCCAACAACATGTGGACTATAGCCTAATCCCTCTCATTGTGAGACGAGACCCATGCCCAGCAGTGGGACAATATAATGGGTTGATTATGTATGTTATGTAACATGTTCTATGTGTAACTTTTTAGGAAAAGAATTCCAACAGAAAGTCCAATATATGGACAACAGAATATCCAATAATGTAATTGTTGAGCTCATCACAGGCCTATAGAAAAAGATAAGATTATTTACCTCGTAATATTTCTGGCACAGCCCCAGTGTGTGAGCATGGAATCTCCAGTGCCTCACTGATAGCTGCCCCCAGCTTTGGGTCCAGAACACCAAGGGTACATTTACCACGCTTCTTTCGCTTCGGAAGAGCTCCCTCCAAAAACAAGTTCAGGTCTTCAGGTAATATACCTGTTTTTAAATAAGGAGTATATATTAGACACCAGTAAAAATATTTAAAAAGCTTTAAAGTTGGTAATTAATCTATATAGATAAGATATAGATCCTATCAATATAGATCTATTATAAGACAATGGAAAAACTATTGTTATGACTCTAGGACCCCATGGTTTCTCTGTCATTAATTTAATGATTTTTTTTTTGGAAATATCATGTGAGTACTGCATTACCTATTAAATGAAACAAAAAAAAACTTGGCTGTTTGCTTTTGTATTTTGTTTATATTATTTAATAACAATATTTATATGTATACCTAATGTTTATTGTAAACATATGTAAATTATTTGTGACACTTAGAAAGAAAAATAAATATAAATTATAAAAATAACATAAACAAATAGTGGTATGGTGTTTTCCAAAACTCCACAATATACCAACAAAGGTCCTCTGACCAACAAAGGTCTATGCTCAAAAGCATGCTTGTATTATCAGAAGACACTGACCTACCACTGCCTTTAGCTTTCCACTTTTAGGTTTTGTTTTTGTAAACAAGATCTAGCCTTCTGAATTGCGATTCACGAATAATGTTACAAGAAATATTAGGGAATCAAATCGCTCACCAAAGTTGCTAATAAAAGGGTGGTTAATGTAGGGCTAAGTAAAATATCAAAAACACGCGGCCACTAACCTTCGGATATAGCGTTGATGTTCTCCAAAGCCACAACTGCTGATTTGAAAGGTTGGAAGCCATGTAACGTTACAACAGAGTTGAAGCGCTGCAAGTCAGTCACAGACTCCTCAACCTGAGGCAAGAACGCCGCCAACTCCTCAAACTCCGTTACTCGGAACAGCGCGAAACCCGCGCTGTGTTCGTATAACACATACAACTTACTCTGAAATAAACAGAAGGCAGAAAATTGTAACACTAATGCCCGTAATACTTAGATATTGATCAAAATTCTTATATTACACACCATTTTTATCTGTTTTATTTCAATTAATTTTCATTTTGGGGAGAAACAAACACGTGAGTTTTGTTTGCTCCCCAGCTAAAAACAATTTTTAGGTTATAGGGTTCCGTTCCGAATCACGTAACCAAACTAAAAAAAAGTTCAGAGTTGTGCAGTGTGCTGACAAATTAAGGTCGCATGAGTCGCAGATTCTTTTTCATCCATCTCATAATTTATACATAATAATTCAATTATTTAATAAGCCAGATAAACGTGTTTCAAATATTAAGTTGTAAATGTATTTTATTTGCAGAAAATATTGCAAAACAAGAGTACAAATGTAACGAAACTTTTTTTTTTTAAAGAATTTTATGACCCCAGTAAAATAATGGAAAATTCACTAAGGTTTCGATGAAGCGTAGGAGTGAACACAAAAGTCACGATTTTTAATTTTATATCATTTGCCTACACTCGCACACGTTCACAAACACTTAATGGTTAACTATCCACCATATCTACACATTAAACTTCGGGGAAACACAAGTTTTAGAAAATTAAATAAAACCGACAAAGTGCACTTTACATTTCCCCGCCGAAACTTTAACGAAACGTTCCAAAAAGGAGTCATTCAGAAATCATCATAATCTTTCCCTTTGAGTTGTTTAATACTTTATTGAAGTTAAGGATTATAAAAAAATAAAGTCTTAAATTAATCTTTTGACGACACGATTGGTGTAGCGGTTGAGCGATCGGCTTCTGCGCCACGTGTTGTGGGTTCGATCCCCACACGGAGCAAATATTTGTATGATCTACAGGTAGTTGTTCCGGGTCTGGGCGTTTGTGTATGTGCGAATTTGTGTTTGTAAACGCACCCACGATACAGGAGAAAATCCTAGTGTGTAGCAATGTTTTTTTTTTTTAAGAAAAAAGAACTTTTAATCATAGAATGATTATCTCTATTTCCCATTGCCTTTTTCACACAAGTTTAAGATAAGAGTGACTCTTTCATCCTTGGGCATCACTACGGGTCTAGTGTCGACGTCACTCTCACTAAGTTACCAGGTCATAAAATTCATTAAATCACACTACTCACTCACTATTCATGGCGTCAACCTGCGTCAACGGAAATTTGGACATTTCAGTTTGAATTCAACGCCGATGTATTGCCTATTGGTACTGGGTTTGTTATTATTTCTGAAAGAATGAGAGAATATTTTGAAATATGGATTAAGCAAGTACTTAGTTCTATGTAGTTGCGTAAAAATAAAACTTTTAGTGTTGTGTAGTGATTCTATGTGCAAATAAGTGTAAAAATGGCTACCGTATCGATGCAAAGAGATCTTGTTTTGACTTTAAAAAAAGAGACGATTTTGAACGTGGGTATGCTTAGTAAGCTGCAGCCAATGCCTTCAGATCTCAGTCGATTGTTATTCAAGGAGAATGCGCTCGAAAAACCTACTCAGAATTTCTTTAATCACTTAGCTTACTACTTGGTATCAATAATTGATCAGCAAGCGTCCAGTTCATTGCCCTGGCCACTTTATGACACGAAAACCGAGAGAGCATACAGGAATGAGTTATCCACCTTCATCAGCGAGTACAGTAACAAAGGTTTGTTGTCACCAGTCATGTCCTCATACCTAGTAAATCCTGGTTGCTACAAGGTAACCATGCTCGTATTTCAAATGTCACAACTTGCAGTTCAAAGAGTATTACTCTCTAAAATGATTAAAGATAGTCAAAAGAAACTATATGGTAATATGACTGAGAATTTCAAGACAAATAAAGAAGGTTTCATTGAAAATATTGAAAAAGAAACAGTAACAATGTCCAGCAAGTTTTCAAATTATTTACTAAAACGGGAAGCTATGGAGAAGATCGCAGATATGTTCCGTAAGAAAATAACACAAATGGAGGACAAAATGTTGTCACTCAACACACAGAATTTTATAAATGAAATAGTTGATGGTTTTATAAAGACAAATAAGCTAGATGAAGAGACAAAAACAGAAATTTTAAACATAAAAAATGTTTACAAATCTTCCAAATATTTTGATGATTGGTTAGCAGAAACAGATGCAAAGATTTCCCAATTAGAATATGAATGGGACAGGAGAATCAATCCATTTGTTCAAATTTGCACAGAAATACGGGATTCCACTGAAATGTTGATCGCTCGGCAGACTGGGGAAGCAGAAAAAAGTTCTTATATGTTGGAATACAATCCAAAAACCGATGACATTTGTACGAAGGATTTACAGAACCAAGTTAACAGTGAACAAAAATATATCCTTAAAAATATTACCAAAGAGGATAGACTCAATTTCCCAAATCTTGTGAGAGGCTTTTTAATATCAATATGTTTTATACTGAAAAATACTGAAATTGATGAAGAAATATACAAGTTCAATGAGTATTTGGATGATGGGAGGAGAAAATTCACTGAAATTGTGTCCGCAATGAGAATACTTTTGGATAGGGTGATGAATGCTGAAGCTAGACTTCAGGTATGGTTGATATATTATTTTACATAAAACTGCCTTAGGCTGCTGAAGGCTTAGACATAGGTGTACTGATGTACACCCACAGTTTGCTGGTATGTTTAGAATCCATATAATAGGGGGTGAGACTCTTGCCATTAAGCTAAGAACGTGAAAATAGGGTAGTTGACTGGCCTTTGAAAAATGATACTAAAAATAATTCCTAAACTGAAAAAGTAAATTCTAAGATATAAGCTTATAAAGTTTTTTGGTGGTGGTCCCTTTCCTGCAAAACAAATGTCAGTATAGAATTTGAATAGCACATGCACAATTTGATGTCACAATGTGCAATAGTAAGCTCTCTGTCTGGCATAAAATTAAAATGCATATAACTTCATTATTTTTTAACCTATTTTGATTTTGTTTTTGTTGTTCAGCTCTTTTTATGGTCAACTTTTTTGTGAAACCATAAAAATTATCAGTGAACCAGCCTATTTCATGTGAAAACTCTCAACAACATTTCACTCTACCTGGAAATTGACACCAAGCCAAGATCTCTAGAGTAACAGTCACACTTAGGTCTACTAGGCTAATGAGACAGTATATTATTTTATTTTTTACCTAAGCTTATACATGTTTTCACTTCAGAATTACAAAGTTTGAGAAGTTGAGAATGAAGAATGTACTTATTATAAATCAAGTTGTAATTACTGATATTGCAGCTATCAAAACCAAGCCCAGCAAGAAAGCTTGGTGTAATTTGAGATTTTCTTACTAAATACATTATGAAAAATTCTTAGGTATCTAAACTAATAATTTTCTTTTACAGCCCACACAATCATCATACAGCCAATCAATATCTCTGAAAGAGTGTTCTGAAATACCACCGATTCCTGATCTGTCTGAACTTAAAATGGGCAAAGATCTGCAGTCTCAAATTATATTTGATACCTTCACTCCTCTCAATATGTCTAAACATCAATTCAATTTACGAAGAAGAAACCATGCTTTTGCTAGACCGCAAACCAGATCATTACTTATTGCTCCCTTCTATCAGGGACCAAGGGATGACTTCTTAAAAAGCCTGATATCCTGTCGCATCAGTGCCTATGACCAACCAAACACAACAAACAACTTTAATATGTCCATACTCTCGCAAACAAACTCCAGAAACAATGAAACAATAGCTGAGTGCTCATCTGGATTCACAAAACAGCAGATAATGAGGTTGCTTTCAACCAAAAAGAGCAGTAGCTCCAAAAAGTTTAAATTCAAGACTGAGAGGCCAGATATAAATGTGAAGAAAGGAGGTTTATTTAATGAATCATTTGTTTCTAGTGATAACAATGGTTTATATAGAAGCTATTCCTCACCAAATCTGTTTGAAAACAGAGAAAGGAGATCCAAAATCCCAATTCCAAGGAAATTATCTATAATGCAAGAACACTGCCCGCTTTTGGAAGTATCTGGAATCTCAGCCTTGGAAAAAGACAACAGCTATGGAACACCAGAAGGTGTCACACACATGGAAACTTCCAAAAGATTATTTGATGCGTCCAGCCTACCTGTTATATCTATTACTCCTGAACAAGAAAAAGTAACTAACATTGTAGAAGACTCAAATAAAATGAACTTTGCTGATCTGAACTTGCCAAAAATGCAAGAGAACATTCTAGAAAAGGATGAAATTAAGACTGAGACACCCAAAAATAATACCCAGATGATTAGAAAAACTAGTTCATTAGAGAAGATTATTAATAGGTTTAAGAAAGTTAGAGCTAGTGTCTTGCCATCCGACAAAACCAATGAAGAGGTGAACGAATTCAAAACAATTGTAGAAGAAAAAGAAAATTTAAACACTGTCAATGTAGATGTGTTCACAGCAAATAGAATCTTATTACCTGATCTTTTAAGTCCAAGTTGCAGTGTACTGCCAAAGAAATCTATGGACTATTTGGATCAGTTTTGTGTCGAAATGGATGACGTACCTTGTCGAAAAGCGCGGGAAAGTCTCGGCACAGCTTTAGGCGTGGACCACACGTTCTTAGACCAGTTCGATTTAATAGATTAATCCTTTACATTAGTTTTAAATAAAGGCTAATTCAGACGTAGGACCATAAAATCTTTTTGTATAGAATAAGTGTCAGACGTTTTTCGATCATGTAGCCGTAAAGAGTATTAAAGAAATATGAACCTGGATTAATATTTATTTTTATATGTATAATCTGTGGCTAGCACACTATTATTCGGTTATAATAAAATGCATTTAACTTTCTTCCTATTTAAAATGAAGACTTACCTTCTTGGCGCACTTTTATATGCCACTTCGGGATTGTATATCTGTTGATACATATACTTACACATACTTAAATTCTTCACTTGGTACTCCAAAACGCTTGGTACAACTCCACTAAATCATGAAACTTAAATTCCTGTATGTCCTTGACATTTTGATGTAAAAAAAAATACCTTCTAATAGTACTTTTTTTAGCTGTTCATCTTTGCCAAACGCTTTAATATTTTTTCCAAAATTCTATAATTAATTCATAAACATGTAACTCATCATAATTATTTAATCATGCCTAATATTCACTAAACGAATATTTTCACTTTAACACCAGCTTTACTTTGTTAGTAATAAAAATAAATTTATATAAATAAAAATGAATGTTTGTTTGTTTGTCCTCTATGCATTGCTAAATCGTTCATCTTATTGCGATGTAATTTTGGTAAGTTGTTGTGCGCATGCCTGAGAAGGTTTATGACGAAAAAAAGGGGCATTGCAACGCATGGCGGGCGACAGCTAGTGATGTTATAAAAATCTTGAAAATCTGGTCTTCCCAGGTAGATATAATCTGGGTGGGTGTCTTTAAATCACGAGTGAATCGGTTTCTTCTAGGCAAGCACGCTCCACCGTAGATCGCAGTATCGCTTAACATCAGGCAAATTGGCGGTCAAGCGTAAGCCTATCACGAATTAAAAAAAAATACCTACTCAAATTTTTAGATTCAGATACCTAGGTACCTAATTTTATTGTGTTGTAGGTAATGTAGAATTATTGAAATTTGAACTCAAAATGCAACAAATAAGTTGCTGTTTTACGATTTTTCACCGGTGAATTAATTAATATTTTGAATTTGTAGCAAATCTCTAAAAACTCCAATGTGAATCTTATCTTGTCGAAGTCAAAGTCAAAATTATTTATTTCAATTAGACCATTAAAAAGGTACTTTTGAAAAGTCAAACTAATTGCACGGTTCCAAAAAGTGGGTCTTATGGAGAAGAGCCGACAAGAAACTCCATAGATACTCTTTTAAAAAATGTGTCACGGAAAGCTGTTTAGCCCAGCATTATAATATTGTGGGTAACTTTTAAAGTTGGCGCAGGTGTTTGGATAGGTCTTATAAAATAAATACATACGTAGTAAATAAATTAAGTTCCATAGCTGTTCCAATATGTAACTAATAAGTTAACAAATAAAATACATTTAGATTTAAAATGCTTTTATTTTTGTTTTGATTTAAGTCTGTTTATATGTGACATCTTATTCAAATATCTTTGTAGTCGCGTAGTACTCGTATTATGTGAAGAATCGGTGAATTTAACCGTCACATTCAGAGACATAATATATTAATGAGTGCATCGTGACAAGTATATCTTTAATCACTAACCAGTATGAGTGGTTATTACATAATAACCACTTAGCTAATGAATTAACGTTAATTCAGTCTGAGTGCGGCAGTAAGTTAAAAAGTGTTGGGGAAATGAATTTTCACCATTGATGTCAATGTAAATAAAAAATGACGCTTAAATTTAATAAATACTTTTACTTCTCACGGATAAATCGTAGCATTGTACTTACTATACCTATAACTATAAAAAAATCTTCATCAAAATTAATTTACTTACGTAGCTAACTGTTCCAAGTTTATATAATATACAAACAAAAATACTTTTAGTGCTAACCATTCATACAGAGAATAATATCTATAATTTAAAACCTACGATATATTTTTTTTTAAATGTTGCCCCACACTAGGATTTTCTCCTGTGTCGTGGGTGCGTTTACAAACACAAATTCGCACATACACAAACGCCCAGACCCGGAACAACTACCTGTAGATCATACAAATATTTGTTCAGTGTGGGGATCGAACCCACAACACGTTGCTTAGAAGCCGACCTCTCAGCCGACTACGCCAAACGTGTCGTCAAATGTATTGTTTGTATTTTAGTCAGAAACCAACCAAATATAAATGGGACCATCTTAGAAATATAAACAGTTCATAATCAGCGAAGATAAAGCATACAAAAAAAACCAGTGGAATTGACAATTTTCTTTTCTGAAGCCGGTAAAAAAGTAAAACAATTTTAATGGTTGACTGTCAAAGATTGTGAAGTAATTTTATTGAAGGAAAAATCCGACTGCGGGCAGGATTCGAACCTGCATGGTTAGATACGAGACACCAGACGTTATGACCAATTAAGCTACCGCGAGTCCCACCGTACCTGATATATGTATAAGTATTAAGTAACTATGTAGGTTTTATTTTTTCTTTTTTCTTTATGAAAGTGGAGGGTAGAGTAGAATCGGGTGAACCACATCGCCACCGAAGCCAAGGAAGTCAGTTGCATGTTCATTCTTCTATGGTACTCGATCACAACTAGGTGAAATCCTTGAAAAGTTTTGTACTTATATATATATTTTTTCAACTAGGTACTTAAATCCTTGGGTCGTCCTCGCCCAATTTGACAATTTTTTCAGAAATCTCCCATAGCTTTTTAGCTTTAGTCATATTACTGACAGAACGCGACAACGAACTCTCCTGGCAATCCGAAAAGTACTTTCCAGTGACGCCTTCTAGTTTTTCATCGACGGCCAACATGACTGAGGTCTGGCAACCCTGTTGAGGGTTCTTGAAGAAGCACAATTTTATTGGAGCTAACATCCAGCTTAGTGGAGGGGGGACCGAGCTCCAAATTCCTGATTCAATCAAGCCTGGATGTAGGCAGTTAACTGTAACGCCTGTGCCTTCTAATCTGCGCGCTAGTTCTCGAGTAAAAAGTATATTAGCCTCCTTAGAAGCATAGTAGAGATACCCTGGTAGGGTATCGACAGGGTTGGGGTTTTCTAAATTGAAGGAGGCGAGACGGTACAAAGATGAAGCCACTACGACGATTCTGGATGGGGCACTCTTCTTTAAAAGGTTGATCAGGAGATGGGTTAGGAGAAAAGGTCCATAATGATTAGTTTCCATGGTCATTTCTATGTCGTCAACGGTTTTTCTCTTCCTGAAGGTGTTCGCGTAGCCAGCGTTGTGGATCAAGACGTCCAGTTTGGTCTCAGTTTTATTGATGTCTTCCGCGAATTCTCTGATGGACGCGAAGGAGCTGAGGTCGAGCTTCTTGACGATGACTTTCGTGTTCTTCGTCGTTTCAATGATATTAGCTGGAAATTGTGAGGATAAACGTTACGAGTAGGTACATCAAAGTTGAATCAAAAGTATTGTGTCTGGGTAACTGTTAAGCCTAATTTGGTAGATATAGCTTCAAAAGAACATGAAATTAAGATTACCTTACCCTTAGTTTTATGGTCTAACATTTTGATTCTTTTACGGTGTATCGCGAATATAATCAACCTATTATACTGTCCCACTGCTGGCCACGGGTTTCCTCTCAGAATGAGAGGAATTAGTTATAATCCACCACGCTGGCCTAGTGCGTGTTGGCAGACTTCACACGAAATCGAGAAAATCTCTCAGGCATGCATATTTCCTTACGATGTTTTCCTTCACCGTTTAAGCGCGTGATAATTAACTATTTAATACGCACATGACTTCGAACAGTCAGAGGTGCGTGCCTTGGGTTCGAACTCGAGACCTTTGACTTGACAGTCCAACGGTCATACCATTAGGCTATCACTGCTCATTATCACTGCTGATTTTAGCCCCCAATTCAAATCGGTTTATTAGGATGATTTAAGAATACTTTTGCTCACCTTTCACTTTCTCAGCTGCTTCCAAGTTCCTGCAAGCCATAATGACTCTCGCACCTCTATTAGCCAGTTCCCTTGCCGTCTCCGTGCCAATCCCACTGGTGCAGCCAGTTACAATCACCGTCTTTCCATCCATCCTGGTGGTCTTTCGGAAATACCCACAAGTATACTTGGCGAAGAGTCTGACGGCCAAGATGATACCAAAAAGACCGAGGATAGCAAATATAGTTACGATGATGAGCACCGGGAAGACCCAGTAGAGGTAACTTGCTTTCCAAGCTTCTGCCACAATCATTTCTGGAAAGAGAAGAAAGGTAGATAAATAAATAATAATATTTAAAATTTGACTTATTTTCTGTACGATTAGTGTAGGGGTTAAGGTAGCCACCTCGTCACTAGGTACTATTGCTGTGTCGTTCGATTCCCGCCTGAGACTAATACAGGGTGCCACCGTACCATGATTCGTTATACTGGCCAATTTCCGTACTTATAACTTTTTTTTTTATGGGATAGGAGGGCAAACCAGCAGACGCATCGCCTGATGGTAAGCGACCACCGCCGCCCATGGACACCCGCAACACCAGAGGAGTCACGAGTGCGTTGCCGACCTTTTTAAAGGGGATTGGGCCTCCCGTAACCTCACTCACTCGGCGAAACACAACGCAAGCGATGTTCTTCTGTGAGGCCGTGGTATCACTCCGGTCGAGTCGGCTCATTCGTGCCGAAGCATGGCTCTCCCACGTAAACTTAAAACTCATAAAGTGTCTGATACGTGAACCATTTACTTTTTTACAGGGAGACGTACCTACTTATTTATTTTTCATGAATAGGGTCCCTATCTATTTGTCTAGTCTAAGCTATCTATGTATGAATTTCGTACGTCGTAGTTTAAAAGAAAGGCAGGTTACTTACAAAATGTAGGTAGGTACCTACCTATAATTGCTTACACAAGAGTGCAAGACATTATTTAGGTACCTGCATCAAAGATTACGAAACTGTCGGCCTTCGTGACGTATCGTGAAGGAATCAAAACAATGCTATTACAAAATCGTTCAATTACACACAGGTCGTCAGAATTCCGAATCAGTGTTGCATTAATCGACATTAAGCATTCGCGCCAAAAAAGGGTTATGTAGGTCAAAGATGTTACAGTTTAAGGGGGCAAAAAGGCCGCATGGGCCCATTCCTCTTTAATTCTTTATTACATTAAATATAGTGTTACATTTTTTTTCTTGGTGTATTTGCAATCGGTCGTTAGACGAATTTGTTGAGTGACAATATGGCTTTTCTGGTGGTATGGCTAGTGCCGCCCCTACCGATCAAATAAGGTGGTATCTTTTGTAGTGTTTAAGTTAAGAAAAGTTTCCTCTGAAATCAATTAATAACTAACGTTTATATTTAATTAAATAATTATTCATTCACAAAGCGTGTGAGATGTGCCGCACGTTGATTACACCTTGCTCACCTATTGTATCTATCTACTACTTACTCCACTTTCTAACAAGAGTTTATAATACGAATTCAAAATGTCCAAGTCCACAATACCACAGATTTAATTACCTAAAAATTTTCATGCTCTTATTAGTAAGAAATCTTAAATTTAAAGTGTAATAAATCGCGAAATACGGTCAAAAAGTTTTCTAAGTATTAAGTAGCGAATAGTTACTATTTTTACTAAAAGGTAACACCATCACGCCTGTATTCCCCGAAAGAATAGGCAGAGGTGTAGATGTGTAGGTACCCACTGTTTGCCGCCGATATGTTTAGGTCACATGGTACTGAGAAGAAGAAGAACCCAATAATAGTTTGCTAGACCTGGGAATCCAACGTAGGATCTCTAACGTAGCGCTCAAGCTCACGATTAGGACCACTAGCTAATGAATGAGGTAGTCAACTTATAGGTATTAATAGCATAGATAATATAATACTGTATATACCTAATAAGTACTAATCGTTTTCAAACACTTCTTTGGAAGTTTCCTCATACCAATTAAAAGTATTGACGGAACTTACTACTATACCTATATATTTTTTACGTTTCATCCTACAAACCATAGATTTAGAATATACAGGATTTATGATCTATGTTTTACTATAAAAACAATTTCTAACACTTAGGTACTTACAATGATTATTATAATTCACAGGACAAGAAAATGCTGACACCGTTTCGAAACAGAAAAGTTTCAGTTTCACCCGCATTGCCCCATTCCTAAGAGTCGTAGCGTAATGTTATATAGCTGAAAACCTTCCTCTTGAATCACTCTATCTATTAAATAAAACCGGGTCAAAATCCGTGGCGTAGTTTTAAAGATTTAAGCATACATAGGGACGGACAGACAGCGACAGCGACTTTGTTTTATACTATGTAGTGATAAATTACTATAATATTGAGACAACACACAATAAACGGGGACACATCAAGAATTATAAATTACAAGTAATTTAAAAATCACAACACGTGACCAATGTCTTTATGACTCCGAATGCTTAGCATGACTGTTGCTTTATTATTTTGTAGTAATAAAGGGAGACATATTAAGGCTAGCTTACATTGGTGAACAATTTGGTATGGACTGTACCGTACGTAGCGACTACCGTGTAGAATAGAACAGATCAATTGGAAGATCGACCTCCGAGGGACATGGAAAGATTAGTTTTTGTTATTTTTACGAGAAATGAATTTAGTTATCTAAGTATGTAGTATATGCATTGACATTTAGGATGTTAGTTGAAGAAGACGAAGATGTAGGTACTACCTACCTACATCTACTGGTCCTGTGTACAAGGGGCGAGCCTATTGCAGTAAACCGGGTATAAATTCAAACTTCCGAGTTGCTGAGAATATTGAAGTATCTATCAAAAACAATTCCCTATCTTGGAATCGTACCTAAGAACGTACACGTACCTAAGGTATGACTTCTTAAATTGAGAAATTCATCTATATCCATTCATATTTTGTTCTGATTCATCAAAAAGACTATTTAATCCATAGTGTTCGTGCAGTAAAATACTAGTACTACTACTATACTACTAAGTAGGTACTCTGTGAACGTGTGAACTCAGAAAAATTGGACTAGATCTCTGTACCAACTTGCTCAGTGTAAACTAGGCTTAAAGTATGTTTTCCGCTTTAATAATGCTGTCTAACATTTTATGAAGCGAGCTCAAGGTTCAAAGGTGAACTAATGATCGAGGTAATTAGATTGTAAACATAATGAGAAAAATCATCAAATGCATGCAATTGACAGCCATGCTAAGTATTATTATAATTTCTATATTTCTCGAAGAGCTTCCTCCCCTCTAGTGTGACATCACATAGGTACATTAAGTTTCAATAATTTAGGTTTTTACATGTGACAATTTGCTTGGCCTGGGACTCGAACAGCCGTAGCGTAACATTCGCGCTTACGACCACTAGACCAATGAGGCAGACGAATATACATAATTATAAATGCCAAAAATCACTGGACTGTTTGTCTGTTAGCTTTTCACGTCTTTCTGAACCCTTAAAGGAATTCCAATATTTACAAGGAGATAGATTGCATTCTGAGCAAGGACACAGTAGTAGATAGGCTATCTTTTGTCCTAAAGAATGAAATATATACATATTACAATATGTTATTATATATACGTATACAATATGTTATAATTAGTATTAGTAATTATTCCAGTGTGTGCAAATCAGCCGCAGTATAAAACTTGATTGATGAATCTATAAGAAAGTTGCTAAAATGCTAATTAAATTTCTATGAGTGTCATTAGTCTATGGGGCACTTATTTCGAAGAAGAAACTTTCCCAAGTAATTAAGATTATAATTAATTAAAGATGGAAATGCGACTTATTATCATATTATGTAATTATATTTAACAACTATAAATATTAATTTATTTTAATAATGATGTAAGTACGAGTAACCGTGTCAGGTGACGTTTCCGATATAATAAACCTTGTTTTGTCTCTATATCACAAGAGATAAGTATACTTTTAGGTTTTAATTATAATTTTCAGCAATTTAGGGAGTTGTATAGCAAGTATAAATACTAACTATTGGTACTAGTATTATAATTATCTGTGTGGCTTGAGAGGCATTAGGTATATGCTACGGGTCGTGGGTTACATTCCAGCGACGAACAATACTTGTATTGTATAGCCAAGAGAAGAGAGTACAATCTCATAGTGTTTAATAGATTGAATTTGTACAGTTTATTACGTAAATAATAGACATTGAAATAAAACTACTTTTTCCGAATTAAATAATAACAATACCTACAACGTAATAAAATCCGTAAAACGTAATTTTATTTCAAGTTTATGTATAACTGTCACCGCGACTAATTGGATAATCTTTGACGGACAACGATAGCATAAAAGTATACCGTTTAGGCAGAGCCGGATTGTGCCACATAGATCCTCTAGGCTATTACAGGGGTCGACAAACCGCGGCTCGCAAACCGCATGTGGCTCTTCAAGATCCCATAAAAGTTTTTTTTTCGTAAATATTGCGAGCCAAATAATTGTTTTTATTTTTAACACAAAGTCACAAACACAGTGTATCCACTATGCAGCCTCGTACTTTTTATTGTCCATTGTAATTTTTTTGTTCTTTTAAAATTCAGTATACAGTGAAAAACCTGAAACACAAAACTGCGGAAACTTTGAGTTTTGGCTGTCGACAAATCTATATTTCTCCCGATAAATTTTCGCATTTTGTCTAAAAATTTTGCCGAGCCCGGGCCTAGAGATGGCCTCTTTCGTTTTCTACCTTCCAAAAAAAAAATTGCGTTTCGCGTCGCGGGGCCCAGTCATACAGTCGCCTACTTTGGCTATAAGTTAATCCAGCCAGCGTTTAGGAACATTTAATAAAAAGGAAATTAATAAAGCTTGGGCCTCTTTGATTTTTTTTCGCGGACGTACTAGTTTTATTTAATCTTATAATATCCTCTTCTAATCGATAGGTAGAGGTGCGTGTGACACGTTAATTAAAAACAAGTTTTTCAACTTACCTTTGACTGTAACTGAGATCTATTCGCGAACGCACAACACTCCAAACACGTTTGATGGGTACGGATGTCGTGATTGAACTGTTCGCCTTCGCATTTCTACTTTCGTCGTGAAGAGAATAACTAAAAATGTTCCGAGACACACTGTAAGCTACGCGATGGGCTGCGACTTTTTCTATTGCTTTTGCTTGAGGCTAATTGACTGATTATATTTTATGGCGTCATGAAAGTGTTTATCATAAATAGAGCCCATCAACAAAAACAAAATTAAAATCGGTGAAAATTGTGACGTCATTACTCACTTCGGTATACAAATACTCGTTTCGCGGAGAAGGGGATGGATTAGATGGAGATGCTTCGTGCATCTCCATAATTGCCATCAAAAACTTGGGACTTGGACTCTTGGGACTTTATTAGCTGATTTTAGTTTATTTTTTTTCTTTATTTAGCTGATTTTAAAACTTCATAGTAAGTGCACCTAGTAGAATAAGGTACGATAGGATTGTCATCGCCATTCTTATGTACAAAATTCGCTGGTAAAAAATAAAATTAAAAAAGAAAATCCGCTATCAAAGGCTTATTTATAGCTGACAGTGTGTCAGGTGCGTCTAACCTGTACACTTTAACACAGAATAGATAATAGTACTCGTATTACGAAGTCACAGCTTTTTAAATACAATATACGATTACATCACACCTTTATTCCTCAAAGGGTTAGGCAGAGCTATGTGTGAGAGTGGCGTGTCTCTAACAAAAATATGACAAATACATTGAAGAGATTTTGTCTTGTCGTGTTAGTTCCATTTCCATTTGAATATTGTTGTCATTGAAATACTTAGGCTTTGAGCTTATGTTTCCTTAGGAAACACACCGTCTCTTATCAGAATGAGAAGGATTGGGCAGGTTAGGTTATAAGTCCACGACGCTGGCCTAACGGCCACTCGCAATAACAAATCTGTCGATAAATTTGCTTACTTAGGATTTTGACATTACTTTTACTTGTATGGACCTTATGTCAAAATTCTATCTCTAGTAAGCAAATCTACTGACTGATTTGATATTCGGACTGGTCGTAGTGTCGACTGTGGCAGCCTTCGCACGGCGGGCGTAGAGAATCACTCAGGAATCCTCATGATATTTTTCCCTCATCGTTTATAATACGTAGAGTCAGAGGAAATAGACCACGTGACACGTCATTTTCCCGGCAGTTCGATTGATGGCAGCAGCCCTATGTTGCAGGTCCGATCCCCGCGCGAAATTATCGTTTCGTGTCTGGGTATATTATATGTGTTTGCGCATGCAGACAATGATAGGGCGTGTCCGCGCATTTTCTCAAAAAAACATGGGAAAGGTTCACCTTATAGGAAACTAACAGATATTGCTTATGGGCATCACAAAGTACCTACAGCTACCTCTGGCGGCCATCTTCAAATTGAGAACGTCGCTTTCTACAAACTGTTTGCTTTTTCACAATGCGCAAGCGCCGATGGCGGTGACGAGTCCCGTTTTTGTACAGTCACACACAAACCGTTTATTGCTTTTATTTGATGCAATAAAAAGTATAAATTTGTGAGATTTTTCTAATCAATTTTCTTGAAGTAGGTACTGGTTTATATCACTTTTTCTAATATTTTCTTGAGATTTGGTTAGTTAGTCATTAGTTAGTGGTCCTAAGCGTCGGGAATTAAACAATATACTTAACATGATAAAATCCGTAAAAAGTAGTTTTATTTCAATATTGTTTACCCAAAGCTATCAAAAGCTTTTCTATGTACCTATGTCTTTCAATAACAAAGTTGTGTTTACTCCAAAGTACAAACACTTTTTAGGAACGGTACCTACATTGTTACTTTTGTAGTTCTGTACGTCACGATAGAAAGCGGGATTTCTATAGAAAACGAACAGTTATGACCAGTTTACTTTGATACTCGTAACTGCATCTTTGTTATCTAAGTCTTAGGATTACTGAGAGGCATGAGGCCAGGTTATGTTGGTTATTTAGTTGCATATAATATGATGCACTTTACTTGTCAGATGTTGAGCCGGACAAAATAACGCTTTCTAATGTAACAAGAGAAAATGTTGGAGATTGATTTAACGCGTTGGTTTCTGACACTTACGCGAATATAAGAAATTGAAATAAAATTACTTTTTACGGATTTTATCGCGTTGTATTGATATTATTTGATTCGTGACGTTTCGGATCCTTTACAGCATCCATAGTCACGGGTAGACTAAGTTGTTGGACGTCTTAATGTTACAATTACTAACAGCTACGTTACATTTTAGTTAATTATTGGCGATCCGATTCACGTAGAACGAGCTCACCGTATCCTTCGATCGATCTTGCAGTTTTGGGCTTGGATTTTGATTTTATGGACTCTATAATGGGTTCCAAGCAGGTGGTAAGACCCAGCCATCTTCTCTATTGAAATTTGGATGTTTTTTAATTTCAATAGCCTCGCAAATCATTCTGAGAAGGCATCGGTTTCCTTTTGCGAGGACTTGTGGTTTATCAAATCTGATGTAGTGCTGGGCCTTTTCTAGAGTATGTTCACAAACCGCTGACTTGAAACGGCGGTGTATGTCAAACACCACCGTTTCAAGAAGTCAGCAGTAAAAAGTAGTTTTATTTCGATGTGTGTTGGGTTATTAGGGAACCATAATCGTCAGATAATTTTACGAGTATCTAAAGTCTTTGTCGATAATCCGATAAATATTTCTAATGAAGCTCATGCAATTACAATATTAGGCTATTGAACACGGTGGGCGGCTATTTTATATGCGGGTTTTTAATTATTTTATTTACACACAAAATAGGAAGCACTGGCACCTATTGCCTGATTTGCCTGTCTAGATCGTGGCAAAATGTCATGCCGTGACAATAGGGCAAGGGCTCTTTAGATCATATTTTTTCAAATGTCCGAACTATAATTACAAACTGCGTAAAAAATACCTTCAAGTTAGTACCTACCTACTTACCTAGGCTAGGATTCATCGTCTCGATTCTGACCTCTCTGATAATTACATGATATCTCTGGTAATTAATTACTTACCTTTTCAATATAACGATCGCATTTATCGTTTTATTATTTTTCTCTGCCTCACCCTAAGGTGCAAAATGCGTACCAAACGGTGCATAAAGTATTAACAATGACATACCATAACGCTTGTATGCCCCGAAGGGTTAGGCAGACGCGTACTAATATACACCCACAGTTCGCCGGTATGTTAAGGTCCCATGTAATAGGTTGGAAGCGGCGGTAGCCTAATGGCTAGGGCATCGGACTGGCTATCATGTGGTTACCGGTTCGAAACGTACGTCGTAATGGATGGGTCCATTCCACTACCGACGTAAACCTACTCGTAATAGAAGCATTTAGTTTAGCACGAGGGGTTAACAAGAATACTAGTAATGGGCGACAAACATTAAGAGTATCTACGCTTTTTTTAAAATAAAAGAAATCCACACTGAGCACTAATAATATAATTTCATTTTTAATATTATATATCCTGCTTTTAATTCTTATCTAAATTGATTTCTAGATCTTCACACGTTTTTCCATTCCACTTGTTAACGGCTGAACTGTAGTTATCGGCAGGCTTTCCATTTAACAAATGTCCTTTTTAGTCGATAAGTGGCAAACGATACCTGAGGACTTCCTAAAAAAAAAGTATCAACAACGACATTAATCCTGCTTAATGATTTGGTGATAAAGTAAATTACACTTTCGCATTAGCAGTTTCTTTTCATAATAAGATGTAGCCTACATCTACATCTACTTATCATTAATAATTGTGTAATGTTGTTAATAATTTGTATAAATTAAGTATTCGCTTTTAAAGCCAATATCCACTTTCTAGCCAACTGTTACTTAACATCATCATTACCGACCCACTGCTGCACTGCATAAGGTTACGCCTCCCTTTTACGCCTGTCTTATCCAGGTTTATCTTTGCAATACACTTTATCACATAAATACCTATAGTCAGAAGCTCATTGGGCTAAACTCCAAAGCTTTCTACAATCGGACGACCAGAAGCACGAAAAAGCGACATGGTGGACATTCGAAAACCCGAACGAAACGCTTTAAGTCCACTTTTATCATGCGTACCGGTGAAATGTGGAATGATCATCCCGAGTGGGTCTTCCCCGATAGATATATGTAATCTGGATCTCTTTATATCAATCGGTTTCTTGTAGGCAAGCGCGCTCCATCGTAGATCGCAGTATCGCTTGACATCAGGCGAACTAGCGGTCACGCGTAAGCCTATCACAAATAAAAAATGATAAACCTAAAGCCTATTCAAGACCGGGTTAATTGTCGGCTTATTTCTTTCTCTGTAATTGCATCAGAGACGTAGGTTTTTCCCACTCATTACACCTGAAAGCTACTTTATTTCCCAGAGATCTCTTACTAAGTTTGAAGTTTCATTACTTTTTTTGCGTGTGGAAATCCCCTTAGACTTATGTACCCTGATGGGGCATGTCGGACTCCACCCAGAGTGGGTGGCCTTCCGACTAAAACTACCTGGGGTTTTCCTGGCCCTCGCCACTTTTTGCTGGGGTTAGGGGAGCGTGTTGTCTTTCCTCCGCGATCCCAGCAGAAAAAGTTTCATTACCTAGATCAACTTTCGTACTACTGGCCAAAAAAAATAGCTTAGAAAAAAAACCTAGAAAATGTCTGACAACAAACACGAAATTATATTGTCAAACTATCAACACTGAATAAAATAAAGTATAAATAAATAATTGCTTATTTATAATATTTAAATGATACAAGATGAGTAACATTGATTCGCCAATGCCTCTGTCGGATATTGAGTCAGTGCTGGCTTGGGTGGATACTTTCAAACTTTCGAGGCCCACAAAGAAAATTAACAGGGACTTTTCTGATGCTGGTAGGTCTACATAACACTCAATTTACTTCTGGTTTTGACTCATCCCTCAATTCTAGGGCAAGAGTTTCGAGACATTTTCACGTTGTCAAAAGTGTGGACAGGGCTTTCATCAAAAGTCGCGTGCGTATATTTTCTCAGTGACATTTGGAACTTAGTTAAAAAGGGGCACTTTACCCTTAAAATTAGGTTTAGTGTGGTGGTTGTAAAAGCGTCACAAGGCATGTACTGAAAGAGTATGCCAGGTAAAGAGGCTATAATAATTATCTAGACATATGACTTAATAGTCCATGATTGTATCATTAGACAGTTGCTGTCCTTTTTAATTGGTAAGTCCTTATATACATTTTTTTGCAGTAGGTACGGAAAACCCTCATTGGATCCTCTGCGATTTGTGTAGGGGGCAGTTTATGTGGGGACTCGTACAGACTAAAAACCGTATATGCCTTTCTTTGCCCTAGTCTTCGCCATGGGATCCGTAACATTCGCCACGACCTTGACTGGGTGTAGTCCAGCGGACACCAGCATGGGGCGAGGCCCTGTTAGGTAGCCTATCCTACCCTTTAGGTATCGAATAACTCTGTATACCTGCAGTTAAATTGTATCTCTTCCAGTCCTTCTAGCAGAAATCCTGAGCGTCCACTACCCAAAGCTGGTGGAGATGCACAACTACCCTCCCCGGAACAGCCACTCCCTGAAGCTCAACAACTGGATGACGTTGAACAGGAAAGTGCTGAAGAAACTCAAGCTGAATCTGTGCTGCAACACTATGGAACAACTCGCCAATTGTGCACCAGGGATAATTGAGAGAGTGCTCGTCATGGGTAAGTAGCTTGATGTAGTGAATGATGTTTATATGTATCTTGATGTAGATACATATAAACATCATTTCCTAAAATACAACACACATTTAAAGACCAATGTGGTCGATGTACTCGTAAGTCCTACCGAGCGCATCCACAGTTTCCATTTTTCCATTTGTTAACCGATACATCATTCATTTTCAATATGATCAAACCAACAAAACAAATTCTCTTGTCATTCTAGTTCGAGACAAAATCCGGCGTGACGAGGAATTGAACAGGTCTACAAAGGATGCGGAGCAGAATCTGTCCAGTGGTGGCAGTTACTACGAGGCCTGTGGCGATGATGAACATGTGCTGGTGGTACCAGTGAAAACGAGGGTAAACGGCGTCTTAGAGACGGTGCAGCAGAAGGTGATTAGTTACGAGTCGTACTGCACACTTAAAGAAGAGCTGAAGGATGCTAAGGAAGCTGCGGATGTACTTAAACAGAAAGTGAGTAGAAGCTCAAGTTTCATTTATAGAAAAGCCTACTTTCTACCAATTAAACTGTGATGACCAGGCGAAAGGTTGATCCCATAATTTTCTAGGTTTTGGTTTTGTTCTAATGATATAAAACATTACTCTATTATACAGGTTGAACATCTGGACAACCTATTGAAACTGAAGGAAGAGAGGATAGATGAGCTACAAAGCCAGCTAGAAAGGAAGCAAGCGCGCCGAAAGGAGGTAGAAGCTCTCACAAACAATCTGTCAGTCCCTTACGACAGCGTCCCTCCAAGTCCAAAGCCGAAAAACGAAGTTATCATACTGCCCGTCAAAACTACCTCCGTAAAAAGTGTAGACTCTAAAACAAAGATAGAAGATTCCAGAATCCCTGTAGCTAAAGACTCATTAAAAACCATCTCCAAACCAAGTCTCACTGAAGTTATCACCATAGAACTAAATGATAAAAGCGAAGTGGATAGAATAAAATCTGATGTATTTAAAGAAGTTGAATGCATTGACGAAAAATCTGAAGTTTACCAAGAAGTTGAAATTTTTGAAGATTTTAAAGATAGTGAACAAGAAAATATAACAACTATTGAAGACACGATACAGAAAGAAATAAAAGATATATGTAAACCAATGGAATTTGCGCAGGATTTTAATTTCGTCAATTGAGAGAAACGTCTCAAATGGGTTTTACGTGTTGGTAAAAA
Organism: Acronicta aceris; assembly: GCA_910591435.1. Classification (NCBI taxonomy): domain Eukaryota; kingdom Metazoa; phylum Arthropoda; class Insecta; order Lepidoptera; family Noctuidae; genus Acronicta; species Acronicta aceris. The sequence goes on along the minus strand of OU342780.1, from coordinate 9,492,997 downwards.
AAATAATTGAGAATATTGAGAAAATCCATGAAGATTAAATGTTAACTTATAAATGATAATGTGAAAACTGTTTGTTAAAAATTTTTGATTTTTTATTAATAGTGATCGTGTTTGTCTTCAAATAAAATGTTTTGGACATCAAAATTGTTCTAGTCATTAACTTAATAGTAGGTATAAAAACGTCTGTAATATTCCAATATTTTTTATTAGGTTTTAGTTTGTTTGTTACTAATGATTTAGAAATAAAATGTTTACACGGGACGAGTATTTCAATGCGAGTCATCAGTTCATCACCGGACGTTTGCTTGGAAAATATCCAGAAGGCTTGGATGTAGTTTCAATATCTTCTTTATTTCATCATATCTTGCTTGTTTAAAATCTTTGTTTGGGTCTTCTTCCCTGTAAATTGTGATTTAAATTTACCAATGTATTTTTTTTTAAAAAAGCTTACTAGTAATGTGTGTCGCACATTACTAGTATTTTTGTTAACCCCTCGTGTTAAGCTAAATACTTCTGTTACGAGTAGGTTCACGTCGGTAGTGCAATGGGTGGGTTTCAAACCGGCAACCACATGATCGCAAGTTTGAAGCCCTAGCCATTAACTTACCGCCGCTTCTACCGTAATAATTGTAGAATGCTGATAATGGAGATAGAACTTTGCCCAATCAGATAGGTTTTGCCTATAAATAATGCTTTCCCTCGCATCTTTCACACTTCTATACTATGTGAGAGAGATGGCAGGAGATCGAAATTTGTAGTATAATTTACCTTTCTTCATTGGCATATTGGGTTATAGATACTTAAAAATAAAAATTGATAATATTTTGCTAAACTAGATTTTAGGAAATATGAACTTTAATTGTAACTGCCTCATCAGTCTAGTGGTCCCAAGCGCAACTGCTACGCTTGAGGTCCTGGGTTCAATCCCCAGGTTGAGCAGTGTTATTGGGTTTTTCTATGAAATTCTCAGTAGCAGCTCGGAGCCTGGATTTTTGCTCGGTTAATGGCAATAGGGTCGCCCCCTATTACATGGGACCTAAACATGCAATGCGAACTGTGGATGTAGGTACAGTACGCCTCTGTTTAACGGGGAATACAGGCGTGATGATATGTTAATTGAAACTGAATGCAGATTATGTCATTTCTACAGATGCTTGATTTGAAAGTACTCTTTATTTTAATGGTATAATGTTGGAATTGGCACAATTGCAATGGCGTAAACGAATGGGCAAATTATGCTAAATGCATTTCACTAGAAGTTAAGCAAACATATTGGTGTTTTTCCATTACTACCATGCAAAGTTGGTTTTTTATGGAATAGGAGGGCAAACGAGCAGACGGATCGCCTGATGGTAAGCGATTACCGCCGCCCATGGACACCCGCAACACTATAGGAAGTGCGTTGCCGACCTTTTAAAAGGGCCTCGGGTAACCTCACTCACTCGGCGAAACACAACGTAAGCGTTTAACGCCGGTTTTCTGTGAGGCCGTGGTATCACTCCGGTCGAGCCGACCCATTCGTGCTGAAGCATGGCTCTCCCACGTAAAATAAAAAAGTTTTTGTTATGTGAAGCAAATACTTTGAATAATAGTGCTGATATAAACTTACGAGATATTTGATTTGCTCTTCTCACCAACTACTTTGAACCTGTCGAAGTCAATCCTGTTGTCGTAGAGACACTCCTTGTGGATGGCGTCCATCGCTTGCTTCACAGGCAACAGATCTTGGACTATTCAATATGAAAACATTATTTTGATTAGGTGTCCCACCATACCTGGTGGGAACTGTCTCATTAGCCTAGTGGTCCTAAGAGGAACTGCTACGCTAGAAGTGCTGAGTTCGATTCCAGGTCAATTAGTGTTATTAGTGTTTCTATGAAATTCTTGGGAACAGCTCGAAGTTTGGGATCTTTGCTTGGTTAATGGCAATAGGCTCGCTTCCTTTTATATGGGGAGTCATGGGACCTCATTATTAGTAGTTACATCTCTTGACGTAATTGAACCTATTATTTATTTATAAACATATACATTATGTATGTTATAGATAATATGATGATAATATGTATGTGTTATAGATGATATGGCTGCCTCATTAGTCTAGTAGTCCTATACGCGAATGCTACGCTAGAGGTCGTGGGTTCGATTCCAAGGTCGAGCAGTGTTATTGGATTTTTCTATGAAAATCTCAGTAGCAGCGCGGAGTTTGATTTGTGTCCCGTTCATGGCTATTGTATGGGTTCCCTATTATATGGGACCTACAACACAGGTGCAAAGATAATGTATTTACCTACTACTTACTGAGCGATAAATTGCGACTCGCGCGAACGAAATCACGACGGGAGGTTTGTTACTGACTGCACTGTACAATGTGTCTATGACGTCACTGCGCTCTCGGGGTTTACTCTTGAACTCAATTCCGATACATCAAATTCAAATTGTTTCATCGACATTGGAATTGTGCCGTTTCGTCAAGTTTCGTACTCTTGAATCCGAGACTAGCGTCAAATTGTTTCAACATTGCACGGTGATTGAGTGAACTAAATAGGATTGGGACACGACCCAACCATTGGCCAATCAGGATGCCGATACAAGGTTAACGGATTTGGGCTTAAGAGTACGAAATCGCCCGACAGCCAAATTGACATTGGAATCGGATGACGTTTGATTGGTATTGTATTGTTTTCAAGAGTAAGCCTGCAGGTTTCAACTTATCGCGCGCGGGTAGTACGTAATATCTTTAAATTATAGTTGATCTTTTTATAGTTTCTTACGGTTGAACACGAAGTTGCTTGCCACTGGCGAGGGGCTGGACACGTTGCACGTGCAGGGCGGCAGCGACATGTCCAGGTCGGAGGTCTGCACGGCCACGCCCCGCCCGATCCACTCCCGCAGCGGGGACTCAATGCCTGCCTCCAACACGTTAGCATCCTTGTTCTTCTTGCTTTCAATCCGCTGTTTTAACATCTCCAATTGTTCTGTTGGACGAAGTTATTTCATATTTTGTAACCATCGTCATCCTTATCCTTACTAATATTATAAACGTGAATGTTTTGTGAGTATGGATGTATGGATTCATTCAGTATTCATTCATTTATTGCGTTCCACAAAGTTTTTTTGGATGGTAAGTATACATTATTAATAGTACATTGTGGACCCTGTCGGGCACAGCAATATAGGAGAGAGGAAGTACTAATGTTGACTAGGATGTTTGTTACTCTTTCACGCCAAAACGGCTGAACGGATCTGGATAATGGAAATTTGGCACAGAGACACATAATAGTCTGGAACAACACATAGGCTACTTTTTATCCAGGTCGGATCCAATTCTGAAGTTCACGCGGACGAAGTCGCGGGCAGAAGCTAGTAAAAAAGTCACTTACCAGGTGTACAGGTCTCGTACTGGTCAAAGCTCTGTTCGAAGTGCGTGAATGGATTTGCCCTCATGTACGGAGGCAGCGACCTCATGAACGAGTCCACCTGCATCCGCTTGCACTTTTCCATGGGACATATCTGGTCAAACAAGTACATTACCAGAATGAGGAGATAGTAAGTAGCCACAGCATATGTCTCAGAAATTCTTCAGAAATTATTGTTCCAAATTATCAAAGTGTCAGACGTTTGCGAAATATTAAATTGTAAGAATTATTTAGAAACAAAAACAATTTTTACAATAACGCGTTTTTTTTCTACAATATTCAAATTGGGGGAGGCCTACGTCCAGCAGTGAACTAATATAGGCTGGTGATGATGACACGTGTCTTCTCAGCAATGTTGGAAATAGTTACATCTCTTCGCTAAGCATGGAACATTTCGCTGATAGCATGTGAAAAATGACATGAAATCATTTTTCATACGTCACACCTGTGACTTTTTCCCACAACCTGCTCAAAATCGCATTTTAATGAAATCGCATTTTGTTTATGATTTCATTGTAAGTGGTAAAACAGGAAGTGCTGCGTTAAGGGTCCGGCGGAGCTTAAATTGCCCATAAAAACGTAAAACCAAAATAAATCGTAATCCAGACAGGATTACGATTTATTTCGGTTTTAAATTTTTATATTCTATCAAATTATGTTATTATTCGGATTTGGATACCGTTAATCTAGGTTCCTGCGACACTATTTCGTCTACTACTACTTCACTGAAAATAAATGACCGCAAAATCGTTCCAAACTTGGTAAATTTATCAAAAATTGGATTCGCTTGCATTTATTTCCAGTGAAGTACATATTTTGGACGAAATGGAGTAGGAACCTAGATTAACGGCATCGGTATCCGAATAATAAATGAATTTGATTAAATTGTGTTTGAATTACGATTTATGTCGGTATTACGTTTGTAAGAGAAATTCGGTCCGCCGGACTCTTAAATGATTTTGAATGAAAATAGATTGCAAACGAAAATCATAACCATCAAATGAAAATGAATGAAAACTCTCAATCATTTCCATGCCTACTCTTCTAATCTCTTTCCGAATATCGTCATGATTATGCTAAGTGATATACCTACAATAAAATAGGTGCTTTGATCCTTACCCTCTCATAGTTAATCGTGTGGTCAATTTCTGGCATGTGAGCCTGTATCACCTGGAGGCTGTCGTTGTGAATACTGCTGAAGATATCATTTCGAAATCAAAGATTGAATAAAACAATGGTCGTTCAGACAAAAGGACAAATAAATGGAAAAAATCTAGACTAATACAATAAAGCTGAAAAGTTTGTTTGTTTGGACGCGCTAATCTCAGGAACTACTGTTTGGAATTGAAAAATTCTTTTTGTGTTGGATAGCCCATTTATCGTGGAAGGTTATAGGTTATATAACATCACGGTACGACCAATAGGAGCGGAGCAACGCGGATGAAACCGCGGGCGGGTCGCTATTAATGATAAAGAGAGTCAGGAATAGGTTTGCGGGTTTTATACTCTTCTATCTGGGAAAAAGTTTTTTTAGTAGGTACTAGGGAACTAGTTCTATGTCGCGACGGATCCTTCACAAACCATTAACAGATACAACATCCAGGCTCAAATATCCGTGGACCACACAATCATTTGCCTCGGGTGTGAATTGAACGCACGACACGCGGCGTAACGTTAGTGGATGTGCAGTTCAAAATAATATCTTAGTAGAAATGTTTTCAAAATAATGAGAAGAAAGAAGAAAGAAAGAAAAAGTTTTTATTTTCGCCCGTATGACACACAACAATTCAAAATGCAACTGTACAATCTTAAATAACTTAAAAGTAGCAAAAGGTTGCGCAAAAAAAGAAAAACGAAAAATGGGAGCTGGCAACACAACAGGCATGGCGATCTACTAAATAATCAATATTATATAGACATAGCTAAATGAAAGTAAAAACAATACTAGGTAATAAGTTTTCAATTACATGGTGGCCCATGTTTGGTAGCTTAAGGGCCTATTTCACCATGTCTGTGTAGCTGACTGAATAAATTCAAAAATAGTAGAGAATTGAAATAAAACTACTTTTTACGGATTTTATCGCGTTGTATTGATATTATTTAATTCCCGACGTTTCAGATTCTTTAATGTTGCAATTACTAACAGCTACCTTACATACATCCAACTACTTAGTCTACCCGTGACCATGGATGCTGTAAAGGATCCGAAACGTTGGGAATTAAATCTTCTTCTTCTATCTATCTTCTTCTATACTTATAATAAATCTGTAGAGAGGTCAATTCTGTACATGAAATATATTTCCAAAATAATTATCGGCGGGTGATTAGTGATCGATACTGCCGCCAAAAATGCAATCAGTAAAATTTTTGTCTGTCTGTCTGTCTGTATGTTCGTTATAGAAACAAAAACCACTCGACGGATTTCAACGAAACTTGGTACAATTGTTCTTCATACTCCTGGGCAGGTTATAGTATACTTTTCATCACGCTACGATCAATAGGAGCAGAGCAGTGAAGGGAAATGTTGGGAAAATGAGTGATTCATGAGAAAGGTTTCAAGCTATAAAACATCACGCTACAACCCTTAGGAACGGGGCAACGCAGGTGAAACCGCGGGCGAAGAACTAGGGAACAAAGTAACTATTCCACGCGGACGAAGTCGCTGGCAAAAGCTAGTAGATAATAAACGCGATAAAATCCGTAAAAAGTAGTTTTATTTCAATGTCTAATATTCGCGTAAGTGTCAGAAACCAATAATAGAGAATTTGTATGAAATTAATATTCAACTCTAAAGTAATTTATCGGGAACTTATTTGGTGAAAAAGGCTCTAAGAATCATTTTTTAATCTTGTGGAATTGGAATTGTGAGTGCTACGTAATGAAGGTGAAGGGTTTTGACGGACGGGAGTAATTTAATACGCTGCTAAATGAAAACTTACCCGAGCGCTGATAAAGATTCTTCGTCCTGTTTTTCATCCCTACTCACGGGTTTATGACTAGTTTGGAAAAAAGTAAAAATTATATTAGGACGTAATACTGTTGATAGTTTTTTGAATAAATCAAAATCTTCACATTATTTCATATTATAGGGTATTTTGTATCAGACACCTAAGTATGTATATTTACAAATCCAATAAACTCTCTATATATAAATAAAATTGAAATGTCTGTTAGTAATGTCAAAAACAGCTTTTTAATAAATGCATGCAAATTTTTTGTCTGTTTGTTTCGAAACGGCTGGACCGATTTTGACGGGACTTTCATTGGCAGATAGCTACTGTTATAAGGAGTTACATTTGGAGATTACATTTTTGTTAAATTCCACGAAGGGTAACAATTAGTCTAGCTTATGGCAAACAACAGCTTTCTTTTAAACTATCAACTTAAATCGAAGACACCTAAACATACCGGCGGACTGTGAAAGTACATTAGTACAGTTCCCTTCGGGGACTAAAGGCGTGATGGTAATGGTAAGTGTGGATTACTTACGCATCTGTGTCGTGCTCATCCACGTCTATTTCAGTATGTCCTTCAAATATTGACGCCTGATAAGGAGAAAAATGTTTATTGTAGTTTAAAGGTGAATTCAGACTCAATAATCTTTTCCCTGAATACGGGATAGGAGGGCAAACGAGCAGACGGATCGCTTCATGGTAAGCGATTACCGCCGCCCATAGGCACCCGCAACACTAGAGGAGTCACAAGTGCGATTGGGCCTCCGGTCGGCCTCCGACCTCACTCGGCGAAACACAACGTAAGCGTTGTTTCACGTCGGTTTTCTGTGAGGCCGTGGTATCACTCCGGTCGAACCGGCCCGTTCGTGCAGAAGCATGGCTCTCCCACGTAAAAATTCGTCTCGTATTGTATTGGCTTTTCGTATGCTGAAAGTTCAGCTTAAACTGGCTGACATGGCGTCTGGAATTTTATATATTTTTAAGTAGTCTGCGATAGTCTGCATGCATCGTTAGAGATTAGGATAAAGCTAAGAATGGTAGGTATCAGTGACAGAGTCCAGCTAGAGGCGGTCAGGAGGAACCTTCTCACAATGCGTGCTTTGTCGAAGAGTCACTTTCTAAATCATTTATTTTATTTATACAATATAGGTATATAGGTACAATATATTAAGAAAACCTTCGATCGAGATCTGGTTCTAGTTATAAAATTGTTTTCTCTTTTCAAGTAAAAAAATCCCAATTTTTAAAAACAAAAACGAAGAAACTCGAATGGCCATACTTACGGTGGCAGCGACCACGTGCCTGGGTGCCAAAAATAGTAGTATCACATTTAAAAAAAAATTCAAAATTTCAGATACCTACGCAGTTTATCACAGTTTTTCGACTGAACTGTACTAACTAGTTATACAATTTAAAAAAATGCCTTATTTATACTGACTGCTTCATGATTCTAGTGGTCCTAAGCGCGACTGCTACGCCGGTCCTGGGTTGGATACTAGTTTGTTTGTTTGTGTTTCGTTGAAATTCTCAGTAGCAGCTCGGAGTCTGGATTTGTCCCCGGTTAATAACAATAGGCTCGCCCACTCGCCCCCTATTACATCCTTAAACATACCGGAGAACTGTAGGTGTACATTAGTACACCTCTGCCTAACCCTTCGGGGAATAAAAGCGTGATGGTCTATGTTATGTTATGACGAAATTGTATTGTACTCACTCGTTTTCTCCCTATAGAAAGTACCACGCTTTCATGTTCCTCTTTGGGTTCTGGCGGAGCTTTTACTGATGCTGCCCTCTCACGCTGAAAACAGTCATAGATTACATGGATTACATTGAATTTTCGTCGCAAAATGTATACCTACAACTTTTAATGAACTTCATTTGTCAAAATTAAAACCCAATAGTATTTTGTCAAACTGTGTGAAACATAAAGAAGGTTCTCCATTTAAGGGGTTCCATTGTTTATCTCCGAATGTCTTCATCAAATCTTCACAGAATTTGAATGAATTCCGCAAACCTCATCGATGAGCTCAGCAGTAGGTACTCATGTGGGTTCTTTTGTACCTAGATGAGATTTGTGTAAGACGACATGGTACTGCTGGGACCGTCGGTGGATGCGGTGCGTAAACTGATCTCAATCTGTAAGGCGTACGCGGTGGAACATGGAATGAGAAAAGTGAAGTGCTCGTTTTCAAGAGTGGAAAGTGTGCTTCAGTGTATGTGTTGTTGTGTTATTAAGCTTAACGGTGAGGCTCCGCGGGTGGTGAGAAGCTTTATATATCTGGGACACATTGTGACGGAGCACTTGCAAGATGACGCAGACATAGAGAGGGAACGGAGAGCGCTGGCAGTCAGAGGGAATATGCTCGCACGGAGGTTTGCTCGCTGGTCAAGGGAAGTGAAAATAAATCTTTTTAAGGCGTACTACAAATAATTTTACTCGATGAGCTTGTGGGTAAACTACAATCGTCGGGCTGCTAGTGCTCTACGTATCCAATACAATAACATCTTCAGGATGCTCATGCGACTGCCTCGCTATTGTAGTGCGTCGGGGATGTTTGTGGAGGCCCGAACGGACGGCTTTCATGCGATTATTCGCAAGAAAGTAGCCTCCTCACTACAGCGTGTGAGAAGGAGTTGCAACGGTATCCTGGAGATGATTGTTACTCGGCTGGATTCGGGAGACACAAATGAATACGTGTTACGATGGGTGTTGATTAAGATTTTACTAACACTTAATAATTTATTTTATTTATGTGTAATTTATTAATTGTGTGATTTAAAATTGTATGGATTATTTTAAATCTGAAATAAATAAATTAATAATGTGAAGATATCGTGTATCATACGTATAAAAAATAGATACAGTCGAAGGGAGAATCTTCTCCTGTATTTAAGTCAGTTGAAGCACCGGACTCTGCGGCCTGGCGGAGGATTCATAGCTATAGTGCAACATGAATCCTCCGCCAGGCCGCAGCATTTTTTAATAATGTAGTTTCACATGGCTACATTATAAAAAAGTATTGTTGATAGTTGTAGTAGAAAATTGGATAATATCTAGTTATTATTTACCAATTTGGTTGCCGATGTGATTTCCATTGAGTCTCTAGCGCCGAGCAACTCTATCTTGGCTGGTATTTGGGCAGGCACAGCATTTGTGGATGTGCTGCAAATAAGTAGTTGATTTAACATTAATTCACTGAGGCATTATTTAGTCCTATGGAATTCAGAGCGTTAATAGCTAGCTAGCTATAGTAGATATACATTGTTATTATCCCGGAAAATTTTGACTACCTGTGCCATATAGATAAAACTTTATAATAGTATGTACCTAAAGGCGTAAACACACTGCTGTATCGTGGCGTGTCAGGATCATATCGATTTCACACATTTAGTTTGTGTTATGTCGACACAACAGTCTGTAATAATTTGTTTCTCACCGTACCAAATGTATGAAATCAATATTATTATGATTTTGATGCGCCACGAGTGCCACGAGACGCCACGACACAGTACAGTAGTGGTAAGTATACCTAGGTATCGGTATATGTATCTATCTATCTCGTGCCTAAGATCCTTGTAGGTACTTACCTACAAGGATATTAGCACGCGGTACTATAGTTTTTGGAGAAAAAGGTAGATTCCATATGTTCTTGTTTTTGTCTGGTCACTATTAGGTACTTACATGATCTTGAGCAGGGAGCCCATATTGCCCCTCATATCAATACTCTGCCGAGTTGCTCGATGTGGAATAGTAGACATAGACTAAAACATTGTAAGATTATATCATATTATAATTCACAATACCTACCTATTAATTATACATAACTAAATTTAATATAGGTTCCGTTTTTTCCTTTTGAGGTACGGAACCCTGAAATTAAAAATTAAGATATATTGCAATGCCATATTGCAATGCTTGTAAAAGGCCGCTTAAGTCAGCAGTCTTAAGTACACTGAAATATTAATAACACCAATTTATGTACATTTATTTATCATGCAATGAAACGGTAGCGTAATGGCTAGGGCGTCGGACTTGCGATCATGTGGTTGCCGGTTCAAACCCCACCCATTGCACTACCGACATGAACCCACTCGTAACAGTGAGCATGTGCTTGTGTGCTGCTTGTGTGCATTACTAGTATTCTGGGTATCCACCCAGAATACTAGTAATGTGGCGATCCACATTGCTAGTAAGCTTTTTTTAAAAAAACTTTGACTTTGACATACAGAAAATCTAAATACAGTTTACCTACTTATTTATTACTAGCTTTTGCCCTCGGTTTCAATTGAATCCTTTCTACAAAGTCTAATCTATCTCAACAGGTTCCAACATTCAATCTACATATCACTCTGTCTGTCTGTCTGTCACTGTGAGCTAATGATTTTTGAAAGTCAATTAACGTCTCTGATTCTTCTTCTTCTTCTTCCTGCCCTTGTCCCAATTAACGTCTCTGATTGCGGTAGATAAACTCTTAAATGCAGACATTTCAATACCGCCTCTCCTCATTAGTCTAGCGGTCCCAAGCGCGACTGCTACGCTAGAGGTCCTGTCTTCAATCGCCAGATCGAGCAGTGTTATTGGGTTTTTCTATGAAATTCTCAGTAGCAGCTCGGAGTCTGGATTTGTGCCCGGTTAATGGCAACAGGGTTGCCCCCTATTACATTCTTAAACATACCGGAGAACTGTGGGTGTACATTAGTACACTTCTGCCTAACTCTTCAGGGAAAAAAGCGTGATGGACGTTGTGTTAAAAAGAAATGACATAATGACCTGTCTCGAGTCGCCTCCTCTATCAGAAAACGGGGTTTGCTCGTACTCCCATTTGGTGGGTGTGGGGAGTTTTTCCATGTACATATCCTTGATATTATCCAGGTTTGGGCAAGAATCTTCAAACAACATGTCGTTGAACACTGAACATCACAAACATGGCTGCGTTATTTTTGCAAGTCGATGATTTCATCCACTTCTTATAGACAGTTAGAAGCAGTGATAGCCTAGTGGTATGACCGTTGGACTGCCAAGTCAAAGGTCTCGAGTTCGAACCCAAGGCACGCACCTCTGAGTTTTCGAAGTCATGTGCGTATTAAATAGTTAATTATCACGCGCTTAAACAGTAAAGGAAAACATCGTGAGGAAACCTGCATGCCTGAGAGATTTTCTCGACGGCGTGTGAAGTCTGCCAACCTGCACTAGGCCAGCGTGGTGGACTATAGCCTAATCCCTCTCTTTCTGAGAGGAGACCCGTGCCCAGCAGTGGGACAGTATAATGGGTTGATTATGTATGTATGTATGTTATAGACAGTTAGTGGTCGTCAGAACGAGACTACTGATTTACGGCCAGTCCCTATAACAAATCTGACGATTGATTTGCTTACTACAGATAGGATTTTGACATTAAGTCCATACTAGTAATGTCAAAAATCCTATCTCTAGTAAGCAAATCCATTGACAGATTTGTTATTGGGTCTAGCCGTTAGAGGTCCTCAGTCCGATTCCTAAGTCGGGTTTTTATGAAATTCTCAGTAGCAGCTCGCAGTTCGGATTCATGCCCTTTCTTGACAATAGGGTCGCCCTATAATTTATTACAGCACACTATATGTACCCCTCGGCCCTCGCGGAATTCAGACGTGATGTTATTACCTATATGTTTTTGTATCAGTTTGGATTTTTATACTCAATCCCATTTTTACTAACAAAAAATCCGTCCGTTCATGGCAAGAGGCTCTCCCTGTATACAACATGGGACCTAAACATTCCGGGCTAATGAATAAGGGGAAAGGAAAACGGGGAATACAGGCGTGATGGTATTATTTTGGAGACGTCATTACGGCAGTAAACAAAACCACGGCCTATAATAAAATAGAACAAAAAAACAACTTTCCATTGAATCTAATTCCAATGGAAAGTTTTTATTTAGACATTATAAGCTGACATCTCATTGCTTGAAAAGCCAATCCAACCAATGAGAGATCAGGTTACACTGGCATGTAAAGCTGTGTATTCGTGAGACTTGAGCGGTTGAGCGTTGAAGGCTCGAGTCTTCAAGGCTCGAGCCTCGTGTCTGAGCGCTCGAGGCTCGGCCTCAGGGCTCGTTTTTCAACACAATCTAAAGAAGCCATTTTAGCCCCTCAATTTAGTTGTTAATTCTTCAAAAGACCATTCCAGTTATAAAATTTTAGTTTAAAAAAAAAGACCTAGTCAAAGACTGCCTCGTTAGTCTAGTGGTTCCGAGCGCAACTGATAGCTAGGTACAGGTCCTGGCGTAATGACGAACTGCCGGTCAAGCGTAAACCTATCACGAAAAAAAAATTGCATAACAAAGGGATGGCGCCATTTAATATGTAGATCGGCATCCCTCTCCTCTCTCTCATTCGCAGTAATACGTCATGGTACAGCCGCTTTAGCAGTTCAATTACCATATTTCTTCCATTTTCTTGGCGCAGTCTTTTTCGCTTTTACAGCTCTGAGGGTCTCGCGCCTCTCGGCTGGTTTCAACTCGGACATATCTCCGAACATCACGAATGGACGTCGAGCGTCATCCAGCTGTTCCCACCAGGCTTTCTTCCGGGCTGTGAGGAATATTTCATTAAAGATATAAATTTTAGCGAGAGAAAAGTTCGACCTCCATTCAGGTTCAAACCTGCGTCCCTGCTATTCATTTCTAGTGTAAGCTGATAAGCTTGAGAGGTCCGCCTACACCGGAAATTTATAGTTTGCTATGTAGCCATGCGTATTTTCAGTGCTACTTGTAAAAAAAAATACAGTCAACAACACTTCATGGTATCCAAAGCTGTCAAATTTCTTCAATCGATTTTCAATTTAATCTCCAAGTAATAGAGTTTAGTATCTTTCTCTTATTTGGGGAAATTTTACGGTTTGTGGTAACTTGATTTGCTGTTGACTGTATTTTGGGACATAAAAGAGGTTCGATACAAAAGTATTCATTACTGTGAGAAAATAATTTTGAATGATTTGAGCACCGAATGTTTTTAAAAACAGAATATTTAATACGTATTTCCATGACTGGTTCGTCTACTTCCTCTTCTTCACTCAGATCATCGCACGGGTCCTCCTCAGGGTTGTCTTCTATCGGAGCGTCAGTCTTTAGCAATTTGGGCAGGTCTAGAAAGTACTGGTTGGTTTCTGGACTGCCTCCCGCGTAGTGGTAAATGAATGATAGAAACTGGTAACACAGGATACGACTTATTTACCACCTCGACCACGAGAATCTATCCACGTGGCCGAGTCGGGAAGATTAAATTAAGGGTATTACATTGCACAATGATTTAGTCTTTGTGCTAGAATTTGATAGACACAGGCATTGCCGGGGTGCTTCACGCGGGGTGCTAGTGAGGTTTCGGGTATTTCTTTGTTATTTCAAAATATTCAAAGAAATAAGTAAATAAAAACAATACAAATTGTTAATTACGTCATTGCAGTTTTTTTGGTATTAAATTCATGATTAACTATTAAGCCGATATAGAGAAAAAAATTAAATTACGATTTAAAAAGGCCTATTTACTTCAATTATTATCAAAAATTGGGGCAAATTTATAAAAAATTTAAACAATACAATTTGTTTGTGATGACCTTAAGTATAGGTAATATTTATTTTTTAACGCACATAAGGATTCCACTAGAAACTTCTGTAAAGCTAGGGTGTTTTTTTGGATTTGAGTGATGTAATGCCGCGATGTAATGTAATTATTTTATTGTGCATGCCCGCTGAACCACGTGGTAGAGTTGCTTAAGTCATTTTTTTGGATCTTGTATTCGTCAACTCGACCGACAATAAAAATATAATTATGGCACTATTTTACAGTGCATTACAAAAGTGGTTTGTTCTTCTATGGTATTTTAGTAAAATTATGGAAGTTTTAAAATATTAAGCTTTCGTATTCAGAGGATTGTTATAAATTAGAAAATAATAACTGAATGATATTTTGTATTAAATTCTTAACTGTACACAAACTTAAATAATGTAGAATAGAATCAGAATAAGGTAGGTAGGTATCGATACATATGACGATACATGTGACATCTATTAAGATTTATTAGAACTAAGTAGGTATATTTACTTTGTTCCTCGGTCGAGATGAGGAATGAACAAATTCCCAAAAATTACCTGTAGGTATCGACTCGACCGTTTAGTGGATATGCCTTCGGTTGTGATGCCTTATAAAAGAATAGGTAGAATTAAATCTTCCCAATTCGATCACGTGGACGAGTTTTTCGAGGTCGAGTTGATGAATATAATAAAAAAAACTTATAAAAAATCTAATTTTCGCGTAAGTGTCAGAAACCAGTACTTATGTTAAGTTTTCACTATCTATAGTTATATCTTCAGTACGCGCGACATAAATTGGCCGGACTGAAGTTAGCTGTTTGTCAGTTTTTGGTTGCGCAGTACACAATTTTTAACGTAAACAATCCACTGCGCAATAAAACGGCGAACTTCACTCCGGCCAATTCTGATTCTGACTAATAATATAGCAATGAGATTAATACTCAATTTTTTTTGTGATTTAATGCGCGTGCTTCAGATTTGAATTCGGAAACAGCAAGCGACGTCTCTCAACTTTTTTTAGTGAGGGTCAGCCTGCTTCGCATTTTACTGTTAGGTTATGGTAGCCCATATTGACGTGAGAGGAGGAAATGAGACAGACTTTATGACGCACCTCGCTTACTACTTTTTTCATTTTTTCGCGCCATTCATGGTCTACCCTAGCGGCAGTCTTGTACCCTCTGGATAAATGGAGTATTAGTTCCTGTCCTTCACTCAGTATATCTTGTAATACTCGAATATAATTTGTATACTCTGTTGGAAAAAGGGGCCATTAATTTAAAAAGACCTACCTATAATATTAACATTTTATATAACAGAGTAGGCAGGTATTTTTTAATACTGACTTATCTCTCGCCTAAGTCGCCTAACCTCAAGAAATTTCCTATCTCTTTTTAATCGTACTAATAAAATAGAGACGTCGCCTATATTTGTCACAAGTTCCAGCGTGGTCAAAAAAATAGTGCGCGAGATTTTAGTTTCGTTTCACGTTCACGAACTAAAACCTGCATGGTGCTGGGGCTTTGATTGATTACTGTGGGTTGCTAGTTAATAATTAAATCACAACAACACAATCACAACTTTTTATAATTTTACATTCGCTTCTCGTGACTAATCGAGATGTAGGTACCGATAGCAAAATCAGTTCTTTCTTGTAATTAAACTTCCCAGAAATAAATATTAATATTTGTAAAGTGCGCCCACTAAAATAAATACACGTCCTAAGATCTTTGATTGTTATTTTCTACTTAAATTATTCATTAAAACAAAAAATAGTAGGTACCGCTGATAAGTCTTAATTTTTCTAATTTACTTCTTTTCTTTTCTGTACACATGACATACATTAGAGCTGCTAAGTTTTTACATTGTAACTGGCTCTGTAAAACTGTTATTTTTTCTTGCCTCTCTCTATGAGCTTCTCGAAGCATGAACGACGCCCGCGTCTGCTCGTTTCTGCATGAAATATATACTTTTAATGTAATTTCGGCATGACATAATAAAATAGAGTAAGTACGTATGCATAAAAAATATGTAAGTGCTTACATTAGTATATAATCAAATCTCTCCTTCATTGAGGCTATTTCTTTTTCTAATATCTTGTCATATTCTGCACGTAGTTCCGCTTCTTTTTCATTCAATATCCTTTCGATTTCCTCGGTATTTACTCGTTGTCGAGCCTACATAGCACAAAAATATTAGCTTCGCAATATTAAATGAAACTATTCGAATGTGAAAGTGAGTTTTTCTATCCGTCCAGTCGTCTTTTGTACATTACCTTTAGTATACTCGACAAGCTCAAATGCATAGTGGGTACCTACATTTTTCACAAGATACAATTTGTATCAATTTTAGTTATTTTACCTGATCGGTTTTTTTGCAAATGCACTTCAACGGATCTTTTTTAATGTCAACTCCCGTAGCTTTAGCAATCATGCGCATAGAAGATGCTGTCGGAGAGCCTTGTTCTTCTCTAATAATTGATAAGGCTTCTGCATTCGAGTTTCCACTTGCGGCATTGCTATGTGCTTTAGAAACTTGCGTGTGTTTTTTAACAGGGTCTTGAGACATCTACCAAATCAAGTTTAAAAAAAACGATGACTCACAAAAATTACATCACATGTTAGGGGGGGGGGGGGGGGGGGGTAGAGATGTGTGACAAGGGTTATGGGGTATGGTTAGATCAGCTTTGTGCATGTCACATGTAAAAATCTAAATTATGAAAACTTAAAAGATTCTTAATATGTGACGTTGCACTAGGGTATCACAAATGTGACGACGCGTGACAAGGATGGGGGAGGGGGTCAAAAACTCATAAAATTCGTGTGACGTAATTTATGGATGGCCCCTAATGGTAACTTAGGAACTTTAACTAGCTGTAAATACTGTAGCTATAGATCAATTGATTTTTAACCTAACTATTTATGAAAAATTATGTATTATTATTATTATGGGGAAGGTCTACGTCCAGCAGTGGACTGCTATAGGCTGATGATGATGATGATGTACATACCTGACTTTAAACTGGTCTTTATATAGGTATCTACATTAAAATAAAAACAAAAACGAAAACTAAGTGATGTAATAAAATAAGCATGTTATAAACGCACAGCACACCCGAAGCTCTTTAAATTTGATTTTATGCAGATTGCTTCCGCATAAATCATTCCATCGATCAGGTATTTAATCAACGCGGAAAGCACTGTTAAAAGGTTACAACTACATAAATTCAATATTATACCTACAACTACATATATCTATACTCTTTGGTTAAAAGCATTGTACTACACAATTGACTTTTTCTTTGATTTAATTTTGGTAATTTTACAATTATTTAACAGTTGGTTAGTATAATAAATTATAAAAATTACCAAAATTTTAAGTTTACAAAAAAGTTTGTTAAACACGAAAAACATTAATTGAACAATCAACATTTTGTCCTACTATCGATTATGTATATAATTCGAATACATTTTTGTTTATCATGTTGAATGAAATGATTGACAGTATTCGTAATTTATTTATTATGGCAATGGCAACACAGTGTTCTGCTGTCGTGAAGTTTGTAACATGTGATGTTTCGTGAAAAGTGTTAATTTTTTACGAAAACCCTTTTTTAATTATCCGTGGTGCATCTTAAAAGTGTGAAAAACGTACGT
The DNA here is from genome assembly GCA_910591435.1 of Acronicta aceris. Classification (NCBI taxonomy): domain Eukaryota; kingdom Metazoa; phylum Arthropoda; class Insecta; order Lepidoptera; family Noctuidae; genus Acronicta; species Acronicta aceris. Next base: position 9,475,406 of record OU342780.1, on the reverse strand, counting down.
TTGGGTGTTACGTGCTGTGTTAATTGTGTTAAACGTGTTAAAATAACGAAAAAAAATTACATGGATAAAGCCGTCACCTAAGGTTGTAAAGGTTAGTGCTTTTTCATCTGTTGTTTGTCTTAAAATAGATTTCTGTGCGGGTCGCAATGATATTTCAGTTTTGTTTGTGTAACGCCTTCATGTGACTTTTCAGTTTTTTCATAAGACCTTGAACTAGAAATCTATCAGAGTGCCGTGATCAAGGTTAGGTTCGCGCGGGCGAATCATCTCGCACAATCATTGTTTATTTGGCTTATTTTGGTTATAAGTTCAGTAAATTTCACTAAAACATCGAATAAATGCATAATTACGATATTTTGTATGCTAAAAAGAGAATACATAAGTAAAAATCTGGTTCCGTGAACCTAACCTAAAAACGCGGTTGTATTTAGTGCAGTTTTTTTGCAAGTACAGCGATACGATGGATTAACCGTTATCTCGCTGGTGCGCGCGTGTTATTACGGCTATAAGAAGTAAGTGAAGCTTTTGAGTACATTTAGAGCAGAAATTGTTGCGGTCACGTGAAAATAATTCAGTTTCACACATGGTTTGACAGTTAGTCGAGATTATTTTGGTCCTTATCGCTGACGGCGGTTGGTATCTACAGTTTTGGCGTTAGATTTACGAGATAAAACTTACTATGCCGTAACATTGAAAGTTATAAGATTGTATTGAATTCCTCTAATCAGTACATTTGGAAAATGTAAACATCAATGTGAATTTGCATGTTTATTTTCTACCAGAACTCTAAGGTTGAGATTCTAAAATAGAAAACATTGAAACTGTTGATAAAAACTGTTGACATTTGACTTTAGGGTCTTAAAAATACTAAAACTAGTATTATTTTATATTTGTTAGTATTTAGTTATTCACTTGTTAGTTTAAAGGATGTGAGGTGCTGATCAAAGAGGTTATATAGATAATGTGTTGATTTGTTTACCTTGGATGCTATATAATACAGTAGGTACTTAAAACCTATTTTTTTATATACATGTAGGTAACCAATTTTGTCGCTACGCCATAAGCCTTCAATATTTAAATGGGTGTGGAGTAAACAAAGTGATATTTTATTCTTTTTTATTGGTTAGATGAGCACATGTTTGATGAAAGTAGAACCGATTATCATTCAGCTTAAATAAATTTAACTATGACGTATTCACCATCAATACTTGTCAAAAAGTAATACTTCTAGCTAAAGTGACCTGGAAATGTTAATGCAGTAATAAACTTAGAGATGTATATGAAACATAATAATTATATTAATTACATTTAAAAGACGTCCAGAGGAACGGTAACTACAATATTATAAGGAAAAACTATCCTTTAATTCAAATAGGTACTTGCAATAAAATCTAAGTCTAGATCTTTCTTCTCTAACTACTCTTTCATTGACAAGACTCAGTAGGACTTTCTTAATGATAATAAGCAGCTATGTTGAATTCTACTAGGTATAGTCATCACTCTTTTTGACCAGCGGGATAGTTTGTGGGGTAAGAATCTTGTTGTCCCTAACCATCAGTCTTATCCCTGAAAGCCCCCTTCTCGGTACCAGGCATTCCTGATCTACCTAAAAAAAATCTTTTGGGAAGATCTCATGAAATATTAGAAACATTTCTGTCTTATTGGTCAGACTTGGAACATGCTAAGTTATTTTATTTACTTATAACAACAACAACAAAATCAACTGACACATTTATCTAAATAATAATGTTATTATTTGTATTACAATTGCTTTATTGTTCTTTTACAAGTTCATCAACCTTACCGCACGAGAAGTTTTTTCAAAATAAGTATTCTTGATATTGTCTAAAATTTGCACAAAACCAAGAAACTTAACATTACAATTTAATTTATTCTAATGATTCATCAAAAGGACAGTAACTTGAGATGTTTGAGTGTATAATGCAAATAATGCCTTATTTGCATATTTTTTTTTAAGCATAGCTTTGTTTCTATCTAATTGGTTAATTGGCTTCTTATTCTCTCCCTCTAGTAAGGAAATTATTTACAAATTATTACGATTTATTTCAGTATTAAGTACATTTGTGAGAGTTTGTAAAAGAAATTTGGTCTACCGGACTCTTGACAGTGTCTGAAAATTGAGTAGCATTTGAGTATTTAGCACTGATACCATCATTTCTAGTTTGTAACAAAAAAATATTATTTTATTCTGGATGACCATGCCAGCCTCCTGGAATTAAACATAATAGCATCTTGGCTGCATTTAAATTTTTGTTTATTTTTAATTTATATTTATTTTGTGTCTACTTAGGTTTGTATATCTTTTAGAAAAAAATCCAGTCTGAGATAAGAATTGGGTCTGATAAATGTCAATAGCAATTGGGGTCTTATGCTTGAACTTTATTCAGGGATATGAAAGACTAAACCCCTTATTCTTAAAAAATATAAAACATCTTATAAATCTTCCATAGCTATAATACATTTTATCTTCTTTAACCTGTTAAAAAATATCACATGTCAAAACAAGACATAACACATTATAGCTATGGAAGATTTATGGGTATTTCTCTACTAAATGGAAAATAGCGTTCTATGCACATTATAGCAAAATAATATGAAATAATAATTAATCAAAACTATTTTGCATAATACCTACATACAGTAATGTTATGTTTGTAAAGGATATGTTTTTTTTCTGTTATTAATTAATTTCTTCATTATAATTTTTCTAATACCTTTAAAAAACCTTTACCTTTTGACGGCACGTTTGGCGTAGCGGCTGAGCGATCAGCTTCTGCGTCACGTGTTGTGGGTTCGATCCCCACACGGAGCAAATATTTGTATGATCTACAGGTAGTTGTTCCGGGTCTGGGCGTTTGTATATGTGAGAATTTGTGTTTGTAAACGCACTCACGATACAGGAGAAAATCCTAGTGTGGGGCAACGTTTTTTTTAAAAAAAAAAAAAAAAAAAAAAACAGTCTCCTGACATCTCCCAAACTCAGAATTTAAGTTATATGCCAAATTACTGGCTATTTGTTGCAGTTTTCCAAGATTTTCCTGTAAGACTGTATGTGTATTAACTGTAAGTGTATTACATGCTTCCTAATATTTGATTACAATTTTTTTTCAACGGGATTTAGATTTTATCCTAACATGATTGAAAAAATGACCTACGGATATAAAAACAGTCCTCTGGCACGAATTAAAAAATAGGAAGTATAGAAATATTTGTAAAAATTCACTGCATTGTAGATATTTTAATGCAATGGGCAAAAACAATACTAATATTATAATGCAAAGATGAATTTGACACTGGGGACTGTATGAATTTTCTAATTTGTAGAGAAATACCCTTTAAATAAAATATTTTATATTTTTATGAATGGGGTCAAATGTAGACACAGTTACTACCCTTTCTGCCCACCTGTCAAGTATCAATTTGTGGACATAAAAGAAAAACAAACCTTTATGCCATTGGGCTAGATTTCGAAAATTAATGTGTTGCTCAAGATGTTTCTGACCATTGTACACTTAAGATTTCAGTGTGTGATTCTTGGTCTGAATCTATTTTAGACCAAGAATCCAAACCAAATATACCATCATTCTTCCCTAGACAGAGAGCATCACATAGGTTTTAACTATGAAACATACTGGTGGTTTTTGCAAGATGAGTAGTATTTTGATTTCTTTTACTGTCAGGCTAAAAGGTTTTCAATAAATGCTAAGAATCTGGGTGGGTTAAATGGTAGCCATTTGATGAATATCAATATATTATGATTCACTTACAGACAGTTTCACATTGGACAATACAGTGCCAGCTGATCTCTCAATGTATGATGATAAGTTTATACAAAGTAAGGTCAGCTTATAGTGGCCATGTGTTCATGAATCATATTGTGATGCATCAAAAGTTGGCATGATAGCCCTCTGGCTACAATTCTCTGTCTGTAGCCTTTTTAGCCTCGAGTATAAATGGCAGTATCAATATTCTTTGCGATGTAGTGAAATAGTATGCATGTTGTTATGTACTCATATGTAGGCTGCAACAATCTTGCAACTACTTCTACATGAGATAAAAAGCTAAGGCGATAGATGGTTTGTTTCCCATTCCCAGTAGTTTTTTTTACATTCAAACAAAAACCGCACACTATAATTATAATTTACTGTTCTTATATGTAATTAACACCTCACATTGAGAGTATTATTTGAAAAGTGATAAATTATATAATAATAGCTCCTTAATATCCCCCTGAGGCATTCCTCAGGGGAACATTAAGAACCATTGTTCTTAATGGTCTTTCCAACTGAGGGCCAAAGAACCACTGTTCTATTTTTGAGCCTATTTCTTCTAATATTACCAAGTCATTTTTATTATCATGTAAGTAATAATAAAAATATAACCATACCTTTTTTCTTTACAGCATAAATCTTACAATAAAATACTAAACTAAGGTTTTTTTTAGATATTTTGCATTAGTTTTCCTTTTTTTTTGAGGATTTTTATCTAGTTGTTGATGCTTAATGACAGATATACATTGTGAACTGTTAATCAGCTGGGACATGTCATGTCATTTATTTGCAGCCAGTTATTAAAATTACTAAGTTTGATATTGATAGGTTTTACAAAAAGAGGTTACTGAAAATATAAAGAATGGATCAATTAATTATTTGAAGAAGGAAGGAAGAAGAGGAGTGGAATTTGAGATTATAAATAAAAGGGTTTAATGATAACATGAATGTTACAACATTACTTATTTATTATTTTGAAATAAAATATAATTCCAATTTATCTTGATATTATTCAGAGTTGATTCTGATTTTATGAGTAACATTCTACAGTTTTTCAAAATAACTGGGTGTCCAAATGTCTGAAATTAGCCATTCCGAAAAAGTAGGGTTGACATTCATCTGGATTTATTGAGAAATGTACTTTGTCGCCTATGGTATGGTTATTTTATTTATTAAACTTTGTCCGGATTTTTTAAACTAAAATATGGTAACCTACTTCATGCATTTTTTTTTTGTATAACATGACATGACATCAGTGAAGTTGCTTACTTCACTGATGTCAAAATACTACAAGAGAATTCTTTCAGGTGTTAATAATAAATACATCAGTCACAATTAGAGATGGGTTTATGCCAGGGCATTTTTTTTTTTCGCCCAAAATGCCTGGGCAGAAACCCATCTATAGTCACAATCATACCGAGGCTAATAACCTGCGCACAGGCTCAAAACCATCAACTTTTACGCGTGATCGCGGATCTATATAGCGTGAGTGCGCAGCAACCATGAAGACCGGCGCGGATGACGTACCGTACCATAGTTTTAAGCTTTTAAAATTAGCCTTGGGAAGACGTGACTATATTTTAATTATCTTTCTCTTCATTATGTTGAGAATACATGTTATTATTTGTAATGTTAGTGCGCAGTATAGCGTAGCGTAGCGCGTGTATATGGCAAGATGTATAAATGTGGATGAAGCAAAAGAGGTGTGCAAGAAACGTAGCAAGTGGCGATATGTAGTTAGACATAAACTACATATCGTCATCCCTATGGGAAAAGTGCGCGAGTGTACTTATGTATACAGTATCTATTTATTTATCACCACAATATACTCGTACCTAGATGGTAAATTTTTATAATGTATGGCTATAATATGACTGTAGTATGTATTTACAATGCATGGCATCAAATCAAATCAAATCAAAATGTTTTATTTTCAATTAGACCAGTAAAATTGGTACTTTTGAAAAGTCAAAATTACATGCACGGTTCCAAAAAGTGGGTCATATGGAGAAGAGCCGACAAGAAACTCCATAGATACTCTTTGAAAAAAATAATTATTACAATATTATGCATTACAACTTTGTTCCAAATAGTTGCTGAGAATTCTGCAGTTCGATGTATAAGATTAATTCATCATACAAAAAAAAAATAGGGATTGCCACAGCAAGTAAGAGCTGACCAGCCCATCTCTACATATACCCCCTTATTCATAAAAATATCTCATCAGTAGCCTTAGCACCAACAACTTGCGAAAAAGTATTCGTATCGTCACGATAGAGGCGCTGGTCCAAATCTCATACAAATTGGTCTCCATGACGATACGAATACTTTTTCGCAAGTTGTTCGTGCTAAGGCTACTTTGTCTTGTTTTCCCTATCACAAAATGTCACATGTCAAAACAAGACATAACATATTATAGTTATAAAAAGTTTACAAGATGTTTTGAGTTTTGTGAATAAGGGGGATAGAATCGTGCATAGAATATACCTACTCTTGTAAACCTACATAAATATCGCTACTTTTTACCACTTTCGTTTCGCGCCCGCTCCAAGCCCCTAAAGAATGCGAACAAATCTGAAGTATGGTAACCCTAATGTCAACTGTATTCAATTTATGTATTTGGTAACGGAGGGCAGGTTACTATGACAAGGACAAGGTATGCAAGGTGTAAAGATGTGCTTCGTTACTTCAGGAACTAAGTATTGGGGTGCAGTTAAGACACATTGGATACCATTGACGTAGTTTAAATGTTAGGCCCCCTAGGGGATTGTTAGGTGACAGACCAGGGGCGTAGCTACCGCCGTATCTGCCGTATCAATTATACGATACCAGTGTGTAAGGAAAAAAAATAAAAACTTTCTAATTTATTTTATTTTACAAATGACAAAATTCTATAAAGCAATTACTTTTTTTCCCGCCTTAAGCGTGCGTTCAAAAGTTGGCAACACTCTACATCGTTATGGCGGGCTGCGGGACTTCCCCGTTTTACTTACTTCATCTTCAACTCAGCATTTTTATTTGTAAAATGGTTAAATTATGTTATGATAAATAAATATTTCTTTTCACAATATTTTTTTTCTTTTGTGAAAAATCTTTACATATAATATAAAAAATTTGCAAATTTTTTATACGGGGCCCCGACAAGATACGCTACGCCACTGTGACAGACGATAATATTCCTTAAATTTATTTCAATATAGTTGAAATGTCTACTATAATATCCTATTAAATTAATTCGGCACCTAAAATCCCGTGCCGTGAGGGTTCTTACATTTTTATGCTAGGTAGGTGTTGTTATTAAGTACTTAACATAATCTTCCCATATTATGTTTCCGATCGTCTGGCTTTCTGATAGGAGACATCTCTCCATCTCAACATGATCATGAGCAGGACATGATGTTGTTTCAGTCATGTTGTATCGAAAAAAAAAAACTTTATATTTTGTCACGTCGGTATGAGCTGCGCAAGGATACTTAAATCCTCATTATCATGAACTCATTAATTGTACCACTGCTTGGGACGAGTGTCCTCTCACAATGAAAGAGGTTAGGCTCTAGTCTACCATGCTGGCCTTGTCCACGAACTCAGGCAAGTAAAGTAGTAAAATTACTCAGGCAAGAATTTTGCGCCTATATTTCTGGAAAAGTTAGGCATCAGCAACATGAGTTTAAGTCCCATGTAATAGGAGGCGACAATAATAACGGGGCGCAAATCCAAACTCCTTACTGCTACTGAGAATTAAAAAAAAAACTAATAAAACTGGTCGACCTGGGGATCGAACCCAAGACCTCTAGCGGAATACGTTGCGGTTAGGTCCAGTAGACTAATGAGACAAGAATTCATGTGGTGTTCAAAATATTAGCGATTATTTTATTATAATACTAGCTTCTGCCTGCGACTTTGTCTGCGTGGACTTCAGAGTTGGGTCCGATCTAGATAAAAGGTAGCCTATGTGTTATTCCAGACTATGATCTATCTCTGTGCCAAATTTAATCCAGATCCATTCAGCCGTTCTGGCGTGAAAGAGTAACAAACATCCATACAGAAAAGGTTTCTTCTAGGCAAGCGCGCTCCATCGTAGATCGCAGTGTCGCTTAACATCAGGCGAACTGGCGATCAAGCGAAAGCCTAGATCATGAATTAAAAAAAATACATCCATACAAACTTTCACGTTTATAATATTAGTAAGGACTTAATTAATTGTCACTGGTGGAAACGAAACCATTGACATTATATTTTCTTTCAATGTTTTAATCTGTAAACTGACCTACTATTCTTTGACCTACTTCAAAACTAATATTATTACATCACACGTGTTCACTTCAGGTCTTATGTCGGACAATAATCTTACATAATACGAGCAAATAAAAAAAACACGGGTACACTTGACTAAATAATCTTTATTATCAGTCTTTGAATAGTCTTTACCTTTGACGGCATGAGTTGCGCAGTGGCTTAGAAAAATCCTAGTATCTAATACAGTAGGACAGTGGTAGCGAACCAATGCCATGCGTGCCAATGGTGACACGCGAAAAATATTTTAGGCAAGGGACTTAAGAATTTAGGTGCATCAAGTTCGTTGCGAAGATGGAGAAAACAGAATAAAAGCGAGATACGTAGAATTCGCACAGAAGTTGTCAAGTGCTTAGTTTTAAATTCTTCTCCCAATAATAACCAAGTCAAAATTTTTTAGCGATACGTCATGTCAAATGTCAACATGACATTTATCAAACTGTCTTTTTGTGTATCATTTTCCATGCTAAGATTATAAAGTTATTTTATTGAAGGAAAAATTCAATCAGGCGGGTGGGGTTTGCGGTGGCTTAGAGGTCAGAGCCTCTGGTGTACCCAACCAGGAGATGCAGGTTCGAATCCTGCCCGCGATTGAATTTTTCCTTCACTAAAACTATTTCTCAGACCCACCGGTGGGTTGCCGGCGAAGACTAGTTGAGCTCTGAAGAATTAATTTAAATAGTCCTTCATACATGTGGTTATGACCCTTTTTCTTCATGTCAGCAATATTTAATTCATTGTCATAAGTAATGGTATTCTTGACGAGGCGTGAACTTTTTTGAAAATACTTATAAAAATGCAAATATAAATGCGGTTCATAAATTTTAATAGTATAATTATAAATAATATCCTAGTAAGTAAATCAACTCGACCGTTTGTAGAAGCAACGTTTTTTTTATGGGATAGGGGGGCAAACGAGCATACGGATCGCCTGATGGTAAGCGATTACCGCCGCTCATAGACACCTGCAACACCAGAGGAGGCACGAGTGCGTTGCCGGCCTTTTAAAAGGGGGTTGGGCCTTCGGTAACTTCACTCACTCGGCGAAACAACGTAAGCGTTGTTTGACGCCGGTTTTCTGTGAGGCCGTGGTATCACTCCGGTCGAACCGGCCGATTCATGCCGAAGCATGGCTCTCCCACGTTGGGCATAGTGTGAGTCGAGTGTAGCAGTGTCGCGGACCTGGGCCGCAGGCGGCACGCCACCGCCACACTGCCGCGCCTTCGGGTTATGGGTGTTGTGCACTCTTGGTGCAGTACCGGGTATTATACATATCTAGTTGTGTGGCTCTGAGGCCTGGAATATTGTTACCTGATACCTGGGGCCGTATTATCGCCATAATTTTTAGGTTGTAAGAAAGAGATGAGGCTATTTAATATGTAGAGCGCCATCTCTTTCTCACAACGTAAAAATGATGGCGTTAACACGTCATAATACGGCCCCTGGTACCTGGTATTCGATACGGTAGTTCCTGAATCAACCGTCAAAGTCTGATGTTTACGAAACCAAGTTCCCACTCGGAACATCTGCCGCATAATCGTTGTGTCAGATCAAACAAAGAATTAACGCACGTTACGTTATCAATCCACCTGATAAAGTGATAAATACTATACACCTTAAGACTACGTCATGCATTATAAAAGTATAAGTATTTATTAAGTAAATAATGGCGTAATTTTTTTTAACCAATTCGTAGTGATAGAAAATTATCATAATTGTGTCATGAAGAGACCTGAGGGGCTCGTGGGTAAGTAATAACTAAGCTGATCAAGTAATCTACAAGGTTAAGCTGCACTTGCTGCGATCAGTCTGTGCATGGATGGCCAGTTTTAACACATCGAGACCCCTCCGTGCCTCGTAGACCACGTAAAGCCGTCGGTCCTGGTTGTTATACGAACGTGTATGGCAATTTTTGATGGTAGTTAGAAGCTCAAAAAAGCCTGACAACCAGTCTACCCTCCGGATATTGGTATTGCAGGTCTGATGGCAGTCGCTTCGTATAAAATATTGAAATTCAGCAGCAGCTGGGTAGACTGGAAGCCGACGACGAAAAGGCTCGGAGGATGATGTCATGTTACCTTCATGTCTATTATGTCGTCATCTTGGTTTAAACTTTTAATACTAAGCTGCATTTCGCCGAATCGGATACTTAGTCGTTGAACTCACCGTGGTGGTAGAACTCCGGTATGTAATTCCGTCTGCGTGAGTGCTAGTTTTATCGTACGGTCAGAATTTTTTGCTGCCAAGAGCCAAGCATGTAATAGTGGCTCTAAGTGCACCTAATAGAAGTGTCTTTGATGGGCAAACCAGACAACCCTTGGTAGAGATTATGAGAAGCATGAAATATATAGATTGTAAAAGCAGTATACTTTGCTTAAATTAGATAATGATTACAAAATATAAGAGCATTGTACTAATGCATTGCTTGAAATGGATAGAGCCACCCTTTTATATCTATCGATTTGGACAGTTCCATCATTTCCGGTATTTATAGTTACCTAGATAGGTATTTTGGGCAAGTAGAAAAGATTGACTAGGTGACATGATTGTTAAGTGGCGGTAATCAGTTACCGTCAGCTGATCCGTATGTTCGTTTTTATGTCATGTCAAGATTATACATCAATAAATATGTCTCGATATTAACTCGCATATCCCTTGACAAATCTGACCATTTGACACATTATAATAGAAGAAAGTAGGAATGTTTGTTTAAATATTACTTTGTAATGAAAAAAGGGTTATATCCGGCAACATTTTGACATACGAGTAGATTGAACGATGACCTGAATTTTATTTTTTTTATCTGTCATTTTATTCTAGCGAATTTGATAAATAGCTGACTTTGATTGCACTATCTTTCGTAAAGAACAATGAGTCGGAAACCTCTGACGTGTAATTAGAAGATTACATTATCAAAACAAATATTATGGATGTTTTGTCACAGTAGTTATTAAATCCGTCTGTAACTACAGGCGTAATTATCTAGTGGTAGCAATGTCTAAACCCAGCCGAGGACGAGGAGAGTTCGCAAGATAACGTAAAATAGTATTTTTGGTGCAAACAGTTTAGAAGTAGGATACTTACAGGTTGGAAAAGGTCTATAAATTTTGTTTTTCACCGTTCAGGTTTTAAATTTTATTCTAAGCTTTCAAAATTCTGCTTCGAGATGATTGATTGAGTTATCTACATTTTTCTATATCTGTGGAAAATATATCGGTCGAATATATATCTCGCTGACATTCTTACATCTAATGTAAGCTTTTAACATATTCTTTCTATTACCATTCCGGGTTAGGCCAACGTGCCTTATATTTGCGGCAAGTAAAAAGACAGGTTAATTAGGTTTGCGGCATATGACGCCAGCAGTATCTTTAAGGTTGTTTACATAGGTTTGATCTAATGGCAATTGCCATGCTTCATAATCATCTTTGCCCTTACCCAGGCGCCAGAGTGAAATGTCACGTTGTATCCATAGCTACGATAACAAATATACTTCTTTTCCTTGAGTGTACAGAGACTCGCCGCCCGAGAAAAGTTGTGACTCTTATAGACAGAAATAAGAACTGATACAGTGTCTTTCAGTGTACTTGGAACTCCAGGATTTTGACAGATGGTAGCGCGAGATTATTTATTTCTTTGCAAACATGGGTTAATAAATAGATATTGTCAAATTTCCAAGCTCATGTGGCGGCAAAATATGGGGAACTTTTACCCCATATTGCCGTCACATGAGCTTGCAAATTTTACAGTAAAATAATAATTAAATAGGTAGGTACTTGTGTGAGGTATTATTCTGAATTACATAGAAAATTATTTTTAGTATAAATATTATTAATACAGTACGTCGTAGTTTCAATTAAAATGATTATAATAGTTAGACGTAAATTAGAACACAATGTCGTAATTATAAACTCAATGTCAAGGAATATCAGAAAATTAATGTCAAATCATTTTGTTTTGCTGCATTGGACAAAGGCTTAACAAAATCATAACTTAGTTCCATCTTTCACAGACATGGAGTCACACATCCTAAATACGTACCACCAGGCGCGTTTCCGTCCCATCGGCCACAAACTCCTGCGCATGAAGAGCGATTCCCTGTCATCGGAGAGCAGTTGCAACCAGAACAGTCCAGAGTACCCCACTCATATTAGTGTGCCCCAGCAGAGGCATTCTATGGTCAGTAATGGCGACTGGTGCCAGAATCAGACAGTAAGTATATTTCTTAAAATTGTAGAATTACTATATTTGTATGCCTATGTATTTCCGAAAGTAAAACATTCAAATTATTTTTATAGTTATTCTACGTAATAATGTTATGTTACGTGAAATGTTACTTTCTACTGTAGCAACTCCTTCATTATTATGTGGTTCTTTTAATTCCAGATGAATACCACGCAATCAAGTCAAGACACCAGTTCAGATGACGAAAGTTCTGGTCCAGAAGAGAGTATGGAAGACATGGAAGAACATGGAGTGCACGAGAATGGAGACGACAGTGAAGAAGAACTCGTTGACCCAATTATAATACACGAAGTTAACGTCGACGAAGACGATGAGGAAGAAAATATCGAAGTTGATGACGATAGCCAAGTTTCAGATTCAAATTCACCCTATCACTTTCAAATAACTGTACCTAACAGTATAGAAGACAATACCTTGGTAGAAGGCCATGATTATGATGTCATCACTGTTTACACAGTTAACCCTGATTTAGACTTGATCGAAGCTTCTTCTGAAGACGAGGGAGACGTAGATTATGCAATCAGTGAAAAGGACGCTATAGAAGCAGAAATCGTTAATGGTGACGATAGTACCAGCAGCAGAGATGTTAATTACCAAGAACGAAATTCACTATGTCAGGAGGGTCTAGATATAAATCTAGATACTCCAGTAGTTTCAAATGTCGACGAATATTTCATTAAGGATAATAACAATGAACATTTATTACACACTGACGGCCCCGTTGTAAAAGACGTAGACGAATATTTTATAAAGGATAAAGGTAAAGAAACGATACCAGTGCCAAACATCGATGATTTCTTAATAAAGCATAAGTTACCTGAAGAAGACAGCACACAGTTTCATATACCGGTTCCTATACCTAATGTAGAAGAACTACTTGTTGCTGATATTAAAAAAGATGTCGAACCAATTCCCGAAGTTGAAAACGAACAAAATAACAATGCAGATGTCTCGATAAACGAGTCTGATTTAGAAGTTTTACCCAACATCGAAGAATTAAAGCGGTATCTTTTAGAAGACATGACATATACTAAATTCAGGCAAATACAAAAGTCTTGCTCGGTTCCACAGTCGCCCATGCAAAACATTTGTATGGACATCGATGACGTAAAAACGTGTATGAGTTTTGAAGACTTGAACTTAGATCTTTCTGATCTTGCCTTCGACAATGACAAGGATAAATCAGAGAACGCCAATAAAAGTGATGACATCCCGAGAACACTGACAGAGGAAGACGTTAACAGTTTTCTAATAACAAACAAAACTGTAGCTAAGGTTGAGCCAGAAGTTGATGATTTGAGTCATCAAGACATGGAAATTGAACGACCCCTCGAAGCAACCATCAAAACTGCGCCCCCTGTAGTTTCTATATCTCCCATAAAACGTACATCAACCCCTATACCAACTGTCTTCGATTTCTGCATTGAGAAAACAGCAATTAAAAAAGAAAATACAGCAGATGTAAAGGCTGAATTAGAAGACTTTGTCGATGTCGAGTCTTGCAACGATACCGTCATACCAGTTCTCGAAGCGAACAACTTGAACTCCTTACTGGAACAGTTTGAAGCTACTGAAAAACTAAATACCAAGAAAAAGGTGTTGCCGGTAGTGAAAACTGAAGATCCAAAAATTAAGAGTTTCAATAAGAACGCTTTGACGAACGGTATGAGGCTTCAAGATGCGGGCGTGCAGTTAAACAAGAATAAAATGCGGCAAATACTGGTAAGTATCTTAATGTCCTTTTTACTTCTCAGTTCCAGTTGAAGGACATATTCAATCGCAATACGTTATTACAGATGCCGACGCCAATTAACACTACCGTCAGGCGGTCGCAAAGTCCTGTCCACTCTGACCATGACTACTGCTCGTCGAAAAAGCGGCACAGTCTACCCAACCTCAAGGGAGGGCAAAGCCTTCTCAAACCGGAAGTGTTGTCTAGCAATAGCAGAATATTGAACTCCAGACATAGGTCGTGTAAAACCAAAAAAGTAGTGTATCATCTTAGTAGTGACGAGGAAACTGATGATAATGCTAAAAACAAAAAAGTGACTAAACCAGACGATATAGACGCTAAAAAGAAGACTAGTGTAAAGCCGAGTGTTAAGCCTCCCGTACAGTCGAACTGTCGTAAAAAACTGTCCCCACCTCACAGTGCGCCCGATAGTTTTAAAGATAAATCTAACAGTTCTGTGATGATCAAAAGTGCTTCTAAAGCGAGTGATAATTGTAGTCAAAATTCTAATGGTAGCATTAAGTTAACTATTAAAAATAAATCTGAAGTTATACTTAACTGTGATCACATAGACTCTCAGAAAGATAAAAATATAGACAAGTGTAAAAATAGTGTTAGTGAAAAAACGAACAATGTAGAAAAACAGGAAAAAACTATAAAAGAATTAGATAGAAACAAAAGTAAAGTTGTAAATACTGTAGAGACTGTTACTGTAAAGGAAGAACCCCGTCCGAAAAATGAAAACTTTTATACAGCATTGTTTAGTAATAAGCAAGATGTTCAAGTACCTCAAGCAATGCAGCCTAAAACTGAAAAGAGGCCGTTTGATGATGAACTAAACAAGTGTATGCTTGAGGCTGCTATTAAAAAGGAGGTGGAACAGCCTCTGAAGAAAAAGAAACTAAATCTACAAGAATATAAATTGAGAAGAAGTGTCTGTTCGAATAACAGTTCTGCGACGGTCAGTCCAGAAGCAATATTCCCAGACATGCCTAGTCCTGGACTGGACAAAGCGGTCAAATGTCCGATAATACAAACCCCTCCCAATGGCTTACTTAATACAACTGACAAAGTAAATAATGAACAGCAATTCTTCGATCCAATTAAAGAGGCTTCTAGAAAAATATTAATGAATACCAAGAAACAAAAGGCTGAGGCGATGAGGAAAAGAGACGAAGATATAGTTATGAGTAAGATACCTAAAGTCGAGAATTTGGAATTACAACCGTTGATAAGTGATGCAGAGATGATGAAAATTGTAGGAATGACCCAACCAGAAGTTGTACCAGTACCTGTAGTTAATGAAAAGCCTCAGTTGTCTGCCGATTATGAAGAAATCATTCTCGTTAGTATAGGGACAAATACAGACGAGAATATGTTCAAACATTTCGAGGAACCCATTGAAAAAGTAAAAGCTACATCACCGACAACTGACTCCAAAGCTTTGATCAATTTCAAAATTAAAAAATCCGATCATGTACTAAAACAGAACGTATTTGATAACGTTAAAAGAGACAAGAGGAGTCCAGTTGATGAGAAAAAGCATTCAGATATAAAAATAGATAAAGAACGTTATAAAGATATAACAGCGACATTGAAAAGTGTGGGAAAACAAGTTGAGACTAAAATATTGAGCAACTCTTTATTCGCTAGTATCCAAGATGTGGTTATGAAAAAAGCACCCGAAAAAGTTGTCGAAAAGGCTGATGACAGGCATTCTAAACCTAAATCCCCGATCGAGAAGCGTGATTTCAAATTTGTAAAGGCAACAATAGTTAGAGAATACGATCCTAAGGCTGAACACGGCGAAGACAAAGTTATTCTTCATTTAGGTAAACACAGAAGTAAACCAGATTTCTCTAGCATGGTCGTGCAAACAGATTCAGTGCCTGAATTCGCAGAACTACCCGTGCTAGCTCAGCCTAAAGAAGTCTCAGTGAATAGGAAACGCAATGACAGTGATATGTCTTTATCAAGCGATGGAAGTTCATCGCGCAAAAAAGGCGCACGTCCAGTAAAACCAACAAAACCAGATGAAAGAGTAGTGAAATCTAAAGACGTAAGAATAGAACGGACGGACATGAAAGAAAAGAGGTCTCGATCAAAGGATAGATACGATTCTAAGTATAGGCGTAGATCCAGATCACTTTCGCGTGGTCGTAGAAGAAGGTCGCGTAGCCGCTCTAGGTCGCGGGGTCGCTACAGGAGATACAGACGAACTGATTCGCCGTATAAGAGGAAACGTAGATCAAGGTCACCATACCACAAAAGGCGGTCACCGTCGGTCAGACGCGATCGTTCCAATCGTTCCAGGTCTCGTTCGAGGCCGACTGAGACTCGGTCCAAGAGTCCTGTTGCCAAAAAACCCAAGCCCAGTCCTCCTATAAATGGCAATGATAGGAAAATTGTGAAGTCCATGACCCCACCGTTGAGGAAACCTACTGTTTCTGAAAGCTCGGATTCGTCTTCTAGGTAAGCATTATGCTGTTGCGACTTTTAATATACTTTTTTTCAAATATTTGTGTCCCATTTAGATTTTTGTTTAGCTGTATTTGTCTTGGGAAATAATTTATTCGAGGAAGAAATTAAGTAGCTATTAGTATTTCTTTTTTATCGTTGGTATGAGCTACATTAGCTCATTGTGACACCATGATGACTAGGTACTAATTAATAGTCATACCTACCTCTTTTTGTCGATTTAGTCATTAAAATAGAAACAAAGACATGTGTTACGTTTGTCCTAATTGCAAACTCCTGGGGACATTTGATATGTCGCCATTTTATATTGGTAATTATTTAAAACATAATATTATTATGTGGAGCTTGGTGCGTAGATGTGAGTAAAAATATGGGTAATTGAAATAAATGATTAAAAAAATTAACTTCTACAACACTAAATCGGTTAATTTTAACATACATTCCTATAAAAAAGAGTAATCTTTTGTATTTAACTTGACCGTAAATTTTGTTTAGCGCGTAAAAAGTAATAAATTAATTACCGTTATATGCCTATAATTATGTATAACTTGTCATACCAAATGTAGTTCTAACCTAAAAGTATTTTGGTTAACTAACTCATGGTTTAAAGGACAAGAAGTGTGAAGTGATTCACTTCGCTGGTCACGCTAATTAGCGTGAATACGCTTCCAAAGACCAAAACCAACCAAGGGGAGGAAGCGGTAGTTTACTAATGAGCTCATTTGAATACCGCAAGACCTGTAAACCACACGAATTTATATTCTGTACTTTCTCTTGAGACATAAGTTTAGTAAGGGAAAAAAACATAATATTTTTACATGGGATTGAAACATACCGGCGAATTGAGTGTAGATATTCCATCAAACTGTTTTCGAAAGACCTCGGTAGCGTCACTATCGTTTTTCTAATGCGTCCTTAAACTGAATACGGGCTCTTTATTTTCAACTATACTGTTAAATTATTCTTGCCGTATCTCATCGATTCGATAGGTCACACTTTTCAGTTTTATAATTGAAAGGAAAGGGCATAATAACATTTTAAAAGGTTTGATTAATGTACTTATGGGTATTTGAGAGGATCTAATAATGATATTGGTCAAATTCATAGGATTCTCATCTTTAAGGCATAGTAGGTTTCTTCACGATTTTTTTCTTCACCATTATCACTTCTTATAATTATTAAAAAAAAACAATAAACTGATGTTTTTATGATTATGTCCTTTCGATAACAGACAAGAAACTCGTGTTCTATAAGTGTCTTCGATATTTACACAGCACGTTTTATTGTAGTTGAAATGCACCTTATTTTTCCATGCTTTTTGCATTAATCGCACTGTGTTGTGTCGTTCTTCATCGATTCTTTTTATCTATTTTTTTAAGGGGTTCCGACTTGATAAATACATTTCTTATAAGGATAAATAAATGAAATACATATTTTGTGATAATCTGCTATAGTCATAATTAAAGCTCCGATATGTTGTTTAAACCATAATATAAGTGAAATCTTTGCGAAAAGCCCGGCGGAGACCTGTTACTTTAGGGTGGAAATTTCCAAATGTACACGTGCCTACGCGGCGGGGACGAAAGTTTGTCGGTGGCCATTTCAATGGCTTCATTTTATTGTGACGAGTTTGAGGTACCAAGAATAAGGATCGATTATAAAATAAATTACAGGATATTTTTATGACCGTTTATTCTTTGCCAAATGTCACGTGGACTTTTTTTTATGGGATAGGAGGGCAAATGAGCAGACGGTCCGCCTGATGGTAAGCGATTACCACCGCCCATGGACACCCGCAACACCAGAGGAGTCACAAATGCGTTGCCGACCTTTTAAAAGGGGATTGGGCCTCCGGTAACCTCACTCACTCGGCGAAACACAACGTAAGCGTTGTTTGACGCCGGTTTTCTGTGAGGCCGTGGTATCCCTCCGGTCGAGCCGGCCCATTCGTGCCGAAGCATGGCTCTCCCACGTAAAGGACTTGAAATTATTGGGCAATTCCTTCGAAACAAACTTATTTTTCATAGCTGGAATGCTAATAATCTGAGGATTTTAACGTAACTTAAGTTTGTAGTAAAATGAGGACGCCCAGTATCCTCCGTCATGTGTCTTGTCTATGATCACGCATGCTCTTCTACAGCAACCATGGTCGCGAGTAGACAGAGGTATTTGAAAGGATGCGAAACGTAGGAAATAAAATATAAATAAATCGCGATAAAATCTGTAAAAAATAGATAGATATTGTAATGTAATCAAATAGAGATTTAATGAATAAATGTTTATTTCGTTGCGTGGGTCAAAGTATCTGCGTCGTATGGAAAAAATAATCACCACTACATTTAATCGCAATCCTGACATTCCAGCTCCTCGTCATCTTCCTCTTCATCGTCTGGATCCAGTTCATCCGAGTCATCGAGGAAGTCGCGGGAATCCTGTAGCCCCTACAAACGGGAAGAGCAGTACATGAAGAAGGTTTACAGGAGCTTTAGCTCTGAAGATAGGTCAGTTCCAATTCTTGTTAGTTTCCACTTAACCAGAAGGCATCAGCAAAAGTCTATTGAGGGCTATTGAATCTGTGAAATATTTTGTATACACCGTCAAGAACTAGGTTATCTACACCGTTACATTTAAGTCGTTTTAATGCCGAAAGGACGGTATTATACTCATCACTAGGAATAACTTTACCATAGTAAAAGTTATTCCTAGTCCTACGACTTAAATGTAACGGTGTAGATAACCTAGTTCTTGAGTTGACAGCTAGAAGTGCTATCCAAAATTTCCATAAATTGTCATAATTATCTGCTTCATTTGTATAGTGGTTACAGTATCAGAGGTACAGTGTTTCTGTGAAATTCTTAGTATCAGCTGTGCCCGGTTAATGGCAATAGACTCGCCCCTCTTACATGGAACTTAAACATACTCGCGAACTGTGGATGTACATTAGTACACCTCTACCTAGCCTACCTCTTCGGGGAATACAGGCGTAATGATATGTTTTCTTTTACAGAGAAAGCAACACGCCGGTCGAGGAGCGCCGGATAGTGTTCGTGGGCCGGCTGGACAAAGACGTGAACAAGTCGACGTTGAGGAGTCAGTTCTCCAAGTTCGGGCCCGTGTTGGAGGTCCGACTGCACAGCAAGGAAGATGGGTGAGCTCTCTTGATACTGAAAAAATAACATCGTGTTAGGCGCCATTCATTTATTATCTACGTAAGACGATTTTTGCCAGATCTTGACACCCCAAAGAATCTAAAGAATTGAAAAAAAAAACCGGTCAAGTGCGAGTCGAACTTTGCCGAGGGTTCCGTACCTACCCATTATACCGCCATAATAGAATTGGCTGTAAGACCTAGAATTCTAGATTTTCGTTAAAAGCAAAGTGTTACAGCACAAGTAAAGGGAAAATTTCGAAAAATAAAATTAGTTGAAAATGAAGGTTAATTTTGGTACTTACAAGTTTTCGCGAAAATCTAAATTTGCCCATATCTTTTTACCAAATAGGGACTATAGACCTCAGTATTTGGTATAAATTTCAACTTACTAGGTCCACCCGTTCCTAAGAAAATCGGTGGTGACCCACGGACAGACAGACAAGAGCACTCTCTTGTCTGTCTGTCCGTATCTTATAAGGGTTCCTTTTTTTACCTTTTTAGTTACGGAACCCTAATAAATACACGTTTGGTTGTAATTTTTTTAAGAAACAATTTTTAGGAACGTTTTTTTTTGTAGGTACTAATATTTTTTAGTTAGTAATAATGTTTCCGTCAGTTCTCGGTACGGTTTCGTGACGTACCAGCGCGCTCGGGACGCGTGGTCGGCGGTGGAGGCTGCCACCACTTTCCCCCAATATGACGTCGGCTTTGGAGGCAGGCGCGCCTTCTGTCGACAAAGCTATGCTGATCTCGGTGAGTTCATGAAGAAGTAAAGTTGATAGCAATATTTCCTATAAATTGGCAATTTTCACAGCTGATCAAAAGCTGATTCCTTCCTTTATTATCGCCCTCTTCCATAACGAGATAAATATTAGTGATAAGGTAAAATCAGATAATTTAAAAGGGTTTATATTTCGCTAACGAATTCTGTGAAGATCCAACCTTATTTATTCGACCTAACAAAATGAGTATGAATCAACGTCAAACGAATTTCATGATATTTTGACCATTAGAACAAAAAGAAAAACAATAAAAGAAAGAATTCAAATATCAATGCATACTATTGACTTGACTGGTTCTAATATTTTATTTATTCTCGTTCTCCAGACGGCTTAGAAGCGAAATACACGGAAAGCGCTTTCCACGGCCAAGTGGCGCCGCCAATCCGGAGAGACGACGACATGTCCTTCGAGCAGATGCTTCTAGAAATGAAGAAGAAACTCAGCCAACGCCAGAAACGCCCCGATGATCCCAAGCCTTGACAGTTACTACAACTTGGCCGGGCAATCATCATGGCACTCTCGTTGTCGTTTGTCAAACTGACAGTTGGTTTATTCTAGTGGCAAAGGCATGAATCAGATTCAGCCTCAGTGATTTAAGTGACAGTGATGTGGTTTGATAAGGCTGTTTGACTGTGAAATTTTGTGTTGAATTTACAAGACGCTGGCTTCTGATTAAAAAAGGTTTTTCGGTAAGCATTATTCTTAGTATTTTAACACATACCTCGGTTAGAACTTTAGTCATAGAACAATATAATAAGCAATTTTGTATGATTTTTAAATCATTTCGTGATTTAAAAAAGTATACAAGTTGCTGTTAGTACTGATCGAAATTCAAATTATCCAGGCTATGTATACCTTGTCAATTTATTTAAATTGTGTCAGGTCTTAAAATATATAAATATATATAAAAAATGAGTGAGATTATATAAATTAGGATTTTCAACCGAATTATGCATGAAATTCTAATTACGTTTGGCCAATCTTATTATGAATGTTTTATTAAGTTTTATCATCTGTGGTTTTCGCGGGTGCGTTGCAATGACAGCGCTTGTCAAGGTTGACAGCTGCCAAAATTACAGTTACCAAGATGTGCAATCGAAAAGACAAGTGTGTTTAGAACAAGTTGCTCATTAGTTGTGGCATCTAGTGGAAGTATGCCATTTCAATAATATTATTTTGTATTACACAATTCACTGGCTACAATATTCATGTTCCCATCTGTCCACGCATACGCGTTAGATGCATATGACGCGCATATGTGCCCTGCACTTTCATCCATTTTGAAAGTACCTAATATATTTAACTTTTTAAGAAGATATTGAATTAAAACAACTCCCAACTAGAGATAATTTGTACATTCTTCTACTTCTTTGAACATGGGTATGGTGACGGTTGAACATTTTTCGACCTTATTTTAATGATAAGAGTGAAAATTGGTCAGCACTCAAGATCATTGATTGTACCTTCATATGCAAATTCATTTATTTTGTACTTTAACACTACAAATAAATAATTAATATCACAATGGCTACTTACGAGATGTCACAACTATTTCATCCGTTTTGTTGTAGTTAATTATTATAAAATTTAGTTGAATTACTTACCTCATTGATATATATATATATATTTGTTTCTTTGTTTGCTTTGTAAATAGTACATTAAGCTTACATCTCGCGTAACTTTAGGGGCTTTGTAATCATTTGATGGTTGACTAATTGTGCTGAAGTAAATTATGGAGTGATATAGGCAATTACCACATTGGTCTCGGGTTTGTTCCCTAGGCTGAGCAGTGTTATTGGCAGCTTGGTGTTTGGATTAATGAATGTTGTGCTTATTTGGTACGTGTTACAAAAGGCTTGTATTCCTTCCTGTATACCTAACTCTTTTGTCGACTGTTCGAATTTCAGTACATCTATACTTCTTCGTTATTTCGCTTTTCGAATAAAGAGAGTCTTTGTATCGATATAGAAAGCCCTGCTACTAACGCTCACCTTGACAGTCTAAAATACATAAATAGACTTTTGTTTATAACCCATCCATTACGGAACCTAGAAGCTACAGAAATAATACATTTGAATCGAGCTTTTATACCATATTTAGACCTTCAACAACTTAGTCTACCCGTGACCATGGATGCTGTAAAGGATCCGAAACGTCGGGAATTATATATTATCAATACAACGCAATAAAATCCGTAAAAAGTAGTTTTATTTCAATATCTAATATTCGCGTGTCAGAAACCATTATATTTTAATACAGACAGAATTAGTAACAGAATACTGGCACTGAAAAGTAGAAAAAGAAAATAACAATCAATTAATGTTCTATAAAAAAATAGTTAACCTTAATGTCTTATCCCGAGTTGCACTATGGTAGGATGGGATTACATTACCATATTCTGATTATTCTGATTACATTATCTATAAATAATGTCCCGAAGAATTGTAATATATTATAAAAACATTTAGTTACGCAAAACGCCAAAATCTATCTATATATTCTATACACATATATACAATAAAACCTGACTGACTGACGTATACGCACAGTTGAAACTACAGGAGCTAGATCCTTTTGCACTGTAGACAAGCACTTAGAAAGGATTTTTTGGAAATTTAACCCCTAAGGTGGTGAAAAGGGGGGTGAAACTTTGTATGAAAGTCCATCATCATTTAATATAGATTTATGAAAATATGGTATTTCGCAGCTTAGATAAAAATTTTAAAATTCCTGTTCCATTGTTTTTTTAAATTAAATATCTATGAGTGTAAGAGAGGGGGTTATCTATTATACAAACTTCATCTGTTTGCCATTTTATGATATGGAACCTCGATGGTGTTATGTGTAGGTACAGTGGACACAGTATATTTTAAAAACAAAAATTACCAGCGCACGGGAACTCAAGTACCGTATATTATAGGTATAGCCAGATCATATGCGTGTGCAAATAGGAAGAGAAAGTTCTGGGACCCGAAGAACCAGCACATGCCATCCCTATTAGTATAATTTGAAATCTTGGAAAATCATGAGTGTATGTGCTTAACTCTTCTATACAACGCAACAGATTTCGACGTATCAAAATTTGATGATATCATTTATACAAAGTGTTAAGAAAACCCTGTCCGACCCGTGGAGATATTGTTAGGTATCGAGATCCAGTTCTATTAATACAACTAATCATTATCATTTTATAAGAAAAAAAATCCTTGAAAGAAATATTATAAGACGAGGAAATTGAAATGGAAATAAATACGGTGGCAGCGACACCGTTCCTTGGGGCCAAACATACTCATGGTGCACTGTGTACCCTGGGTGCCCATGATGGTTTAATCACCATTAAAAGATTTTGGGGTAATTACTTATGGCAATTCGCTTAGGACAATCGTGAATTTTAAACTTTATTAATGTTTACTTTCATGAATATTGAATGTTTCTTATTTGGTTATGTTATTGGGGTATCTATATGCCCTTTTCGGATCGGACAGGGATTTTCAAACATAGTGTAGAAATTCTTCCGAAAGGCCTATACATGCACGGAGCTAGAGCAGGTCGCTAGTATATATACGACGCATCTGCGCAATCGTCGCATTTTCACCTTTTATTCGTTTAAATATTAATCAATTCAAAATCAAAATAATGATGTAAATATATTTCCCGGACTTCATTAAAAAATCTTTATATATTCAACTGTTACGACTACATTATTATGTGTTCTAATTTTATATGTAATACATAAATCCTTGAATATATAGTATGTTGACATTACCACTATTGCAGTCTTATTAGACTGAGGGCCGATTTTTCCATGGTCAGATAACTTTACCAGAGGAATAAATTCGAATTTTTGACAGTGTTTCTATACAAAATCTGTAAACGTCAAATTAATTCCTCAATTGTATGACGTCTAACGATTGAATAATCAACCCTGAGATATTGGTTACTTTTGGACCAAAGAAAAAACCCTTAAAAAAATCAATATCACACATTATCATTATTATTACATATTTATCACACAGAATTTCCTAATATATTGAATTCGAAACATCTAAAAAATATCGCATTTCAATCAATCATCTTTAACATTAACATGTTTTAATGCACTTAGTGTTGCCAGATAAGAGCGAAACTTCTAATGAGATTGTAAGTGCCAAAATTAAAATAAAACTCTGTTCCTATTATGTATAAAATTGTCAAATCACCTAATTAGCCAATAGTTTCTATACATTTCTCGCTTTATCTTTAAGTTAAATAACTTACATAACACAACAGATAGATGTAGAATGCTTTATGTAATATTCGTGGTGACAAACTCACTAAGTAAGTACTTTGAATACGATTTTGGTTCTTCAATAAATTAACACTATTTTATACAATAAAAATGTCTAAAAAAAATTAAGAACATTAATTTAACCTCTTTGGTTTAAAAAATGTATTCATTCCCGTGATTTTGTGGCCGGGAATTGTGTAGGACATCTCTGTAGTTAATTTGTAATATTGTACAGTTACTTTATATCCATTTAAATTAATTAACTAGTAATTTCTTTTGCATATATTTCTCTAGACCAATTTTAATGTAAGTGTACAGACTCTAAGCAACATAGATAGCGCCACCATAGCGTACTACTAAGTCACATAGCAACGTAATTTAAAATAGCCAGATATTGCCAAAGGAATTGTAATAAAGACTTCACAAAGAACTTAACCATGTTACACTATTTCCTATTTCGCAAATTGACTACAATTTGAAGAAGGCAACATTTTAAAAATTTGCTTAGAGTTGCCAGCTTAGAAAAACTGCAGTTAGATTGATTTTCATATCTAGTCAACGTTACTAGATGATATTTTTGTTTTATCTTTGTGGTGATAATTTATTTAAACGTAAAGTTAAGCGTATAATATTAATGGTTTTAAGTTTAAAGATTTTATTTCATAGTTTCTATTGGCTATCGAAGTAAAGTATTCAAAATGGCGATTAAAACTTAAATATTGCAGTTTCTTGTTCTTCATTAACTATTGGTTTTCAAATAATACAAAGTTTTGTGTTTTGCAACTAAATGTGTTTTAACTTCCAATAGTATTGTAATTTATTTCCGAATTTTCTTCCACCGAGAGTGTAAAATCGACTTTATTGTCTATGTAATAATGTTAGATTTCTATCGCTTTGTGTATAAAGACTGCCATACACTAAGCAATTTATTGACATATCTTTTGATACACTTCCATACAATTTCTGAATATAGAACTCCTCATATTTTCAGAAAAATCTTTCTGTTTTCATTTAATACATCAGTAAATTGACAAGTGTATGGCCCATGTCATTCCCGCCAAATTATGACAGCTGTCATAACAACTTTCACAGATTATAAACCTTTTTGTTTTTAAATGTAAACTAAGGAATGATAGATAATGAATGAAAAGACTATAGCAGTACATAATTTGTACGTATTTTTAAATTTAATCAGATAAACGAGTCATTAAGAACATAGAATCAATACTCTTTAAAAATAAGATCATGGCTTTGTAGCATTTAGGAATTGTTAAGATTGGATTAATACAATTATATGAAATTTCTTGTTTTTTTTTTATTACTTACATTATGCTGTAGTGTACATCTTAATTTTCGTTTTGTCACTAATATTCAGTTATGGACAGACGTTTTATAATAGGATTTTATACATTTCGGTTTTATAAATCTTAATTTTTAGCTCTTAAGATTTAAAAGTATGTGAAAATTGACATCTTAATATACATATACCTTTATATGATCTGTGGCGGTAGTCTGTCGGAAAAATTATAAATTGTGTTTAAATTAATTATTATCATCTTTCTCTAATAAAATTAAAAATAACAGCAGCGTCACAGATAATCATGAGCTGAAAAGGATCTATTTGTTCAGAATTTTCTTTAAAATGATTTGCTATCCAAAATTATGGACATTGATTAGGTATGTAATAGAATACCCTTATACCCGTATTTGAAAAAAGCTACGCGTAAATATATATATAACATCTTAATAAATTTAATAAAAAATATTTTTAAATACGGGTGTACTTTATTTGCTTAACTTGAATCTATTGTACTTGTGTATAAAGTCGAAATTCGTACAGTTTCTACACTACGGGGTTGTAGTACATATTAAAAGTCCAACATAGTGTTGATAGTACATAGTGAGAATGTTTTATACATAAAGCTGTTATAAATAAAAGTATTTTGGACATAATTTTAATGTATTTTTATTTTTTGTTTTCTGGTCTCAACGCCATCTATTGACCAATTTGGGTTTTCTAATGAAGCGTCACATCTACGCTGAGCTTATAGCCGCATTCTTAAAAACTAGTAAGGTTGTCATACACAGTTGCTAACAACCACGACAAGCTAAATAGGCGCACTACTAAAATCACCGCTATTGCGATGGAATACGGCTGGTTTTAATGGCAAACTAAATAGCAGTTTATGATAGCAGATCAAATAAAAGCTTCGAACATGTGTGATGTGTCATGGCTGGTCCAAACTGACCAGCAAAACAAAACTAATAACGTTCCTTCTTATATCATCCGATAGATGGCGTTAATTCAATTTAATAAGAGCAGGTGAAAAATGCTTAAACGGACTGTGCGTCTGTGCCATGCTGTCGCTGTTCTAAAAGTTCTAATAAAATATATAGATGGCGTTACTATGTCTTAAATTGGGGGTTGGCTCTGTTAGTAGTTTGTTGTAACCTAATTGAGCGTACGGCGTAGGTAACATATAGACTGGCCAATTGAATAGTTTGAGATTATTAGTAGTTTCTTACTTTCTAAATAAGTTCCTTGTCTAAATAAGTTTTTGTTTTCACTAAGTACCTAAGCATGGTGAACCCCTTTTCCGAAAGTCAAAATTGACAAGACAAGGCCGCCCATTGTTTTTTAATTGATTAGCTACATCCTGTTTTATTAATATTTCATCATTATTATCATCATCAGCCTATATTCGGCCTCTGCTGGAGGCCTCTCCTAGTGAACGCCACAGGTCTGCGGCTTTTCTCATCCAGTCACTGCCAGCTGCATCCTTGTTAATATTTGATGTACAAAAAACATAATTATTATGATAAAACATACCATCACGCCTGTAATCTGAGAAGGGATAGGCAGAGATATCTGAAGGATGAATTCAGAAAGCAAGTATGAAAATTATCTGTTCAATTTTTCACACACATCTAAACATCCGTTCTACAGCCAGGCCAGGGCGCCACTTTGAATGTAAATCTTCAAATGGTTGTTTATTCTTAATCTTAATGAAGGCAACCACATATGTGCCACTTTTCACTGTATTATTAGGGTTCCGTACCTCAAAAGGTTAAAATAAGATTATTATAAGATCACGCTCTTGTCCGTCTGTCTCTCCGTGTGTCACCACCGATTTTCTCAGGAATAGGTGGACCTAGCAAGTTGAAATATAGAGTCTATTACGTGTATAAAAATCAAGGTCCTGAGTCAACAGGATAAAAAGATATGGGTAAATTTAGATTTTCGCGGAAACTTGTAAACAAGTACTAAAATTTACCTTAATTTTCAACTTTTTTATTTTTCGGAATTTTCCCTTTACTTTTTCTGTAAGTATTTTCTTTTAACCAAAAATGACAATTCTAGGTCAACCGGAAGTACCCTATAGGTTTTAGGTCGAAAACCTATATGGTAGTTCCCGTTGACCTAGAATCAAGAAATTTGGCAAAGTCTTACAATCGATTTTATTATGGCGGTATAATGGGTAGGTACGGAACCCTCGGCGCACGGGTTCGACTCTCACTTGACCTGTTTTTTATTACTGATAGGCCTACGCTTGACCTTCAGTTCGCCTGATGATAAGCGACACTATGATCTACGCGCTTAGAAGAAACAGATTCACTCGTAATTGAGTCGACTAATTTCAAAGGCGGAAATCTGACTTTTTTGGTAAATGTTGGGAAATAAAAAAAAATTGATTATTTACTTTATACTACCCCTGCGGTAATAAAACTAATTCTATTATCTTCTTAAATATCTAAACGTTCTAATGAAATCCCTATTAAAAGTTTATTAACTATGTACCTGTCACTTTTTTAGTACCAATAACTTTTTTTTTACCAAATCGACAGATTGCCGGCTTTGAAACTAGTCGACTCAATTAACAGACACCCAGATTAAGACACACGATCTCCACAGTACACATAAATAATAGACATCATACATACCAACCATTACGCCTGTATCCTCCGAAGGATTAGGCAGAGGTGTACTAATATACTTACACACACAGTTCGCCGGTATGTTTAGGTCCCGTGTAATAGGGGGCGAGCCTATTGCCAATAATTGGGAATAAATTCGCAATTCCGAACTGCTACTGAGAAATTGATAGAAAACCCCAATAACACTGCTTGACTTGGGAATCGAACCCAGGACCTTTAGCGTAGCAGTCACGCTCAGGAAGGTACCTATTATTTATAATTCGTAGTTATAAATAATAGATATAATCTATCTATACCTACCTATCTATAATAAAATTGTAACAGGCCGATATCTGAACATTAAAGATATTAAAGAAAAACGCGGGCACCGCGGGCAATTGCAGGCAATTGCAGATAGTATAAATATAAAATATGGATATAAATAAGCACAGGGTTATTGGATAGTACCTATCAGAAATATCTTAGTACCTACGTAACTTTGTATATGTATCAAGATAGCAAGTCTTTTACGTGGGAGAGCCATTCTTCGGCACGAATGGGCCGGCTCGACCGTAGTGATACCACGGCCTCACAGAAAACCGACGTACGTTGTGTTTCGCCGAGTGAGTGAGGTTACCGGAGGTCCAATCGCCTTTTAAAAGGTCGGCAACGCACTCGTGACTCCTCTGGTGTTGCGGGTGTCCATGGGCGGCGGTTATCGCTTACCATGAGGCGATCCGTCTCGTTTGCCCTCCTATCCAAATTTTTTTTCTACGACTATGCAATATATATACATAATCAACCCATTATGCTGTCCCACTGCTGGGTA
This sequence comes from Acronicta aceris, assembly GCA_910591435.1. Classification (NCBI taxonomy): domain Eukaryota; kingdom Metazoa; phylum Arthropoda; class Insecta; order Lepidoptera; family Noctuidae; genus Acronicta; species Acronicta aceris. The sequence goes on along the minus strand of OU342780.1, from coordinate 9,445,923 downwards.
CGGGTCTCCTCTTAGAATGAGAGGGATTAGGCTATAGTCCACCACGCTGGCCTAGTGCGGGTAGGCAGACTTCACACGCCATCGAGAAAATCTCTCAAGAATGCAGGTTTCCTCACGATATTTTCCTTTACCGTTTAAGCGCGTGATAATTAAGTATTTAATAAGCACATGACTTCGAAAAGTCAGAGGTGCCTTGGGTTCGAACTCTTTGAAACCTTTGACTTGGCAGTCCAACGGTCATACCAATAGGCTATTATATATACTTACCATTAATCTACATGACTTCAAATGATTTTTTTCGTACCCAATAGCATAAGTTCAGTCTGAAAACTAAAAATATCTCCACGACTCCGTGCCTAGCTGACGCCACCCCACGAAATGTACCTACAAGGGCAATTAAGAGGGCAAATTAGTCAATAGGGTGGCATCACACTGCCGGGGACGCGCCGGAACCGCTCGCGGGCACCACACTAATTTAGCCAGTGTAGATGTTGCCTTAAGGGCACAGCTATTTGCACGGAAGGATTCCAGATTGGGTGAATTACTTAGGGAGGAATTTGAGATGAAAAAATACATTTTCCTGTCTTGTTTCTGATAGATTTATTTATTTTTTGTAGATTTGGGGAATCAAAGTAATAATAAGTAGAATAACAGTTGAGTCATTAGTCTCGTGGTCGTAAGTGCAATTGCTACGCTAAAGGCCCTGAGTTCGAGTGTTATTGGGTTTTTTATATACTTAGGAGTTCGGAGTTTGGAATGACAATACACATACCGACGAATGTGTATGATTCATACACCTCTGCCTAACCCATTGTGAAGCACAGGCGTCGATGATACTTATGTTTTTAAAGAAAATAGATTTAGGTACTCATAACAATTTGGTACGCTTACCTTATGTATTTTATTTATTTATAAACCTTCATTTATTTCTTTCAAAATATAACGAGAAGAAGAAGAAGCCAGATAAGCATCATTTATCTTATAAATGATGCTTATCTGGCTATTATACTCGTAATTAATCAATCTGCAAGAACCCCTCCTTAAGTGAAGGTCCAAAGAACCCCATTTTTCCCTATCTTGGGCCGTCTTCATTCAGTTTGGGCCAGACATCTTGTTGATATCATCCTCTCATCTCGTAAGCGGCCTGTCTCTGTAGCGATTCCCACTTGGGTCACTCTTATGGTGCACCGCTTGTCTGAAAATCTCGCTACATGCCCTGCCCACTTCCATTTCAGATTTTGGGCGTATAGAGCATCGGTCCCTGATACCTATGCTTCTTATTTTTGTTTTATTTTTACCCGACTGCGTCAGAATGAGGGTTAGATATTTTTTTCGAGATGATGATGTATGAATGTATGTATATATTTCTTTGTCACGCTCAACAGCCTAAACAGGCGTCTTTAAATTCGTCTCAATTGTGGCAGTGACACTGGGTATATAAAAATTATTTGCTGGGCTCTTTAATTAATTATGACGGTTATAAGATGTTACAACACAATCAAATAATATCAAATAACTTTACTACTAGGCACGGGTCTCTTCTCAGTATGAGAGGACTAGCTGATGATGCTAAAACTTTTCCACCACCCTTTCTTAGTCTACAGTGCAAAACTAGTTCCTGTAACTGTGCGTTCATAGTCCGATTTTAGGCGGCGTATCAAGATGAAACATGCACCAGATTTTAAGTTACACCTCTAGTAACACATCTGTGAAAACTGTATTCAATTCCATGCAGTCGTCTTTGCGTGATGCGTGTACAAACATGCAGACAGACAGAAAGAAAGACAAAAATTCTAAAAAAAAAAATTTTGGCTTCTGTTGCTCTGATAAAGACCCCCATATTAGTTTCACTTTTATATCTTTAATAATGTATGTACAGACATCGGTCTGTTACATTTTTATTATAGGTATAGTTATAGATTATAGGATTTAAATTTAAAATTGAAATGCTTTAGTTAAGGAAGCAATAAATGAAGAAGCAATGATGAATTATTTTAAAGATACTCGTACCACTACGTTTGTATTCCCTGTAGGATTACGTAGAGGTGTATTGCTGTACACCAGCATGTAGGTCCTATGTAAAAGGTGAAGAGCCTATTGCAAAAATCATCAAAACTTCGAGATGCTACAGAATATTTTATAAAAAAACCAAATACCACTATTGCCTCGATCTGGGAATCGACCCAGGACCTCTCAGCAGTCCTGCCTACGACCTTCAAGACTAATTACGCAGTTAATAATCATCTATAGGTATTAAAAAAAGTCTTCATAAAATATCTACCTGCCTCATTAGTCTAGTGCTCTCTCTTGTCCGTCTGTCCGTGGGTCACCACCGATTTTCTCAGGAAAGGGTGGACCTAGCAAGTTGATATTTATACCAGATACAGAGGTCTATAGTCCCTAATATGTGTATAATAAAATTCCCTTTACTTGTGTTGTAAGACCTTGCTTTAACCAAAATTGACTTCTAGGTCAATTTTGGGTGGAAATTTTAGGGGGAAAACCTATATGGTAGTTCCCGTTGACCTAGAATCACTAAATTTAGCAAAAAGCAAGGTCTTACAGCCAATTTTATTATGGCGTTATAATGCGTAGGTATGGTACTCGCACTTGTTTTTTTTTATTAAGATCTCTAATAAAGAGTACCTACACCTTACGTGCTATCGTAGTGTTTACAATCCCTAAAGACCAGGGTCTATAACCAGTGCGTCCTACCCGTGATGACTTACGGAGCCGAAACGTGGACACTAACCTTGGGACTGGTCCACAAATTCAAGGTTGCACAGCGTGCAATGGAAAGAGCAATGCTTGGAGTTTTTTTGGTGGATAGAATTCGCAACGAAGTCATTCGCCAAAGAACTAAAGTCACCGACATTGCTCGAAGAATAAGCACGCTGAAGTGGAAGTGGGCCGGCCACGTCTGCAGACGGACAGACGACCGATGGAGCCGACAAGTGTTAGAGTGGAGACCGCGTTTGGGCAAGCGTAGTGTGGGACGCCCTGCGACGCTATGGACCGACGATTTGAAGAAGGTGGCTGGCAGCGGATGGATGCGAGCTGCTCAAGACCGGGATGGTTGGCGCTCCTTGGGGGAGGCTTACGTTCAGCAGTGGACGGCAATAGGCTGATTTGATTGATTGATTTGATAGTGTTTACATGTTGCAGTAATATAAAAGAAACAGACAGTAAGTAAAATTAAATGTATTTAGGATGTAAAATTAAATCTAAACCGAATATAATTTTATAAGCTTTTAACGAGACATTTATACAGTTAGAAATTTAACAAGAAATTTTCGACCAGAAATTCTTTGCAATACTTTGCAAATTAGATTTGAAAAAATAGTACATTAAGTTGCAAATAGGAGTTTAAGGTTTTTGGAGAATAAAATAGATAATATTAATGAACTAAAATCTAAAAAATCGAATGGTAAAGGTAGGTAGGTAGGTAATTATAGTTACGATTAATACATAAAGTGTATCATAAGATATATTAATGTGGATGAAGCAAGAGAGGTATGCAAGAATCGTAGCAAGTGGCGTTTTCTTGTTTCTGCCTACCCCTATGAGAAAAAGGCGTGAGTGTATGTATGTATGTAACTGGAAGAATTAAAAAACAAAGCCAGCGATCCATGGGTAAAAAATACTACCCAAAAATCATAAATTTGAGACGTTTATTTAGTTAATATAATTTATTATTGTTGCCTGCAGTTTTGCTCGCATCTCAAAGACCTTTTTGAGTGAACAGGTGGCCTATGTTCTTCTCCAAGATCTAATTTATCTCTATACTAAAATTCATCAAAATGGGTTCAGCGGTTTAGGCGTCACAAACAAACTGTCAGAATTACGTGGCTAATTAATTTCGCATTTAGAATATAATAAATATGGATACGTCGAATTAAATTATACAATCTATACATATTCCTATAACATCCCCAGTAATTACACTGACATAATAATTCCATCATAATAATCTTAAATAACCGATTCCACCAAACATAAAACCTTATCCGACAAGAGAATCCCATTCACATACCATTTAAACTTAAATAGTTTTATTTCTAAACAGTACAAAACAAGTAGAGTACCGCCGCGTTAACCATTTACCATTATAAACCAGAGTCCACCAAATTTAACAAAAACATGAGAACAGTTTCAGCGATTTAAAAGCTAAGCGTGGACCCTTAATTGCGTTAGACTCGGCTCGGCACGGCCACTTTTACGATCGATGATTTCCCCTTAAATAAAACCAAGTTACTAACCAAACCCACCCCACCCCTAACCCTACATCATAAGGCCGGGATTCCAATAAATGTGTCGGCCGTATATCTTTGTATTTTAGTAGGAAAAGGATGGATATAAGTGCTCAGTTGGTTAATATAAGGGGTGGTACTTTCGAAGAGTGACGCCCCAAAATCTAAGGGTAGTTTTGCCAGTAGCTGTGGGACAGTCTACCGCGGCGTCGACAGCCGCGACGCTGAACGCCTGTACGCATGTTTAAGTAAAATTTTGTTGAACTCGATTCTGAAGACAGTGGGCTTGAAGGACTCTGAAGTGCTGTGAATTTTATTATTATTTATAATGTTTTATGAATTGGTGTGCCTGTGATTTTAAGCGAGGGACACTCTGGTTTTTTGACAGGTATTGAAATATATTTTTTATTTATCATTGAGACGCCTTTGTGCGTTGATGACCAGGGGGTTCTTTACATATAGAATAGTGTAAATAAAAAAAAATCAGTAATTACCTATTGGTTATTGCACGCAGTTCTAAAATTTTAACAACATATAACTTGCAATAAGATTAATGAAAAGATTATCGCGATAAATCCTGCCAAATTTCTTCAAATCCAAAGATCTTGAGTGTGTGAGCCTAATGGTTTGTTATCTTTTGTTATCCAAGCTTAGCAGAGTACCTATTAATAGTTAATAAGTTCAATCTAATCTAATATAATCAATAATGGAAAGCTTTCCAAACTAAGTACGCCTAGCTCTTGTACGTTTGAAAGTGCTGTGCACTTTTATAACTGACAAATTCATAATGTTCAAAAGCCTTTGTTTAATGTTATATACTTATGCATTTGTGAATAAGTCGTTGAAGTGCCATAACAATAATAAATAAATAATTGGTTTTATTCTTTTCGAGGTCTCGTAGAAAAAAAACTACCTCGTTAGTAGGTAAAGTGGTCGTGATCACAACTGCGACACTAGAGGTTCTGAGATCGAGCAAAATGTTAGTGGATTTATCTAAGAAATTCTCAGTAGCAGCTCAGAGTTTTTTGCCCGATTAAAAGCATTAAGCTCACCCCCTATTTCATGGGACTTTAAATACCGGCGAACTGTGGTTTACCTACAATGTAAGTCGGTGTCTATACTTCTACCTAGGCCTCCGTATGTGCATCAACTTTAAGTAAGCCTAACCTCTCACATTCTAAGAGGAGCCTCCTGCTGAGCAGTACGAAACTAAATAGGGTGATGTTGAAATTGAAAGCTGTGTTCTTGTCGGTCGAAAAATCGAGGAAGCTTTTTAATTTAATTACACAATATACTGAAAAATAAACATATATTATGTACTTATAAAGTGTATATATATAACTAGGTAAATATATATTGTATCTATGTATAGCCGAGATAAGTAAAAGAAAGTGACAGAAATTATACGGGAAAAGAGTGTTTTAAAAATAGATACAGAATTTCTAAAAGCTCCGATTCGTAAAAGCTGCGTAGGACTTCGAGCCGCTCTGGAGTTGTAAAAAGTATAATTAATCTGTGTGTTAAAATTACTTTAGTTTCAAATTTAAATTTATTATAATCAAAAACGTGTTAGTTACATCATTTATAACTCAAGAACGGCTGGAGCTAATTTTATGATGATTGATTTGTTGGATTTGTCCCCGCCCCAAACAGCAGCTTAGCTAAGTATTATAGTCTCGAAAGAGAAAAATTTTAAGAAAAAAAACGAGACACGAGTGAAACTGCGGTCAAAAGCTGGATTAATTTAATTTAATATTTATGCTTTGATTAATGACGTATTCTGACACTGAAAACGTATAGAAAAAATAATATAAGCTTATAAATATTTTCTGAATAAAATAATAAGTAGTCTTTTACTACTTTTATAGATAATTCCTAAACTAAATACTTGCAACATTGGTTTTATTAAAACCATTGGGATATTAGGTAGTTGTCAATTTTATCAACGATAAAGATTGATAATATTATTATTATAATCTTAGCATGGAAAATGCAATAAAATCACAAAAAGATAATTCATAATAATATTTATCTTTTTGTAGGTATCCGACGGAAATAAGTATTTAACAGGACAAGTATTCTTTTCTATAATATTATAGATATTCTATTATTTTTTGAACTTTATTATTCAATAAAATATAGTATCTAGGTATTATGTATTAATCCATGGAATATATATGTATTATGTATATTTGGTGATTTTTACTTTATGATAATAAACGGTTTTTTCAGGGTTATTACTACCGGCTTCTCACTACCACTAATTATTGTCACAGGTTCGTAATGACAACCGTTACCGACGGCTTTACGTGCTTTCCGGAGCACGGAGCTTGACGCTCCTCTCTGACGGTCATTTTTCCTGTCCATCCAAAGTTTATGTGATAGATATTATCGCTATTAGCGATAAGACCGCCATTGTATCCTAATTTAAAAAAATACTTCTATTATTTCTTTGTTGGTGTAAAATGAAGATTATTCTATTATCCTTAATAAATACTTAGGTAAATAAATATTTATATTATACTAATAATTTCACATAACATTCAGTCATTTAACTCCAAGCATTTAAACAAATATAGTTGTCTCTTGAATTTACGATAGTTGATATATCTTTGTGACTTTAGCACTTAAGAATTTAAGATGAAGGCACTAACTTGGCCGGCAAATTAAAATTTCAATTGCTTTTTCGTAATTTATGGGTTTGTAATACACATAGTCTCGATTCAGAGCCGTAATAATTGCGACATTAACGTATCACACAGAAGTCGATCAATGTTTAACCACTTTATACTCAAAGAAGGATACTAGTTTTACCATCAAACAAAATATATAATATCTATGATAAACCATTATCTCTATTATTGAAAACGTCTAGGAAAGTAATTCTTGGTACCTGTATCTACTATTTAAATTGCAATTTGTGTATGATTTATTTTAAGTGTTTACTTTCTTTTGTGTACGCTAGAATACCTATTTAACGCGTTTTCCTTTCTCTCGAGTCCATCCAGAAGGTTGTCTGTAAGAGATCGCTTTTAGCGATAAGACCGCCCATTGTACCATATGTTATAATTAATAACTTGTACTTGACTTTCGTTTTTGGTGTGCAATAAAGAATATTCTATCTATCTATCTAATTCGGTTTCTGCATGCCTTTCCGATTTCGGACCTCCTTTTTGGTCCTTACGTAAACTGATAAAATATCGATAACACAACATAAGATTTGCATACTGTATCGAACTATGTATATATATTCTAGTTTCTATCAGCAACAATTAGATACGCCCTAATTTTCGCCTTTCAAAAGATAATTAAAATACCGATTTGTCAGGCAATAAAAACGCTAGTACTTAGAATATTAATTAGTTTAAGTGTTAATTAGAAAGTGGTACATAAAACTTATGACAAGTGTCATGGACGAAGCCAAATGACAGTAATATTGACACCCAAGGGACTTGCGTTTAGTTTCAAATAAATTATCTAAGTGACTAATATTTATATTCCTTTATTGTTCTCCGACAAGTTGATGTATTTACTGCGTGCTAGGTTTTAAAAAAAATTATAAATGGTATGTATTTGTGTCCTACTAATAATATAAGGTACTAGCGACCCGCCCACGGTTTCACCCGCGTTGCTCCGTTCCTAAGAGGCATAACGTGATGTTATATACCCTATAATCTTCCTCGATAAATGGAGTATCCAACACAAAAATAATTTTTCAATTCCAACCAGTAGTTCCTGAGATTAGCGCGTTCAAACAAACAAACAAACTCTTCAGCTTTATAATATTAGTATAGATAAATGTTGTATATTTGGCACACCCATAGTTAATAACCTGGATGAACACATACGATACTTTTTACCCTGGTTGGACTCAGTTCTGAAGTCAATGCAGACGAAGTCGCAGGCCGAAATAGAGTAATAAACAAATACCAGGTAACATATGAGCGTAGGTACATCGTCTCAGACTAAACGAAAAATACAGGAGGCATGTTATTATATAGATACATATAGATAAATTGAACAAACCTAACGGTGCCAAACCAGGCCGTTTTGAAAACTTGACGGATTAGTTCACATCTTAAATACCTACATACATCGAATTGAGAGTATCTTCCTTTGCTAAAAGTCGGTTAAAAATAGCTTCAGTATTTTTGTAGTTTACTAATTCCCTTTCCTTTTTACATTATTTATCGATTTTCCTTTCACAAAAATGACATTTGAAAATACAGAAATATTTTCTAAAATTAAAACATCAATTTTTATCGTAGTGGCCACACCAATTAGGGCCGTACTTTTTAATTATACCCACTTCACCGATATGTATTGTTTATGCTTACACCTATTACGGGCATTGCTAGTGACAGAGTAACTTTTTAATTTATAAATGAGTTTTTAACAGTCGACCGCTGACGCAGTAAAATACATTACAAAGTATAATTTTAATAACCCTTCAACTAAGATGCGTTGCGGCCGCTAGGGTATGTATTACACCGTAATGATGGGGACAACGTGGATATCATATTTTTTTTTAGCGTGGAAGTAGCAAAAGAAATTTTATAACACGTGGTGTTATAGTTTCTACTGTACTTAAAGGAAAAGGCATGAGTATATCTATATTTTTTCATCTTTATAGACGAACCTTTACTAAACAGTTATAAAAAATATTCTGATGCATCTTTTGACGCCTTAAGATTTTAAAATGGATAATTATTTACATAAAATTCAGTTAATTTTTAAAGAAAGATGATAATTTAGATGCTACTTATGAAGAATAGTTACGACTCATATTTTTTTAGCTTAATCTTGTTTCTATGTAGCATGTACTTTATAGGATTCTGTTATAGTTATACGCGGTCAGACATACTTAAACAGTATTCCAAATTCAAAAGAAACAACGCCATATGACATTAGAATTTAATTAGCTACAAAACAGTAATCTAACCATCGCTTGCCACGGTGTGCAACGCGTCCGAATTAACGCCGACCCGCGATTAGCATTCAAAGGGTTAGCTTTACTGCACACTAAAGTTACAAGAGATGCTATCGACAAATGGCCATCTGCTAGCAATCTTGTTGTACTGTTTTAGTAAATGTAGTCGAAATTAGGTTGAATATATCGCTGAACCATTGAGGTATATGCGACTACGTCCGAATACGGCCAAAAGATTTATAGCATCAAAGATTCTCCAGCGGGTTGACACAGTTGTTTTCTTTTGTGTCTGCTAATGTTCTCTTTTGATCCTTGATGTATTAAGAACGGAGATTGTTAGCTTTTAAAAACCACCGACAATGAGAAGTGCCAATAAAGATATTTAAAAAATTAAGATTTAACACATACAAATTATCACAAACGCAAATACCTAGATTCGGAAAAATACCTGTAGAGGCCTTAAAATATTAGTTCTGTGCGGTGATCAAATCCGCGATTAGTGGCACAAAAGCTGATCGATCAGCTGCTCCGTCAACCTTGTTGCCAAAATAGTATCACAACAGAGCTATACACAGCAACTAGCGTTGACTAAACACTCACACGCGCAGAAAAGGCTAATTTATATAATTCCTGCATTTTGTAAGTGCATGTGAATATTTTTTTAATTTTGGCCATTATACTAGATTTTTTAGAAGAAACACGATGATGTTAAAAGTTATTAAAAAATACCTAATGTTATTACTAGGTATTAGTATAGTCCTAATAGTATTAGCCCTATTACTGTGTATATTATACATTTCGCAATCATTAAAAAGGTGCCGCATCGCGGTCCGGCTTGGAGCGCGATGCGGCGCAATCAACTGAAACTCGTGCAACAACTACATGCTCCGCGGCATCGTCTCTAGTGCGTATTACCTCAATGGAATTTGTTAAAAAGTGGGTTTTATGGAAGCAGATGCACTAATTAATTGTGTTTGTTATTCAATTAGCGGTCGACTAGCGGGTTTATACATGAGTTTTAATGTTCAACCAAAATAAAATTATACTTCTAGGAAATTCTTGAGGGTTGATCTGTCAACGATTACGTAAGGGTTACTAGTTATTAATCTAGGGTAACATAACATACCATCACCCCTGTATTCCTAGAAGGGTTAGCCAGAGGCGTACTTAATGTACACCCACAGTTCGCCTGGTATGTTTAGGTATCATGTTATAGGAGGCGAGCCTATAGCCATTAACCGGGCACAAATCCAGACTCCGAGCTGCTACTGAGTATTTCATAGAAAACTCAATAACACTTTGCTCGACCTGGGGATCGAACCCAGGACCTCTAGCGTAGCAGTCGCGCTTGGGAGTACTAGACTAATGAGTCAGTCATTAGGCGTAATCTAGAGTAGTGGTAATCAACTTTGGGAACTCACTCGGAGAAGAAACCTGTGCCTAGAGCAGCATAAAATGGATTGACGATTGCGATTTTAGAACATCAAATTAATAAAGATATAATTATTGAGAGAAAATATCGACTTTAGACAGGATTCGAACCTTTTGCATCTTTGAAGACGTTTACTTAGCATACATTAAAATTATATTTACAAGATATTACCTAATTACTTAAAATAATTAGGTAGGTACTTACAGTAGTGTTATTGGGTTTTTCTATAAAATTCTCAGTAGCAGCTCGGAGTCTGGATTTGTGCTCGGTTAATGGCAATAGGCTCGCCCCCTATTACATGGGACCTAAACATACCGGCGAACTGTGGGTGTGCATAAGTACGCCTCTGCCTAACCCTTCGGGGAATACAGGCGTGATGATGGTATGTACTTACAGTACGCGCGGCATAAGTTGGCCGGAGTGAAGGTCGCCGTTTTAATGCGCAGTGGATTGTTTACGTTAAAAATTGTGTACTGCGCAACCAAAAACTGACAAACAGCTAACTTCAGTCCGGCCAAGTTATGTCGCGCGTACTGTACGTCATTACTCCGTCCCTCACAAAGTAAGTAAGTGCTTTATTTTCTCCACTTTATTATTTACAACAACAATATTCATAGTTCTAAAGAACAAAACGTAGGTAAGTTACAAAAAAAAAAAACAAAGAACAAAATTCTCCCACACGCCAACAATATGTATTATGACAACAGACTAAAAATGTTTTACGTAAACTTTTAATTTAAAAATAAAAAAGGCACAGGCGTTGTCAATGGCTAATCGATATAAAGTATCAGTTACACATCGATTACGCGTCACTGCATCGAGAACACCCGGCGTTGTTTGTGATTTTATCTTCAGTATTTTGTTACTGGGATGGGTTTTTATAAAAAGATGAGAATAAAACAATCATTTAACGAAACTGTTTCATATTTGTGAGAAAGTATGAATGTTACATAAAATTGAACCACTGAATGTTGACATTTACGACATTGAGATTGCATAGATTACATTGAATTAAAAAAAAGACATCCTACTTTTTTATTACCGTCCGATGTACAGCCACAGTTTGCCGGTGTCTTAGGTACCATGATGATGTCATAGAATAAAACATTGCAGACACGATTCAAATATATTGTTCTTGTGTTCTGAGGCCCTTATGCGATTTGCTTATGTAATCAGTCACAAATATTACCTCCAAGCTGTCACTGAGAATTTCATAGAAAAACTCATTATAGTTACCTATATTTTTTTTCCCCAAAGATATACATTTTTATAGAAGAAAAACTCACTGTACTTATCCGGAGGGACACAGGTTCGAGCATTGCCTGGGACCGAGATTTAATTCCATTAATTTATATCTCAATAACATATTGCTTGACCTGGGAATCGAGCCGAATACTTAACGCTCAGCAGTCGCGCTCGTGGTCACAAACCCAATGAGGCAAAAAGTTTTTAAATGTAGGTAATTTATACTTATTTATTTATTATTATAAAGCTGAAGCTTGTTTGTTTGTTTGGTTGAACGCGCTAATCTCAGGAACTACTGGTTCGAATTGAAAAAAAAATTTGATGGATGGTCCATTTATCACGGAAGGTTATAGATTATATAACATCACATTATGCCTCTTAAGAACGGAGCAGCGCGGGTGGAATCGCGAGCGGGTCGTTAGTAATATTAAAAAGCTGAAGAGTTTGTTTGAACGTCTCTAGAAGTATCAGTCTAATTAAAAAAAAAAACTTTTGGCATTTGATAGCACAATAGAGGAAGGTTATAATGTATTTAACATCACGCTACGACCTACGGGGGCGAAGCAGCAACGTTTCACGCGGATGAAATTGCACGGGATAGCTAGTCCTTACTAATATTATAAACGTGAAAGTTTGTGAGTATGGATGTTTGTTACTCTTTCACGCCAGAACGGCTGATTGGATCTGGATGAAATTTGGCACAGAGATAGATTATAGTCTGAAATAACACATAAGCTAATATAATTCACACACATAAGGTAATTCTTCAACAGAACTGCCCTAAAAACGTTAATTGTCAATTACCATAACATATTAGGTACTACCATGTAATCTGATTCATGTGCCCGCGACACGCGTGCTGGTCGCTTTGTTTAATCATCTAATTATATCGCCATTTTGTTTCGATTAACTAGTGCCGGCACGCGGCCTGGATTGTTACCCGAATTAGTAGAGGTACCGTTGTTTTTAACCGACTTTAAAAAGAAGATTGTCAATTCGAATGTGTTTTTAACACCCGACGTAAAATGGGGGGTGTTATAAATTTAAAGTGTGTATCTGCATGTATGTCTGTTGTATCGTAGCGCCCAAATTAATGGGCCGATTTTAATTCAGGTTTTTTTTATGGGATATGAGGGCAAACGAGCAGACTGATCGCGATCGTAAGCGATTACCGCCGCCCATGGACACCCGCAACACCAGAGGAGTCACAGATGCGTTGCCGACCTTTTAAAAGGGGATTGGGACTCCAGTAACCTCACTCACTCGGCCGAATACAACGTCAGCGTTGTTTAACGCCGGTTTTCTGTGAGGTTTTGTTTTTTATTTGAAAGGTGTCTTGATCGAGAGTGTTCTTAGTTATGATTTAAGAAAATCTGGCAAGCCGTCAGAAGATTATGAGCTCTTTTCTAGTTGATGAGCATCTTCCACAGGTCTGATCGATTTGAAATTTGGTATTCTGTTATTTCAATGGCATTGCAAGAACATGGTAATCTTGATGCAGCAGGTTTTTTTTATATTTTAAATTTAATGTTTTTTATGTGTATGTTACGCGTTATCTTCGTCGATCTTGAATTAATTTCGATGTTACTTTTATCTGATAGAATGTCGATTCAAAGATAATTATTTTCATTAAAGACTACAGTCACTTAGTGAGAATATTATAAACAGATAATTAATAGTAATAAGTACCAAATTATACGGTTGTCGTTCATACTCTTGATAGTAGCTGATTCTTAGCAGCATAGGTATGTATTTGCATAGAATAGAATAACTTTTTTTAGTCGGCAAACGAGCTGACGAGCCACCTGGTGGTAAGGAGTCATCGTCGCTGATGCGTTGCCGACCTATAAGAGCCCCTAGGGACTGTAGACTGCCAGAGCCGCAGCAAGTGGCTCTTACGCGCAAGAGTCGGAGTTTGGAATTTACACAACATACCATCACGCCTGTATTCCCCGAAGGGTTAGGCAGAGGCGTACTTAATGTACACCCACAATTCGCAGGTATGTTTAGGTCCCATGTTATAGGGGGCGAGCTTATAGCCATTAACCGGGCACAAATCCAGACTCCGAGCTGCTACTGAGAATTTCATAGAAAAACCCAATAACACTGCGCGACCTGGGGATCGAACCCAGGACTTCTAGTGTAGCAGTCGCACTTGGGACCACTAGACTAATGAGACAGTCAGACAAGACGAGTTTGGAATTTGTGCCCGGTTAATGGCTATAGGCTCACTCTAATACATGCGACCTAAACATACCTGTGGGTGTACATTCGTACACTTCTGCCTAACCCTGCAGGGAATGCAGGCGTGATGGTAGGTTACGTTACGTTTTTAATTCTATATGACACACAATGCTATGAATAATTAAGCAATTATACGCTGTTAATTATGTATGTGTGTTAGTAATAAACATTTTTATTTATTAGCTCAAACCATGACCCTATATAGTGTCACACCGTGTTATAAAAATTACCTCTTTGCATGATAACCTTTTTATGTTAAATATCGTTGGATAGTCGTAGAACCTCATTGGTTAGTTATACATTCGATATTTAAAATAATTAAAATAACGCCAGTACTACACATTGGGCGCTGCTTTTTATTTTAAAAAACCTAGACAAAATCATTTAGGTGCTGTCTGTTATTTTAAATTCCAAAGTCATGGAAAAAGTCGTTGCTGGCTCCGAAAAAGCTGACCTCTTTTAGCATAGTATAGTCCTTCACGCGAGCCACTATGGGTTGGCAGACGGGTTGAGAAAATATCTCAGGCGTGCAGGTTTCCTCACGGTGTTTTCCTTTATCGTTTAAGCGAGTGATCATTTTTAATACGCACTTGATTCCGAAAAGTCCGATGTCCGTGCTTTGAATTTGAATTCGCGACCTTTGACTTGGTCCAACGGTCATATCACTAGGCGTTCTTCTATATATATAAAAAGAAGAACCGGACTGTTTGACTGACTGACGTACCAACGCACAGCCGAAACTACAGATCCCCTGAAAGTTTGTATGCTGTTTTCTTTTGCCTGTAAACGAGCTCTAAGAAAGGATTTTTGAAAATTCAACGCCTAAGGTGGTGGCCTAAAAATGACGGACCTTCATACACATATTGAAAGTCCGTCATTTTTAGCGGGTAAAACCGCGGGGTACCGCTTGTACTTAATAATCGTAAAAACAGAAAAGAAAGCTTTTTTGATACACCGTTAAACTATGCGGTTAAGTCTAATCGTGGTTCTACTCTCATGTAGCCTAAACTTCCACATAAAATATATTCAAAACCCATCTCATTGCAATCCAGCAAAAGCTCAACTGTGAAAATCGCAATGAATGCAACTGAAAACATGCTTTTCAGCGGGAATTGCTCGTTTCCACCATTTTATCATTAAATTGGCGTATTGTAAAATCACGCGGTCGCCGTGTGACCGATACGTCGAATTTCATTAGCTATGATTTTTCGGTACCAATTCGTTTCGCGTTAATATTACTGTTTAAATGTATTTAAATTATTTTATTACAGTAATAAGCTTTTAATCTATTGTTGAAGTTTATGGATTCATTGTGGTGAAATTGTTTTACTTATCGTAACATACTGTCGCGTCCAGACAGATTCAGTTTTAGAGAGATTTGGCAGATGTCTCAAAATTGTCACGGAGTCGTAATCTTTATATATATAATTCTTCTGTGAGTGTGTATGTCACTGAACTTCTCTCAAACGACTGGACCGATTTTGATGATATTTTTTGTGTGTGTTCAAGGGGATCTGGGAATGGTTTAGATCAAACGACTGGACCGATTTTGATGAAATTGGGGATCTGGGAATGGTTTTGTCCGCTGTCCGCTGTATTTCGCTTTATACGTAGCGAAGCACGTACCGGGCCGCTAGTTTATTATAAAGTCCCATGCAATAACGAGCTTAGGTATTTCTATTTACCGGACAAGAATCTAAACTTCAAGCTGCAACTGCATTCTTAAAGAAAATGTATATTTTTTGTACGAACTGCCTCGTTAGTCTAGTGGTCCCAAGCGCGACTAGTACGGTATAGGTGCTGGGTTCGATTCCCAGGTTGAGCAAAGCGTTATTGGAAAAATTCTCAATAGCAGCTCGGTGTTTGGACTTGTGTCCGGTTAATGGCAATAGGTTCGCCCCTATTACATGGGACCTAAACATACCGGCGAACTGTGGATGTACATTAATATACGCCTCTGCTTAACCCTTAAATCCTAGAGGCTTTTATCCGGCGATAGAAGGCAAACAAGGTTACATGAAAACAAAAGTGTCTGGCGAGTTAGCTTAACGATTTAATTTTATTATAGAATAGTTTAAGTAATTTGGTAGGATAATCTGCAATCTAAATCCTTCGCATTATATATTTACTTTAGACTTCTCTTTTGAATTAGGTATCTACTTAATACCTCAATGTCGTACTTGATCTACTCTACGCAGTTAATACCTCAATTTTGCCAATAGTATGATATGGCTTATAAGAGGCTCTACTTTACTAGAGCCAACCGAGTAATACCAACCGAGAGAGCTCCGAAATAATCTTAAGCAATTTAATCCAATAACGATGTTACCCAAAAATTCTTTTTCATCCAAAATCCATTATTTATTCAAACAATAGGGGGAGTTTCATCCCCCGTAATATTAGCTTATCCCCGCGAGACAAGACTAAATAAAGCTAAGAACAATAACGCACTTAAATGTCTTGAATTATAGATAATGTTAAACGTCTTATGGGGGACTAAGTCTTCCAAACTGTAGGTAATTTTCATTGGAAGTTGTAGTGGTCGGTACACTAGAGAAGTTTCGCTGGGTTTTGGAGAAGAATGGAGTAATTATTCAGTAACTGTTGGTCGCAGTTTCACTCACATCTCGAACAATTTTTTGAAACAAAAGTTAGCCTATGCCCATCTCCAAGGTGGAATCTATCTTTATACAAAAATTCATAAAAACTGATTCAGTGGTTTAACTGATTTAGTGTAACAAGCAGACAGGTAGTCAGAGCTAATTTCGTATATATGGGACTATGAGGCCCGAAGAAATAAAACATCGAGTTTACTTCCAATGCAGATAAGTTTGTCGCACTGTAATTTCTTACCGCATATAACGACATTATTTCCAATGCAGATAATTTTGTTTATAATATAATTCCGCTTGTAGTTAGTATATTAAGATGAAACGTGCACCAGATTTTAAGTTAAATCTCTAGAAATACATTTGAGAAAACCGCATCCAATTTTGTGCGGTAGTTTTCGCGTGATGCTTGGACAAACAGAGACAGACAAACAAAAATTCTAAAATTAATTGTTTTTCTATTGCTCGTTATACCTAATGAACCCCCGTTCTATTAATTTTTCTTAAATATATCCTATGTACAGATATCGCTTAGTTATAATTTATTAGAAAATTGAACACGTAACGTGCGTGGGAGCTTTTGGTCTCAAGCCGAAGTGAATGTATGCCAATATCTCGCTTGAGACGACTAGAAAAAGATCGATCTTTTTTCCCGTCTAATTAATTGTCAAATCACTTACTTAACTAAATCTCTGTTTTACTTACCAGGTCACCATAAAATGAAGCAGTAACTACCAAGATGAACTCGCCCGCATCATCACAGGACGACCGGGACATCGAGGTGAACGTGGTTTCCGGAGCAAGTAGCCCTGACATCACCTCCTCACCTTCTAGGAATGACCAGAAGAGTCCCTTCTATGAGTTGAAGAAGGATAAAGAAGAAAAGGCTACGGGCAGTGCACCATACACGAGTTTCTCTATCAGTTCTATTCTAAATCGGGCTGAGCCGAGAAGAGAGTCTAATGTTCTTGAAGCGGCATTGGCTGCTAATCATTTTGGGACCGCCAATGATGCTATGCTGTCAAGGTAAGCGTTATTTTATTAGTGTAATCTCTGTTACGTTTCTGTGTGCCTGGTACCTCAGTGCAATGTTGATTTCTAAAAATTTTTTTTATGTTGAACAATAACTTGCATTGATATATTAAATTTAGACACGCGGCAGCGTATCCAGCCAAGTTCAAATAAAAGGGAACTGGCGACGCACACGAACCATTTCGAGCTACTTTTCACCCCATCACATCTTGAAAACTACTTAACCTACATACATGAAATTTCACACATTTATTAAAGCCGTTTAGCTTGTCTAGAATCCAAAATTTCTAGCCATGTCAAATTGAGCAGGATTATCTACAGAACTTGGCACCTATTTAAATCTCAATTCTTTTGTCGGCAAAGTCGACAACCGCAACAATTCTTAATATTGAACTTGGCTCCATTTTCACATTTATGTTTTTGATGGGATTATGAGTAATTTGACTGTGAACGTCGTAGTTTATTGCTGCGACCCGAGCAGATGCAAATAAAAGAGGGTTAAGCAAAAAAGATTATAATCGACTTTCCGTTAATCGTCATTTCCTCCAATTATTCTAATTTCAAACCAAAGGTGTTTTTTTTATTATATTCACTGCTCTGAAATTCCACTTGTCTTCAAACTAGTCCCAAACACACCATAGAGTACTCTACTGGAACATACAAGAACCACAGACAATATAGGAGTGTTTAAACTCGGTAATCTATTCAGGACGAGTAACTGGCCACTTGTCTGCCCGGTATAATGCTGGGATCGATCGGCGGTCGACCGTCGTGGTTGTGGCAGACTTAATCTCAGATAGATTGAGGGTTTGGACGGGAGAGTTACTCGACTGGCATGTCTGCTGGCGGAGTTAGCGGAATATTTTAATGACGGGAACTACGAAACGTCTTTTGTGTATTTTCGAAAACGAACGTATCTGTTTGAAGTTCAGTAAAGGCCTTTTGTTTCCAGCTCGTTTTGTTCGAAGTTTTCGGTTGTCCAATGTCCAAATTAGTATTTGATTATCATTTGTTTATGAACTTAAAAGGAAAGGGCAAAAGGGATTAGAAACCGTCTTGAAAATATATAGCGTTAAAACTTTGAAAGCCAGAATAGGTACATATTTATGGATCTTAAGAGTCCGGCGGACCGAATTTATCCAAATAACAGAATAAATCGTTATTCAAACACAAATTTATCAAATTCTGTTATTATTCGGATTCCTATACCGTTAATCTAGGTTCCTACTCTACCATTTCGTTCAAAATACTTTTTTGTTTTTGTTAACTTTACCAAGTTTGGAACGATTTTCCGGTCTTTTATTTTCAGTTAAGTAGTAGAAGAGGAAATAGGATCGTAGGAACCTAGATTATCCGAATAATAACATAATTTGATAGAATATTGTCTGGATTACGATTTATTTCGGTATTACGTTCATGTGGGTAATTCACGCTCCGCCGGACCCTTAACTGTTTGTGTCGACAGTCACTACAGTATAAATACGGCATTTAAAACTTTAGAATTGCTTTATCTTTTTGCTAATACATACATCATACACTCACGCCTTTTTCCCATGGGGGTAGGCAGAAACAACAGAACGCTACTTGCTACGATTCTTGCACACCTTTTGCTATACACACGCGCCGCTTGCGAGTACTACGCACCGACCTTTTTGCAGGATCTCACCGATAAGGTCGGTGTTTGTCTTTCTAGAGCGTCCTCTCCCTGCGCTCCACTGACATTCGCTTTTGCTAATAATTAATTTGCTTCTCTTTCCTAATAATTACCATTAAAGTCAAAACGTTTTTTAAAGTAAAAATACAGCAGCTGTTATTTTATAAACTAATCATTTAAAATAACAGGTCATTATTTTTCTTGCCTGACTAGCCTGACTTACTCGCCTTAAATTTAGAGCAGAAGCTGGACCATCTAAACGCAGCACGGCCTGAATAAGATCGGTTGGAAGCTAGTTCTGCTAAGTACAACAAGTTTACCGTAATATCCTACCCTATTAGCTTTCTACCAGCGTTAACGAGTTTCAAATCGCTTGTGAACTTTAATGAGTTTTCCGATGAGTATTTTTTATAGAAAGTTGAACGTTCATAGTTTCTGTTAATACTTAATATTATTGAGTATATTTTAAATTGTCTCATTAGTCTATTAGTTGCAAGCCTGATGGCTGAGCGAAAGGTTCAGGGTTGCAAACGCTAGCTAGCAAAACGATATTGTGTTTTTCTATGGCATTTTCAGGGGCAGTTTGGATTTGTGTTCTGTTAATGGTAACAGGCGCGCTAAATCACGCCTGGGTATTGAATCCATGACCTACTAAACTTTATTTGAGATAAATTTAAGTCCAAAACCTGGGGGATGTGATGTCGGAGACCTATCAACTAAAAAATCTATAGGATTTGTGAATAATAACTCGTAAATATATAGGATTTGTGAATAAGAAAACTTTTTTTCTTAGCTAACCAGTAATCACAGTTCAAAATCCCGACAAAATCTTTCACACTGACCTTTACAACAAATAACTACTAAGATCTTATAAATAATTTTATCATACGCACACAAAAACACAGCATCTTGAACTAATAATGAAACCTTCAAACCCTTATTCTCGCCGTCATTAAGGGTCTCCTAAACAGCCACAAACTGACGTAAAACAGAATCCTTACGGGGCCTCTTTAATACGGGCCGACATCCTCATGTAATCAGCTGTCTTACGGAACAGCCCTTTTATCTACTACATCCCCTAAACCCTCGGAATAGGGCAGGGAATTGGGGTAAGAATGAAACAAATTACGATTCGGATGGACTTGTTGACATGACTTTGACAAGAGGCAAACTTTTAATGATTTTTTGCTTTGATTAAATTCGTTTTATTCTGATGTTTAATTAATGAAGTTTAGCGTTGAAATGGCTGTCTGGTATTTTGTTGTTTACAAGTAAGTTTAGTCATTAAGTCTTGTAGAAACAGTAATTTGTAGATCGTACCTAGGTATTAAACTTTCGCAATATAGAAATATGTATATAAAAAATCCGAAAAGTTAATTCTAGATTTGCGCAATAAACATATCTTTAACTCTACTAGAAAGACAGAAGCAACCTAGCCTAGCTTCGATATTAATTAATAATAACATACCATCACGCCTGTATTCCCCGAAGGGTTAGGCAGAGGCGTACTAATGTACACCCACACTTCGCCGGTATGTTTAGGTCCCACGTAATAGGGGGCGAGCCTATTGCCATTAATCGGGCACAAATCCAGACTCTGAGCTGCTACTGAGAATTTCATAGAATAACCCAATAACACTTTGCTCGACCTGGGGATCGAACTCAGGACCTCTAGCGTAGCAGTCGCGTTTGGGACCACTAGACTAATGAGGCAGTCAATTAATATTTAGTATTAATTTATTATTCATAAAACAACCGTGATTTACACAAAACTTTGCAGTCGTGTTGAGCAGGGATCGTTATTTTACTAATGAGAAGAGCGATTGTGACATAAGAAATATTAATGTTGTGTAAACTCTGGAAGTGCAGTTTACAAAAGTTTTAAGTTTTCGTTCTTAAATTAAATAAAGGCACGAACGAAATAAATAACTATTCTTTAATTAGTTAAATACAGTCTTTTAATGTGTATAAGTAAAACCCTAAATACATAAGTATTTAAAAGATCGCACTATGTCGAAAGTTCCACAAAGCATTCCCAAAATGAAAATAAAGTATTCTCACGGTTAAAAAAAAACTCTGAAGATCCAACATCTGTAAGAATAAACATTTATTCGCGCCTTTTCCTTCTTTCCCCATCTTAATTTACAGTGGCGGGACATTTTGTTATCTGTGTAAACGATCTGTCACTGTAGCCGCCATCTTGGTGGAAACTTTTTTTCGTTGCTAATCTGTGTTCATCCTTGTTTTGACAGCCTACTAATTAAGTAAAAAATACTTTGTGAATTTACAGATTAGAAGAATTAGGGTGAATAAATTTTTATAAAAACCATTTTGTTTGCTAATTAACTAAATGGTTTCGTTGTTAATTGGAGTTTTTAACGTGAAGGACGTTGAATATTCATGCTAATGTCCTAGTTTTTTTTAAGTGGTCGAGATTTTTTGTAATGTTGGCTATGTATGGGTAATCTATTGTTGAACATATCTAATGTTACATTGTTTTTATTAGAATCGGTTTATTTACCTTTACTTGATTTCTATGGAGTAATCCGTTGCATAATCGCCTATTGTAATATATTTATTTCTATCTACGAAAGAATTGAAAAAAAAAAATATTTGGAAACAGTAGGTAACATATAATAACCTATACTATACCAAATAACTTCCAATCCCAAGCATGGGCAGATATTGTCAAGTTTTTCGAATTCGAATGTTGGTACGAATATTGGACCCCTCGTAAAACGGGACAGAGTTGATCCCATATTATGTGTCGTTGGAGTTATTTACGATGTTCTCGTGATCCCACGGGGATGGCTAGGTTAAATCTATATTGATTTTTATATTCACACTACTCTGAGGTAAAAGGGCGGTATGTTTGATGTAATTTGGTGAATCGAGTCAATTTTGTGGTTCCGAATTTTACGTAGGTATATTTATTCGTCGATCAGAATACAAGATAGGATTTCTGTCGTCGGAACTAACAGAGATAGCTATACACTTAAAGCATTATTTTAAATAATAAATAAATATCAAGTATTGTGAAAATCCCTATTTTAAACCATACTCCCTAAAATCCTTTATGCTCTAAAACTCTGGTTTTAAAATAACCGTATCTCTTTTTGTGATATGATATTAGAAAGTGGTGTATATTTTTAGTTCGGAATCCCTTTATATTTGGTTTAGACCATTTTAAAGTGTACGCATTTTTGCAACCACCAATGCCGAAGAAATAAAAACCAAAAAACAGCTCCAATCTTCTTAATAGAGCGGTTGTAACAAGGCACCCCTCTTATCGAAGTTAATAGCTTAAGGAGCAGACATCTTGAATGCGTCCCCGCGACGAGATCCGGCCACTTCGGTGCGAGCGTTAAATGTAAATAATTTAATGCGATGCGATGTGGCCTGAGTCATAGGCGGTAGCGAGCGATTTAAGAAAGCTATAATTTTAGAAAATTTTATACAAGCCGTATACTACGTTAATATGGACTGTTTCAATATAAATATAGTGTCGAAATTGTAATACAGAATACTATCTCTCGCGATATTATAAGAAACCGGCCACTCCAGTGCCCAACAAGTTACAGAGAAAAAAAATGTTAGGAAAAATCCTACATTTTATCTACATATATAAAAATCTCGTGTCACGGTGTTTGTGGTTACACTCCTCCGAAAAAGCTCTACCGATTTTTATGATTTTTTTATATATATTTGGTACGATAGAAGAGGTGAGAAGAGATGTTTGAAACGATAGAAGAGGCATTGAAAAGCATGCAGGGGGACGGCTAGTAATATCATTATATCAGCCAATAGAATGCCACTGCTGAACAAAGGCCTTTGGGGGAGGCCTTTGTTCAGCAGTGGACTTCCACAGGGACCGGTTATATACAGGCTAGTAATATAATTATTAAAATGTTAGGCACAAGACATAAGTGAAAAGAATAGCGATAAACTAAAGTCTATAACTATGTAATTCATGTTTAAAAATGTAAATATTTACACGATTTCAACAATACATACTAAGGGCCACTTGCTATGTTTAAATTGTATTTAATCAATTTAAATTAAAAAATTGCTCAAATACAATTTAAACATGTTTAAACTGTATTTCCAAATTTGTGTTTAAATGCAATTTAAACATTTTAAGAAGTTCGTGCAAGTGGTCCTTAGTGTTTATTGTTGAAATCGTGTTAATATTTAGATTTTTAAACATGAAATGAATTAGTTATAGACGTTTGTTTATCGCTACCTTTTCCACTGATGCCTTATGCCATTTACTCTTCTCAGTCTATGTACAATCTTGAGTTAGGGGGGACGTGCTTACCTACTTATTGGTTTAGACGATTTCATATAAGGGTGTTGTGATTTTTATAAAGGAATGCGGCTTATGTATCTTAGGGTGGAGAGTGCTTACGGTTTTATACTTCGGTGATTTCTTTTGGAAATTGTGAGGCGTTGAAATTCTTGTTTGAAGAGGATGTTACAAATCATTTTTTGGTCCTTTGAGACGGATTCGAAAAATTTACTTTTTAATTTACTTTTTGTTGGATAGTCGATCTCTAATTATTAGACAATTTCTTTGATTATATTATAATTGCGTAGCGCTTTAAGCATGCGTGTGTCTACCATAAATTAGGTACCTACTATTTTTATGCCTCTCAGTGTGACTTTCACCAGACACATTCATATTTACGCCACAAGAGTTAATTATGGATATGAAAGTATCTCACGATAGGTTTATGTAATACAGAGAATCTGAAATCTGTATTTTTTTAAGAGTTTTATGTTTTTTAATTAGTTGAGATGTTGAGCAAGTAGGGCTTATTGGTGATTTTTCATTCAATGGTCACATATGAAAGTGTTAACGAAAAAGTTGCCAAAAATTACATTTTCTGTGTCGACTCTTCAGTTAAATCCCTTACCTATCAGGCTACAGCTGCTGAAGTGTATAAATATTTATATTTATATTCTTAGGCCTTTGTTCTGCAGTGCACGTCCTATGGCTGATATGAGAAACCTGCAAAACGTTATCGATATTACGTGTCCCATATATTACTTACCTACAAGACCCATCTTTACGAGTATAGCAACATTGCATTATTCCTAGAAGCAAACAAAGCAATAGGCTTTGTTTGCTTCTAGGAATAATGCAATGTACGGCGTACCACCCCGAGTGGCCTCGGTTACACCGCACACTATCGTCTTAACCTGAAATTGAAAAGACACTTTTAAAAGCATACCGTATCTACTAACAAAAGCTCCCCGTCTCCTGAACGGACAACAGATACAACTAAACACTTTAAACCATAAAAAGGTAGCACAAACGCTATTATTAGTAACAAGTGAAAAGTGTCGGCCGACGCGCGACAGCAAAAAGAATAAGTGTGCTTGGCGCATCGATTTTTATACCCCCGCGGGAGGCGGGGTTAGTGAGTGGGCCAATCACGGCGCGGTGTGCCGACCAATCAGACGGCGGCGTCGTACTCCGTTTCAGCGCGTCGTTTTATCGTGTAATGGAATTTGCGCGGAGCACGCTGCCTGGATTACTGGAGCCGATCCGAATTGGTAATGCGGGACGACGGATTTTTTTAGATTTCTCTCCTTATTGATTTTCGTGAGTTTATTTTGAGGTTTTGTTATTGAGTTGGATTTAATTTTGTTTTATGCTTTTAGAAGCGTGTATTGTGATTTTTTTAATAGATCCAACATTACCTACAATTGACAGTGGTAACGAAGTTATTATATATTTTATAAGTTAGCGCATTCAAGAATTAATATTTTCTATAATGACAAAGAAGCTAATTCGTCTTTACGTTTTGGTCTGATGAAATTTTTACATTTTTCTAAATTGATCTATCCAACAGTCTGCATTATAAGCCATTGCGTACATACATAAGACCAGCTCCACCACCGTTTCAACCCACAAGTAACAACACTAGCCTCCAACAATACGGACTTTTAAAATAAACGCTATACGACCATTTTTCATTTCCCCATTATACTACACTCGGCGCTTGTGACAATAAGATATTGCCGATAAAAGACTCGCAATCGTTATTGTTATTTGGAATATCGATGAAAAATAAAACTTGCAACCAAATAGGAAAATATGGGATCGATTTTAGTGCTGGGATGTTCTACACTTTCGATTTTCGATTATTTTAATATTGTTATTGGTTTTTCGCGGAATAAAATAATCCCCTAAATATTCCTTTTGTATGGCTTACAGATTACCTTAGTGAAGTGTTTTGGCATGTTGGATATTTATAATCGTACCAAAAAATCTTAGATAATATTAAGCAATAATATTGTAACTTACATATAAACTTATGGTATTTTAATACTTACTACCTCATTAGTCTAGTGGTTGCCTGACTGCTACGCTAGAGGTCCTGGGTTCAATCCCCAGGTCGAGCAAAGTATTATTGGGTTTTTCTATAAAATTCTCAGTAGCAGCTCGGAGTCTGGATTTGTGCCCGGTTAATGGCAATAGACTCGCCCCCTATTATATGGGATCTAAACATACCTGCGAACTGTGGGTGTACATTAGTACGCCTCTGCCTAACCCTTCGGAGAATACTGGCGTGATGGTATGTGTTTATACTTAAAAATCAATTTCCCAAAATATCATTTTAAGGCGATCGTTAAAACGAGTTCATTTTAATGGAAATTAATAATAACCATAGCTGATTGCTACGAGCTACGAGCGTCTACGCTTGTGTAGCGCGTAGCATAGTTCGTAGCAACGTAGCACACGATGGAGATAATATGATTCGCTTCATTCATTAGTGATGTTTGCTTTGAATGATTGAATTTATGAATAAAATTACTTTGAATAATTATTATATGATATTAGTTTATTTATATTTTTATCGTTTTAATGGATTCATTATGTAGGTACTTGATTGAATGGGTGGCTAGTGAACCCATCCCTACAGCTCCTTCACAATCCATCTGGTCCTAATCTTAAATATTCTTAGTCACGAGATTTGCATTGTTTCTCTTATCATGTCCATACTTTGACAAGCAATAATCTTATAACTTTTCATGATTATAGTTTACTACAAGAAAATCCTGTATCAGGTGAATTCTTAATAACAATGAACTTTATAAATTACTAGCTTCTGCCCCCGACTCTGTCTGCGTGGAATCCAGGATTGGGTCCGACCTACATAAAAAGTGCCTATGTATTATTCCAGGTTATAATGTATCTGTGTGCCAAATTTCATCCAGATCCATTCAGCCGTTCTGGCGTGAAAGAGTAACAAACATCCATACTCACAAACTTTCACGTTTATAATATTAGTAAGGATTTAATTATCATGATCTTTATACACGGATACGCAATATCGATAGTGTTCCAATCACTACACCCAACTACTGTCCCTGGAGCGTAGTGCTGCAATCCTCTTTGGCAACAATCGATATTTATACGTCGATCCCGATCGGTCGGTAAGCGAGAAAGCTTGTTCCCAACAATGGAGACTACTCTCAAATCTAACATTTTCCTCGCTCCAAGTGATTTATCGCCACTCTTTCTTTATATTGCTAAGTTCTTTGTGCTGTCTACCGTATTTGTTTTTAAGTGACTTCAAATAGGAGAAGGGTCTCTATTCATCTGTATTTTTTAGGTTATCTCCTATCCATGAAATCTCTTTAAATTAAAAAAAAATCGCAGTCCCTATACTAGAATTTTCTTCAGTATCGTGTTACAAAAATCATTTTTTTTTAAATGTAAAACTAGTAAAGTGGGTCGCACATTACTAGTATTCTTGTTCACCCTTCGTGCTAAGCTAAATGCTTGTGTTATGAGTGGGTTCACATCGGTAGTGCAATGGGTGGGTTTCGAACCGGCAACTACATGATCGCAAGTCCGACGCCCTAGCTATTAGGCTACCGCCGCTTTAAATTGTTACATACAAACACCTGAACCTGAACCAATAACCTATGGCTCAGACCAATATTTTTGTTACGTGCGGGAATCGACTACGCCACAGGGCGCAAAAGTCATGTCCTTTGTTAACTTGTCCTGTTTTAATGTATGTAAAACGCTGGGCAATGCCCAATACCTTTTACCCCATTTTAGAAAAAGCGACAGTATTAACGAATTATTATACTAGTTATATTTTAATTGTTAAGTGTAGATAAAGGCTTCAACTGCGTCATTAGCCTAGTGGTCCTGAGCGCGATTGCTACGCTAGCGGTCCACGGCTCGATGACGAGGTGGACCAAAGTGTTATTAGGTTTTTCTATGAAATTCTCAGTAGCAGCTCGGAGTTTGGAATATGTAATTGGAAATAGTCTTGCCCCCTATTACATGGGACCTAAACTTACCGGCGACCTGTGCGTGTACATTAGTATTCCTCTGCCTAACCCTTCGGAGAATACAGGCGTGATGGTAGGTGTGAAAAAGAGTATATGGAGTTTCTTGCCGGCTCTTCTCCATACGACCCACTTTTTGGAACCGAGCAACTAGTTTTTGACTTTTCATAAGTACCTATTTTAGTGGTCTAATTGAAATAAAACATTTTGACTTTGACTTTGACTATGGTAGGTATAGACTGCCTCCACACCCTTTTGAAAAAAGGTGTTTTTATAACACCTTATTACGGTTTTAAGAGATTTAGACGCGTGTTGTGTGAAGAAAGGATCATATTTCGTGTTTTCTTAGGTATCACGTTTCGGTAAACATGATTGAAAGGAAAATTGTGGGTAGCCTTTTGTTTGGATATTGTTTTTATTGATAGTGTCGGTCTGAATATAATAAAAGTAGGTACGGTTAGCAGTGTCATCGCTGAACTCAGCCTTAGAAAGCATATTACTTATTTGCACCAACATTTTTCACTAAAGTAATTATAATAATTATCCATCTACTGAATCTGACGAACTATGTCCTGTCCAAATTTGTATTATCTTGAGTTGAAAAACCCATCGAAAAAAGTACTTTCCCGAATTAAAAAAAAAATTATACCACTAAGGTGGCAAACAAGCATACGGCCTGATGGTAAGCGTTACGCGCGAGTGATACCAGGGGTATCACTCGCGCGTTGCCGACCCTGTTAATTAAGGAGGAATAGTTGGGCTGGCAGCATAGGAGACATTCTGCCATGCATGACAGAGGCGGTAACAAATCACCAACGGTCCCCTACACTGCCAACACAACGCTTCCTCGCGGAGCTCTGGCGGCCTTGCTCACCGTTAGGAACACAACATAGCACGGAGCTATGTTATTTGGCTACGATTTTCTGCAAGGTGGAGGTACTTCCCCAGTCGAGCAGCTCCAGTTGTGAGTTGAATTATTCAATTTCACTATGCCCTCTTACAATAATTTATAATATATTAATAGACTCGCTCCTATTACATGGCATCTAAACATACCGGCGAACTGTGGTGTACAGTACATTAATACGCCTCTGCCTAACCCTTTGGGGAAAACAGGCGTGATGGTATGCCTTATGTTTTTATTAATGCCTTGCATGACTCTTCATTGATATCTTTACTACTACTTTTGGACTTTTAAATCTTGAGTGAATTACAAGCCAATGTGAAATTTTTTTTTTTTTGCAGATAAACCGATCTTATCCGATCTTCAACTACCTATTTCTTAGGTTCATAAATTCTTACGATAATGCACGAATCTGTTTCGGTTTTTATTAAATACGGCGCAGGCTTAATATTATGCGTCTCTTGCAGGTTGGGTTTGATATCGCAATGGAGCGCGCTGGCGGGCCGGTACGGGGGTTTGGTGCCCGCGCCTTGGTACTGGCAGCGACCCCAGGATAGAACCACTCCTCCCAGAGGTTCGTATACAAATAACGAATGTTCAAAGTTTAAGATAGGTTGTTTTACGACGTCTAAGCCAAAATCTTTTAAGCTTAAATATGATAAAACTGTACACTTATATTATTGTACGTTTTTTTATAAAAGCTTACTAGCAATGTGTCGCACATGACTAGTATTTTTGTTAATCCCTCGTGCTAAGGTAAATGCTTGTGTTACGAGTGGGTTCACGTCGGTAGTGCAATGCGTGGGTTTCCAACCGGCAACCACATGATCGCAAGTCGCGCCCTAGCCATTAGACTACCGCCCCTTTGTTTGTTTGTAAGATGTTCTTATATTTGTTGTTTTGTTGTGTACCTATGCACCTTAGATGATCATTAAATGACGTCACACATGCATTCAGAGGAGCTCGTAGTAGTAGGTAAGGTATAGAGAGACTTCCAAGAACCATTGAGGGATTCTATACCTAGTACATATTGTGTAACTAGAACTGCAACATCAAGCAAGCATTTTACTTGATATTCACTCGTGATTCTCTTGATCTGAACCTACAACTGTTGGTGTACATTAGTACACCTCTGCCTTATCCTTCAGGGAATACAGGCGTGATAATATATAAAAAAATTATGACATAAAATGAGTTTACTGATTTTATCGTGTTAGATTCATGATATTTACATGAATTTCTCAGATCAACATCGAAAAATTAGCCTTTATTCAATGTATGACAATTCGCCTCACAGCGTTATCTCTAATCCATATTACCTCAATACTAAGAGGGCGATGTCTTACGGTATATTCAAACAAGGTTCCTTAGTAATAGGTATAGTATCGTGACT
The DNA here is from genome assembly GCA_910591435.1 of Acronicta aceris. Lineage (NCBI taxonomy): Eukaryota > Metazoa > Arthropoda > Insecta > Lepidoptera > Noctuidae > Acronicta > Acronicta aceris. Next base: position 9,415,914 of record OU342780.1, on the reverse strand, counting down.
CGGTTGTCAAAGCAGACCTATTTGACTCAATTTCAAAGACCACTATGCACTAGTGAATAGTGGCTTCTCAAGGAAGATAAGTTACTGTTACTGAAATATATTAGACCTTAGAACAATGTATAGGCCCCAGTTTTTTTTGTCAGTATTTCAGATCGCAAATACAATGTGTATGTATACGTGGACGAGGTCTGCCTAAGAGACTTTCGCGAGATGATCTTGACCGCTTTTTACCGATGTGGTATGAGGAAGCCCAGGATAGAAAATCCTGGACAGGGTTAGGGGAGGCCTTTGCCCAGCAGTGGGACAAAAATAGGCTAAATAAAAAAAAAAAAATCAGAACGCACTTTCCTATCTGACAACATTAAAGCTATTAATAAGATGGAGAAGATAAGAAGGAGAAATATAAGGTGCTCCAGATCTGGCAAGCTTTTATTTTCTGTTACTCCTGTTTTACCATTTGCGTTGATACGATATAAAGAAGACTCAGTTATTTTAGTGAAGGAGAAATTCAATCGCGGTCAGGATTCGAACCTGCTTCTTGTGGTCAGATACACCAGACGCTCTGACCTCCAAGCCAGCGCGAGTCTCACCCGCCTGATCGAAATTTGTCTTCAGATTCTGAATTTACGTCATAAGTTGACGTAATATAATCTTAGCATGGAAAATGCAAAATAAAAACACAAAAAGATAGTTAAAAAGAAGATTCGTTAAAAATACTACTTATTTACTTATTTGACTCAATTATAACATTATAACAGTAATTGGAATTGTTTATTGATTAACTCAAGTTTTGTTAAAGAAAAATTCATACATTAATATTTCTTATTAATGTATGAATTTTACATTTGAATTTTAAAATACACACGTAACACCAGAGATCATTCATCATCAAGATCAAGATCATTCACATTTTCCCGCGTAATTCTAATTTCAAACAAAGAACGTAACCATTATTGTCCATTACCCGGCTACAGATAATAAATGATGTCAGCAAGCTACCGTAACAGATTAGCGCACTAGTGGGGCGTCCGTACCTAATCGATGCTATGCGATGTATCGAGTTACCGACGTGATTTCGGTGTCAGGTTGAAAAGGATTAGTGATGCGTTTTGACAAACCGTTAGTCGAGTTATAGTATCGTGTTATACGCTTATTTAAAAATAGAATCGACAGTTGTATTTGAATTGGAAATGGATTAAGTTTGAGGATTACACATAAAAAAATGAATGAATGAGGATGAGGTTTTTCCAGTGAAACTATACTATTTTTGTGTATAATAATTTAAATATCTCATAAGTATGAATACCCAATAACGAACAAACAAATTATTAATACAGGAATCAAAGTAACAGTGTAGTATTGAAGCAGATTAATCGAATAGTCACTGCGCTACGTGTATCTTAAATTTTTTTAAACATGGGTAGAACTTTACTCGTGGCTATGAGTATCCTAATTTAATCGGCTCCTTTTAAAAAATTAGGAGCCTTTCAAAATTAGGATACACTCATAAACATCTATTTTTGCCACCAATTTCACGTAAATCTCCAACAAAAATCGTACTTCATATTCCTGACTCGTTCCGTATACGTTCTCAAAGTACACAGTATTTATTCAAGCAAATGCGACTTCATCATAACTCGCTACCAACACAACTAACATCTAAAACCAACATAAAGCTGCCGAGCTAGACATACGTTACCTCTAAACAAGCAATCATCATAACATGCTCTCCAACCCCACTCGTCCCAGCTTTAATTTTCCAAAACCCATCTCACTGACGAAACAAAAGCGGCACCATTTCACGCGGTCCAAACCGACCGAACAATGCTTTTCTGCCATCACAGCGCAATTACCGACGAAACAACAAACATATTCCTTTCTCACTCACACTCGTGACATTCAGTATACGAAACAGTTCGCGCCAAATGCGGTGTCGACGCTGTGTTAGAGTGATGTCGCGCGCGGTCGTTTTAATTTTCGAATGCGGTTTATACGGAACGTTGTTTTGTTTGATTGCTCGGTTTTTTGAGAGAGTTTTTTTTAATTTTTGTGATTATTGACAGTGGCACAGGTGTGGGTGGGGTGCCGAACTTCAAAAGAGGTTGTAACAAAAATGAACATCGTATGAGACTCGAATAAATACTGTAAAATCTGGATGCATAATTTGAAAAACACTTTATATCAACGCTACTTTAAATACATTTTAAATTCTATATTTTTCATAAAAACTGGTAAAGAATCCTGAGACTGTTGTACAAATAAAAAGTGGAGACTAATTACTTTTACGCCCTTAATAAATCTACTACAAATAACTGTCACGAGTTCACCGTAACAATTCCGTGGCTAAGTATTGAATAATATCTCTGCTAGTCGCAAACTCGTAAACTGCTTAACTCGTAAGCGTTTGTGTAAACAGCAAGCGAGCGGTAACACAGGATTACTCGCATGGCTTCTAAAATCAATGCAAATCACACATCACTACCGACCAGCTACTAAGACCTCTATTACCCTGTACCGGATCTTAAAACTGCATGTCAAGATAAATTGGTAGTTTTCGCTATGCATCGAATAAATTCGTATTAACACCCGTGCATTTACAATCATCGAAACTTCAGTTTTTAGCACTTAAAACATTATTTGAAATCAAAATTCGAATGCTGTCAATGTTTATTTTGAATTAAATAAAGAACCGCCACAAAGCCGTTATTTTGAATCAATTCAAATAACTGACAATGAAGAAATTATATTTTTAAATGTAGATTAACTTTTTCTTAAATGATTGTATTGTTTTGACGTTAAACCCGCGCCGAAGCCAAATTCTTATTTGATGCTTTCGTCCCAGCATTTTGTATGATTCTTGTAAATACGCATAAGTTCCTAACCTTATTAGCCTATTGGACTCAATGGTTCATTAAAGCCAATTAGATAGTCACCTTGAGTCACAGCTAGCCTACGAATAACATAACTAGTACAAAGCGTTGCTTACTACTTAGTCGCTTCATTGCCTTAATTTGAACTAATTAGGAATTACCAATTATAGTTTAGTATTCATAGTCACACTGTATTGATAGACTTCTGGGCTATCAAGTCATAAAGCACGAACCTACTTCTGGTTTTTCCAAATCATTCGCGTAATAATAATTATGTAATATCACTCGCTTATATGGTGTGACAAAATATCGTGACGAATCTTGCATGTCTGAGATTTTCTCGACACTGCGGGTGGTATGAATCAAGTCAGAGCACTTTTAACCTCTGTGTCATTTACTGTAACACACTAAACATAGCTAATAATCAAAGCCCGGAGTAGGTAGATTGATTTTATGTACTTGTGTCACGAACTGTCATAGAAATCATAACATGGATACCTAAGCCTTTTTCCCGGGATTTCGTTTTAGTACTTACGGGATTGAATTAAATATTTTGAATGTATGGATTCTTAAACCACTACATATGAAATTTATAGAAAGCTAATAAAACATTTTAATTTGATTTATACATAATATTATAAAGAGAAAAGGTTTGTATTTTTGTAATGGATAAAGACAAAAACTATTGGACCGATTTTAAAAATTCTTTCCCCTTTGTTGTAAAGGTACATTTTCCCTATGTATTTATTATGTATGTACCACATAGATTACATTTTATCCTGAAAAAGTTTCCACGGGAATAACTATTACTCTAAGCGAAGCCGCGGGCATTTCCCAAAAGTAAGTAAAGCGAGTGCTTATATGTCTTCATCCTACACATCCTACATGTTCCTAACAATTTTTAAATTCCGGGGTTTTTTTTAAAAATCGGGATTCCGGATCCCGGAGGCATGTCCATATTATTATATACGTTTCAGGTTATTGACGCCAAATTAATCTACCTACCCCTTTGGCTTTGCTATTATTATATGACATGTTTGGACTGTCTCATTTTACTACATCGTACATCTATGAGAAGTAATTAGATCGAAGTTTATAGAATTGAGCAATAGAAATAAAATATTTAATATAAGTTTATCGTTTCAACTAGGGCTAAATGAATTTATGGCATAACTAACATTTTGTGTAAAGTCGGAAAGCTTAAAACAAATCAGTGTGGCTTAGCCGAGTAAGGATTCTTTGCGGCCAGAATCGAGTATAAAATGGAATCGGGACATATCCAATTACTGTTAGTCGATTTAATCCAAATACGAATCGTACAACGCCTTTGATTGGGCAATTTGTCGGATATATAATCAAATTCAAAATAAAGAAGGACGTTCTCAATTAATCTGTTCTTTTTTTTTTATTTTAACACTATTATAATAACCAATTTTGATCATTGTTTTTTAAGTTGATTTTCTATTCCTTCAACAATTTCCTTTCAAAATTGAAATTTCTTATTATTAATAATGATTTTTTTTTTATTCGTGATAGGCTTACGCTTGACCGCTAGTTTGCCTGATGTTAAGCGATACTGCGATCTACGATGGAGCGCGCTTGCCTAGAAGAAACCGATTCACTCGTGATTTAAAGACACCCAGATTATATCTATCAGGGAAGACCCACTCGGGAAGTGCATTCCATATTTCAGCAGTACGCATTATAAAATAATATAATAAATAAATAAATAAACGTCAAATTATTTTACTAAGTTTTTAATTGAAACCAGTAGGTACTTATGCCAGTTTGTTACAATAAAAATGAAATACCTTTTATATATTAATGTCACAGTTCTATTATGAGTCGTCAGGCGACGACTATGAGTACCTATGAGTATTTGCATACACTTATGTCCTGACACATGCTGAAGAAGTGCTTCTGTTATGTTATCAAAATATATCCACTACATACGCTAGCTGAACTTCAAACTTTACTAACAGTAACACCTTTGTTACAGAAGACTCAACAACCAACGAGGAAGGTTCAGCGGGAGGGTCTCCTCGCGTCCGCAGCCCCGCGCGAGCTACCACACCACCCTCCCCTTCTCGATCTTCACCCCGCTCCCCACGCCTCCATCCCGCCCTCTACCCTCAACAGCCCGACGTCCAAGACTCAGATCCTGACGTCGACGAGAGCGACGACTTCGATAAAGACGAAAAAAGAGATCCCAACGCGAATCTCGGAAAGAGAAAGAAGAAAACAAGGACTGTCTTCTCCAGATCGCAGGTGTTTCAACTCGAACAGACGTTTGACATGAAACGATACTTGAGCAGTTCTGAACGAGCTGGTTTGGCCGCGTCACTGCACTTAACGGAGACGCAAGTGAAGATTTGGTTTCAAAACAGACGGAATAAGTGGAAGAGGCAGTTGGCTGCGGAACTGGAGGCTGCGAATATGGCTCATGCAGCGCAGCGGTTGGTTCGGGTACCGATTCTGTACCACGAGTCGCGACCGACGTCCATGCCGCACGCGCCGATGCCGCTTCATCCCCAATTTAACGATGGAGTGGGAGGAGTTTACTTCCCGTCTCAAGCTCCTCAGCAACTCCAGCCGCACCCAGCGTCTCCAGTGACCTCGAGGGCTCCGCTGTCCAGCCTCGTGTAGTGTCCGCTTGAGCCCGCACGGGCGGATGACGGACATTTCTGAATGCGTAGTCAGTGCGGGATATCGTGTGTGTGTTATGCCAAATCGTTCAAATGTAACTTATGAATAAGTCGATATAAGAGTGTTAAGGTGTGTTCAGGGAGGGTTAGGAAGGACGATTTTTGAATAACATGGTGTAAGGTGAAGAAGTTGTATTAGTAAGATTTTGCTAGTGATATATATGTTTAAAAAATACCAGATTTAATGCACAGTGGCACAGATACCTTTATTTATTTAGTAAAATATGATGACAGGATTTTTCATACCATAATTTTTTGTCAATTTATATGCTGTTAAGCGTTATGCGTGTTCCAACGGACTGTAAAAAAAGTTTTTGGAAATATCCGATACAGTTCTTTTCGAATGGAACGAAGACACATTATATAGCTTGTCAGCTAACTTGTTGAATTAAAGCTAGTAGAAACACTGAAGGATTTTACTACCAAAGCTACAATACCATGAGCTCTAATCTTATCTGAACACACCCCAACCATTTTATTTACGTGCTAGATAAATAACAACGACGTAGTACTACGTATTAGATACTTCGTTTTAAAGAAATAAGATGTTTTAACTTATTTATGTTCCGGGCGAATTTTTTTACTAACAACTTGAAGGTTCTTGGCCCAATCTAGTCTTGCCTGATGGGCAAGACAAAAAGGGTCTCCAAGATAGAATATACACGTACAAAATAGTATATAAAAGTCAGACCCCAAAATAATACAACTATTTGACGTCCGATTAATATGTGAGGGTGGTAGCTAACGAGGGATCATTAGATCCCATTTTTTCTGGTGCGGAGAATCCTCATGGGCCGTCTATCACCTAGATATGGCAGACTCTTGGTATCGACTACGACTCTTTCCTTCACTTGCTCTTTAGTCAAGTCCATGGGATTGGATTGGGATAGATATTTACAAAACGCGTCTCAAAAAATGACAATTTTGTTCCGTTATGCATATACGTAGTACTACAGTTTTACCATAACTGTTATAGTATTTCGATTCTAGTCCCATAGAGTTCGTTTTACAGGCTCCTGGATAATTGGCGTATTAACAGTTAAAGCGGTGTTTGCTGGCAAAAAGTCTATGGTAAGCCGTCGTTGATAAAATATAAATAGTAAAATTGATTCGACTAATTGTTACGTACAAAGATCAATGTCAATCCATGTTGTATAATAATGTAAATAAGAAGGTTTTAAATCATTAATGTATTTATTTAATTGGCTATAAGTTTTGTAAATAAATAGCTATTGAAAGAACTGAGTATTAGTTTTTTTTTGTAAACGGTAGCGTTTGGTTGTAATAGTTATTTTTTAAAGACATTATAAAGTCTTTCTCTAGTCGCTGGTTAAGAAAAAATATTCGTTCTCATTTTGAATAATGACAGATCAAAGGAACTTTTTTTAAATACTTTTTTGTAATTTAGTTTTTAAAAGGTATATGGTTTGAACTACATACTATTTTTCATTAGAGCTGTAACTTTGTATAATGCTTAAAATTTGCTAGCTAATTCTTTCACGTTTCTTACTTCTTGTAAATTGGCGAATCATAACTTAATTAATGCAATATTATATTAAAATGCGATCCACAAACAAATTAAAAATATAACTAACAAATGCTCAGAGTTTGTAAATATTTTTAAGATATACATACAAATAAAACATGTTACTTGTTTGTAATTAAGTATTTTTTAAACCTCAGTGCTATAAAATATTTATTCAGATATATCGATTAATTTGTAATCGATTATTTTGTTTTTTAATTATAACCTGTGTTGCCATGTTGCTTCAATGTAATTCTGTAAAATTGCTAGCCTAAATAAATAATTAATTAAAACAATGCTTAATTCTAAAATATTAATGTTATTTACTGATAGTAGTTGAATGATCTTCGTAATTGTAATAATATGATTATGCTGAGGTAAGGCGGGAAAATAAAACGAGTATGCAATAACTGTGTCAATTATTTCAATTTAAAAACTGTAAAGGAGTATCGCAGTATCGCTTAACATCAGGCAAACTAGCGGTCAAGCGTAAGCCTATCACGAATAAAAAAAAAAGGAAATTCTCAATAGAAGGCCAGATAATGGTAATAGGCTAGTATTTTTCCAGGACCTAATATGAAAACAACCAATAATCCCTTAAAATAATAAAAAAGCAGCAAGCATAATTAAATTACATTCAGATCAGCGTTGCGTGCGGTTATCTGCCAATCAGATCGTCAGAATGGAGGGTAGCTAAACGTTGGCGCGCGCCGGTAATACGTCACTTCCCTGTTCCGCCGCATACTTCCGGTGTGGGAGGCGGTCAGGATGCGCAGCCTGTTTTACATTGCGGGTATTTTTTTAACGCTGGTAACATCCGGTCGCTGGGGAAAGTGTTATAGGATGGTAATTTTCGTATTAACATTCGACATGTGGGAATGTTGCGGGTCTTCGACGTAAAATGTAAGTAGATTTTCTATTTTAAATAGCATCATAACATTATTAATTTGACGGCACGTTTCGCATTGTGGCTGAGCGATCAGCATCTACGCTAAGTGTCGTGGATTCGATCCCCACACGGTTCAAATATTTGTATGGCCTGCAGGTAGTTGTTCCGCGTCTGGGCGTTTGTATATGTGAAAATTTGTGTTTGTAAAAGTATCCACGATACAGAAGAAAATCCTAGTGTGGGGAAGCATTTAAAAACATGTCATTGGCATTGAAACTTTACGTAGTAGTAAAAAGAACACAGTTATCAACGCGAAGTATTAGGTAGGTACTTCGATAACTATGTTAGCGGAGAATGATGGATGGTGAATATTGATTGATGGAATAATCACGCGCAGCTTAATCCACTGACCTGCGCTGGTCATATTGCCAGGAAACCATGCCTGGAATTATGGTAAAGTATTTTGCAGCTATCCACGTGAGTAAAATTCAGGCGCGCCTGTTAGACTTTGGACTACTGCAAATAAAAAAAATTATATGTAGGTACTAAAAAATATAAGTATTTTAGCAAAGTAGAAAACATATCTGAAATCAAATGATAGGTATTTATTTCTGTAAATAGATCTTTTAAAGACACTTTTATAAGTCAACTAGCTTTTTGCCCGCGACTTCGTCCGCGTGGAATAGTTACTTTGTTCCATATGAACTTTCATCCCCTATTTCATCTCTACATAGGTCGAAATTTATTAATTATTATCCCCTTAGAGGTGGAATTTATCAAAATCCTTTCTTAGGGGATGCCTACGTCATAGTAGCTACATGCATGCAAAGTCTCAGCCCGATCGGTTTAAAATTGACAAAGTTTCATACAAACTTTCATCCCCTATTTTATCCCCTTGGGGGTAGAATTTATCAAAATCCTTTCTTAGCGGATGCCTACGTCATAATATCTACCTGCATGCCAAATTTCAGCCCGATCCCTCCAGTGGTTTGGGCTGTGTGTTGATAGATCACTTTGTCAGTCAGTCACCTTTGAGTTTTATATATATAGATGTTTTAATTTTTTAGGTACTCGTACCTACTAGCTAGTACCTACCTGATCCTATCTGTCAGTAGATTTGCTTACTAGAGATAGGATTTTGACAGTAGCTGTATGGACCTAATGTCAAAATTCTATCTCTAGTAAACAAATCTCCGACAGATTTGTTATAGAAACTGGCCGTGGTTATAAAAACTTTTGATAAAAAATCAAGGACTTACTAGCTAATTAGAGTACTTACCTATAAGTATAAAAATTGCTGAGTTATACATTGCTACGCCTGGTTTTATTTTCCAGATTGGGTCTAAAATAGGATACACATAATATTAAATGAATTATCGGCGCAATGCATTTTTAAATTTAAAAAATGCAAACGCCTATGCTAATAATTGGTTATTTCAATGGCACATGGTAGTTACCTAAACATACCGGCGACCTGGGTACACATTAATACATCTCTGCCTAATCGCTCAGAGAATACCGAGGTATTACATTGCCCAATGACCTTGAGGATTTAGTCTTTGTGCTAGTATTTGTTAGTCACAGGCATTGCGGGGGTGCTTCACGCGGGGTGATAGTGAGGTTTCGGGTATGTCTTTATTATTTCAAAATATTAAAAGAAATAAGAAATTAAAAACAATACAAATTATTATTTAAGTCATTACAATTTTTTTGGTATAAAATTCATGACTAACTATTAAGCCGTTAAAGAGAAAAACTACAAATTAGGTTAAAAAAGGCCTATTTACTTCAATTATTATCCAAAATTGGAGCAAATCTATAAAAATTCGAAATAATACAATTTGTTTGTGATGACTCTAAGTATAACATATATTTTTTATATGGCAAATGCACATAAGGATTCCACTAGAAACTTCTTTAATGCTAGGGTGTTTTTGGATTTGAGCGATGTAATGCCCTTATGTATGCATTCTTATGCCATGTATTTTTTTAAGTAAGTACTCACCCCATAATTAATGAGGTAAAGTGACCTACTCATTTTATGAACGAATACTAAAACAAATAAAATTAAGTAATTTTCACTACCGTTAATTTATTATCTGATTAATAGCAGCCGTACAAGTTAATCCATTGATTACACTGTACATTTATTGTAATCAATATTAATTACTATCCATGATCGCCATTATCTGACCATTCACGGATATATCAATTTAATTAAGCGATTCGCAATATTAATTCGATTATTACCACTCGTAAAAAAGTTACAAACAGTCTGTTATGCCGCGTAAACGACTCGGTGTCACGAACCACCACCATTACCATAAAGCAATTTGGATTTTATCGTTAAGAAATAGAGATTACATTGGTTTATCACGACAATCCTCTAATTACCGTCATGCATCCCCGGAAACGGCACGCCATATTGTCATTTTGTATCTATTAAAATGGACCTTATAATTGTTACAGTATGATATCATTTCCGAAAATTTGCCTATAGTTTTTAATTGTGTCACACGTGTTTTCGGCGCGAGGGGAAGTGAACTTTGTGTGGATAAATTAAGAGGTTATTATTCATTGTTTCTAATTTGAGTGTACAGCGACATCTATCGCTTTATTAGATCAAGTTAGTGCGTCGTGGAATCTCAATTTAATTAAAAATGGTGGTATGTTTATCGCGCGATCGCGCGTGCTTGCAAGTGTTGCCACGCTCCGATTATCGTTTGCCGCGCGTCGGGGATTTTCGATGTTGTTTTTATCAACTGTCACTTAATTATCGAAATTGAATTTGGAACGTGCACGCGCCATGTTTGAGTTTTTATTAAGTGCAGCTGTTTCTTTGATTTTCATTTGCTAATGAGGGCTTTTGACGAGCTATGAAATAGCGTTTGTTATGACTTATAAGGCCCTTATGCCAAGGAGGTTAAAGTGCCATTAGTAAATAGAGGTATAATATTTTAAACATATTGGAATATGACCGCGAATAGATGGACGAAAAATAACATAACATACGTCTGTATTCTCATGTACACCCACAGTTCGCCGGTATATTTAAGTCCCATGTATATAGGTACCTAATAGGAGGCGAGCCTATTGCCATTAACCGGGAACAAAATAATCTCAAACTCCGAGCCGCAACTGAGAGTTATTAGAAAACTCAATCTGCTACGACTGCTACGCTAGAGGTCCTGGGTTCGATTTCAAGGTCAAGGAAAATGTTATTGCGTGATTTTATGAAATTTCCTATTAAATGAGACCGAGAATATAAGCGTGGTGCTGCGTTATGTTATAACAACCCCCTCCTTTGTATCAAATTTAGCATTTTTGGTGACAGACGAGTACAGGTGACATCTTCATGGACTACGCGTTTAATAACCGACTTCAAAAAACAGGAGGAGGTTCTCAATTCGATTGTATATTTTTTTTTATGTTCGTTTTAACTTTCGACTGACTGAAACGACTATGATGATTCTTTTTTTATTTGAAAGCTTCACCTGTGGTCCATTTGGTCCAGTTCCGACAATGGCATCCATGAAAAAACCATATAAGTCTTACGCATTAAGTATATGCGCGACCAATGGACGAATAACTCAATATTTAATTTCAATATACAATTTTACTCGCTACTAAAAATGTGGAAATAAAATAACTTTTATAACAAAAGCAAAGCCGCCTTCAAAAACATAAAAATAATGTTATATGCACAACAGTTTCGGAAGTCGTTGGCGAAAATAAAGTTCAAACCAAATCGAAGGTACCGACATCCGAAACTGTTGTGCACCTAACATAATTTTTATGTTTTTGAAGGTGGTTGTACTTATTGTTATAATTAAAATTATGGAATGCGGTTAGTATTTTGTTATGTACTAGCTTTTGCCAGCGACTTCGTCCGCGTGGAATAGTTACTTTGTTCGCCCGCGGTTTCACCTGTGTTGCCCCGTTCCTAAGGGTTGTAGCGTGATGTTTTATAGCTTGAAACCTTTCTCATGAATCACTCCTTTTCCCAACATTTCCCTTCACTGCTCTGCTCCTATTGATCGTAGCGTGATGAAAAGTATACTATAACCTGCCCAGGAGTATGAAGAACAATTGTACCAAGTTTCGTTGAAATCCGTCGAGTGGTTTTTGTTTCTATAACGAACATACAGACAGACAGACAGACAGACAAAAATTTTACTGATTGCATTTTTGGCGTCAGTATCGATCACTAATCACCCGCTGATAGTTATTTTTGAAATATATTTCATGTACAGAATTGACCTCTCTACAGATTTATTATAAGTATAGATTACCGGGAGGTATTAAAAAAATAAAAATATGTAGGTATGTACTCACCTAACATTTATTTTTATTTCATTTCAGTACACAATAACACACACAAAACTTAGTTAAAATACCCTTAATTACACCTAGCGCGTCATATTGTTTACATTCGCTTTTTAATTGCTTTTAAAGCGTCCAAAAAGTTCCACACTATCAATTAAAATCATGTTAAGAGGTAATTTACGTGAACTGTCAGTTATTGTAACAGATAACGAAGGCATAATGGCTGGTTCGATGTCACACAGCCCACGTTTCAAACAGTGACGGGAAAATACCGAACTAAAATTAAAAGTATAAAAAATATTTTATTTACGAAGATACTAGCGCCATTGATAATTACTTAATAACTTTGTCGCATTAAACGTGTTTGTATTTAAAACATGTAATTATTCAAATTTCGAACGGCAGATGCGTTTGTGAACGGTAATCGATTTTGTTCACCTACATGGCTAACGTTAATTTGTAACACATTTTAGAAATATTTTTGAACGTATGTACTTATTTTGAGCAGAATTATTAATTGCTAAAAAGACATTTATTTTAGCTTCGTGTCAAATTAGTCAAGATGGACAGTGTTATTTGATATATTGGTAAAAGGTGGTTAATTCAGTGTCTTTTTTTATTCCTGATAGGCCTACGTTTGACCGCCAGTTCGCTTGATATTCCTTAACATCAAGCGAACTGCCCTTGCATTACATCGCTCAAATAAAAAAAATACCCTAGCTTTAAAGAGTTTCTAGTGGAATCCTTATGTGCGTTTGCCATATAAAAAATATATGTTATACATAAAGTCATCACAAACAAATTGTATTGTTTAAAATTTTTATAAATTTGCTCCAATTTTGGATAATAATTGAAGTAAATACGCCTTTTTTAACCTAATTTGTATTTTCTCTCTTTAACGGCTTAATAGTTAGTCATGAATTTTATACCACAAAAATTGTAATGACGTAATTAACAATTTGTATTATCTTATTGTTTTGAATTTTTTGAAATAATAAAGAAATACCCGTAACCCCACTAGCACCCTGCGTGAAGCACCCCCGCAATGCCTGTGACTAACAAATACTAGCACAAAGACTAAATCCTCAAGGTTATTGGGCAATGTAATATCCATAAACGACACTGTCGTAATAATGTGTCTTAATAAAAGTACATAATATTAAGTAGTATTGTAAAAAGGATCCATAAATATTAGTTGCTGCTCCCAGTTCCACTTGCATTTCTTGTGGCATAAGCCTATGTCCCTCAATCTCCGTGTTGAAGGACTGGTTTGCATCCGTGATTCTCACTGTTGAAAACCAGCGCCAGGCAGCTCACCAGCACGGCGGTCTTGCATTTAGCTGAACAGACCACGGCTGTGCCAAAAAGGTCCATCTATTGGGACCTATAGGTGGACCTATTGGGCTGTGCCAATATTTTATTTTACAAGTTATTTTTTTTTGTTATACTGTGCAGTGTCCATGCATGACTGTGTCAATACACTCTTTTTCTTTCTTTCTTTCTTCCTATGTCCCTTTCCAAGGGTCAAACTATATGTATATCAAAACAACGGTTTAGGTGCATTGCGGGCAATAGCTAGTAATAATATAATATATAATAAATAATATAAATGTGAAAAATTCTATGAATATGGTTTTTTGCGGATACATACCTAGGATACTTTTTATCCAGGTTGCAACTAATTCTAATGGTAACTTAGAATAAATCGCAAGCAGAAGCTATTTGGTATATTGAATCCAGGGTCGATTACATTTTCGGAGGGTAACTTCGGACCGCTACGGAGTTAATGATCTGGGTAGTTAAAAAAACGTGCCTTGTGTTAATATCAATTAACGGAGTTAATGGTGTATGGAAAACAATGATACTGTAACAAATTAATGACGAAGTTAGATGCCCATTAATATTTAGATTATGTGTCAAACGCGGCCATTTTTTCTATACTGAACCACCTTATTGATCTAGGAGATGTAAGCGCAATTACTGAGTGTAAAGGCCTGGCTTCTATTCTCGGATCTAGCAAAGTATTATTAGATTTGTAGCGACACCTACCGTGCTACATACAAACTATACGGACAAGTCCTGAATCGCGCAAGTGAAGTTTGCATCGCAACCTGCATATATACAACTGCCCGACATCAACCGTTGGGCCGTGGCCCGCCAGGCAAAAACACCCGCCTGGTCGGAGGATCCTCCCTTTGGTGTGAGGGGCAACATACCTCGCCCCTCCACAGATTTTTCTAGGAATTTCTTAGTACTTCGCGGCTTGCAATTTTGATTTCTGTCCAGTTAATGGCAATAGGACTCACTCCATATTATAGGACCAAAACATACCGAACTATGGGCGTACATTAGTAGGTACACCTCTGCCTAACCTTCGGGGAATATAGGAATACTTCTTCTCTTTCCTTAAATAATTAGGATCGCAACGTGTTTCCTTTTAGCAGGACTTAAAGGAGACACAGGTGTGGTTACCTACTTAATGTATTGCCAAATCTGGCGCATGCACTACGATGTTGAAGGAATCTCGCAAGCATTTTGTTAATGTCTTGTAGATGAAAAACAAGCACACAGGCCGCTAGATGCTAAGTGATTTCACTGACTCCATTACCCTTCAAACCGTACCAATATCTAATGTTAGAACATCGCGGAGAGAATATTTACTGTGGTACCAACCCAGATGAAGCCAGAAGCTGAGTACTATTCTATTCAATTTTTTTAAAACGTTGCCCTACACTACGATTTTCTCCTGTATCGTGAGTGCGTTTACAAACACAAATTCTCACATACACAAACGTCCAGACCCGGAACAACTATCTGTAGATCATACAAATATTTGTTCCGTGTGGGGATTGAACCGACAACATGTGGCGTAGAAGTCGAGCGCTCAGCCAAAGAGAGTTCTCTCAAGGAGGCTCAAAAGGTTTGTAAGTTTCTTCATTGTATTTATCCTTCACTGTTTAAGCGAGTAATAATTATTATACGCATATTGTTTCCAAAAGTCAGAGGTAGGAGGAAGAGTATGTTGGAACTACTTACCTACCTACCTGAACTCGAGACCTGTCAGTTCATGGTCCTATCATTAGGCTGCCTGTCCATTGAAGCGGGCGAGCGAGCGAGGCTGCGGAGCGAAGAAATAAAGAAAGCTCCAGTAGACAGACCTTATTGGTAAAATTTCTCCGTGTCTCCGCTCCTCGGCCTCACTCCACTTCAATGGACAGGTAGCCGTAAGCTACCAATAAAAATAACACTATCTATATAACGTAATGTCTTAATACGTTTCTAATCGGTGGTTACTTACTTAACAATGATATATAATAGTTATTATGTAGGTATATAATATAGTAAGGCGTCAGCGGCATAACGAGCGGATGTCGTGCAAACACTGTGTTTACAATCGCCACAATTTTGCCCATCGTTAAGGGGGAGATCTTTTAGTTTAGAAATAAAATAATTTCGACTCTCAAGACCTCACATGTCATTATTTACAAAAAAATAATTAAAAAAATAGACACCGTGACATTAGTCGTGTTACAGCTGAAAGGATGTAAAAATTATACTTAGGTACCCATAATTTTTTTTCATAATTTATGGACAGTAAATTATGAAAAATATTAAAAAAGAAATTGTATTATAAAAAATAATTTATATTAAAAGACCAATCCTGCAAACAAGTCAGCAGGTTCTTAGAAAAAAGTTATGGTCGCTCAACAATAGCTACAATGCAGATTTTGATTGTATTTCAGGGTTATTTTCTATATATTAAATTGTTAATTCTATTTTTTCGATTAAAAAGTAACGCAAAGCTATACTAGGATAAACTTAAAAAAGCTATCTAACTGAACACAATATTAACATTAATAGAATAAAATTGAAATTGTGTAAATCGCAATTCAAAGTTTAAAAAACCTATCTACCTGTTTAAACCTAAGAGAGTATCTATGGAGTTCTTGCTGATAAGACATATAAGACCTTTGGAACCGTGCATGTAGTTTTTGACATTTCAAGGTCTAAAAACTCTAACATATTGAGTGTGCATAAAATTATGTTAAAAATCATAATTATGAATACCGACGAGTAAAGCTTCCCCTTAATTTCAGCGCTGTAATTTTCACCCACTTCTAATATCACAGAGTGGTTCTATGCGGCTCTTCGACGATCGAGCTATTACTGAACTATTAACTGTGCCATACACTAGCGTCAAGCAAGTCAAGACTTGTATGCAAGAATTGTCTGTCAATGTACTGATATTATTAAAAAGTGTCATAGGGAGCAAACAAGCAAGCCCCTTTGCCAGTGATGTAATATGACAGATGTTACCGATTCTTTGGTTTGCCTTTGGTTTAAGCCAAAAGCGCAGTCTATAGATGCCAGCAACACCAATAATTAATATCACTCGGGCATTGTCATTGCAAGACCTCAGTTGGTTAACCTCAGTTATTCGGTAATTTCACTGATTACTTAACCTTTAAAACTGAAACACAATATTTAGCGGCCTCATAACATTATAGCTAACTTTTACATAATTTAGTCCTAGAAATAGGGTTGAAAACCACTTTAAGGGTCCGGCGGAGCGTGAATTGCCCACAAAAACGTAATACCGAAATAAATCATAATCCAGACAATATTCTATCAAATTATGTTATCATTCGGATTTAAATACTGTTAATCTAGGTTCCTACGATCCTATTTCGACTGCTACTACTTCACTGAAATTAAAAGACCGGAAAATCGTGCCAAACTTGGTATGTTATCAAAAATTGCATTCGTTTACATTTATTTCCAGTGAAGTATTTTGGACGAAATAGGATCGTAGGAATCTAGATTATCAGTATCTAAATCCAAATGATAACATAATTTGATAGAATATTCCCTGGATTACGATTTATTTCGATATTACGTTTGTGAGAAAAAAACATTCCGCCGGACTCTTATGCTCTGTTTATTATTACTAGTCCAATTATCTCTCACTGTTGACTTAACAAAGCGATTACCAACTGTAATTTTGATCTATTTATCACAAATTATCAACTACCGCGCAATTGAACCCAATGCCATCAAACAAACAACGCAGAAGTCCGTTATTACGCCGCTATCTCGCGGTTAGATCACTAATTCAGCGATGCGCGATAATGAATTTTTGGGGGCGAAGCGTGCGCAAGCGACGGTCGCCGTTTTAGGGTTGACAGGCTTAGAAATACGGCTTGTTTTTTAGTTAAGTTTTAATTAATCGGAGAAGTCACTAGCGGTTATTTGCTAGATATTCATGTTTACTAGTTATTTTTATCTTAGATATAGTTATACAAGCTCGTTACTTAAAAGTACAACTACCTTCCTTCCTCATTTTAAGAAAATTGTCTAATATTTATTTTTTAACACCTGTTAACATTGTGGATAAACGAATTGAGTATTGAGTATAATAAAAGGTACATAATTATAAACAATATGTCATGGTTTACACGTTTTTACGAAAACATTTTGATTAAGATTTACCATTCTAAGTAATTATTTTATGATTAATCAGAATCAAATAACTGAATTGTTAAGTTAATTCGTAATAATAAGGTATAATTCAATGTTTCCTTTCCAGTTTTAAACTGAGAATGTTGCTAAAATACGCTAATGTTGCTAAATCATGTATTTTTAAAGAAAAAGGTTAATAATTAGCGATTAAATCGCAACCCGTTGTATTTGCCCCAAGGGTGAATTCTGTATTAAAATTAAGACAAATTCGGGGAATAACATATGGTGGGTAACCCTATCTAACGAAATTTTGGACGTATTTTAATTAAACATCCCGATAAAATTACAGGGTTAAATTAAAAAACATAATTTTGAATAATTTATGGAAGATCATCACGACACGTTTCCAGAAAAACATTATTTTTGATAAATAATTAATTAAACTTTGCATTTTAAGCGAATGTTTATATTTTATCTACGTTCAACATGTTTACGCTTGACGTTAATTTGATGCAATAAAATAATTAATTAATGAGTTATGAAATTTGGAAAGTGTAGGTACTTGCGTATTCACTAATTATTACATCCCATAAATTATGTTATTCCGTAATAAAGGTACTGTCGGTATTTCCGTTTAAATATTGTAAATGAAAGCTGTTTTATTTCTTTTAACTTTCCGCTGTATCTTGCCATGCAATTTCATCATTAAGTTGCGTATTTAATTTGTATACTATCTGAACTTACAATATCATCACACATAATAAAGGCCTTTGCTCACTGTTGTGACACAAATTAGCTATTAAGCATACATACATTCACGCTTTTTCCCACGGGCAGAAACAATAGACCGCCACTTGCTACGATTTCTGCATACTTCTTTTACTTCTTCCACATTTATCCATCTTCTCATACTATTAACTTTTAAGGAAACAGGAATTGAGGAACTTTGTGGCGTATCTTTAGAACTGATGGTCATCCATCAACCGGGACCAACTATTTATCTATATAACATTGGCGTTGCTGGTGTCTATAAGGCGCAGTGGCCGTTTACCATCAGGTGGCTCGTATGCTTATTTGTCATAATATACCATCATGCCTGTATTCCGATGGGTTGTACACCCACAGTTCGCTGGTATATTTAGGTACCATTTAATAGGGCGTGAGATTATTGTCATTAACCAGGCACCAATACAAATCCCAAGCTGCTACTGAGAATTTCATAGAAAAACCCAATACACTCACAACACTTTGCTCGACCCAGGATCTCTAGTGTCTTTCGGGGAGAGTCCAACATTAGACGTTCGCTGTTTGATTGCGGAGCATGCGAGAGCGATTTCCGTGATCTCATCACTATGTGGGAAGTGGCAGTGGTGGTTTAGTCGGTATGCTGGTCGGAGAGCCCGACACAATCGTCCCTCATCCCCGAAGTGGGGCGGCGCGCATAAGACGCATTTCCCCACCCGAAAAAAAAAGGTTTGGCGGTTTGGACCACTAGGTTAATGAGGCAGTTTGTTATCTTAGTACCTACTATAAACAAAATTATCTTCTATCTGAAGTTAAACCGCACGCACCAGCTGATTAATAAAACGATTAATATTCCTTACACGATGTTTTGGCCCGTGCGCGTATGTATTTACATATTTAACGTTGTGGACAGACAGGCGGACATATAAACATGTAATTAGACTTTAAATTAAGTCGATGTTACGATGCAGTGGGCGGCAACCTTAGCGTCTTGCTTTATAGTACGCATGGAACATTTCGCAGATAGCAGATAGATGAAAAATCACATGAAATCATTTCATTGTAAGTAGCAAAATAGCAAGTGTGCCGATAAATGATTTTGAAGTTTTTTTAGTGCCTTGTCATATTGAGACCATAGTTGTTAAGTCTCAACTGCCTCATTAGTTACAGTGGCTGTAGGCGCGTCTGCTACGCTTAGAGGTCAGAACAATTTTTTTAAATTATTAATTTCTTAGATTCCTATTTCAAAAAATATCTTAGCCACTATTTATCATCAACGTAAGCTACGGTAAATACAACCCAAAATGAATGTTATTTTACTTTCTGGCTGTTGCAACTCCGCTCGCTTCGCTCGCTCGGCTCGTGCATCTTGTGGTCACATTTCTAACCTAACCTCTATTTAAATTTCTTTCGTAAATAATTAAATACTTCTTTAATTAATTAAAAACGTAAAATGTTGGTGAGTTGTAAAATCCGCGGCTAACTTAGTAAATCAGTAGACAAGTAAAAATAATTGTTGTTCTTTATTTGACGCTTTCTTTGAAATATTTTGTTGGCGTTGTTTAAAAGACGTATTAGTTTATTAGAAGCTTTCTTATTTTCCCGTTGTTCGCTTATACATTCAGAGGTTGGATTCCGTGGTAAATAAAAAAAATCTGTACTTTGACTTATAATTCCACTTTTTTAATTTAAAATACTTTCACAACATCACTTTTTTCAATTTTCTTTTCATTACAGACCAAATACAGAAACAAAACAGAGAAACAATTAAGGGTGCGTTTCCACTAATGCGTAACGTATGTAAATGCGCGCGCGCCACAAATCCAATTACGTCCGGATCGCGATGGCGTGATAAGAATGTGCTCATCCACTACGCTGGTTAGTATGCAGCTTTTTATTGGATGATTAATTAAGTGGTTGACGTTTGGAACATAAGTTATGCGCCTTAAATGACCATTTATCAATCATCACGAATTCTTATCGGAGTATTTTGAATTTCGAAGGATCGCTTGGTAAGTGACAGTACAAGATTTTGTTTTAAGTTTGAGGCTGTCAGCTAGGAATTCCTAAAAAGCAATCTATGTATGAACAATATTAATTGTTGACTTTTAAAGAATATAAATTCAGATTCCTTTAGCTTCTAGGCAAGCACGCTCCATCGTAGATCGCAGTCTCGCTTAACATCAGGCGAACTGACGACCTAGCGTAAGCCTATCACGAATTAAAAAATACTTAATTTTCTATGATGGTTGATGAATCTTACTTTAGGTATATCATAAACAGTAACATAACAATACGCTTGTATTTCCCAAACTTTTAGGCAGAGGTGTATGTTGGTCGGTTTGTTTATGTCCCCTGTAATAGGGGGCGAGCCTATTGCCATTAAATGGACTCAATTCAAACTGAGCCGCTATTGAGAATTTCATAGAAACATCCAATAACACTAAGCAGTATTTGTGCGAATCAAACACAGGACCTCTCTCTCCATTGGACTCGTGAGGTAGGTAGGTACCTTACTTAAATATAATCTCAATATCTTAAAAGTTTCTAAAGCTCGCATAATACGAAAATATAAAAAGTTATCGCATCTAGATCGATGTTTTTAAACCCGCGGTGTCAAACTGGCGACAATAAGCGGCCATCTTAAAAACATACGATTCTAATTTCAAAATGCAATGTGCAAAGTACGGCTGGGAGAAAGTACCGAGGTAGCTTTTTCTACGATTACAAAGGAATCTCTTACAGCTTGTTTCTAGCAAAATTTTTGTTAGGGGTGTTTCGAACATAATTTGTGACAAATTCTAAATATCTAAATTAGCTTGACACGTTACAACGGATCGTATAGAAAATAGCTGTACCCATTGCGTATGCACAAATTACTAGGTAATAAAGTTATTTGAAATTGATTAAGATACTTTGAAATTCCCACATTTATTTTGATTAAGTTCTAACTTCTAATCACCAGAAGAAATTAACTCAACATAAATTATTCATACCAAGTTCCTAATTATCGTCTTATTAGAGCAACGTTATATATCGAAATTATTAGAATATTGCCACAACAATAAAATAAGCAAAAGCTTTTGTAACCAAAGTATTTATTGTAGCGGACAATAATTAGCACTTTGTTTAATAAAATTTGATCGTTTTCATTTAATTATTCGCGTGATAGACTGATATTTGATTAATCGCTTAATTGCATACGATCATTGATGATGCTATTTATTGTGAATAATTTTCCATTAACTGTCATTGGAAATTGTTTAAAAATATTATTTATAACCTATAGTCGAATAATTGAAATCAAATGTATTGAAGATGTAATAAGCGCAGTAGTTGAAAGATAAAAGCTATGATTGAGGCGTGTAATGGACAACACACCAGGTAAAAATAATAATTATTATTCCGATAGCAGTAAACAAATGTGAAGTGGATACCTGACGTGGCTTCCTGGAACCTAAAGAAATATCAAGAAAGGAGTTTCTTACTATGAAAACAAACTTTTTTTAGCGGTGAGTATCCGCAAGTATTTCTAAACGATGACAATAGAAACAAACCTATATAATAACTGTCTACATTTTCTGTTACGGGCGTTACAGAAAATGTAGACAGTTCTTATGTAGGTTTCAATTTTTGTATCAAAAAGTTTAATAAAAATAAATTTCAAAAATACAAATGATACAAGTAATTTCTTGGTGCCATACCCAAGAGGGAGTGTCCAATGACACCTCGCTGTTTTGAAATAAGAACGCCGCGTTCGCAATTTGAAACTACGAATTACATGTTTAAAAAACGTAGGGAGCCGTATTTTTCTTTTTTGCTTATATTTAGTACCACAATAAACATGCGTTTATTTTAAACATATTTTATTCTAAAATGAACTTTATTTCAGCTTAGATAAGTGATGTTGGTTTTTTGCAGGATCGTAACAAACAACTTTGTCGAATTATACAAAGCCGTTTATTTTTCCTTTTGTTGAGTATTAACGCGTCGATTTGGGCGTTAAGTTCCTTTTTTGAAAAATGAATAGGTAAATAGTGTTGGGTCGTGTTACAAAGCTTCTAAATCATAGATATTTAGTCGATTATAGATTTAGTAATACTATTCTAATGATCATTGCTATAAGGTTTATTTTACCGTTCGCTTGTGATGTTTTAAAACAAATTGTAACTCAAAAGCTCCTTTATGGAGTCATTGATTGAAATTAGAAACGAATCACTTTATATTTTAAAACGCATTAAGTTTGTTTTTTATTTGACGATTCAAGGTTTCTTTTTTGGGAGTCATGAGAAGAATTGTGTGTCGATTCTTTTATTCAAATCATAGCTAATCACACTTTATAAGGTATTATTTCTTGACACCTTAACCGACATTGACTACCTGGAGCGAATTGTGAGCATAAACTTTTGTATGTACATTTATTTGTAATGAAAAAATGATCAAGGCTAGACTAACGTTAAGTGATGATGAGAATATAATTTTATATATTTTTTAAAATTTTAGCTTCCCTTATACAAATAACATACCATTACGCCTGTATTCCTCAAAGGGTTAGGCAGAGGCGTCCTAATGCACACCTACAGTTGCCCGGTATGTTTATGATCCCATATAATAGGGGGCGAGCCTATTGCATAAACCGGGCACAAACTCCGAGCTGCTACTGAAAATTTTATAGAAAAACCCAATAACACTTTGCTCGACCTGGGAATCGAACTCAAGACCTCTAGCGTAGCAGACACGCTCAGGACCACTAGGCTAATAAATATATGAAATAATATGTTATTAGTTTTAGTATAGAAATACAATACAGGACTGCCTCATTAGTGTAGTGGTCCCAAGCGCAACTGCTAAGCTACGGGTTTCAGTTCAGTAGCAGGTCGGAGTCTGAATTTGTGCCCGTTTAATGGCAATAGGCTCGCCCCCTATTACATAAACATACCGGCGAACTGTGGGTGTAGGGGAGACTCTTGTACCTTGGGACACTTTTCTTTAAATCTCCATAATTTAAGTTCAGATTGATCCATGTCTATGAATGTTGAAATTCTTATTAACTAGCCAATAAGATCACAATATTATAAAGGAACAAACGACTTACTACGTTGTATTAATGAGAAAATGACGATTAATTATTTTAAGAAATTTGTCCCAAGGTACAATCATGGCTCGTACCTTGGGACTCTAACATTTGTACCTTGGGACACATTTTTGTGAAATTAAACTGTCGACATATTAATTTATTTCTATCAGCTGACAAAAATGTTATATATCTCGCTAATTTAGATATTAATGGGCAGCTGTTAAAGTTGTTTAAAACACTGAAAATATAAGAAAAATTATCTAACCAGAATTTTGTAGTAATTAAAACAACCATCGTTAGAAAGCTTATTTATAATCATTTTTTATTAGATAATTAGTTAAACAAACAAACAATAACAAAACTACTGGTTATTTTTAGACTTAAGACCGCATTTCTGACAGTAATTTTCAAAACAGGTGCAATCTTCATGTACCCATAAACGACAGGTGACACACTGAATCCAGTCTTCTGTGCTCGAAGTAGTGAAATAATTTTCACCGCACCCTACACAATTGTTTTCCTCATGAGCGTCATCACATGAATCATCATTCTCTAAGATAAGTTCAGTTTCATCCTCAGAACTACTGACTTCGACTTTTTTCTTAAAAATTCGCTTTTTGACCGATTTAGTTTTTTCTTTCACTTCTTTCTTTCTTTTTTTAGCAGCTAAAAGCTCCAACTCCTGTTTTTCAGGAGTATCCGTTAAGACTCTTGTTTTACCTTTTCTGTTTCTATTAGTTTTGTTCTTACGTGGTGGGGCTTTTGGAAAAGGACGAATGACTTCAGGGGACATTAGGATATGTTTGTCTGTTTCTAAAATACCAGTGGATGTAGATGGAGCTGGAGATTCTATAAATACTTGGTTATTGTCAGTTTGTTGTTCAATATTGACAGATTGTGATGGTCCAGGTAAAGCAATATTTTGTTGTGTATCAGCCATATCCAAACTGATGTGCGCATCGGGGTCAGCAACTTCATAAGGCCTATCAGTAACATATGAGCTCAGGAACTCATCTTCACCAAAAATGTTGTCATTGAATGGCCATATTCCTGCAACTTTGAATCCATTTTGAATGTTGGATGGGGTAAAAGCTAATGGAAAAGCAGTGCCAAAGCATTCAGCGACATTATATATAGTGAGGGGAGTTCCAGGATGTTGCAGAAACCAATCGTTGCAAGCTTTGTTGTAATATTTTTTTAATGGGCCAAATACGGTTCTGTCTAAAGGCTGTAACTTGTGGCTGGTGTGAGGAGGGAATGTGAACATTATTATACCATTATTCTTGGCCAATTCTATAATTTTAATCGACATGTGACTTTCGTGATTGTCCAGTATCAGGAGCACTTTATTGTCATTAGTGGGTCTAACATGTTTAATGAAATGGTTTAAAAAATCCTCAAATTTATCGCTATTGGACCAGCCACTGGGAGTTGCAAGCCCCAAAGTCTCAGGAGGAGCACCATTAATCATGTGGGTCTTAAAATGCACTCTAGGAAAAATCATGCAGGGAGGAACAGAATTCCCAAGCGCATTCACGCATGCAATAATAGTGACATTATTACCTCTCTCCGCTGAAGTGATATTCCCCACTTGTTTCACTCCTTTTGACGCTAAAACTTTCATTGGCGTGTGCACTGTAGATAATCCAGATTCATCTACGTTATAGATCTTTTCGCTTGTAAAATTGTATTTCAAAAGCAATTCCTTGTATTTATCAAAAAACAAATTGACATTAGCCTTATTAAAAGCAGTAGCACGTGCTAAGCTCGTTGCTTCTGGTTTTCGCAAACTTAGAGTCTGATGCCGTTTCATAAAATATTCATAAAATGTCTTACCAGCTTTTTTATTTATGTCCCAAGCACTTGGATATGTTTTTTTCAAAATTACTGCGTATTCAAATGCTAATTTTAAAAAGTCATCTTTGCATATCCCATAATGAAACTTGGATGCCTTTAAACAATATTTTACCAATTGCTCTTCTTCTTCATCACTAAATACTCTTTTGACAGCATTCTGAGGCTGATAGACGACCTCAACGTTTTCTTTTTCTTTGTTTTGCTTCACGTAACGGCCTATTAAAGATTTTGAAACATGGAATTCTTCGGCAGCTTTCCGAATAGATAAACGTTTTTGAATGACCATTTCAATTGCTTTTTTTACATTTTCCTCACATGGTTTTGGCCGGGTGACTTTATTTTTACTTCGCGGCATCTAGAAACATAAAAACAAACATAAAAATGTAAAATGAAAATTAATTGTGAATAAAAAGCAAAGCCTTGTACCTTGGGACAGTCCCAAGGTACAAAAAATTCACTGTCCTGAGGTACAAATTTCAATTGTATAAAAGAAAGTGGGGTTATAATTTCTAAATTACGGAAATCTATTGAATTGAAATAAAATACACAAATACGAATATAGATAACAACTAATTGTATCATAATTAAACGACTTACCTTTAAATATTTCGATTTTAACACAGATTTAAGTGGATTGTGAAAAAAAAAATCGGACGAAAAAATCACACAGCATGCCACATCTAAACAACAACGCAAAATGGCCGACTTTACTTGATGCATCCTGAATGTTTATGTGAAATGGTTACTAGATGTCGCTAGTTACCCCTTCTAGATGCAATATTTTTGATTCAATGAGCTTGTCCCATGGTACAAGGTGTCCAGAGGTACAAGGATCTCCCCTACATGTACACCTCCGCCTAACCCTTCGGGGAATACAGGCGTAATGGTATGTTATTTTTAAAAATACCTCTAAAAAAATGGTTCAATTTTTATATCACCCCGAATTAATCGAATGCAACACGAATATTTACTTACCATTACAATAGTGATGTTCAGTATATCCGTTACTACTGATAGTCGATTAATAGTGACGTATAATTAGTTACTAGCATTAAGGACATTAGGCAGAATGACAACAGTCAAATGGGGCGACATTTCCACCTTTAGTTTAATTGTTACGTCACTGACATCTGCTTGTTTTTTTTTATTGGAGATAGTGAAGTAAGTTTTATTGAGTTAGCGGGTTTGACATAAATTTTATTACTTTACGGATATTGTAATGTCGTAAGACGCGAGTAAGTTTAACATAGAACTCGATTATTTTTCTATTCAGAAGAATAAAAGATACATTTTTGAACAAAACCATCTTGTGTAAATGACATTTTATGTCAATTTTTTTCTATAACGGTACTAGATAATTAATCTATAATCCAATTTAATATTATAAATTTGTCTGCCTATTTTTTTGTTGGGTACGTTTTCGTACCTAAACCGCTGCACCAATTTTGATGAATTTTAGAGAGGTATAGAGATAGATTACCATCTTTTGTCTCAAAAAGTTCATTGAGATGCGAGTGAAACTTCGTGCTATAGCTAATGTTTATATTATAATTATTATCCGTGATTTAACAGCCTCGATGATCGAGTGGTCCTAAGCGCGACTGCTACTCTAGAGGTCTTTGGTTCAATTTCAATTTTCGCAAAGTTATTGGGTTTCTGAAATTTTCAGTAGCGGCTCGGAGTGGCAATGAGCTTGCTCCCTATTACTAGACCTAAACATACTGGCAGACTGCGGTGTATATTGAGTACACCTCTGCCTAACCCTTCTGGGAATAGGCACAGACGTAATGGTATGTTATGTTATGTGTTTGTTATCCTTGATTTCTTCTTTAAACTGCACCTCTAGCATCCTTGTTTAAATATCACCCTTTAACGTATTTATGTAAGAACTAATTTGCGATATGTTACGAAATAAATGTAGGTACAGAACATGCAGGTACGCTGTGTCATTGTCACTGTCGAATATTATATCGCTTTTAATACCAAGCAACATTAATACAAAATTATTTTATCTCTAAGTAAATGAATGGTCGATTTTTAACAATTAATGCTCGTTCGCTGGGACATAGGGCATTAATTCTGTCACCCCTCTACACTATACACCTATGTGCGGTGTGCGCGATACCACTAGTAGTTGAGACTTGGGAGAAATTAATATTAAGATTCCGGCGGACCGAATTTCTCTTACAAACGTAATACCGAAATAAAAAGTAATTCAAACACAATTAAATGAAATTCTGTTATTATTCGGATTCCGATGCCGTTAATCTAGGTTCCTACGTTACCATTTCATCCAAAATACTTCACTGGAAATAAATGTAAGCGAATGCAATTTTTGATATCTTTATCAAGTTTAGAACGATTTTTCGGCCCTTTATTTCCAGTGAAGTAGTAGTAGACGAAATAGTCTCGTAGAAACCTAGATTAACGGTATCCAAATCCGAATAATAACATAATTTGATAGAATATTGTCTGGATTATGATTTATTTTGGTATTACGTTTTTGTGGGCAATTCAAACTCCGCCGGACCCTTAAGAATTGAAATAAAAAGAGAACGAGTAGGTATGCATTGGTTGTTAGTAGAATGTTTACTTGATTTTTATTTTGCTGCGTAACATACGCAAAATATATACTAATACTAGCTGTTGCTCGCAGTTTCACTCACGTCCCAAAAAGATTAACATAAGTCCGATTCTACGCGGCATATTAAGATGAAACCTTCTAACAATACATCGGTGAAAACAGCATTCAATTCCATGCAGTAGTTTTTGCGTGATACGTGCACAAACAGACAGACAAAAATTCTAAAAATTATTATTTTGGCTTCTGTTGCTCTAATAAAGACCCCCCATTTTCTTTAATATCTATAATGTAATGTACACACATCGGCCTGTTACAATTTTATTCTAGGTACTTAAAGATAAATACTATCAAAATGAAATAAGGCAAAATTTCGGTTTGAGGTACAAAGAAGTCAATATTGATATAGAAATTCTTTTCTATATATATAGGCAGAGAAGTGGTTTAGGCGCTACGTACATTGATGTTGGCCAGCATTGTAACAATTAGATTCTTATAAACAAGTCAATAATTTAATTTTTGGACACCACTATCCACTCGAAATGCTCTGGATCAAATCATAGTCTATTATAGTGAAATATGAGACACTTTCTGAAACAAAAATGCCTAAGTTCAAAGTCTTCTAAGCAGCATGATATAATTTATCAGTTAAAACTAAATGAATAAAGCAGTTACGAATGGTCAAAACACTCCGTATCTAATTGTAATTTTATTTAAATGGCGACGTGCGCGGGTCGCGTGCCCTACATTAGGGGATGATATTTCAAACGTTGTAGATACATATCTTAGCCTACCCCTCAGAGTGCATGCGTGATGATATTTTAATAAAAGTTGCTTTTTAGTTAGCAGTTTATAGATGCAGTTCTTGGAGTCAAATCAACTAATACGATTACGATATCGATTGACAATTACATTGGTGAATAATCGACTATCAGTGAATTAAATTTGACATTTTAATTTTAAATTTTTAGTTCGCGATTCGAAAATTTAAATTTGGAAATAATAATAAGTAAAAGGAAACATTTCGCTGACTTTTTTACTACGTTAGGCCAAAGGGATATTCGAATCGTTAAATTTAAAAAATATATATAATTCTTTCTGTTTATACGCACTGGTAGTACGCCTCAAGCCGATCGGACAAGCCCCAATTTTAAGGTAGGAACGCGCATTAATCCGCGCTCAAAGCCGCCGTTAATAACGTTACTTTGACTGCGCTACTCAGTTTTTTGCTTCCCATTCGCTGGGGGAGTACTGGGGAGTACTGGGGGGGTGCTGGGGCACTTTTTAATTCTTTTAACGCTGGCTCGGAGGTGCATGTGTGATAAGAGGCATTTACACTGGGCCGCGAGGTGGTCACGAGCGAATTCCAGAGCCCTGAGGGCCAATTCCGATAATTTAAAATGTTCAAACTCCGATTTCGATAATACTTTAGTGTCGTCAATGTCTAAAATAAAAAACAAAGTTAACCTTAAAAAGGTTATAATTTTATTATCGTAATGGAATCGTAAATTGATATATTAAGATATTCGTGATTCTTAAGACTACGACTAGACGTATAAGAAGCGTATAAACAAATATATCTTGAGATTTTATCATCTCAAGATATATTAAAAACCTCTCATATAAAAGTCTAGCGGTCCCAAGCGCGACTGCTACGCTAGAGATCCTGGGTTCGATTCCAAGGTCAAGGAAAGTGTTATTGGGTTTCTCTATGAAATTCTCAGTAGTAGCTTAGAGTTACTATTTGTGCCCTGTTAATAGAAAGTTAATAGAAATAGGCTCGCACCTATTACATGGGACCTAAACATACCTACCGGCGAACTGTGGAAGTACTTTTTTACATCTCTGTCTAACCCTTCGGAGAATATAGGCGTGATGTATGTTTTATAAAAGTTTAGCCGCGACTCGGCAAATAAATTAAAAAATGGAACAGAATTGGTATGAAATTAATTGCTAAGTAATTTATCGTGAACTTACTCGAAGGTGTTCTTCGGGGACTTACTTGGTTGGGTTAAGTTATTTTGTATCTACCCTATACCTACTTTTATATTATTGTTTTTTGTGTCTCTGTACGCCAAATATTGTATTAATTTAGTCTTAAATTTCTCATATAAGTGAATGGTCATATTCTTTTGGTATCTTTAACCTCAGGTGAAGAAATAGGCCCTCTATTTATTAGTCGTAATATAATAATAAATGAAATGACGATAGATACACTTAACAAAAATGGTACCTAGTATTTGGGAAACTTCCAAACATTGGAAACACTAAATTCGGGAACAGCCAGTGAGAAAGCATCTTCATTTACTAAATATGATATAGGGATGTTGAAAATATATCGATAATAGTAGTTAATTTCACTTTTTTTAATGGTAAATATAGAGGTTCTATTCCTAACAATAATCAGTTAGTAAAAACATAAACGCTTTAGAACACCACTTAAAAATATTCTCCACAAGTATTGATGAGTGTCTTCATTTCAATTTCAAAACAACCTATAATATTGTACTGTGACGTCAGATTAATGGGTAAGTCAGATGGGAATCTTTCTCTCACTCTCGGAATTTAAGAAAATTGCGTAGGATATGTGAAGGATACCCACTGGAAATGAATTGATTTCAGAGGAAGTGATTAATGAAGCAGCAAGCGACTGTAATATGCTTCCACTTATCCCCGGATAAAATATCGATAAAATTTCATCGACGCGACCCCATCACTATAAGCCGAGATATTTTCGCATCAGGCCGGCGTGGGGCCATCGTATATCATTTTTATCATTTTTATTCAATCCTTTGCCGAAACCGTACTTTCAGGCGAACTCTTTTTAATTCGTTTTACAATGATAACTGCGGACTGCATGCTTTTTTTGTTCAACATATATTACTTTGGACTGATTCTATGGCTTCGTTGTGTTGGCACTCCTGTTATGTTCGGAGTATTCGCTGGAATACAACTGACGTGACCTTTGTTATAGCCTGTAGCGACATCTACCGCGCTAAATACAAACTAAGACGGATAAATCCTGAATCGCGCAAGTGAAGTTGGATATGTTTTGCCCAGGCAACACACCTGCCTGGTTGGTGGATCCTCCCTTTGATTTGAGGGGCAACACACCTCGTCCTTCCATAAGCTCATAGAGCAGATGGCTACTGGGGAAAAAAGGTTCTCTAGTGGATGGTGACGACACGATACGCGTAGCGGTTGAGCGATCGGCTTCTGCGCCATGTATTGTGGGTTCGATCCCCACACGGAGCAAATATTTGTATGATCTAAAGGTAGTTGTTCCGGGTCTGGGTGTTTGTATATGTGAGAATTTGTGTTTGTCAACGCACCCACGATGCAGGAGAAAATCCTAGTGTGGGGCAACGTTTTCTTAAAAAAAAATTAAAAAATACCACTGCATCGAAAAACGTAGTGTGGGACGATCTCCAACAGAATGGACGAACGACCTAATGATGGTCGCTGGGAGTCGTTGGATACAGGTGGCATATATACTTATGGAAGTCTATGAGAAGGCCCTTTATCCACAGTGGACGTTTTTTTATTGATATGATGATGACCTACGTTATATTAGGTATACTTTATCCTTTTTCTATCAATCAATCAATCAAATCAGCCTATTGCCGTCCTTTTTCTATAGAGCTATGTATTTGTTGACTACATTATATACATTATAAGATTCACTAATATGGGTTTCGTATGAGAAATAGTAAAATACGATGTATAGAATAAGGCAGTCTGTAACAAACGGTCTTCGAAATTTAAATATTCAAACTTCAAAGCATCGAATACCGCAACATCAACGGCATTGTACGTCAAACGTAAATATTCGTTATGCAGTCATTACCCGTATCCCCGTATTTATGGGCAAGCGTGACCGTGCTGACGCATAAACGCGTCGACGGGCGCACACGTCAGGTTTTAGAGAGAGATATGTTTTTTGATTAGTCGATTTTCAGACTAGGTAACATGTTAAGATCATAGGTGTGTATTGTGCTTATATGATTGTGATTTAGTGACAAGTATAATGAGAATAAAGTCTGCATTTCGACTAAATGGTAAGCAAGCAAGCAAAAATGGTACCTTTTATTTATTTTTTAATGGTGATTAGCCAGTGAAATTATGGAACACTGAAGTCCCTAGATGTCAAAAAGTTATGTGTGGTACTGCTACGAGAATAGCAGCGGTAGTCATTAACTAATGCTGAACTTTTTCTAGATTATTTAGTACATGTGTATTATCAATATTTCTCTGGAGTATCGTACAATTTTATCTTAATATACATACGTATAATAAATAATAAATATTATTCATAAATAATATACACAATCAGTTTTATAACAATACAATCGATAAAATCAACAAACACCATCTAAAAAAACTTAAATTTTGCTCGCTAAAGCAGATTATACCCCAATCTTATATTATCATAAAAAAAATTCTGCCGCCGTTTTGAAAACCCATAGACAAACAAAATAAAACTAATACCTCTAGAAAACAATTGCATTCAATATAAGTAGCAATAGCAGACGCCATAGACAAAAAAAATCGTCTGAACTATAACAATGGCGCCCGACTTGGACCGACAAAGGATCAGATCAGCATAAAGATAAAATCATATTTTTCATGCCATATTCGTATTCTGGTGTGACTTATGTGATGAGAGGTAGCGGTTTGATATTCTGGTATTATATAGAAAAAGTTTAAGTCTAACATGTATGTAAATAAAAATCAATTGCATGTATGGAAGTTCATCAATTATTGAGGACACTAAAAAAAATTTTTTTTTTAGTGTTAGTAATCATAATTGTCAGGACAAGGTTTGGTATGAAAGATTTTTCTTCGAAAATGCACAGGAAAGTTCGGAAATTTGGATGCGTAAATTACGCAAGTGAAGCTGCGTACGAGTCGCTAGTTATTTTATAAAAAAACGAAGCAGATACTTTATCGAGGCGTTGAAACAGGTAATGGTAACGTTCCTTATTAATTTATTAGTCAATTATATAAATTTGGTGTTCGTATTTAACGGACACATAATTTAAATATTATGATTTGCCATGGCAAAATGTGCCTCATTCTGGTTTATTATTGTGGCTGTTTGAAGTTGTAATACCTATTATTCGAATAATAGATGTAATATTATTAAGTACCTATAGCTCTCGGTACTATCGCAACGGAGATGTAATATCTACATATTATTATGAGCAAAATTTGTAAGACTTTATAAAACATAACATTTTATTTCAAAGTCAAAGTCAAAGTCAAATCTTTTATTTCAAATAAACTAATGGTACAGGTACTTTTGAATTGTCAAACTAGGTGCATTTCTAATTAGATGACAATAAATATAAAATATAATTTTCAATGATTATCCTGTCTTTTCATATTTTTCTGTCACCCGCTTCGCTACCTATCCTGCTACATTTTCCGCTTATGACTTACTCCAATATCTGAGGGAGCGTTAAGGGTGCTTCACACGAGTTATTAGCCCTTTTGTGAAGAGCTCTTATGTTTCACGCACCGATGCCGACGGCCCGTGTGGTGGTTCTTTGTGCTCTTATGTCCAGGGAATAAATAAATGGTATCGATTGCTAATGAATACAGATTCAAGTCTGGCGGTTGCGTTTTGTTGAGTTCGTTTAATCGTGGCGTATTTGTGGTCTTGCTAGCATTTGTGGTTGATGATCACTCGTCAGCAACATAAATAATAATTGGTTTAGTGTTTAAATAGATAGACCTCATTTTTGTCCCGGAGGCAACATTGAGGTGAAGAGCAAGCCCATTTTTAATAAAAAAATATATTTTGTGGATAGAATACAAATTAGAAGTAAATATTTTTATTGAAATTTATACTTACATTATTTGCGACAACAACAGCATGAGCACTAAATTCCTGCCAAATATATATTATAGTTAATTATTTAAAGAAGGACGGGTAAAATTAGCTACCTACATAATTATTATGTTTATCAGTAACTTAATCTTATAAACCAGAGCCACTAGGCATATTATTTAAGTAACTTAAATGTTTTAAAAAATCAACATTTCCGCATGATTTCTCAAAAAGCACCGAAAATTGAACACAATAGCTCCCAAAATAAAAACAACCATATCAAGTTTAAAATAAAGAACAGTTATTGGCTACAAAAAGTCTATTGTAAACTACAAACGTAAAATAAACGGATTGAACGCGGCTAATTTAACAGAACTGGAATCAATGGCGCGTAAAATTGCAAATTTAGTCTACGGTCGAAAGATGGCCGGCTGTCAGTTGGAGGAAGCGCGCCAAAACCCTTTGGGATCTGTCAAATGTTAGCAGATGGCGGTAATTTGCAATAATAACGATTTGTTGACGATTCTATTGTTATTTATTGTAGTGTTATAATTGTTTGGACAAGATAAGTGTATGTGGATGACAATTATTGGATTTACAATACCTCGTTGTGTATTTAATGACTTCGTATACTCTTGAGATGAAATCACAGGGTCAGTGACAGCAATGAATTAGGAAAATAAATTGTATGCTAAGGGAGAATAGAAGTAGGTAGGGTTTATTTAAGGCTGTTAGAAATATCCGGGTCAGTAGATAAGCTGTAATCTAACATTCGAAACGAATAATAAATAGAAAACAAATATGCAGTAGTAAACAAGCTAATTAATAAATCTATGGTGCGGTGACTGACTGTAGCTTCGTTTTATAATACTACTGACGTTTAGCCGCCGTTGTGTTTATGGTTATGTTGGTACCAAAGTACATACTACATAATTCATACAAAGACAATATTCATGCCATATTTTTGTTAAAAATAGCAATATATATTAATCTATTATTTTTATTAAAAACAGACATATTAAATAATTGACCCACATTAGCAAATAACGCTAAACCCGACCCTAACAATAATTACAGTGGCACAAAAAAAAGAAATTAATTAAAAAATAACTCTGCTATCAGTTACATTGTTAAAAACCCGGCGCGTGCACACATACCTAGTTAAGATAACGATGAAAAACGTTAAAATAACCTAACAATAACGATGCGAGTACTCTTTGAAGTCATTAATTATCCCCGCCTCGGGCTCAAGTTACGTATACGCTTTTCGAACTATGTGGGAGAAATTATGGTACTTTTATATTGTAAAACTCAGATGGAGTCTCATCGTTTACCGCTGTCCTACTGCTGGGCACGATTTCCTCTCAGATCAGAATAAGTAAATATAATTAAAATAAATAAATATAATTTAATACATAATTTATAATCTATACATATAAAATATAATATACTTATAATAAAGGATAATACAATACAGAGTCGTACATATTACTAAACAAAATAGTATTAATAAAAATAAAATAATAATTGTTTGTATGTAGGGACTTAATTATGTTTTTATTGTACTAGTTAGAGCCTTCGAAATTTACAACGCCTGAAAAAGGTGCTAAGCTGTACACTAAGTTATATTTAAGAACCTTATTAACCTTAGCATGCAAATAAATGGATTAGGCAGTAAGCTATAGTCTACGCTGGCCTAGCGCGCGTTGGGCAGACTTCACACGCCGTCAAGAAAAATCTCTCAAGCATTTAGATTTCTTCACAATGTTTTCTTTCACCGGATTAGGTAAGCCTCGTTAGTCTAGTGGTCCCATGCGCGACTCCTACACTAGAGGTCCTGGGTTCGCAAGCTACCTACAGCCCTGCAAGCTAATCTTCATCTGTCCTTGAAAAAATGTAATTATTAACGACTCAGACAAGGCTATGTCGAATATCTAACCGACAAAAATGACCTTTTCTATTCATAAAACATAGGAAAATCCTTATCCTTCAGCATATGGCTTTCGAGTCCATTTTTTAACCATGCTAACCACTATAAGCTCCCCAAAAGACATAATCACGTGGGCCCATTAACGTTAAATTAAAAATCACCTCTGTTTGGGGCGAGTAATTGCTAAATCATGTAACTGTATCCCTGATGTACTCATCCTCCCCCACAATACCCCTTCTTCGCCCCCTGCTACCCCATAAGGGCTGTTATAGTAATATCATATTGTGGGGCGACAATTTGTTTGTTTATTGGTGATTATTGAGTTATCCAAATGTTAGCTTGCAGTTAGAAGGTCAATTCAGGTAATTAAGAATGTGCAAAAATACTTGTGATTCAGTCTATGGGATAAATGAGAAATGGTATTCTGTTATCGATACTAAGCGAGAAGAAGTAACTATTGTAATGAGATCGAAAATACATATAGGACACTGAAATTAGATCAGAACTGTAGGTATTTTTATGTTCCTTAAGATTTTACCAGACATGGTTTTCTGGTTTTGATTATTGGACCAGTGTAGCGACATCTACCGCGCTACATACAAACTGGACAAGTCCTGAATCGCGCAAGTGAAGTTTGTATCGCAACCTGCATATATAAAACTGCCCGACGTAAACCGTCGGGCCGTGGCCCGCCAGGCAAAACATACGCCTGGTCGGAGGATCCTCCCTTTGGTGTGAGGCAATACTCCTCGCCACTCCACCACCAGCAAATTCTTGTTTTTTTTTTATACGTTTAATGTGTATTTTTTTATAGTTTTGTTATAAAATATATAATGATTTCTGAATCTAGCTAGGGCAAGAAATAAAAATCTACTTACACTTACATATACATTATTTTATTAAAAATTACCTAGAAATCTTACTAGAAATATGCTATAAAGAAATGAACTAAATTATTTGGTTTAAATGTTTATCCATCTACCTAAAACTTTTATTTCATTAAATATACGAACCAAAAAAATATAAATTTATTGTAAATATGTATTATGTATTATTTTGTTTATTTGAAAAGCAGTGGTAGCCTAATGTTTAGGGCGTCCGACATGTGATCATGTGGTTGCCGGTTCAAAACCCACCCATTGCACTACCGACGTGAACCCACTCGTAACACAAGCATTTAGCTTAGCACGAGGGGTTAACAAGAATACTAGTAATGTGCGACCCACATTGCTAGTAAGCATTAAAAAAAAAACGCTTCCAGGCCAAAATAATATCATAATAAACTCCCTAACATGTTATCTAAAAAAAGAAAGGAGAACAAAGCTTATAAACCAAAAATCCCTTTGATCTATTTATTATTATCATAACACCGAGCAAAAACCACACAAGATACCAAAAAGCATTAATAAAAAAATTGTCCAAACAACTGTTAGAAACTCAACCAATTTTACGGGATAGTCTCAGTTGGTCCCCTTATGGGATGAGTCGCTAGGGAAGGGCCCAATTCCCATAGGTGGGGTAGTTTAATGATTATAAACACCAGCTAAATGATCGAATGGTTGGCCCTTTTAGAGTTAAGTGCGTTGTCTGTGGTGTATTCAGGAATCAGATGTTTATTCCTTTTAAAGCTGTACTAAAATATTGTTCAAACTGATAATTATTATTGTTTTTTTTTTTAAACTTGAATTAATAGGTATTTTGACAAAAAACTTGCTTGCTTGGTGGTGGTTATGTGTATAGAATTTATTGGCCTGGTTAAAATGGTTATATTCAGAAATGTCTAAACATATTTAATCCGTGATGAATTCCTTTTCATTTTTTTAAACAATATGAATAATTTTATTTCATTGACTGCCTCGTTAGTCTAGTTATCCCAAGCGCGACTGCCCTGAGCTCGACTTTTGCGATCCCCAGGTCGAGCATAGTGTTATTGGGTTTTTCTATGAAATTCTCAGTAGCAGGTTGGAGTTTGGATATGTGCCCGGTTAATGGCAATACGCTCGCTATTACATGGGACCTAAACATACCGGCGAACTGTGGGTGTACATTAGACCTTTGCCTAACCCTTCGGGGAATACAGTTATTATTACATCAAGAGCAATCATTTTAAAAGGTAACAGCAACAGTAATGAAGAATTATTTAATTTCTACTAACGACCCGCCAGCGGTTTCACCCGCGTTGCTCTGCTCCTATTGGTCGTGTCGTGATATTATATAGCCTATAACCTTCCTCGATAAATGGACTATCCAACACAAAAAGAATTTTTCAATTCCAACCAGTAGTTCCTGAGATTAGCGCGTTCAAACAAACAAACAAACTCTTCAGCTTTATAATATTAGTATAGATTCATTTGTCGACCTAGCCGTTGTCTGTATGTGTGTCACCTACACACACGCACACACAGCTCATAGATAATTGCCCATAGCTTTTAGCCAACACAATGTATTTAATAAACCCCACAAGGGTAATTACATGTCATATAAACGGAGTCCACATTATCTTGACCTCTGCCCACGCACTTACAGTTCATTTTCACGATGAGGTTATTACCGATTTAATGAGAGCGTTATGACAATACTAAATGTAGGAAAACGGAGGTCATTTAAAATTGGATGGTTTATAGACCAGTGTATTTGGAACTCTGATACTGTACACAATGTTGAGCGGTTAAGATCATCATTTATTTCAGTATTCAATGCTTAATTTTATTGTAAACCATGCTAATTACAATTTACCGATATTCAGAAGAAGTTTCTAACTTAGAACAAAGCAATTTGATGCGAGAATGTCTTGTATAACTTGACACGTGCTACAATACTGCTAATTCGGATATAGTGGTCAACCTTACCTGGTTGTATTGAAGATAGCGTCCAGTATTCTCAGACATCTCATATTGTACATTATGAAGAGAAATAAAGGTCAATTTAAGGTGGGTGTGTCAGGGCAGGGCGGACCAAGTAATAGTGGTCGTCATTACTAAAAGTGCGTTCTGACTCAAAGTAAGTGGAAAAGTAAACCGTTTGGTAGCCGCCGGCGAGGATTTGTTGGGGGGTTAGTGGGTAGCGGTAGCGGGTTGGCGAATATCGACAGGGTCGAAAGATTTTTTACGTGGGAGAGCCATTGCTTGGGCACGAATGGGCCGGCTCGACCTTAGTTATACCACGGCCTCACAGAAAACCGGCGTTAAACAAAACTTACGTTGTGTTTCGCCGAGTGAGTGAGGTTACCGGAGGCCCAATCCCCTTTTAAAAGGTCGGCAACGCACTTCCTATAGTGTTGCGGGTGTCCATGGGCGGCGTTAATCGCTTACCATCAGGCGATCCGTCTGCTCGTTTGCCCTCCTATCTCATTAAAAAAAACTATGATTCCTCTCATATCTTAGATTTGATGCCCTAACGGTCAAGGCGAAAGCTTATATCGGATATTCAGACCAACTACGCGATCGTCGTCTCCAGTAGCTAGATACTTAAGTCTCCCAATCATAGATAGAAATCCTTAATCGTGGTTTTAGAGACAGATTTATTTGAAGAAATATACCGAGACTGCCTCATTGTCATTACTCTAGTGATCTCAAGTGCGACTTCTACGATATAGGTCCTGGGTTCGATCCTCAGGTCGAACAAAGTGTTATTGGGGTCGGAGTCCGGATTTGTGCCCGGTTAATGGCAATAGGCTCGCCCCCTATTACATGGGACCAAAACGTACCGGCGAATTGTAGGTGTACTTTAGTACGCCTCTGCCTAACTCTTCGGGGAATACAGGCGTGATGCTATGTTAAATATACCGAATCACAGATGTGCATATCGTGACATTTAATTTAAATATTTCAGTTTATTAGACTTTCTAGCCCAGAAGATAAGTTTTCAATATTAGATTTGGAGATAATAACAGTCAATGTTAGACTTCCAGAGGAGACATTCGGTAAAATTACAGTTTTTTATTATGACACTTTTATTCTCTTTATTTTTTTGAATAGAAAGAGACAGAGAATATAATGGACCTATTTTCAGAACCAACAGATTCTTTTCCATGTACAGTATGATTTTAATAATGTTTGTATCATAAAAAATCAATGTTCGATATTCAATTATTTTCGAAATCGTTTAGATCCCGTTGACCTCACTTTATGCGAGCTTAGTACTAGTACAAATAGGTCGAGAATGGGTCGCTCTAATTGTGGCTAACAGGAACCTTCTATATTGTCTATTACAAGATAATGGCGCCGCCCACGCGCTTCCTAATGTATTGATGATTGAATGTTTCCCGCGGTTTTGCCTGCGGGCCGAATGGACTATTTTACTATTTTGTTTTAGCCAAAGTTAGGTGTTAAAATGTGACAGATAAACAGACAGACTGATATCACATTTATAATATTAGTAGGTATGGATTCATCAAAAATTCGTAGGATTCGATGCAAACGTCGTTTCTTTTTGCATACATTCGTAACATGAATGTTTTAAAAAGTACTAGCGGTTACCTGCGATTTCACTCGCATTCCGAAATAATATTTGAGACAAAATGTAGCCTGTATCATTCTCCAAGGTCCAGTCTCTCTCCACACCAAAACTAAAATTCATTAAAATTGGTATAGGCGTGAAAACGTAACAAACAGACGGACAGAGTTACTTTCGCATTTATTTTATTAGTATAGATAAATTACTAATTTTTGACGCTTGCGCGAGTACCTATTATACCTATATTGACAAAAATACTGTTTTTTTTTCGATTTTTATTGCGATACATTGATGTTATGAATCTCGAATTATTTATAGAATAAAAAAAAAATTAGGTGCTGGTTAGGCTTCAGAACTTATTAACCTACTTGTATCTTGATATATTTATAATTAGGTATATAATTATTGAGATATATTATATTTAAGGTGAGATTTTCATTTCTTGTAGGTACAAGAAGTGAAAATCTCACCTTAAATACATTAAAAGCGAGCATAGATAACACCTCATTATTTTCGGCCTCATTACAGTAGGCCACATTAATGTTATTGTTTAGGCTATGGATGGCGAGGGGGTACGATTTCGCGCCATTTGGGCAGCCGGTCGTGTAATAGGGGCGTAAGGGCACAGCGCACAGTGGTCCACTGATGTTGAGTGGTATTTTATTTGAATTATTTTTTTTTTTGATGGGGCAATAATGTCACAAAAGAGTGAAAGTGATTGATTAAGATAAATAACTCCATCAGACAATAAGAATAACTGAAATTATGATAAAGTTGTTCGTACAACCTCACAATCACAACGGTTCTAATAGCCAAATAATATTATACGAGTTTAAGTATGTATGTAATATGTTTTAAAATATTTGTGAAATTAGAATACAAATTTAAAAAAAAACCATGGAAATCTCATTCGATTTGAATCGGAATAAAATCCCTCCGTTTATTTCAAAATAATAAAAAACAATACTCATGTACCTACATAATCATAAACATTAAATTTTTAAATCTTTTAATTATCCATCTCACTGTGCGACACACCCACTCTTATGTTTCCCTTCAGCCAGTATAGTCTATTTGAATTTAGAATAAGCCCGTTCGAAATTCGAATTGAGATGTTTGTTTATGAATGAGTGGTTACTGGTTAGATTTGATTTGCATTTGGAAGGAGAGTGGGGTCATCCGTTTAATTTTCATTGTAAATTAGAATTAAGTACAATTTTTGACATCGTGCAAAGCTGTTAAAAAATGTATACTTGTTAATTTTAGTTTAGGTTATATAAAATAAAATAATGATATTATGATAATGCTATGAGGTAAATAACGGCCGAATTTTCTAGATTACCTAATATTGTACGTATTTTTCTGTAAATTACTTTTATATTTTTTTTTTTTATTTTTTAGTAAAGGAAAAAATTCAATCGGAATTTTTTCCTTTACTAAAAAATAACTTAATAATCTTAGCATGGAAAATGCAAAAAAATCACAAAAAGATACTTTTATATTTGTTTTTTTATGTATGACTAAATTCTTTTAATTTCAAACTTAGTACTTATTATAGGTATCTGTATTATATCATCCATTTTTTTTAAATAAATCTTTCTAATATTATACTTACCTTCTATTAACATTAATATAACACAACAAATAAATAAAA
Organism: Acronicta aceris; assembly: GCA_910591435.1. Lineage (NCBI taxonomy): Eukaryota > Metazoa > Arthropoda > Insecta > Lepidoptera > Noctuidae > Acronicta > Acronicta aceris. The sequence continues at coordinate 9,374,008 of OU342780.1, read as the reverse complement.
TCACCGCCATAATAGCTGGCAACACAGAATCACCGTTTAATTAGTGTTGCCACCCTCACAGTTACACTTATTACTTTGTGATGTAGTGATGTGCTCTGATGGATGTTAGGGGAGCACGGCAGGAGGGTTCCGTATGAATTAATATGTTTGGTGTTGATTTGATTACTGTATTATAAACTTGCTTCTTCCTGTGACGTCGTTTGGTGGATCTTTAAATCCTTACATTGTTTATTACTAATACGTATTTAAGAATCCTGCTTCTTTACGCCAGACTACCTAGGTCTGGCGTAAAGAAACAGAGCTAGCAAATAACATAACATAACATAGCTCCATGCTATGTTGTGTTCCTAACGGTGAGCAATATCGCCAGAGCTCCGCGAGGAAGCGTTGTGTTGGCAGTGTGGGGGACCGGTGGTGTTTTGTTACCGCCGCTGTCATGCATGGTATCATGTCTCCTATGCTGCCAGCCCAACTATTCCTTCTTCATTTACACAGTCGGCAACGCGCGAGTGATACCCCTGGTGTTGCAAGCGTCCATAGGCTACGGTAACCGTCCGAAGAAATAAAAAAAACATTTTTTTATTCTTCGTTTTTAATTCATGTCAAGTTTTTTGTACTTAACAATTTTTTGAGGAATAAAGGTTGGAAACGCATACAGCGGCCGTAACTAGTTTTTCAAATAAAAAATACCTCAACCTGTAGCTGCTAGTAGGATAGCTGGGCTAGTCGCGTTTATCTATTCATTCCCAATCCCGTGGGAATTTCCCAAAATCCTTTCTAAGTGAATGCCGTTATCTTATAAGGAATCTATCTACCAAAGCTTCAGCTTTCAGCTTCCTAGACCTAGCAGTTTTGTCTATGCATCGATAGATCAGTCAGTCAGGACAAACGATTTTATATATAAATGAGGAATGTGCTATTCGTTTAGTCATTTCTAAATGTAACCCCAAATTGGGCCATTAAAAAGATATCTCAATTCCCGGTGGTGAATGACAAAACATCATAAAATTGTTCCATGGCTTTTGGCTCGAGTTACCCTTAAGAATGATTAGTTTTGGGGTTTGTTCCTGATACGGTTATTTTTATTGGTGTTATAGATATAATACCGTACCTACATAAACATAATTTCGGCCTATCAGGTCCGGCGGACCGAATTTCCGGTACAAACGTAATACCAAAATAAATCGTAATTCAAACAGAATTTAAGCATATTATGTTATTATTCGGATTCAGATACCATTAATCCAGGTTAAGTCAGCGTCGGTAAGGGTCGCCCTAGAAGGACATACGCCGATCTAATTGGCGAAATCCTTCAAAAAGGTCAGGTGCGTAGCACTGGCAACCGGCGTGTATGTAGGATAAGATGTATGAGTGTGGAAGAAGCAAAAGAAGTATGCACGAATCGTACCAAGTGGCAGTCTATAGTTTCTGCTTACCCCTGTGGGAGAAAGGCGTGAGTGTATGTTTGTAATCTAGGTTCCTATCCTACCATTTCGTGCAAAATACTTCCCTGGAAATAATTGTAAGTTAATGCAATTTTTGATAGCTTTACGAAGTTCCGACCGTTTTTCGGTCGTTTATTTCCAGTGAAGTAGTAGTAAACGAAATAGTAGGGTAAGAACCATTTGATTAAATTGTGTTTAAATTACGATTTATTTTGGTATCACATTTGTGTGAGCAATTCAGCGTCCGCCGGACCCTTAAGAACCTGCTTTGCGAAGGGTGCGGAGTTCAATTTTAGTATACAACGATTTCAATAGCCATACGAAAGTTTTGATAGGAGATTTGCATTTGTTTACGATACAGGGAACATTTGTCTTTTTTTAATTCGATATAAAAGTGCAGTTATTTTTAAATTTTTGCTTCAATTTGTAAAAAGATTTGCTAATTGTCGCCCTAAACATAAAAAAATTTATGCCCTCATTAAAAAATTCGGGTGCTACTAACAGACGAAGACTTACCGTCCTGATCATTTTGATTCGGAACTGTAAAAGCATCAATTATGTTGCTTGTCCAACGAAACATGAAATAAAAATATTTTCCCCAATAAAATTTACCCGATACAAGACCGAACCTAGGACCTCATCCCTCGCGGACCATCTGTCGCCACAATGGGCACTTACAAAACGCGTTCACTATTTTATCAAATCTATCACAATGACATACCATAACAAAACCAACTCTATCTTCATTGTATACAGTTTATTTTCCAATGCTGTTTAATTTTTAGGGACCCTTATTTCAAATGGATTAAGTATAATGAATCGTAAATTCGATCTTTGACACCTTTTTCATTTTGGTTTCGAATGATTTTTGTTGGGTGCCCCTTTTATTTAGAAATAAGTAAATAAAGATGGCTTCTGTTACCTTTATTTTACTTATGAATAGCTATTTGGAGTATTTAGAAGATTATGTCAATGGATATGAAGTTTCTGCCTCGTAAGCCTCGTCGAGGTCCTGGGTTTGATTACAAGACGAGGAAAGTGTTATTGGGTTATTCTTAATTTTATCATTTACTCGGTCGTTATGTGTTATTTCTAAATTTTGTGATCAGAATTTTACCAAATTTTTATGGAACCACCTTTGAATTATTACACCTACCGATAATTATTATAACCATCATTGACTCAATAATCGCATAACAAACACAAAAGAAACATACAGTCCAATTGAGAACCTCCTTTTTGAAGTTGGTTGAAAACCATATTATTTAGTAGTTCAGTAAGTAATACGTGTACGGCATTAAGTCGAGACTTGAAATCATTCAAAACGAGTACAAAATATATAAGTAGTAATGCTAACCCTATATATATATATATATTATACCACTAAGGTAGCAAAGAAGCATACGGCCCGCGATAGTAAGCGGTTACCGTAGCATATGTACGCTTGCAACACCAGCGCAGCGGTATCACTCGCGCGTTGTCGACCTTGTAAATTGAGGAGGAATAGTTGGGCTGGCAGTTTAAGAGACATGCTGCCATGCATAACAGCGGCGGTAACAAAACACTACCGGTCCCCCACACTGCCAACACAACGCTTCCTCGCGGAGCTCTGGCGACCTTGCTCACCGTTAGGATCACGACATAGCACGGAGCTATGTTATTTGGCTAAGACTTTCTGCAAGATACTTCCCCAGTCGCGCAGCTCCAATTTTGAGTGGAATTATTAGATTCCACTATGCCTATACCTCTCTTAAATCAAGATCATTAAGGGAAGATAGACAGACTGATAGTAAATTATCTTTCTTATTACGTTAACGCAAGGCTTAAAATAGTTTGTATATCGCAATAGAATACGTGTGAATTAAAATGTTATTCAATGGCTTTTATAAGCCTACTAAAGTAATTACTTTTAGGGTTCCGTTTTGTAAGAATAAAAACACTGGAGCTCAAATAATTCGATTAAGTAAGATATTCCAAAATGAGAAACACTGGAAGTTTAGTATTTAATATTTGCTACAAGTATTTCTTCAAATCAAATCAAATTTATTTTCTTAAAAAATATATAAATATATACAAAAGGATGTCATAATAAATTTTTAGAGCACAGTCCGCCTTTATATAATAGCATGTATTTTTATGTATATTTTATTGTTTTACGATATGTTGAAATTAGCAGACTAGCTATCTGATAGTAAGTAGTCATCACCGCCCATAGACACCTGAGAGGAGTTGCTGATACATTGCCAAGTCTTAACAGTCTCTGCAGACTGCAGGACCGAGGGAGAACTGCCTCTCACACGGCGAAATATACATTAACGTGTTTTATTATGAGAGACACCAAATAAGCCAGTCAGATCCCAAGAGGTCTTACCACCTAGCAAATCGGATATTATTCTCGCCTCATACGAGATACTTATCTGGTGGCAATAATAATAAATATATATAAAAATGTGTGCGGAATCCACCCTGTAACTATTAAGTCAACCCTTGCAGTGTTGTGATAGCTCGGTAACACAATGTAATCCATTGTCAACAGAGGGTTACGTGATGTAGTGTCAAATTGGAATTCAATTATGTTGCCAATCTGTTTTTATAGCTATTTAGGCGATTATACTTTTTTACAATATCAAATATACATACTGATAAGTATTTTGTGTAAGACAAATGTTTTATTTGTTCAATTACACCATTTTTACATGTACTTCTTTTTTTTAAAACGTTGCCCTACACTAGGATATTCTCCTGTATCGTGGGTGCGTTTACAAACACAAATTCTCACATACACAAACGCCCAGACCCGGAACAACTACCTGTAGATCACACAAATATTTGCTCCGTGTGGGGATCAAACCCACAACACGTGGCGCAGAAGCCGTCAACGGCCACGCCAATCGTTTTTGAGTTAATATTGATTTATATTCTTCGCATTTACAATAAATAGTAATAATTAAGCTGATCAACCGATCTGCAAGGTTAAGTTTGCCGTTGCCGCGGTCATTGTGTGGATGGGTGGCCATGTTTGACACATCGAGGCCCTTCTGTCAGTTTCGGTAAATACCCACATTTTGACTTATGTATGTTATTTAAAATATTCATTTCTTGATCAAAAGTTACGCTCTTCCATCTTCTCGTATCTTATCTTCTATCTTCGTATCTTCTATCTCCTCTATTCTTTGGTTAACGATACTGTCCAGTATTTCTTACCAAAGCTCAAACAGATATGCAATGCGCGACTTAAGAATCAAACCAGTACTTAACGCTCAGCAGTGGCAAGTGTGATTATTAAGCCATTGATTCAGAAAAAAATCATAGATTTTCTAAACAGGTGCGAACCCTGCCTGAGATCAACTTTTTTTTCAGTACAATTTATATCTTTAAAAATATTTATCAACATACCACCACGCCTGTATTCCTGGAAGGGTAAGGCAGAGGTGTAATAATTTAGCCACAGTTCACCGATATGTTATTAGGTCACATGTAATAGGGGGTGAGCCTATTGCCATTAAACAGGCACAAATTCAGGCTCCAACCTACTAATGAGAATTTCATAGAAACACCCAATAACACTTTGCTCGACCTGGCGATCGAACCCAGGATCTCTAGCGTAGCAGTCGCGCTTGGAACCACTAAACTAATTAAGTAGTCGAAATATTTCCCAAATGCAATAAAATATAAAAATATTCTCTACTTAAATATTTAAAAAAGCACCGTTATATTATGAAGGTATAAATTAAAAGAGCATGGAATCCAGCGTGAAATGAAACGTTGTCGCTTCACACTGGACTAGCCCGCGGCTACGCACCGCAGTGACAACTTTACCGCCATTTTAAATTATTACAAGATCATAAACATGTTTCGAAACATGTTTGGCTGTTGTGAAACTGATTTAATTATCTTTGACAAGTTAATTGATTCTTACCATTATGATTTATCAATGAATGGGTTGGACAGAGGTGTACTTTTTTTATGTGATAGGTGGTCAAACTAGCAGACGGATCGCCTGATGGTAAGCGACTACCGCCGCCCATGGACACCCGCAACACCAGAGGAGTCACGAGTGCGTTCCCCGCATTTTAAAAGGGGATTGGGCCTCCGGTAACCTCACTCACTCGGCGAAACACAACGTAAGCGTTGTTTGACGCCAGTTTCCTGTGAGGCCGTGGTATCACTCCGGTCGAGCCGGCCCATTCGTGCCGAAACATGGCCCACGTACTGATGTAGACTTACAATAATTAAGGGACAAACCTATTTTGTTTTTATTGTTGATGGGCTTACGCTTGATCGCCAGTTCGCCTGATGTTAAGCGATACTGCGATCTACGATGGAGCGCGCTTGCCTAGGAGAAACCGATTCACTCGTGATTTAAAGACGCCCAGATTATATCTATCGGGGCAGACGGGTACTCGGGAAGCGCATTCCACATTTCAGCGAAAGGTGGACTTAAAGCGTTTTGTTTTGGAATGTCAACCATGAAACGATGTCATTTTTTCGTGCTGGTCATCCGATACTGGAAAGGGCAAAGGGGAATAAGATTGTGGAGATCTAATGCACACTCTCGGAAATGTATCCTATAAATTACCTGGCACTTATCCAAACTCCGTGCAGCTACTGAGAATTTCATAACAGTCTGCTCAATTTGGGAATTAAACTGTTTACCGAAAATCATCACACCAATAAACCAATGAGAGGCATTTTTTTTAGTTAGAATTTAATATTTTTTATCATGTAAAAAAGTCGTAGTGAATTCGTAGCATTCGACTACGCTCGTAGCGCGGTGCTACGCGACGCGGTAAGTGCTACGAGATTTGATTGGCGCGGTGGACCGAATTTCCCATATAAACGTAATACCAAAATAAATCGTAATTCGGATAATTTAATCGAATTGTGTAAATTCGGATTCCGATACCGATTTTTGATGAAAATACATCCAAAATACTTCACTGGAAATAAATAAATAAATGTAAGCGAATGCAATTCTTGATAACTTGGAACGATTTTCCGGTCGTTTATTTCCAGTGAAAGAGTAGTAGATGAAATGGTCCTGTCGGAACTTAGATTAACGGTATCCGAATCCGAATAATATAACAATCTGATAAAATATTGTTTGGATTACGATTTATTTTGGTATTACGTTTTTGTGGGCAATTCAGGCTCCACCGGACTTTTACATAATAGGCCATAGCAAAATAGCAACTCTTGTAAGATTAAAGGATTCAGTAGATCTATTAAGCTATTCGGATGGATTTCAATTTTACACTGAATGACAGTAAAAATGTGACTGCTCTGTGACATGGCGGTTGTGCATCATTTTAAATATCTTTTGGTAATGTGAACACATTCAATTAATTTCGCTTAAAAAACAAAAATATAAATATTGAGTGACTCCATTGCAATTTAAAACGTATTCATTCCCAACTAGATGTGATATTAGATCGGATCGCGGTGTTCTATATTCAAATTTGATAAGGTGTGGCTTTCAAGCATCGTAGAATATCACAGCCTAGTTGATTTCAACTATGTATTCTAAACTTAAATTTAACGTTTAGACTACTCTGTGGCGTGGCTTTCAAACGTCGAATGAGTACACTGTGTCGCGGCCGACGCTGATTTCCCAGCGGTTTGTGACGCCTGCTCCAATCACAACACAGCGCGAGTCATTCAAGGATGCCAGTAAGAATTTAGCAGGTTTAAAATAATTGGTTTAGTTCCGCAGTAGGCTTACTCTTGAAACCATTTTGAATGATTTCGATCATTAAAAGAAAGATTACGCGGAATAACAATGGGCAAAATACAAATCTAAAAATATGAGTCATACAACTTTAAAATATAAATTATGAATTATCATATTGTTTTAATATCCACCAAGATATGAAGGAGACGTTGTGTCAGCAATGCAAGATTACAGTTTAATTAAAATGTACAAACATTAAATAATAGTAGTTTCAGTAATCAATATGTCAATATAATGAATAAATTGAGCGCCGACAAAATATTAATAAATAATTATTATATTCTTTTCTTAGTGCCATCCTTAAGCACACCTAATGCTCTCGGCGCCCTAATCAGCGCCGCCGCGCACCTCAAACGCGCGTCTTTCAACAGTCGCGTGTTTTCAATTTCGAATTTTTAAACATCTCTAACGTTCCAATATCGAATTTTGAAATGCACCATTTTGATTGGCCTCTATAGTATCGCGGCTCAATTTACTAAGATATTAGAATGGGATATCCAATCTAAGAGATAAATCCCTTGTATTTATCTCATCATCGGGTTATACAGCACGAATCGAGACTCCGAGCTGCTACTAAGAATTTCATAATAACACTTATTACATGAAGTACTTATATAATTTAGCATCAGTGTTTATTAAGACTGAGTTGGATCGGGTCATGTCTCGTTGTCTCGCATTATGCCATTTTGTGAATGTTGATTGCATTTTAAAATATGACAACACATGGTATATGACAATGTCCAACAAATCCGTCGATAGCATGTGTATGTAATATAACGTGACAAATATGGCAGCCGAATTATAAATAGAAAACCGGACAAGTGCGAGTTGGGCTCGCTCACTATACTTGTAGTATGATAGTATTACTTGGCAAATTCCATAGGTCTAGGTCAACGGAAAATACCCTATAAATTTTGATTCCCTTGAGAGTGTCGAAATATACGTTTTTTGCGGCACAAACGGCCGTATCTTATTTTTACGTTAATTTAAAAGCTTGATTTTTTCATACCTTCAAGGGACTGTAAACCTGAGTATTTGGTTTTAATTTCAACTCGATACCTCCACGCGTTCCCGAAATAAAGGGACAGGTCCGTCCGTCTGTCTTGACAGATAGACGGACGGATGGATAGACAGACGGACAACAAAGTGATCCTATAAGGGTTCAGTTTTTTTCCTTTTGAGGAACCTTAATAACTAGCGACCCATGCGCAGCTTTACGTAATGTTTTTCATATCAATTAAAAAATAACTTAACAAACCTTGTCCTGACAATTACAAACATAGAAAAAAACAGCCAAATCGGTTGAGTCGTCCTCCAGTAATGATCTTAGATACATGCAGCACTTGAATTTTATTTATACGTAACGTACGTACTTAAACATATAGATATATGAAATGTTTCATTAATTACTCAATATATGAGTCAGGTGATATTTCTTTTATTTATATTAAAAAAAGTATAATATATGCGTTTAAAGAAAGTAACAAAGTTCTATACACGTGATTGTGTGTACTTTGATTCCCTGAAAGATTAATAGTGAATTTACCATCGTGTATATGTAGATTATGAAGCACCGTGGTGTACGGATCATTACTGCTTAGCTCCCTTTTCAAATACTGCTACATTTTTAATAATATCCACCTAACAAGGACTGTAGCTGTAGCTTCTACGAATATGTGTTTTCGTTATGGTCCTGCTTCTTCTGCGTCTTAACTCGTTAACTAAAACATGACTCGGACGTAGCCAATAATATTATTCAGTTCTACCTAATATCGATTAACAGAATATAATGTTGTCTACATCTCAGCAATATTTTAAGATGTAGATGGAGAAGAAAAATTATCAATAAAATAAAAAAAGAATAATCACAAAATATCTAGCGATATCTACTTTGTGCCACATCACTAGCAATACTATTTCACAGCGCGAACCGATGACATTTTCGCTCAATGATTTTTCCGTTCCACCACATTCGCGAATGACTGCGTTCTCATTTAAGCAATGGCATTTGACGGGTGTGCCTTTGTCAATGGCCGTTGAAAAAAAAAAAGTATAGACGTTCCATTTTAGATTGGAGTTAGCGCGCTCTGTTTATTTATGTTTTTATAAATAAAATATTCTTTTTTTAAAGTAACTCGTGTTTTAAGGTTTTTTTTATCAAATATATCCATTTATTATGGAAACAGAGCTTATTTTCGTGGTAATAGTACTTTTATTTAAATTCTTAAGCGTGGCTCCCAGGTCGAGCAATGTTAATTGGCTTTATTCTCAGTATCAGCTCGGAGTTTGGACTGTACCTGGTAATAGAAATAGGCTCACCCCTTATTACAAGATACTTAAACATACCGACGAACTGTGTGTCTATATTAGTACAACTCTGCTTAACCCCACGGGAGGATACTGGCGTGTTGGTATGTATGTACCTAGATATGTTTCTCGAAATGTTGTTAAAATTATATCATTGTGATTTCTACTTACATAATGGTGAATCTTATTCTTAACGAGCTGGCTGGATTGTTTTTTTTTTGGAAAAATAACTGGATAAAATAATATTAACAACGATTTTATAACATTCTTATTAACTAAAGGTATATTCCATAATTTGACTGAGCTATATAACTAACCTACTGACTAATTTAGTTGCCTGAATGAAAAAGTTCTACATCAGATTTTAATCTAACCTACTTATCTAGTTAATTTTAAAGGAATCCTTCCTAATCCCCGATCATGTCACCATTAGCGATATTAACACGCCCACGACCATGGAATAACAACGAACTTTGTTAATCTAAATACTGAAATAACACAAAAAATAACATCATTCGAACTTCATTCATATTTATTGAAATAAACCTCTCTTCAGAATGTTAAACAATTTTTCGCGAGGTGACAACTTCGTTGAAAGATGTGGACTTGTACAAACTTATATTTGTTGACAAAAATGTATAGACAAGACTTTATTACTATCCGATAGGGCTTATTTTCTTTTGCATTTTAGTTTTAAAACTGCAAAAATAATTTGTCGCCGCATTCTTATTTCAAAATTGTATTTACTGTCAATTTCCATACCTAGCTGCGACTTTCAACTGTATTTTGTTAGAGTTTAAGTTGATATTAAGTTGTTTAGATCGTAGCGGGTGTAGTGATGTGCTGGTTTCATATGATAATACCATTTTTCATATTAAAAGTTATTTCTTTTACAATATTTTATTCCCTGGCGTATCGGTATTGGGTAGTGTTCACAGACTTAATAAAGGGAGTGTTATGTTTAACGGTCTTTAAAAAATTGTTTAGACTGCAGATATTAATGTATTTGTGAGAGGGTTAGAAATGTTATCATGATATTGCTACCTCTGAAAGTGATTGCAGAAAGAACATCGGAATGTGTACCATGATTCTCTTGCTTATATGACAGATATTTAACGAATATTCAACATATTTTTTTAAAAGCTTACTAGTAATGTCGGTCCCACATTACTAGTATTCTTGTTAAACCCTCATGGTAAGCTAAATGCTTGTGTTACGAGTGGGTTCACGTCGGTAGGGCAACCACATGATCGCAAGTCCGACGTTTTAGCTGTCAGGCTACTGCCGCTTTTGAAATTGAAATAAAACTACTTTTTGGGCGATCCGGTTCACAATGAACTCGTTCTGCGTGAATCGGATCGCCAATAATTAACAAAAATGCAAGGTAGCTGTGATTGCAACGTTAAGACGTCCAACAACTAGTCTACTCGTGACCATGGATGCCCATCCCCATCATCTTGATGATTGGCAGTCCACAACTGTGCGTTTCTCTAGTAATTTTCTACCTCGCACAACAAAACTGTGGTATGAACTATCACCACCTTCACACTTTCAAGAAAAGAGAAAATTACCTAAGTACGCAGACGAAACTGCGCACGGGTGCGAGCCCCACATAACTTTACATTTCCCTGAAGGTGAAAGGTGCCGTATGTGCAAGGCATTTTCTCCGCCAAAAAAAACCGTTAGTAGGTCCTCTATTAGTTTTTATGAAATTCTCAGTGACAGCAGGCTTACTCTTGAAAACAATACAATACCAATCCAAACGTGATCCGATTCCAATGTCAATTTGGCTGTCAGGCGATTTCGTACTCTTGAGCATTCAGCATTGTCCAATCAGCATACCTTGTATCGGCATCCTGATTGGCCAATGGTTGGGTCGTATCCCAATCCCATTTAGTTCACTCTATCACCGCGCAATACTGAAACAATTTGGCGCTAGTCTCGGAATCAAGAGTACCAAACTTGCCGAAACGGCACAATTCCAATGTCGATGTATCGGAATTGAGTTCAAGAGTAAGCCCCCAGCTTGGAGTTTGAATTTGTGCCCAGTCAATTCCAATAGGCATGCCATCTGAACTGTGGGTGTACATAGCATACCTAGCTCTGTCCCTGCCCTGTCTGCCTAACCCTTCGGGGGATACAGTCATGATGACATGTTATATTATATTTTTTTTTACAATATTGGTTATGTTACTAAACAGACGAAAAAACCAGTAACTTTTTCTTTGATAAACTATATCCAAGTTCATTTAATTCTCAAGCAATATGATCGCCATTCAAAACTGAGCGATAACAAAATTAATCATCACACAAAATCGTCCGAATCAAGAAACCATTAAATAACCAATCCGTATTTTACGTACGAGCCATGGACATTTACCATCGACTAAATCCTCTTTGAACCTTATCGCGCACCAAAAAGGTCGCAAATATTTTTTTAATCTGGCAATTTCGCCGTGCACAGTATTTAATCATCTACAAAGGACGCGTATTCGTACATGCGAGCCGTATTCAAAACTGACAAAAGAAAAAAAGCAATCTGCCAAGATTGGCATTCGGGGCTACACAAAAAGGGGATCTTTTGGGGGATATTGTTAGTGGAGATTGAAAAGCGTTTTGTCGTCAACATGTTATTCGGTAATTTAGTGTTGCCCGATTGAAATAACGAGGGGTGTAATTGGAAAGGAGGTTTTAAGGCCCATATGTGGCTGATTGATTGCTTTTAGCTGCCGGAAAGTACGATTAAAGATTATATTCGTTGTTTGATGTTAGTGTTAATGATTTTGGAGTGGATGAGATGGTTTGTTGTCGGCAAATGTTTTAGAATTTATCGGATTAACAATAATAAACGTGCGCGGAACGGGGCCAATCTAGTTTAATAACATACCATCACGCCTGTATTCCCCGAAGGGTTAGGCAGAGGTGTACTTAATGTACACCCACAGTTCGCCGGTATGTTTAGGTCCCATGTTATAGGGGGCGAGCCTATAGCCATTAACCGGGCACAAATAAACACACCGAGTTGCTAATGAGAATTTCATAGAAAAACCCAATAACACTTTGCTCGACCTGGGGATCGAACCCAGGACCTCTAGTGTAGCAGTCTCACTTGGGACCACTAGACTAATGAGGCAGTCTAGTTTAATAACATAACATAATAATCAACCCATTATACTGTCCCACTGCTGGGCACGGGTCTCCTCTCAGAATGAGAGGGATTAGGCTATAGTCCACCACGCTGGCCTAGTGCGGGTTGGCAGACTTCACACGCCATCGAGAAAATCTCTCAGGCATGCAGGTTTCCTCACGATGTTTTCCTTCACCGTTTAAGCGCGTGATAATTAACTATTTAATACGCACATGACTTCGAAAAGTCAGAGGTGCGTGCCTTGGGTTCGAACTCGAGACCTTTGACTTGGCAGTCCAACGGTCATACCACTAGGCTATCACTAGTTTAATGTTTCGAATAAATGTATTTTTTCTTACTCTTCTTACTTAGTGTGAATAGATATTATAGAGAGACCAAAGAAAAGATGTATACACTGTATGAGAGATAATACGGCTATAAAGGAAGTGAATTTTGAGAATTATGTCGGCTGCTAGACAGAAAAACACAGGTTCTGCGCCGACCCTGAGTAAATTAAAATAAGGCTAGGAGCATGATAATAATAATAATGAAGAATATACCTAACCTCTTTTTTATTGATAATGGGGCCATGTATTTATTTATTTACTTAAATAGGAAAACCAAAAGCTACATCTATTGAAATAAATTGAAAGGGTTAAACACCAGTAAGACAATTATAGGTTTTCACGAATATTAGTAGAAATGAATAAAGAATTTCTGGAACACTCAATAGCACTACGATTACCTACTACGATTACAATTAATTATTTTAGACTAAAAACAAAACTAGGTAATGAAAAACTTAAGGTTAAGGGTCCGGCGGAGCATGAATTGCCCACAAAAACGTAATCTATACTTATAATAAATCTGTAGAGAGGTCAATTCTGTACATGAAATATATTTCCAAAATAACTATCAGCGGGTGATTAGTGATCGATACTGACGCCAAAAATGCAATCAGTAAAATTTTTGTCTGTCTGTCTGTCTGTCTGTCGTGATTCATGAGAAAGGTTTCAAGCTATAAAACATCACGCTACAACCCTTAGGAACGGGGCAACGCAGGTGAAACCGCGGGCGAAGAACTAGGGAACAAAGTAACTATTCCACGCGGACGAAGTCGCTGGCAAAAGCTAGTACTGAAATAAATGTATACTAAGTTGTTTTTTAGTAAAGGAAAAAACTCAATCGCGTGCAGGATTCGAACCTGCGTCTTCTGGTTTGATATACCAGACGCTCTGACCTCTAAGCCACCGCGAACCGGGTACCCGGAACATGCGGGTAGCATGATTGAAATTTTGCCTTCACATTCTGAATTTACGTCATAAGGTGACGTTGGGGACATCTATGAGAGGCAAGTTACCTTACTTCTCAACCGACACGACTTACTTTACAGTTCAGTATCGTACGATGCCACCTTACCTAGCATGGAAAATGCAAAAAAAATTACAAAAAGATAGTTAAAAGGTAAGGGTAGTATATCAAACCAGAAGACGCAGGTTCGAATCCTGCCCGCGATTGAGTTTTTTCCTTTACTAAAAAATAACTTAATAATCTTAGCATGGAAAATGCAAAAAAAATACAAAAAGATAAATCTATACTATTTCGTCTACTGCTACTTCACTGAAAATAAAAGAACGGAAAATCGTTCAAAACTTGGTAAACTTATCAAAAATTGCATTCGCTTACATTTATTTCCAGTGAAGTATTTTGGAGGAAATGGTAACGGAGGAACCTAGATTAACGGTATCGGAATCCGAATAATAACAGAATTTGATTAAATTGTGTTTTGAATTACGATTTATCTTGGTATTAAGTTTGTAATAGAAATTCGGTCCGCCGGACTCTTAAGCACCTTCCTTGCCGTACTGCTTTTTAAAATGTAAAACATAATACTATGTATAATTTAACATAATATATTTCACGTGGGAGAGCTATGCTTCGGCACGAATGGGCCGGCTCGACCGGAGTGATACCACGGCCTCACAGAAAAGCGGCGTTAAACAACACTTACGTTGTGTTTCGCCGAGTGAGTGAGGTTACCGGAGGCCCAATCCTCTTTTAAAAGGTCGGCAACCAATAAAGGTTGTGACGCCTTTGGTGTTGTCCATGGGCGGCGGTAATCGCTTACCATCAGGTGATGCGTTTGCTCGTTTGCCCTCCTATCACATAAAAAAAAATGGGTCAAGTGAAGATTCCTTGGATATTTTATTAAAATCAATAAAAATTGCAAATAATATGTGGTTTGAAATATTTTTCTGACCATCAGCCTTATCTTGGGTACTATTTATACTACGCACACATTTTGTTTTTGAAGGCGGTTGGCGGAACAAATTCAAATCAAAGTTTTTCATGGCGAAAGTTCACAGACATTCAATCGTTCAACAAGTAATAAACATAACATTGACGACACCTTTAGCGTCACGGCAGAGCGATCGGCTTCTACGCCACGTTGTGTGGGTTCGATCCCCACGTGGAGAAAATATTTGTTTGATCTACAGGTAGTTGTTCCAGGTCTGGGCGTTTGTGTATGTGAGAATTTGTGTTTGTAAACACACATACAGGAAAAAAAAATACTTAACACATTTTATCACGCTGACGGCTAATTATTGGTCTATGACAATAGCCATTGAGTTATGTCCTATGGCCGATTCCTATAACAAATCCGTCAGTGGATTTTGCTTACTAGAGACAGGATTTTTTTTATGGGATAGGGGGTACAAACTAGCAGAGTATCGCTCATTCGTGCCGAAGCATGTCTTTTCCACGGTAAAACGTTTTTGACATTACTTGTATGGACATTATATCAAAATCCTACCTCTAGTAAGCAAATCTACTGACAGATTTGTATAGAAACCTGCTGTAAGTGAATGAGCCGCCGTATTTGGTAGTTATCCGTTTGAAAATCACAGACGGATGGCTCAATAAAGCATTGTTGAAACTAACGGAGTTCATCACCGTCGTACATGTAAAACCTCCTTAACCGACACAGGTACAATCTGCATTTTCACAGTCTATATATTCGAAGTCACAGCAGTCTTTGAGCTTTGTAAACGGACTCTGGCCGTCAATCAGACAAATTGGACGGCCAAAGAACATTGGTACGTGTGTGTCGGACGACGGACGAGCCTCGTGTGAGCGCCATGTTTCATTTGCACGTTCGATTTATGAATTTTGAATTATTTTTTCCGATTGGCAATTTAAAAATTTGAAACAAAAGAGAATCTGGCAACGGTGACTACGTGGTTATTGTATCTGGTATGGGATCTGGTGATAGTACCTGTACACTTATTACTTGCTTGTTACAACTGCCTTATTAGCCAAGGTCCTAAATGCACTGCTGTGTCAGAGGTCCAGGAGTCGATTTGCAGGCCGGTTAATGGCAATAGGCTGCTGGTAATGAAATGAAATGAAATGAAATTGAAATGAAATTATTTATTCTGCAAGTAGATCTTTAGAGATACTTTTACATGTCAATGGTTTGAGTTTTTTTTTTTTAGCTAGATGGCTTCGGCATTTCCTAACGGTACAGGACTCCTTTCAGAATGAAAGGGGTTAGGCATCATAGTCTTCACACACCGTCGCTCGGGCTGGCCCCACCCCCTTTATAAGGGACCTAAACACATTAGCGAACTGTAGGAGTATGTTAATACTCCTTTGCCCGTGATGATTTTATGTTATATTTATTATTTATTTATCAGGGATTGACCGTCTGTCTTTCGTCGCGAAAAACATTGATAAAAATATACCTTACCTACCCCACACTCTATCAATTCTGAGCTTTAAGAAACAAATAAAAATTCTCAAAAAAATTCTAAAACATCTTACTGTATTTGCGTCATTTTCCTGAAATATTTCACATGTTTCACTTAAATAATTTATGAATGAGAAATGTCAAAAACTTTTCTCACAAGAAATACGTGACAGATTTTCTCTGCGGTAAGTATGTGGAGAGCATTGCAAGCGACGCGAAGCTAAAGGACGAAAATGTAAACCTTACATTATTTATTTATTTACTTCGAGTTTATTATCTTTATATATATAATTCTTCTGTGAGTGTGTATGTGACTGAACTTCTCTCAAACGACTGGACCGATTTTGATGGAATTTTTTGTGTGTGTTCAAGGGGATCTGGGAATGGTTCGGAATGGCAATTGGACCCGGTAGGTGGCGCTGCAATCGAGTTTTGGGTTATTTTCAGGGCAGGACAACGTCTGCTGGGTCCACTAGTCTATACATATAATAAGTCTCTAGAATAGTCGTGTCTGTAATTGCAAGATAATTAGGAAAAAAATGTGGAGAAGACTAATTAAGCGATACCTACTGAAGCCGAATTAATTATTTTTGGCGAAAATGTCTGTCTGTATGTATGTACGTAGGTATTTCTATACTTATGTTCGTTAATCACTTAAGATCTACTTGACGGATTTCTATGAAATCGGGTAGATTATGAGCTTGGTCAACATAAGGTACTTTTTACTTGACTACAACTGCGCAAAAAAGAGGGATACTGTTTTATCCATACTTTTTTTAGAACATCCTTAATCATTCAGATAAATGGTAGGTCTGGGCGTTTGTATATATATGTGAGAATTTGTGTTTGTAAATGCACCCACGATACAGGAGAAAATCCTAGTGTTGGAGCAACATTTTTTAAAAAAAGACAAGAAAAATAATTAATCTTGTTTTTATTCTTAGTCTTAAATTATCGCATCGCATCGCTTGCGGTGTGCGCGTCACCTTATTTTACAGGTTTACTGATGGCATTCCCATGTATCTCTTTGTGGTGTTCGTATCCATTCGGTGCCCGATCCGTCTAAGTCAGTGACAGTTAAGTAATATATCTGTTCACACCGATTGGGTTTTGTGTGAATATATGATGCAGGCCATACAAGTAGATATATGTTTGGTATCTGTGACTTTGTGTCACAGGAGATTTATTTGGTTGGTTTCATGCATACACTCACGCCTTTCTCCCACAGCTGGCGGTATATAGTTTCTGACTACCCCAGTCAGAAACTATATACCGTTATTTCGTGGGAGAGCCATGCTTCGGAACGAATGGGCCGGCTCGAACGGAATGATACCACGGCCTCACAGGAAACCGGCGTTAAACAACGCTTACGTTTTGTTTCGCCGAGTGAGTGAAGTTACTGGAGGCCCAATCCCCTTTTAAAAGGTCGGCAACGCACTTCTGACTCCCATGGTATTCCGGGTGTCCATGGGCGGCGGTAATCGCTTACCATCAGGCGATTCGTAGACTCGTTTGCCCTCCTATGCCATAAAAAAAACTGCTACGATTCTTGCACACATCTTTTGCTTCTCCCACATTCATACATCTCTTTAAAGACACGTGCCGGTTGCGAGTGCTACACACCTGACCTTTTTGAAGGATTTTGCGAATAAGATCTGCGTAGGTCCTTCTAGGGCGACCTCTACCGACGTTGCCGCTGAGATTCGCCTTATAAATTCCTTTCGTTAATCGTCTTTCATTCTCTCAACATGGTCAAACCATCTCAGCATATTCTGTTTAATACGTGTTTACATCATCTTTCAGTCCGCAACGTTGTTTTAGTTGGTTACTGGTTTATGAATTCGAATTTGAGCAAAATTAGGTTAGCAGCAATGAGATAGTTATTGGAATCGTATGACCCAAGTATGTATTGAGCTATTAAGTCATTTTAGATGATAGCTAAGCTAACAAGGTAGAGATTTCCTGTGCCCAGTAGCAGTACAGTAATCAGGAATGAGAGAATTTCTAATACCAATAAATATATCTAAAATATATAGATATTTATATATTAATATTCTTTTCTTCCATTCATCCTTATCAGCCGTCACCTCAATCATACACTCTCTTTCCCATGTCTTGCCCTGTATATAAAAAAAACATAGGACCTGGCTCAAATTGTGAATCTATACCATTCAGGGACCGATTTAAACATACACAAAAAAATAATCAAAATCACACAGCAGCTTATGAGGAGTTCGGACAATGTACAGAACGCCATCTACTGGCCATACCGAAACAGAAAACCTCACAGAACACAACGCCATGTTCATTTGTGTTCGTGTTTTATTTCTGTCAAATCTGTCCATGCGTTCCCGATACAAAAATTTCTGTTTTGTAAATTTTTCGATGTTTTAATAGTTATTCTGCTATTCGGGAAGGAGACAAATCCAACAAACCAAAGATCATAAAAATCGATCCAGCTGTTTTCGAGTTATATGTGTTATAACAAACTCGACTTTGTTTAATATGTATATAAGATTATCATATTATTATGATTATTTATTGGTGTAGTGGTTGCAGACCCAGCTGCTGAGAATGAGGACGTACATACTACATCGTATCGGTTTTTCTATCCGATATATTTTGGAGAATGTCCATCAGATCTGCACGATCTTATTCCCCCTTGCCCTTTCTACTATCGGACGACCAGAAGCATGGAAAAGCGATATCGATTCATGGTGGACATTCCAAAAACGCGAACGAAACGCTTTAAGTCCACTTTTATCATGCGTACCGCTGAAATGTGGAATGCGCTTCCTGAGTGGGTCTTCCCTGATAGATATAATCTGGGTGTCTTCAAATCACGAGTGAATCGGTTTCTTCTAAGCAAGCGCACTCCATCGTTGATCGCAGTATCGCTTAACATCAAGAGAACTGGCAGTCAAGCCTATCGGTAAGCCTATCATGTATAAAAAAAGTGTTATTGGGGTAAAAGTGTTAAGTGTTATGTTATTGGCGTTTCTATGAATTTCTCAGTAGCAGCTCGGATAGTAACTTTTATTATATCTTGAGCCCGTGTTATTTTCTATTTATTGTAGATAAAAAAAATGCGATAAAAACCTTTGATTAAAGTACCTAATATTGTATGAGTCAATGATAAAAACACATGACTAATTTGTGTTAAGTTTGGTGCGCAAAAGATATAAAATAAAAGCCATTTAAATTAATTACTACGATTACTTACCATAAATTCAAATTAAGACACGCCCCTTCAAAGTAAAACCAGATAAAATGACAAGTAAAATAGGTAAGTACCTCCCCCTTCAAAAGACAAGTATCTACTGAGATAATCCTGTTCGGAATCCTTTTGATTACACCAAAACAAGAGAACACCAATCCAATTTCTTAATTCAAATTTCCGAATGATTCGAGGGGACGAAATTTAAACTTGGAATCAACGAATTTGAATGAATAGATTGGTTGGTGGCGAGAATTTGTCTTTGAAAAATGAGAACTTATTGCTATTTGTATATAGCGAAATTGGTTTTTTTACAACTCAGGACAGGGTTTTCTTAAAATTTTGTAGGTAAGTTTGTAGGTAAAATGTTCTATTCTACGAGTATTACTGGACGTGGATCTCTTCTAAAAATTAGACAGTAACTTCCACCACGATGGCCTAGAGCGGGTTGGAGGACTGCACAAACCGTCGAGAAAATCTCTGAGGTATGCATTTCCTCAAGGTGTTTTCCTTTGCCATTGCAAGTGATAGGTATTTAAGAACATTTCTGAGAGAAGATCCATGTCAGGCAATGGGACAGTAATTGGTTGATGATGACGCGTAGAGTCAGTGCCTTAGATTCGAACTTGAAACCTTGTGACTAGCTCAGTCATCAATTTTCCATTCCGTTACACAACTCTACGTCTAATTCTATATTCAAAATAACACTAAGCAGTCATTACCTATTCAGTCTTCGCAATTTAAAATTCAAATAAAGTAATTCGAACACCAATGGAACCCAAACGATAACATCTCGCGGTAACTCGGTTGTTTTCGTAATCGTTCGGGTGTTTCCGCTGCCACTCGGACATTGGGGGCGTATTAATCGTAATTAACCAACTTGGGCTGATTAGCGAGGTTTCCTTATTACTTAAAATTAACTTGTGTTTACTTTCTTGCGACGCTCTTAGTTGGAATGGAGATGCGATGAGAATGTTGTGGATGTGGTTTAGTTTAATATTATTATTATTATTTTTTATTTTAGCAGTAAATACTGGATTGATAGTTAAGTTGCAGTGTCATAGGGGCTGTGCCGTGCGTAGCGGAACATTGGGCCAATCCAGTTTAATGATTTTCAATTATTTATTTTCTTTTACTCTTCTGTTTCCGTTGCTATCGATTCGATATCGCTTACCATCAGGCGATCCGTCTGCTCGTTTGTTTCGTTTATTTTATGCCAAAAAATTTGAATCCAGGGTATGATGGGCACTTTTTAACCCACCTCTGGAACATGACATAAGTTATCTACCAAAATCACTTTTTTACGTGTGGAAATCCTGGTCAGTACATTTTGTTATTAAAATAATAATAATTTTACAAATTGTTTGCTAAAATGTTCTGATCTTGTGTTATCAGTAATGGGGAAAGTCATGAATCCCATGGCAAGGGGAGGCAAGTATGGTTTTCAGTCGAGTACGAGTCCGACATACCCTGTTGCCTTCTTGGGTAGAGGGTTTAAGCAATCTAAATCAATGAATCCTTTACAGAAGGTCGCACAAATTTTCGTATTGGAATAAAATCCGTAGGTAGCTCAAAGAGCAACCCTAGAAATGTGCCAATAAGTATCATCAATGAATCATTATATTTCTGCCCAGACCTTCGAGGATATAGGGATGATGGCAATTTTAAAATTGACATACCATCACGCCTTTATTCCCCGAATGGTTAGGCAGAGGCGTACTAATGTACACCCACAGTTCGCCGGTATGTTTAGGTCCCATGTAATAGGGGGCGAGCCTATTGCCATTAACCGGGCACAAATCCAGACTCCGAGCTGTTACTGAGAATTTCATAGAAAAACCCAATAACACTTTGCTCGACCTGGGGATCGAACCCAGGACCTCTAGCGTAGCAGTCGCGCTTGGGACCACTAGACTAATGAGGCAGTCTTTAAAATTGACATGTCTAATAATAATACCCATAAAACATCTTGTACCACTAATCCAAACAAAAAATACAATCGCGCACAAAACACACTAGCATTAATACAATCCGGTGTAATCCTCCCTAATACCGTCGGGGGGGCAAAGGGTGGGGATGATACCAAGTATGATTCCAAATTTAAATGTTAAGCAGCGCCCGAAATTTGCGGCGGTACGACGACGTCTTACCGAGGTATATACGAGCACAAATGGTGATGCTCCGAGAAAATTATATTTTATATTATTTTCTGCAGCTTGAGTAAAATTTTAAGAGTTAATTTAACGGAATGAGTCGCAATGGTAGTCTTGATTTCTTTTTTTTATGGGTTGGTACTCTCAGATACATTGAACTACAAAGGGACTAAAATTAATTTGTAAATTCTACAGTTGCCGCACAGAAACTTCGATAGCTCAGTCGGCTCAAGCATCTGGTGTACCATAAGTTGCAAGTTTGAGTTAAACCTATCCGCGGTCTGTCATTTTGATGCTCATAAAGTGATATGACAGCTAAATATTAAACTTCTTTTCCAATAGAAGGAAACCGGCGTCAAACAACGCTTACGTTGTGTTTCGCCGAGTGAGTGAGGTTACCGGAGGCCCAATCCCCTTTTAAAAGGTCGGCAACGCACTTGTGACTCCTCTGGTGTTAAGGGCGGTTGTAATCGCTTACCATCAGGCGATACGTCTGCTCGTTTGCCCTCCTATCCCATAAAAAAAATAGATATATTATATAACACACGTGTATTTTAGTATTATAAATTGTGTTATTTCATTTATGTGCTTAACTGTACCGCATATTGTAAGTTAGCTACACCTTTGAGATATTCTTCTAAAGAGCATGAATAAACTCTTATAGTTGCACTTGCACTTCTTGATATTTGAGATTTAATTGCTATCTAGATATTAGTAGATATTTATAAGTAATCTATACTTATATTATAAAGCTGAAGAGTTTGTTTGTTTGAACGCACTAATCTCAGGAACTATATAACATCACGCTACAACCAATAGGAGCAGAGCAACGCTGGTGAAAACGCAGGCGGATCGCTAGTAAATCATAAAGACGGGACGCATCTTTTTCAGCGAAGCAGTGATACCTTGGTGATACGACCATATTACTATATAGTCGAACCTTGGTACTCCAAGTTATAGGTTCGGAGTTTGATCATCTGATTTTTAGAAATCATTCAAATTAGGTGAATTTATTATCATTCACACAAACGGTGAAAAAAAAAACCTACAGGAGAATACTTTCTCTAATGTGCAATTCCAAGAGAGTAATGAAAGCTACGTTTTTGGAATTGTATGTTAAAAAAATACATGTAGTTCCGACCGCAGTTCCTTGACATCCAAGACGACATACCATAAGCGCATCGTTTGAGATCGGCAGGACCGATTTGGGATTCGTTGTAAATACACCTAAGGTCACAATACTGCTTTTCTAAATAAATACCTTACCAACGAAATTAAAAAAAATCCTGGTACCTGATTTTTTCCGAAAGGTTTTAGGCAAAACAAAAAGAAAATTCGGAAAAAACTGAAAGTGCTTTTTCTATATGATAAGTATATTAAAATTTGGAAAGTGCAACGTAATGTCAGGCCAGCTAGTATTGAATGAATATTTTATATAAAAATATTATTTACATTAAGTATCAAACTTAATTTTGAGTTAAGCTCGCCTTTATACATTTTATACATTTTCTGTGTAAAATAAATAAAAAAAGTATCAAAACCTTTCGTTCCACAAACATCAGTATCTCTTAGACGGAGGCGACCCGCCGAAATAAATAAAGTTGAGAGGAGAGAGACTCAGTAATTACTTACACGCAACTTATACACTTGTGCGCCTGATTATACCCATCTGTTTGCCGACTTATAATTAATTATGGACGTGACTGTACTGTGGGCTTATTAAATGGATTTTGATTGAGATTACTTATCTGTAAGTGAATGTACTTAGAGGTAAAAAGTTGATGATCTTATTTATATTTCTAAACAGATATAGTTGCAAATTTCGAGTTCCAATCCAAGACAAACACCTCTTACTTTTGTGAAATCATTAGCGTATTAATATTGCTGCCTCATTATCGTAGTGGTCCCAAGCGCGACTGCTACAGTAGAGGTCCTGGGTTCGATCCCAAGGTCGAGCAAAGTGTCATTGGGTTTTTCTATGAAATTCTTAGTAGCAGCTCGGAGTCTGGATTTGTGCCCGGTTAATGGCAATAGGCTGGCCCCCTATTGCATGGGACCTAAACATATCGGCGAACTGTGGTCCTCTGCCTAACCCTTCAGGGAATACAGGCGTGATGGTATATTACATTCGTTTTGCAGGCCAGGGACAGGGCATCCCCACTCAATCCCCACTAAAAACTTTAAAAGCTTGTTTTTTTTTTGGGTATGTTACAATGGGTCCCTGGACGGTTTAGATTCACTATTTGACTCGGTAGGTGGCACCGTAATCAGGATCTACGATTTTTTTATTTACAGAGCAAGACACGTTTGCCGGGCCTGCTAGTTTTTAATAAATCAAAGACCAGTCAACTACCCTATTATTATCGCCCTTTTACTGCGATCTCTACAGTACCTAACTATTTGCTCCTCCGTAGGCCTGACTATGAGAATACTCCAACGGCCTGACACATTAATATGGAGTTCCCTCGCAAAGTTTAAAACAAAAGCGCAATAATCACGCGCTTCGTCTTGAGACGAGGCCGGCCTGATCACAGTCGTCGTCGCGAGGAGAGAATTGAAGCTGAGTATTGTGGCCTCATTTGAACGAAGAACTAATTCATAGAGGTTGTATATCTAGGTAGATTTGAATTAGATAATTTTTTTTTATTTTTCCGTAACATACATTTGTATTCCCCGCAGGGTCAGGCATAAGTGTATTCATGTATATTAACTGCATATAGTAAGAATTAGGTCCCATGTAATAGGGGGCGAGCCGATCGCCATTTTAATCTGCGCACAAATCCAAACTTCATGCTGCTACTGAGATTTTTTATAAAAAAACTCAATAACACTTTGCTTGACCAAAGAATCAAGCCCCGGATCTTACCCTCAGCTGCTTGCTAAATTAGCAAAAACCAAAAATACAAGTTTGCAAAAATATTTGGCTATTCTTCCAACGTGATATTGTTACAAACTCCCACGTTCCACATTCAAAAATTTTCAAATTTCAATTCGGAATCCACTGAGTGCGGAGTTTGAAACCGTTGATCGGGCAGGAAACGGAAAGGGAGAGAAATAATTAGCCGTCGCCGGCGCTCGCCGTGGGCGAAGGAAACGCTCCATACAGCCTGGCTGTAACTCCACGAACGAAAGAGTTGTGAATTTTAGGACTCAACACTTTTTTCTGTGCTTTTTTATTTATTTTTAACGTTAACATTTTTAACGAGACCTGTTTAGTGAAGTTGGGGATTTTTCTGTGAATGCAATTATATAGTTCTAACTTCGATTGAAGCCAATAACATAATAAATGTATCGTTTCAAAAAGTCTGTTAATAAAAATATTAATGTAAATACGTAAAGTACAAAAAGCTGTATCTTTCGTAGTTTGTTTCTTTCTTTTCTAATTTGCGAATTGGCACTATAGCCTAGTAAGTGGAGCGTATGATAGCAATAGAATATTCTCCATTACTCAGAATACAAAACCAATTATAATTCACAATTCAACGAAACTAAGTTAGTAAGCTCCCTCCATTATTTTCTCACGAAACAAAAGAAAAATAATAATTTTAAAAGCTTCAAAACAATTGTTGGTAACAATTACCCTCTGGTCCAGGGTTCGCTTCCCGGGTTCTTTGTTTTACCCCCTATTGAACGAACGGGGGCGGAAAATAGCCGGATGAAAACTTTGCTATCAACTCGCAGAAAACATTTTATAAGTTATCCCCCATGAAATTGTATTATGCGAGTTTGTTGGTAGCTATTTTGTTGGTTTTTTTTTATAAATAGGAACTTGTTCATTGAGCGTTTTTGTTTTGTTTTGGAATTTATATTTTAAACCTATATTAAAATTTTAACAGGCCGATGTCTGTACATCGAAGGAATTAAAAAAACCTAATATGGAGGGTCTTTATTAGGGCAACAAAAGCCAAAATGTCAATATTTTGAAATTTTGTCTGTCTGTTTGTCTCTCTGTCCATCTGTCCGTCTGTATATAATAATTATACGCGCATCACGCAAAAACTACTGCATGGAATTGAATGCAGTTATCAACGATGTATTGCTAGAGGCCTAACTTAAAATCTGGTGCATGTTTCATCTTGCCGCCTAGAATCGGACTTATAGTATGTTAATCTTTTTGGTGGGAGTGGCTACTACGCTGGGTTCACCATTTCACCAGGTCGAGGAAAAGTGTTTATAGATTTTTCTATAAAACTCTCAGTAGCGGCTCGGAGTTTGGATTTGTGTCCGGTTAATGGCAATAAGCTTGCCCATATTACATGGGACCTAAACATCCCGGGAACGGTGGGTTATACTAGTACACCTCTGCCTAGACCTTCGGGGAATGCAAGCGTGATAATGTTTTTTATGAGATTAAAAATTTGTTGGTGAATTATTGATGATGTTATTTATTCGAAAAAAATTACGTTGTCTTGATATTTAACGTAACTTATTCCATCAAAGAAATCTAAACACCATTAATTTCAAAATACCTTACAATCGTACAAAAGAAATAACTTTTTCACGTAAGTAAGTATATCTAGAGTCCGCCCCACCCCCTAATTATAATCTCGGCGCTACAAACATAGAAAATCGAATAGAAATCCAGTAATCGACGTGGTGTCACCGTGCGCACATTGACGTCACTTCCCATTTCGCGAGTGGCAACACTGAGATATAGCGAGGTTGGGCCGAGTTGCTATGTTGGGGGGTGGGTTCTGTAGACTTCATTAATCGCTGCTTTTTTTTTATTAAAAAAGTAGCCCCATCTGTTAAGAAAACCCTATCCGACCTCTAAAGGTAGGTATTGTAAGGTGTTCAGATCTGGTTCTATTTATAGGTATAATTAATATAAATTATACAAAAAAATATTATAAAACGAGGAAACTGTAATGGATATACTTAAGGTGGCAGTGACATCGTCCCTGGGTGTCATACAGATATATGAACATAATACCTATACATATAATAAGGATTATGATAGTTTTGTAACATTTAAGAAAATTTAATATTTTATTTGATGTGATGGGGATACCTATAAGCTTCTTTCGTATCGGAAAGGGTTTTTATACAGGACTTATAAAAAATATCCTATTATATTTCTATATTTAGGATTTTCTAATGTATTGTGGGTTCGTTAATAGATAACATTTTTTTATGTGCGGAAAATTCTTATTTGTTTTCTGCCATATGGGGAGGTGATCAGGGTATGTCCAACTAAAAACCACAATTGCCTTCTCTTGCCTGGCCATGGAATTCGAGACATTCGCCGCGGCCGTAACGGTCAGGTTAGTAGGTTCGTAGTATTAGTTTGTTATTATGTTTTATATTGCATTGTGTAAAACTAAGACTGCAAAACAGAATAGGTAGTATTGCAAAAAAGAAATGTGAGCTTTTAATCCGTTCCACATCTTCGCCCACAGATCCCTAAACGAAAAAGGGGACCTGTCGGAAAATGGCGCGTTATTATCTCAGCTAATAAAAATTCAGCGCGCGAAAATCCCCACGCCGCGATTGGTCGGCCGTCCCTCGGGCACCCCCGCTATTGGTCGGCTATGCTGATTCCATTTTCAAATTAACTTTCGCTGCCATCGTCGTTTTCCAGTTACGTTTGGTGTGAATTTATTTATTTCATTTTGGTTTTTATTATGTGTTGTTTTTGTAGAGATGTGACATTTTATTTGAAATTAGAAACAGAATTAGGGTTCTTATTTTGTAAATATGTTGAAAAGTAAGTACTTATACAAATGTATCACAACCGTTTTATACATTTATATTAATAGAAATACTCTATAATCACTTCACAATAACGTGCATTACCATGGTGAAATAACTTGAAAGCTCTTATTAAATCATAAAATGTCTTTTGATTTCAAATAATACTTCATAAAACTACGTTTTACGGTTTTTATCACGTTGTATTGTTATTATTAATTCCCGACGTTTCGGATCCTTTACAGCATCAATGGTCACGGGTACCGTTGTTGGACGTCTTACAATTACTAACAGTTACTTTAACATTTTTGTTATTTATTGCCGATCCGAATCACGCAAAACGAGCTCACCGTATCCTTCGGTCTTGCAGTTTTGCGTTAGCATCGGAGTTTTATCACCTCAAAATAAATAAAAAAAAGTCAATATTCAAAATAGGAATAGTCAGTTCCACACTACGCGGTCGTCAGCGACAAATCCATGCGCACACTCAGCCAAAATACATCGTTATAATAAAACTATTTTACGGCGACGATTCCGAGCTCCGCTTAACTGTGACACGTTGACATTTGGATACCTGTGGATATAAAAAGTTTAACATAGCATACCATCATGCCTGTATTCCCCCAAGGATTAGGCAGAGGCATACTAATATACACCTACAGTTCGCCGAGATATTTACGTCGCATCTAAGCCAAATCCCAGAGTTTACATGAGCAGGTACACCTCTACCTAGCCCATCGTAAAATATAGGCGTGATGGTATGTTATCTTTTGAATTTTGTGAAAAATAGATCTGGTTTCTTTCTTATTTCTTGATTACATGGAGATTTATATCTGAATCTGGACCCAAATCTACACTCATTTTTGTATTGTATT
The DNA here is from genome assembly GCA_910591435.1 of Acronicta aceris. NCBI lineage: Eukaryota > Metazoa > Arthropoda > Insecta > Lepidoptera > Noctuidae > Acronicta > Acronicta aceris. The sequence goes on along the minus strand of OU342780.1, from coordinate 9,345,711 downwards.
TGTAAGAGTATTTTATAGATGTGTTATCTACAAAAATGTAAGATCTTTTACACACTTAGCACATAAATGTTTGAGTTTAAGTTTCTTTGCTGAGAATCACCGTAAAGCAAGTAATAATAAACGGTTTGTCTCCAAAATACTCGTATATTAACAAGTTGTTCAAGCCTGTACGTGCATCGTCACAAAATAACACTGTGTTACTTGGAAGCCGTCCACATTACCTGCTAAATTGGAATGCCGCGTAATACAAGCCCTATTAAGAGGGTCACCATCATATCTGTAAAAACCGGATAAGTTCTACAGAGTGACTTAAAACATGCGGCAAATCGAAATGATATCCAAATTGTAGGTACAAAAAAATAATCTTATTTTATCATCTAATTCATCTTAAATGGTAAAGTTATTTTAGTGATGGAAAAATTCAATCGCAGGACGAATTCTAACCAGCGTTTTCTGGTTAGATACAACAGACGCTCTGACCTCTAAGCCACCGCGAAACCCACCCTCCAGATTTAATTTTGCCTTCACATTTTGAATTTACGTCATAAGGTGATGTTGGCGACGTCTATTGAAAAGCAAGTTACTTTGCTTCTCAACCGATATGAATTACTTTACAGTTACTTTTATCTATCTTAGATGGTGTAAATTAAGCTATTGACTTCAAGTATGCATGGGTGTTTAAATAAAAATACAGTAAAATTTTACGTCTACCTAGACGATGTTATCATTTACGCGATATTGTCATTTTGTTCTAAATTTTGGCATCAGATCTTGCTCAAATTGTATGGGACCACCTCTGAAGTATGACCTACCGATCAAAAAAGAATCATCAAAATCGGTTAATCATTGACGGAGTAATCGCGTAACAAACATACAAAAAAAGCAACATACAGCCGAATTGAGAGCCTTCTCCTTTTTGATGTCGGTTGTAAATGACAATGAGTTAATGATAGCACGGCCCATATGGTGATTGTCATTTTAGTACAAAAAAGATACTTACCAACTTTTCCTATTTATTATTTATTTTTACCATTTCTCATCATTTTTTTATTACTCCATTAATCCATGCGAAAGCAGAAACTTCTCCACTTATCACGATTAAAAAAACATACATGTACACAAATTGTGTTGTTTTTGAACTCAACGCAGAATATATTTATCTATAATTACGTATTATAATCCTTAAAAAAAAAACAACTCATAGCCACCTTATTAACAAGGGCTGGCAAAGATAGCGGTGGCGGGTAATTCGCGGCCAGAGGGGGAGAAGGGGGATCGAGTTAAACCTCCTTACTGAGAACCAAATTGAGGAGGTGACGACTATTTATTGATATTGCCGTCAGAAGCGATAGTTAAGATTTTGGATGAAAGACACATGCCATCATATACATACCATCACGCGTGTAATCCTTGAAATGTTCGGCAGAGGTGTACGAATGCATGATGAAAGTCCTGAACCGATTCCCAGGTTGAAATAAATATTATTGGGTTTTTCTATTAAATTTTAATTAGCAGCTCGGAGTTGGGGTTTTTGTCCGGTTTATCGCAATAGGTTCACCCCATATATAGGACCTAAATATACAGGTGTGCATAAATACTTACACCTCTGCCTAACCGGACTATACAATATTTAATTTTATAAAAAATATGCTTACAAGTTGCTTTTCATCTCATTGTTTCTTCACACACCGTCAAAAAGTTTCTCAGACATGGAGGTTTTAATTTATAACATAAAAAAACGTTTTCCCGCCAGTGTACCAAAAAGCTTGGGAAATGGCCATTAAAAATTACCCGTTAACCGATGTGTATCGAGGACACTCGAGTTTAAAAGTGAATGGGCGCGCATTACTCACAATAGTTTTAAAACGTTATTGATAATGGTAGGAGCGTGTCGGCCACTGCGCACACTTATTTACGTACTAATGGTTACCAGGCGGCGCATGCACATGAAGTTGTAAGAAAGACTTGTTAGAAAGACCCCCTATATACCGTGGCCGATGCCTGTACATTATAGATATTAAAGAAAAACGAAAAGGGGGTCTTTATTAGAGCAACAGAAGCCAAAACAACGATTTTTAGAATTTTCGTCTGTCTGTCTGTATGTTTGTACACGCACCACGCCAAAACTACTGCATGGAATTGATGCATGTAGGTTTCACCAATGTATTGGTCTACCTTAAAATCTGGTACTTGTTTCATCTTGATACGTCTAGAATCGGACTTATAGTATGTTAATCTTTTTGGGACGTGAGTGAAACTGCGGGTAACAGCTAGTAATAAATAAAAAAGTATTAGGTATATCCATAGGTACTATTGTAAATGCGAAAATAACTCTGTTAAGAGGCCGGCGGACCGAATTTCTCTTACAAACGTAATACCGAAATAAATGGTATTTCAAACACAATTTAGTAAAATTGTGTTATTATTTCGGCTTATGTTTAATTAACCACAGATCTATGCCACCTTTTATGTCCAGTGAAGTAGTAGTAGACGAAATAGTATCGTAGGAACCTAGATTAACGGTATCCAAATCCGAATAATAATATGATTTGATAGAATATTGTCTGGATTACGATTTATTTCGGTATTACGTTTTTGTGGGCAGTTCAAGCTCCGCCGGACCCTTAAACCTCATTTAGTCTAGTGGTTGTAAGTACGACTGCTATGCTAGGGGTCTTGGGTCCGATTTCCAGGTCGAGCAGTGTTATTGGGATTTGTCTCTGAAATTCTCAGTAGTAGTTTGGATTTGTGCCTTGTTAGTGGCAACAGTCTCGCCCCCTATTACATGCGACTTAAACACACTGACGAATTGTGGGTGTACATTAGTACACCTCTGCTTAACCCTTCGAGGAATGCAGGCGTGATGGTGAGTAGTAAAAATATTAGGGTAACCTTAGGGTAAAAAAACTTATAAAGCTTTACAAAATTACCGATGTGTGCAACAATGCTATAATGCGTCGGCTTTTGAGTCGGAGAGTGAATGGGCGCTTTATTGTCGAGTGGAGTATCGGACGCCACGCGGCACACTTAAATGTATGAGATTGATATAAAAAAAGTAAAAGGGAAACTTTTTTGTGAATTACCCATAGTATTTAAAATATTTTACTTAATAAAATTTATTTTTAGTTTTGTATAAAAATCTGTGTTTTTTTTTATTTCACTAAGGTGGCAAACAAGCATACGGCCCGCCTGATGGTAAGCGGTTAACGTTGCAACGCTTGCAACACCAGGGGTATCACTCGCTCGTTGCCGACCCTGTAAATTAAGAAGGAATAGTTGGGCTGGCAGCTTAGGAGACATGCTGCTATACATGACAGCGGCGGTAACAAAATACTACCAGTCCCCGCAACTGCCAACACATCGCTTGGCTCGCGGAGCTCTGGCAACCTTGCTCACCGTTAGGAACGCAACATACCACGGAGCTATGTTATTTGGCTACGATTTTCTGCAAGGTGTTAGCCCAGTGAAGGAAAATATCGCATGGAAGCCTGCATGCCTAAGAGCTTTTCTCGACTGGCATGTGAAGTCTACTCTAGTGTACTGCGCTCCAGAACTCAGATCGCGGATGTTGGTCACAAAGCCGCAAGCTTGAAATGGAGTTGGGCTGGTCACATCTGCCGCATGTCGGACGAGTTGTGGGCAAAACTCACCACAGAGTGGACCCACATAACGTTAGACGACGTCGCGGCATACCCAGGAGGAGATGGCGCGACGAGTTAGATCTTTATTGGAGGGATTGGCTGCAGAAAGCTTTAAACCGAGATAAATGGAAGGAGGGTAGGGAGGCCTTTGCCCTGCAGTGGGACGATAACGGCTGAATAAAAAAAAATGTGAAGTCTGCCGCCGCAGTAAGGCAGGTTGGTGGACTATATCCAAATTCCAGGGGTTCCCAATCTTTTTCAGTCCTCGGCGTAGATACATATTTACTATTTTGTCTCGGCGCCCTAACCTATTTAGCTGGTCGAAATGGTATACTTAATAATCAATGAGAAGAATGATAAAGAATATCGCTTCACGGCGACCTTCTTCTTCTACGGCGCACCAGGCGTTAAAAAAAATGTTGTCTGTACCATTTTATCAGGTATTTTTTTAATAGGCAAAGTACCTAATTATGTTATTTTTTGCGATGTTTATTGAATAGTGCGTAGGTAGGTTGGTTTTAATGAAAACACTGTCCTGTACCCACGAAGAAAAAAAGGTACCTATTTCTTTTCCCAGTAATCAGTTTATTATGTAGGTTAGGTACCTACTGTATTATGATCAAGTAAATAGTTCTTGTAATCTACCTACGTAGGTAGGTACCTGGTCTATTACATACCTATCTATTATAATAGTATTTTCAGTATCGTAAGTATAATATTTATGTTTTTATTGTATTTAAACATATTTTGCATCAAAGATGTATCTATATTTTTTTATGGCATAGGGGGGCAAACGAGTGAGTGAGGTTACCGGAGGCCCAACCCCCTTTTAAAAGGTCGGCAACGCATTTGTGACTCCTCTGGTGTTGCGGGTGTCCATGGGCGGCGGTAATCGCTTACCATCAGGCGATCCGTCTGCTCGTTTGCCCTCCTATCCCATAAAAAAAGGAGCGGAACATGTTGCAAAAACGGGAATTATTTGATTATTTTGACATTGGTCTTTGATAAAGAGACAGACCGAAGTCCACGCGGGCGAAGCCGCGGATGAAAGCTAGTTAATGATAATTATACAAAGAAAAATCACCTTTTATCTCAAGTACGTAACAATGCTTACCCCTACTAAGCCCGTTTCACATGAGCGGAACATATTCGTGCGTTTTATTTAATTAAATACGTAATGGGCGCCGCGTGGCCGCCCTCACTGTTAAGAGTGCATAACGCAGGGTAGTCGATAATAATGTTTTTTTGGTCGTATAATTATGATAGTAATTGTGATACTCTTGTTAGGAGGGAGACTTTGTTTATTAATTGTTGTAGAAGAGTATAAGTTACGAGTGGGTTGGGATCCTAATTCTGTGACGTGGAGTTTATAAAGCAAATGCACGCGGAGATGACGTAATTTAGTCTAAAAGTTCTAAAGGTATGGTATAACGATCAAAAGCCTTACTAAAATTTGTTAATGCGATCGTTTTGCGATTGAGAGAGAGAGAGAGAGAGATGCCACCCTAAACATTGAACAGCGCCAACCTTTTCTCACCACTTAAAATGACCGTGTTATAATACGATAGATTCACAATTATTTCGCCTACTGTGATAGGTATCTTTCTGCTCCTACTTTGTACCTATGCATTTCTTTTAGCTGTCCTCCCACAGTCGGGTAGATGTCGCCACTTTCAACTGTTTTTCTTTTCAATATACTTTCCTATCTTGCTATACAAATCTATGCCTTATTTCCTCCGCACTTATCTGTCAAATACTTAAGCCTTATTGTAAACATTGGTGTAGGGTTACCAAACAATGGCGGGACAGTGTTTGTTGCGACACCGATCAAGAGATAAACATAAGAAAATAGGGTGACTGGGCTTATTTTCGTCCATGGAATTTTTGAATTATTAGCTATTGTAGGAATAATATTATTGTTTGTATAATCATAATTAAAATCTAATAAAACTATCCATAAAATCTACAAAACTTTTCATGTAGGTAAAGTTATCCTTTAAGTATAAAATTTGATTTCATACTCAATTTAGTCTCTAAATCAGTAATAATGAAGTTTGCCCTAAACACTATATACATACATTTGTAAGATTTTTGCTTTTTATGTTTAATAAAAAACAAACAGGACATCACATATGATTAAAAAAAAACAGACCCGAAATTTCCCGGAACTCACTAAGTAAGTAGAACATAAGAAAAATAGGTCGGTACTTAAGTAAAATCTAGTGAGTACGAGGACAACAATTGGTGCTCTCACCCTACATTCGGTTGAACAGTTTGTCATTGAAACAGGGGCACAAATAGCACTTTGTTGTGCAATATACCGAAAGCAATGTTTGCAAAGATTAGTGATGAAAAAAAAAACTATTAAAGCAATTAGGTGTCCAAGCCAATGTATTGAGTTATGTCATTATGATAAACTGGTATTAAAGGAATGAGATGAAATCTTCTTATTATAAAAGATATACCATGAAGGCATCAGGAAAAAAATATAACATTTAAAAAAAATACCCTATCATAGGTAGGTAGTATGTAGTAGTAGCTACTTAGTAGGTAAATTCAAAAATAGAAAAAATGAACAATGATGTTGAGAAATGATGATGATATGAAATGAAATGAAATGATGATGATATGAAATGAAATGAAATGATGATGATCATTTCATTTCATCTCTTACGAGATGAAGAAGAACACGATAATATGAGTATGAAGAATAATAATCCTGGGAATCAAACTCAAACCTCGTGCTCTGCAGGCATTATCAGAGCACTTGCAACTAATAGTTATTGAGCCAATACATTGCAAAATGTATTCTTTTATTGCTAAGTCGGCAAACGAGTAGTCATCGTCGCCCATGGACACTCGTAACACCAAAGGAGTTGCTGATGCATTGCTATCCAATAAGAGCCCTTACGGACTGCAGACTGCCAGAGCCGCAGCAACCGAGGGGAACTCGGCTCTTACGTGCAAAAGTCGATACACACACCAAGGTCTTTTATGACAGACTCCGACGTAAGAGTGGTCGCCAGCAGTCAGACCCCAAGAGGTCCTACCACCAAGCCAGTCAGATGTTTTCTTGCCTCTTACGAGTTGCCTATCCAAGTGGCAGTAAGGAACAGTTTGCTGACCCGTCCCCACTCGAGGAAAAAAAGTCTTCCAAGTTACAAGGTAATCTAAAGAGATTACAGAATCTCTATAAAATAACATACTTTTCTATTGGAAAACCATTGTTATGGGTAACATAATACTCCTTTTGTTGTCGCTAAGTCGGTGACAATCCATGGTATTTAACAGATTAGTCTTATGGTCAAATACTTTAGGGGATTATCGTAAATTGCGTAAGCGTTGTATCTATGGTTATGTGTGTTGGTAATTTTGATTTTAAGTGACCGGTTTTTGTTCTGGAAACTGTCTTGGAATTATTTTGTCTATAATAAAAATGATAAGATTTTTATTGTGCAGGCAATTTGAAATGACGATCTCTGAGAAGAAACGCTGAAACAAATGAAAGATGATTGTAAACTGTATCTAATAAGGTCCATTTTTGTATTGTTTCTTATAAAAAAACTGCACCTTAGGAATTGTCAGAAAGATATTGAAATAAAAGTACTATTTAGGCATTTTATCGACTATGCCCATGATAATGGACACTATAGACTTAGATGGTATGAATAGTTAGGAAGTAAAAGGTACTGTTATATAGATAAACTAGTGGACCCAGCAGACGTTGTCCTGCCCTGAAAATAACCCAATACTCGATTGCAGCGCCACCTACCGGGTCCAATTGTGAATCTAAACCGTTCCCAGATCCCCTTGAACACACACAAAAAATTTCATCAAAATCGGTCCAGTCATTTGAGAGAAGTTCAGTCACATACACACTCACAGAAGAATTATATATATAAAGATTGAAACGCCTACGCGATATTCTGAATCGTGGATGCATTTACATATTTTAAACATATTTTTACATAACACAAATGTAAATTGGATCCTATTTAAGCTTTGATCAGGCAAGACTTGGATCAAACCAATAATTAAAAAAACTAAAACCAGAACATACCTGAAGCCGTACGCAATTTACGTAAATCTATTCAACGATCGGTCCCCAGAAATCTCAAAAACACTTTTACTTTTAAAAGTGTATAATCCAGCTAATCTTCGTACGATCTCCGACGATTGTCAACGACTTAACGCCGAGAGACGTAAACATTAGTATTGGGTTACACAAATAATAGAGATGTTTTCTTAACGCTTGTGTTGGCTGTCGCTAAAATTCGGTCGGTAAAGTCAGGCTAAAAAGTTGTAAAAACAATTTGAATGAAGTAGAAGTGAGGATTGGATCATAAGATTTAGTCTAGTCGTTGTAACGTCGTCGGTCTTGGGTCCAATTCAATTCCCAGTCTAGCAAATTATTAGGTTAGTGATAGTCTAGTGATATGATTGGACTGACATATCAAAGGTTTCAAGTTTGAATCCTTTTCGAAATCAAAATGGACGTAATAATACCTGCATAATAACAACTATCTCTAGCGACCGCTGTAAAATTCATTGTATCACATACCTATTTTGATAAAAAAATTATTCTTATTCTTATAATAATATTGTCACTCGTTTAAACGATGAAGGAAAACATCGTGAGAAACCTGCATGCCTGAGAGATTTTCTCGACTGCGTGTGAAGTTTGTCAACCCGCATTAGGTCAGTGTGGTGTGGACTATAGCCTAACGTCACCTATTCTGAATTACCTACCTATATAGGTTAATGATGATTAAAGGCAATAACCATGAGAGCTAAGACATACCAGTGAAATGTGAGTATCCATTAGTACCTGCCTTTTAGGACCGCAGACATTGAATAATATAAGATCTAAACTGACAAGAAAACTTCGAACATTTTGTGGATTGTCATGTATCTTCAGAACTGAACTGGTCGATGAAAAATAGAAATTGGTTTACGATCGGCGGTGATATCGCGTAATATCGAATTGAGAACCTCCCTTCTTATAGACGGTTAAAAGGAATATCCGCGGAGTTTCTTGCAGAATACTTCTCCATAGGATTAACTTTTTGGAACCTTGCAACAAGACTGGTAAAGAGCATAGCGGTACTATGTGGAACCGGGCATGTACAATGATGACCAAAAGTCCATAGGCAATCTCACAACGCAATAGCTTCACGTTTATTTTGACTTAGGACCTACTATTTTCATGCATCATCATTGTCGTTAACAAGTGACACGCACTGCGGTACTGGCTGTATCGAGCTCGCTTGTACTGTTCATAGCAATGTAATCCTTAGCGTCCTTATGGACCTTTGAGCGTTTACATAGTTTTTGATATATCAAAAGTTTGAATTTGAGTTTGACTCATAATGTGTCTTTCATAAATACTCAATACTCAATATTTTATTGCAAAATGCTTGATTAAGTAGGCTAAAGAGCTGACGAGCCACCTGGTGGTAAGTAGTCATTGTCGCCCATGAACACCCGCAAAAGCAAATAAGTTCCTGATGCGTTGCCGATCTTTAAGCCCCTACGGACTGCAGACTCCAAGAGCCGTGGCAATCGAGGGGAACTGGTTCTTACGTGCAAAAGCCGAATCACACACCAAGGTGCTTTACGACAGACTCTGACGTAATAGTGGTCGCCAGCCAGTCAGACCCCAAGAGGTCCTACCACCGAACAGGAGGCGTGATGGTACGTTTCTTTTTTTACAATGCATTCTTAAAGTTCTTTTATAATACATAGGTACTTAACATTTAGTCGGTTACTTAAAAGCTAATCTCAAGCACTCGACACAATGCTAAGTAGGTGAATCGTATTAAATTCACACTCGGCCGGGTATTAACGTAAATAACCGACAATAGCCAATGCGCACAATGGCCGCCTTGCGTAATTCAGAGAAAAATAATGTTAGGGTGTTTCATACGAAATACGGTCGCGTCGTTAAGCGTCAAGAAGAAATAGATGGCACGCATGACGTTGTAAATCGGCTATCGGCTTTTGCGAATACTCCATGTTTTTTTTTTCATATATAAAAAACTATATTAATAAAGTTGAGATTGAGCCACAGCAAAGTGTAGCCAGAGTTGCTTTTTCTCATGATTCCACTCGGATCCCTAAGGACTTTTTAAGACAAAAGGTAGCTCTGTGTTTCTTCTAGGTTCAATTTATCTCATTACCAAAATTCATCAAAATTGCTTCAGTAATTTAGGCGTGAAAATGTAACAAACGACCGAGTAACTTTCTCATTTTTATTATTAGTTTATATTAAAGTTCCTCCAACATTGAGTCAGTGTTTATTCGGCCTAATTTCAGAAATATCTGTACGGATTTTCATGTTTTTTACCAATAGAAATAGGGATTATATATGAAGGTTATAATTTATGAAAGTCCCATGCGAAGCCCCAATTATTAGTATGAAATAAAAGCGGAGGCTAAAATAGGCAACAGATTACATTCAAATTCATCCACGCAAACGCAGAATTATCTGAAAGGGCCTTTCAAAAAAAACTATCAATTCGATTATCTCCTACATCTCAAGATTATCGGTCAAGCGGACAGGCGGATAGTCGGACATCATCCACGTAACACTTAAGTCTTTTGTGTATTATTACGACAACGCACAAAGGAGCTGACCACAGTTAAATAGAATTAAAGTTCTTTGAATATAAATACCTACTTGTGATTTTATTGAAATATTTTTAAGTATTATATTCTACAGCTAACTGCCGTATTAGGCTGGCTGTCGAAACCGTGGCTGTTACGCTAGAGGTCCTGGTTTCGATTCCCATTGGTTGTTTTTTATGAAAAATTCAGTTGCAGCTCAGTTATCCTGTTAATAATATACGTCCCTTATTTTATGGGAGCTAAACGTACTGGCGAACTGAGGGTGTACAATTAGTCTAACTCTGCCTATCCATTCGGGGAATATAGGCGTGATGGTATGCTATGTTTATTCTATACTAATCACAGTCTAGCACATCCCCTACTGGTCGAAAATCCTTGATGATTTTCCTTACTATAGAGAAAATACAGTCTACCCTCCAATCAATTACTTGGAAAAAGCAAAGAAAATATCAAAATTAAAAAGATAAAGGCCGCGTATGATCAAAGAGAACATTTTCATATGGTATCGGGCAATAATGGCGTTATTACAAAATTGGATTTATCTGTGAGACTAGTGGTATTACCCGGATACGGGCGTAATATTGCGATGTTACTGTCATATTTACTTTATTCCCATATATGACAGTCCATTCAGTGTAGCATACATCGCCACTACCTACGCCGAGTATTGTGGGTTTGATTCCAAACCGAGGCAAATATCTAGCTGCGAATGTCGCTTCTAATGTGAATAAGCTTTAATGTGTAAAAGAAGCGTTAAGTATGAAATTGATAGCTATCGAGGATTCACAAGATTTTTTTCCCTAGCCCCCATTTCGCCTAATTCCGTCAAAGTATCGTGACAAACAAAAAGACGGCGGTGTTATAGTGTAATATAATAAGACGGGCTACTTACCGGATTTCTTATGGTTGAAGTTTTGAGGGATCGCGGCACGAGAATATCATGTTGTTATACGCGTTGGATGGACGCGCTGATAGTGTGGAGACAGCGCTTACTATCAGTTCAGTGTTGTGGTTTCGATCCCCACACGGAGCAAATATTTGTATAATCTACAGGTAGTTGTTCTGGGTCTGGGGGTTTGTGTATGTGAGAATTTGTGTTTGTAAACGCACCCACGATACAGGAGAAAGTCCTAGTGTGGGGCAAAATTTAAAGAAAAGATTGGCAGAATTGGCTGTTGAATTTTTAGCTGAACAGATTGTGTCGACGAATTGACCCTATAAAATCGACTATAACAGATAAACTCGAAAAGCAAATATTGAGGTTTTTTTGGGCCAACTCTGGCATAAAGTGTCTCGCAGGTTTGCCCAAATTATTCCAAAATCTCTAGCAGATCATCATGGGTCTTAGTATGTTTGGCATCGAGGGATGCTGTCGCTGCCACTAGTATTGCCATTACAATTTCTTAATGTTTTTTGTTATTATTACTTGTAAATTGAAAATGATTATATAAATAGAACGGATGTCGATACCTAACAATACCTTCACGGGTCGGACAGGGTTTTCTTAACACATTGTATTTATTTTTGTGATTTTTTTTGCGTTTTCCATGCTAAGATTATAAAGTTATTTTAGTAAAAGAAAAATTCAATCGCGGGATTCGAACCCGCGTCTTCTGGTTAGATACACCAGACGCTCTGACCGCTAAGCCGCCGCGAACCCCACCCGCCTGATTGAAATTTGCCTTCACATTCTGAGTTTACGTCATAAGGTGACGTTGGCGACATCTATTGAGAAGCAAGTTACCTTGTCGTACGATTTTTCCTTTACTAAAATAACTTTATAATCTTAGCATGGAAAATGCAAAAAAAATCACAAAGAGATAGTTAAAAGGTAAGATGGCATCGTACAATATTGAACTAACTGTAAAGTAAGTCATGTCGGTTGAGAAACAAGGTAACTTGCTTCTCAATAGACGTCACCAACGTCACCTTATGACGTAAACTCAGAATGTGAAGGCAAATTTCAATCAGGCGGGTGGGGTTCGCGGTGGCTTAGCGGTCAGAGCGTCTGGTGTATCTAACCAGAAGACGCGGGTTCGAATCCCGCCCGCGATTGAATTTTTCCTTTACTAAAATAACATTGTATATATTTGGCCAGAAATTACTGTAATAAGCGTGATATTAGAAGGCTTCCTCCTCCAAAAAAAAGGCATATATATTTAGGTCCAGAAGCCCACGCCACCTTAGCCCAGCTCCATTATCATATAAATATGTATGATAGGCACAGCGACGCATCAGCTCGTACATTTTTCACGCAATCCTGTAAATATAATAAAGGCTCCCCTCTTAGAATATATCTAAGCAACTGTATGTCATGTAGGTAGGTATGTATGTTTATAAGATGTATGAGAGATGTGTGTGGTATTTATACCGTGATTATGTTTTTTTTTTAATTCGTGATAGACTTACGCTTGACCGCCAGTTCGCCTGATGTTAAGAGACACTGCGATCTACAATGGAGCGCGCTTGCCTAGAAGAAACCAATTCACTCGTGATGCTATGGTATGGTATGGTAAAGCGGGCTGTTTTCCGCAACTCCACGACAAAGCGCTTATTTTGCGTGCGGGTGGAAAATTCACTCGTGATTTAAATTCACCCAGATTATAAACTACGCCGATCTTATTGGCGACACCCTTCAGAAAAGTCAGGTGCATAGTAGGTACTCGCAACCGGCGCGCATGTATGAGAATTGAGAAGATGTATGAATGTGGAAGAAACAAAACAAGTATGCAAGAATCGTAGCAAGTAGCGGTCTATAGTTTCTGCCTACCCCTTTGGGAGGAAGGCGTGAGTGTATGTATGTGTACAAACTAACTGTTGTGCGCAGTTTTATTAGCATTCCAAAGGACATTTTGAGACAAAAGGTAAAATATGTGATTCTCCAAGATCCAAAGTAAGTCTATACTAACATAACATACCATCACGCCTGTATTCCCCGAAGGGTTAGGCAGAGGCGTACTTAATGTACACCCACAGTTCGCCTGGTATGTTTAGGTCCCATGTTATAGGGGGCGAGCCTATAGCCATTAACCGGGCACTAATCCAGACTCCGAGCTGCTACTGAGAATTTCATAGAAAACTCAATAACACTTTGCTCGACCTGGGGATCGAACCCAGGACCTCTAGCGTAGCAGTCGCGCTTGGGACCACTAGACTAATGAGGCAGTCACTACACCAGTGTGTACCTTTACAAAATCCACATCCAGCCAAAAACTTGCCAAAAACTGTTTCAATGGTCAAAATTGATATTTTACACTACTTTTAGCTACAATAATGATTTTTAAGCAATGGTTTTAGTTAAACGTTGTGAATTTTGTATAGATAATGTCGCAATTACTATTTCCATGAATGTAGAACTTATTAGAGACCTACAAACTGCGAAAAACCACTTGATATTTGAATTTGGCGGGCTCAGGTGAACGATCCGCCTTAAACATATATTATCACGTTCGTAGATGTGCTAGGCAGAGCTGTAGTAATGTACGCCCACAGTTCGCCCTTATGTTTAGGTCCTATGTAATAGAGGCGAAACTGTTGCCATTAACCGGAATTAAATCCAATCTACGTGCTGCTAAGGAGAACTTCTTGGCTAAAAACCCATTAAATTAACATTTTGATCGACTCAGAATCAAACCCAAAACATCTAGCAGTGGTGGTGAACCAATATATTGCTGCCTTACCCCTTGGGAAATACAGACGTGATGGTATGACAGAGGTCGTTTACAAACCGGAAATTTTTGACAAATAATTAAATTATTGCGTTACTTTTGAAGGTATGACTACGATATGATTATGATATGATATGACTGCCTCATTAGTCTAGTGGTCCCAAGCGCGACTGCTACGCTAGAGGTCCTGGGTTCGATCCCCAGGTCGAGCAAAGTGTTATTGGGTTTTTCTATGAAATTCTCAGTAGCAGCTCGGAGTCTAGATTTGTGCCCGGTTAATGGCAATAGGCTCGCCCCCTATTACATGGGACCTAAACATACCGGCGAACTGTGGGTGTACATTAGTACGCCTCTGCCCAACCCTTCGGGGAATACAGGCGTGATGGTATGTTATGTTTTGAAGATACTTTTATCATACGATTTTCAGATCAATATTTCTCAAAACAGTAAAGGTAGCTATCATCCTTACTAATAATAAAAATGTGAAAGTTTGTGAGTATGGATGTATGGTTGTGTGGATGTTTGTTAGTTTCACGCCAGAACGGCTGAACGGATCTGGATGAAATTTGGCACAGAGAGTCTGGAATAACACGTAGGCTATTTTTTATCCAGGTCGGACCCAATTCTGAAGTCCACACAGATAAAGTCGCGGGTAGAAGCTAGTATAACATTGAAATAAAACTACTTTTTTACGGATTTTATCGCGTTGTATTGATATTATTTGATTCCCGACGTTTCGGATCCTTTACAGCATCCATGGTCACGGGTAGACTAAGTTGTAGGACGTCATAATGTTACAATTACTAACAGCTACCTTATATTTTTGTTAATTATTGGCGATCCGATTCACGCAGAACGAGCTCACCGTATCCTTCGGTCTTGCAGTTTTGGGATTGGATTTTGATTTTATGGAATCTATAATGGGGTTCCAAGCAGGTGGTAAGACCCAGCCATCTTCTCTATTGAAATTTGGATATTTTTTAATTTCAATAGCCTCACGGATCGTCCTGGGAAGGAATCGGTTTTCTTTTGCGAGGACTTGTGGTTTATCAAATCTGATGTAGTGCTGGGCCTTGTCTAGAGTATGTTCACAAACTGCTGACTTCTTGAAACGGCTGATGTCAAACACCGCCGTTTCAAGAAGTCAGCAGCTTGTGAACATACTCTAGACAAGGTCGGGAATCAAATAATATCAATACAACGCGATAAAATCCGTAAAAAAGTAGTTTTATTTCAATGTCTAATATTCGCGTAAGTGTCAGAAACCAGTAAGCTAGTTGAATATATAATTACTATATACAAAATACCATTGACATGTTGTTAATTAAAAAATAGACATGAAAACTGACACAGTAAAATATTCTCAAAAAAAATCGAGCGGCTTACTTTCATTTTCAAACTAAGTACGTAATCGTATTTATAGCAAAAATAAATAATATTTTTTGTATAAAGAACACGAATATTTCGACAACAATACAAATAAAAAAGATACACGACAAGCCCTCAATCCAATTTAAACGCATATTACATACGGTATTTAGTTTATTTACAATAAAAATAAAAAGATCGCAACAATAGGTTAAAAAAAAATATGCTCAAACATTCTCTGCGGGTGGCAAGTATTGGATTTGCAATTGAAGATAAACCTTAAGGTTTTAGTGTAAGGTTGAATTTTCCGATAGTGTTCAAATCTAACCCCTCGATGTTCGATATTATCGGACCAGCTACCTATTTATTCGGTATCTTAGTATTTTGTAATGTCTGTTTCAATATTCTGGTCGTTTTGATTTGGTATGGTATGTAAGAGGCTGTGAGAGACCCGTTCCAAAGACAAAAATGTTAAGCAACCGTTATAAATTATCTTTCAAACTACTGTCTCATTAGCCTAGTGGTCCTGGGACTGCTACACTAGATCGTGGGTTCGATTCCTGTGTCGGGTAGTTTTATTGGGATTTTCTATCAAACTCTCAATAGCTGCTCGTAGTTTGGACTTGTGTTCGGTTAATGGGAATAGGCTCGCCCCCTATTACATACGATATAAACATACCGGCGAACTTCTGTGAGTGTACCGAACTACCGAGTTAACATTTTTGCAAGTGCGGCTGAAGTCTTGATGTTTGGGTCCAACAGTGTTAACTTTTTCTATGGAATTCCCAATAGCAGTTCGGAGTTGGGATTTGCCAGTTGGCCGATCAGGCGCTAAGCTAGTATGTTGTTCTGTCCCGGGCTTAAGCTGACTGTCTCGAATCACATGGCCGTAACTATAGGGCAAGGCAAGGCAAGTTTTTAGTTGGTACGAGTCCAACATACCCTGCCGCCCCCAACCTCCCAGGTCACAGATTGCTTGGATTGCGAAGTTGCATGTTATTTGTTAAACCATACAAGTAGCGTTATCTTTTACTAATTTTTGTAAGCTTTACGTTGTAAAATCTTCTTACAGAGCCATCTCTTAATACTGTTTGTACTATTTGCACATTTGAAATCATGCGTAATACCTACCTACATAGTTCGGCTAAAATTCGCTAGATGGCAGAAAAACAGTATTATATATGAGAAGAGTTGATGTTATCGCGGAAATTGTTTTAATTTCGAAATAATTTACCAAAATGCAGGTTTTGTGAAATCATATTTAATCCATACCTACAAATAATATGAATGCGATAGTAATTCTGTATGTCTGTTACCGTAACAATACATAATTATCTAAAGTATGTCCCTTCCTGTTAAGGCGGATCGTTTAGCTGAGCCCTCGAAATTCAAATTTCAAGTGATTTTTCGTAGTTTGTAGGTCTATAATAAGTTCTGTATTCATGGTAATGGTAATTGCGACATTAACTATACAAAATTCACAATTTTTATCTAAAAATATTGCTTAAAAATCATTATTAGCTAAAAGTAGTGTAAAATGTCAATTTTGACCAATTACACAGATTGCGCCAAGTTTTTGGCTTGATTATGGATTTATAAGTAAAGGTTTTAGTGCTCAGTTGTGAATATTGTATAGTTAATGTCGCAATTACAACTGCCATGAATCTAGAACTTGTTATACACCTACAAACTGCGGACGACTACAGGACAATGGTCTAATAATAAAAATACAATTTTTATAGTCACAATTCAGCTTTATAATTATTATTCTTTTTCATATTTTTAGTGATTTCTATCCTCAAGTTCTCTGGCTCCCAGTCAGGTTCGACTTCTCTAGCCTCAATTAGTCTCTTATAAACTAGAGCAGAGAGACGAGCTGTCCGCTTCTTGTCTTCAGATTCAAAGTCCACTTGGTAAAGACCGAAACGTTCACTAAAAAAAAAAGAATTCTATAGTACCTACTAATTAAAACGAAATACTTATCACTCAATGTTAAATCAGAGTGAAATGACACCTAAAGTGAAAACATCCGTTAAGAAAGGAAAATTACCACGGGATTGGCAGAACCAAAATTAATTCGATTCCCAGGTCGAGCAAGGTGTTACTGGGTTTTCCTTAGTAGCTCGGAGTTTGGAATATATGCCCCATTAAGTAATGGCAATAAGCTCGCCCACTATTACATGGGAACTAAACATATCGGCGAATTGTGGGCGTCCATTAGTACGCCTCTGCCGAACAGTTCAGTTCAGTTAAAAGAGGTGTAGAATACAATTTTTCTGCTGCTCCTGGTTAAAGTAAAACTTGACTGCGTAGTATGATGATAATTTTAACCTCCTTTCCTTCCTACTAACCTGGTACCAGCGGTCCACTCCACGTTATCCATGAGGCTCCAAGCAGTATACCCCTTGACCTCGGTCCCGTCTTCCATGGCCAGTAACAGAGCGGCCATGTACTCCCTTAGGCTGTCGACCCTCACCTGGTCGCGAAGACCAGGGTCTGAAGACCAGCCGTGCTCCGTGATGATGATGGCAGGGTAGTCGTAGTTTATGTTGATATGGATGCAAGCTTTATAGAGCCCGTAAGGTGCGCTCTGATGAAATCAAGAGTGTAATGTCAAAAAAGCCTCATTACTTCATTAGTCTAGTGGTCTAAAGCGCAACTGCTACGCTAGAGGTCCTGGGTTCGATTTCCAGGTCGAGCAAAGCCTAATTGGGTTTTTTTATGAAATTCGTATTAGAACCTCAGGAAATTACGTTTGTTTCATTGATTTTGTTTTATGTAGACGCTGAGGCACGGAGTATTTCAATGTGTTAACAATGGTCACCCATCCAGATACTGACCGTGGCGAGCATAGCTTAACCTTGCAGAATCGGTTAAACAGCTTAGATAACTTAGCCACAAGCTCCCCTTTGATCATGCAATCGATAGTAGAAATTTTCCGAATGATAACACTCATAAACATATTGATGACTCTCCATCATTTTCATGACATTTTCACTTGAAGCTGGACGTAAACAATGATAAAACATTTATCTTGATAACATTTTTGTTTTTTTACGATACGAATGAAAGAGTTTGCCTACGACACGGAGCGCAACGGTAATTGGCAAGCTCATCACTTTCACCGCTACATTGGTATACAGTAAAAACAAAAAACTACACGTCTCATCATTTTAAGTATTTTTTATATTAACCAAAACACAAACACAACAGTTAAGAGTTCGGCGGACCACATTTCTTTTACAAACGTAATATGGAAATAAATCGTAATTCAAACACAATTTAATAAAATTCTGTTATTATTCGGATTCCGATACCATTAATCGTTACCATTTCATCCAAAATACTTCACTGGAAATAAATATAAGAATGCAATTTTTGATAACTTTACAAAGTTTGGAACGATTTTTCGGTCTTTTATTTTCTACTAGAAACCTAGATTAACGGTATCCAAATCCGAATAATAACATAATTTGATAGAACATTGTCTGGATTACGATTTATTTCGGTATTACGATTTTGTGGGCACTTCAAGCTCCGCCGGATCCTTAATTGCGGATGTAATAAGGTATCGTTTAACGAATATTAATGTATCAAATTAAAATTAAATTTCTTTAGTTTACGTGTTTTGTTCAACAGATTTATATTTTTACCCTATAAATAAGAAAGAATTTATTTTTACCTTATAAAAAATGATAAAAAAAGTTTATTCAGTAATTCTTATTTCCTCCCCGGGCTGTGACTGCTTCCACAGTACACAGTTCCACAGTACTCGTAGTGCTGTTTCGATTTTTTTGATGAGAAGTGTATTTGGGCGTATTTTAACTATCACCACGAAGGTTGATATTCATTGCGTCATATGGCGTTGTTGAAGGTAAATTTCGATACCAAGTATACAGGGTGTCGATTATAATAATTATGATTCTACCTACCCATACCATACTGACCAATTTTCCCTATGAAATCCATAACTGATACGTGAAAAAAGTAATTTTCATACATGCCTAAATATGGTCCATCTAGTTTTTGATAGGAAGGAGGACGCCGATCTTATTTGCGAATTCTGGGCACAGGTCTCCTCTCAGAATGACGGGGTTGGCAGACTTTACACGCCGTGAAGAAAATCTCTCAGGCATGCAGGTTTCCTCACGATGTTTTCCTTCACCATTTAAGCGCGTTATAATTAACTATTTAATAAGCACATGACTTCGAAAAGTCGAGTCGAATCGAGGTGCGTGCCTTGGGTTCGAACTCGAGACCTTTGACTTGGCAGTCCAACGGTCATACCACTAGGATATCACTGCAAAGTCAAAGTCAAAGTCAAAGTCAAAATTATTTATTTCAATTAGACCATTAAAAAGGTACTTTTGAAAAGTCAAACTAATTGCACGGTTCCAAAAAGTGGGTCTTATGGAGAAGAGCCGGCAAGAAACTCCATAGATACTCTTTTAAACATGATTACAATATTAATCTTTACAACTTTGTTTTACTGCTTCTTCGGTATAAATATAGGTAAATAAATCGACACCCTGTATAAATAATTTTTCCAAATAAATATTCTATTCTTACGAAAATTTTAAAAACATCCTTGCAGTCGCGGAGAGGTACAAATCTGAACGGAATTAAATAATTTCCCCGTACCTTCAACCACGGAGACTTAGCAGCTTTCCACTCAGTTCTATATGTGTAGTCCGTGCCACGATCGTCTTCGAAAGAAGGGACGTCATATTGTGTCTTGCTGGGCTGCACCAGGTATGTGGTATAGTGGTTCATACCCATGAAGTCTGCAGATCCTGAGGATATTGATAATCAAAGATTTAAATCAGGTAGGATATTTATTAGGATTGGTTGTAGGGAATGTCCGAAATCATATGGCTGTAAGGCAAGGGAGGCGGACATAGGTAACCTGCTGCTCTCCTAGGTGGAAGGCGACCCGTGAGGATTTCCCGCACTCCAAAAAAGAGGAGAGCGATATGATTGTACCTTCTTCTTCTTATCGGGTCAATAGTTCAACAGATTTCGAGTAAAATGTGGCCACCTCGATGGCGTTAACCTTACCTTCGGCACGAATGGGCCGGCTCGACCGGAGTGATACCACGGCCTTACAGAAAACCAGCGTTAAACACCGCTCATGTTGTGTTTCGCCGAGTGAGTGAGGTTACCGGAGGCCCAATTCCCTTTTAAAAGGCCGGCAACGCACTTGTGACTCTTCTGGTGTTGCGGGTATCCATGGGCGGCAGTAATCGCTTACCATCAGGTGATACGTCTGTTCTTTTGCCCCCCTATCCCATAAAAAAGAGAAGTGTTTGGCTATAGCCTACCCTTGTAGTCATAAGGGGAACAGTCTTCACACGCCGTCGGGAAAATTTCAGATATATGCAGGTTTCTTGGAAGTCTCATAGTCACACAGAGTACTTGGAGTCTTAGCCTAGTGGTTTTGAACAGTTCCCAGGACGAGCAAAGTATTATTGGGTTGTTCTATGAAATTCTCAATAGCAGTAGAGTTTGGAATTTGTGCCCGGTTAATGGCAATGGGCTCGCCTCCTGTTACATGTGACCTAAACATACCGGCGAACTGTGAGCGTACATTAGTACGCTTCTGCCTAACCCTTCATAAATACGGAATAGATGCGTGATGGTAGGTTTTATATTATGTTTTTGTTATTATTAAAAAGATTATTCCAACCTCGAATGAGTTTTATTTCTTCTGGAGATAATTTTGGCAGTCTTGATGTTGTGAAGCCTTGCTCTTTGCTCTTCTTGTTCACTGTGCTCTTGACCAGGGCAGGAAAATCGCCTTCTCTCGACCATATTGGGTTCACATACATGCCGAACTGGAAATTAATAAGTAGGAAAGCTTTAAAAAATCTTTCGCTTTTTTTAGCGAAAAAAATTGGCAAATTTTTGAGTAACACTACATCGTTATGACACCTCTGTATTTTTGCACTAACTAACTTCAGAAGGGTAGTTGATTGGTGTTGGTTTGTTGGTTTGATTTATTAAAAAGGATCAGTCCTATTGAATAGGCATGGAAATGATTGTTTCTTTTCATTCATTTTCATTTAATGATATCATTATTTTTTACAGCGATTTCACATGCGAAATTTCGCAGACTGTGACTTTTCGTCCGCAATGAATTTTCATTGATAATAGTTTATCGTCATACTTGCTATTTTGCTACTTACAATAAAATTGTGAGTAAAATGCGATTTCATTAAGGGTCCGGCGGAGCGTGTATTGTCCACAAAAACGTAATACCTTTTTTATCGAAATTTATCATAATCCAGACAATATTCTATCAAATTATGTTATTATTCTGATTTGGATACCGTTAATCTAGGTTCCTACGGTACTATTTCGTCTGCTACTACTTCACTGGAAATAAAAGACCGGAAAATCGATCCAAAATTGGTAAAGTTATCAAAAATTGCATTCGCTTACAGTTATTTCCAGTGAACTATTTCCGACGAAAATGGTAGAGTAGGAACCTAGATTAACAGTATCGGCATCCGAATTATAACAGAATTTGATTAAATTGTGTTTGAATTACGATTTATTTCGGTATTACGTTTGTAAGAGAAATTCGTGTGAATCGAATCCAGAAGCGCAGATATGATATTTTTAAGAGAGATGATATTTTTATCATAAGTAGAAAGTTTGTGTCTCACCTCAAAGGCTCTAGCTCTGTCGGCTGCATCTCTATTAACCGTAGTATTTGTCACCGGATCGAACCAATTCACTGATACACTGATACCAACGTTGCCTGAAAATATTCACACAAGTCAATAAGAGTAAATACACAGCAACTGTAAAAATTGAAAACACATCATCACACCTGTATTCACCGAAGAGTTAGGCAGAGGCATACTAATGTACACCCACAGTTCGCCGGTATATATTAGGTCATATGTAATAGGGGCAAGCCTGTTGCCATTAACCGAGAATAGATATGAAATTCCGAGCTACTACTGAGAATTTTATAGAAAAAGCCAATAACACTTTGCTGGACCTGGGAATCGAATCCAGAACCTCATACGTAGCAGTCGCGCTTGGGATTACTAGACAAATGAGGCAGTTTAATGAAAACATTGCTACGAAAGTGAACATTAAATTTTAAAAAGATAGAATCAAGACGACCTATTTCTGTCTCCAAAAGTACACCTAAAGCGAGATCTCATCGAATTGAAAAATATCATGCTCTTGGAGACACAGATCTTTATAGTTAAATTTAAGAAGATGCCTTCGAATTCTGCCTGTAACATAATTAACCCATTATACGGTCCCACTATTAGGCAGGGTCTCCTCCTAGAATTTAAGGGATTAGGCTCACCACGCTGGCATATACAGGCTGGTAATCACATTACCCTCCTTTGCGTTGCGCACCACTCACCTTGATATTTCCTCTTAAATTCCTTCTCATATAGCCTGTAAGCCTTCGCATGTGCCAACAAAACATTCTTGACACATTCATAAACTCCGAAGGCATCGGCATTAATTCCTGGCGCCATAATGTCACTGCCATACCCATCAACACATATCGAGTTCGGCTGGTTAACGGTGATCCAGAATTTCACCTTTCTTGCGTATCTCTTGAAGACTATCCTGAAAAATATTGTTTCTGTAGATATAATCTAGGTGTCTTTAAATCACGAGTGAAACTGTTTCTTCTTGCAAGCGCGCCGCGCTCCATCGTGATTCGCAGTATCTATCGCTTAACATCAGGCGAATAGGCGGTCAAGCGTAATCCTATAACGAATAAAAAGGTACCTACTTTAAAAAAGTAGTTAGTGAAAGTGTTAGTTAACAAAGTTGAAAGTTCAGTTCAAAGTTAAATCCTAACTTTAACCTTTGTGAAAGAACGCAGTGACAAAGTCGGGAGCCTCGGGGTCGCTATAAAGTCCACATACGAGTATACATATACATAAAGTCAAAATTATTATGTACTAGCGACCCGCCCGCGGTTTCACCCGCGTTGCCCCGTTTTTTTGCAATTTTTCCAATTTTTCTCTCCATAAAAACCTTCCTCAGAGTTCAAGGAATAAATAAAAAATTAAAATACCCCAATTGGAATTTTGAGCTTAGCAACAAATTTTACAATTTATTTTTATTATATAGATAGATGAGTAGCCAGCTTACATAGTATTCACATACCTAGCATAGTCTTCAAACCAGTCCACGGAGAGAGGGTTTGTCCATCCTCCTAGGTCTTGCAGCTCTTGGGGAAGGTCGAAGTGGTACAGCGTGACCATCGGCTGAATGCTGTATTTGAGTAATTCGTCTATCAGATCGTCGTAATATTTGAAACCCTTCTCGTTGATTTTGTTTAGGAATCCTGCAAGTATCATTGTATAACGTTCACAAATGTGTAGGTAGGTATATGTCAAAACAAAATACAAGTATTGTTAGCTGCCTTTATACTAAAAGTGTGTGTATATACATATATAATCAACCTATTATACTGTCCCACTGCTGGGCACGGGTTTCCTCTCACAATGAGAGGGATTAGGCTATAGTCCACTACGCTGGCAAGTGCGGATTGGCAGACTTCACACGCCATCGATAAATCTCTCAGGCATGCAGGTTTCCTCACGATGTTTTCCTTCGCCGTTTATGCGCGTGATAATTAACTATTTAATACGCACATGACTTCAAAAAGTCAGAGGTGCGTGCCTTGACCTTGCCGAGACCTTTGACTTGGTAGTCCAACGGTCATACCACTAGGCTATCACTGCTGTTTGTATACTAAAACATTAGAGAAATATTTTTTTGGTTTTTGTTTTAATTATTAATTCGGCAAACAAGTAGTCACCGTCGTCCTTGAATTCCTGAATACCAGAGTACTTTTCTGATGCGTTGCCGAGCCTTAAGAGCCCCCACGTACCTATTATAGACTGCCAGAGCCACAGTAACCGAGGGGGAACTGGCTATTACGCGCAAAAACCGAAATACACACCACCAGGTGCTTTACAACAGACTCCGATGTAAGGTTGGTCGCCAGCCAGTCAGAAAGTCAGATATTTTCTCGCCTCTTACGAGATATCTATCTGAATGGCAGTTAGGAACAGTATGCTAACTCGTCCCTACACGGGGTAATCCATACTGATATTTTTAAAAAAGTATGTGAAATCTGTCGTTTTTGTCACATTTTCATGCTTAAACCACCAGAACAATTTTGAGGAATTTTGACGTAAGGTATTGTGTTGTTTTCTATTTTTAAAATCTTATTTTTTTTTGCTAGCAAATGCATCTATAATAAATCTGTAGAGAGGTCAATTCTGTACATGAAATATATTTCCAAAATAACTATCAGCGGGTGATTAGTGATCGATACTGACGCCAAAAATGCAATCAGTAAAATTTTTGTGTGTCTGAAGGGCAGTGAAGGGAAATGTTGGTAAAATGAGTGATTCATGAGAAAGGTTTCAAGCTATAAAACATCACGCTACAACCCTTAGGAACGGGGCAACGCAGGTGAAACCGCGGGCGAAGAACTAGGGAACAAAGTAACTATTCCACGCGGACGAAGTCGCTGGCAAAAGCTAGTCTTAAATAAATATTCATTGACGGGCCTAAAACCCTTATCTTACTTAATGAATGCGTATAGATACACAAGTATAGATTTTCTAGCCGAATGATTACATTTAAGTTATCAATTGATAACGGAATATGATAACCCACTGTGCGTTCTTGGCAAGGACAGGAGCATGGTCATACTGACTAATATTTACTTTACATCTATCTTTATAATATCTATTCTGTAACAGGCCGATGTCTGTACATTATAGATATTAGAGAAAAACTAATATGGAGGGTCTATATTAACAAGGCATATGTTGGCAACAGAAGCCAAAATAACAATTTTTAGTATTTTTGTCTCTCTGTTTGTATGTTTGTACGTGCATCGCGCTAAAATCACTGCATGGAATTGAATGCAGTTTTCACCGATGTATTGCTAGAGGTCTTACTTAAAATCTAGTGCATGTTTCATCTTAATACGCCGCCTAGAAACGGACTTATAGTATGTTAATCTTTTTGGGACGTGAGTGAAACTGCGGGCAACAGTTAATGTCTTTTATAAAAATCAGTCAATGAAATAGTGCGAGCAAAATGCTAAAGCCCTGTGAGGACATGATTATAATTTTTAATGCCATTCAGATCGGCATTTCGTAAATTAGATAAGTAATATAGTATAATCTGTTTCAAAACACAGA
This sequence comes from Acronicta aceris, assembly GCA_910591435.1. NCBI lineage: Eukaryota > Metazoa > Arthropoda > Insecta > Lepidoptera > Noctuidae > Acronicta > Acronicta aceris. Next base: position 9,320,196 of record OU342780.1, on the reverse strand, counting down.
TGTCGTAGGTTCTCTTATAGGTAGGTACCAAATTCTTTTGGCAACTGTACAACACCGTAAGTTCAATAAGAAAGAAGAACGCATTTAAATACAACTCAACATCAATACATAACACACCTTCACGCCTGTATTCTCCGAAGGGTTAGGCAGAGGTGTTCTAATTGACACCCACAGTAAGTCGGTATGTTTGAGTCCAATGTAATATGGGGCGAGATTAACCATTATCCGGGCACAAATCCGAACTCCGAAGCTGCCACTGAGAATTTCATAGAAAAACCCAATTACACTACTCGACCTGGGAATCGAAACTAGGACCTCTAGCTTAGCAGTCGCGGTTGGAACACCTAGAGTAATGAAGCAATTTTTACAAGCATAAAAAAACCACATCAATGCTAAAAGATATTAGATTAACGAAATAACTTCTTACCAGTAGGCAGTACTCTTGGCCAGGATATAGAGAACCTGTAGAAGTCCACTCCGAGCTCCCTGAGCATCTGCACATCTCTCCTCCACTGGTGGTAGGAGTTGCTCGCGATGTCACCATTCCTACCATCAGCTACCACCTCCGGCTTGTTGTGGACGTAACGGTCCCAGATACTTTCACCTTTACCTGAAAAATGTGAATAGATTATTTATGTATTAACTGATTTCTGGTCGCTGGGATGAAAAAGTTCTCGAGTGGAGACTTTTTTTATCGGATAGGAGGGCAAACGAGCAGACGGATCACCTGATGGTAAGCGATTACCGCCGCCCATGGACCCCCGCAACACCAGAGGAGTCACAAATGCATTGCCGACCTTTTAAAAGAGGATTGGGCCTCCGGTATCCTCACACACACGGCGAGACACAACGTAAGCGTTGTTTGACGCCGGTTTTCTGTGAGGCCGTGGTATCACTCCGGTCGAGCCGGCCCATTCGTGCCGAAGCATGGCTCTCCCACGTAATATAGAGACTGTAGTTTTTGTATCTATACAGTAGATATAATACCTACCTGCTACGCTAGAGGTCCTGGATTCGATTCCCAGGTCCAAAAGTGTTATTGGGTTTTTCTATGAAATTCTCAGTAGCAGCTCTCAATGGCAATAGGCTCGCCCTCTATTACATGGGACCTAAACATACCGGCGAACTGTGGGTGTACATTAGTACGCCTCTGCCTAACCCTTCGGGGAATACAGGCGTGATGGTATGTTATTTAATACCTACATTGTGTCATGTGCACCGGTAAAGTATAATAATAGAGCGTGCCGTCAAATCGAATACCCCTAAATAATTTAACCCAGATCCAGCCGTCCCTAGCTGTCCCCCCAGCAACGCCCTAAGCCGAGGTTCGAGTCCCGTTAGGGTACGCCCTTAGCTGCTGTTACTTAGTTATAAGTTGCTCCTGGCTGGAGGCATTCGGTGCCTCGCCAAGTCCGGTTACGCTGTAAAGATTCCCTGAATCAACAGCCATTGCCATACAAAAAAAAAAACAATCTGACGACACGTTTGGCGTAGCGGCTGAGCGATCGGCTTCTGCGCCACGGGTTGTGGGTTCGATCCCCACACGGAGCAAATATTTGTATAAAAAAAAACTGACGTTAGACGCGGTGCGGGTTGGACGTGTGCCCACGCTCGAGACTAGTGCAGCGTTGAGCCAGTGACACATGGCATGTACTATTCTTATTGTAGTGATAACGATAATAATCTCTACAAAGACCATGCACCGGAAAGCGGGAGGCAGACGGCATATATATGTTACGGTAAGAGTGAATAATTGAAGATTATTAATAATTATCTATTATTATTAATAATCGGTTAGGTTAGGTTATTATTAATAATTTTGTAAAAATATGTGTGGTTATTATTAATAATTTTGTAAAAATATTAATAATTTTCAATTAATCAGATTTACCGTAACATATATAACCTCCTTATGAAACTCAATGTGGGAGGCTTTTTTCTGCAGTGGACCTCATTTCGTTGATGTTGATAAGTGATTTCTGACACTTTCGAGAATCTAAAATACTGGAATAAAACAACTTTCTAAGGATTCGATCGCCTTCTATTGATGTTGGTTTTTTTAATCTACTGGGACGGATTGGCGCAAAACATTTTAGCATGGTGATATTAAAATTCGAAGTTTCGGATCCTATATAGCATTTATGTTGTTGAAAATTAACAAAAATGTAAGGTTATTTTAGTGAAGGAAAAATTCAATCGCGGGCAGGATTCGAAACTGCATCTTCTGGTTAGATACACCAGACGCTCTGACCGCTAAGCCACCTTTTCTGTCTGCTTTTCAATAGATGTCGCCAACGGCACCTTATGACGTAAATTCAGAATGTGAAGGCAAATTTCGATCAAGCGGGTGGGACTCGCGGTGGCTTAGCGGTCAGAGCGTCTGGTATATCTAACCAGAAGACGCAGGTTCGAATCCTGCCAACGAACTTTTCCTTCATTAAAATAACTTTATAATCTTAGCATGGAAAATGCAAAAAAAAACAAAAAGATAAAAATGTAAGGTAGTAATTTTATCGTCACATCGCCCAACATCTTAGCCTACCTGTGACCGTATGCTGTAAAGGATTCTAAACATCGGTATTTGGCAATGTCATCATAACAAGACGAAATCCGTGAAAAGTAGTTTTCTTGGCATAGTTATTTTAACGTGTTATTTATCTAGGTAGGTAATTAAAATTGTAATCTCTCAGCAAATAGACGCTAATTACTATCGCATAAGAAAATTTAGATAACAAGTGGGAAATTACAACAGAGTACAGCAATTATTTAGTTTATTTACCTACATTTTACGATACATAATAGAAAAATCTCATCTACAGCTGAGCGTAAAGTTCCGTTGGTCGGATTCTCATGTCGCGTAAATGTGAGTAAGTAGTGCCATATTCTGTTATGAAAGTGTCTTTCGCCGCTCCGAGTGTGCCTACACTATGCCCGGTAAATGGGAAAACGTAATCAGCCCATTATACTATCCTACTGCTGGGCACGGGTCTCCTCTCAGAATGAGAGGGATCAGGCTATAGTCCACCACGCTGGCCTAGTGCGGGTTGGCAGACTTCACACGTCATCGAGAAAATCTCTCAGGCATGCAGGTTTCCTCACAATGTTTTCCTTCACCGTTTAAGCGCGTGATAATTAACTATTTAATACGCACATGACTTCGAAAAGTCGGAGGTGCGTACCTTGGGTTCGAACTCGAGACCTTTGAATTGGCAGTCCAGCGGTCATACCACTAGGCTATCACAGCTTCTGGGAAACGGGAAAACGTTCGTCCCTAAAACATGGGACTTAAAAAATCAGACCAGGAAGCACTAGGTATACTACATCCCTGCTTACAACTTCGTTGATACAAGCGTTAAAATCTATATTCTATACTATTATTTTAAAGAGGTAAAGTTTGTGAGGTTGTAGGGGGTTAGTATCTGGATCTACTGAACCGATTTTGAAAATTATTTTTGTGTTTTTTTTGTATTTTCCATGATCAACGTCACCTTATGACGTAAATTTAGAATGTGAAGGCAAATTTGGATCTGGCGGGTGGCTTAGAGGTCAGAGCGTCTGGTGTATCTAACCAGAAGACGCAGGTTCGAGTCCTGCTCGCGATCGTTTCTGTCCTTCACAAAAATAATTAATTTTATGTTGGATAGTCCATTTATCGAGGAAGGCTATATAACATCACGCTAGTTTTCTTAGGAACGTAGCAGCGTGGGTGAAACCGCGGGCGGGTGGCACTATGTTATAATATCGTTACTGCCAAATCAATTAACGCGTGGTTAACCTTAAGTTTAAAATATCGAACCATATTTAACTACTTGTGTGAAATAGTAAATAAAGAGACACACTTGTGTCAACAGATAAAATTACTGTTTAGTCACAGAATTAATGAGAACAAAATTATACCTAATTACTGAGCATTGCGTCATCTTGAAATCAGTTTTTCAGACATATTGAAATATATTACATTACTAGCTGTGGCCCGCAGTTTCGCTCACGTCCCAAAAAGATTAACATCCCTACTATAGGTCGGATTTTAGGCGGCGTATCAAGATGAAACATGTTGTAATGATCGTAATGGACTTTTTAACTGATAAGGAAAAATGATATAATAGGTCTGTACCATCGGTATTCCAGGCACCTTCAACCTGGTAAGCTGAAGTGGCGGCACCGAACAGGAAGTTAGGTGGAAACCTTCGGATCTTGTTGTCCGACCAGCTCTCTGACCCCACCAGGAGACTGAAATGAAATATACACATACCATGTTTACTGGTTTCTTTTACTTACTCAAATATTAGACATTGAATCAGAATCGTTTATTTGTTAAACATAGGTAATACATAGTATTGATCTTAATAATTACATAATTCGTAAGCTATGTTTTGCCTTAAAGACATACAAATATAATTGAGTGTAGATGGACACGAAAACATAGAGAAGTAGAATTGGTACTTTAATATGAATAGGGCTGAATTGTATACTGAATTAGTTGATCAGCGTGTCATCATTAAGGAACTCATCAATTGTGTAATGACATTTTCATATTCATAATTTATTTAGTGCTCTTTTAAATTGTAATAATGTCATATCCTTAATAGCGTCAGGTATTTCAATATAAATTCACGGAGCACTACCAAAAAATTTTTTTGTATTAATGTAGTTTTACGTTTAATGAAGTAATAGGAGTTTGTACACCAAGAGGAGAAATTACACATTACTAACGAGTGTGCAGGCAAAGGGACGGCAAAACGTACCAATGCATCAATCCTGACACAACTCCGAGTAAAAACTCGTTTGTCAACCATATGCAACGCATTCTTTCATATTTCGGCCACAAAGTGCTCAGAGACGACGAAAGTCTGGAAAAACTGATTATTGTTGGGAGCACCGAAGGTAGAACCAACTAGATGGACCGATCAAGAGAAAGACTCGTCTTCAAATTTCTACACGATCGTAAGAGACGCGCTGGGCAGAAACCGGTGGATCATCCGTGCCAGATGCAACCCTGATACTGAACAAGATCCTCAGCCATGAGGGACCGACCCAAGAGAGTGAGTGCATGCAAACCACCTGAGTTTGTATTGTGTCCTTTCCTCCAAGTGAAGCATAGTACTTTATACTATCTACACCTACGAGTAAAATACAAATAAATACCTACCAATAAACTTAGTGAAAATAATTAGAGGTGCTTTTGTGAGACTTTCATTGCATAGGCCTACCTAGGCATAGGTACTTTCTTTTTATATTAAATAAATACTATAAAGAGGAAAGATTTGTATGTAAGTGTGTTTGTAACGAATTGGCTCAAAAAGTACTGGTCCGATTTCAAAAATTCATTTGCCGTTAGAAAGCTACATTATCACTGAGTAACATAGGCTATATAACATCACGCTACGCCTCTTAGGAACGGAGCAGCGTGGGTGAAAACGCGAGCGGGTCGCTAGTATTAAATATACGGCCTAAGTACTTATGAATTTGGATTTAGCAGTCATGAAGTATTCAGTATTTGTGAAAATGTTAAGCTACGAGTATATCCCTTCATCATAACTAATTACCTAATTATATTTTGCAAGTCACGAATAATAATAAATCAACAATAAAAAAAAGAATTAACACTAATTCTAATTATTATTTTATTTATTTATTTTAATGATTTAATTCCCTATTGTCTCAGCTGAGTCACCATGACGGTTTGTTATTATAATTGTCCAGTGAAGTTTTAACTTATCTTTAAAAAAACTAAAACAGGTCAATAATGGATTTTCATACAACTTTTCAGCCCTAGGGCTGTAAAGTGCTACTTTCCCGGTATTAGAGAAGTAATGGGTCACTTTCCGAGTAAATGAAGTAGATATAAAGTTACTTTTTAGGGATTTTTTTCCATTATTGATACGATTTTTAGCGTGACTGCTACCTACGCTAGGAAGAAAAACCGTATATTTGGTCAACATCAAGACACAGATAAAACTCCTGGATTCAATTCCCAGGTCCAGCAAAGTGTTATTGGGTTTCAAAGTCTGCCAACCCGCATTAGGGTAGCATGGTAGAATAGCCTAATTCCTCTCAGAGATGTGGATTGATTGATTATGTATGTTATTTTATCATTAACACACAATTTTACACTTATTAATCACAAAAAAAAAAACATAAAATCACATCACTGTCTCAGTCACTGACCTCTTTACATGATAATATTTTTAATTAAAATTCTTACTTCAACAAACACAGCACCACGACCCGCATTGTCACCATTGAAAACTGAACAAGTGTTTTACATTTTACTTCGTTATAATTATTATCTATGGATTAATTAAATAACATTCGGTTATCAGTTTGATAGTGAATAAACGCGAGGTATGGTTTCAGATATCGACGCGTTTAGACGTGTCGTAGGTATTTAAAAAGAAATATCTACTTATTTTTATAATAGATGCCAGCTGTTGACCGCGGTTTCACTCGCAAATGGATTAACTTACTTTAACTCGGATTTTAAGCGGCGTATCAAGATGAAATATGCGTCAGATTTTAAGAAAATACCTCTAGCAATACAGCTGTGAAAACCGCATCTAATTATGAGCTGTAGATTTAGCATGACAGACAATTTTTTTTAGGATTTTTGTCTGTCCGCCGTATGTTTGTAGAGGAACTGCAGCATATTTGGAATATCGTTTTGTTTTTTGGGAATAAGTAGAAAAGGGAACGGGATAGCCCAATAAAAACAACATTAAAATATTGGACAGTTATTATTCTTTAATTTATTTATTTATTTATTTATTTATTTATTTCATCTTACAAGCTAACAGATGACACATCCAAAACGCTTATAAGATTAACAATTCGGTATTACACATCCTCGTCATTATATAGGTAATAGCAAAATTATTTTACAATATCAGGAATGATCATAATAATCCTAATTAACAATACATCAATAATATCATAGAAAAAAAAATACATAAAAAATACAATCTGAGTCCATAAACAACATTAGTATTAAAATTAAATAGCAATAATAATAATAATAACTAATAAAATAAGAAAAACATACGCAACTAGCAATTATAATAATTAATTAATAGTACTTATTAATAGTACAAACGATCAAACAAAACAAAAACTAGGAACCTTTTCAAAATCGCAATATAATTAAAAAACTCCAAAACCGTGATTTGACTTAGGGTTCAGATAATTTGGAATACGGTATTCCAAATTATATTCACCCTTTTCTTTGAAAATTACTTAATTTTTTTATTAGAAACTAATAAATCTCTTATCTTTTAATCTCTTATCTTACAGTTTTACAGTCTTTAGTAGTGTGACGAATCATACACTTCAGACTGAGTATTACAAGTATTTATTCATCCAACAGTATGTAATTATCAACAATCACTTATCACTTAATCGCTCAATAATTATTAACAATTATACAACAACAGCACTGGCTTATAAGATATTATGTCTACTGCTCAACGCCTCGGAATAGAATGTCTCAGTACAGATTGATCTATTACCAGCCGAATGTTCCCCACTCTTAGACGTAGGCAAACACTCAGCTGGGTTAGACCAATCAGAGCGAAGTACACAGTACGCATGATCAATTGATTAATTTAAATACATTAGATTAACTTTAAATTTAGCAATAGTTATAAATTGATTACACAGACAAATTGATAATATAACACCTACTTATATTTGACTAATTTGTAATAAAAAGGGCGTTTAATAACGAATAGTTCAACTACAAGCGCCATCTGTCGCTCGTGATAAGGAAACCTATATAAATGTCTTGTCATTATTTTATAAAATCATTACATTCGGCCATCCGACAACGTGCGATCTCCTGACGCACGTTATCGTAATTCAATAACATAAGTCATACATACAGAAATATTAAATGCTTAAACTGTTTGAACAAACACGAATCAAAATTGCAAAATCATTACATTCGGCTATTCATTGATGTCAGACTCCTTTCTATGAAATAGTTTGTCGTTATCATTATTGCTTTCAGAAGATGGGCTACTATTAAGATCTGATGAATCTTTATGGTCAGGCGAATTTATATCTATATTTACATTTTTATTATATTTATTTATATTTTATAAGGTCTAACACGATCAGCGGAAACGACACTCTTAAATGAATCTCTACGTTTGCTAAAACCGGAATTTCAGTGATTTTATATCTGTCATTGCCCAAAACTTCTGCGGTTTTATCAGATCTATGAATTTAAAAAGTTTTATTGCCTTTATTATTATAGTCAGTTCTGGTAACCTTAGTCAAATAACCTTGTTTATAGGTTCTAGGGGTGCTACCGGCATCATAATAGTGTTTTTCGCGACTTTAGTATTAGTACGACCTCATCTCTTACGCTTTGTAACATGTTTTGTATAATGTCAGCTCCAACATCGAACTTATTACTCAACTATCTCTGGATGTCAAAGTCAAAGTTCTTTATTGCTTCATGTGTAAATATACATAGATCTCTAGTTTGGTAAGTATCAACATGAAACCCCGTTGGGGCACAGCATAGAATACATGGGTACTAACAAGTTAATTACATAATTATAATTTAACAAATTACAATATTAGAAAATAAAATTATAAACTTTTACTTAAAATTAAATAACCATTTAGGTAGTCAATTTACAGAAATTTAAGGTATTGTTATTATTTTGGTAATTGTTTTTATTGCACAAAGATTTTATTGTTATTAATTATAATTTAATTATCTTTTATTTTTATCTTCAAAGAATTATTTTAGCGTGTACATGTAATAACATTATTGTAATAGGTGTTTATTTAGTCTGTTTTTAAATACATCGTCATTTAGGATATCTTTTAGTTCTCGAGGTATTTTTATTGTGGTGCCAAATAAAGCCCCTATGGCAGTCTTTTTGGTAGAAGAATTAACTGAATTATTTACACCCCATTGGATTTTGCCAAGACACATTTCCCAATTGCGTTCGTCATTTCCGTCATTATGTTTTGCTAATGCGTTTAAGATGGTTTGGTTATATCTTTCAGTTTGACTTTTTGCCCTGCGACAAACTACAGCGATAGGGACATGTTTAGTGCTATGACTGTCGCAAAAGCTCGTGATCAGGTATTATTGGAGATGGTAAGCCAAAGTCATTTTTTTTTTTTTTGTTTTCGTGTCTTTTACCGCTTTCACATATATATATTTTGTAAAGCAATCAACTATTGTAATAATTTAGGCATTGCCGTTTTTACTCTTTACAAACCAACCAAGATGGTTTAGGTGAATTGTATGGAATGGGACGCTAACTTTTTCTATAGGATACAATTATTCAGTCTTTTGTCTGGATGCATCATCTTTATTATAAGCGTACCGAATGCACCGAATTTTATCGCCGCAGCCTTGGAAGTAGTAACGTAATCAATCTTTAACTGACTTCAAAAAAGGAGGCCAGGTTTTTACTCGAGGACTCCTGCTCCGATTTGAAAAATTCTTCTTTTGTTTTAAAGGGTAGGTATATTATATATATATATATATATAATATACATCATATATATCTATCTATTATATTATACTTCCCATGTGGTTCCATATAAATTTAGGTAATTTAGTTTAAAGGGTAGGTACCCTTTAAAACAAAAGAAGAATTTTCCAAATCGGAGCAGGAGTCTTCGAGTAAAAACCTGGCCTTCGATCAATAATTTTATTATTACGATTGAAGCGATAATTCAATTGGGGAGTCCTTAACATTAACAAATCGAAATAGTATTATTCTAGGGACGTAGGAGTGTTTAGCTGCCTTCAAGTAAGCCATTTTCTTATTTTTAACAGTGGCGGTTGCAGCGGTCATATTCTCTTTTTCCATCTCATTCTCTTTTTGTACTTATTGGAAGCCGCTATTCCTAAAAAGACAGTAGAATTAAAACTCATAAAAATGTGCATACAATTTGGAATAGTCCAAATTATGTTCACTGTCGGCATTCCAAATTAACAACATGACATCCTAACTTAAACATACATGTCATATTTTTTATTCTAAAAATATTCACAAAATAAAGGTAAAATCATAAACTAATAAGGTCACTTAATAGTTTAAACAATTACATTAAAGATATTACGTATTCTAGTAAACGATTATCAATGATTGCATTCTTACCGAAAAAGTTTTCAAAAGTGACGTCTCGTTCCCGTGTGGCTGGCAGCAGAAATGTCAAGATGGCACCCTCTTTTTCGTACGTATTGGCTTCGTACGTCATATGACGATATGTTTAGAGCAAAAAAACACAGATGGCATTTATATTAATTTGGATATCTGAGTATTCCAAGATACCTGCAGTATTCCAAATATGCTGCAGTTCCTCTACTACTTGTAGATATTACTAAAGTTTAGCTTAAAGTTTTTCTTCAATATCTTTAATATTTTACATACATCGGCTTGTTACAATTTATTATATGTATAGACAAAAGATAGATTGTAGTAACTGCGTCTATACCAATGCCAATGAAGGCCACAAAGAAAAAATAATTGCCCATTAGGGAACTAAATAAATGATGGATACATGGAACAGGAATTTCAGAAATCGCCGTTATGTAACTAACGTGCAATGTCAGAACTCTGAGCCACACTTTTTTTAGTCCGTCTGCAACATGTCGATCTGTGTTGGACACAATGCGCTACTCTATCAGCAATACTTTCGTACTGGTTTTAGGTATGGTAGTTAGAAGGCTCTAGTGAGCGCTCCGTCTATTGTATGATCTCTGATTAATTTGAATCTGCTGGTTAGAGAGCAGACACAATATCTTCTAAGTCTACTGTGCATTATACTTCCAACCCTTAGAGTCTTGTTGCCAGTACATTTCTGTGTGTTGAGATTCTTTTTTGATAATTCTTGCTGTATATTGTAAAGAAGCACTGATAGCCTAGTGGTATGACCGTTGGACTGGCAAGTCAAAGATCTCGAGTTCTAACCCAAGGCACGCACCTCGTGACTTTTCGAAGTCCTGTGCGTATTAAATAGTTAATTATCACGCGCTAAACGGTGAAGGAAAACATCGTGAGGAAACCTGCATGCCTGAGAGATTTTCTCGATGGAGTGTGAAGTCTGCTAACCCGCACTAGGCCAGCGTGGTGGACTATAGCCTAATCCCTCTCGTTCTGACAGGCGACCCGTGCCCAGCAGTGGGACAGTATAATGGGTTGATTATGTTATGTTATTATTATGTTATTGTAATCTCTTGCTTAAATGTATTTAAACCTAAGTCTGTGCAGATGTATTTATTGCTAACATAGTATGGGATATTTATCTATCATCATGGTTCGTACAGTTTTACTTTGGAACCATTCCAGTATTTCTAATGTTACTGTAAATTGTACACTAAAACTATTAACATTATCACCAAGAATCACTAAATAACGAGTGTGTTACCGATAACAGCTCACACTTGACCGCTTTTCAGTTATTAATGTTATTATCATGCTCTCTGGGTCACAGACAGATACTAAAGGTGTAGACAGACGCATCCCACGTATATAACGTAAGCAACGCATTTAGACATATGTAATCTACTGGTCTCTGACACTTACGCGAATATTAGTCATTAAAATAAAATTACTTTTTACGGATTTTATCGCGTTGTATTGATATTATTTGATTCCCGACGTTTCGGATCCTTTTCAGCATCTATGGTCACGGGTAGACTAAGTTGTTGGAAGTCTTAATGTTGCAATTACTAACAGCTACCTTACATTTTTTGGCGATCCGATTCACGCAGAACGAGCTCACCGTATTTATTTATATTATTACATATATACTTCTATGCACAAAAGTAGTACATAAGGCGGACTTAATGCCATATGGAATTCTCTACCAATCAACCTTTGGGTTTGGGAGAAAAGATAAAAATATGTACAAAAAAATAAATATCTGAGTAAAAAGTGATAAACTATAAAATACACAATAATATAAATATATACACAAATACATACATATGTATAATTTAACTATATATGCCAGAGATAACATAAATATAGTATTGTCAAAAAGGAAACAAAACAGTAGTTAATTCAGCGACATGAGATAGTATTCGCGAACTTTGCGCTTGAAGGAGAAATTGCGTCGGAGCTTTTTTAATGTCAAGTGGAAGACCGTTCCATAGTTTTATAGCAGATACAGCGAAGGAATTAGAGATGAAACCTGTCCGGTGCGAAGGGATTTGATTGATTTCGTATCCTTCGGTCTTGAAGTTTAGGGCTTGGATTTTGATTTTACTGAATCTATAATGGGGTTCCAAGCAGGTGGTAAGACCCAGCCATCTTCTCTATTGAAGTTTGCATATTTTTTAATTTCAATAGTCTCGCGAATCATCCTGGCAAGGAATCTGTTTTCTTTTGCGAGGACTTGTGGTTTATCAAATCTGATGTAGTGCTGAGCCTTGTCTAGAGTATCACCTAAGTATCACCTGCTATATTACCATATGTTAGAGGAGTCACAGACAAGATTGGCTATATCTTGAAGCGAGCTTCAATCAAAACATACTTCAAGCCGCTGAAGAAGATTAGTCAGTTCCTACCACCTGTCAAGTGCCACGTACCTCTACAAGATGCAGGAGTATACAAGATAGATTGTGATTGCGGTTTCTCTTACATAGGCCAAACTAAAAGAAGCATAGGGACCCGCGTAAAAGAACACATCGCCGAGGTCACACACCGCCGTTTCAAGAAGTCAGCAGTTTGTGAACATACTCTAGAATAAAAAAACATACTTCTAATCACACCTGTATTCCCCATTACTTAGGCAGAGGTCTATTATTTAAGTAGGCACATCCATAGATCATCCGCAATAAGGGACGAGCCTATTGGCATTAACCGGGCACAAATACAAACACGAGAATTTCATAGAAAAAGAGAAAACTTTTAAGAGATTAATCGAACCTGGTATCTATCGCTCAGCAGTCGCGCTTAGGATCACTAGACCAATTAGGGAGTTTATATGAAGTTTATATAAAATAAAGTTTCTTATCACTCTAAAAATGCGTTGCATACGTTACATTGCATACGTGGGATCTGTCTGTCGTCACCTTTATAATAATTTAATGTTCATGTAGAGTCTAATATTGCTAGGGAAAATCAGTCAAGTGCGCGATACCGTACTTTACACATCCATTTGTGTAACAAGCTAAAACTACCCTTATAGTATACTGACGATATGACTTATACTCTGTTATAGCCTCTAGACGGTCAAACATGATTGACCCATCTGAATTTTTCTTGAATTTTCTTGCTTGCTTGCTTGAATTGTTCGTATTTTTCTTGCAAGCATTTTTGTGGCCATCTAGAACGATGCTTAAACTTGCTTGATAAGGAAACTAAGTTCGATAATATTTGTAAGATTATATTTTTGATCGTCAAGCGTGCTGGATCGTCTAGGGGGGGCTTGTGATATAATTGTGCCTCTCTGACGTCACCTTTCCTTAACAGCCGCACGGATAAGTTTATAAAAAAGTGTCATTGTGCCTAAATATTAACGAAAATAGGAAAGTTGTTAATTTTTTTTTTAAATTGAAATATGATTAATAAACTGATTAAAGACAATGAAATATAATGGAATACAAGCTGGTTAAGAATTCTCCTTGTGGCCAGGTACTGGTAAGCGGCAACCGCGGCCTTTACAGGCCAACAGTAGCATAGACTACATACATATACTCACGCCTTTCCCCCACAAGGGTAGGCAAAAACTATAGACTGCCACTTGCTACGATTCATACGCTAGCATAGCATAGACTAATATCACAGAATATAATCGGTGACCCCAAACGAACTCGGCACCAGAATTCTATCCTAACTGCGACTGTTTTGACTTAATTATGCAACTTCGAGACATAATTTCAATCAATCAATTTTATCAATTTATCCCAAAACTAACAATTTCAATATTGTGGGGAGACTGGTACCTAAGCTAGGCTCGAGGCCTGTATTTCAGGATACCAGGTCTCCACCCCTTACACCATTACATTTTATTATATACTTAACTACCGGCCCGCCCGCGGTTTTACCCGCGTTGCCCCATTCCTAAGAGCCGTAGCGTAATGTTAAATAGCTTAAAACCTTCCTCTTGAATCACTCTATCTATTAAAAAAAATCGCTTCATAATCCGTTTCGTAGTTTTAAAGATTTAAGCATACATAGGGACGGACAGACAGCGACAGCGACTTTGTTTTATACTATGTAGTGATTAAGAATCTACACTATTATTTTTAATGAGGAAAGATTTGTATTTTTGTAATCAACGAACTACTTGGACCGATTTTAAAAATTCTTTTGCCGTTAGAAAACTACGTTATCACTGAGTAACAAAGGCTATATTTAAATTACTAGAAAAAATTAGGGATCCCCACTAAAACTTCAATAATGTCACTCACACAATGAGTGTAAGTGTGTGTGCGTGTGTTTTTGTCTTTATGTAAGTGAATATGAATGTGTACATTATGTTATTATATATTGGATTAATTAGTAAATTAAAGTTACTTACCTATGTATTGAATTGATGGAATATAAGAGAGTGAGTAGGGAGATGGGTTGACGGGATTGTTACCGTCGTAGCATGAACTTGGATGAGACAGAAGAGTTGAGATTGAAACTACAAGAGAGGCCGAGCAGTTGGTGTAATCGAGTGATAATAATAATTTTTTTTAGGGATATGGGGGCAAACGAGCCGACGGATCGCCTGATGGTAAGCGATTACCGCCGCCCATGGATACCCGCAATACCAGAGGTGTCACAAGTGCGTTGCCGGCCTTTTAAAAGGGGATTGGGCCTCCGGTAACCTCACTCTCTCGGCGAAATACAACGTAAGCGTTGTTTAACGCCGGTTTTCTGTGAGGCCGTGGTATCACTCCGGTCGAACCGCCCCATTAGTGCCGAAGTATGGCTCTTCCACGTACGATGATGAAGAGAGTAAGGGAGATAGCACTTTACGACTGCGCTGCTCTGTCCGCGGATCGGCAGCATTTTATTGTAAAATTGACTACTGCGTAACCGTTTGCGAACAACTTCAGAGAGGCACTGATTATACAACAATTAATTACAATTACAATTGATTATATTTCCGCGATTTAAGGGTTGGTATTATCGTAAAAGTTCTTCGTAATTATGACTGCCCCTTAATTTTTTAATCAAATAAGATTCTATTGTCAGTATTGCATACACTTACGGTCGTATTCATAATAATATAAAACGTCATATAAACAAGCGATAGATAATATGTTTTGTCTTGTTTTATCCAAAATATCACGTGCATAACAAGATAAAACATAGATATAATAGCTGTTAAAAAGTTTTTAAGACGTTTTATATTATACAATTAAGACCGTTAGACTTAAAACAAAAGATGGACAGTCCTCAGACAAGTAGGTCAGTGACAAATACAATGTATGGACTACTGTTGCTCTCTGTCTTACCGATAATATACACGTAAGTATGGGAAAGGGAAAAAAATACGATGAAAACCACTGTCAAACAATACATTTTCGAAAAAGCGATCGCTATAATATGAATTGCATAGAATTAGAACAGGTGTCGGAATTAGCGAAGAATATTAATAATGAGTAGGTACTTAGTTCTTTTTTTTATTATTTTTTTTATAAATGTTAAAAAAAATAAGATATAAATTTTAGTGATGGAAAAATCGATCTCAGGCCGGATTCAAAACCTGCGTCCTTCCGGTCGAAGACTTTAGCCAACTAAGCTACTGACAAAAACCACAGCCTGTGATGTTGAATTTTTCTTTCACATTTTATATATATTTTTTTACAAAAATGCTTAGTAGCAATGTGAGTCGCACATTACTAGTTAACCCCTCTTGCAATGGGTGGGTTTCGAACCGGCAACCACATGATTGCAAGTCCGACACTCTAGCCATTAGGCTACCGTCGCTTCAATATCTCTGTAGTATTTAACTAGAAGGATGCAGGTTGGAATCTTGTCTCAAATGGTTTTTTTCTTTCGCTGTGCTCCTAACAGTTTAGCGTCCAAACGCAAATGCGCCAAGCTTCTAAAAAGAGATTCAATTTATCGATAGTTGATATCATCGTATTGTACTACTCTAGTGTCGATAGTGTCTTTAAGCCCAAAGACCGCAATTCTCAAAACAAAGTTTATCTAAGATAAGTCGCGAACTAAGATATCCACTTATGTAAGAGAAAAATACGACGATGATAAAGCATTGATATTATTATGCCATGACAATAATATATACCCCCTCTGGGACAAGCGTTATCTCATCATGTCAAAGGAGATCAGATTAGAACTCGTTGTTTTGTAACAAACAAATAAATATGTGTCGTTCAGATAAGACAGGTACCTTGTGTACCTACGTTTAGATCAAAGGTCTCCAAACGTTTTATCTCATCCACCATACATACATACACTCACGGTCACGGGTAGATTGATCATGGATGCTGTAAAGGATCCGAAACGTCGGGAATCAAATAAGATCAATTCAACGCGATAAAATCCGTAAAAAGTAGTTTTATTTCAATGTCTAATATTTGCGTAAGTGTCAGAAACCAGTATAAGGTATTTTTTTTTAATTAATCAACTTATAGTTATAACACTACTCAGTTTGAAAGATGTTATCCTTACTAATATTAAAAACGTGAAAGTTTGTGAGTATGGATGTATGGATGTTTGTTACTCTTTCACGCCAGAACGGCTGAACGGATCTGGATGAAATTTGGCACAGTGATAAATATACTCTGGAATAACACAGGCTACTTTTTATCGCGGGCAGAAGCTAGTGTTTACTATAAAAGTATCTCCCAGCCACATACAGACATGGGATGTGTTTCAATGTGATTTTTAGGAGACACAAAATCTCTAACAATAAGGTTTAAGGGAGAACAATAGTGGTTTGGCATTAAACACTTACCTCTTTTAATTTAGTAATTAAGGATCAGTAAATAATAATATGTAAAGAATCGAAATAAAAATAATATTAATAGGTACACATTATAATAACCCAGATATTTGAAGAAAGTCGCCTTATAAAATTGTCTACCAAATATGACTTTTTGAATGAGATACGTCTGAAATCTGTTGGAGGGAGAGGACGTTTCTTCCCATTGTCCAGAACTCTGCCTATCCCATGGGGGCAAACCAGGCTAGCATTAAAATAAAATGCTTTTTATCTTCCTTATTTTTCAACCGACTTCAAAAAGGAGAAGGTGTATCTACATAGAAAGAAATAAATTAACTTTTTAGCAAAAATAAAACATATTCGCCTTCAAAAACATACAAAAATAATGATAAGTATGTGCGTAACAGTTTCGGAAGAGGGTGGCGAAATCAAAAGATCCGATCAAATTAAAGGCGCCGACTTCCGAAACTGTTTCGCACATATCTGACATTATTTTTTTATGTCTTTGTGAAGTGTAGATTTCAAGACACCACGAGTTACAATTTTGTGATATAGAAATATGTGTACCATAATAAAATAAATATCTGTCAACATATTTTGACTGATAGTTGATTGATGCTTTTGAGATAGTAAACCAGATGTTTATTCTAAAGAGCTTGCGCACGTGTAAGATAAAATCTTCGAAAACATTGATAACGTAGATGCATGGCAGTGCCACTGTCAAGATGAGTTAGCAGCGCCATTTTTTTAAGAGCAACTTTGATCAATTTTAGCAGCTTTGGTTTGGAGCTATGGACTCCCAGAACTCCAGAGAATATCCGCATTACGTACAGTATGTTTAAAGGTTTAAAATGTAATCGTTGCAGTTTGGTGGCGGTGGCCTGCCAGGCCTCGACTGTGCGCGATCAGCGAAGGTTCCCGGATGACTTCATCTTTGGCACAGCCACTGCTTCATACCAGATCGAGGGCGCCTGGGACGAAGATGGTGAGTCTATTGTGTGTTATTTTCTTTACTTATAAAAAATCCTGTTTGAGCTTTGATTAATTTCGATGTTCTTTTTGTTCCCTTGTTCCCTTCTGAACGAGAGCTTCCCCTATAGATATCTACAATGATTAGTTATATGCCGTCTGCATCAAACGTTACACTCCTATCAACCTTGGCGAGGTCGTCTGTCATCTTATTTTAGGCCTAATATGTCTGTTTACCAGGTAAAAGCTCAAAATTAATAGTGCTAAAGAAGTTGGAGGTCATGCTCTCTGCCAAACTAAATTAATACACCGTACACGCTCTAAGGACATTGCAAAACAACATGAAACTCCAAGAATTCAGCCTGCACCATCTAGAATAAAAAAGCATATATGTATTTGTAAAGATATATTAATTTGTAGAAATAAATATAATTTACTAATGAACATAGGCGAACTATACCACTACTTCATATAAGTATTAGCCAAGTTTTTCTCTTTTAAGGCAAAGGCGAAAACATTTGGGACCGTATGACTCACAACAAACCCACCGTTATCAAAGACGTGAGCAACGGTGACGTCGCTGCCGACTCCTATCACAACTACAAGCGCGATGTTGAAATGATGCGGGAGCTAGGCCTGGACGCGTACCGGTTCTCTCTCTCCTGGGCAAGAATACTACCTACAGGCTTCGCCAACGAGATCAACCAAGCTGGCATCGACTTCTACAACAATTACATCGACGAAATGCTGAAATACAACATCCAGCCGATGATTACTTTATACCATTGGGACTTGCCTCAGAAACTGCAGGACTTAGGAGGCTTCGCAAATCCTTTATTTTCCGAATGGTTTGAGGATTACGCAGAGGTTGTGTTTGAGAATTTCGGAGATAGGGTAAAGAATTTCATCACCTTCAACGAACCAAGAGAGGTCTGTTATGAAGGCTATGGATCTGATAGCAAAGCTCCGATCCTAAACTTCACAGGTATTGGCAATTACTTGTGTGCCAAGCATTTGCTGTTAGGCCATGGAAGGGCGTACCACCTATATGAGAAACAGTTTAAGCCAACTCAGGGTGGTCAAGTTGGCATCACAATCAGTGTAAACTGGTTTGCTCCTGACACTGATTCTACTGAGGACGAGTTTGCTGCTGAGATCAGGAGACAAGGCGAGGTGTGACCAAAATACTATAATAATGATCTTCTATTTTTATAATTACTAGCTTCCGCGACTTTATCTGCATGGACTTCAGAATTGGATCCGACCTGGATAAAAAGTAGCATGTGTTGCAAAGTTACATTAGACATTCCAGACTATAATCTATCTCTGTGTCAAATTTTGTCCAGATCGAGATCCATACATCCATACATACAATCTTTCGCGTTTATAATATCAGTAAGAACAGAACAAAAACAATCGCAATAAGCACTCGCGCCTTGTGTGAACGTTAAGAAAATGCGACGTCCAAATTTTTGCTGCGTTTTGATGGTCGATCTCTGTAAATACTACGTCGGTTCTGGACAAGAGTGATTGTAATGCATGATGGGAATGAAGTAGATAATAGGGAGAGGGGGGTGAACGAGTCCAAAATCACGATCTTTCTTATTGTCATGTACCACACCCATATTTTTATTTTTTGTAACTAACAAGCCTGATTTTGTAAGCTTTTTCTAGAGGCCTAACTTTACTTGATATTTTACTTTTATAACGCTTTTCGTTTGAATCCATCCAATTATTTCATTTTAAGAATTTAAAGAGTTTATAATTAATTTCAGTAGCTTCGCCTTATTTCTTCCAGAAGTAGAGCATGAGCTCGGTTATTGAAATAATAATACAGGGAATGGTTTAACTGGTTCTTTATTCTAACACTTGAAAACGATCATATATCTAGGAACCAATAAATCTTCTCTCAATACAAAGCTCATAAGATGAGTCACAAGTGCTCATTCGCTCACTCCTGACTCATCTTTTCAGTGGGGTATATACGCAGAGCCCATCTTCTCAGCTGAAGGTGGCTTCCCAAAAGAATTATCAGAAAGAATCGCTAAGAAGAGCGCCCAGCAAGGCTTCTCCCACTCCCGCTTGCCTGAATTCACTGAAGAAGAGAAGGCTTTCGTTCGAGGAGCGTCTGATTTCTTCGGTGTGAATCATTACACAGCGTATTTGGTTTCGGCGAGAAAGTACAAAACTAAATTCGCTGTACCCTCTCTGTATGATGATATGGATAATGGCTATACCACGGCTGCGGACTGGGCCCAGTCGGCTTCCTCTTGGCTGACGGTAAGTGATACCTTTGATGTCATACATGTCCTATCTACATACTATCATGCGTTTTTGCTTCGTCCACATTCAAACATTCAACACACACGCCGTTGCGAGTGCTATTTTGAAGGACCTCACAGATAAGGTACATCTTTTTAGGGCGTCTACTCCGACATTCGCTTAGTAAATCCCTTTGATCTATTTAGAATAGTATTTTTCTATCTATTGCAGTCGATGGAGCAGGCTTGATTTGAAATAACCTATTCACTCATGATTTGAAGTCTCCCAGGTTGTGTTTAATCAGAAACATCGACTCTGGCAAGGAGTTCCACTCCCTAACTACGTTGATAACTTGATTTTTTTATTTCTTAGTCGCTGCTTGTAGTTCAGGCTCCTTTATTACATGGTACCTAAAGCATACCGGCAACTATTTTTAAAAAGGTATCATCAGTCTCCTTTATTTCTCTTCCAGTTAGCTCCCAACAGTATCTATAATGCATTATCCTACCTGAAGAAAAGATACAACAATCCAAATATTTACATCACTGAAAACGGCTGGTCCACATATTACAACCCCGACAGAGATCTGATTGACGACGATAGAGTCACTTACTATAGGGCTGCCTTGGAGAGTGTACTGGACTGCTTGGATGACGGAATAAACCTAAAGGGATATATGGCGTGGAGTCTGATGGACAACTTCGAATGGATGCAGGGTTACGTGTAAGTTTCTCTACAGATTTCTAACAATTCGATACTTACTGGCCTCAATCATTATCAGAGCCGCGTTATACAGATGTTCCAAGGCTGCAAGACCTCTAACTATACGAAAAACGTATACAGTGTGAGGTCAGCTTATACTAGATAGATATGTTGTGTAGCCGGGTTTCGGTCAATCATATTGTGGATGAATGAAAGACGATTAACGAAAGGAATTTATGAGGCGAATGTCAGCGGTAGCGTCTGAAGAGGCCACCATTGAAGGACATACGCTGATCTTATTGGCAAGGTCCTTCAAAAAGTTCAGATGTAATGATGTAGGTCAGTATGTATGATAGTACTCGTAACCGGCGCGTGTGTATAAGGTGGTCTATAGTTTCTGTCTACCCCTGTGGGAAAGGTGCGGGAATACCTATGAATATACATATGTATATGCATGCTCAGAATGGTATATGTACATATAGTGCTGTGTCATGTCAATAACAAAGGTAACATAAAAAACAACACTGGTTGCGGTCGCGCTTAGGACCACTAAGCTAATGAAGCAGCATATGAGATTTTATATATATTTATTATATATTTATTCTTTCTTGGCAGTGAGCGTTTCGGTTTGTATAAAAAGCTCAGAGACCAAAACTGTGTGATTATGGCTGTAGTTCTTTGTCATCAGCGCATGAGCTGATGATTATGAAGTCTTGGAATAATTTCTCAAATCTATCAAAGTATTAATGGGTTTTTCTTTATAATTCTTATTAGTAGTTTGGAGTTTGAATTTGTATTGTAAAAACAGAACGGAAACTGTATGGAAATCAGCAAAATTCACGACTATAACATTTTTATATTTTTTGGCAGTGAGCGTTTCGGCTTGTACAATGTGGACTTCGAAGACCCCGCGCGCACGCGCACGCCTAGAAAGTCAGCGTTTGTCTACAAGAACATCGTCAAGAACCGCTACATCGACCACGAATATGAACCTGAATCTATGACCATGACCATCGATGAAGGACACTGAAGACTTATTTATTTGTTAGACCGTCCCCTCTAGATAAAGATATTTATTTCTATAAATAGATCTTTTATGAACACTTTTACAGGTTAATGTTTTATATTTTTTTATAGATGGCACTGGCATTTCCTAACTGGATACCTCTGAGAAGAAAACCGTATCAGACTCAGAAAATCATGGTCTCTTTTAACCCATTAAATGCTGAGGCCGCCCATCGGCGTCCGAAACATCTTTATTCAAACGCCGAGGCCGCCCATCGGCGCCTCGATTTCAAACTTAAATATCTCGCCAAAAGACAATGAAAAATATCTTTTTGTAATTTTTTTTGCATTTTCCATGATAAGATTATAAAGTTATTTTATTGAAAGAAAAATTCAATCGCGGGCAGGATTCGAACCTGCGTCTTCTGGTTAGATACACCAGACGCTCTGACCGCTAAGCCACCGCGAGTCCCACCCCCTTGATCGAAATTTGCCTTCATATTCTGAATTTACGTCATAAGGTGACGTTGGCGACACGACATTTATTGAATCGGGTGGGACTTGCGGTGGCTTAGCGGTCAGAGCGTCTGGTGTACCTAACCAGAAGACGCAGGTTCAAATCCTGCCCGTGATTGAATTTTTCCTTCAATAAAATAACAACAAAAAATGTTTGCCGTTGCCCCATTTTTTTGCTATTTTTCCAAATTTTCTCTCCATAAAAACCTTCCTCATAGTTCAAGGAATAAATTAAAAATAAAAATACCCCAATTGGTCCAGCCGTCTTCGAGATTTGCGATTAGCAACAAATTTTGCGATTAATTTTTATTATATAACCTTTTGACTGCCAAGTCAAAACAGAAAAAGCGTGCCGTCAGCGCCAAGCTTCCGAATTTCCTATAGAAATCTGTCACCCAGTTGTGACCGTGGCGTACTGGGTACATTTTGGTTGATCGTCTTTACATGACTGCGGCGGTGAAAAGGTTAATTATATTATTCTATTTATTAATTTATATTTATTGTCTACATTTAATAAAAATATTATGTAAATTAAAAAGCCTTTGTTTTATTTTTTAATTGTGTATACCTTTTCTTAGGTTGCGGATGCAGTCGTTTCATGTATGATACTGAAATTCAGCTTTCAATATTTCCAATGTAAGCTGATCTCATACTGTATAGATTATTCGTACTGAACCTATATGGCTCGTTTTGTATGCGTGTGTCATATAACAATACTCGAGGCATCATTTTATTACGAAAAAAAATGAAAATAAATATTAATTGACTACTAACTTACCGAAAGTTATGTAATTAATTACTTAAGAGACCGAAATTCTATTATAATTTCGTAATACCGAAATAAATCGTAATTAAAACACAATTTAATCAAATTCCGTAATTATTCGGATTCCGATGCCGAAGTTCCTACCATTTCGACCAAAATACTTCACTGGAAATATAAATGTAAGCGAATGCAATTTTTGATAACTTTACCAAGTTTGGAACGGTTTTCCGGTCTTTTATTTCCAGTTACGAAAGTAGTAGTAGACGAAATAGTACTGTAGGAACCTTGATTAACGGTATCCAAATCCGAATAATAACATAATTTGATATAATATTGTCTGGATTACGATTTATTTCGGTATTACGTTTTTGTGGGCAATTCAAGTTCCGCCGGACTCTTAATGCATGGATCACATGGATATAGCGCGAACGCTTGTTGCGCTACCAACACAGATTAGGTACTGAGTCATTTGTTCATGTTTTTTTATGTTTTATGTGTGCTTGTCTTAATAAATGTCTTTCTTGTTCTATTGTTTACGCTAAGACCTCGCCACGTGCTAACGGGGTAGCAGGCTACCTTTACTGAAGAAGCATCCATCCACTATTTCATTTTAAATAGGTACCTACATAACTTTATTCTGTACATAATTATAACGAGAATCGAGTACCGCCAGCCAGCGTGTATAGGTAAGATACCCTATGTATTAAGTGGAAAATTAATGATTGATTGATAGGTAAAGCCGATGCAAGTAAACAACACTTTTGAGATCTTCTGAGAGAATCAAAGATAAAAGAGTCTTCGTCAAGGATCAATCTTTTGAGGGTTCCACAGTCAAGGTCTGCCCCTTTAGTGATTTGATATGTATTTCTATCTGCCTCATTAGCCTAGTGGCCCCGATCGCGACTGCTTCGCTGGAGATCATGAATTCGATTCCCAGATCGAGCAGTGTTATTGGGCTCGGAGTTTGGGGTTTGGGCCCGATCAATCGCAATAGGCTCGCATTAGACTAGGACATAAACATACCGACGAAAGTAGGTGGACATTAGTACGCCTCTGCCTAACCCTTCGGGTTAACAGGCGTGATGGTATGTTATGTTATATTTCTAACTACCTGACTAGCCGCCATCAGATCGATGGTCGGATGATATTGTGAGGGCAGGGTGGAATCAGTGGGTTCGACTTGCATCGGCATCAGGGGCGGAGTAGAGAAGAGGCCTTCAGTGAGCAGTGGCAGATATATAGTCCTTACCAGAAAGACGTTATCCTGTGCCTTCAATAAAGCATAAAAAAACTGCTGTAAAGGCTCCGAAACGTCGGGAATCAAATAATATCAATACAACGCGATAAAATCCGTAAAAAGTAGTTTTATTTCAATGTCTAATATTCGTGTAAGTATCAGAAACCAGTAAGCATAAAAAAATCTGACAGAAACAAAAACAATTTCAATTTCCCAGTGTGGGGACGGGTTAGAATACTATTCTTCACTGTCTTTCAGATAGGCATCCCGTAAGTGGCGTGAAAATATCTGACTTGCTCGGTGGTAGGACTTCTTGGGGTCTGATTGGCTGGCGACCACCCTTACGTCGGAGTCTGTCGTAAAGTACCTTAGTGTGGGTTTCGACTTTTGCACGTAAGAGGCATTTCCCCGCGGTTGCGGTGGCTCTGGCAGTCTGTAGTCCGTACGGGCTCTTAAGGGTCGGCAACGCAACAGCAACTCCTCTGGTGTTGCAGGTGTCCATGGGCGACGATGACCACTTACCATCAGGTCGCTCGTCTCCTCGTTTGCCAACAATATAATATCAATAAAAAATACATCTTCAAATTCTGTTTTTTTTTTATTAAATCGGCAAACGAGCTGACAAGCCACCAAGGCATCAACACTAGAGGAATAGCTGATGCGAAGCCGAACCTTTCATTTTCTATTTATTTCTTTCCATAAAAAATTGACGTAAAAAAATCTTATCGGTCCTGCCGTCCTCAAGTGATGAGCTTACCAGTACAGCATTTCATTTATATTCATACAGAATAACGTGTCTTATTTTTTCATTATTGTATATCGCTGACATTTCTGCTTAGCATTAAACTCTAGCATGCAGATATTTTTCTGATGTAAAGTAAATGGAGTTTAGACATGAGAATGCATCTGTAATAAAAAATATAATTATTTAAAGTCAACTGAAAAAATAACGCTTTAATCTTATAGAGTACGCAACCCTACTTGTACGTGATCCCACTCGCACTTGACTAGATAGATAATATCAATAAAAAATTATACCCCCCACTGAGCCAATACCAGATAAAGTATCACTCGAATATAATTATCGGAGTTAGTAGTTATATATAAACTGCAGGTACGTACCCAGCTCTTCATACCAATATGAAGTTACAGTTGGTTCTAAGGTACGATAATTTGTACCTTCTACAAATAATTACAGTGCAATTAATCGTTTGCGTGTGTGGCTTTGGGTGCCATTTCTTATTCTTTATTAAGTTTTACGTTTAAGTCTATTTTACGTGGGAGAATGGCCCGGCTCGACCGGAGTGATACCACGGCCTCACAGAAAACCGGC
Organism: Acronicta aceris; assembly: GCA_910591435.1. Lineage (NCBI taxonomy): Eukaryota > Metazoa > Arthropoda > Insecta > Lepidoptera > Noctuidae > Acronicta > Acronicta aceris. The sequence continues at coordinate 9,294,522 of OU342780.1, read as the reverse complement.
TTAAAACAACGCTTACATTGTGTTTCGCCGAGTGAGTGAGGTCACCGGAGGCCCAATCCCCTTTTAAAAGGTCGGCAAAGCACTTGTGACTTCTATGGTGTTGCGTGTGTCCATGGGCGGCGGTAATCGCTTACCATCAGGCGATCCGTCGGCTCGTTTGCCGTCCTATCCTATATAAAAAAAGTTTACTTTTTTAAATTCTTGATAGGCTTACGCTTAACTGCCAATTCGCCTGATGGTTAAGCGACACTGCGATCTACGATGGAGCGCGTTTGTCCAGAAAAAACCGATTCACTCGTGATTTAAAGACACCCAGATTATATCTATCGGAGAAGACCCACTCGAGAAGAGCATTCCACATTTCAGCGGCACACATGATAAAAATGAACGATTCGTTCGGGTTTTTGTAATGTCCACCATTAAACTGACTGACTGACTGTCCACTTTAACCTTTTTGCGATGTATATGGAAAGATCAGATGACTCATCTGTCCCTTAGGAAGGCGGCAGGATATGTTGCGTTCATTCCGACTTAAAACCGCACTTGCCTTTCCCTATCACAGTTATGGGGTTTTTGCGACATTTGCTAGCATCTCTGACAAATTTAGATAAAAGATAGGTTTTAATTCCTTAGTTGAAAGCCAGCGGATTATGCTATAGCGTATGTGTTTTTGATCGTATGGTTGCAGTTTGGTGGCGGTGGCCTGCCAGGCCTCAACTGTGCGGCATCAGCGAAGGTTCCCAGATGACTTCATCTTTGGGACAGCCACTGCTTCATACCAGATCGAGGGAGCCTGGGACGAGGATGGTGAGTCTATTGTCATTCTAGTTGTGTTTAGCTCATCATTATATCTACCATTATTCATCACTCTGATAAAGTGCAGCTCCATCTGCCTCCATCACGTATAAATACTCTATATTCTAAATGGAAAATCTCCTCCGTCAGATTTTTGTTTAGGGAAAATATGGTCGAGCTACACAATATCGTCAGGATAGGTAAATTCAATGCTGCTAAGGTTCATTCTTCATAGGACCATTCCAGAAATAGTCTTACATTATGACACTCGCATAATGGAAACCAATGATGACTTTAAAAGACACCACATAATTCTCTGAATTGTTTCAATGTTTCGTCTAAAGATGTTAATTATATAAGCAGGCTGAATTAAATTTAGAAATATTATGGTACTACTTGTAAAAGTCTGCAGAAATTATTTTCATTTATCATTTAATACTCATTAGAAATACATTTCATTAAAAATACTCTAGTTGATGTGTATCTATTTTTCTTAATTTAAGGCAAGGGAGAAAACATCTGGGACCGCATGACTCACACCAACCCCACCGTCATCAGAGACTTGAGCAACGGTGACATCGCTGCCGACTCCTACCACAACTACAAGCGCGATGTTGAAATGATGCGGGAGCTAGGCCTGGACGCGTACCGGTTCTCCCTCTCCTGGGCAAGAATACTCCCTACAGGCTTCGCCAACGAGATCAACCAAGCTGGCATCGACTTCTACAACAATTACATCGACGAAATGCTGAAATACAACATTCAGCCGATGATTACTTTATACCATTGGGATTTGCCCCAGAAACTAATGGATTTAGGAGGCTTCGCCAATCCCCTATTTCCCGAATGGTTTGAGGATTACGCAAGAGTGGTTTTCGAAAATTTCGGAGATAGGGTCAAGTTTTTCATCACATTTAATGAGCCCAGAGAGGTCTGTTACGAAGGCTATGGATCCACTGGCTTAGCTCCTATCCTGAACTCCACAGCTGTAGGCACTTATCTGTGTGCCAAGCACTTAGTGGTAGCCAATGCGAAGGCATACCATTTATACGACAAAGAATTTAGGCCAACTCAGGGTGGTAAATGCGGCATCACAATTAGCGTGAGCTGGTTCGATTCTGCTACTGATTCTGCTGAGGACCTGTATGCTACTGAGATCAGGAGACAAGGCGAGGTGAGATCACAATTTATTTGCAATATTTTTATAATCTTGCATACGCAAACTTGCAAAGGTTGAGTTTCTGATAATATTAACTGATATTTCGCGTAATCGTTAATTTATAAATTTATATATTAAAAAAACATTAAATTATTATATATTTCTAATTTTTATTATATATGAAATAGTTTCTCAAGACAATCCTGCGTTATAATATAGGAGATTCAATGTTTTTATAATTATCCTGTTATCTATTTCACACTAACGAATATATTTTTTCCAGTGGGGTCTATATGCTGAGCCCATCTTTTCAGCCGAAGGAGGCTTTCCAAAAGAATTATCTGAGATAATTGCTGAAAAGAGCGCCCAGCAAGGCTTCTCCCACTCACGCCTGCCTGAATTCACTGAAGAAGAGAAGGCTTTCGTCAAAGGATCTGCTGATTTCTTTGGTGTGAACCACTACACAGGGTTTCTGGTGTCGGCGACGCAGTACAAATCTAACTACGCTGTGCCTTCACTGTTAGATGACATGGATTCTGGATACTATGTGCCCGAGGAATGGCCTCATGCTGCTTCCATTTGGTTGGCGGTAAATAGAAGATATCTCTGTCGAAATAATAGAAAGAAGTTGACCAATAATTTAGATGATTTGTTAGATTTAAATTTAGATTTTTTTACGTAGGAGAACCATGCTTCGGCACGAATGGGCCGGCTCGACCGGAGTGATACCACGGTCTCACAGAAAACCAGCGTTAAACAACGCTTACGTTGTGTTTCGCCGAGTGAGTGAGGTTACTGGAGGCCCAATCCCATTTTAACAGGTCGGCAACGCACTTGTGACTCCTATGGTGTTGCGGGTGTCCATGGGCGGCGGTAATCGCTTACCATCGGGCGATTCGTCTACTCGTTTGCCCTCCTATCACATAAAAAAAATAAAAAATCTTTTTTTTTCACATTTAGCAACTGCCAAAAACTCCTGAGCTAATGCTAATTGTCTCTCCTAATTGTTTAACAAAGACAGCTTCTTTAGCCCATCCGGTCATTCTAACCCTTAGTTTTTTTACCAGATGTCTCCAAACATGTGAATCATTATTATGATTCATCAAAAGCGGTCCGTTTAGTCCATCTGATCGACCCAAACCTCCTTTTTTTTCAGAGGACTCCAAACAGTGTCTATAATACCTTATCTATCCTGAGCGAGAGATACAACAACCCAGAGTTTTACATCACCGAAAACGGCTGGTCCACATTTCCTGATAGGGATCTGATCGACGACGACAGAGTGGAATACTATAGGGCTGCGTTGGAGAGTGTACTGGACTGCTTAGATGCTGGAATTAATCTGAAGGGTTACATGGCGTGGAGTCTGATGGACAACTTCGAATGGATGCAGGGTTACGTGTAAGTTTTCAAATTCTTTTCTCCATAATTATTATCAGGTATATTTAAGTCGACTCAGAGAATATATTAAAACTCGTGCCTGCATTCAAAACCATCAGTTAAAGAGCCACTACCGACTGTAGATTCTCAGAGCCGTAGCAACTGGCTCTTACGTGCAAAAGTCGAAACACACACCAGGGTGCTTTAATACAGACTCCAATGTAAGGGTGGTCGCCAGCCAGTCAAACCCCAAAAGGTCTTACCACCGAGCAAAATTTTATTTTAATTTCATTCACGAACATTTTCAATTTTATTTATAAAGGTACATAAAATATTTTTTGCTAGTAGAAAACTCAGAAACAGAAACTGCCTGATCATTAGTGCAGTTGTTACCACTGTTGAATTTGAGGTCTTGGGATCGTTTCCCAAGAAGAAAAAACACTTCTATAATATAATTCGAACGGGATAGACTTGTAAAACATGCAAAAACCGTATTAAAACCAGCTGATTTCTCATCTACATTTACACTAATATTATAAAGAGAAATGAATTTGATTGTAAGTAAAAGAGAATGTCAGTTTTACAAGGGGTGCTGGTCCAAGTGTTGCAGTTATGAATTGTACCATTAAATAACAGGTCTCAACCAGTAAAATATTCTTTAATAATGGCAACAAAAAAATATCCCAGATGAATTGACATTTTCGCATGAAAGGAAAAGAAAAAACAACAGTCTATGTATGTATGTATCGTAGCTAGCTTAAAAACTACTCATCAGATTTTGACAAATGAGGTGAGATTTTTATTGGCAGTAAGAGAGTAATTATTTTTTAAAAACACGTCAATATAGCCGGCGAAACACAAAAAGTCAAAATAATCACAATAAAAATGAACATGGACATGGTACTACGGGTTGCAATTGTAACCTGTGTATTGTTTCCCAGCAGCTTTGACAAACTCTTTCTTCAATTCCCATAAAAAATAGATTTCTGTAGTATCTCTAAATAGTCTGTGATTTCTGTCACCTAAAGTGACACTGGGAATTGAAGTTGACAATCTTCTTTGTGCTAACATATTTTTATAATTTTTGGCAGTGAGCGTTTCGGCTTGTACAATGTGGACTTCGAAGACCCCGCGCGCACGCGCACGCCTAGAAAGTCAGCGTTTGTCTACAAGAACATCGTCAAGAACCGCTACATCGACCACGAATATGAACCTGAGTCTATGACCATGACAATCGATGAAGGACACTGAAGACTTATTTATTTGTTAGACTGTCCTCTCTGGACCTGATATTTGAATAAAATATTATATTAATTAAATAGTTTTTTTTTAACTTCTTAATATTTGTGTAAGTATAAGATTTTCTTAGGTTGCTGAGAGAGCAGTTAATTCGTGTAATCTATACCCTACATATAATATGCTTTGTCCTGAATGACTGCATGACGGATCAACCTACAGCCTAAGCCGCTGATCGTAGAGACCTGAAACTTGGAGGGTGTGTTCTTTGTATGACGTAGGCATTCGTTAAGAAAGGTTTTTTAGAAATTAATCTCTACCCCCCAGGGTAGTGAAAAGGGGGATGAAAGTTATTAATTTTTAAGCTAGTATACTGATATTTAGCTTTCAGTCATTACCGTAATATTCAGTGTAAGGTGACTTCGCATAGTATAGGCTTTCCGTGCAATGAGAGCATCATAAGTGCTTATTTTATAACATAACACACATTGGTACATAACATACCACCACGCCTTTATTCCCCGAAGGGTTGGGCAGAGATATATCAATGTACCTACATCCACAATTCTCAAGTATTGAGGTCCCATGTAATAGTGGGAGAACTTATTGCCAATAACATGGCACAAATGCCGACTCCGAACTGCTACTGAGAATTTCAAAGAAAATACTTTGCTCGACCTGGAAAGCAAACCCAGGACCTCTAGCGCAGCAGTCGCACGTGGGACCACTAGCCTAATGAGGTTATATAACGCACTATTATGTATTTAGTGGAAAAATAATGATTGATAGGTGGTGCCTACGCGAGTAAACACTTTGAAGAGCTTATAAGGGCTTTAGATATTATAACCTTTATCTATAGATATCCAATCTTAAAAGAGTTTATCGAGAATAGTCTTTCATTCTTCTTAACCCATTTAATGCCGCGGCCGCCCATCGCCGTTCGAAATATCTTAATTCAAATGCTGAGGCCGCCTATCGGCGCCTCGATTTCAAACAATATCTAGGCCAAAAGACAATAAAAAATATTTGTAAATTATGTGCGGCATGGGGTAAAGTGCTTACTTTTCTAGGGTGGCATGGCGGTAATTTATTGAATGTCTAGGGCGCGTTAAGTAGCATATTTATTATTTGTCATAACTTTTTAGGCACATTAAAATGGATTTCCCTGGCTTCTGCGCTATTGTACACTGTGTAACAGGAGCCAGTATTTTCAGCTTATTAATAGGTTACAAGAATATTATATCATCAAAAACCGGCACAGTGCGAGTTGAACTCGTGCGCTGAGGGTCCCGTACCTACCCATTACACCGCCTTAATAAAATTGGTTGTAAGACCTTCCTTTTAGCCAAATTTTGTGATTCTATGTCAACGGGAACCACCATACCTATAGGTTTTCGACCCAAAACCTATAGGATACTTCCGGTTGACCTAGAATTGTCAATTTTGGTTAAATGCAAGTATGTTTGGCATACAGGAACGGTGTCGCTGCCACCGTAAGTAGGTATTTTACTATTTCAGTTTCTTCGTTTTTAAAAAAAATGAGGATTATTTTTATTTATAAAGTGAAAACGATAAATAGAACTGGAACTCGATACCTAACAATCCCTTCACGAGCTGGACAAGGTTTTACGTTATATTTCTGTATACGTTACTAATTCTGTAGTCCCCGAATATATTTTAGGCAGAGGTGTAGGCAGTAGGTAGATCTTATGTCTTATGTATGGAGGCGACCCTACCGGCCATTTACCGAACATAAATTCAAACTCCGAGTTGATAAATGCGGGTTTAGACCGGCAAGGCGAGGCGTGGATGGGATGGACGTGCATTGAAATCTCACTGACCTTGGCCTTGAAAATGGCTCACGCCGGCTCGCTAAGTTTAACAGATAACGGGGAGAGAGCGGGCGAGAAGTATGTCCGTATCCGTTTTACGTTGGAATTAATACTCTATTCTTGCAAAATTAAAGTTTAATATTGTACTAATAACTATTTCAATCCACGCGCATCTACCTTTTACACTAAATACGGGAAGTGGAGAGAAATTTCGCCATCCATTGCCTGGCCCATCCACGGTTCGTCTCATCAGTCTAAAACCATCTTTAAAAACATTCTAGAAAAACTCAATAACACTTCACTCGACTTGCTAATCAGGTACAGGTCCTGTTGGTTATATTAAGCAGTCGCAGTTATGATTGCTGGACTATAAAGGCAGTTAAAATATGTAGCCACGATAAAATCTAGATGAATTCGGCTTCCATTGCAGCATTGCCACTCGTTTTTTTTAATTCTTTATAGATTCTTTATATCCTACGATGGAGCGCGCTTGCCTAGCAGAAACCGATTCACTTGTAATGTAAAGACACCCAGATTATATGTATCGGGGAAGACCCAATCGCGAAGTACATTCCACATTTCAGCGGTACGCATGATAGAAGAAGTCTCCAGAAAAAGAAAGAACAAAAAGGTACAAATTAATATTAACCATTGGAAACAGAAAAATGCTTTTTGCAGTCAACAGAGCTACAGAATTAACCTTTTTTTTCACATTGCAAAAATTCGTAGAAATACATGTTCCGCCACTAGCACGGGGGGTAACCATCTAGATAGTAACACTTACATGAGCTTAGGTAGATAAAGCGTAAATAGATATCACAACACACCCAATCTCGTTACATAATAAACAGAATCCAAGATAAAAGATCATTGTCGTTACGTCAATGATCAGTCTTTTTAGGGATCTATAGTCAGGAACCTCCCGTCCTAACGTAACTACTCCCGAGGCTTTTTTTATACCACTAAGGTGGCAAATAAACATACGGCCCGCCTGATGGTAAGCGGTTACCGTAGCCTATGGACGCTTGCAATACCAGGGGTATCCATCGCGCGTTGCCGACCCTGGCTGGTAGTATAGGAGATATTCTGCCAAGCATGACAGCGGCGGTAACAAAACATAAACGCCCCCCCCCCCACTGCCAAAACAACGCTTCATCGCGGAGCTCTGGCAACCTTGCTCACCGTTAGGAACACAACATAGAACGGAGATATGTTATTTGGCTACGATTTTTTGCAAGGTGAAGGTACTTCCCGAGTCGAGCAGCTCCAATTGTGAGTGGAATTATTCAATTCCACTATGCCCTACCTCTCTTAAACCAGCAGCTCCCTTTAACCAGCAGGTTCGAGCTCAGACCAGAAACCAGAGACAAATAGTAACAACTTGATTTTAAACTAGCTGTTTAGGGTCCCCCCCCCACCTGCGGCTATGGTCGACTCTCCGTGCGGCTGAAAATCTGTATTTTACTCGAAGCGACTGCCATCAGACCTCTGCAACCCATTTTTTGGGCAATACTGATATCCTGAGAGTAAACATAGTTGTCAGGCTTTTTGCGCTTCTGTCTACCACGATTTTCATAATTGAACACAAAACACAACGGAGAGCACGTAAAGCCATCGCTGTACGTGCTCTCCGACGTCTATCCACAAACTGACTGCTCAAGCGCCGCTTAACCTTCCAGATTGGTTCATCAACTTAGATTTTTTTACTTGTCTGACACTAGAATTTTCTCCTGTATCATGGATACTTTTACAAACACAATTTGTCACGTACACAAACACCCAGGACCCGGGAAAACGAATTTTTTTTTTTATAATAATAATTTAATTAATTATTATGCAATGTAACCTAAATAACTAACTAATTTATAATAAATTAATTTTAAATTAATAATTATGTCAAAAACCGGTATAATAATAATTATGTTCATTAAATTTTATTAATAATTTACTCAGTAGTAAATAAGTGTCTTATTTTTTTACACTTTTATATTCATAATAATACTATCACAATAACATAAACAACATAACATACCATCACGCCGGCGTACTAATGTACACCTACAGTTCGCCGGTATGTTTAGGTCCCATGTAATAAGGGACGAGCCTATTGCCATTAACCGGCCACAAATCCCAACTCCGAGCTGCTACTGAGAATTTTATAGAAAAACCCAATAACACATAGCTCGACCTGGGGATCGAACCCAGGACCTCTAGCGTAGCAGTCGCACTTGGGACCACTAGACTAATAAGCAGTCATAATATATACAACTTACAATATAATACAGATATATTTACGTATGGAAACGTAAGGAGATATCTAGGGTATTATCTAGATAACTTCGATCAACTCTTACGACACGATTTCTTCTTTAATTTACTCACTTCGGATTAGCAGTCACTGTTCTCTATCTTCTGCTTAACCTTCTGTTTAACTTCCTAAGGTCACTCTATCTAAAATAAAGACTACGCAACCCGACAATTGGCGTGATCCGACTCGTACTTGACTTAAAAATTTATCATTGAACATAATACCTCCCGCTGGACCAATTTAAGATACCAGAGACAGTATCACACGATTATAATTATCGGAAACAGTATATAAACCGTAGGTACATACCTAGCTCTTCATACCAATATGAAGTTACTGGTGATTCTAAGGTACGGAAAATAGTTTCAAAAATACACTTTAGAAATAATAATAGTGCATTGAATCGTTACTGTGGCTTACACTTTGATTGCGATTTCTTAGTCTTCATATGTCTACTTAATTTTTTTTACCCGCTTTGAGTCCACTTTTATGATGTGGACCTCTGAAATGGGCAATGCGCTTCCCGAGTGGGTTTTCCCCGATATATATAATCTCGGTGTATTAAAATCACGAGTGAATCGGTTTCTTCTTTCTCCATCGTAGATCGACCGTAGCAAAGTCTACTTTAGCCTAACCAGGAGTTACTCATGCGGTATTGGTGAAAGCCAGTGGATAATGAGCATGAAGCTTACAAAACTCCTGGTTACGTTACTAACATATCTAAGTTACCTCGTTTTTGATCGTATCGTATGGTTGCAGTTTGGTGGCGGTGGCCTGCCAGGCCTCGACTGTACGGCATCAGCGAAGGTTCCCGGATGACTTCATCTTCGGGACAGCCACTGCTGCATACCAGATCGAGGGAGCATGGGACGAGGATGGTGAGTCTATTGTGTGATTAATTTTTATCCCATCAAAAATCGAAAATGTTCAATTGTAGATAAATAAATGTCACATCTCAAGTAAAATACCATGCCCCTAACTCTACAAGACAAAACTTGGTCAAAATGTTTCAACAAATACTTAACACTAAACGCATGCAACGTTTAGCCACATGGCAAGCCAACTCCATTTAAGCCCCATTATCTCTTCTCCCAATGCAATACAGTATGTGATTATGACTCTATTCCAAATGGAAAGTCTACTCTGGCAGGAAAGGTTAACTCAAGCAGCTATGATTCATTCTTCATAAGATCTTTCCAGAAATTTACTATTGCCATAACACTCAACTAACATAATGGAAACCATAGATGACTTTAAAAGGGACCATGATTCTCTGAGTTCTTTTCTGAGTGTTGTCAAAAGTTGTAAAATATTTAACGCGGGCGCGGCAGCGTCTGCATCAAATCTAGAAATACATACGAGTATAATGGTACATTTAAAAATTTTCAGAAATTAATTTAATTGATCGTTTACGTATATTTATAATCATAATTATGTCACCGCTACCTACTACCGCTACTTCGTATAATTTAGTTAATGTGTAGGTATCAATTTTTTTCTTAATTTAAGGCAAGGGCGAAAACATCTGGGACCGCATGACTCACACCAACCCCACCGTCATCAGAGACTTGAGCAACGGTGACATCGCTGCCGACTCCTACCACAACTACAAGCGCGATGTTGAAATGATGCGGGAGCTAGGCCTGGACGCGTACCGGTTCTCTCTCTCCTGGGCAAGAATACTACCTACAGGCTTCGCCAACGAGATCAACCAAGCTGGCATCGACTTCTACAACAATTACATCGACGAAATGCTGAAATACAACATCCAGCCGATGATTACTTTATACCATTGGGAGTTACCCCAGAAACTGCAGGACTTAGGAGGCTTCGCAAATCCCCTATTTCCCGAATGGTTTGAAGATTACGCAAGAGTTGTTTTCGAGAATTTCGGAGATAGGGTCAAGCTTTTCATCACTTTCAATGAGCCGAGAGAAATCTGTTACCTAGGTTATGGGTCCACCGGCTTAGCTCCTATCCTGAACTCCACAGCTGTAGGCACTTACCTGTGTGCCAAGCACTTAGTGGTAGCCCATGCTAAGGCATACCATTTATACGACAAAGAATTTAGGCCGACCCAGGATGGTAAATGCGGAATCACAATTAGTGTTAACTGGTTCGGTTCTGCTACTGATTCTGCTGAGGACCTGTTTGCAGCTGAGATTAGGAGACAAGGCGAGGTGAGATCACAATTTATTTGCAACTCAACATAATTTTGCATATAGCTCAAACTTTGGAAGCTCAAACATTCGCGTAATCATTGAATGGTATACTAATAAAAATCGCATTTAATTATTTAAAAATATAAATGATACTCGCCTCGGGAATTAATTCCAATTAAAATTTTCTCTGTCAAAACGCAGGACGTTATAACGCGATAGTTGATTTAAAAAAAAGACATTTATTCTGTCAACTAATAATGTTTTTAACTTACAAATATCTTTTTTCCAGTGGGGTATATACGCTGAGCCCATCTTCTCAGCCGAAGGTGGCTTCCCGAAAGAGTTATCAGAGAGAATTGCAGAGAAGAGCGCCCAGCAAGGCTTCTCCCGCTCCCGCCTGCCTGAATTCACTGAAGAAGAGAAGGCTTTCGTCAGAGGAGCGTCTGATTTCTTCGGTGTGAACCACTACACCGGTTACCTGGTCTCAGCGACGCAGTACAAATCTAACTACGCTGTACCTTCTTTCTTAGATGATGTGGATTCTGGCTACTATGTGCCAGAGGAGTGGCCTCAAGCTGCTTCCAGTTGGTTAACGGTAAATAAAGAGATCTCTAACGTAATACAAAGGAGTTCAGCAATAATGCAGATAAAGCCAGAAAGGCCACATTTAGCAGCTGCTGAAAAAGCTCCTTAGTAATTGTCTAACAAAAACTGCTTCTTTAGCCCATCCCATCATTCTGAACCTTCGTTTTTTTTCAGATGTCTCCAAACAGTATCTACAACGCCTTATCTATCCTGAGGGAGAGATACAACAACCCAGAGTTTTACATCACCGAAAACGGCTGGTCCATATTTCCTGATAGAGATCTGATAGATGACGATAGAATCGAATACTATAGGGCTGCGTTGGAGAGTGTATTGGACTGCTTAGATGCTGGAATTAATCTGAAGGGATACATGGCGTGGAGTCTGATGGACAACTTCGAGTGGATGCAGGGTTACGTGTAAGTTTACTCTACATATTATTGATTTCATAATCATATTTATCGGCTCAAACAATATCAACGCATCAACAACTCCTCTGGTCCTGCAGGTGTGCATGAGCGACGATGACTACTTATCTTCAGGTGGCTCGTCTGGACGTTTGCCGACAACTAAATACGAAACAACAACACATTTTTGCTAAAAAGCTCAGAGACAAAAACTGTGTGATTATGGCTGTAGTTCTTTGTCATCAGCGCATGAGCTGATGATTATGAAGTCTCGGAATTAACTTCCAAATTTATCAAAGTATTAATGGGATTTTCTTTATAATTCTCATTAGTAGTTTGGAGTTTGAATTTGTATTGTAAAAACAGAACGGAAACTACATGGAAACCAGAAAAATTCACAATTATAATATTTTTATAATTTTTGGCAGTGAGCGTTTCGGCTTATACCATGTGGACTTCGAAGACCCCGCGCGCACGCGCACCCCTAGAAAGTCAGCGTTTGTCTACAAGAACATCGTCAAGAACCGCTACATCGACCACGAATATGAACCTGAATCTATGACCATGACAATCGATGAAGGACACTGAAGACTTGTTAGACCTTCCTTCGGACCTTATATTATATGAAAATATTGAATTAAATAGCTTTGTTTTATTAACTCAATACTTGTGAACAGTTTCGAACAAACACGTTTTGTACTGTGGAGACCCGAGTCACCATAAGGTCTGAGCTACTCTGATTGAAAAAATAATGTACAATTTTGATTATTCTGGGCATCTATACACTTTCAGGCATGGACATTCTCTGACACAATATCACTCAATGCACCTTCTAAATCCCTACTGATTGGTATTGTATTGTATCGGGCCGAGCTGCCTACAATAATATGGCTCTTTCTTTAAGAGGTCTGTTAAGTTATTGCCCTGCATCATAACACTTACAATCTATGTGATAATACCTACTATCTAGACTTTAAAAGAGACCATGATTCTCCGAGTTCGTTGCGGTGTTTCTCGTCAGATGGCGTCAATTAGCAAATGCCGGCGTCATACAGTTAATAAATGCAAAACATTTATTAGTAAAAATGTCTTAAGAGTTCGGCGGACCGAATTTCTCTTACTAACGTAATACCGAAATAAATCGTAATTCAAACACAATTTAATCAAATTATTTTATTATTCGGATTCCGATACCGTTAATCTAGGTTCCTAGGTTTCGTCCAAAATAGGTACTTCATTGTTAATAAATGTAAGCGAATGCAATTTTTGATAACTTTACCAAGTTTGGAACGATTAACGGTATAAGAATTCTAATAACATTATTTGATAAAATATTGTCTGGATTACGATTTATTTCGGTATCACGTTTGTGGGGAGTTCAAACTCCGCCGGACCCTTAAGATTTTTTTTATGGGATAGGAGGGCAAACGAGCAGCCGGATCGCTTGATGGTAAGCGATTACCGCCGCCCATGGACACCCGCAACTCCAGAGGAGTCACAAGTGCGTTGCCGACCTTTTAAAAGGGGATTGGGCCACCGGTAACCTCACTCACTCGGCGAAACACAACGTAAGCGTTGTTTAACGTCGGTTTTCTGTGAGGCCGTGGTATCACTCCGGTCGAGCCGGCCCATTCGTGCTGAAGCATGGCTCTCCCACGTAAAAAATCTCTACTTATTTACAGAAATAAATATCAGTTATCATAGATGATAAGTATATATCAGTATAATACCGCTTTCGAACTACAGCTTGGAATAATTTGATGATATAATACCTACAAGAGAGCTGCTGCATCAAGTTCTTTGGTTATCAGATCATGTTAGCAGAAAATTAGGGATGATGAACGACACTAAGAGCTGCCTGTAATCTGGTCTTACGTTTAAGCGCGCGCACTAAATTACTAAGCGAAACGCCTCTGACGCGCGCACTGCGCAAGCTCAACCTCATAGCTGACAACGTGGATATATTTTACTGTACTCTGAGTGAATTCACAAAAATAGCACTTTTTAAAATTTCTTACGTTTAAATCTTGTTAGTCTGTAATTTTAGAAATTAAGAAACCTCAATATCGAATTAGATTTAGTCTGTAAAGATATTGTTGGGAATAAATAAATAAAATAAAAAATAATGACTGATACTTGCGTACCGTCGACTGGGACTGGTCTACTCAAAGCCGCTATGGCCTTTCAAAGGGTCATTTCAGACAATGCCCTGCATTTCAATTTTTTTTATACTATTATAATTATTATGTCTGGACTTTAAAAGAGACCATGATTATTTGAGTTTGTTTCTTCTCAGACGCCATCCAGAACTTAAAAATAAACACATTTAAACTATTGACATGTAAAAGTATCTTTAAATGATCTATTTACAGGAATTAATATAACTTTATTTCATTTTATTTGGAAGTGAGTTCTAAAATGCATCAGTCATCCATCACAGGAGAGAAGTGTCATAATTAGCTTAGTTAAATTGTATTTTTGTTAAATTAAAACATGGTGAAGTTAATGTTATCTTCTATACAAATAATAATAAAAATTAATCGCAAAATTTCTTGCTAAGCACAAAACTCGAAGACGGCTGGACCAATTCGGGTAATATTTTTTTTTATTTATTCCTTGAACTCTGAGGAAGGATTTTATGGGGAGAAAAATTGCACGGAAAAACTCAATAACGGGTCAACGCGGGCGAGTCGCTAGTATTTAATAGAAATCATATATGTGGTTTCCATTTTGATGACACTTTAGGCGTGTCATTGGCTTCTACGACTTTTTGCCTGTTGTGTCGTGATATTTTAGCCGCCATTGGCCAAAAGTAAAAAAAAATGGCTGCCGCACTGAATCGGATATCGGATGTACTGATAATCATCTCATCTTGCTACATACCTAATAAACAGTATCCAAGATAAAAGATAAATAGATTGTGTCAATGATCACTTTTTTAGGGTTCCTTAACATATTTATGGGCTTAAATAACATCCATTGGTTTATTGCAGTTTTATAGGTTACGTGGTTCTACATGGTCTTCCCCGTAGGTATTTCTAAGTAAATGTTACGGTTAAAGAATAAAACACTCATTGAGCGAAAGAACAACTCAAAACTCGATGTGGTCACTATAAAATTCATCCACATCGCATAATTCGTGTTACGGCCTCTTACGAAAACGCTTTGATTATTAATAACTAGCTTCTGCCCCCGACTTTGTCAGCGTGGACATCAGAATTGGGTCCGACCTGGATAAAAAGTAGCCTATGTATTATTCCAGACTATAATCTATCTCTGTGTCAAATTTCATCCAGATCCGTTCTAGCGTGAAAGAGTAACAAACATCCATACATTCATACTCATCAAAATAACTTTATATTCTTAGCATGGAAAATGCAAAAAAAAAGATAGGAGAAAGATAGGACATCTGGTTATATAAAAAACGACACAACTTAGAAATAATTACCTGAATTATAGTTATTCTAATATTATTATCATGGTAAATAAGCTATTAAAAACAGTAAAGTTAAAAAACAAATGTTTCGTGATCTGAAAAAATAACTTTAATCCAAAATACTTGCGTGGCCCGACTCGCACTTGGCCACTTATTTACTGTTGAATATGGTAGGTACCCCTCCCCCCACCGGACCAATTTAAGATAAAAGATATGTCACACGATTACATCGCAGATAATATATAAACAGTACATACACAGATCTCTGTACAACTATGAAGTTATTGGTGGTTTTAAGGTAAAAAAATAATGTTTTTTTTTTAATTATAAAAATAGTGTCTGTGGCACCACCAACTCTAATAACCTAACCAGGAAATAAGCAAGCAATCATTGTCTCCGACAATTATTTAAAAACTATTTTAATTCCTGTGATGACCCCTACAGGATTATCCATAAATCAAAAATCGCTGTATTGCTTACAAAACTCCTCGTTGGGTTACTGGTAAACATGTATGTATTGATTATCTGGTTTCTAAACGTACGATGGTTACAGTTTGGTGGCGGTGGCCTGCCAGGCCTCGACTGTGCGGCATCAGCGAAGGTTCCCGGAAGACTTCATCTTCGGGACAGCCACTGCTTCATACCAGATCGAGGGAGCATGGGACGAGGATGGTGAGTCTATTGGGTTATTTTAATTATATTTTTTTAAATTTATATCAGTAAATTCCAACTCAATATTTTAAAAAACCATTCTAAACAAAATTCACGTATCTCTGGGGCATTATACGCCACTGTGTGACAGTTCCTCTGCAATGAATTCATTGCTCGGAATCCATAGCAGATCCTTAGTAATTTTCTAACGTGAATCATAAATATTATAAAAACCTGAAAAAATTTAGAAATAGCCTTTATTTCATATACATGTTAAAATAATTTTATTATAAAGTTGCATGATTATTTAATTTAAATCTTATTTCCATGACATTTTAAGTTACCAATAATAATTATTATAAAATTATACGAGTATATTATATTTTAATGTTGTTAACTACATTGTAATTATATAATTGCATGTAAATCATATTTACGGTTCATCAAAGCGGTCCTTTTCAAAATGCTCCCATAAATCACCAAATGAATATTATGAGTTCACTGCTGGAGCAAAGCACTGTTAAACTTACTTTCATTTCAGGCAAAGGAGAGAACATCTGGGACTACATGACCCACAACAACCCAACTGTTATCAAAGATGTCAGTAACGGTGACATCGCTGCCGACTCCTATCATAACTACAAGCGCGATGTTGAAATGATGCGGGAGCTAGGCCTGGACGCGTACCGGTTCTCCCTCTCTTGGGCAAGAATACTCCCCACAGGCTTCGCCAACGAGATCAACCAAGCTGGCATCGACTTCTACAACAATTACATCGACGAAATGCTGAAATACAACATCGAGCCGATGATTACTTTATACCATTGGGACTTGCCCCAGAAACTGCAGGAATTAGGAGGCTTCGCCAACCCCCTATTTTCCGAATGGTTTGAGGATTATGCAAGAGTTGTTTTCGAAAGTTTCGGCGATAGGGTCAAGCTTTTCATCACATTTAATGAGCCCAGAGAGGTCTGTTTCGAAGGCTACGGATCTGATAGCAAAGCTCCGATCTTAAACTCCACAGCTGTAGGCACTTATCTGTGTGCTAAGCACTTAGTGGTAGCCCATGCTAAGGCATACCATTTATATGACAAAGAATTCAGGCCAACCCAAGGTGGTAAATGCGGCATCACAATTAGTGTAAGCTGGTTTTCTCCAGACACTGATTCTGCTGAGGACGAGTTTGCTGCTGAGATCAGGAGACAAGGCGAGGTGCGCTAACCACTTTTATTCATATAGTTAAAACTCTTCTGTTCATGTTTTGTAGAAAACTTACACAAATACTTTTATTATCGCTATAGTGATTTCCAAGTCAGAAAAAGAGGAATTCACGAACAATATTTGTGCTGCATTGTCTTTTCCATTATTTGGTCAGTTTTCCTTATTCTGATGCACCAGGATAGTAAGTCCTGCATTCGACAAAGCGGTAAAAAACAATTAGCCATTACGTACGTAACTAAATTACGTTATTGTCCGCAGATCAGTCTAATAAACTTTTTTATTTCAGCAGCTTAGCCTAATTTCTTTCAGAAGTTGAGCATTCTGATAAGATTAACGCACCTATCGCAAAATAGATATAATAAAGCAACGAAATGCTTATTTTATAGGTTTTTCATCCATACAAAAGTTATCTCATTTAAGAACTTATTTATTTATTTATCTATATTTTATGTAGCTACAGAAATACAAAGGCGTTTTTAATCCTTAGGCATTTTCTACCAGACGACCTTGGGTGGTGCAGAGACGATCATTACAAGAAATTATGTGAACTCATGAATGACTTATCTTTTTAGTGGGGTATCTACGCTGAGCCAATTTTCTCGGCTGAAGGTGGCTTCCCCAAAGAGTTTTCAGAGAGAGTTGCTGAGAAGAGCGCCCAGCAAGGCTACACTTACTCTCGTCTGCCTGAATTCACTGAAGAAGAGAAGGCTTTCGTCAGAGGAGCATCTGATTTCTTCGGTGTGAACCACTACACAGGATTTTTGGTATCGTCATCGAAGTACAAAACTGATTACGCTGTGCCCTCTCTACACGATGATATGGATTCTGGCTCCATCGCGTCCGCTGATTGGGTTCAAGCTGCATCCTCATGGCTGACGGTGAGTGAGATTTAAGTAAACTACGCTGATTTATGAGTGTTTTTAAATTGTTTTCAATTAAGAGTTTTGATTTTACGCCGATAATGGGAACAGGCTATGCTCCACTATGACATGGAAGTTGAAATCCACCGGCAAACTTTGAGTGTTCTAGTACGACTTTAACTTTTGACAATAGATTGGCGTAGCGGTTGAGCGATCGGCTTCTGCGCCCCGTGTTGTGGGTTCGATCCCCACACGAAGCAAATATTTGTATGATCTACAGGTAGTTGTTCCGGGTCTGGGCATTTCTGTATGTCAGAATTTGTGTTTGTAAACGCACCCACGATACAGGAGAAAATCATAGTGAAGGGCAATGTATTTTTTTCAAAAAAAAAAATATTACATTGGTTTCTTTTTCGACGGTGGACATACCTACCTACATTTTTTGGGAGGCTGTGAATAAACATTTATTTTAGATATATCATCAATCTCTGTTATTGTCTCTTCCAGTTGGCTCCCAACAGTATCTACCATGTACTATCCCACCTGAAGGAGAGATACAACAACCCAGATATGTACATCACCGAAAACGGCTGGTCCACATTTTACGACCCTGAAAGAGATTTGATTGACGACGATAGAGTCACTTACTATAGGGCTGCCTTGGAGACTGTACTGGACTGCTTAGATGATGGAATAAACCTGAAGGGTTACATGGCGTGGAGTTTGATGGACAATTTCGAGTGGATGGAGGGTTATATGTAAGAATTTTTACAGGATTTTTTAGAATAATAATAATAAAATATTTATTAGCTCAAGAACAGAATAACATCAATGTAAACTTATCCATATACAAACTTAAATTATAAGCCAATGAACACTAACGTCTAAACTAGGCCGTGCCTGTATCTTAGACGTTAGTTTCTTCCTATGTAACAATACGGTATACATTTCAAATTAAACGTTAATGAGCAGGTAATAAAGTTCAAGGATATTCACATAGCATTAAGTAACTACTTATGTAGTTAATTAAAAACAAAAAGACATACAGACTCAAATAATTGCAATACAATTCAGTTGTAGGTAGATTTAGTTTTACAATGTGATCGAATTTTTTGCAAACACCGTCAATGTGTTAACTAATTAGTTAACACTCGGTCAAACCGCATCCATGTATGCAGACACAAAAAGTATGAACTTGGGTACATTTATTTGATCGACACCAGATTTTATATTTTGATTTACAGTAGTGAATGTTTTAAAGATGTCATCAATAATCGAGTGTGGATCGCCTGTAGATATCGTAGGAAGGTTCACAGGTTACTCGGATACTCCATGAAACAAGCTTATCAGATTTTACGATAAACGATGACGTAAAATACGGTCCGCCTGATGATAAGCAGTTACCGCAGCCTATGGACGTCTGCAACACCAGAGCTGTCACTCGCGCGTTGCCGTCCCTTGAAACTTTTTCAGTCCTGTTTAGCAGACAACAAACGCTACAACAAAGTATGGGAGGCAGTGAGGTTTCGAACAAATGGAGAGGAAGAAATTGGGTCTTCTGTGCGTAGTAATAAGAGTTATATCTAGGACCTACGGTACCTCCCACCTTTTTTATAGATTAATGGATCGTCTGTCATCAGGGCAAGCGGGGGGTATGTCGGAATTATACCGACTAAAAAGCGCAATTGTAACATGGTTCTCATCGCGCAAATAAATTAATTAAGCGATCTACATACATATTTTTGGTTAAGAGTCCGAATTCCCCTCGGACCGAATTTCCCACACAAACGTAATACCAAATTAAATCTTAATTCAAACACAATTTAATCAAATTGTGTTATTATTCGGATTCCGATACCGTTACTCGTAAGTTCCTACTCTATCATTTGGTCCAAAATACTTTACTGGAAATAAATGTAAGTGAATGTAATCCTTGATAACTTTACCTTGTTTGAACGATATTTCGGTCGTTTATTTCCAGTGAAGTAGTAGTAGACGAAATGGTACGGTAGGAACCTAGATTAACGGTATCCGAATCCTAATAATAACATAATTTGAAACAATATTGTTTGGATTACGATTTACTTTGGTATTACATTTTTGTTGGTAATTCAAGCTCCGCCGGACCCTTAACCCTGAGTGTACTTTGTACGAGCTAGTCATACATTTGAAAAGTCCCCTGCATGACAAGACTTGTTCTCCAATACGAGAACTGTCTTTATTTAAAAACAATCTATTAACTTTAGTAAACATGGCATACACTTATAAACAAGATCATCACTTTCACTGGTTTTCACGGATTTTCACAGATCATTTTAACAACAACCAAACATATTTGAGCGTGTGGTAGGACCATAATATATAACGTTTTTTATTCTTTTTTGGCAGTGAACGTTTCGGCTTATACAGCGTGGACTTCGAAGACCCCGCGCGCACGCGCACCCCTAGAAAGTCAGCGTTTGTCTACAAGAACATCGTCAAGAACCGCTACATCGACCACGAATATGAACCTGAATCTATGACCATGACAATCGATGAAGGACACTGAAGACTTATTTATTTATTAGATTGTCCACTCTCGAACTTATATTATAGTAAAATATTATATTTAAATAGCTTTGTTTTATTATCATAATCGTATGGCGTACTGCAGTGTAATTGTGCTCAAAGTTTGAGATCTATTGACGTCACGTCAGACAGTCCTACACTTCTATTGTCAGTTGGTTTGGTCTCCAAACCTCCTCAAAATTTTCTTTGGACAACTTCAAACTTTTCAACGTACGAGTTTCAATTGCTCCCGCAATGAGAACGAACAATAATAACATTTAAATAAAAACGTTTTTAGGCGGTAGCCTAATGGCTAGGGCGTCAGACTTGCGATCATGTGGTTGCCGGTTCGAACCCCACCCATTGCACTACCGACGTGAACCCACTCGTAACACAAGCCTTTAGCTTAGCACGAGGGGTGAACAAGAATACTGTTAATGTGCGACCCACATTGATAGTAAGTTTAAAAAAAAAACAATTAGCGTTCAAGTAAATCGATCAAGTCTTCAATCTCCAGTTGCTCATCAGAACTAGTGCCACTATCTGAGATAGTAACTATACTTCTTTAAGGTCTTAATGCATTTGCCTAAATCTGTAAAGCTCTTGTATCTTAGCAGTACCTATCTTTATCCACTTCTTCGGTTACTGTGTATGGCCCCGAATACAAGTAATAGTATTAACCCTCGCTGCCCTGCTCGTATGTGCTTGTTTTCAAAGCACAAAATCTCTCTGCCGTTTGGGGGTTCAAATATCACAATTTGGCCTACCAGAATATGCAAACATCAGGTCGTAGGGTTTGTAGGTAGGAGTGTTGGTGGTGTTATCAGAAAAACAGCAAGGCAATCAGGAAGGCAACATTAATACTTATTTGGCATTTGGCAACATTAATACTCCTGACAGCTTTCAGCCCTCGTCAGTACTTCTCCCGGCAGCAGAACTCTTTTTCTCAGGCAGTTTTTAGCAATTTCCTTGTGGGTGGCCTAGATTTTTCCCCGAGATCTAGCATTTGGTTGCGGCGTGGATGTATAACGTTTATTCAATTCATTTATATTGCTCAACATAGTTACGAAAAAGGTTATGGGGATCTCTACATAATTATGAAATAAATTCCTCCGCCACGTCTGTCTGGTCCGTCAAAAACTACTAACCGGATTTTCATGCGGTTTTCAACAACAGAGTGATTCATGAGAAAGGTTTGATCACATACGAAATTGAAATAGTAGAATCTGTAATAAATTAAAAGTACCTCAACAACGCACCACACTATACAGCAGGAACTCCTACTGCATGGCTATTAGAATATCTATCTTCTATACTTATAATAAATCTGTAGAGAGGTCAATTCTGTACATGAAATATATTTCCAAAATAACTATCAGCGGGTGATTAGTGATCGATACTGACGCCAAAAATGCAATCAGTAAAATTTTTGTCTGTCTGTCTGTCTGTCTGTCTGTATGTTCGTTATATAAACAAAAGCCACTCGACGGATTTCAACGAAACTTGGTACAATTGTTCTTCATACTCCTGGGCAGGTTATAGTATACTTTTCATCACGCTACGATCAATAAGAGCAGCGCAGTGAAGGGAAATGTTAAGAAAAAGAGTGATTCATGAGAAAGGTTTCAAGCTATAAAACACCAAACTGTTTAAAAGACCTTCGTGTAACACTGTTCAAACGTCGATTATTTGAATTATAAAATAAATAAATGCTAATATTCTGTTACCGATTTCCTATATGATAAAAGTAGTATATTAAATGTAATTAAATAATTGTTATAAATAGATATAAGTAATAGAATTTGTACACTTACTTATTTATTAATATATATTTATTTATTATCTTAAGTATTTAAATTAATATGTAATTGGGAAACTGCTTTACATCCGCCACACTTTCAAAGGTCCAGTTGAAAATCAGCGTCAGGCACTTGTTGACTGACAATAATGCTGAACTGGACCTAGTTGACGCAGCCGCGGGGCACACAATAAACATGTAACCTGTGTTTTGTGTCTCTTAGTTACCTATGTACTGATGTGTGCCTAAACTGTGTCAATAAATTATTTCTTTCTTTCTTTCTTTCTATACACCAGAATTGTTAGAATATATGAAACTTTTACTAACATGACCACCTAATTGTACTTTATTCTGACAAATAAATTCATCTTTCTTTCTTTCTTACGATACGATAAAAAAAATCTGTTTTTCCATACATTTTGATCGTGTAGGTATTAATCACACTTTAGTATTGTACAGCTAATATTTTTTTTTCATATTTCAGGGTCGGTCCCATAGTAAAAGTTGTTCGTATTCATTACTACGTTCATTTTGCTATTATATAAATATCATTTCACGATGTATATACGGTTTTTACTTCATTATCATTTTAAAATAATAGATACCATATGCTTTAGAATATTACGTCAATTGTCGATACTGCAGTTTGGAATAACTTGAGTCATCAGCTCTAACAATGATAACAGAATATTAACAGACAAACGACCCGAAGTGATCTTTTATAAATAGAGATAAGGTGCAGTTTAGGATGTACTTACTCGAGATGTAATAAATCGCCTCTTCATCGTCATCTCATTCTTTTCTT
The DNA here is from genome assembly GCA_910591435.1 of Acronicta aceris. Classification (NCBI taxonomy): domain Eukaryota; kingdom Metazoa; phylum Arthropoda; class Insecta; order Lepidoptera; family Noctuidae; genus Acronicta; species Acronicta aceris. The sequence goes on along the minus strand of OU342780.1, from coordinate 9,271,340 downwards.
CATCATGTTAACCAAGGGGACAAAACTGGTCACTTTTCATGAATGTCAAATGATACATGAATATTGACACATGTATGGTACAGTAAACGCTCAAAAGTCCATAAGCACGCTAAAGATTACATTGCTATGAACAGTACGAGCGAGCTCGATACAACTTGTTAACGTCAATGAATAGAAGGTCGTAAGTCAAACTAAACGTTTGCGTTTGCGCAAAATTATTGCGTTGTGAGATTGCCGATGGACTTCTGATCGCTACTGTACATATTGTGCAGCACAATATTCCATATAAGTATGTTCAGTATAAACTGATCTTTAATTTCTAATTGCCAGTCCCTATATCAAATCCGTCGATAGATTTGCTTACTAGAGACAAAATTTTGACATAAGGTTCATACAAGTAATGTCAAAATCCTATCTCTAGTAAGCAAATCTATCGACGGATTTGATATAGGGACTGGATATAAGTGTACTAAAAGCCTATAACTACAATGCGATAGTCAGCTGATAATCGACAATTGGGAGAATAAGGCAATTGGGCAAAAAGGCTAAATATTGTCTCCGTAAAGATATTTAGTGTTAAAATAATGATTGATCGATATAATTATGTAACATTTTATCTTTGAGAGCCAACGTAAGTAAATAAAAATTTGAAGAGCTCACATGAGTATTATAATGTAATATCTATATATATTTACTGCAAATAATCTGTGTATAAGTCTTTCATTCATGTCATGTAGCATATTTTTCAAAGTAACCCTAAAATTACATGTGTCAACAGAACAACACAAATATATTTGCTAATAACTATACCGGAGCTTGAAATGTAACTTTTCTCGGTTGCTCAAAAATCAATATTTTTTAGCAGTACCTTTATTATCAAGTGTGAAATGTTTAGATGGTTGGTGGACAAATGCTTTTATTCCTTAAATGAATTCATACATTTTAACATTTTATATAATTATTATTATATTTTTTTTATTAATATTTCCACACTGATTATCGGTAGAATATGTGTGACGACTTATATATGTAATTACTCTAAGCCCTCGTTGTACAATATTCTTGGAAATAAATGCATTATTATTATTATTCATTAGCTTTTTGACTTCCACAGACATGTATAGAGAAACCATTGTGCCCAGCACGCCACGGTCACGACTGGGTGACAGATTTCTATAGGAAATTCGGAGTTTGGCGCTGAGGGTTTTTCTGAGTTTTCGGCCGAAGGGTTACACGTGCGATAAGTATTTTTCCCAATGGCCTAACCGGCAGCCCTAATAACAAATCTGTTGATAGATTTGCTTACTAGAGATAGGATTTTGACATTAGTTGTATGGACCTTACGTCAAAATCCTATCTCTAGTAAGCAAATCTACTGACTGATATGATATTCGGACTGGCCATAAGCCGATTGCAGGTCGACATGTGTGGTTCGACTCTCACTGGGGGTTAGGTTATTAATTCGTCACCGTGAAGGTGCAATTTATGCAGTTGGGCGCGTTTCTTGTTATCACGTCCCGAGAAATTGAGGTTAAGCAAGTAAATAAAGATCACACCACAACATCTTGTTACATAATAAACAAAATCCAAGATAATCAATATATCTTTAGGGTTCCGTAAACATGATATTTCCCGTATTTTTATATTAAATTAAATTTTTAACATAAAGACGTCGTAAATATAATCCCGACCAAAATAATAGGTTTGTTGCTAAAACTAGTTTTTGATGTGGAATAAAGTAAATACTTAAATACATAATTATGAACAATATTATGTCATGTGTATTATTTAATTATTATGTAATTCACTGTTTTACATAACCGCTAGCTGTTTTACAAAACAACTCTGTTATGTAAAACAGCCGAATGACGTTTAGCAGTTTTTCATAATTGCTGACCTTCAACACACAGAATTGCATGCACGTTTTGCATTCATCTATACAGCGGGTTAACAATTAGCGATTTTGTAAAACAGTGTGAAGTGAAACGTCGGATTGTACATTTTAGTTTCAAAATTTGTCGCTCGGTATGGCTCGGTATGGCGTAACAACGAGAAAAGCTCGTCAAAATAATCCCAATTTTTTCATTTTATGTATGCAAAATGGCTACAATTCGGTTCTGGCATCTTCGTGTGGTGAGAGTTCTAACCTAACAGAACCTAACCAATATTAAAATTTCGCTCATCCCGACTTTACCCACTTAAAACAAATTTTATTAACTGCAAAAATCAGTCAACACTAGTTTCGACTCTAACAAATATAACTATATTTTACACAAAATCATTAATAAGACTGATAAGTCATACAACAAAACAACTAAATGTAGGTAATGCCTTTGATAAACGTATCCCAATAATGGTATTGTTACGAGCTGGGGTTCGGGATAAATTTAATTAACACTAAAGATATAAAGTTATCAGTTCGGGATAAAGTTAATTAAAATATTTGTACAAATATTTTAATTAACTTGACAAATACACAACAGAAATTACTGAGAGAGTCACTACAGTATCACTTATCGCACTATAATGTCGCACTTGTAATCACTTAACTTCACTTCGATATTCACTTCAACGTGTTCAGAACTAAACTGCCCTGGCCGACCCTCACGACCAGTATTTATATGAGTCACGAAGATTCTAGAATCAAACATTCTCGATAGGTCCACAAAATACCAGTAGGTAAGTACCTAAGTACCTACTTATAAACAATAGACGATAAAGTGATCGTCTATTGTTTACGGTCATCCAACTTGAACCCGGCTTTTCTTCGAATGTTCTACGTGCTTCTACGACTTATCTAGAATCTTCGTGACCCATCCCCGTACTAATAGTTACTCGGCGTAACAATATCAAGAACCCGCAAGGGCTCGACACCACCTGGAAATCCGATCGAGCGAATCGAGGCGAAGTCAGGTGTCCTCAGTTGTAAAGCTGAGGAGAGACTTCGCATCCCTTCGCCTCCCATTATGTATTCTATCCGCCTGTATAATGGACTGTGTTCCTAGGAATTATTTAACATGGTGCCCACGGCTATCGGCCACCGCATCTCTCGCAATCGGCAGTCAATTTATCCCCACATCTTAGAACCACTATCAAAGCGTACTGGTTCCAGAGGAACTTCATCCCACATACAATTAGGCTGTGGAACGAGGTACCTGCCGAGGTTTTCCCAAAAGACTACAGCTTGGAGTCCTTCAAAAGAGATGGTTAGAGGTTCGGTAACGCGCGGGCGACACCTCTGGTGTTGCAGACGTCCATAGGCTACGGTAACCGCTTACCATCATGCGGGTTGTAAGGTTGTTTGCCACCTCAGTGGTATAAAAAAAACACATAAGTAAGTCTACGTAAGTAAGTACCTACGCAATCCTACAATGTGCTTTGTCCGACTCGAACTTGGCCAAATACTTATTTATCGGTGAAAACGGTACCTCCCACTGGACCAATTTAAGATTAAAGATATATTATCTCATGATGATAATACCAGTCGCAATCAATATAAAAACTGTAAGTACCCAGCTCTCGATAGAAATATGAAGTTCCTCGTAGTTCTAAGGTAGGTTGCAAACTCGTTGCAGAAATACGTTGTAAATAGAATATCATAATAAGGGTGACAATTTTACTTTTTTTTGTGTTTTCGTTCTTTTCTTTGTTCCAGTTTCTTATTCTTCATGAAATTCCTAACCAGGGAGGCTAAAATTGGCACTTCATATAACAAAATTGCTAAGGAATTACTGCGGGTTCTCATTAATTAAATAGCAATATTTTACGGTGAATCAAATTGTGATTTACCAAAAGCGCTCTTTTGCCTCAAGTTTTAGTTTAGTGCGCGAAAGACATTAGCGTCCCTCGACAAATTATTGTATTGCGGTTTTAATTCCTCAAGTGAACCTAGTCTAGAGCCTAGAAGTTTTTTTTACTATAGAATTTTTTACTATCGCTAAACTCCTAGATAAGTTACTTCCAAACAATTAGTCTGTTAAAAGTATGATGGTTACAGTTTGGTGGCGGTGGCCTGCCAGGCCTCGACTGTGCGGCATCAGCGAAGGTTCCCAGATGACTTCATTTTCGGGACAGCCACTGCTTCATACCAGATCGAGGGAGCCTGGGACGAAGATGGTCAGTTTAATGTGTGATAGGAGAGAAATTCCAAAATATTCCTGTACATTTAGTACAGGAATATTTTGGAATTTGGTAATAAAGAGTTCCAATACCTATATACCAAAGTCAATGGTTCCAACATTATGTATTTTCTTGTTATATTAAGGATGCTTGTGCTCATTCAGCTTCATTTCAGGCAAAGGCGAAAACATTTGGGACCGCATGACTCACACCAACCCCACCGTCATCAGAGACGTGAGCAACGGTGATGTCGCTGCCGACTCCTATCACAACTACAAGCGCGATGTCGAAATGATGCGGGAGCTAGGCCTGGACGCGTACCGATTCTCTCTCTCCTGGCCAAGAATACTCCCTACAGGCTTCGCCAACGAGATCAACCAAGCTGGCCTTGACTTCTACAACAATTACATCGACGAAATGCTGAAATACAACATCCAGCCGATGATTACTTTATATCATTGGGACTTGCCCCAGAAACTGCAGGACTTAGGAGGCTTCGCAAATCCCCTATTTTCCGAATGGTTTGAGGATTACGCCAGAGTTGTGTACGAGAATTTCGGAGATAGGGTCAAGCTTTTTATCACTTTTAACGAGCCAAGAGAAATTTGTTACCAAGGCTATGGAACTGTAACCAAAGCTCCTATCCTGAACTCCACAGCTGTGGGCACTTATCTGTGTGCCAAGCACTTAGTGGTAGCCCATGCTAAGGCATATCATTTATACGATAAAGAATTCAGACCGACCCAGGGTGGTAAATGCGGCATCACGATTAGCGTGAACTGGTTCGGCTCTGCTACTGATTCTGATGAGGACCTGTTTGCTGCTGAGGTTAGGAGACAAGGCGAGGTGAGATCGCAATTTATTTTTTAATAATTATCCTTCGTATCATCGTAATTATATAAACGATGAGCTAGTCACATGAGTTCTGGGTTTCAGTGAAACCCGCAGATTTCATTGAAATTTGATTTATTTTCTTTCAGTGGGGTCTATATGCTGAACCCATTTTCTCAGCTGAAGGTGGTTTCCCGAAAGAGTTTTCAGAGAAAGTTGCTGAAAAGAGCGCGCAGCAAGGCTACTCCCGTTCCCGCCTGCCTGAATTCACTGAAGAAGAGAAGGCCTTCGTCAGAGGAGCGTCTGATTTCTTCGGTGTGAACCACTACACCGGTTACCTGGTGTCGGCGACGCAGTATAAATACGCTTACGATGTGCCTTCTTTTTTGGATGATATGGATTCTGGCTACTACGTGCCCGAGGACTGGCCTAAAGCGGCCTCCACATGGTTAACGGTAAATGAAAATATCTCTAACATAGTAGACCAGTTCAGCAATTATTCAGAAAAAGGCCCCAATTAAAACTTCTCTGGAATCAATTTAGGAACCCATAGAAAGTACTTTAGTAATAAGATAGATGAGTAGTGTTTGATTTAGTAAAAATAAGTTTCCTATTAAATAATATAATGGATACGTAGTTATATTAACTAAAAAAAAATTTAAGTTCTAAGATACTTTTAAGCTTTTAATTTTTTTGGTAAGGATGAAGAGGCGCACGTATAACAACAGCAGCCTGTTTATTCCATCTGATCGAACTATTCGTTTTTTTCAGAGGGCTCCAAACAGTATCTATAATGCCTTATCTATCTTAAGAGAGAGATACAACAATCCAGAGTTTTACATCACCGAAAATGGCTGGTCCACATTTCCTGATAGAGATCTGATAGATGACGACAGAATCGAATACTATAGGGCTTCGTTGGAGAGTGTATTGGACTGCTTAGATGCTGGAATCAATCTGAAGGGATACATGGCGTGGAGTCTGATGGATAACTTCGAGTGGATGGAGGGCTACGTGTAAGTTTACTTTATTTTTTTTTCATAATCATTATCTGATTTTGCCGTAATCGGCTTTACACGTTGCTGTGGCCCAGATTGAAAGCAACGTGGATTGTCTAAACATTTTAAAGCATTTAATTCAAGCCTTAACAAAATAGAAAATACCTCATTGATCTAAGTGTGTAGTGTTGCAACCATGGCTGTTAATTATGAGGTCTTGGAATCGATTCCCAATACGAGTATCTTTTTGTGATTTTTTTGCATTTTCCATGCTAAGATTATAAAGTTATTTTAGTGAAGGAAAAATTCAATCGCGGGCAGGATTCGAACCTGCGTCTTCTGGTTAGATACACCAGTCGCTCTGACCGCTAAGCCACCGCGAGTCGATACCGAGCCGTATGATATAGAACTAACTGTAAAGTAAGTTATGTGGGTTGAGAAACAAGATAACTTGCTTTTCAATAGATGTCGCCAACGTCACCAATACGAGTATTTAATTTATTTCGTCAAGTAGGTACCTAGCTATGTTACGCGATAGATTTCGCTACAAGATATTTCATGAAATTCTCAGTAGTAGCTCGGACTTTGGGTTACTACCCGATGAATAGCTCGTAAAAACTATACCAGCTAACTATAAGTGTAGATCGGTACCAGTACTCTTTTGCGTACCTCCGAATGGTTAAACTTTCGGAAGAAGGTAGGTACAGACGTGATATCAGAAAACCCGAGAGAAAATGAAAACCAGCAGGCTTACTCTTGAAAACAATACAATACTCTTGAGCACAAATCCGTTAACCTTGTATCGGCATTCTGATTGGCCAATGGTTGGGTCGATTCCCAATCCTATTTAGTTCACTCAATCACCGCGCAATATAGAAACAATTTGGCGCTAGTCTCGGATTCAAGAGTACGAAACTTGACGAAACGGCACAATTCCAATGAATTGAGTTCAAGAGTAAGCCCCCAGCTGAGTTAACGTATAAAATATTCCTATAATTTTTGGCAGTGAGCGTTTCGGCTTGTACAATGTGGACTTCGAAGACCCCGCGCGCACGCGCACGCCTAGAAAGTCAGCGTTTGTCTACAAGAACATCGTCAAGAACCGCTACATCGACCACGAATATGAACCTGAATCTATGACAATGACAATCGATGAAGGACACTGAAGACTTATTTATTGTCTGGACTTCATATTATTAAACTGTTAAATTATAAGGCTTTGTTTTGTTATTTTAACATGTGGTTATCGGTTCGAACCCCACCCACTGCACTACCGACGTGAACCCACTCGTAACACAAGCATTTAGCAAGAATACTAGTAATGTGCGACCCACATTGTTAGTAAGCTTTTTTAAGAAAAAAAATCGTATTATGTACCTATTGGATACGTCAGCCGTACCTACTAGATAGATTTAGCTAGGTACTCATATTGTACCGACATACATATAAAAAATAACGATTTATTATTCCATGTTTACTAGTGCTAGTGATGTTATCAGAGTCGATATTTTAAACCTACTTACACATCATAGCAGTCACCTTTAAAAAAATTGATATACAATTTGTGCATGTCATCATTTTAAAATAGATATAAACAGTTACCTAATACCTAGATATATCGTAAATACGTCAATGATCGGTACTAAAGTTTGGAATAACTTGATGGCATAATAGTTTTACAGGTGACGATACACAAAAAGACAATTTAAGGGCATTACATCGCTCAAATTCAAAAATCACCCTATCTTTAAAGAAGTTTCTAGTGGAATCCTTATGTGCGTTTTCCATATAAAAAAATATATGTTATACTTAAGGTCATCACAAACAAATTGTATTGTTTAGAATTTTTATAAATTTGCCCCGATTTTGGATAATAATTGAAGTAAATAGGCCTTTTTTAACCTAATTTGTATTTTTTCTCTTTAACGGCTTAATAGTTAGTCATGGATTTTATACCAAAAAAATTGTAATGACGTAACAATTTGTATTGTTTTTATTTTCTTATTTCTTTGAATATTTTGAAATAATAAAGATATACCCGAAACTTCACTAGCACCCCGCGTGAAGCACCCCCGCAATGCCCGTGACTAACAAATACTAGAACAAAGACTAACTCCTCAAGGTCCCTTGGGCCCTTAAATCCGATATTTCCATCGGCAGATAACTTTATCGTAGGAATTTTTGACAGTTTTTCTTTACAAAATCTGTCAAACTTCAATTTTACATACATACACTCACGCCTTTTTTCCATAGGGGTAGGCAGAAACTATAAACCGCCACTCGAATTCTTGCATACCTACTTCTTTTGCTTCTTCCGTATTCATACATCTTCTCATACATACACGTCAATTGAAAAATTAGCCCTTATATCACTTAAGGTAATCCGTATTGATGTCACCGCACCGAGCCGAGAGACGTCGTTACTTATCCCGCCGACAACATAAATATTTTTCCCACCGACGCAGATTCCACAAAGATACGTATAGGGCAGGGATGGCGAACCATTTTTGGTCTAACTTGACATTAACAGACGAGTTTCGATTACATGTCTAAATTCCTACCTCAGTCCCTTGCCCAAAATACTATGTCGCGTGCCGACGATGGTACGCGTGCCATTGGTTCGCCATCACTGGTGTAGGGAGACCCTAACCATATTCGCGGACTATAGGTACATGCATCAATGGCCCGTCCCAATATCAAATCAGTCAGTAGATAGATTTGCTTAGTAGATGTAAGGATGCTTTTGTACCAGAGTTAGACATTTTAAATTTATAATAATTTCATGTAACTTTCATGTAAAATTCAAATAACATTTTCATTTTTTTGTAAGAGGGGGATGACTGTGGGGGCACTTGACGTAATCGGATAATATGACAGCTCGAGTGATCGACGCGAGCAGCGGCTCACCAGTCACTTCCCTCCCTCCATAGTAATAACCTGTGTATTTGAGATAATATTCCGCGCAAATAAATTCGGTTCACTAAAGACTGTATTCATTCAGTATTCCTCTCAACTTTAACCTTGAACACGCATGATAGTAAGGCACCATCCTTACAGTAGACATAGAATTTTGACATAAGGTCCATACAAATAATGTCAAAATCCTATCTCTAGGCAAATCTATCGACATACATATTTGATATTTGGACTGGCTTTAGAGGTGCTTTACTTCTTACTACACTACGTAGGTACTACTTACACGAAATTGAGATAAGGTAGATGACAAGTAAATAAACATGTCACCACAACATCTCGTTACATAATAAACAGAATGCAAGATAATCAATATCTCTTTAGGGTTCCGTAATCATGACATTAACATGATTCGTATTCTGTATTCTTTAGGTAGATTTTTTTATGAGTAAAATAATCCCAATTAGATACAATGAATTGCTAAAACTAAAGTTTGTAGGTTTGTGGATTATGCAAAACTACTGTACGTACCTACCGCAAACAGTTGTATAAATAAATACTTAATTGAATTCTAAAATTAATATAATCGATGGTCAATAAGTTTGTACTTTATCTGCTACCTTATATTATTATTACTAGATACCTATACCCACCAACTATAATAAGACCATAAAAAATTTGAAATTGATATCTAACGGTGAGCAAGGTCGTACAGAGCTCCGCGAGGAAGCGTTGTTTGGCAGGGGGGGGGGGTAACAAAACACTAACATGTCTCCTATGCTGCCAGCCCAACTTTTTCTCTTTAATTTAAAGGGTCGGCACCGCGCGAGCGACACCTCTGGTGTTGCAAACATCCATAGGCTACGGTAACTGCTTACCTACCATCAGGCGGATCGTAAATTTGTTTTCCCAACTCAGTGGTATAAAAAAAATACGAAAGTAAGGCTACTTATGTAAGTACCTACCTACGCAATCCTACAATGTGCTTTGTCCGACTCGAACTTGGCCAAATACTTATTTATCGGTGAAAACGGTACCTCCTCCTGGAACAATTTAAGATTAAAGATATATTATCTCATGATGATAATACCAGTCGCAATCAATATAAAAACTGTAAGTACCCAGCTCTCGATAGAAATATGAAGTTCCTCGTAGTTCTAAGGTAGGTTGCAAACTCGTTGCAAAAATACGGTGTAAATAGAATATCATAATAAGGGTGACAATTTTACTTTTTTTTTTGTGTTTTCGTTCTTTTCTTTGTTCCAGTTTCTTATTCTTCATCAAATTCCTAACCAGGGAGGCTAAAATTGGCACTTCATATAACAAAATTGCTAAGGAATTACTGCGGGTTCTCATTAATTATGAATACACTTATACTATGTACTTGTGTGAACTGCGTAAAGCTGTGCTAAATAAATTTCTTTTCTTTCTTTCTTTCTAATTAAATAGCAATATTTTACGGTGAATCAAATTATGATTTACCAAAAGCGCTCTTTTTGCCCCAAGTTTTGGTTTAGTTTGTCCCTCGACAAATTATTGTATTGCGGTTTTAATTCCTCAGGTGAACCTAGAGTCTAGAGCCTAGAAGTTTTCCTACTACTTATATATCTTTTTACTATCGCTAAACTCCTAGTTAAGTTACTTCCAAACAATAAGTCTGTTAAAAGTACGATGGTTGCAGTTTGGTGGCGGTGGCCTGCCACGCCTCGACTGTGCGGCATCAGCGAAGGTTCCCAGATGACTTCATCTTCGGCACAGCCACTGCTTCATACCAGATCGAGGGAGCCTGGGACGAGGATGGTCAGTCTATTGTGTGATAAATGTACAGGAATATTTTGAAATTTGGTTATAAATGAGTTCCAATACCTATATACCAAAGTCGGTGGTTCCAACATTATGTATTTTCTTGTTATATAAAGGAAGCTTGTGCTTGTGCTCATTCAGCTTCATTTCAGGCAAAGGCGAAAATATTTGGGATCGCATGACTCACACCAACCCCACCGTCATCAGAGACGTGAGCAATGGTGACGTCGCTGCCGATTCCTATCACAACTACAAGCGTGATGTCGAAATGATGCGAGAGCTAGGCCTGGACGCATACCGGTTCTCTCTCTCCTGGCCAAGAATACTCCCTACAGGCTTCGCCAACGAGATCAACCAAGCTGGCATCGACTTCTACAACAATTACATCGACGAAATGCTGAAATACAACATTCAGCCGATGATTACTTTATACCATTGGGACTTGCCCCAGAAACTACAAGACTTAGGAGGCCTCGCAAATCCCCTATTTTCAGAATGGTTTGAGGATTACGCAAGAGTTGTGTTCGAGAATTTCGGTGATAGGGTAAAGCTTTTTATCACTTTTAATGAGCCAAGAGAAATTTGTTACCAAGGCTATGGGGCCGATATTAAAGCTCCCATCCTGAACTCTACAGCTGTAGGCACTTATCTGTGTGCCAAGCACTTAGTGACAGCCCATGCCAAGGCATTCCATTTATACGACCAAGAATTCAGGTCAACCCAGGGTGGTAAATGCGGCATCACAATTAGCGTGAACTGGTTCGGCTCTGCTACTGATTCTGCTGAGGACTTGTTTGCTGCTGAGCTCAGGAGACAAGGCGAGGTAAGTTCACAATTTATTTGCAATTATAAATGGGTTTCTGCCCAGACATTTTGGGTGAAAGAATGAAAATAAACCCATCTCTTGCAATACCTTCATAATCCTTCGTGTCATCGTAATTACGCAAAGGATATATAGGTACATACCATCTCGCCTGTATTCCCCGAAGGATTAGGCAGAGGCATACTAATGTACACCCACAGATCGCCGGTATGTTTAAGTCCCATGTAATAGGGGGCGAGGCACAAATCCAGACTCCGAGGTTTTACTGAGAATTTCATAAAAAACACAATAACACTTTGACTCCTCGACCTGGGGAGCCTCACTTGGGACCACTACACTAATGAGGCAGTCAAAGCAAAGGATGACCTAGTGATTTGAGTTCTGGGTTGTAATAATGAGAGGTAGTGTGAAACTCTATCTACTTCATGGTGAAGAATTGATTAGTTTGTGAAAACCACAACGTCCTCTAAGGAAAAACACATACAATATTGTTCTTATCATGTCAATGGTTAAATCCCCTTTTAAAATGCCGGCAAGGCATTTCTTCTGGTGTTGCAGATGTCTATGAGCGGCGGTAATCGCTTACCATCAGGCCATCCGTCTGCCAGTTTGCCCCATATACCATAAAAAAAATTCGATCAATCAATTTTGATTTAACTTTTTTCCAGTGGGGTTTATATGCTGAGCCCATTTTCTCGGCTGAAGGTGGCTTCCCGAAAGAGTTTTCAGAGAGAGTTGCTGAGAAGAGCGCCCAGCAAGGCTACACCTACTCCCGCCTGCCTGAATTCACTGAAGAAGAGAAGGCTTTCGTTAGAGGAGCGTCCGACTTCTTCGGTGTGAACCACTACACCGGGTACCTGGTCTCGGCGTCGCAGTACAAATCCGAATATGCTGTGCCTTCTCTGTTAGATGATATGGATTCTGGTTACTATGTGCCTGAGGACTGGCCTAAAGCTGCTTCCACTTGGTTAACGGTAAATAAAAGTAATCTAAGTATCAGTAGACAGGAGTCCCGTAATAATTCAGAGAGGTCTAAAAGGACCCATAGAAAGTACGTTAACAATAGGGTGTTTGAATTATTAAAAACTAGCTGTTCCCTGCTGTTTCCCTAGTGACACTAAAGTGATGCTTAAACATTCATCCTACGCCCCCCATAAAATGAGAAAATCCGAAATTATAAACTGTTGACGAAAACTTTTCATCTACAGTGCAAAAGGAACTAGCAACCAGCCCCTGTAGATACGTCAGTCAGTCAGTCAGGTTCTTCTTTTATATGTACTATACATATACATAGATAAATTGAAAATTATTATTATTAAATAATATAATAATTAGGTACCTAAACTGAAAAAAATATCTGAATAAAGATCTAAGATGCTTTTAAAAATTGTTGGTGGGGATGACGAGGGGTTACTCAGTTTCTTTCCCGTAAAACGAATGTCAGTACCTGTAGAATTTATATGGTGGTTCGACGTCACAAAGTGCTATAGTAGGTACGCTCTCTGTCTAAAAATGCTTATTTTCTTCCAAATTTTTGAACCGATTCTAATTTTCGTTTTCTCGTTCGGCTCAACATATACGAGTATATGGTCAACTTTTATATGAGATCATAAAAATAATCAGTGATTTAGCATATTCTTTAATATGAATCATATTATGATTTAACAAAATCAGCCTTTTTAAAAAGAGTCGGGGAAGAAGGAAAGTAGCCTGGATAGATAACATTAAATGCTGGACCAACATCAACAACGCTGCCAGTCTATGCAGACTGGAAAAAGATAGAGGCAAGTTCCGTAGGGTGGTTGCCGCCATCCGCTGAGGATATGGCACACGAAGAAGTAATTTGTAATTTATTCCATCTGATCGATCTATTCTTTTTTTTTCAGAGGGCTCCAAACAGTATCTTTAATGCCTTATCTATCCTGAGGGAGAGATACAACAACCCAGAGTTTTACATTACCGAAAACGGCTGGTCTACATTTTCTGAAGTAGGTCTGCTGGACGATGATAGAATCGCATACTATAGGGCTTCGTTGGAGAGTGTACTCGACTGCTTAGATGCTGGAATCAACCTGAAGGGTTACATGGCGTGGAGTCTGATGGACAACTTCGAATGGATGCAGGGTTACGTGTAAGTTTACTATATATATTTTTTTTCTTAACATTATCAGGTTTACTGTACCCGTCTACATGTTGCTGTGGCTCAGATAGTACAAAAACCAAAGTGAAATTGGGCTAATACAGCCTATGAAATTCTCAGTAGTAGCTTGGAGTTTGGGTTTTTACCCGCTGAATGACACCTAAAAAACATAATATCTACTACAGGCGAATTGTGAATTAAATAGATCAGGAACCGTATTATAACGTGTAAACGCCATCATTTTTACGTTGTGTGAAAGAGATGCCGCTCTACATATTAAATAGCCTCATCTCTTTCTTACAACCTAAAAATGTTGGCGTTAACATGTTATAATACGGCCCCAGTAAGTACATCTCTGCTTAACCTTTCAGAGGTACAGACGTAACTTTTGTTTAATAGAAACCTCAAGAGAGATTAAAGGCCAGTTAATATAATATTAAAAATATACCTATTTTTTTGGCAGTGAGCGTTTCGGCTTGTATAATGTGGACTTTGAAGATCCCGCGCGGACGCGCACCCCTAGAAAGTCAGCGTTTGTCTACAAGAACATCGTAAAGAACCGCTACATCGACCACGAATATGAACCTGAATCTTTGACCATGACAATCGATGAAGGACACTAAAGAGTCATAATGTAAACCAAATGTAAACTAAAGCAAACAAAATATAAATAAGTACATACTTAGTTTTTGATTTATATAAACCGAGGTTTCGGGTAGGTACATTAATCATGAATTCTTCTATTGTTTATTTTATCTGTTGTGTGAAAAAAAAAACGTGCAAATACTATGGCCCGACTAAGGATGTCCGAAATAAGACAGAATGAGACACAATGTCAGGTCAGGGCAGATATATGTAGAAAAAAATATATATTTGTGATTCGCTTCGTAGAGGGAATTGTTTACTGCGGCGTGGCGGCGTAACTTAACTGACTGACTGAAGTAAGTATTAATATTGTTCGATAGTAGTAAAAGATGATTTTGTTTTATTCCATTTGTCTTAAAATAAAATTTGTATTGGTACTTACGTAAACATATTTTTTTGTTTATTATTTAACCATATAAATTGATCGATGAAAATTAAGGTAGGGTGCGTTGTTGAACAATGAACCAACCTTTTTTCTAAATAATAGAACTTGCTAAAAAATAAAGCTAAGAACTTCGTTTTGGTGTCATCGTTTAAGTAATTTCTAGGGTTCTGTTTTAGGTTACAGAAAGCCAGAAATAGACTAAGAGGTAAGGAAAAAATAGACTAAGGAGGTTTTAAAAAAATGAAATTTTGCCGTTAACACCCGTATTTCAACTGTGAACCATAATTTTTCAAGCAATTTTCGATTATCATCTTTTATTTTTGACATACAAAGTACCTAAAAAAATAAAAAAAAGATTAACTACCCCTGGTCCCATGTTCCCAAAAGTTGTGGGACGAGCCGCTTTGCAATTTGACGCGGAAAGAAGTTCTTAATACGTCTGATGACTGTGGGTGAATAGGAGTCTCTGGCTTCGAGCACTTCCTTCATCCAACACAGGGACTACCTATGTTACTTGCTACCTGGCCCCATCTGGGCGCCGCGTGTGTTGCTCCGCATTGCTGCCACTGTGGCAAGGTTGTCGACAGTCTCGAATATCATGGCCTGTCGTTCTGCAGGAGTGCAGTTCACATAGCACGACATGCCAGCATTAATAATGTTCTTCGTCCTGCACTTGCCACCACGGGGGACCAGCTGTTTTAGAACCTAATGGCTTGGTACGTGACGATGGGAAAACATCAAATGGTATGTCCCTTTTGGCTTGGAAAAAGGGTAGGCCTTTGGTGTGGGACGCAACTTGTGTTGCACTTGCTCCATCCCATCTTTCAATCCATCACTGGCGCTGCTGCTGCTGCTGCAGAGACTTTCAAACGGCGTAACTACATTTTTGAGCCGTTTGGGATGGAGTGGAGTTGTAGTAATGGAGTTACCATTTTCTACCATTTGTAAATCATCATCTTTTTTGTGTTTTCCTATTTTCCGTACCTTATTTTTTGAAAAATTACATTTTCGCAACCGGCGTGTTTGTATGAGAAGATGTATGAATGTGGAAGAAGCAAAAAAAGTATACAGGAATCGTAGCAAGTGGGAGTCTATAGCTTCTGCCTACCCCTGTGGGAGAAAAGCGTGAGTGTATGTATGTATGTATTCTTGATTTTAAACATTACACCAATAAGGAACAGTGAACCAGGATCGTAAGGTACACAGTGAACTGATTCACTGTGTATTATGCGAATCTGATTTACTCACAGGGGTCGGAACCGGTTTGAAAAGAGCGGTTAATTTCGATTATATACCGGTAAATATATCGCTCCTCCATTTACCGGTTAAACAAGTGAACTGTTTTTATGTAACCCAAATGATAAAGGTTACCGGTTACATAGGCACAAACGGTTTTGACACCCAAATTAACCGGTTAATTCCGTATTTTGCATAATATTTGTTTTGACGCTTCCAACAAGTTATAGCGAAATTACCAAAGAAACTATTATGAAAAAAAAATTTCAATCTGAGAACGTCAAATACGAGTACATTCGGCGATCTTAAATTGTGCAGGTAGATTTATGTTTTGACTTGCTAAGTCGCGCGCCCGCAAGTATCGAGCGAACCTACACCAGTCACCACTCACTCCCCGTTCATTGCGTTTGGCTAATTCGTATAGACTCATAGCGGACATATATTTTTATCCTTGTGTTTAGGTAGGCTTTCGTTTAGGTATTTTTAGGTATTTATTGTGGGGAGAAAAAAAATGTCTAAACTAATCCTAGTAAGTAGGCTGTAATTTTGAACTCCAGGCCTCCCAAATACACCCAATAACATCATGATTAGTATAGATACGGATTGATTTGAGGGTGTCTATGGGCACCCGCAACACGTCTTCTCATTTGTTATACCTTTTTTTTTTAGATACTATTTTCACTATGATTTACATTAAGAGTCCGGCGGACCGAATTTCTCTCACAAACGTAATACTGTAATAAATCGTAATTCAACCACAATTTAATCAAATTCCGATACCGTTAATCTAGGTTCCTACGCTACCATTTCGTCCAAAATACTTCACTAGAAATAATTGTAAGCGAATGCAGTTTTTGATAACTTTAGCAAGTTTGGAACGATTTTCCGATCTTTTATTTTCAGTGAAGTAGTAGCCGACGAAATAGGACCGTAGGAACCTAGATCAACAGTATCTAAATCCGAAAAATAACATAATTAGATAGAATATTGTCCGGATTACGATTTATTTTGGTATTACGTTTTTGTGGGCAATTCACGCTCCACCGGTCCCTTAAGCAGATAATTCGGAGTTATTACATTGTTTACTGATAGAGTACAAAAATAAAACAATTTTATCAATTATAAAATACATAACTGCTAAAATTGTTTTTAGATTTATATAGATTTGTTTATGTTTTTTTAATTTATTTCAGTATCAGTTACCTCAATTTGGTCTGTATGAAAACCTATTAATGTGTTCAAAAAGTTAAATATTTTTACATAACGTAATGTACGCATACACGGTAAGATATGCCTTAATTCCTCGTAATTAGGTCCGAAAAATGGTCATTCCTTTGGTTTTTGGTTTGGTCTAGTTCTACCTTATAATGTTCTGAACAAGACAAACAGACTTTATTTTCTTGTTTAAACACTTCTACTTTAACTTTCTTTTTCTTCGAAGTACTCATATTTGGTTTTAACAAAAACGGAGATGCAGGGCGCTCCCAATCGTTAATCCTGGAAGGAATAACTTAATAAAGTAAAGACGAAAGCTAGTAAAACTGCTACAGGGGAGGACCGGGCGCCTTTCCGCCCGCCTCGCCAGCAAGCTGCTTAACTTAAGTATGACTGTGGAGGAAAGCATCACACACTTATTGTCTTCTATGCTGCCGGCCCAAAAAAGAAAAGAAATAAAGTTTATACATAAAATATTTATGTATAAACTTTATTTATATATTTATATATAAAATGTGGACTTTTGCAACATCAGGGGACTACACACCAACATCAATGCAGTCCATCAACACCTGGAAACTGCACAGCCGACCCTTTTATTTCTTGCACAAACTTGTATTATACCTATATAACCTGGAATACAGGTTTATGCGCGGTGCCGGAGTGTGCATGTACGTCCAGGAGGATGTTTGCTGTCGCCGTCTTGACACCTGCAATCGACGACTGACAAAATACTTAAGCAGTATCCTTCCGCAGAGCTAGTGATTCTAGGAGATTATAATGCCCACCATGTCGAGTGGTTTGGTTCTCGTTCCACTGACTATGCGGGGAGAGCTGCTCTTCACTTTGCCCTGACGTATGGCTTCTTATATTTGGTTCAGTCTCCAAAGAGAATACCAGATATTGAGAGCCATACTAGTTCATTGCTGGACCTTCTGTTGACTACGCAACCGGACGCGTATTCCATCTCAATGGATACGCCTCTTGGCTCATCTGACCACTGTCTCGTCCGTTCGCAAGTGACGTGCGCCCGGCCCGTGTTACACCGGCCAACTAAATGGCGTTGTGAATGGCATTACAAGTCAGCAGACTGGGATTGATTGCGATTTCTACGCATCGTACCCGTGGAGGCAACATTACTTCTCTTCAGACAACGTTAACACCTGTGCGACAGCCACCACTAAGGCAATTCTGGAGAGTATGGAATGTTTTATTCCCAACATTCCATACCCTTCCCCAGTAGCTGCGGGACTGAGAAGGCGACCGTGGTTTAACTGGCCCTGCCAGAACACTAGACTCAAGAAGCAATCTGCGTATGAGGCTTGGATCATGGCCCGTTCTAATCAGAACCCTCACGTCTCTGATTTGAAGCTAAAACTAAATGCTGCCTCGAGGTTCAGTAAAAGGATGATTACCAGGGCTAAGTTCGATTTCGTTGGCAGAATTGGGGAGCGGCTTGCGAGCTATCCCTCTAGTAATCGTGCCTTCTGGTCGCTCGCCAAAGCTGCCGAGGGAAATTTTTGCCAGTCGTTTTTGCCACCACTGCGTAACGCTGATGGTACTCTGCCCTGCAGCGCTAAGGAGAAAATCGCGCTCCTAGACGTTCTCTTTGCCTTGAACTCGACCCTGAACGATTCAGATGCAATACCGCCTATCATCCCTTGGTGCAGCAGTAACTTCATGCCGGAATTCCGCGTAACGCAAAGGGAAGTCCGGCGCGATCTGCTATCCCTGGACGTTCATAAGTCGAATGGACCGGACGGCGTACCGGCAGTGGTGCTGAAGCGGTGTGTTCCTGAGTTATGTCCTGTATTATGCGCCAGGATAGTTCCGTCTTCGTGGAAGACTGCCCTCGTGCATCCAGTGCCCAAAAAAGGCGATAGATCAGACCCGTCCAATTACAGGCCAATCGCTATAACCTCGCTGCTCTCTAAGGTGATAGAGCGTGTGATAAACACACAGCTCCTGGGTTATCTGGAGGGTCACGAATTGATTAGCGACCGCCCGTATGGCTTTCGAAAGCCATACGGGCGGTCGCTAATCAATTCGATGAGCCAAGAGGCGTATCTATTGAGATGGAATACGCGTCCGGTTGCGTAGTCAACAGAAGCTCCAGCAATGAACTAGTATGGCTCTCAATATCTGGTATTCTCTTTGGAGACTGAACCAAATATAAGAAGCCATAGGTCAGGGCAAAGTCAAGAGCAGCTCTCCCCGCATAGTCAGTGGAACGAGAACCAAACCACTCGACATGGTGGGCATTATAATCTCCTAGAATCACTAGCTCTGCGGAAGGATACTGCTTAAGTATTTTGTCAGTCGTCGATTACAGGTGTCAAGACGGCGACAGCAAACATCCTCCTGGACGTACATGCACACTCCGGCACCGCGCATAAACCTGTATTCCAGGTTGTATCCCCTGGATACAACCTGGAATACAAGTTTGTGCAAGAAATAAAAGGGTCGGCTGTGCAGTTTCCAGGTGTTGATTGACTGCATTGATGTTGGTGTGTAGTCCCCTGATGTTGCAAAAGTCCACATTTTGTGTGGACGAGGATGTATAAACTTTATTTCTTTTCTTTTTTGGGCCGGCAGCATAGGAGACAATAAGTGTGTGATGCTTTCCTCCACAGTCATACATAACTTAAGCAGCTTGCTGGCGAGGCGGGCGGAAAGGCCCCCGGTCCTCCCCTGTAGCAGTTTTACTAGCTTTCGTCTTTACTTTATTAAGTTATTCCTTCCAGGATTAACGATTGGGAGCGCCCTGCATCTCCGTTTTTGTTAAAACCAAATATGAGTACTTCGAAGAAAAAGAAATTTAAAGTAGAAGTGTTTAAACAAGAAAATAAAGTCTGTTTGTCTTGTTCAGAACATTATAAGGTAGAACTAGACCAAAGGAATGACCATTTTTCGGACCTAATTACGAGGAATTAAGGCATATCTTACCGTGTATGCGTACATTACGTTATGTAAAAATATTTAACTTTTTGAACACATTAATAGGTTTTCATACAGACCAAATTGAGGTAACTGATACTGAAATAAATTAAAAAAAATTAACAAATCTATATAAATCTAAAAACAATTTTAGCAGTTATGTATTTTATAATTGATAAAATTGTTTTATTTTTGTACTCTATCAGTAAACAATGTAATAACTCCGAATTATCTGCTTAAGGGACCGGCGGAGCGTGAATTGCCCACAAAAACGTAATACCGAAATAAATCGTAATCCGGACAATATTCTATCTAATTATGTTATTTTTCGGATTTAGATACTGTTGATCTAGGTTCCTACGGTCCTATTTCGTCGGCTACTACTTCACTGAAAATAAAAGATCGGAAAATCGTTCCAAACTTGCTAAAGTTATCAAAAATTGCATTCGCTTACAATTATTTCTAGTGAAGTATTTTGGACAAAATGGTAGCGTAGGAACCTAGATTAACGGTATCGGAATCCGAATAATAACAGAATTTGATTAAATTGTGGTTGTAAATGTAAATTAACTTTGAAAAAAAAAATGTCTTGAGTTTTCATATGAAATGCGAAGAAACTTTTTCCCCCACCTATTATGTGACAGTATTGGGATTCTTCAAAAAGGGCGTGAAAAGAATTTTTAAAGTGTCGGCAACGCGCGATTGATTTCCCTGGTGTTGCAAGCGTCCATAGGCTACAGTAACCGCTTACCATCAGGCGGGCCGTATGCCTGTTTGCATTATAAATAATAAATTATAATAAACATAATGTAACATACCATACTTAATGTACACCCACAGTTCGCCGGTATGTTTAGGTCCCATGTTATAGGTGGCGAGCCTATAGCCATTCACAAATCCAGACTCCGAGCTGCTACTGAGAATTTCATAGAAACACCCAATAACACTGCTCGACCTGGGCATCGAACCCAGGACCTCTAGTGAAGCAGTCGCGCTTGGAACCACTAGACTAATGAGGCAGTCATAATAATAAAATAAAGTCATAATTAATTTTAATAAAAGTCACCCCAACTCACCGCAAAGCGACGTTGCGAACTTCGAGTGCGATTAAAATTTTGTAACCATTTAGTACATCGCAACGTCCAGGCCTTGCGAGTGAGGGTGGCGGGGGCCGGGGACCCTATCAAACTTGGTTTTAACCGGTTAATTTTGAACACCAAAACCAAAATTCGTGAAAAACCGGTATTCCGCATATACCGGTAAAAACCGGTAAAGTGCAACCTTTAACCTAAATCGATTTCGGTTTGGGGTCAATGACCGAAACCGGTTAAGAATTTCAACCGGTTTCCGAGCCCTGATTTACTGTTCAACACATACGCTGTTCAACTTGTAATGTTAAAAAAATAAAGGATAAACATCAGTATTCTGCTCATAAAACGACTAAAATCACAACAATGTTGACACCACACAGCATTTGTTCTTATAATTAATAACAAAATACAAAAAAATCGAGACACATACGTTAGTAAAGTTACATCACTATAAATAAACGATTTAACTGACGTTTGTCGTTTACCTTTGAGTTTGACACTCTATGGTTTGAGTTTGACACAATTGACAGCAAGCAACAGAACAAGTTGGAGGTGGACGTGATTACTCATTCGTTAGTAATCTTTAATTTAAATGTTAAGTAAAAACATTTGTAACAGCAAAAGTAAACAGTGAACTGTGTGATAAATTGTGACTGTTATATGGCAAAATAGTTCAAAATGCATCGTCGCCGTGGACCAAACTTCACGTACGTGAGCGGATGTGTGAAATACATGATTTTTGTATTGAATTTTATATTTTGGGTGAGTAATTTTTAGGTTTTGTAATGACTAATTTAAAATATGAGACATGAAAATTCATATAAACAAGGTAGTTTGGCTTGTTTTCACATTTTGATTCATCTTTGTTGCTATGTACATACTGTGTGATTCATTGTTTTCGAGGATAGCTATGTTGGTATGGGAAATTGTCATACAGTCTCGTTTTACTTCTCTACCGCATCCGTTCTCTATTGTTTAGGCCTTTGTGGCGATGACGCGATAATGCAACCAATTGTTAGCTCATTCTTTTTTTACAAGCAAAACGAATATTTTATAGGACTCTGTGATGCCTTGTTGCCTTTAGTACCTGGGAAAATATTCATAAAAAATTGTGGCCGAAATAGTGATTTAATTAATAGGCATATATGCAAGCAGGTTTCTGATATACACCTTGAAATAAAGCTTTGGACCAGCACCTCAAAAAATTTATTTCTTTTATTGTGTCTAAAGTAAGGATGAAAGAAAAAGGAATCTAAAGGATGTATTGAGAGAATACCTTAGACCTCATCATTTACATTCTCTTGCCGATGAGGAGGTTGGCCAGAAAAATTCTGGTAAATGCTTAGTAAGTTGTAGCGTTTTAGTTAGCAACCACCCTCACGTAAAAGACTGGCTCCAAAACAATGCCAAGTTTACAGTAATGGTGTTTATTTTACAGTGCTAAATTGAATGTATGTGAGAGCCCAGTCTCAAGTTCTCTGACTTCATCCTTATTTCCTTATTACTTAATATTATAAACGTGAAAGTTTGTGAGTATGGATGTTTGTTACTCTTATGGCTGAACGGATCTGGATGATATTTGGCACAGAGATAGATTATAGTCTGGAATAACCCTTATGCTATAAGTCGCAGGCAGAAGCTAGTTATTCATATTTAAAACAATGCTTTATTCCTTACTAATTTTATATAAATGTGAAAGTTTGTATGTATGGATGTTTGTTACTCTTTCACACCAAAATGGCAGAACGGATGTGGTTAAAATTTAACACAGAGATAGATTATAGTCTGGAATAACACATAGGCTACATTTTATCCAGGTCGGACCCAATTCTGAAGTCCATGCAAACAAAATTGCAGGCAGAAGCTAGTTTTGTTATAAAGCCTCTTCAACATGTTAAGGATGAGATATAGCATGATGACAATCACTATTGTTATCAAGAATACCAATTTATCAAAATACATAAAACAATACACAACCTTTCTTATTGGTGATTGCTTATATTTTTAATTTGCCACAATTATTATCCAACTGTTCTCATTAAACAGTAGCATGATGTCATCACTTCAACAAAAATTTCTTTATCATAATAAAGTGCTTGTATACTGCATATTTCTAGCCCAGAAATGAAAAGGAAGATTAGGCCATACTTTTTTTAAATTTATTATCATGTATTTGATTTATTCACATATTTTTTATATTTTAACAAAGGGCTTATAAAATATAAAAAATAGTAGTCAACCTATATCAGGTTAAGTGACCAATTAAGAACCAAGCTTCTCCAGGTTGATATGTGCCAAGGTGAAGAGTACCACTATTTGCATCAAACTAATTATTTTATCAGTACTCTGTTACCCTCGTCAGTCCCCTGGCGCTGGTGACTGACTCTATTCTGGATAATATGTTCATTAAATTATACCCGCATTTATAGTAATTTAACTTAAAAACATAAACAAAATATCCCTAAAAGTTACCCAACTTTTGTATATTCACCTATAACAGAGTGAGTTCTAAATCATGCAGAACTACTCAAGATTGTGTATTTATGAATGTGGATTATGTATATGTGACTTTGTGTATGTATTTTTGAAACATGTTTTTATATTTTTGTTGAAATGAATAACAGTTTCTTTTTCATATTGCCGCGGAATGGGAGCGTAGCGTCACGAAATTCACACGGAAATTTGAACTTCATCTCCATTGTGTAACATCTAAAATAGATGTAACCAAAAACGAGTTGCGTGTCATCCAGCGAATTCAAGTGAATCCGAGAACGTTACGCAGTGGAGATAAAGTTCAAAATATATAATTTTGTTCCAAAATTTCCCTTCCATTCCGCGGCAATATAAATTGACCCTAAGGGATTATGCCCTGGAGTATTTTTTCTTTTTTTCACCCAGTCACCCAGTAGGTATATTTTGTTATTGTTCCAGTTGTTTGGAGGTCTGCTGATTGCCGTAGGTCTTTACGCCTTTATTGACAAATGGCAAGCCACAGGACTCATTAAAGTAAGCAACAGATATCATGAATATGGCTCTTTTTTATTTATTTACTAGATGAGAATACTATCTGTGTGTCACACTCATTACACAGTAAATAGAAAGGAACACAATACCACCTGCACTGGTTTTCTGATAGAATTTTTTCTTTACGTATGTGAAAAAGTTTGTTGAAAAAAATGTACTTTTTACAGAAGTCATATTTTTTTTAAATTGCATATGTGTCAGAAATCAGTGTTGTGTTTTTTTTTCAGCTGGATACGGTATACGATGTGATGTTGAATATAAGTCTGTTGATCGCGCTGCTCGGCGGTGTGGTATTTGTGGTCAGTTTCGCGGGCTGCGTCGGCGCACTCCGGGAGAACACGTGCCTGCTCAAGTTTGTAAGTAATAATTATAAATACAATACAACACAACACCCAAAACAACATTCGCAAACTCACCATTATGAATTTACATACACATCTTAAGTACTGTCGACGTGTTTTGACGACACGATTGGCGTAGCGGTTGAGCGGTTGAGGATTGAACCCACACGGAGCAAATATTTGTATGATCTACAGCTAGTTGTTCCGGGTCTGGGCGTTTGTGTATGTGAGAATTTGTGTTTGTAAACGCACCCGTTACAGGAGAAAATCCTAGTGTGGGGAAAGGTTTTTTTTTTTTAAAAAAACTAAAATTGTTAAAATATTTCGTGGTTTACATACTTTATTTCTCCTTTTTGTTTTGAAACCATTTTTGTTGTTATAATATTCTTGTAACCTATTATTAAGGGGAAGACACTGGCTCCTGTAATACAGTGTACACTAGCACAGGGGCCAGGGAAGTCCATTTGACTTAGGCACATTATAAGTCACAGTCAAAGTATTTATTTCCTTACGAATATGGTTGCAAAAGGTGGTTATATAATAATGAGTACAGTGTGTCCATCATATTTCGTCATAAAGTTAATAACATGCAAATATTTAATTGTAATCTATGAAAGCATTTAAACTGTCATTTATAATCTACTACTTTTTTTTACTTTTAATTAAATATATATTTTATTTCATAAACATAACTTAATCTAATTACAACGAACGTAAAAAAAAGCTATATGTACATCTAAAAGACAGAGGCGTGACTAAGCGTCATAGTATTCCTCGGCATCGCTGTCGTCCAGGAAGGTGCCCAGAAGACTGGCTGTCCTAGAAACAAACCAGCTGGTCACGCGAAGTGTCGACCAGTCTCCTCGAAATTTCCTTGAAAAGGAGACGAGCACTCGGACCCCACGACCCGAGCGTTTCGGCTCAAAAATATAGTTACCCGACAGGTTACTATACTTGCGCCGTTTGAGAGTCTCGGCAGCAGCAGCAGCAGCGCCAGCGCAGCCAGCTGAGCTTGAAATATGGGATGGAGCAAGGGTGTCAACACAGGTTGCGTCCCACACCAAAGGCCTACCCATTTTCCAAGGCGAAAGGGACATACCATCTGGTCTCTTCCCATCGTCACGCACCAAGCTATTCGGTTCTAAAACAGCTGGTACGCCGGCGGTGGCAAGAGCACGACGAAGAATGTCGTTAATGCTGGCATGTCGCGCTTTGCGGCCTGCACTCCTGCAGCATGACAGGCCATGATGTCCGAGGCTGTCGACAACCTCGCCACAGTTACATCTACTACTAATTTATGAAAATAAGTTGTTCCCCGTAAGTTTTTTGTTAACAGAGGGGGTCTCTTACGTGTGACAGGGACGGGAGTTAATAAAATCATGAAATTCTTGTGACAGGTCCATCTTTTCTATGGGCTACTCTGGGCAAGTACCCAACGCTCCATGATTCACCTAGCCCCCTATTCTATTTTTATTCTTTTGTTTATAAAAAACCCTCTGTCATTGTCACATTTCCTATAGTGCCCAAGGCTTATGAATAATGTTTTTTCTATTAAATTTACAATAGCAGCTCACGAGTTTTGTTAAGTAAGAAAAAAAAGAAAAAGGGTTTATTGTATACAATCGCGGACACTGCACACAATAACATAATAAAAAGTATAAAATATCTCATCATGTACATCAGGACACCTCTGCCTAGCCTTTTGTGCATGCATATCTAATGGTATGTTATAAAACCCATCTCAAAATGTTTATCGTTCTTCACTGTTATCAATACAGTAGGAAGCAACTCGAAGCTTATCAGCGATTCTATACATAAAACTATATTTATGTGCTCAATATATTTTATGAGCATTTATGTGGTTTGAAGTATATTTTTCCTTTTGGAATTGAAACGAAACATTGTGGTTAATTATAGAACATCAAAAATTTTTCCTTGTGTGGGGTCGGGTTAGAATACAATTCCCTACTGCTATTCAAATAGGCATCTCGTGAGAGGCGAGAAAATATCTGACTTGTTCGATGGTGAAACCTCTCGGGGTCTGACTTATTGGCAAACACCCTTACGGCGCAGTCTGTCATAAAGTAGCTTGGTGTTCGACATTTGCCAGAGAGAGCCCCCCTCTCAGTTGCCGCTACTCTGGCAGTCTGCATTCCACGCATCAGCTAGTCTGATGTTGTAGGTGCCCATAGGCGACGATGACTACTATTCGTACGCGATAAGTTAAGACCTGCACAGTGACGTCGCAGACGCGTTATGTACAGCGCACAAAAAAATATCACAACAAATCTCTGCCCGCGATTTCGTTAGCGTCATTATTCTTATTTTGCCTATGTTTTACACGCGAACAGTGCAGCATTATATTAATCTTTATATACTCCAATGTAAGAGCGTACCTTTTTGCTGTTTGAATTAGTAAAGTACGATAGTAAAAATAGGTTTCAAGGTATTATTACTCTAGTAATAAAATTGCGTTGCCTACAGTACGATACGGGCGCCCGAGGGGAAGTGGAAGAGGATGCTGTCGGAGAGTCATATTCCACGCGAGTCTCATCGCTCTCGAGTAGTACTTAGTATCTTATAATATTTTTTTTTTCGATTAGTGGTCTTAAACGGGTAGGCTGGAGACGATGATTATAAAATGAAATACACATCTTCTTGGTAAAATATTAATTATTGGGACTTGGGACCTAAATATGCTATGTGTTATTTTTTTGCAGTACTCGCTCTGTCTTCTGATCCTGTTCCTGGTGGAGATGGGTGGCGCTGTCTGCGGCTTCGTGTTCCCTCGCTCGTTGCATGGCCTCCTGGAGCTCAGCTTTACGGAGCGAGTGGTGCATGCATACAGAGATGACCCAGATCTGCAGAACTTCATTGATTTTGCTCAAAGAGATGTGAGTGTTGTTGGTGGGGTTTTGGCTAAATAATATCATCCACGTTGATTAATTAATCTGCAAGATTAAACTGTCTTCAGCAAATCAGAAGGGAAGAGTAAAATCCCTTTACAGAAAATACTAGATAGAACATATCAGAAAGCTGTAACACAATTGGTCAAACCATTTTGGAGATATATGGCAACAAGCCGAGAATACAGTTTCTCACTGCCATTCAGATAAGCATCTCGTAAAGCCAGAAAATATCTACCATACTCTCTAGCAAGACCTTTTGGGGTTTGACTGACTGATGACTGATGATTAGACTCCGATGTAAGGGTGGTCCCCTTACATCGGAGTCTAATCATGAAGTACCTTTGTGTATGTGAGAGCCAGTTCTCTCTCGGTAGGTGCGGCCTGACAGTCTGCAGTCCATAGGGGCTCTTAAGTCTCGGCAACACATCAGCAACTCCTCTGGTGTTGCAGGTGTCTATGGGCGATTGTGACTCGACCATCAGGTGGCTCGTCAGCTCGGCTTATATTATTGCCTATTACAAAAAATAACTTTCATCATTTCAGTTCCACTGCTGTGGCCTGACATCTGATGGGTACATGGACTGGTCCAAGAATGAGTACTTCAACTGCTCGTCACCCTCCGTGGAGAAGTGCGGGGTACCGTTCTCTTGCTGCATCAACGCCACCGACATATCCTCGGGGTTGATCAACATTATGTGCGGTTATGGAGTGCAGAATTATCCTGTAAGTCAATATGATTACTCCGCTGGGTAAAGGCCTTCGACTTATGTCTCCATGAATCTCAATTTAGTGGCTGCGGTTTCGACAGTTTGCAGTCCGTATGGGCTCTTAAGTATCGACAACGCTTCAGCAACTTTGGTGGCATTCCAGTCAAAAATCATTTCCCCTTCTTCGGCAGTTGGTTAAAATCATGCATCATTCCAGGCATCTCACAGCATCATTCACATTACAGGTAGCTGAAGCCAGCAAACGTGTATGGACCAGTGGCTGTATAGAAATCGTTCGCTCCTGGGCAGAGAGGAACCTTTACACCATTGCGTCTGTCGCCCTAGGCGTGGCGCTTTCACAGCTGTTCGTGATCTACCTCGCGAAGACCCTGGAGGGACAGATTGAGCTGCAGAAAGCCAGGTAGGAGTCCCTCTACAGCTGGACTTAGGATTGCACTAGTGAGGTAATGCACAGGATAAATAATAATCAACCCGAAAAACGCGTCCACACGTCGTGTGGGTAATTAACGCACACCCTGAAAGAAGTTTGTTCAGAATTGCGTACTGGATCGATTTTGATCATTTTGTGCGTTCGCATTGATCGTTTGGTTTTATAACTGTTGAGTTCGTGAAGACTTTGAATTCATTGGAATAAGTCCCATTTTTGTTTATTTTGTATTGAATGACGGCATCTCTTAACTGCATTAATAGAAGCCTTATTGCCGGGACTTACGATTCATCCTGTATATAATAATAAACATTATCACCAAATTTCAAGGTCAACTATTTTAAGCTACATTATTACAGATGGCAAACATGAAACAGGGGCACGATGGGCGCATACCGCGACGAGTGCCGGCGCGCGCTGCTGTAGCCCGCGCCGCGCCCGGGACTCGAACCCGCGCCCTCCGCACTCCCCGCGCTGCACATGTGACCCACACAACTCACGCGGTAAACATTTTGAGTGCTATTGACTTCAGGAATCGAGCCCCCATCAAGTGTGCCATCGACTTTCTAAAGTTTATTTGATTCCAATATAAAAGTGACCCGGATTTAAAACCGTGACATAGGTAAATGATGTGCCATCGATTTATGGATTTCAAACTTTTTCGCTACACGGATCTAAACCAGCGATTTACAGCACATCGGACTTGAGATTAATTATTATCTACAATTAAGGACTTTCTACATCATAATAACTATGTGATTTGATGTCAAATTCATCTTCCCGGAATTGACATAGCAACATTACGAACACATACTATGTGCCATTGACTATGCATTAGACATTGACTGTGCATTAGACATTGACTATGCATTAGACATTGACTATGCATTAGACATTGACTATGCTACAGTGATTACGTTTCGTTTGTTGTGAATTTTACTTATATTTAAAAAAAGGGGACTTAAGTTTTTGATTGATTAAAAATGACAGACAGTGAAAATAATTATAATTCGTATTTAAAAAAATATTTAAAAATCCGTTAATAAAATGGATTTAAATAGAGCCGATCAACAAAAAAAAATGAAATTGTTAAAAAAATAAGGATGTTACAAGGATTTTAATGTTATACTAGACACAGAACGTACTCTAAGCGAAATATTTTTCAGTATACGAATTATATTTCATGATACTATTTTTACTCATCAAACTTCTATGGTAGTGAACCTTAGATAATGTTGGACGGTCTTTAAATATATGTAAAATTCATCAACAAATATAGCATTTAAAGAATCTCAAGGAAATTTTCGGGATTGCATTTTCACCATCGCATCGGCCCCAAAGGGAGCTGGCAGATCTCCGCGAGCTTTTATTATGAAAGCATTATTGTGCATATTAATTATTATTATTATAGTATTAGGTGTAATATTTATAATTGTTCGCCAATTAATGGACTATTATGTCTTTAGTCAATAAGATGTATCTATTTTCCGTTAGGATAGGCAGAACTTGTCCCAATGTTTAAAGTATTGAAGTTTAAAATAGGAATCGAAATAAAACCTTTACGGAAATATTTTTTTCTTAACTTGTATAAAATGGTTAAAGTACTTTGTAGTTTTTAATTTTCTCAACTGGTTGGAATTATAGGTGGCGCTGTAAGGCGCTAAGAAATCATTTATATTCCGTAAAGAAATTTAATTTCGATATTTATGGTAAAAACAAACATCCCCTTTTTCAATAGATTTTATCAAAGAGGATGATAGTTTCTTTCAATTATAGTCATATCAAAGTTAAGATTGCTAAATTACTATTTTTGCTTCGTATTTTCGCATTAAAAATATTTTACTAACCAATTTCAAAAAAAGGAAAAGGTTAATAGATGTAAAGAGTATTATATAGATGTATTATATTGAAATTGTTTTCATTGTACATGTATGTCTCACTACCAATCTTCCTTTTTAAATTATAATTAGGAATTGTATTCTAAATTATGATAGTTTTATTGCATACTTTCAAAACCCTTTATCGATAAGAGCTAGTGAGTTTATTTAAGATCTTTTTATCATACAGTTTTCAAAACTTCTGACTGATCGGATAATAGGATTAAGATGAATTAAACCAAGTC
This sequence comes from Acronicta aceris, assembly GCA_910591435.1. NCBI lineage: Eukaryota > Metazoa > Arthropoda > Insecta > Lepidoptera > Noctuidae > Acronicta > Acronicta aceris. The sequence continues at coordinate 9,240,653 of OU342780.1, read as the reverse complement.
TAACCTAAACTAAAGTTTATAATATATCCATCAGTTTCTAATGTCCAATCACAATACGGTATCGTATTTCAAAACTAGGGTTTTTCTTACACCTTCTTTTGTAAGAGGGTATGCGTTAACACGGTAATTTTAATAATTTCTAGCTATGCATCGCGGTTTCACTCACTTTGCCCAGCTCCTAAAGGTAGTAACGTGATGTTAAATATCCTAAAACTTTCCTCAAGAATTTAGGTTATCAAATGAAAAAAGAATTTTGCAAATGGGACTCGTAGTTCCAGACATTAACGCGTTCAAATAAACTCTTCAGCTTTATTATATTATAATTATTATTACAGACAACAGATACAAAATACTAGCTCTTATCAAATGGGCTTATGTTTAAAAAAACCTTACGGTATGCTCAATGAAAAAGTGTGGAATTCAAAGACTTATGAAAAAGTTTTTATTATAAAAATCTAGACTGATGTTATTTTTTTATTAGGAAACATACTTTAAGATGGTTTATTCGACCTTATCCGGCAAATTAATTTTTTGCTTGCAAAATTACACATTCAGAGTGCAAGAAATTCGTTATTATAGCTACAGAAGTCTCAAAAACACTGTCAACTGTCGATAACGATTCTTAAGAAAAAAAAATAGTACACAGTTGTCAATATTGAATAGTTTTTAAAGTCGCAATTACTACTTAAATGTATTACAGAAAAACAATTTGCGTAAAAGCGGGTGAGGTCGAACGGTCCACCTTAAAAAATTTAGTCAAAATTATTTATTAGTTGAACTACTCAAGATCCATATCTTTGTTTATTTTAAGCAATTTAAACGTCCGTTATCTAAGTATCTGTTCGATCATGCGTACCACGCGGTTGACGACCAATACGTAATAAAAGCCAGATGCGACCAACCAGTGTCGCCATTTTAGTGAAATATCTAAATACGTAAGTATTTAGTTAATGGCTCAATTTATTTTAGTAATTTACAGGCTGTTAATTTAATAACAGAGAGAGTTCAACTGTGTCAAACTTATGGTTGCAACATTCGAGCGTGTCGTTTCGTGTCAGATGCATAGTTGGTGCATACGTTTAGAATGGTTGGAGGCATTATTATCATTATCTTGCAGTATCCTAAGGCGGTTTGTCGTGTAATGACGTGCCCTGTCGTGTTACGTCGCGCTTTATCGTTAGGGCCTCTGTTTCTACCTTTATTTTATACCGTTTTCAAACTATGAAATAATGTTTATGAATTTCAACATAAACCTTTTTGGAAAGTAAAGTGAACGAAGTACCCAGTTCATAATGAGAAATTGTGTAGAGAAGGAGTATAAGTCAGATTTTCGCAAATGAGAAATGATAGCCGCAGATACGCTAAAATCGCACTTATAGCCTTTCTCACAAGGTAGTCGGATATTCATTAATTTTGGCCACAATTTTTTATACATTGATGATGTTTAGATTTATTTATTTGCTTTCTTGGATAAGATATATTTGAGAAAAGACTCCATACAACTTTTAGTGGCTTTCTTTTGAATATTTAATATTAGTGTCTTCCATTGCCAAATAGTAAGTCAATGTAAGCATATTTGGCTCGTGACTTCCCTTTAACCAAAATTGTCCCTTCGCTTTTATTTAGATTTTTTAATCTACTCATTCTTCTAGAATATAAAAGCTTTAAATATTAATTACTTAAGTTAACAATTAATGTAAAACGATCATTTATTTATCAGCAATCTAAAACACTTAAACTGCCATTAACGGTTGATTAGTAATACTCACAATTAAACGCGGATTAAGGGTCCGGCGGAGCCTGAATTGCCCACAAAAACGTAATGCTAAAATAAATCCTAATCTTAACAATATTTTATCAAATTGTGTTATTATATATTATTATGTTACAAAACATCGTACGAAACTTGTCAAGTGATCAAGAATTGCATTAGCTTACATTTAGTTCCAGTGACGTATTTAGGACAAAATGGCAGAGTAGAAACCTAGATTAACAATATTGGAATCCGAATAATAACACAATTTGATTTAACTGAATTTGAATTACAATTTATTTTGGTATTACGTTTTTATGGGAAATTCGCTCCGTAGGAATCTTAAAACATTACTGGTCAATAGTTAGCATTTGGATTATATTATATATACCTAAGCATTTAACCATATAACACATTCACTGAAATAGAGTAAGATAGTTTTTATTACATAATAATAATATGTTATGTGCAATACATTATTATTATTAAATATAAGTTGATCTTAAAGTGCCAGTACTCGTTAAAACATGAATTCACCTCTTTTTCGGTCTTATTTTTAACACTAAGGTTTATATTTGTTGACATCGTTCTATCATCATGAAATCGAACATTTTAGTGTTTAACAAGTTTTCACTGTTATTATTAAGATCATAGGGTCGAAAATAGTTAACTGCCAGCGTTTTTGCATAATCTTGTGGGTTGACCATTTTCCACTCTTATTATTAAGAGTATAAGGTCGATTTATTAAACGACAATTTTCTTCAATCTCTAGAATGATAATAGTACTAAATCTTACTTTTACGCAATATTTGTTTGTAAATTTCCTTGAAATTTGGTGTCTTCATAACACGAGGATTACAATTACGGATATTGGAATAGTCAAAGTGAATATTCCGTTTCAAGAAAATATTTTTTCTGAGTAATCGGTACATCACTAGCGATCATCATTATAATTTTGATATACTTTGAATGATTTTACATATTTTAGTTTGAGATCTATTTCTATATTTATCACCAGTGGTCGGCTTAGGTAGGGCCATTTAGGATGAATGATCTTTAATGTATGGGTAACATAGACATACCCCGGGATTATGGGATCGGAAAATTGACGAGTTTAGTCGAGTGCAGCCGCGTAAAAAAGCTAGTATTACTTTAGATGTACGCGACTGTTAGTATAAGATATTTAAAAATCGCTAGAGTTTAAAAACATCGTGTAAACGCTCAAAAGTCCATAAGCACGCTACGGATTACATAGCTATGAACAGTACGAGCGAGCTCAATACAGCCAGTGCGTGTCACTTGTTAACGACAATGAATAAAAGGTCGTAAGTCAAACTAAACGTCAAGCTATTGCGTTGTGAGATTGCCTATGGAGTTTTGGTCGCCACTGTATGTATAGTTAAAAGAGTCCTAGTGACTTTTAGGGTGCGGATTTGTAAATTAATGTTGGTAATATTTAATCGAATGTGAATTTGTAAAATCCCGGGATTTTCGGACGAATAATGTTATGCCACGAATGTCTTATCCCGCGAAATGGTATTACCTACGCCGAACCCTGCTTATCACACTAAAATTTTGTTACATTATCATAATTATATTCTTTCGAATATTATTATTAATTTGGTCAGTAATAATACACTTAATTTCTTTATACTCCACTTGCCCCAATTCGGGATTTAGTTTAGAAGGTAATCTACAATTCCATTATATGTGATTTGTGTAATAATTATTCTTAATTCTTATAATTATAAGTATTTTTACTTTAACGTTATAACAATTTTTGCTGTTCACCGTTCACCAGTCGTCTATCCACTTGGATCTTAAGGGTCCGGCGGAGCCTGAATTGCCCAGACGTAATACCAAAATAAATCGTAATTCAAATACAATTTAATCAAATTGTGATATTATTCGGATTCGGATACCGGTATCTATATTCCTACCATTTCTACTACTACTACTTACTTGGAATTAAACGAGCAGATAATCGTTCCAAACTTGGTAAAGTTATCAAGAATTACATTCGCTTACATTTATTTCCAGTGAAGTATTCTGGACGAAATGGTAGGGTAGGAACCTAGATTAACGATATCTGAAGAATAATAAGACGATTTGATTAAATTGTGTTTGAATTACGATTTATTTTGGTTCCTATTACGTTTGTACAGAATATTCGGTCCGCCGGACTCATAAGTGTGTTATTTAATTTTTAACCTACGTACCTACTTCAAAAAAGCGAGGTTCTCAATTTTTCTTTTTGTATGTTATGCGATGTCTTCATCGAAATTGGAACGGATTTCGACTTTACAAAATTTCGATGCATAACCTGTATTTTATGATAGCTTATAGACAAAAATATTACTCGATTTTAACCAAATATAATCTACATGTCGTATCGTAGTATGTAAGGTTATTAACTGATGTAAATACATGTTAGGATTTCTATTTTATGTATTTTTTCCATTTTTATTCAAATTGCTGAACGAATCAGATGAGCTTTGATAAAATAGCATATTATAATCACAAATGGCGAGATGTTTAAAAATAATGTTTTTTTTTATATCACCATCGTCATCATATCAGCCAATAGAAGTCCACTGCTGAACAAAGGCCTCCCTAAAAGGATTAGCAAACTTAAATGGCAGTGGGCGGGGCACATAGCTCGTAGAACTTTTTTTATATATATAGAATTAATTATATTAAGCAAAGACACATGAAATTGTAACAGTTAGCAGTTTTTTTTGGGGTAGAGGGGCAAATAAGCAGACGGATCGCCTGATGGTAAGCGATTACCGCCGCCCATGGACACCCGCAACACCAGAGGAGTCACGAGTGCGTTGCCGGCCTTTTACAAGGGGATTGGGCCTCCGGTAACCTCACTCACTCGGCGAAACACAACTTAAGCGTTGTTTGACGCCGGTTTTCTGTGAGGCCGTGATATCACTCCGGTCTCCCAAGCATGGCTCTCCAACGTAAGAAAAGAGTTCATTGTTGTCATTATTTACATACATACACACGGCTCTCTCCCACAGGGGTAGGAAGATACTATATACCGCCAGTTGCTACATTTCATTCATCAGTATTTATTACCTGGGTAAAAATTAATACTCTGCAAGAAAGCGTATGTTCCTCCTAACATATATTATATTAATATTATATTGCATATAACACCTCCGTTATTTCTATCAAAGCTCATGCTTTTTCTTCAGCGAATAATATCAGTTAGGTGTATTAGCACAATTCTTGATGAACTGATATAAAAGACGTTATTCTTGTACATTGAATACCAGTTGTCAGCGATGTAAAATATAGCAAATAAAGTGATAATTATGTAATCTATTTTGATCCTATTTTTTTTGTGTCCATGTCCATCCAATTGTCCATTTTAACCGCCGGCGCAGAAAGACGGGTGTTATAAGTGTGTATCTGTGTGTTTGTCTGTTGCATGGTAGCGCCCAAATGAATGGACCGATTTGATTCAGTTTTTTTTGTCTGAAAGGTAACTTGATCAAGAGTCCTTAATCATGAGCTGACGCGGCGGCTCATGATTAAGGACTCCTATTGAGTCTGAAACTAGTCGGGCGATCCCGAGAATGCGCGTGAGTAAACCGTGTAGTCTTTAAATAATTATGAATACGCCTCACGAAAGTTATTATACAAATTGATCAAGAGTGTTCTTAGCTACGATTTAGGAAAATGTGACCAGCCGTTACAATATTATCAGCTCTTTTCTGATTCATCGATTTGAAATTTGGTAAATGTTAAGTATCTTGTCACTTCAATGATATTGCAAGAACATGGTAAGCATGTGTTGATGCTGAGGTATTTTAAATTTAATATTAGTTATATTGTGTAAAATCGTGTTTTAATGACTTCAGAATTGTTGAAAACAAAACAGCTTACGGATTCTATCGCGTCAAACTCACATTAATAATCCCGACGTTTCGGACCCTTTACAGCGTCCATGGTCACGGGCAGACTGAGGTGTTGTGCGTCTTGATGTCGTATTTATTGACAGCTCCCCTCCACTAAAGTGGGAGGGTAAGGGTTGTTTTCAATATGTCGAATATTCGCGTAAGTCTCAGAAATAAATATCCAGAATTGTTGATTTTTGACAGTTTTGTCTATCAAATCCGTCAGTGCTTATGTCAATTCGTGGCATTGAACGACCTGAATTTGATGCCCAGCTCGTTTGTCGATATAAACGACAAAAAAAACTATCCCTCTCACTGTGAGAATACAGTGATAAAATATGCCCTTAATTTTTTGGATGACAATTTTTTTTTTGTTATCTTTTGAGTTCTGTAGTTCTGTTCTTTATTCGGCATTAGAATTTTAAATGAAATTACGCTCAGTACAAAGCTAATTATATCTTTATTGCTAAATAAACAAAAACACTACGCACTAAACACAATATTCATTTTTGAAATACTTATTAATTATGTAACAGCATAATTGCTTAATTATGCTTTTTTTTCATTTATTCAAAAAAAGCGTTGCGTTTACAAACACAAATTCTCACATACACAAACCCCCAGACCCGGAACAACTACCTGTAGATTATACAAATATTTGCTCCGTGGGGGATGGGGATCGAACCCAAATTCCCCATATCCCATCTTATCCTTCCCTATCTCATCTTACCCTCTATACTTACCATCCATTTTTTCTCCCTTTATTCCATCCACCCTCATATTACCCATTTTCGCTTCCCCTATACCCTCTTCTTCCCAATTCCTCTCCATTACTTCTTTGGCTTCGCTTTCCCCTTACCCTTGGCGTCAGTGATAGGTTCGGGTTCGGGCTCCGGTGGTGGTGGTGGCCAGTATTTATTGAAGAACTCATCAGTGGCTGCAAAGGTGAGCGGCAGGATGTGGCTCTTGCGGTTCCATATCTCTCTGTCACGTTCCTCTTGTTCTCCGAGCGCCTTCTCTTCTTTGGCTTTTAACTGGAATTAAAGGGAGCTTAATTTTTAGAACATGTCGTAGACTCATTTTGGTGGGTTACTTTACTCGTAATAAGCACCTGTATGTACACTTTTATAGTGTCACGCCACGGCAAGTTTAAATCAAGTTTGCGTTTTGGACGACCCCGCTATAGGAATGCAGCTGTATATATAGGTTGCAGTGTTGACATGAACAAAAGACTTAGGTACACTTTGCTCGACCTGGGGATCGAACCCACTAGCGTAGCAGACTCTCCTTACGTCAGTTTTTCCTTAGTATACCTTGGAAATCTTTAGATTGTGGAGGTCTGATAGCAGTAGCTTCGTGTTAAACACTGATATTCTGCATCCGCTCATCTTGTCCGTGGAAGCCGATCTCAATATAAGCAAGAAAAAGTGAAGATCATGTTGGGGTAGGCGGCAGGGTATATCGGACTTATTGTCGTACAGTCACGGCCATGGAATCCACGACATTCGCCAGGATGGAGTTTTAAAATCTCACCTGCATCAAAGCCAAGTATTCCTCTGTTTCAATCTCCTTCTTTTTCCCCTTCAAACTTCCTTTGCCGTCTTTTTTAGGCGACTTCTCAGCCTTTTTGGGTTTCGCCTTCAACGGCGCGTATAGACGCTTGGGGGTTTGTATCTGGTATGGTGCATCTATCAGCACATATTCAGGAGTATACGTGAAAACTGAACGGACCAGGTCGTACTGAAAGTCCGTACTGAAACTGCAAGAGATTGTTTTATATTTTAGCCTTTTTGATACCAACTAGTAGGCACAACCTAATTTTTTAGGTAATAAAACTACTTTTACCTCATTAGTCTAGTGGTCCCAAGCGCGACTACTACGCTAGAGGTCCTGGGTTCGATCCCCAGGTCGAGCAGTGTTATTGAGTTTTCTATGAAATTCTCAGTAGCAGCTCGGAGTCTAGATTCGTGCCCGGTTAATGGCTATGGGCTCGCCACCTATAACATGGGACCTAAACATACCAGGCGAACTGTGGGTGTACGTTAAGTACGCCTCTGCCTAACCCTTCGGGGAATACAGGCGTAATGGTATGTTATGTTAAAACTACTTTTACGGGCTACCCGTGACCATGGGTGCTGTAAAGGATATGAATAATTGAGATTTAATAATATCAATAAAACGCGATAAAATTCCTACTTATATATATTTGCGTAAGTTTAAAAATCTAAATTAGTAATCAAAATAATCAATTTCTCAGCCCTAGCGTGCTGGGTATCACAAGAATTTCCTGAAATATGTAACTACCTACTACCCTCACTTTATCTGCGCAAAACTATAGGTACCTAATCTCTGAGACAACGACATGAAAAAGGTGCAAATGTGTGTGCTATTCTTGCATTTTTTGCATTGAATATCACTAAGGATCGAGACGGTATAATTATTGCTTCCTAATTCCATTTAAACTTACAGATCAAAGATATAATGAATAATCTTCGTGAGGTCTCTCAAACAGCATTCAAAGATGGCGCCTTCAAACGTCACCAGATGATGCTTGGATCCATGTTTGACGGAGCCTGTCTCGGGACTATCAGATTCGTCTGGCGCCTTGTAATAAACTCCAGCTTGCGTCGGAGTGGGAAGGTGGTCAGCCTCTGATATAAACTTGGCGGCTGACAGCATGTTATCCTGGAAATTACCACTGGGTATTCAGCTGAAATCAGTTAACTGTAAACATGACTAAATCTAATAATAGTAAAAATGTATGTTTCTTTCTCCTCTGTGCGTTGTTAAACCATTTATCCTATTGCGATGAAATTTTGGTGGGTTGTCGTGTGCGCGCTAAGGAAGTGTTTGTACCTGGAACCGCCTCATCATTCGGTTTCTATCCGCAGCATCGAAGTGTTGAATTTCCTTCATCCACTCACAGAACCATAAGATCAGAATTGCTTGCGTCGCTGAAATCAGACCGTTTTCCGAGTATTCCACTTGGCCTATCTTACTTAACCTAAACTCAATTTACTTGGAGATCACGTTTTAATATCCCAATTACGTACGCTGAGTACGTAATTAAGCTGAGATTTAGGTAGGTATTTCGACAAAGTTAATACTTTTAAAACATTTTTTTTTAAACTTGCAACAACTTGTGCGAAAATTCAGGTCGCTACCACCCCTCATCAAAAAGGAGTTTCCCTTTGGTCTCCCACATATAAAACTGTTCGGTACCTGTCTTACATGAAAGTGACCACTCTAAAACCGGACTAACTAGTGTTACTTCAATAACACCCAGTACTCCTGGCTTATTTGGCGACCCGGATCATCAGATCCTACTAGATAGCATGTTGAATTTTATTGACAAACACCAGGGGTTCTTAGAAACGTTTTGTCTTTTCAGCAGAGAGGAAATGTTGCTCTTAATTTATGCTTATTCTTTACTTACGTCTATCTAGCTCATCCTCCTGCGCTCTTCTCAGCAGATTGGCAAGAGTATCTAGAAACCAGAACTCCGCCAGACTGCTTTTATATCTCTGACAACCGACCATTTCTGCCAGAATATCTATATACTTCTGTTGTGGTGTATAAAGGATTTTTGGGATGAGTTGAGGATCAATGTTGGTGTTAAATTCTTCTGGTAATACGTAGATCCTGAAAACGAAAGTTTAATCTATACATGCTCTCGGAGACTCATTAGCTCGGAGTCGTGTCGATTTACTAAAAAACCCTGCTATGATGAACATTGCAGGTCAATTGATCGGTGCAGTTACCTATTTTGTAATAAGACCTCCCGCACCTAAACCCTGTGTCGCAGTGACTTTGTAATGCGATCTTCTGATACAAAAATATGTTACTTAGCAGGAGTACCTACCTACCTAAGTACCTAATTATACTTTGTCTAAGTTATTTTCCTTTGTCGCAAATACGAAATATTTTCAAACTACCTTCATACTTAGGCGATTATAAAACACTAGTCTCGCAAAGTGTGCTTTTGTGAATAACGCGTTTGTGGGTTTTGGACGATTTACGAGTGCTAAATGAGTGCCTTTAATTTTATCGAATTATGTCGTCTGAGCTACTGTTTCGGCTGAGATTTTTCGTGGCGCTCAAGTCAAGACTGGACTTCTGTGAGGAAATATTTAAATTAAGACAGTGGACTATGGATTAGGCACTCTACCTATAAAAACAATTGTAATGTGAAGTGATATGTGAAGATATGTCAGAAGGATGTTGGTAAGTTTCATCTTATTTATAAGACCAACTTCACAAAAGGATATTTTCAATTTAACTACTTATATTTTATTTCGTGTGTATGTTCCATGATATCTTTGCTGATTGTGAACTACTCGTAATTTCGACTTCTTATGTGATAGGAAATTCTTATAGATGGTTCCGTATAAATTTGCTACTGTTAGCTTTAGAAGATATCACACAAAATCCTCGATTCTCGCACAGAACAAAAAATTTAATCGTTTGTGTTATGTGAGTTTTTTTTTATATTTAGACGTCGGCAAACGAGCAGACAAGCCACCTCATGGTAAGTACTCATCGTCGCCCATGGACACCCGCAACACTAGAGGAGTTGCTGATGCGTTGCCGGCCCTTAAGAGCCCTGTATATGAAGTTTGAAGATCCCCATGTCGTAGCGCAGTGGGAACACCTCAGGAGAAAGACCATTCCAAATCTTGGAGGTACGCGGGAGAAAGCCTCGCGACGCTCTAACAGTCTTGGAGACTTGATTTCTAAACGAACTTGGAACTTAAATAACTACTAAACGTAATTTATAATACCTACGGTAAAAAATAACAGTGTGGGGCAGTGTAGGTAAGTAATACATTTTGATATCTGTGTTAGACGGGAAGGTCAGACTTAGGGTTAAGAAAATCTAGTCAGCTATTTGAAGATTATCAGTTCTTTTCAGGTTCATGAAGGGATGTGAGCAACATCCACAGGTCTGATAGATTCGAAATTTGGTAAATTGTAGGTATCCTGTTACTTCAATGACATTGCAGGAACATGGTAACCACGTCTTGATGCAACAGCATTTTTAGACCACCTTAACTCCTTAAACTCCAAAATTCAATTTACAATGGAGGCAGAGGCCAATAACTCTTTAGCTTTCTTAGATGTTTTAGTAATTCGCAATCCCAACAACACCTTGAGTCACACAGTGTATCGAAAGAAAACCCATACAGACAAATACTTAAATGGTGAATCACACCACCACCCAACACAGTTATCTACCGTCGGTAAATCATTGTTTCAGAGAGCGCGTGGGATCTGTGATGAGCAACATCTGGCTGCAGAGCTTCAACATGTCAAACAAGTACTACATGACAACAAGCTCCGTATACCGCGCCCTCGTCACAGAAACCGCGTGAAACGTGCCACAGTCGAACGCCTACCTGCTATATTACCATATGTTAGAGGAGTCACAGACAAGATTGGCTATATCTTGAAGCGAGCTTCAATCAAAACATACTTCAAGCCGCTGAAGAAGATTAGTCAGTTCCTACCACCTGTCAAGTGCCACATACCTCTGCAAGATGTAGGTGTATACAAGCTAGATTGTGATTGCGGTCTCTCTTACATAGGCCAAACTAAAAGAAGTATAGGGACCCGCGTAAAAGAACACATCGCTGATGTCAAACACCGCCGTTTCAAGAAGTCAGCAGTTTGTGAACATACTCTAGACAAGGCCCAGCACTACATCAGATTTGATAAACCACAAGTCCTCGCAAAAGAAAACCGATTCCTTCCCAGGATGATCCGTGAGGCTATTGAAATTAAAAAACATCCAAATTTCAATAGAGAAGATGGCTGGGTCTTACCACCTGCTTGGAACCCCATTATAGATTCCATAAAATCAAAATCCAAGTCCAAAACTGCAAGACCGAAGGATACGGTGAGCTCGTTCTGCGTGAATCGGATCACCAATAATTAACAAAAATGTAAGGTAGCTGTTAGTAATTGTAACATTAAGACGTCCAACAACTTAGTCTACCCGTGACCATGGATGCTGTAAAGGGTCCGAAACGTCGGGAATCAAATAATATCAATACAACGCGATAAAATCCGTAAAAAGTAGTTTTATTTCAGCAGCAGGTTTTTTTTAATTTTAAATTTATACTTCAGATGTTGACTAACCTGTTCTGTTTCTCTATCGCTCTGACCTTGTCAGGCAAAACATGCCTAAGGGAAGGCGTGGGGAATAATTCTGGTAAGGGCTTGTGTTCCTCTTCTTCGACGACAGACTTAGACACCTCTTCTGTCACCGCCTCTGATACATCTTCTTCTTCTTCCTCGGATGGACCTGGGTGTAGGAATTTAGATTTCCGGATTACCTTTCAAGCGGAATGATATGATCATTGGACTCCCACGTCGTAGATCTGGTATCCTGACCATTCATTATTATTATTAAAGCATCCTGACTTCGCTGTCTGTACTGTAGTCCCCGCGGTTTCACCTGCTTTGCCCCGTTCTAAAGTATGGTAGCAAATGGTATGAAAATCCGTAATTTTTTGAGATTTTGAGGTCCCAGGTCTAGCAATGGGGCATTGGGTTTTTCTCTAAAATTCTCAGTATGAAGCAGCTCGTAGTTTGGATTAGTGCCCGGATAAGAGTCCGGCTGACCGAATTATTCTTACAAACGTAATACCGAAATAAATCGTAATTCACACACAATTTAATCAAATTCTGTTATTATTCGGATTCCGATACCGTTAATCTAGGTTCCTACTTTACCATTTCGTCTAAAATACTTCACTGGAACTAAATGTAAGCAAATGCAATTTTTGATAACTTTATATTTTTTATAATAATAACATAATTTGATAGAATATTGTCAGGATTACGATTTATTTCGGTATTACGTTTTTGTGAGCAATTCACGCTCCGACGGACCCTTAATGACAATAGGCTTGCTCCCTACGTTAGACACACTACAAATCTACCTAACACTTCGGGGAATACAGGCCGCAGGCGTGATGGTATGGTCCACTCACCCGGTTCTTCAGCGGAACCTGAACTGCTGAACGACTCCGGGGAAAATGGAGGTGATTTGATGCACTCTAGATCCGATAGCAGTTTCTCCAGAAGCTCTCGATGAACATCTTCTATTTTGCGTGAAGCCATTTTGATATGTTTTCTTTATCGTATTTTATATTTCCGCGAAATTGAGGTTTTAGGATTTATGTGGCATATAGGTATCTATTCCTTGTGGAAATTTATGGGAAATGCCGTTGTTATATCAATAAACAGTACTAATACTTAGAATTGTTCACATCAAGTTTCCTCTTCCTTGTGGTAATTGCTTAGCTGTATATGATATTACTTATAACTACATGCTTTAAAGAGTAGGTTATTGCATTTTTTTCCCAGTAGATAGGTACATAAATGTCATTGTGACGTACATTTGGACAGATTAATGATTAATTGCAGTTTATGGACAAAATTCAAATTACAAAGAGTATGATTATCCTTAAAGCAGAAATTTCGATAGAAACGTATTACCCGATAAATGTAGGGTAGGCAGAGGCTCAAGCCTTGTACGTATTACCTATAGATACATTTTTTTTTGTCTCGTTGTGACTCGGAATACATTTTCTTTCTTGCTTAGATACCTAAGTACCTACATTTAAGTACACAAATATAAACATCAACAGGGCGACATTCTTATATTAATTCCACAAAGCACATCCCCTTTGTATCACCCCTGTAGCATAACAACAAACTATTCGTAAATTACAAAAACTACCCGGATCAAACAGAGGAAAGGTACTGAATTCATTAAATTTACTTCATACATGAATGGACCGCGTCATAATTGGAGGAGCCGCCGAAATAAGGGGCACGCCCGAATATCGGCTGCAAGGCATAGGAGGGAGCGATTCCAAATGAATTGGCGATAGCCTACTTTACATCGAGTTTTTATATTTCAATTTAGTACTGTAAATCCTTTAGATACGCACTTTAGTTATTTCCGTACTGTACTTACACCTTAACTATCTATTTAAAGAGAGTTAACAGCTGAGGTGTCAAGATGACTCCGCGCGAGTGATACCACTGGTGTTGATGGAGTCTATAGGCTGCGGTTGCCCCTTACTATCAGGCGAGTAAGTATGCTTGTGTGCGTCCTTATAACAATAAAAATATATAGAATACTACCCGCCCGCGGTTTCACCCGCGTTGCCCCATTCCTAAAAGTCATAGCGTAATGTTAAATAGCTTAAAACCTTCCTCTTAAAACACTCTATCTATTAAAAAAAACCGCTTCAAAATCCGTTGCGTAGTTTTAAAGATTTAAGCTGTCTGTCTTTCCTCTGAGATTTAAGCGACAGCGACTTTGTTTTATACTATGTAGTGATGGTGAAATTCTATATATTTTTTATTTTAAATTTTGAGTATTTAATAGTAAACCGTAATCGTAACATGACCATAAAGTGATATTTATTTCTGTAAAGACACTTTTACAAGTTATTTTTTTAAGACCAGATGGTGTCGGCATTTCCTAGCTGACGACCTCTGAGAAGAAACACCGAAACAAACTCAGAGAATCATGGTCTCTTTTGAAGTCCAGACATAATAGTATCAGAATATGTGAGTGATACAATGCAGGGCAGTGTCTGAAATGGTCCTTAGAAGAAAGATCCATAGCGGCTTTGAGTAGACCAGTCCCAGCCGACGGCATGCATGCTGCATCATGGATTATTACGAAGGTTTTAAGTTCGTATGTTTGTTACGCGATTATGCCGCCATTTTTAAATAGATTTGGAACATTCTTTTTTTATTTGAAAGAGTATCGGAGTAGATTATGGCGTAAACAACAGATCCGACGAAATCGAAGACATTGACTTCCGAAACTGTTTTACTTTTTGTTAAAAGTTTTTTTTTATGGGATAGGAGGGCAAACGAGCATTCTGATCGCCTGATGGTAAGCGATTACCGCCGCCCAAGGACACCCGCAACACCATAGGAGTCACAAGTGCGTTGCCGACCTTTTAAAAGGGGATTGGGCCTCCGGTAACCTCACTCACTCGGCGAAACACAACGTAAGTGTTGTTTAACGCCGGTTTTCTGTGAGGCCGTTGTATCACTCCGGTCGAGCCGGCCCATTCGCGCCGAAACATGGCTCTCCCACGTAAAAAGTTATCTTTCAAAGTAATCGTATTTTTTAACTCCCGAGTTCCTGACGCAAAAAAGGAGTGTTATTAGTTTAACGTGTGTAGGATCTGTGTGTCTGTCTGTTGCATCCGATTTTAATTCATTTTTTTATTTCTTTCTTTTGTACCCACTGTAACTATAAGTACCTAGGTACTCATTTCGTTGTTCCATTTTTAAACTGAAAGTTGACTGGTAGAGAATGCCTTTCGGGCCTTCAGTCCGCCTTAAGTTCCTTCGAAAAAATGAAAAAAGTATTCTTCAATCTTTTTGCTTGTGACTTACACCATCGTCTGTAAGAGTCAGCTCAAGTCTCGACTCGACAAGTTCTAATTACAGGGAACAGCGACATTCATACCTGTATTTAATTATTTTGATATTCAGATGCTGAGTTGGTGATAAACGTAGGTACTTAGGTACCTAATACTAATATAATGTTAATAATAACATAACATACCATCACGCCTGTATTCCCCGAAGGGTTAGGCAGAGGTGTGCTAATGTACACCCATATTTCGCAGGTATGTTTAGGTTATCGTAGCAAGTGGCAGTCTATAGTTTCTGCCTACCCCTGTGGGAGAAAGGCGTGAGTGTATGTATGTATGTTTAGGTCCCATGTAGGTACCTAAATTCAAAGCGGCTAGCTACTATGAGGTTGGAATTGGTAAAATATTAAATTTCAGATGAGGGAATGTCATAAAATTAGAATATTTCCAACAATATTGTCGGAACCGGAAGTGCTACCGGACGGTTGTCGGACGGACATCACGAGTAAGCTGATACGCATTAGGTGCGATACTCAATCGCGTTACCCGACTGAGTGAAATAGTATTGTGCTTATCAGAAGTTTGAATTTAAGTATTATAAACAGAATAACTCCACGCTTGTATTCTGCGAATTTTATGTTTGGTAGGTAGGTACCATTTTGAACTGCCAAAATGATGGTAATCGGACTTATGTCCTTTATCTCCTTATGGTCGTCAGATATAAAAGGTCCATAAGTATCATTATCATGTGTCAGGAATAATGAGAGTTTTAAAAGCCACCCATCCATAGACAGGCCGCGGCAAGCGAAGCTTAACCTTGAATATAAAAAGAACGAACAAAAATATTTTCAACATTGTGCCAACAAAAATTGCGTCGATAATTTAAATAATCTTAAAACTTCCTTCGGCCAGTGTGTACCAAGTGTAAGAAAAAAAATATAAAGCGTCCATCACACGCACCCAGTGTGCGTAAAATGTGTGTATGTATGGGTCACTCACACACACGCTTTAAGTGCGTGTATGGCAAAAATGCAACTCCGCGACTTGGTTAAATATCGGACGCGCAGAGGTGGCGTGGAGTTGACTTAAGTGTACATTATTTTTAATTTTATTTTTGAATATTTTTTTATGTCAGTTCCTATTGAGGCATTGCGTCTTGTATTCGTAATTTCATTGAGATAAAGTCTTGTACGTCCAATTTAAAAAGAAAACGTGTTCTTATTACTTACATAAAAATTTGATTTTTTTATGTTTTTTCTAATAAACTTACTAGCAATGTGGTTCACACATATTACTAGTATTCTTGTTAAACCCTGGTGCTAAGCTAAATGCTTGTGTTACGTCTGAGGTCACGTCGGTAGTGCAATGGGTGGTTTTCACCGGCAACTACATGATTGTAAGTCCGACGCCCTAGCCATTAAACATGAGACGTAATATTGTTTAACTCTTAACATATTCATGACACACTAGACGGACGAAGGGTACTGCGCTTCTCTGTATAAAATAAACGAAACTTTATACGGTACTTTTAATGATAAAGTACTATTATTGAAATAACGGTCTCCACATTTATATCACACGGACCTAAATGTCATTACATCATCTGAAAAAAAAAACACTACCAACAGCTACTCCACGCCCTTCATTACTCCTAACTTCCCCAACTGGCAAGGTGAATGAACTCACGAAATGAACGCACACACGCACACAAACACATACAACGCAGGATACGTTGTCGTAGGTTAGTTATGTTATGCCAAGTTCATTGAACGATTTTTAATTACACCAATCACTTACGGGTAAAGTTTAAGGTTGGTAGCGGATTTCTTTTTTCGAATTAAGTTTGTATTTCGAATCATGGTGCTAATAAAGTTTTTGTTGTGAATGGAATAAAACAGCTAAAGGATTAAATTTTTATCTAAAAAAATGAACAATGAATTTCATTTTTTTTTAAATATACTTTTTAAAAATACCTAGATGCTATTCGTTTAATCCCTGTGACCTGTATGTTAGTTTATTTTAAAGACTTTTCTTTTATTTTTTAATTAATTATCTCTTTTTGCGTTTTTGAATAAAAAAAGAGATCTAGATAACTGGATTATGAAAAACCATCTACAGATACGTAGTTATCTAATTAAAAATAAACACACCCTTCCGGCTTTCCTTGTACGGCAGCTCTGATTACAAAAAGGCTGGTGTTTTTTAATAATAATTTATAATTATAAATATTATGATATGACTTTTACCTCATTAGTCTAGTGTTCCCAAGCGTGACTGCTACACTGGAAGTCCTGGGTTCGATCCCCAGGGCGAGTAAAGTGTTATTGGGTTTTTCTATGAAATTCTCAGTAGCAGCTCGGAGTCTGGATTTGTGCCCGGTTAATGGCTATAGGCTCACCCCTATAACATGGGACCTAAACATACCGCCGGACTGTGGGTGTAGGTACATTAGTACCTACGCCTTTGCCTAACCCTTCGGGGAATACAGGCGTGATGGTATGTTATATATGTTATGTTATGAGTTTAGTAAATTCTTCAGTTTAGTTTAGGGTATTAACCCTAAAACATTTATTAACCAATAAACCTTATAACTTTTTATCTCTGTGTAGGTACTTTATAGGTATTAACTGTTTCATTAGTCTACTGATCCCCAACGGGACTGCTACACTAGAGGTCCTGGGTCCCAATATAAAATTTTCATTTCATCATATTTTCACACCTCTGTCCAGTTAGGGTAGGTAGAGACTATAGAATTCCACTTGCTACGATCTTGACCTCATGCATGCTCGTCGGTTTTGGGGTGCTCTTAGGCTGACCTTTTTTGAGAACGTCCGCTATTTGGTTGAGGTACGTTCGCCGAGTTCGGCGCCTTTCAACTTTCCCATCGGTACTCGCCATGTGTACTCGTTTCGATAATCTCCGTTTAACATTTTTAAAGTTTTAAATAAGTGGGAACTCTTCTTGTAGCTGGATTAATGTTCAGAAATGTTTTGGGACATTTGCCTATTTGTAACTAAAATACTTAACCCGAAGCCCTACGTAAGATACGTAGAAAAAATACGGAACGGAAAAGTCTACATTTTCTCTAAATTAACAAAATAATTAATTTAATAAAAAAGTTTGTCCTGTCTTGAAAAAGTGGCATATCTTTATTTTTATCAATTTAATTTCACTTCTACTTACTACTAATCTTTTTCTTTTATTTTTTTTCTTCTCTTTTATCTACTTAGATAAACCTACTCATGTCAAATTTCAGATTTATAGCCTTTTCTCATTTAAATAAATATGTAATAGATTACAGATTCATGAACTGTTTTGTCATAATGGTCTTTTTAGCAAATATAACATCCTTCGTTTGATATAGATCTTTATACTTAATTTAAAATATTTTCTCATATGGCTTTCCATTCAGGGGATATATAGGAGGCAGTTATGAAGCATTTTATTCCTCCCATGCCTACTTACATACAAAAACATTTAGGCCATTTTTTTGTCATTAGTCCTTTATTGCGTTCGATTTTAATTTATACTGTCCCGGCGAAGACATATTCTCGTTGATACGTTTTATAAGTTGAATGACCGTTAGCGGAGGCGTGCGTTGCAATTCATCAAACTGCAATAATGTGTGTAAACGGCCGGGATGGGACCTAGATGCCAGCTAGGGGCAGCTCGCACCCCGGCAGCGGACAGCGCTTGATAGACAAACCTACGAAATAAATATTTAAAAAATAAATTATATCGCCTTTTTGGTGAAAATTATTTTTTTAATTTTATAACCTGACTTTTTTGTTGACCGTGTTGTGGGGTAGCGAGTTGAGAAAATTTTGCCTATGCAAAAGGTTGGTAAAGCAAGCGGTAAAGCGCTTCCGCAGTTTATCTATGAAGCGCTTCCTGCTTTTTTTATAAAATTCATCCCCTATCTATCGCTGACAGGGGCGCTGGCTATTGGCGGAGCCCTAACGTCGGTTTTCTAACTAAAATCATGAAAATACCACCCTTTATGCCAACACTGGTTTTAAACAAAACAATACGCCATTTTAGTTTTTCTCCCTGCTAATCTACGGTACGAGGGTCCTAGTTCCAAGGGGTAATGACCGAGAAACGAATAGCTATTTTTGCAATTTACGCTTAACTTCGTTTGAGCATAAATTTATATAACTGTATTGGTTTGCATAAAATTAATTAACCATTTAAATTAATTACTAACTGGGTGACGGGTAAAGGTGTCTTTTTTCTAAACGTTAAATGTTGGCAAGTTTTTATGTTAATTTAAAAAATATACAACCCGTCGAATAGAGTGCTATTTAGATCTCTTTATCGTTAAGTAAAATGACAGTGTTAGTGCTTTTTGTGATAAATAACATGCATTATAGATTGTCATTTATTAAATTGACAAGTACCTAAATAAATTGAAATTTTGTTAATAATTGTTAGGGATTGAATTGTAACTCTATCAAAAAGTACTGAAATAACATTAAATTGAAAGAAAAAAAGCACTCTCTGTATTTTTTAATAAAAAATAATACCTATTCTATTTAATGATACTCTTTTCTAAATTAACAACTCCCTCCCCTTATCTATTGTTCCCAATCAAGAACCTTATATAATGGTTCTTGTCCCCAATTAAGCATATTCTACTCTACTCTACCTATAGAGGTCTTGGATTATATTCCCAAGTCAGGAAATTCTCAGTTGCAGTTCGGAGTTTGGATTTGTGCTTGGTTGATGGCAATAGGCATGCCCCGAATTACAAGCGACCTAAATATACCGGCAAACTGTGGGTGTTAGTAGACATCTGCGTAACCCTTCGGGGAATACAGGTGTAGTCCTAAATATGTGTTGATCCGAAACAAAACCTCTACAGACCTAATAAATCAAATGCAACAATCTAAAAATCGTACGACCATACCTAAAAACCGTGTTTCTATCATTAAATCACTTGGCCGGTCCGGACCGGACTAGAGTAAACCGGTCCGGGTCGGTTCAGTGTTTTTGTAGCGGCAGGTGACGGGATACAGACTCTTCTTATTGTGGTGTCGGTCAAGCACCTTGTGTGAACAAGTTGCGTTATACATTAAGATTTTATGGAGAATTGATCGCCCGTAACTGTGTTTTTTTTGCGTTCTTTTTTTAATTAGAACGTTCGACGTTTGAATTTAATTAGATATTCAACGGGGGTGTGTAGGGTGATTAATAAGGTGAGGTAATAAAAAAGGTTTAATGTAAAATAAATACAAGTATTTAAAATTTTTGAGTTGTGTCTTTTTATGTCGAGTGATTAGGATTTTATGGAAACACTGCGTCCGATACGTTCGATGTTTGAAATTAATTAGTTAGTAGGTAAGTACCTACTTAAGTTTATTGCAAAATAATGTACACTAGCTACTAACTAAATTAACTGTGGCCACAGTAGGTAGGCAATAAATATTTATTTAGATAAATCGGCATTCATTATTTCATTACAGACACATAATTCCTACACTGAATCATATACCGGTAGGTAACTCAATAAAAAAATAGGTCGTTTTATAAAAAAAAGGTTGAGACGGAAAGATACAACTTATTTAAAAAAAAGTCTAACCAATAACAAACAAGTATGGCGCATCGAAGCGCAAAATCCGGTCCGAAATTAGAATCCCGAAATTCGAATCACGTCAGCGTACACGCACACATGCATAACATCCGTGACCTACCACAACGTTATCGAAAAATGTATTAAAAATACAAATATATATGACATCGTATGCGTAAGCACGCCTGTTGAATACAAAATATCATAAAAATTCATAATAAAAAGATATTTTTGGCGCGAACCGCCATTCGAATGCAGCGCAGAGCGCGGGACAGATAATTTTTGTGACGCACACATAAACATAAAAACGCACATCGACGCAAGATTTCAAAAAGCGAACACCGTGAATGAGATAATCGGTATTCATTGTGCACTCGAAAATGTGTATGTTTTGTAATGGGTGCGAAAGGGACGAGTACATTTCCGTTGTTTCGTCCGGCCAAAATGCGGCCAATATAAGAATGACGCGTCTAAGGCCATTGACCTTCAGGGTGGAGTCAGTTTGGTTGAACACTTTTTGTTTTTATTTATTTAAAGACCACGCGAACTTGAAAATTTTTATTTAGAAACTTTTTATATCATGATAGAGTCATTGTATAATTTGAATGTTATACAATTCAAAATGATGTCTTAATTGAATAAAGAAGTTATTTCTGTCAGTTATAAATTTAAGGAAAATGTGTTAGTGGTTTCAAAACACATTTAAAAGTACCTACATGGATAAAAACGTTAATTATAAAAACTTAGATGGTACCGCAGGTGCATTTCTAAAAGTGTGATACTAAAGTATCCAGCTGTTTTGTAGAATAGTGCCTATAAGACAAATGAACAAACAAATGTTCAATTTTTTTTTACTAGCCATTGTATTTGAATTTGTTATGGCTAATTTCCCTAAAGGATTAAGTATTATGCGTATTATATATATTTTTTTAAATAATTTAATAAATATTGTTTATTAAGTTTCGCTTCTTTTTATTCTTTGGCTCTTCGATGAAGTCTTATTTTATTAAACTTAGTCGTACCTGTTTTACAGAGCTCAGGTTTGAATACAGATAGATCATACAAGAATATTGAAAAATCAGTATTCTAACCCGTTCCTGACTGCCTTTTAGGTAGGCATCCCGTAAGAGGCGTGAAAACATCTGACTTGCTCGGTGGTAGGACCTCTTGGGGTCTGACTGGCTGGCGACCACCGTCGGAGTCTGTCGTAAAGCACCTTGGCGTGTGTTTTGACTTTTGCACGTAAGAGCCAGTTCCCCTCTGGTATTTTGCAGTTCGTAGGGGCTCTTAAAGATCGGCAACGCAACAGCAACTCCCCTGGTGTTGCAGGTGTCCATGGGCGACGATGACTTCGCTCGACGAATTTTATCTCTGGTTTTTTTTTTCACAATAATACTATTATAATATGACATAATGTGCCTGTTCTTCTTTGAATTGGTATATAAATTCGCTAATATAGCTTCTATGAGTGATGGATGACATTCATGTAAGTACATCCTGATACTTGATAATGTAGCTGTTGCCTACGGTTCACTTGCTTCTCAAGGGTCTTTTTTAGATAAAATGTAGTCAATGTCCTTGTCCATAGTCCACTCTGTCTCTGTACAAGAATTTATCAAAATTAGTTCAGCGGTTAAGCGTGGAAAGACAGACAGACAGAGTTACTTTCGAAAGAATCAGGCGCACCCTTGTTATAAATCTGCGGATTTGTGAATCAATTTAAGTATACTATTAGAATACTATAAAAGAAGTGTTATTCGCCCTGTAAGGGGTAACGTACCCATGCCTGCAGTTCAACATGGTTGTTATTTCGCCGATGTTCTTATTTTCGCGGTTGCACCGAGTCGCCGACCGGCGTCAAGGCCGCGTCGAATTCGCGACGCAAGCGCAATTGCGGCTTGTCGCCGTAAGGGCCAAGTACGGAATTTGTAAAATAGGATTTAAGAAAAAGAATCGTAAAGATTTTTTTGGTTCTCTCTGATTGGTGAAGGGGAAATAACGCTCGTAGCGTAAAATCGAGTTGGAGAAATTAAACACCCTAGGGTCCCTGTAGGTGTAGAGAGAACTACCTATGTGTGTTTTTAAACTATGTGCCTGAGCCGCACCAAGGCTTGAAGCTAAGGACGAGCCCAATTGGCCTAATAGATACCCAAGTCCTATATTAACATACCATCACGCCTGTATTCCCCGAAGGGTTAGGCAGAAGCGTACTTAATGTACACAGTTCGCCTGGTATGTTTAGGTCCCATGTTATAGGGGGCGAGCCTATAGCCATTAACCGGGCACAAATTCAGACTCCGAGCTGCTACTGAGAATTTCATAGAAAACTCAATAATACTTTGCTTGATTGGCTCATTAGTCTAGTGGTCCCAAGCGCGACTGTTACGCTGGAGGTACCTGGGTTCGGTCCCCAGGTCGAGCAAAGTCTTATTGTCCTATATTAATCATATTTTATTTGGTTTTCTGGTATTTAGGCACGTTGTCTTTCAGAAATACACATTAAAACACAAAAACTTCATATATTGTACGTGTCGACACATGCATGGAGCTATAGAGATAAAAATCTGAAAATCTGAGATACATCAGTTGTGCGGCGCGTGCGCATGCCGACGAAACATTGACTCCGCGCTTCGTAATAACTTGACATTCGCTAAGGTAGTGCTTCGTGAAGCTTTAAGTCTTCAACAATCACTTACCTTGATCTTTGGGTAAAAATGTACCCATGTTTGTTTATACAATGTACCTACCTACAAGTATTGATCTCAATTTTCACTAATTCCGTGGGGATTTTCCATAATTCATCTTTTACCTAACATAACTACTTATCATGTCTATATTCCCCGAACGGTTAGGCAGAGGTGTACTAATGTACACCCAGTAATGAACACAGGTCATTATATATTACAGGTTCACAGGTCGGTATTACCTACTATTGCCAAACCGGGTACAAATCCAAACTCCGAGCTGCTACTGAGAATTTCATAGAAACACCCAATTTAATTTTGCTTAACTTGTTAATCTAACCTATACCTTGAAAATGAACCCCTCGTGCTAAGCTAAATGCTTGTGTTACGAGTGGGTCACGTCGGTAGTGCAATGGGTGGGTTTCGAACCGGCAACCACATGACCGCAAGTCTGACGCCCTGGCCATTAGGCTACCGCCGCTTCAAACGTCATTGACCTATTACAACTTATTTAAACTCATTCCTTCGACTGTAAATTCTAATTTCAAGTTTCAAAACCACTAGTTCTAATGCGTACGCGCATACTGCAGGCTATAAAGGGTGCACCTGTTGCTAGCAGATGCACTAGCTTAGTCTAAACGGGTCTCTGAACCTAATATGGACGTTAGAATTGCTAGATACTACAGTTTTATTATTATACGTCAGTTCTACTGAATATTTGTTGGTTATGGTAGCAATTTAGCTTACTCGTAGCCATTTTATTCGTAAAAAGAAGTGATAAAGTGAAAACTTTTAGGTATGTCTTGGATTTTAAATAAGACATTAGAAATTAAAAAAAAAATTGAATTCGAAATATAAAAAGTAACAAGTTTTTAAATATAGGTATGAGTATTTGCTAGAAATTAAAATGTAAAAATAACTACTTTTAAAAAATCGAATTATGAAAAATAGTTTGGTTTTTATTTTTTTTCTCACCACAAATCAAAATATGGCCGACATCACATTCCTCACGAAAAAACTAAGTATAAAAAATAATATTCTTGCCCTTTCGGATTTCGCCGGTCTTCTTTGGATTTTTGGCGTCATATCCAAGAGTTCGTTGGAGGAACCAGCTGATGATGACGTAAGGGAGTCTCCTGATACTGATTTGTGTTCAATAACAAACTTTTTTAAATATCATTTTCGGTACCCGATTTCCTGATCAAGGCAAGCGTGGATCGATAATCCCGTCAAATAAAACGCCGATTTATTAAACCATAGAGTGAATATTTTTTCCGCGGGCGTTCACCCACAGTTCTGCCTGGTCACAGTGTGTCGCGGCGTGAAACCTCACGCTTACATGAGTTTAGTATAAGTAGCGTCAGCACAAACAATCGTTGGTATTTTTAGTAAAAAAAAAATTTATTCGGGATAGGCTTACGCTTGACCGTCAGTTCGCCTGATGTTAAGCGACACTGCAATCTACGATGGAGCGGACTTGCCTAGAAGAAATCGATTCAGTCGTGATTTAGACACCCAGATTATATCTATCGGGGAAGACCCACACGTTAACCGCATTCCAAAAATAATACAGGTTAATTTAATTAAACTATATAAACTCAGCTCTTACTTGCTGTGGCAATGCCTATTTTTTTTTGTATGATGAATAAATCTTATACATCGAGCTGCAGAACTCTCATTCTCCATATGAACCACTTTTTGGAACTGTGCTACTAGTTTTGGCTTTTCAAAAGTACCAATTTTATAATTTACAGTGTGAACCAACTGGTAATTTTCTGTCGACACAAAATTTAAAAGATTTGTGTGTGTGTAATTTGAATGAGTACGTTTCAAGAGAGTAACCCGGTCTTACCGTCTGACAATGCATGCAAATGATAATTTTAACGAGTGAAAGTAAAACCATAATTAAATAATAGTCTAAACTGCTCCATGGCTTTGATGTCCTAGTAAAAGTTGACAAAATATGCCTAACTCGATATACGTGCAGTGGATCTTTGGGAAATAGGTTTTCAATTTTTTTTCATGTACAGCTTTATTATCTAACAGACATTCTTCTTACCTAGAGTATGACAACTTATGATGACCTTTCTGTAAAAAAAATGGCAGTAGTTAACATTATTAAGTTATTTAATAGTAAAGGAAAAAATTCAATCGCGGGCAGGATTCGAACCTGCGTCTTCTGGTTTGATATACCAGACGCTCTGACCTCTAAGCCACCGCGAACCCTACCCGCATGATTGAAATTTTGCCTTCACATTCTGAATTTACGTCATAAGGTGACGTTTTGGTGACATCTTAGAGGTCAGAGCGTCTGGTATATCAAACCAGAAGACGCAGGTTCGAATCCTGCCCGCGATTGAATTTTTTCCTTTACTATTAAATAACTTAATAATCTTAGCATGGAAAATGCAAAAAAATCACAAAAAGATAGTAGTTAACATGTTACTTTACTACTCTAAAGTAGGGGTAATCAACCTAACTCGAGTGTCTACAGAAGACAGGGGCTTTAAACTTAAATCAGAGATTGTAAACCTTAAACAGGGGTTGTAAATCAAAGGGAAGTAGAGAAGAAGGGAAGATTAAGGATAAGTTTAAATTTATATTATTATTTTCATCTAAACTGGATGGACATTATGCGGACGGTGTGTGCATCGCACGAAGCGTGGCGATTGGGCAATATCTGCCGGGCAGTGATCACAGCTCAGTCGCTAGCCCACTGGGTTACTGGCCAAACTGAGCATGGCAGCGCATTAATTGTGTACCTTATCATTTTTGTGGCTCACTACACATTGGTCAAAGTTTCACGCTTTTCCGATAGACTGAAATTGGAAATGTTTTGATCGAAAAAGGAAATAACTCTCTGTATAACTATCTGTCTTAAACTATCAATACTTTGGTCTAGTGCCTGCCACTGCTGTCCAAGGGGTTATAGGTCCTGGGGGGGTAATTTACGACTTAACAGATAAAAATGTGTTGCTGGGGAGATTGTGTGAGAAACAATAGGAGACGATGACGGAAGAGCGTTTTGGGGGCTGTCTGTAAAAATGACGTTCAAATAGTACTTCGTAAGTATAGTTAAATAAATAAATAAATAAATAAATTCTTTATTGAACAAAAACATACTATAACTATAACATTGGTTGCGGTAATACCTACATTAGTAATAATACTGTGTCGTAGGAATTAACGCCCACCTCAGGAAAGGACAATCGCGTTCTAGAATTTATACTAAACACAGGTTAATAAATAATGTGTGCGTGTGTGCGTGTGTGTGCGTGCGTGTGTGCGTGCGTGTGTGCGTGCGTGTGTGTGTGTGTGTGTGTGTGTGTGTGTGTGTGTGTGTGTGTGTGAGTGAGTGTATGTGTGTGTGTGTGTGTGTGTGACGTGAGTTAATCATGAATAAGTAAATGCTTTTAACTTTTTACAGGTCAGATAAGAAGTTTCTTACCGGCTCTTCGCCATAACACCCACTTTTTGGAACCGTGCATCTAGTTTTGACTTTTCAAATGTACTCATTATAGTAGTCTAATTGAAATAAAACATTTTGATTTTGTCTTTGACACTAGGAAGTCTTGTATCTTAGGTGCTCTTAAAAACACATTTTTCATATTCTGACCGGAAATAAAATCCTGTAGTCTATCCTTACTAATATTATAAACGTGAAAGTTTGTGAGAATGGATGTATGGATGTTTGTTACTCTTTCACGCCAGAACGGCTGAACTGATCTGGATAAAATTTGGCACGGAGATAGATTATAGTTTGGAATAACACATAGGCTACTTTTTATCCAGGTCGGACCCAAACCTGAAGTCCACGCAGATAAAGTCTTGGGCAGAAGCCAGTACAATATACCCGTATTTGTATCTACCGTGCGGAGATCAAACAAACCCGTGATACGAGACGTAGAAGCCGTTCAGCATTCCCCAAACCTATCGTCAGCCTTGTAATCTCAATTGAAAAGATGATTAATACAAGCGAATAATAAAAGTTTAATAGACGAGACATTTCGCAGCAATCAGACAGTATTTAGTACTTGTCTAGATTAGCTTTTACGCAAATCCTCTTAAACGTCGCCCCCTTTCAAACTAATTAACAGAACTACGATTTATTTAATCTGAGATTAGTTTTACTGTGCAATACTACTCTGTACTCTCTCTTAATTTTACCTACAATTTTGTTAGATCATAGGTAGGTACAGGTACCTACCTATCCTAATTTCCCGACCTCGATCATCGGTATTTCGATATTGAGGTCCTAGGTTCGTCCTAGAGTCTAGTGGTCCCTAGCGCGACTGCTACGCTAGAGTATTATAGAGCTAGGTGTTGGGTTTTTCTATGAAATTCTCAGTAGCAAATCTGAGTTTGGACTTGTGCCCTGTGGCATCGGTGGCAATGCCTCTTATTACATGCGATCTAAACATACCGAGTCACCTAACCGGGTTGCCTAACCCTTCAGGGAATACGGGCGAGATAGTATGTAAAATCGGTTTTGTTAGCCAAGGTATAATCGATTTTTTCGGAGTTTATATTACGTCACGCCAATCCCCTATTGTACTCAAAATAAAAATATGCCTGCGAACTGTCCGTGTTAGTTTTTTTTTATACCACTACGGTGGCAAACCAGCATACGGCCCGCCTGATGGTGAGCGGTTACGCTTGCAACACCAGGGTTGTCACTCCCGCGTTGCCAACCCTGTAAATGAAGGAGGAATAGTTGGGCTGGCAGCATAGGAGACAATAGCGTGATGCTTATCCTATCTGGCAACACAACGCTTCCTTGCGGAGCTCTGGCGACCTTGCACACTGTTAGGAACACAACATAGCAAGGAGTGTACTATGTTATTTGGCTAAGATTTTCTGCAAGGTGGAGGTACTTCCCCAGTCGAGCAGCTTCCTGAGTAGAATTATTCGATTCGATTAGATACCTCTCTTAAATGTTAGTCTTACCTACACCTCTGCTTATCTTTTCATAGAATATAAAATATTAAAATTCTTTAATAGGGCTCTCAAGTAGGATTCATTTCTGACTGTTACCGAGTTCAACCTTCATAATATCACCGTGAAAGATAAATTAGGTGATATACAGTACGTTTTTGAAATCCTTGCATCCTATGGGAGTAATAAGAGGGTTATGGTGTGCATGGTAGCAGACCTTAGGTGCGACTGAGCGTTGCCAGTTTATGGGGGCTGTAAATTGAGAGTGCTCGTAACTGCCTCTTGCATTAGCTGGAGATGTACTACGGGTACGATGGGAAAGTCGACTCATTGTCGCTTCAAAAGTGACGATCCAAAAGTGGCATATAGGTTTTTTTTATACTAAGGTGGCTAATACGGCCCGCCTGATGGTAAGCGGTTACCGTAGCCTATGGACGCTTACAGCACCAGGGGTATCACTTGCGCGTTGCCGACCCTGTAAATTAAGGAGGAATAGTTGGGCTGGCAGCATAGGAGACATGCTGCCATGCATGACAGCGGCGGTAACAAAACACTACCGGTCCCCCACACTGCCAACACAACGCTTCCTCGCGGAGCTCTGGCGACCTTGCTCACCGTTAGGTAGCCAAGTACGATTTTCTGCAAGGTGGAGACATCGCCGGTCGGCAGCTCCAATTGTGAGTGGAATTATTGGATATCATAATTCCCCAACACATAACCAAATAAAATAAGAAGCATTAAATATTCATGAAAGTAAACATCAATTTGAAGTTTAAAATTCAAGGTCGTCGTGCTCAAATTGACACAATTATCCCAAAATCCAGCAATTTTTAAAAATGTTTTAACGTCTTCATGGGCCTTGTTATGTTTGGCACCCAAGGACGGTGTCGCTGCCACCGTAAGTATTACCATTACAGATTCCACGTTTTTTTTACTTGTAAATTGAAAATGATTATATAAATAGAAACGGATCTCGATACCTAACAATACCTTCACGGATCGGACAGGGTTTTCTTAACACATTTTTAATGGATACTCCATAGAAGTATTCCGACGTCTACCGTTATACCAAGGTTTGACGTAGGGGCTGAGCGATCAGCTTAAAATTGGCTTCATAGAAAATATTTTATTCTAAACTCACTCATTTCGCGTCCCAAATGGAGGTCGAAAGCAATCGGGAACTCATGGTAGTGGTGTCTAGGCACCTGTACTTACCTATAGGTAGGATACGGTCTGTGTTAAAATTTTAAAACCACTTTTAGGTGTTTTCCGAAACAAATCAATAAACGCTACGAAAGATGGTGGGAACAAGAAAATTGTGTTAGCTGTCGTTATCTGGTAAAGACATCACGCCTGTATTCCTCAATGGGATAGGCAGAGGCGTACTCATGTACACCCACAGTTCGCCGGTATGTTTAGGTCCCATGTAATGGGGCGAGCACATTAATCGGGCACAAAAATGCACGAAAAAGGGACATCGATTCATGAACAAAAACCCGAACTAAACGCTTTAATTCCACTTTTTTATTGCGTACCGGTGAAATGTGGAATGCGCTTCCCGAGTGGGTCTTCCCCGGTAGATAATAATCTGGGTGTCTTTAAATCACGAGTGAATCGGTTTCTTCCAGGCAAGCGCGCTCCAGCGTAGATCGCAGTTAGGCGAACTGGCGGTCAAGTGTAAGCCTATCATGGAGCTGATACAAGAGATTTCATAAATCTAATAATACTCTTGTCGATTTGGAAATCGAACTCAGTGTCTCTAGCGTAGTATTTGCACTAGACTAAGGTAAGGTAGTTGACTTTTAACCATTAAAAGTAAAAATGAATAAAAGCACTAGTAACAGTCGTTAGAAAGTATGTATCGCATAAGTTTAAATACAAATGACACAAAGCGACCACACTCGATATTCATTTAAATGTAACACATATCGACCGGTGAATGGGAAAATTATGGAGCTTACTAACGTGGATAAGAATATAAAATAACATAACATACATACCATCACGCCTGTATTCCCCGAAGGGTTAGGCAGAGGCGTACTAATGTACACCCACAGTTCGCCGGTATGTTTAGGTCCCATGTAATAGGGGGCGAGCCTATTGCCATTAACCGGACACAAATCCAGACTCCGAGCTGCTACTGAGAATTTCATAGAAAAACCCAATAACACTTTGCTCGACCTGGGGATCGAACCCAGGACCTCTAGAGTAGCAGTCGCTCTTGGGACCACTAGACTAATGAGGCAGTCAATATATAGAATATAAAATATTGTATAATTAATATTTTTTTATGGATTAAGTCGGCAAACGAGCTATTGAGCCACCTGTTGGTAAGTAGTCATCGTCGCCCATGGACACCAGCAACACCAGAGGAGTTGCTGGTGCGTTTTTTAAGAATCCCTACGGACTGCAGACTGCCAAAGCGATAGCATCCGAGGGGAACTGGCTTTTACGTGCGAAAGTCGGAACACAGGAATATGCTTTACGACAGACAGACCGCAAGAAGAAAACTAACGCTACGCTGCCGCTGTAGCATTTATTTCTAAGGCATTCACAGATAATAAAATTCTAAGCGTAAACCGTACCATAGATATTATGTCTATTTTTATTGAAATCAGTCGTAGGGATAGGTAAGTGAAACAGATGAAGATTTGACGCGCGCGCGACTCGCAGTTCACGGTTCGCGCTACATCTCGCCACATCGCAAATAAAGATGTATACGTAGCTGAGATGGCCTGATGGATTGTTAATGGTAATGGGCTCGCCCTCTATTGCATGGGACCTGAACCAGTCTTTCTCAATGTGGGCGGTAAAGAGCCTAGAGAAAATTATATTATAATAAATAATTAAATTAACGTAATGATTGCCATTGTGATGCATAAGATGTGGTAAAGTTAAAAAAATTTGAGGACGCTAAGAAATAATTAAGTATACCATATAATTTTCTTTCTCTCAATAATGCCAGTAGGTACCTACCTACCTAATTGTTATCCACGTTAAGCGATTCCAAGCGATCCTATTACCAGCATACCATAGTTTCGCCGCGGATATTTTCACTGGACACTATCGGTTACTGTCGGATGTCGTCGCGTAACTTCGTGTGTTTCCGTGCGTTGGGGGGGAAGGGAGACGATGGGGGAATAGCTAATAAACGATTATTATTTTTGATATCGGAAAATGGACGACGGAGATAAGAAATGGGTGTGGTGAGCATGTTGTGTTGTAATAAAACTATTGTTGGAGAAATTTTCTTGTGGGTTTGTTGTTTTGAAAGCAAGGAAACACGTTGAGTGTTTGATGTTAGAATCCTCGTGTGGGGACGGGACAGTATACTGTTCCTCACTGCCACTCCGATAGGATCTCGTAAGAAGCGAGAAAATATCTGACGTGGTAGGTGGTAGAAACTCTTGAGGTCTGACTGTCTGGGGACCACCCTTACGTTGGCTTGACATAAAGCATCTTGGTGTGTGTTTCGACTTTTGCGCGTAAGAGCCAGTTTGCCTCGATTGCTGCGGCTCTGGCAGTCTGCAGTCCGTTGGGGCTCTTAAGCCTCGGCAACGCATCAGCAACTCCTCTGATGTTGCAGGTGTCCATGGGCGACGATGACTATTTACGAGGTGACTCGTCAGCTCGCTTGCCGACGCAAAAAAACGGTGACTAGGTGAAAGATATTGGACATAGGCACTTATTCTAGGCATGGACGTAGGCAGTTGGTTGGGTGTTGACTCATTCTGCTAGGCTGGAGTTTCTTTTTTTGATTCCCAGGAGCAGTGTTATTGAGTTTTTCTAGGACTTTCTCAGTAGTAGCCCGGAGTTTGTTCAGTTAATGGCAATAGGCTCACCCCCTATTACAGGGACCTAAACATACCGGTGAACTGTGGATGTATATTAGTACTCCTCTGCCTAACCCTTCGGGGAATACGGGCGTGATGGTACATAATATTATCTATCTTTATGTCTACAGGTAACTACCGATGACGTTTACATTATCACGAATCATAAACAGAACTCCTATATTCTTCATTTCTCATTCCTCGCGTTGCTAATTCCTCAATAGGGCGTGGATTAAGTGAATCACGCTAAGGTCCCGCGCACACCGGCGTTACGTAACTGCGTCGCTAATAAGATTTGTAGCACAAAATACGACTAAACACTGCAGTGAGGGTCGAGTGAGCGCAGTGGCGGTGGGTTGATGTTCGATTTTTGTGTGAAAATTGTGGAGAAGTATGACAGATTGCGTTTTTTTATTATAATAAGATAGACAAACAGACATACGGACCGCGTAAAGCAGTTGTAGGCTGTGGTTTTTTTTGTCAAATTACTTTTCATTTATTAACAGCATTATTTAATTAAAATTAGAACTATTAAAAAATAACATATAAAGATAATAAAAAAAATTCACCCTTAGTCTTTAAAGCCTACTTCTCCACATCACAGTCATCTGGTAATGTAATCAGAAGACTGGCAGCATTGCCACGTTGTATGGCAATGCTAATTCTTTGACCCAAGAATAAACCAGCCCTCTGATTACGCGAAGAGTCGACTGTGGTTTTTGTTTATCATTACATTTTTACATTCCATTATATTACTTAAACCAGATGAGAGTATCACTAGCGTATTTGTCACATCATTAGTACAGCAGAACAGTAGAGTAATTCCGAGATGCGGTGTTAGGGACTATCCCAACTTAGCAGTGAATTTCTGACACATTTAAATGATGGTAGGTACTTCCAAGAACCCCGTCTATGATTAACTTTTAGGATTTTTTAAATATTGCCTAAAAGGCTCAATGAAAATAACAGACGTCACTCGAAAAGCTGCCACGCTGAAATGGAACTGGACTGGACTTATCTGCCGCATGTCAGACAAACAATGGGCCAAACTGACAACCTAATGGGTTCCACTTAATGGCAGACGCCAACGCAGCAGGCCCAGATGGAGATGGCGGGATGAGTTGGACTCTTTTAAAAAAGTCTGGTCCCTAACAGCAATAGATAGAGAGAAGTGGAAGGAGAGTGGGGAGGCCTTTGCCCTGCAGTGGGACACTACGGGCTTTTAATAATAATAATGGTTTAATAGCCAAGAGCCTCGACCGACACCTAAGGAGGCTCTCATTAAGTGGCTGGATCAAGGGCTTGATACAGAATGTAGTACTTCTGGACACGGCCCGCCTTGTTAGGAGGATTCTCTCTCTGGGGACCTGACCACCGGTAGCTTGGACCCTGCTCCCGATACCGGCGGACTACTATTTTTTTTTTTAATGTTTTTATTTTTTTAAATATTTGAAAATGTATTTAAATATATAATGAATAAAGGAATAATAATAAAAGACCCATCGTATCTCATCAAAACTCAAACAAGGTCTAATTTCGTATTTTCAGTGAATATTCGGGATAGTCTATTATGTAATCGTACTTCCATCTTAAATATCCTAAAATACTTTTCAGTAGTCAATATGGTTACAATTTCTTTTGTAACCTATTTCAAATGATTGTAAACGTATGCTGACATAATTAGAGAGTGAAGCTACTTGAATGTTCGGTTAGTCGCGAAATAAATTGACTTAAAGGAAGCCTATGCAATGCAATGCGCCTGCACTGTTTACCTTAAACATTACCTAATGTGAGGCGCGGCCATTGTGATACTTCACTGTAAAAAAAATACCTTTTAACCGTTTCAATGCGATAGCCATTTTTACTAACCATTGCCAGTAGTGACTAAGATTACGTGATATGATAGTTGTATCAAACACTATTATAGATGCTGATGACACGCCCTATAGTATCATCAGAAAACGAATAAGTACCTACTAAGTAGGTAGGTGGGACACGTCTGCCGCATGCCAAACGAACTGTGGGCAAAAGCCACCACAAATTGGATCCCACACGAAGCGAAGCGACAGCGTGGTCGGCCCAGACGGAGGTGGCGCGATGAACTGGACTCTTACGATAGAGATTGGGTGGCTAAAACCACAAACAGAGCGGTTTGGAAGGAGGGAAGGGAGGCCTTCGCCCAACAGTGGGACGAAATAGTCTAGGAAAAAAAAAGTAGATGGGTACCTATTTTATTTTATTTTAATGTAAATAAAACTTACAGCTAGGTACAAAAAAGTAATTTCTTGGATATGAATAAGGCCAATTACAAGTTTTTACTATTACCTAATATTTGGAACATGTAAATCTATTTACCTACATTCATGTTTTCTGATAAAAATAACAATAGGTTTGCTATGGCTTGATAATGTAATATTTAAAAAACAATTTAAAGAAATTTCAACGAAGCTAATTTAGACTCGCAGTTTGGAATTTGTGCCCGGTTAATGGCAATACGCTCATCCTTATTAGATTGGACCTAAATTGCGAATTGTGGGTGTACCTACAGCTCTGCCTTAATCTTCGGGGAATACCAGTATATTATGTTAAAATTTCCTATAGAAACCACTCGTCCAGCTATTTCGTTGATAAATCGCGGCATCCTGTCCCAATAACGTATCACGTGTCAAGCAGACCACTTCATTACTAGTGATGTACACATCATATTAATTTATGTATTTTTGGAAAACCAAACGGCCGGAAACCGGGTATGAAAATTTTTTTAAAGGGTCGGCAACGCTCGGGTTATAATACCCGGATCACGTTTGGATTGGTATTGTATTGTTTTCAGGAGTAAGCCTGCCGGGATTCTCTAGTTACACTAACTTATGTATTTTGTAAGTGGTGCAGTGGAAGATATTGTCCAAATGCTATCACGCCCAGCGTGCCCCTACACCTGCACACATCAAGACCTAATGGCCACTGCAGAAAATGCGGAATACTGGGCCAATCTAGTTTCATGTTTTTCAATTATTATTTTTTTGCTCTTCTCTTTCCATTTGCTGTCGATTCAATAAGAAGAAGAAGGAGACTACAAATACTTAATAACTACATAAGTACTCTGGGCAGGTAGGTACCAGTTACATAGATAGTGTCCCATCCCTATTTATTAGGGCAATGTGGGCGCCAGACGATTGCAACATTCCAGCCAAATTGGCGACTCGTCACATCACTATTTTTAGTCTGGCAATATAAATTGTACGTATTAGTTCTCAAGGAGCTTCCTACCTTGACTGGATGTGTTTGGTTTCTATAATAATTGCTTATAAGCGAACGCCTAAGACTTCTCTACGACAAAAATATTTTCTATCTTCAAAGTATCAACGAAATAGCTTTGCGACAATTGATGCTACTGAGACAAGTGATGCTATTGAGAAGTTTGTAGGAAAACCCAATAAAACTTTGTCGACCTAGGAATCCAGGATGTCTAGCCTAGCAGTCACGCTTAAGACCACTAGACAATGAGGTAAGTATTCAGAAAACGTTAAGTATAAAAATGAATCTTGTTTAATTAGCCTATAACGTCTAGATGGGGGTCAATTTGCTATACTTAAATCACCTCTTTTATCCTTACTAATATTATAAACGCGAAAGTTTGTATGTAATGTATTCTGAAACGACTGAACGTATCTGGATAAAATTTGGCACAGAGACAGATTATAGTCTGGAATAACACATAGGCTACTTTTTATCCAGGTTGGACCCTATTCTGAAGACCAGGCAGGCAAAGTCGCGGGCAGAAGCTAGTGGTTGGCTAGCTAGGTCGAAATTCCCTGTCAAGTTTAGATATAATTACCTAAATAATATAATTTAGATAGACAGACACTCATTGATCAATAAGTCACTTATTATTTTCGTTTTTAAAAACGTCGCCCACACTAGGATTTTCTCCTGTATCGTGGGTGCTTTTACAATCACAAAATGTCACATACATCAACACAAACGTCTAGGCCCGGAACTAATTACTACATGTAGGTCATACAAATAGTTGCTCCGTGTGGGGATCAAACCCATAACACGTGGCGCAAAAGCCGAGAGCTCAGCCGCTACGCTAAACGTGTCGTCATGTCGTAACTTGAACGCTCCATGGAGATCATCGATTTCATACTAGAGGGTCATTTTTCATTTGACTTTCTACTTACATTTAAACAATCTAAAATCAAATTTCTTAAAACGTTATCGTGAATAGTGTTACACAAAAATACCTCCGTTCGCAACTTTCTCCCTGACAGACAACCCACACAGAATTATGTTCTAGCCACGGATTAGTAAGACATGAAATAATAACTTGCCGGAAGACAACGGGGCGGCGGCAGCGAGCCACATCTCGGGCACTCCATAGAATTGCTCCGATTCTGATACTTATTACAACTGCATAGAAGACATTCGTAGACGCGCAGTTAAGTTGTGCGTCGTCCGTGGCAGAATGCGTTGCGTTTCTTTTCAGAGGTCGTCAGTTAGGAAATGCCGGCGCCATCTAGCCAAAAAAGTGTCTTGAAATAAATATTATTTATAATTTTTATGGGAACTTCATTGCTTACTTATCCGTTATTACTGCCGATTTCTAGCTAGCTACAGTGACGGTCATACAACCCACAATCCGCTCACTATCCTAATTCGAACCGATGCAAATCCGA
This sequence comes from Acronicta aceris, assembly GCA_910591435.1. Taxonomy (NCBI): domain Eukaryota; kingdom Metazoa; phylum Arthropoda; class Insecta; order Lepidoptera; family Noctuidae; genus Acronicta; species Acronicta aceris. Next base: position 9,203,873 of record OU342780.1, on the reverse strand, counting down.
AAGTAGTTTTATTTCTTATTGAATCACCAGCCAGTCACGACAAAACGAATACCTGAATTGTATTGAATAGTACAATTAAGTAGGTAGGTATTAAGAGAGTGAATATTCGATTTTTTTTATGGGATAGGAGGGCAAACGAGCAGATGGATCACCTGATGGTAAGCGATTACCGCCGCCCATGGACACCTGCAACACCAGAGGAGTCACGAGTGCGTTGCCAAGGAGATTGGGCCTCCGGTAACCTCACTCACTCGGCGAAACACAACGTAAGCGTTGTTTAACGCCGGTTTTCTGTGAGGCCGTGGTATCACTCCGGTCGAGCCGGCCCATTCGTGCCGAAGCATGGCTCTCCCACGTATTATCAAATCATTCTTCTCATTATAGTAGTTCTCTCTTTCATAGTTCAGATTGCTTTTATCCTTGTCTTATTACTTGGCGGCAGTGGTGCAGTTTAAGTTTTCATTATCATAATTGCAGTTTTAAACATCTGCATTCTTAACTTTGGGATGAAGTTAATGACGTTCTAATATTTTTTAAATATATTCACTCAAGAACGTTGAAATTTACGATTTTAAAAGGGAGGTAAAAATTCTACATTTAGCAATAATTACCTACTTAATTCCTCTGGTAATAGATTAGGTAATATTTAGAACCTATTGAAGATTCATATAACTCCTCTCTCTCCCACCTAGTGGTCTCAAGTGCAACTGCTACGCTAGTGGTCCTTCTATGAAATTTTCAGTAGCAGCTCGTAATTTGGAATTTATGCCCAGTTAATTGCAATAGGGTCGGGACCGGCGGACAGTGGGTGTACCTACATTAGTATGCCTCTGCCTAGCCCTTCGGGGACTACAGACATGATGGTACTTTCTGTACCTACCTAATTTATTTTTTTATAGGTGAATGATTATTACAATCTTCCGCTGTGGACTATAGATAAAATTCGTCTCTTTTGTCATAAAAAAATCTTTGAATTAATTGGAACATTTCCATTTATTATATACAGTTTCAAAATGGAATGCTGTCCCATAAATCACTTGTTTGTAGGCAACGTAAACTGTGCCGGTAGCGTCGGACGCCACGACTAATTGGGCAGCGGTGTTGTGAACTTGCGACTTTCTCCCATCGGGGTGACCATGTTCGCGGAGTCTGTGGGACTCGCCTGTTTTATTATCCATACTAATAATATATATACATAGATATTTATCACGCCTGTCTCCCATTAGGGTAGTGAAGACAAATATTAGGTATAATTTGTCGATAAAATAGATCTGTTTTCGTGCTCTCTGAGTGAATTTACAAAAACTTGTCTATACGTTCATATTATGTTACAATATAGATACTATGATTCAGAATATTTTTTATTCAAAACCACACTACCGTATTGGGTTATTCTGTAAAGCTAGTTGTGTTATGAGAAATAAATAAATAAATGTTGAAAGTAACTGTTTGTTTATCCGGTTTTCAAGTCTAAACAGTTCAATTAATTTTGATGAATTTTGGTCTAGCCTGTCTCGTCCCTTTGTCTCAAAAGCTAGTATCTAAATAAATATATGGTGATGTAATGGTCCATACCTATAGAAAAAAGGAACATATTATTTAACAGTAACAACAAACTCACGGGTTCGATCCCCGCATGAAATAAATATTTGTATGTCCTACAGTTATTTGTCCCTGTGAAATTTATATTTGTAAAAGTACTACGATACAGGAGGAAATCCCAGCAGGTAGATATATAGTTTTTCGAAATATGTAGATTTAAAAAAAAACATTGAACTCCATTTCTGTAAACATATCTACATACCTACTAAGAAAATTAAATATGTAATAATTGATTATTTTGTCTACATATATAGGAACGCCTGTGAAAATAAATATAGCAATTGGCAGTTTGAACATAAAGCATCTGTAAATTAATATTAAAAACTTTTCAATTTTCTCGTAATGATAAACATATTTTTTTACCAACTGTTTTTACCAGTTTCTCATTAGGGTAATTCCTCTCAATATTACTAATAGGTACCTATAAATTTTATTAGTCAAAATGTGAATAAAACAAATGTTGTAAGTAGGTAATACGTCCATGTATGAAGATGTCATCTTAACGTTAAAAATATTCATCATAATGTTAAATCATTAGTGCCTAAATTCAGGTTTGAGACAGTCTCATAAATTGTGGATGCGTGGTGTCACTAGTAACCGGTGACACAATAATCGTGACCCCTGGACATTCCTCGCGGATATTGACATTACTTACCTAGGTACCTATTAATGGTAGTGATATTGATTAGGTACCTATACTAACCGGATGTTACTATTGCGTTCCAATTTTGAAAAGTACCCACCGAAGATTATTTTACTGGATAGCTACAGTGGTTGACTCTTACGCTCACGTTTATGGGTTCAATTCTGAATGTCCTATCTCCGTAATATTTTTGGGTTACACATTACTTATATCTACCCACCCCACCCATGATCATTGTAAACATAACATACCATCACGCCTGTATCCCCCGAAGGGTTAGGCAGAGGCGTACTAATTTACACCCACAGTTCGCTGGTATGTTTAGGTCCCATGTAATAGGGCACAAATCCAAACTCCGAGCTGCTACTGAGAATTTCATAGAAAAACCCAATAACACTACTCGACCTGGGGATCGAACCCAGGACCTCTAGCGTAGCAGTTACGCTTGGGACCACTAGATTAATGAGGCAGTCATTAATATATTAATGATCATTGTAAATTGTATATAAAATCAGCACCCGAAAACGTAACCTGAAATAAGAGATATCGTTTCATTCATTCGCCGATAGATGGCGGTATGAACACCAATTACATTAATTTAGAGAATAGGAAAGTCCACCTACAAATTAACATAAATAGGTACCTCACGATAGTAAATGTCATGTTTCCCTTCTTGATAAGAAGCAGTCAGCAGACAAAACATCTAACCATTTTTTTTTTTTTTTAAATCGTTGCCCCACTCTAGGATTTTCTCCTGTGTCGTGGGTGCGTTTACAAACACAAATTCTCACATACACAAACACCAGACCCGGAACAACTACCTGTAGATCATACAAATATTTGCTCCGTGTGGGGATCGAACCCACAACCCGTGGCGCAGAAGCTGATCGCTCAGCCGCTACGCCAAACGTGTCGTCAAATTCGGTCCAAACGGTATTACATACCTACTTACCTACGAGAGCTGCTACTCGTACTTTTAGTCAAAAAAGTGTCTCAAAATTACTCCTCAAAATAAAATTAAGAGAGCTGTGTAGCGCATGTACCTACCTACCTACACTAGTACAGTCAGCAACGAAAAATGCGTGGTGTCACCGCGCGACACTGACGTACGGCGATAATTACTCTTAAAAATTGCGCGCCCGCAGCACTGTACACTGCGGGACACTGTAGAGAGAATCACCAAATTACAAAAAAAAAAACAGGATAGAATAGGTACTTACAATTCCTCACTGCACTGCTATTTAGAAATGCAAAGAACTACGTATACCTAATGTAATAGACGAGGAAATATCAGACTTGCTTGATGATGAAACCTCTAGGGATCTGAATGACTGGCGATCATCCCTATGGTGGAGTCTGTCGTAAAGCACATAGGTCTTTGTTTCGACTTTTGTGCGTGAGAGCGAGTTCTCTTTCTCGCTGCAGCTCCGGCAGTTTGCAATTCGCAGGAGCTCTTAGGTTCGGAAAAGCTTCAGCAACTTCTTTGGTGTTGCAGGTGTCCATAGGAAGCAATGACGTACCATCAGGTGGCTCGTCTGCTCGTTTGGTATTGCATTGAAAACCGGGGTCTGATGGTAATCACTTCGTGTAAAATACTGATATTCAGCAGGATGGACTAGAAGAACACCCCAACATAGTTGGAAAAAGGTTTACTTAGATGATGATGACCAAATAAAATAGATACAGTGTGTAACTAAGTAAGTGTTCACTTTATTATGTCCTCTAGTGTACCTACACTCCAGTGCACTAAATTGTACACCCGTTGGGTAAGGTCTGCAATGTGTTCGTTCTTAAAGCGTTTAGGGCTTGAAAAAATTTCACTAAATGTTCATTTTTTTAATTACATAGCGGTTAGGATGTGGATTGGTTAGCGTAAGGACATGAATTCAAAGCCCTCAAACTTTTGACGGAACGTCTTGAAGTTCACATTTTTTCCAGATTCAACGACACCAACTATGATCTTTCATGGTGTAGTAGGTACCTATGGTAGTAACAGTGAATGCTGTAAAAAAAACGTTATAAAACCAAGTATTCCGACTTACCCAGAGCATCTTACCTACCTACCCTGTGGTCATCCAATTATGTAGGTCCCATCGATAACAATAAAATAAATTAACTAAAATAGCCTTGTTGCTTTAGTTAGATGTGAATGTAGGTACCTACCTTACCAACATATTGAGCGCACACACAAACAATACAGAATAAAATAAATAAGTAGGTATTAAAATTCATGAATACATAAAATTGATCACCGAAAACCAACAAAATAAATTATTCAACGCCATTCACACTTGACACTTATTCACTAAATGCTAATAGCACACATAAACAATCACCAACACACACTATTAACATCTCACGCACACAGCTGCAGTAATGTAACCTTCAGATACGGAACATTTGTATGTTTGCGTCTAACTCGTTTAAAAATTCGTCCACTCCAGCGCATCTTCGAAATTTGGGCGTTGCCCATTGGTTGGTTTAGTGTTAGAAAAATTAGAAGGTCAGTGGCGTGGTCTGTGAATGGTCGTTTTTTGACAGTCAATGATGAAGCGATAAGTGGTTTACATTGGTTGGGTCTATTTGTAGAGTTATAAATTGTCGGTGTATCTACCTATAGATTTACTGGTACAATTTATATATATAGAGGTATGTATATGGGCGTGTTGCGGCGTTTATTTATTTTTGTGTTTTTTTATTTAGATAGGTACCTAATTTATTAATTTTATTCAGCTAATAAGTATTCTTAGCTAAGTAGTATATTTTATTTTCCATTTTAATTAAATTATGTATAAGATTAATTAGGTAGGTACTTCCCTAAATACATAAGTATATTTTTATTTAAATTATTTTTGTGTAAGTATTGTAATGTTAATGATAAGTAGACACCTACCTAAAACAAATTGAAGTGGGTAAAAGATATAGGTATCGAGATGCTGACTTAGTTTTTCTATTTCATTAATTAATTAATTTTACATAAATCGGGGTAAAATTACTTAGAACCATTGTAAATAAAAAAATCGTCGATAGATCGGATCCCCTTTTTAGAGATAGGATTTTGACATTATTTGTATTGATTTTATGTCAAAATAGGAAGCAAATCTATTGGCGGATTTGTTATTAGGACCGGTCGTAAGAAATTATACTCAATTGGATGTTAATATAATACCTAACTCATTTATTTATAAAAGAAGTGAAAAGTAAAGACCGAATCCTATAAATCATTCTCCATAAGATTTCCTAATGGCTATGAATCCACGAACAATAAATTTAAGCAAAATGAACGCCTTTGTCCAATCACAGACCTCAATTCAAAATTCGAACCAGACCCCATATTTAAAAATACATACGTGCATTCTACATATACATTTCTATTCTAACGCACTCCCCACTCCGGCGCATCCGAAATTTGAACCGCGTTAGACGATTGGCCGACCGCCATTTTGTTTTTTATTATAACCTGCTAGACGGACCGGACTTGTTACATTCTTTATTTTTATGCTTTTTATTAAGATGGCTGCCTCGAAGATTAGTTTACTGGTCGGTTTTCATATTTTTATGTGAAAGGAATTTTTAATCATAAATATGATTCCCCGAAGGGTTAGGCAAACTAGCCAAGTACTTACCCACAGTTGACATGTTTAGGCCCCCCTGATTTTTTTCCAATTATCTTGCAACGACTTTTCTACATCTGACTTATTTTAAGTATCCTAGACTTAGAAAATAATGATGATTTTTAACTATGATATTATATTAAGTAAAGCTTCCGAAATGATAAAAGAGTATCTGCATAAATAACATTAATTCTCTATACAAAAAATAATTTTACGATAAAAGTAGATATAGGCTCTTACGTATTTATTTTGATATGTTCAAATAATACATATCTACTGCAATAAAAATTAATTCATGCATATTGTATTATCCAACACATGCGAAATTTAAAACGCCATAAATTGCAACTCATTTCACATTTCGTTATTATCTTTAAATAACCTTATAAAAATTAAATGTCAAATAAAATGTAAAATCAAGGAAGTAAAAACTGTCAAAAGAAGGAAATTACCCTAAAATGTTTTGACATTAAACATAATATTGAGATACTGACAAAGAAAGTTAAAATCTCGGAGAGTAGCCGAATTGCACGCACACACGCGTGTCCAGACGACTTTACGCACACACCGATTGTGTGTATGTATACTAAGTAATGCGGTTGTCAGGCATTGGGAAATGTTCGGCGAACTTGAACCTCATAAATAAACGCAAATACCGATAAACAAATTAAAGTTTTAAAGGGAGTTTGTTGCGCAGTTCTTTCTAGTAACAACACTAGATTCATGGATTGAGCGTTTTTCAGAGACTATGCTACAAAGATGCATCGTTCAAAAAGTGTTTCTCAATCTCAAAGGTCATTTAACTCATCGCCTAATTGCCAATACACCAGCCATATTTGATCAGGAAAGGCCATAGTCCACCACGAGTTACCTATTTCACCGGTTCGGAAGTTTTGAAACTTTTGGGACTGCCTCATTAGTCTAGTGGTCCCAAGTGCGACTGCTACGCTAGAAGTCCTGGGTTCGATCCCCAGGTCGAGCAAAGTGTTACCTATTGGGTTTTTCTATGAAATTCTCAGTAGCAGCTCGGAGTCAACACAATCCTACATACATACCCATAAAAAATAAAATCTAAAACCGTCACCATACTACGCAATTCAAATTCTTGCAATGTAGATATTTCCCAAAAACAAGCTCTCAATAAAAATCAAATTTCGAATCGCCAACGTGTAGACACCCGCACGCACACAAAGAGCCCCCAATTCGCATTCGGTCCGCGCACAGCACAGTTTCCGCGGTAGCGAGGGCATTAACCCCACGTTTTGGAGGGCGCCTCTGACGTCACAGCACTGACCTGCCACAACGACCTTGAAGCGAATTTGGTTGTCCCCGTTTTGTGACGGATGTTTGTATACCGAATAAATGGAATACGTATTTTGTTGGTGAAAGTAATTTGAATTTGTTGCGTTTGAATCGAGATTTTAGCTTTGTGGCCAGTGTGATTTTAAATTAGTTTTACTTTTCTTTGAATCTGGAATACTGGTTGGATTTTTTGCATTTGGGATTCCATTCGAGTAGGTAATAATCTGGAGCTACTCGAATAAACATATTATTTGCATTCGAAACAGTTTGCGAAGAATTTACGGATTTGAACGGAATTTTGTACAGGTCTACCTATATAACCACCTACTACAGAATATAGGTATCTACCAATTATAAATTAAACTGGGTTTATATTCTAAACTTACCTACCTTACTTTGCATTAGAAAGACGGCGTCATCTTGGTAACCAGGATGGATACAGCAGATACCTATCTTTTTATACTTAGGACTAAGTCGCCTGTTACTAAAAAAAGTAAGGTCATTGTCCTTAGTAAGTCTTACTGACAGCTACTGGGTAACAGTAAAACCTTTTTCGTCCAAAAACCGCACAAAGCGCCCCTAGTAATCTAATAAAGATTATGGGTGTATCAAAACAAAACACTTCTACTTGTACAGAGTCATACTCGTAGTATGGGGAATTATCTATTCTGTCCAATTCAATTCATTTATTCTGTACTAGCGACCCGCCCGCGGTGTCACCCGCGTTACCCCATTCCTAAGAGTCGTAGCGTAATGTTAAATAGCTTAAAACCTTCTTCTTGAATCACTCTATCTATTAAAAAAAACAGTTACAAAATCCGTTGCGTAGTTTTAAAGATTTAAGCATACATAGGGACGGACAGACAGCGACAGCGACTTTGTTTTAAACTATGTAGTGATAGTGAAGTAACATTATAACAATGTGTCAGAAATCGTACGAACATAAAATATAAATAATTACATGCATTCAAATTACAATTAAATAAAAATATTTCATAATATTATTGAAATTGAAATTAAAATACATAATTAATTATAAAACTGTTTAAAGTACATGCACATAACACCACGCCTGCATTTCTCAAAGGAAATAGGCAGAGATGCTGTAAAAAATTAAATTCGATAAAAAATAATGCAAAGTACCTGCTGTAAATTCCTAAGTCAAGCAGCATTATGGGTTTTTCTATTAAGCTTTTTTTATTAAAATCTCTCAGTAGCAGCTCGAAGTTTGGAAGTGCGACCGATTAATGGTAAGTACCTCATAAACTCATCCCCTATTACACGAGATAGGTATACCACATAACAACAGCACCTCTGCCTGTCTTATGTGCATGTATAACAATCAAAACGAGCTAACGTTAAAGTTATAAATACTGGTAGGTACTTATATTTACAGGAATACCTGAAACTGAAACCTTATCAGCGAATAGGTCAGTGACACTGCGATAACGTTCAATATTTGTGCAACAATAATAACCAATAACGAAATATTTTGAAAATAAGTTCCACTTAAAAATAACGTGAACGCGATTTTCCTGCTGCGTGCATAATTTAAATTTAAATTTAGAATTTGAAATAATGCACGCGCTATTTACGCATAATTTTATGTGGCTGTTTGAATTGTGTTCTTTGCTCGCTCAAGGCCGAATAATAGTGAGTACCAAATGTACCAGTATTATACCAGTAAAAAATGTATAACTATTAAAAATGTTGGTAATTATTCGATATAAATTGGAAAATCGATCCGAGATTTGGAATAAATATTTGTAATAATCTGAGAGTTTATTTTCTATGTGATTTTTGTATGATAGGTACTTAAATGTACTTGAACATCTTTCGAGTCAGTTATTTATTTAGAATACAAAATAGACAGGGCTGTACATTTTTATAACAGGTACCTATGTATTGCTTACCTTTAAATTGCTTATTAATATAGGTAAGTACTACCGGTAGGCATATTAAAATATACTTATTTGTTTAAGTAAGTACTCTACATTGAACAAATTAGAGACACAAACACAACGCAAAATGTATTATGTACTTACTTAAGCGTTTCGAATTAAATGATAACAATGGTATCAGACAACATTTTTATCATTTATACACTAGTAGATAAAATATTATTATTAGGTAGGATGATTAATCCAATTTCAAATCCTTACTTAAAGTACAGTCAACAGCACATCAAGTGACAACAAACTGTCAAATTTCCACAATGGATAATAAACTCTATTTATTTGGAGAATAAACTGAAAATCGATTGAAGAAATTTGATATGGATAAGTAGGTAGGTATTTTGTTTTGTTAACACTCATAGATAATCATCAAACCATTTACCTTCCCATTGTTGGGCAAAAAAAATGTCCTGGCATAAACCCATCTATATATAGGTACATGGGATAGTGCCCAGGCATTTTCGGCGAAATTGGGCAAAAAAAAAATGTCCTGGCATAAACCCATCTATATATACTAGGTACATGGGATAGTGCTCAGGCATTTTTGGCGAAATTGGGCAAAAAAAATAAATGTCCTGGCATAAACCCATCTATATATAGGTACATGGGATAGTGCCCAGGCATTTTCGGCGAAATTGGGCATTAAAAAAATGTCCTGGCATAAACCCATCTCTAGGGGGGATTTGTGCCAGATTAATGACAATAGGCTCGCCTCTTATTACATGAGACCTAAACATTCGCGCGAACTGAAGCAGTACCTTAATATCTGCCTAATCCTTAAAGGATACAGTCGTGATAAGGTGTGTAGGATGTAGTTCTATATTGACTTATGAGTTTAATACCAGCCTTTATAATAACAATTTTAATTACCTTGTTTAATTGCGTTGTTACAAATTTACCTTCATGAATCACAAAACAAGTACCTACCATTATCTTACGCAGACATGGCCATCTGTTAAAACAAAAACAAAAAATACAAACCTTGCTATCCTAAAATCTATATAATTTGTTAAGTAACGGAAAGAGACAGCTCTATCAATGATTAGACAAGTGCGACAGAGACGGAAAGATACAAAAAGAATCGTGGAACAGCCGAGTGCATTGAACTTGGATTTGATGATGCACGCGACACATACATACATACATACATTTATTTATAGATGTAAGGTTGGCATGTGTTCATAATTATTGCATTGTTACCGTTTTTGGCGGAATGGAAGCCCTTTATGAAATTATTCTAGTGTTCTGTCTATTGTAGCTAGTAGGTAATATGAATATGAATTACCAAATAATGCAGGTCAAATCCGGGGCACCTCTGAGTTTTCAAAATCATGTGCGTAGATATTAATAGGGCCAGCCATAAATTACATATCATACCATTACGCCTGTATTCCCCGAAGGGTAAGGCCGAGGCATACTAACCCACAGTTCGCCGGTATGGTTAGGTCTCATGATAAAGTGGGCGAGCCTATTGCCATTAACCGGGCATAAATTCTGATAAGCTGAGAATTTCATAGAAAAACCCAATAATACTTGCTCGACCTAGGAATCGAACCCAGGTCCTCTAGCGTAGCAGTCGCGCTGAGCACCACTAGGCTAATGAGGCAGTCTGTAAATTACGTCACACGAATTTAATTATTTTTTTGCTGGGCCCCCTCCGGTGACGTCACATACCTAATAATGTTTTTTTTATGTTTACTGTTTACATTTAAGTTTTGCGTTTTAAATGTTTTTTTTTTATGGGATAGGAGGGCAAACGAGCAGTGGGATCGTCTGATGGTAAGCGTTTACCGCCGCCCATGGACACCCGCAACACCATAGGAGTCACAAGTGCGTTGCCGACCTTTTAAAAGGGGATTGGGCCTCCGGTGACCTCACTCACTCGGCGAAACACAACGTAAGCGTTGTTTGACCCCGGTTTTCTGTGAGGCCGTGGTATCACTCCGGTCAAGCTGGCCCATTCGTGAAAAAATAGTTAACTACATGTGACATCACCAAGCTGATTATCTGCAACCGGCGGATAGATATAAAATCAGCTCAGTACCTATATTACAAGAAAAGCGGCAAGAAAGTGCTAGGGCGTCGGACTTGCGATCATGTGGTTGCTGGTTCGAAATCATCCCATTGTACTAGCGATGTGAACCCACTCGTAACACAAGCATTTAGCTTAGCACGAGTGATTAACAAGAATATTAGTAATGTGCGATCCACATTGCTAGTAAGCTTATTTTTATTTAAAGAGATACGATTTTGACATAAGGTAGATTTGCTTAGGTAAGCAAATCTATCCGGAGGACTGTCCGTAAAAACGAACCCTTCTCAATCTGAGAGCCCAGCAGTGGGACAGTGAATTGTGGTGATGATCATGAACTCATAAACAATTTTTTTGCTGCCACTATTGTGTTTCGTTATCGTTGTGTTACTGACCTGCTCAATGTCGCGACTGTTGCGTGTGCGCTACATTAACATATTTTTGCCTTATGTACTAGTGAATCATGTCAACATTTCGCATTTGTCTACTGGATAATTGCATGGTTATCCTAGAGGTCCTTAGCGCGACTGCTGCGCCAGAGATCCTGGGACCGATTCCCAGGTCGAGCAAATTGTGATGGGGTTTTTCTATGTAATTCTCACTGTCAGCTCTGAGTTTGTATTTGTGCTCTGTTAATGGCAATAAGCTCGCCCTCTCTAACATGGGACCTACAGGTTCATATGTACCTTTAAACTGTGGGTTAACATTAGTAGGCGTACGCAGAGGTCTGCCTAACCCTTCGGGGAATACAGGCGTTATGATATGTTTACGTTCATGGGTTCTGAGGATGACGTCCTGGATGTGATTTCCAGGACGACTTTCTTCTTTCTCATTTCCTATATTCGTCTTTAAAATGATACATTTCTCGATCCAGCTTTCTTTAGCCCTCTCAACTGCACCATTTTTGATGATGTCTGGGTCCTGCTACTCTAAAAATTAACGTTTTGTTTAAGTATAATCTTTTATACATACCTATATTGGTTAAGGATATTACGTACGTCCCTTCATCTACACTATATATTATAATATAGAGGAAAGATTTGTATTTTGGTATGTAACGAATAAACTTAATAACTACTGGACCGATTTCAAAAATTATTTTTCCGTTAGACAGCTACATCTTCACCGAGTAACATAGGCTACATAACATCACGCTACGCCTCTTAGGAACGGAGCAGCGCGGGTGACACCGCGAGCGTGTCGATAGTTTAAACTGCATCATTAGTTCGACAAAGAAAATATAGTACCTAGAGAGTTTTGACATAACATACCATCACACCTGTATTCCCCGAATGGTTAGGCAGAGGTGTACTTATGTACACCCACAGTTCGCCCGTATGTTTAGGTCCCATGTAATAGGGGCCGAGCCTATTGCCATTAACCGGGCTCAAATCCAGACTTCTAGCTGCTATTGAGAATTTCATAGAAAAATCCAATAACACTTTGCTCGACCTGGGGATCGAACCCAGGACCTCTAGCGTAGCAGTCGCGCTTGGGACCACTAGACTTATGAGGCAGTCGTTTTGACATCTAGAAGTAAATATAAGTTGACGCTTAGAAGCTTAACCATAGTTCTTTATAGCTACTGACCTACTGGCCCAGTGTAGGTTAGGACACTATTAGGGTAATCAACAAAAAATCTCTATGATAAGATTGCGCGTGCGCAAGTATTGTACAACTGATCTGCGCAACATGTTATAACATGCTTCTTGTTTTATTTTTAAATATATGTATGTTTTGACTGGCACTGTTTTTTATCAAACATGCTCATATTTCACACTGATTAGCTCATAATTAGCAAGCGATAACGACGTATATTATTATTATTTTTGTGAAATGAGTTCCTTGATCTTTGCTTGTTAGTAATCAATAATTTTTTTATCTGAGTTCAAGGAACTAGATACGATATACAATTGACGTAATAAGTCGGCCTTTTGTGACGCCTGAGAAAAAATATTGATATAATTAGTTTTTTTTATGGGATAGGGGGACAAACAAGCAGACGGATCGCCTGATGGTAAGCGATTACCGCCGCCCATGGACACCCGCAACACCAGAGGAGTCACAAGTACGTTGCCCACCTTTTAAAATGGATTGTGTTGATTGGTTTGTTTTCTGTGAGGCCGTAGTATCACTCCGGTCGAGCCGGCCCAGTCGTGCCGAAGCATGGCTCCCCCACGTTAAAAGAGTTAGTTTATCAGAAATAGTCAGAGATAGCTGCGTGGGTAAAGGTTTTATGAACCCATGTACCTACTTACTTTTGTGTTCATTGTCGTGAGATGATAAACAAGCATACGGGCTGCCTGATGGTAAGCGGCAACCGCATCCCATAAATGCCACCAACTCCAGTGGTATCAGCGCGTCATCTTGAGACCTTAGCTGCTAAGTCTCATTTTGGATAAATGAGACTATAATAATAATTATTATTTTTTATGTGATAGATTACCGCCACCCATGGACACCCGCAACACCAGAGGAGTCACAAGTGCGTTGCCCGCCTTTTAAAAGGGGATTGGGCCTCCGGTAACCTCACTCACTCGGCGAAACACAACGTAAGCGTTTTAATAAAATAATATTAATTACTATAATAATTTCACTGGCTACATTACCATTCCAACCGGAATACAATAATGTCAGCCATTATTGCATAATTGCAGAATATTTGGCAACGCGTTTGTACCGACCCAGAGGAACTCGGCAGCAGAGTTCGAATTACCACCTCAATCATTACTAGTAGTTACATAACATACCATCACGCCTGTATTCCCCGAAGCGTTAGGCAGAGGCGTACCTACTAATTTACACCCACGTAAGAGAGGACGGGCATTAACCGGGCACAAATTCTAAACTCCGAGCTGCTACTGAGAATTTCATAAAAATACCCAATAACACATTGCTCAACCTTGGAATCGAACTCAAGACCTCCAGCTTATCAGTCGCATAGCTAGTACCGTGGTCAATAACCACATTGGCCAGCATAGCGATTGTGACTCCTCTCCCTGACCCTACGGTACCTACACTTAATTTAATATTTTCCATTGTTTTATACCTAAATGCCAAACCCTGATATAACTCAAGGTTTCACAATGTACCTATATCTGCGTCATATTAAACACTAAAAGATTACTGTTGTAAAACTTTCCTCAACGCAGAACACGCCCAAATTACAAACATTATTTCTCAGAAGTCTCAGATTAGTCACAAAAGCTCAGTTATTGGACAGCTGGTGAGCTATCTACCTGCTTACTAAAGTAGAGAGCGGAGCTTTGCAGAAGTCACAAAATTCACGCTTCAGAGTCAAATGTTTTGTATTAATCAGACCATTATTCGAGTACTTTCGAATTGTAAAAACCTGGTGTGGTTTCAAATAGTGGGTCTTATGGAGAGGAACCGGTAAACAGTTTCATATCCCTTTATCCCTATAAATAATTTATAGCATAGTTTTTGTTACCGTTAACAATTTTGTTAGGTAGCATGAGAAGATCTGCTCTCCATAACGTCTTGCTATTTATTCAGTTTTATAGTGCCGCACCGCTCCGGTCATCACCGCTGAGCTTTTGTCTCCACTTAAGTAAACAGCCAATGAACTGTCCTTTGACTGGCCTTTGTGATTTATTAGTGCTCTAGATTACATAGAGTAAAATTCTGGACAAGTAGTCTGCTTTGCCTGTCAACCTGACAACCAGTTTTTGTTCTTTAGCTATTAACTCCACCATACTGTACCGTCTTTAGTTAACCATCTTAGGCCAAATTCATGACAGAATTTAGGGTCCTTTTAAAAAGTAAGTGAATGATTTTAGTCCGAGAAGATTTAAAAAGTAACTATCAAAAAATCAACAACACAACAACCATTATTGTCTAATATTTCTTGGAAATCCAATTTATATAAAAACCATACTTTGAGTAACCCTTTGAGCGCCGCAGTCATGTATAGACAACAGACCAAAATGTACCCAGCAGACCACGGTCACGACTGGGTGACAGATTTCTAGAGGAATATCGAAAGCTTGACGCTGAGGGCACGCTTTTTCTGTTTTGCCGTAGCGATCAAAGGGTTAAAAGAGAAGAACAATAGGTGACAGATGGTTATGATCCCAAATTAGAATAGGAGCTAGGATTACGATGAAATGATTCTCTTGCCCTCCTAACAGACAAGCAGTCTGTTATCAAAACAAACGCTTACTCACAGGGTGAACGACCGTTTATCACTTTACTCCAATTCGCATTTTTATCGTATGTTATCAGATTATCAGTGCCAGTCTCCTCGTTCGTCCTCAATGTCAAAAAACACGTTTTTGTGTGCAATTCATACTCATGTTATTTGTTTGAAGATAATGTTCGGGTGTGTTTCGTTTGGGAGCGTAGATATGACACTGCTTTGAAAATCACTGGTCTACAAAATTTAACATTTCTTTTGCCACATGGGTGAGACGTATCATTTCTTGTAGATTTTTTGACGCTAAATATAAATCCGGCAGCAGAATTGCTCTAGCACGTCAGAATTTGGAAATATACCAATCTCAAAGTGGTAAAAACCCTGTTTTTAGCGACATTTGAAGTATTTTTTAAGGACCATAAATTATTTGACGGTAATTTTTAACTGTAGCATCCTATTATACTACTCTTCTCCTTTGAAATCCATTTTATTTTGCTTCGTTACGATTTTTATTTCTCAAGATATTAATTTTTAGCTGTAGTACTTCGATATTCCCTATATTATTTTCTGCATTTTAATACTAACAAATTACATCATGAAAATAAAATGGTAAATCCTGAGAAAAAAACCTCGTAGCAAAGCAAAGTAAAAGGGATTTGAAAGGAGAAGGGTAGTACTACGGAATGCTTCAGTTAGAAATGACCATAAAATATTTGCTGACCTCAAAAAAATACCTCAAAGATCACCAAAAACAGTGTTTTTAGCGCTTTGAGATTGATATATCTCCAAATTCTGACGTGCTAGAGCAATTCTGCTGCCGGATTTAGATTTAGCGTCAAAAAATCTACAAGAAATTATATGTCTCACCCATGTGTCAAAATTTCGTAGACCAGTGAAATTTTAATTGGCAATCTGATTCACACGGAACCAGCTTACTGTATCCTTTTGTCTTGCAGTTTTAGGCTTGGATATAGATTTATTAGAGCCATTACCTACATACATACACTCAGTCCGCCGATAGATGTGTTTAGGACTCATGGGTTTCCAAGCAGATATTAAGACCCAGCCATCTTCTCTTCTAAAAACTTGGTTCTTTTAATTTCAATAACCTCACGAATAATCGAAGGTAGGAATCGATTTTTTGCATGATTTTGAGGTATATCAAATCTGATGTAATACCGGGCCTTGTTAAGGGTATGTTCACAAATTGCTAAATTCTTGGAATGGCGGTGTTTGACATCAGCGATGTGTTTTTTTACGCCCCTATTTATTTTATTTTTGACATTCCCAGCCCACCATTCACAGAAGACTGTTCACTAAACAAATATTCGGGTATATGTTTATCATCACGGCCCAATAAACAGGAAAATAATATATTCTTCCTTATGCGTGGCCCTAAATAATGATGCGGTGACGGTTTACGTTAAAAAAATGCGTATCTACATTCAAGGAATTCACTAATTGATACCTATTATTTAGAAACATTGGCTATATCATTTAACGTTCAAAATTTAATGACCAGTTTACCGTGTCAATAAATAATTATAATAAATGAGACATCAGCGGAAAAATCCTGACAAAATATTTTTTTAATGATAGATAATGTCGGTAAACCAGCATACGAGCCACCTAACGGTAAGTAGTCATAGCTGCCCATGGACACCTGTGGTCTTAGAAGATTTTCTGGTGCTTTGCTGAGCCTTAACAGCTGCAACAACCGATAGGAGAGGAGAGAGAAAGAGGAGTTACTGATGTGTGCTTCGGAATACCTTAAGAATCTCTACTATGGCAGTCTACTGCCAGATCCACAGCAACCGAGTGGGGGAATTAACTCTAACGCGCAAAAAAACATACACATCAAGGTGCTTTACGCCAGACTCGGACGTAAGGGTGGTCGCCATCCAGTAAGACCCTGTCTTATCACCGAGCTAGTCAGATATCTTCTCGCCTCTTACGAGATGCCTAATTCATACCACAGAATAACATATGTAACGTAACACATGTAACGTTTGTCGTATCTGTTCAAACACGTCTGATCTATAAAAGTTGTAATATTATATTGGTTAGTTGTTATTATTGAGCGAAATCAATAAATAGTTACTTGTTGACCCAGATGTTGAGTGGGTCATTAAACCATTGACATTCCGTACTTATTTGGATGACATTCGGTTATAAATTATGTCCTTGATATTAATAATATGCTTTTAGCAATCCTAGTTGGATAACATACTAGTAAAAATATTATAGTTTACCAACATTTACCTCGTGTAGGGACGGGTTGAAATACGATTCCTTCATCATCATCATCAGCCTTTCCTAGTGAACGCCACAGAGCCCGATCTTCGGCTTTCCTCGTCCAGTTGCTCCTAACTGCCTTCCGCAAGTCGTCACTCCACCTGGCCGGCGAGCGCCCTACACTACGTTTGCCTAGACGCGGTCTTCACTCGAGAACTCGTTTGCGCCAGCGTTTGTCGATTCCAGTTTGACAATTCCTTACTGCCATTGAAATAGACATCTCGTAAGAGAAGGGAGAAAATATCTGACTTGCACGGTGGACCTCTTGGGGTCTGACAGGTTGGCAGCCTTGTGTGAGTTGCGATTTTTGTCCTTGAGAGCCAGTTCCCCCTCGGTTGCTGCGGCTGTGGCAGTCTGCCGTCCGCAGGGGCTCGGCAATGCATAAGCAACTCCTCTGGTATTTAAGGCTGAAGGTTTCAGTGGACATCGATGATTACTTACCATCAGGTGGCCCGATTGCCGACATAAATGATTAATAATTACAAAAATCGATTAGTGGTAATGTTTTTTTTTAATTGCCCACATTAATTAAGTAAATACATAATACGTTTTGACTAAAAAAAGTTTAGGCTGCCTCATTAGTCTAGTAGTCCCCAAGCGCGACTGCTACGTTAGAGGTCCTGGGTTCGATCCCCAGGTCGAGCAGTGTTCTTGGGGTTTTCTATGAAATTCTCAGTAGCAGCCCCTAGTCTGGATTTGTGCCCGGTTTATGGCAATAGGCTCGCCCCCTATTACATGGGATGGGACCTAAACATACCGGCGAACTGTGCATGTATATTAATTCACCTCTAGTGATGGTGTGTAGATATGTAAAAAAAAGTCCAGGTTTTATTTGTTATTTTCCCGGAGTTCAGGAGTAACATTGGATTACCCTAGGACATACTAAGCAGCGTTGAAGCGGCGGTAGCCTAATGGCTAGGGCGTCTGACTTGCGATCATGTGGTTGCCGATTCGAAACCCAACCATTGCACTACCGACATAAACCCACTCGTAACACAAGCATTTAGCTTAGCACGAGGGGTTAACAAGAATACTAGTAATGTGCTACCCACATTGCTAGTAAGCTTTTTTTATAAAAAAATCCGTAATCTCTCTTCACATAATGACTTCACAGTTAGGGACTGTTTGAGTGCAGTACAGCTTGTAATCGGTCGAAGAACCCTGATATCATGAATAAAATCGATAGTATAGGCTACTGGTAATATTTTTCAAATTTTTGTAAATTCACGCTCGTATCATCGAGGGTTTAGACAGAAATACCGTCACAGTTCTCCTATATGTATCTGTTGGGCCCAAAGAGGGCTAATCTACTGGACACATAATATATTATCATACCATCACAATCATCACATCCCAATAGGTTACCTACAATTAATTAATTTGAATATTTATGGCTAAGAGTAATAGTTACCACATAAAATAAACCAATTTAGAACAGAGACAATTTTAACCGCAAAATAAGCTAATTATGAATTGTTTATTTTGCATTATTGTAAATTATTATTATTACTCAATACACTAATATTGTTGTTCATATTATACATTACTAGCGACCCGAACGCGGTTTTACCCGCGTTGCCCCATTCCTGAGAGCCGTAGCGTAATGTTAAATAGCTTAAAACCTTCCTCTTGAATCACTCTATCTATTAAAAAAACCGCTTCAAAAACCGTTGCGTAGTTTTAAAGATTTAAGCATACATGGGGACGGACATACAGCGACAGCGACTTTGTTTTATACTATGTAGTGATTCAATTTTACTAACATCTACCTGTAAGTTTAGTTGCGTATCGTAGGCAAATTGTGAATTCGCAATCAGTTTTTTTCGGTAGTAGATTCCTACCTACATTGATTTTGATTAAATGTAGATAAAATAAATTAGAAGAATACCATTGGAGATGTATGAATATGGTACATTGGGATTGGAATTATAATATTTTGATTTATTTTGAAAAGAAACCTAACATTATCTATACACTATTTACATAAAATACATGAACGTAAAGAAAGCTATATATATAAATCTAAAAGACAGAGGGGAGACTAAGCGTCAAAGTATTCCTCGGCATCGCTGTCATCCGGGAAGGTGCCCAGAAGACTGGCAGCATTGCCACGCTGAATGGCAATGCTTATGCGCTGTCTTAGAAACAAGCCAGCCTTCTGGTCACATGAAGTGTCGACCAGTCTCCTCGAAATTTCCTTGAAAAAGAGACGAGCTCGAGCATAGCGTATAGATAATAATAGGTTTCTTTTCAAAATAAATTATATTGTTTAAAAAAAAAGATTTTCGTTACAATACTCACCTACCATACGATAAAAATACTTAAAATATCCAGTCTATCTCAGAGTTTAATTTCAACACTGCACGATTCTGTTCAATCCTTCTTAGCAGTTAACGCGACAAGAAGCAACAAACATACAAACAGAATCACTTGTTATATTCGTATACAACGGACTCACAACTAGCTTAGCTATTGTTTGTTAGATCAATTAATTTTAAACAATGCTTAATGTTATCAGTGCTACTAGGTACATATTTTGCGTCAATACGGGTAATCCCCTCTTCATGGTTTTGCTCAAAACATTAATTAATTAGCATACGATCATGTCTGTAGGTATTCCTCGAAGGGTTAGGCATTCTTTAGACATTCAGCTCAGTCTAGGCATATTTTAGACTTTAGGCTTAATCTGAGATTTGATCTCTTGAGATCACTTGTGTCAAGCAGTAGGATTGTAAAAGGGCGAATGAATAGGAAGATGAACTACCATCACGCCTGTATTTCCCGATAGTTTAGGTAAAAAGCACCTATAGTATTGTACATCCACAGCTTGCCCGTATGTTTAGGTCCCAGTACGGAGTGATAGTAGTGCTATTTACCGGGCCTACAATCCAAACTCCGAGTTTCTAAAGAGAATTTTATAGAAACACCGATTAACTGTATGCTGGGAATCGGACCCAGGACCTCTAGCATAGACAGTCGCGCTTAGACCACTAGACTAATAAGACAGTTAATATATGATTTAGTGCATATTGTGATTTTATTTTATTGATCATCTTTTATCATTGTTCTCAATTAAATATTGAGCCCTTAACAATGTTGCAAAGGCACTAAGTCGTAAAGTACCTCCTCATTTAAGTAGATGTCAAATTTTGAATTTAACAAACATACATGTTTTCAAGCCTGTCTCCCATTGGGGTAGGCAGAGACTAGATTTCCACTTGCTACGATCCTTGCACACCACTTTTGCTTTTGATCGTAGTAGCTAGGAGTTTAGATTTGTTGCCTAAAACCTCGCACATATAGCGGCGAATTGTCGGTGTTCTAGTTCATCTCTGCCTAATCCTTTAATACCATCACGCTTGTATTCTCAGGCTTGATGGTATGTAGGTATGTAAGTAAGTATATTATGAGGTAAACAATTTAATTAAGTACAAGATACAATGAACTAAATAAGCTGATAAGAAATAATAGTAAATTGAGTGTTGTCCCCTAAATTTTCGTTATTCACAAATCTTTGCGGTTTACAGACAATAACAGGAAAAGGCATTGAAAATAATTAAATACAGGGACATAATTAGACCAAAACTACTTTTTACGGATTTTATCGCGTTGTATTGATATTATTTGATTCCCGACGTTTCGGTTCCTTTACAGCATCCATGGTCACGGGTAGACTAAGTTGTTGGACGTCTTAATGTTACAATTACTAACAGCTACCTTACATTTTTGTTAATTATTGGCGATCCGATTCACGCAGAACGAGCTCACCGTATCCTTCGGTCTTGCAGTTTTGGGCTTGGATTTTGATTTTATGGAATCTATAATGGGGTTCCAAGCAAGTGGTAAGACCCAGCCATCTTCTCTATTGAAATTTGGATGTTTTTTTAATTTCAATAGCCTCACGGATCATCCTGGGAAGGTATCGGTTTTCTTTTGCGAGGACTTGTGGTTTATCAAATCTGATGTAGTGCTGGGCCTTGTCTAGAGTATGTTCACAAACTACTGACTTCTTGAAACGGCGGTGTTTGACATCAGCGATGTGTGATGCGTAAAAGAACACATCGCTGATGTCAAACACCGCCGTTTGATATTCCTTTAATTTTTTTTTATTTGAAATTATGGTCGTTTTTCAATCGCTTGTTTTTCCGTTCCCAAGTAACCTTGTATATATTATAATTTTTATATACTTACACCGTCTCCGTTAAACGTGGGTAAAAACAACCAAAAATATCCGAATTGTCACGTACGAAAATACAAGTTGTATGGAGGAAGCGAGAGGTTCGCTCTTGACCTTTTGAAAACAAACACACCGTCTGTATTGTGTTGATTTTAACATTTTTTGTGAACTTTTCCTTCGCCATTTAAAATCTTGCAAGTTTTCTTTGTACGTAAGTACTTATTATGTAAGTTAATGTGGGTAATGGTTTCCTAAAGTCTATACTATTATTATAAGGAGAGAGAGTGCGGATTACCTCCCGAACCTTCTCCAATATCTATGCTTAATCAATTTATCAATGTATAGACGTCTAAATTTGTAAGTACTAAGAGCGAGTTTTGTAAGTTTGTATATTTTTTTTATTTTTTAATGGGAACAACAAATTTCTTTCACTACTTACCTATTTAAAAGGTACCTACTACATTGCAGAAGGATATCTATATCTATATATATAAAAATTAATTGCTGTTCGTTAGTCTCGCTACTCTCGACAACACAACTCGAGAACGGCTGGACCGATTTGGCTAATTTTGGTCTTGAATTATTTGTGGAAGTCCAAAGAAGGTTTAAAAGATATCAATATGCAGTTTGTCTTTTATTTATCGATTGAGGCAGTACGAAGTCTGCCGGGTCAGCTAGTATTGTATATAATTATGTATATATATATTCAACCCGGACAAAGTCGGAGTTGCCAGTTATATCTAAAAATTTTGTGGTCACCTTACGTAGGTACTACCTACTAACTGATGCTTCAGTTTTTTTTGTCAAAATCACCATCATCATCATCAACATATATCAGTCCACTGACCCCCCTAACCCTCCCAAATAGGAATTTACAAATTACAACTGCGTCTTACTTTAAAAATGTTAAAAAGATTTTGAATAATTTGAACCGTCTACAGCAGTACTATCACGCGAATACCACATTAAAAAAATATACCCTCAAAATACATCCACACCTCTGTAATACAGCGGCTGAGTAAACACATGCACATAATTCAGCGTGCAACAGAGAACAACATGAGTGAAAGAGATAGCAAAAAACCCTGACCTCGGTCAACGTCGGCCAAATTCGCGTGGTCAGTGTTGATAAGATACGAGTACTTAGTTGTGAATTCGGCAACTTTTTTTGGGTGACTGTTTTATCTGTAGTGCAGCAATGTCTGATGACGTCATGTTGAACTTGAGCTGCGTTGACTGATAAACAGTCTGTTTTTTTTTTAATGTGGAGCCGAAGGAAAGATTTCTTATGAATCTTTTGGTTAGTTTTTTTTATTGTTGACTTATGCGTATTTTTTGTAAGTTGGAGCTTCTGTGGTACTATTTTTTTTTATTGATTGTGTTGGCATACGAGCCGACCATCCACCTGATGGTAAGTAGTCATACCTGCAATACCCGAGGAGTTGCTGATGCGTTGCCGAGCCTTAAGAGCCCCTCCGGACTGCAGACTGCAAGAGCCGCAGCAACCGAGGGGAACTGGCTCTCACGCGCAAAAGTTGAAACACACACCAAGGTGCTTTACGACAGTCTCCGACGTAAGGGTGGTCTCCAGGCGACCACTGAGTATGTCAGATTTTTTCTCGGCTCCTAAGAGATGCCTATCTGAATGGCAGTAAGGAACTGTATTCTACCTGTCAATGTACGAAAATCTAATACAATGTTGGTTGTGTAGCCGTATGTACGAGAACCATATTGTAATTCACCAATAATGACACGACGGAATACAGTGAACTGGATCCTGGATTAGGAAGGATACCACCCGTCCGATATTACCCGTCCTTCGACGAGCAAACTCTTCGAGAATTAATAATAACAAAACAAATGAATGACCATGAACTTTTAAGGAAAAATAAACATTCGGCGACTTTGCTTTAGAATTCAATATCCTCCTTCTAATCTTTAACCAACTTTGTTGGAGTCAGCTTCCAGTCTACCCAGATGCGGCTGCATATCAGGTTTTTATACGAAAGACCGCCATCGGATTTCTACAACCTAATTTAGAGGCAGTATTGAAATCCCGAGGATAGACTGATTGTCAGGCATTTTGGGCTTCTGACTACCACTAAAGATTGTCATATATGGTTGTATGATAATTGGGATCGACAGCTTTACGTGCTCTTTGAGGCACGGAATGGACACACACTGAACCGAACCCAGGACCTGCGGCGTAGCAGCCGTAGTTACGACTACTAGACTAATGAGGCAGTAATGAAAAATAAACAATTAATATTACCTACCAATATTACCTTCACCGTAAACCGTACCGTAAAATTAAAAAAAAACTGTATATTTAAAAACAAAACAAACTCAAACCAGAGATGAAATTCGCAATTTAAATATGGACAATAAATTGAAAGTAAAAGCTAACGCTCACATACAATCTTTATCAATGTGCGTGTGCCTGACCTTTCCCAACGTAATGGCCGTCGACGCCCGAATACAGGGGTCGATGACACCGCGAGGCTGAATGTGCGATGCATTCGGCAGGACTCGCTTTAAAAAAATAAAGCATCACTTTCACTGGCTGTATGAAAATGGAGTTCGATTTTCGTTTTCGGTTGATGCAATTTGATTTTGGAATACTAGGTACTAGTTTACTTTTTAAATGCAAACCTTTTTGTAAGAATTTATACATTGAATCTACCAATGGAGTAGTAGAATTTCCAATTTTAAATGTGGGCACAGAGGAACGTACTTACTTGTTTTTTTTTTGTATAATTTAAACTTACATAATGGTTAACTTTTCTATGCAAGAAACCTAAATGTTCGAGCTACTTTCAGTTTCTTCTAAAAAAAGGATCGAAACCCTGAAAGAGCTCATTGTCCAGCAGCAGTATTGTTTTAAAAAGGTTCAATTGAAAACAACCTTTTTTTAATTTACCTACGTCATAGGTCATCGTGCTACTTCTGAATGGTCCAACGGTGAGGAAAAACTGGGTGACCAGGAAAACCTGTATAGTTATTTGATAAGGGTTTTGAAGGAGTACCCGTTTATGAACATAAAAGTTGTAAACTTATGAATTAAGCAATACTTAGTTCCAGTAATAACCATCACGCCTGCATTGCCCAAAGGTTAGGCAGAGCTGTATTAATGTACACCCACAGTTCGCTGCGCTGGTATATTTAGCTCTCATGTAGTAGGGGATGCCTTAAACCGGGCACAGTCCCCAAACTCTGAGCTGCTACTGAGAATTTCATAGAAAAACCCAATAACACTTGGCTAGACCTGGGAATCGAACCACATGGACTGGGAATCCAACAAATTATTATTTTCTTATATACTCTAACTATAAATCAATATTCTATGAAACTGAAGTGATTCCATAAATGTTCCGGTTCACCAATTTTGGCTCGGCTGCCTACGGGCAGAAACCCTCCCCCAAATAGCTAGTTTCAAATAAAATTGTTCCTAATTGTCTCTCTGGTACAGGGCACCGAAACGTTTCCCCTCTCTGGTCCAGAGCTCGAACCCCCAAATGAATCCCTGGCGACGTCCGTGCCTTGGCTGGAGCACAAAAAAAATACACAAGTATGTCTTAGTATGACACATGTTATGACTCAATGTAGCAATTTTGAAGCTAATATTTTGGAGACGTAGTCTTACTCATCCATATTCAGGGTCATGCAGTTATTTTAAAGACACCGACGCAATTCGCGTTGATTGCTTACATTTAGGGTTCTTTTCTTCCAGGTTACAGGCAACAATAGGTCTTTTAGTCAGTATTTTTTTGATAATATCATCTCATCTTCGGAATGCTTTCGATTTTTGTAAACAAAGCACACAGGTCCGAATCCTGCCCGATGTCGATTTTTTTCATTTACATTTTATATACCTACATAATTACCTTATTTAAAACGAGACTGCGTCAAATGAGTCCCACACAAAGAGATTTGGAAGGGTTATCGAATGGACATTGGGAAACAAAACTTTTGATCCGGTTTTTATTTTGTTAAAATTCACTAATCCGGTTGTTTTGTTATCTACTCTCTTAATCACAAATGGTAGGTACTCTTTAAATTTAAATGATCAAACAACATATATATGGATATTATAATGAGATTAAAGTTGGTCAAAAGCCAAAATGAGTCCTTCGGTAAAGGTACTACGTCAATCTTTTGAAAGGATTTCGCTCCAAAAGTTCGTCTGGGGTTATTCCACCGCGTTGCCAAATATTCCGCGCTACGCAATAGTGTGCCAACATTATTATATTTCGGTCTGAAGGGCAATGTAGCCTGTGAAATAATTTGGGTCTCAAGATGACAATTGAGTGATAGAAAGAAAGAAATAATTAGGTAGGTAATACTGGTATTCCTGGCGTCTACAGACTGCGGTTGCCGTTTACAATGTTTTGTAAGTATATGTAACTGTTACCTTTTGTGACAGATAGTGTTACATAAAAAAAAAATATATATACCACTAATATGGCAAACAAGCATACGGCCTGCCTTATGGTAAGCGGTTACCGTAGCCTATGGAGGCTTGCAGCACCAGGGGTACCACTCGCGCGTTGCCGTTGTAAATTAAGGAGGAATAGTTGGGCTGACAGCATAGAAGACAATAGCGTGATGCTTATCCTATCTGCCAACACCTTCTCTTCCTTGCGGAGCTCTGGCGACCTTGCTCACCGTTTTATGATTGCACGTTTTTTTTAAATAAACTTAGGTACTAGCAATGTGGGTGCACATTACTAGTATTCTTGTTAACCCCTCGTGCTAAGCTAAATGGTTGTGTTACGTGTGGGTTCACGACGGTAGTGCATTGGTTGTAAACCGGCAACCACATGATCGCAAGTCCGACGCCCTAGCCATTAGGCTACCACCGTTTATATAACTACCTAATGATAATGATTGCATTAAGATTTAGAAGACTTTGACCAATAAATTCTGAATATATATGTATATGACTACTGCCTACATACTGCCTTATTAGTCTAGTGATCCCAATCGTAACTGCTACGCTAGAGGTCCGATTCAAAGTGTCGAGCAAAGTGTTATTGGGTTTTTTATGAAATTCTCAGTAGCTACTTAATGGCAATAGACTCGCTCGCTGTTACATGGGACCTAAACATACCAGCGAACTGTGGGTGTACATAATAGTAAACCTCTGCCTTTTCCCTTCGGGGATAACAGGCGTGATGGTACATTATGAATGACTACATCATTTGTGTTCATGAAATTTCTTTTGATCGCTAGGTATCCTTAGAGCCTTATCTTTAAAGAAGTATCTAAGGGGTCCGGAGGAGCTTGAATTGCCCACAAAAACGTAGTACCTAAATAAATCGTAATCCAGACGATATTCTATCAAATTATGTTATTATTCGCATTTGGATACCGTTAATCTAGGTTCATACCACACTATTTCGTCTACTACTAGTTCAATGGAAATAAAAGACCGGGAAATAGTTCCAAACTTTGCAACGCTGTAAAAAATTACATTCGCTTATCTACATTTATTTCCAGTGAAGTATTGTGGACGAAATGGTAGAGTAAGAACCTAGATTAATGGTATCGGAATCCGAATAATAACAGAATTTGATTAAATAGTGTTTGAATTCCGATTTCTTTCGGCATTACGTTAATAAGAGAAATTCGGTTCGCCGGACTCTCAAATATTAGGTAGGTATTTTATCAAACAATAAATTAATTGTCATACATCAAATACATGCTCAAACTCACAACAATCTCCAAGTAGGTCAGTGGTTTGGTGGTAAAAATGCAGTTTTTTTGGAAAATGTTGGAACTGAAATTTCGCTAGAATTATATTTCTATGACCTACATACAATATTGCTGACTGTATTCGCTCAGATGTGGTAATAAACTGATGTTATGACTTTTTTTATGTTGCAAAGAAAGTAAAAATTCATTATGTTAGGTACTATTTTTCATTGGTAAAAGTTTTGGTTAAAGGAGTTTCATTTTAGTGGACTACCTCATTAGACCACTGGTCGTAAGTCCGAGGTCCTGGGATCGATTGCCAGGTCAAGCCATGTTACGGTTTATCTATGAATTTCTCAATAGCTTGGTTGGAGTTTAGATTTTATGTTATGCGTTTTGTGTACAGTCAACAAAAGATTTAGGTATGCTGGTAGCCACATTTGTTTTGACAAATATTATAAGAATATAATAAAATATGTCGCGTAATATGTGTCAAAACGCAGGGTTCGTCAGCTTCCTTCCTTTCAAACCCCTTTAGAGCATAATTATTTATAACGCAATCTATGTTAAGAAATAAATATCTTTAGCTGGCTGCATTATTTCTTTTGTTGACTGAACTAGGTACTCATAGAAGTAGGTCATTAAAGCTAATTATACGTTCAAAATGTATATCTAGCATGATTTTATTCTTCTCTTCAAATAACTAGCAACGTCAAAAGTATTTTACAGTTCTGACGTTTCTTTTTTTTCTTTTCCTTGGGGTAATCGATGCTAGCAACCGAGCAGTCACACCCGCCAGTATTACCCGAAGGATTCGACAGACGCGTAATAATGTTCACCCACAGTTCACCAGTATTTTTAGGTCCTATGTAATACGGGGCGGGCATAATTGCCATTAACTCGGCACAAATTCTAAACTCTACTACTACTGCTACTGACAATTTAGTAGAAGAACTCAATAACACTTTGCTCGGCCTGTGCATCGAATCCAGGACCGTAGCAGTCGCTTTCAGGACCACTAGGCTATTAAGGCAGTTTAATGATGGCAGTGATAAAATGCCAAAAGCCAAATGGCATTACGGAAGCATACGCTTAGGTAATCTTAGGCTAAGAATTAATAGCTAGATTGAGAAAATATTTTGTATGATTTTTATTAGGTAAGGATCAGATTCGTCTTGAACGAATATAAAGTTGAAATACATATATATACCTAATATATTAGTACCTAGTAGATATCCTTGCATGAACTGACATTGAGACGATGGTAATGAAGTAGATAATTATGAGAATTAATGAACAATGACAGTTTCCACGACAATTTGAGTTAACGAAACCCTATGACGTAATCAGAAGGTCCAAGCTCTGCTGTGTGTAACTGATATAAAGTTACATCGTTCGCACATTACAAACGCATCATTGCATCGGCCAGTTTATTGACGCCGCATCCGTCTGAACTTGCGAGTAGTCGCGGGTTAAAGACTGTGAATGTCATCTAGGCTTACCGCCTCAGTACAAGTGCGATTACGTGCATGTGTGCACCTATGCCTCGCGCGCAACGAATTAAAAAAAATACCTATCAAAACCATCAAAATTATGACAGTTCAAATTCAAATTTTCAATGTTCGAATTTAGAAATGCCCGCTCAACACGCGCGGGAAAGAGACGAACATAACTCCGAGCGTCTGCTATTTCGGTGACGTCGGGCCGGTGCATAGCGAAATAATAATGAAAAGTGGCATTCAGTCAGTAATTTCGTTGTGTTTACGCGCTGTGCTAGTTTATTTGGTTAATAGCGGTTTGTTTTTCTAATCGTCAGCGTTTAGACCAGTGGCGCCATCTCCGTGTCCCATTCCCGCTCCATAGATACACATGGTTGTATTTGATGGAGCTGTCAAAACAATAGTGACCTCGTGGACTGTGATTTTTTTAATGGGACCATCCCATTGGGGGTTCGGCGTGATGTGTGACAGTGCGGCTAGTTTTTGGCGCGGAGAAACTGTGGCGGGCTCATAACGCGGAAAATTGAGCTAGCGGTGTTTTTTCCTAACTTAACCTACGACAATCTTCAGTTGCGCGCGAGCTGTCTCCGCACGCGCCTCGCGTACCATTCGATACGAAAATTTACGAAAATCCACCGAATGGACCCCGAGCCGGTGGCGAGCTCCGCCGAATTCACTTTCCGAACTCCATGTGAGTGTGTTCAAAACGTTCCATTTTCGAATGCAGCGGAATAGTCGAGACCGCGCGTTCGATGACCTCATAAAGTGAAACTATTTTTTTTTCTTTCACTTTGCTCAATTTTGTTATGTAGGTAGCCATAGTGCCTTCACTGTACAAAACTTATGGAATTTTGTGATGTCAAAGTGCAAACTTAGGTAAAACTAGGATATAGTGTTAGTGAACTATTATTATTTATGAAGAAACAAACGAGACGAAACATTTTAAGTGCATATGGACAGATACTGCATTTACTTTAGGTAAGTACCAACCTACGTAGTTAATATTAAATTTATATTAATCACGTCTCGCGGACAAGTGCTTCGTAATTTATTAAGTCGGTTCTATGAACGCCAATCTTAATCTATGAACTTGATGTTGATTGCAGCCGAGTGAAGTTGGTTGCGTGTGCGTTGCATTGCTAGTTTGCGACTGCAAATTCACTCATGTGACTATCGTAAACTTCGTTCGAAGCGATGTATGCGGGGGAAAATAGATCTTATTGACACTATTTTTGTGTGACATAGGTTCTGAATTGTTTGTATCTGTTATTTTTGGGTTGACGAACTTGCTAAAAGATATTTTTGTTTGTGTAGCACATGAGTATTTTTGTATTGCGTCGCCTTGCGTGCGCACGATTGGCCTTCGTGCTATCAGCGTAGGTAGGAACGCTAGCCTATTAGTTTGCCTAGGTTCGTAGCGATAATAAGTTCGACTCGATGGAGTTTCGATGACATGTTTTTAGTTCGTATTTTTAATGGAATTGATCGAACTTTTTGGAACTCCCAATACCTACTTACTTACTTTTTTTGTGTCCTACTTCAACTGGGCAAAGGTCTGTTGACATTAGTCAGGAGTTTTTCTCTCCTGGACTTTTTCAGACCAGTCTGGCAAAATGCTGTGAAAATCATCTCGCACTCGTCTCGGCTGACCACCATATTACGATTTATGTTGCTTGGTAGGGAGGTAGGACCTACCTACCTACCTACTTTTGTTATGGTTACGGGGGGAATCCTTCAAAAAGCTGACCTACATAACCATTCACAATTGTTGTTTTTTCGGTAAGATTTAACTGTACTGTATCAATTTTATACCTACCTAACTAAGGCAGACAGAAATACATTCTACCAATTAAAATAGATAGGTAGGTACCTATTTATCACTTATTTAATGAACCGTTAACATTTACTGCCTCATTAGTCTAGTGGTCCCAAGCGCGACTGCTACGCTAGAGGTCCTGGGTTCGTTCCCCAGGTCGAGCAAAGTGTTATTGGGTTTTTCTATGAAATTCTCAGTAGCAGCTCGGAGTCTGGATTTGTGCCCGGCTTTTGGAAGAGAAACCTTCCAAAAGGCGTCCGGTCTTCGAGGATTAGACCAGGGAGTGTGGAATTTTTACCCACTAAAACCACCCCGGCCACCATCAGCACATGAAGGGGGGCACTGTGCCCTCTTAACAGACCAACCCAGAACCCCCCTGTGGGACGCCTGTTTAGACAAATCCCTGGAGAGA
Organism: Acronicta aceris; assembly: GCA_910591435.1. Classification (NCBI taxonomy): domain Eukaryota; kingdom Metazoa; phylum Arthropoda; class Insecta; order Lepidoptera; family Noctuidae; genus Acronicta; species Acronicta aceris. The sequence continues at coordinate 9,172,676 of OU342780.1, read as the reverse complement.
CTGTAAAGGGGTCTCCCCATAACCTCACTGTATACGGCAACACGTGACCATTGTGCTACCGTCTTCTCTAGGGTCACATGATGGGCGAACAGAGTCCCCTCTCCGCGACCCCAAACCTCTACAGTACCTACCTATGTAGAAGTATGCGAAATCTTACAGTACTTATGACAAAAAACTATTATTTAAATTTTTGTCTGTCTGTCTGTTATTTCCGGAACGGACGTCTTGCGTAACAGTCCCAATAAACATAATTATGCTTATCTAAAATACAATAAATTACGTGTATTTGAAACGTGATTCGAACTGCAAACAGAACTATAGGCATTTAACATCACGCTTCGACCGAGCAAGCAGGTGAAATCTAAGTAGCAAGAGTATTATAACTGGTTCAAGTGAAAAATAACAGATACCTACGCTCAAATGAATCACTATTCTCACCTCTAGACTAATATCAATTGTCACTGGTTCAAGGAAGTTCGATTGTCTTTAAAAACAAAAGATAATATAAAATACACGTGTAAGAATATAAAAACATACCTATAGTCATTGATGATTTGATGATCAACTAATTTCCGGCAATGAATAGACGCGGTTAGTCCTTTTTAGGGTTCCGTACCTCAAAAGGAAATAACGGAACCCATCACTTCGTTGTCCGTCCGTCCGTCTCGGGAACACGTGGAGGTATCGAGATGAAATTAAAACCATATAGGTACTCAGGTCTACAGTCCCTTGAAGCTGTGAAAAAATCAAACTTCATAGTTAACGTAAAAAAAGATACGGCCGTTTATGGCGCAAAAAACGTACATTTCGACACTCTCGATGGAATCATAATATAAAGGGTACTTTCCGTTGACCTGAAGCTATGAAATTTGGCAAATAATACCGTCTTATACTACAAGTTTAGGGAAAAATCTGAAAACGATATATATTGTTTGTAATTAATTATAATATGTAAGTACCTACAAATTTGTACAGAACCCTCGGTGGGCGAGTCCAACTCGCACTTGTCTGTTTTTTTTTTATTCTCTATAGGCTTACGCTTGACCGCTAGTTCGCCTGATGTTAAGCAAAACTACGATGTACGATGGAGCTCGCTTGCCTAGAAGAAACAGATTCACTCGTGATTTAAAGACACCCAGATTATATCTATCGGGAAAGACCACTCAGTTGCCTCGAGTTTTCTTTCATTAACATACCATAATAATCATACAATCACGCGTGTATTCCTCGAAGGGTTAGGCAGAGTTACGCTCACAGTTACAGTATACTAAGAGTAGACGAAATAATTATACGTCTGAAGGTCTTTTTTTTATGGAATAGGAGGGCAAACGAGCAGACGGATCGCCTGATGGTCAGCGATTACCACCGACCATGGACACCCACACAAGGTCACAAGTGCGTTGCCAACCTTTAAAAGGGGATTGGGTCTCCGGTAACCTCACTCACTCGGCGAAACACAACGTAAGCGTTGTTTAACGCCGGTTTTTTGTGAGGCCGTGGTATCACTCCGGTCGAGCCGGCCCATTCGTGCCGAAGCATGGCTCTCCCACGTAAACAAATACTTTTCACCTGTTTTAGCCGAGCCAGCCGTGTGGTGGTGGTATGCCAGTACGGTGGCACCGTAGCCTAATTCCTTTATATAAAATATATGGAAGGATCCATCTGACATGACCAAAAGCTTAGTCAAATAGGTAATAATGTTATAAGGTAAATTTTGAAGGTCTTGAACCTTGAAACTGAATGCGTAGTTAATGATAAAAATATTGTTATTTTGGTAATCCCCATATATGGAATATAAACAAGTTTTAGGGTAAATGTGTGTATTATTAATGGTAGGTACCCACTTACATCGATAAGTAATTCCCACAAAAATTAATGACAAATAAGGAAATCCTAGAAACCACAGGATTTTATATGGACAAATGTTAGTATTGTTTTGGTTACCTGTAAATTTTGCTATCATATTTATATATAGTTGTGTACAAATAAATTGTGATCAATTTTACTACTTAGATTAAAGATCCTTGTTTTTCAAACATTCTCTTTAGTATTGCGGTGGTAAGCGCGGCTGCTGAGTTCAAGGTCCTGGGTACAATTCCCAGGTTCGTTAAAGTGTTATTGGAGTTTTCTATAAAAATCTACGTAACAGCTCGAAGTTTGAATTTGTGCCCGGACTGCCCGATGGCGACGCCTGTTGCTGTAGCACCAAGTTAGTACATTATTGCTTACCGGCAGAGTACTTGGAAATGCGGTAGTACCACCCTGGACAGACTTAGTCATATAATTTTGGCAGCTCAAGTTATCATTCCGATCATTAAACTGTCTTTGCTGTATTTGGGAATTTTTCCAAGATTGAATGTATAATCCCAAGGTTTGGTTTCTAACCATACGATCAATCTATAGTACATACAATTCTAATTTGGATAACTTGTGGTGTGTAATTCGTCTCCTCATCATCCTATGAAGAGCATTGATCCCTAACAGATTTTCCATCTTTCAAAACATAAATAGCTAAATACTTCCTTCTATCTTTCTTTCTTTAGAATATTTATGTATAGCAGGTTTTTTTATACATCATGGGGTGGAAACAAGCTTACGGCCCGCTTGATGGTAAGCAGTTACCGTAACCTATGGACGTCTACGACATCAGAGGTGTCGCTCGCGCATTGCCGACTCTGTAAACACCTATTCACTCGGTTTTTGAAGAACCCCATGCTGTAGTCTAAGTTCATTCATTTTTTTTATGTGATGGGAGGGCAAACGAGCAGACGGATCATTGGATGGTAAGCGATTACCGCCACCCATAGACACCCGCAACGCCAGAGGAGTCACGAGCGCGTTGCCGAACTTTTAAAAGGGAATTGGGCCTCCGGTTACCTCACTCATTCGGCGAAACACAACGTAAGCGTTGTTTAACGCCGGTTTTCTGTGAGGCAGTAGTATCACTCCGGTCGAGCCGGCCCATTCGTGCCGAAGCATGGCTCTCCCACGTTAAAAACTAATTTTCTGTAATTATTCCTGTTTATGTATTTTCCTCTCACAAAATTCTATCATTGTCCCATCAAGAGCATTAATGCCAAAAGGATGCTGAGCTAAACATCAGCATTTTCATTTATAATATTTTAACTGTCACTAATTCAATCATAACTCTTTAAAAAACACATCGAGCTTAAATCTGTTAGCTGCACGGAACGTAATATCGATCGCCCAGAAATATGTCCAAAGGCACTTTAATATTCGAAGCGGTCAATTCGGGTAGGACAATCGATACAGGTAAACTGTCATGCCAGGCTTGGTTCATCGAACGGAAACTTGCAGGTCGTGGACTCGGTGAAGAATATTTAGCCCATTCTGCAAATTGCTACCACTTTGGTTTGAAGAAAATTGTTTCGCGAAATTGATTGTTGGTGGACCTGCTTCGGAATTACATTGAGTAGAGATTGATGGCATGAACATCGTAGTGGCTGTTATTACGCCACGGGATGCTGGTTCGAATCCCATACGGAATAAATATTTATATGTTCTACAGATGGTTATTGCCTGGATGTCTGTTTATCTATATAATATAATCTTATGTCTCCAAGCATGCTTGACAAGCCCGTGAATTTTTCGTCCTGGTCAAGCATTTTGTTACCGTTAAAAATAATGCTTGACATAAAGTTATGTGCGACTTGACGAAAGTTTATGTTTTTACAATGCTCGTTAAGCATGCTTTATTGTGATGGGTTTTTCAGAAACTCTTAGTAGCTACCGGAGCCTGGATTGGTGCCTGGTTAAAGGAAATAGGCTGACTCCTCTTTACGGCAATCTGTGGTTATATTTACGCATATCTCTGTCTGAACTCTTCAGGAAATATACCTAAGCGTGCTTACGGCAGTGTCTGGTTGCTTTGGGATTATTTACCTACATGGCCTACGCAAATGTAGTAAGTACTAAAATTAAAAATAAAACATTTGTCTTACAAAAGTGTCTTTAAAAGATCTCATTATCTTTTGGCCTTTTTAACCGACTTCAAAAAAGGAGGAGGTCCTCAATTCCACTGTATTTTTTCAGAACTATCGACTGGGTGAACCCATTTTGATGATTCTTTTTTTATTTGAAAGCTGGTGCTTCCCTTGTGGTCCCATTTCTGACAATGGTATACATGAGAAAACCATACAAGTCTTAAATTTGCATTAAGTATGTGCTCGACAAATGGACGAATAACTCAAGTTTAATTAACTAGATATGGATGAATATCAGTATTTGCGTCAAACGACTGCCATCAGACGTCCGCAACCCAACTTCTAGGAAATAATGATATCCTATGGATAGGCCGGTTGTCAGAATTAATGGGATTGTGACTAGAAAGAAAGAAAGAAAAACACATTTATTGAGACAAAGTCCGTACAATACAGATAAAATACCGGTATCTCAGGGATAGACCGGTTTCAGAATTAATGGGGTTGTGACTAAAAAGAAAGAAAAACACATTTATTATTACAAGATCCGTACAACACAGATAAAATACTGATATCTCAGGGATAGACCAGTTTTCAGAATTAATGGTGTTGTGACTAGAAAGAAAGAAAGAAAAACAGATTTATTGAGACATGGACACAACACACAGATATAATGAAAAATGAACAAATAAAACAAGGTCATCAGGATGTGCTGAAATGTGACTAACACAAACAATTGTCGACAAACGGGATAGACGGCTTTACGTGCTCTCCGAGGCACGGAGGGGTCCTAAATTGTTGTGTAAAAAAGATTATTAGGGATGGTCTTCAAACAGATCGGGTAATTAGCTTAGTTAGGTATTCATGCACTGTGAGCCCCGCTCTCTTTGAAAAATGTATTTACAGAAATACCACATAAGAATGCATAGAACTGCCCTAATAGTATAGAGGGCCCAAGCGCGACTGCTACCCTAGAGGTTCGGTTCCCAAGTTGAACAGTGTTATTGGGTTTTTCTATGAAATTCTCAGTAGCAGCTCGGAGTTCGATATTTATGCCCGATTAATGATGTTAAGTAAATTTTTTTTTAAAGAAATCTTTCCGGCAATGTTAGTTACACATTACTAGTATTCTTGTTAACCCCTCGTGCTAAGCTAAATGCTTGTGTTGCGAGTGGGTTCATGTCGGTAGTGCCATGGATAGGTTTCGAGCCGGCAACCACATGATCGCAAGTCCGACGCCCTAGCCATTAGGCTACCGTAGCTCTAAAATATTATTATATGAGATATAGATATATTCTAACTTAGTTATAATAATGCATCTAATTGTGCAATTGCAGTGTTTACTCGATACTTCTCAAATATTTTAAAGAATTCTTTCCTCATATATGTGTCGACAACTATGCAAGTGACGGGACACGTTTTATAATTGATACAGCAGTACAATGAATATTTTAGTCATCGGATAGCTATTTGTTAGGACATTTGTACTAACTAGTACCTAAAACCAATGTTGTAAAGCTTTTATTTTATTACTATATTTTTATTAGATACTTGCCATTTAAATAAATGTTATTTATCCAAAATAATAAATTTTTATTCAATTTTTCAATCAATTTTTATTCAATAAAAACATATTATTTCGGATCGGCTCACAAATTATTTTATCGATGAAAAGTAATTTTTATAGACATATTTAAATGATTTTTAATAACTGCCTGATTAGTCTGGTGGTCCTAAGCGCGCAAGAGGTTTGGGCATCAATTCCGGGGTCGAGCAGTGTTATTGAGTTTTTCTATGAAATTATCAGTAACAGCTCGGAATTTGGATTTGTGCCCAGTTAATAGTAATAGGCTCGCTCCCTATTACATGGTACCTAAACATATCGGCGAACTGTAGGTGTACATTAGAACCTACACATCTGGGAATACAAGCCTACCCAATACCCTTCGGGGAATACAAGCGTGATGGTATGGTTTATTTTAAATGATTTTTGTTTATTAATTTTATCTAAAAACGTTTACTTAATCTAGAATTCTTCCGTTGAATGAAACTTTTTTTTTACAAATTATCAAATCGGATATAATCCAAGACAACTAGTAGAGAAACCAATCGTCTTAGTTAAGATACTCCATTACTCACCATTGTGTGAATGCCCACCAACTCACGGAGCGACAGGTGGCGCCACTAGCAGTTCTTAGTAGCGAGCAGGGGATGCGATGCGTGCGCGCGCGCATGTTACCCGTAGGACCACTTACCTTCACGGTATTTTCACTTATTCCCAACGAAAAAAAAGGTTAATTTCGTGATTGTGGAATAAATAGATTTAAATGTAATGCACACCATTACTTATGTAAACAGAAGTAACATATAATCTATTAACTTGTTGTTAAGTAAAGCATTGAAATTATATATTTACCTATCTAATAGTGGTTTTAACATTCTGGAAGTGTGCAGTAGTTATTTGCAAATTAAATAATTCGTAAAATGCGTATTTCGTAAAATGAATTAGTAAGACACGCAATGCGCATTCACCTTTTTGTACCTATATTATTTAATTTAAAAAGGGGTTTACTGATTAGCGATTATACATTATGCCGTACAATATGAAATGTGCATTAATTGTAAAATAGACGAACTGCTTTCGTAAAATACGCAATGCGCATTCGCAAAATACGCAATGCGCATTCGTAAAATACACAATACAAATACAAATTAACTTGTATTTCTAATAACTTTGTAAGTTCAAAGACTGTCTGTCTCTGTGTGTGCCTTTTTGTGACACCATTTCTTTTGAAAGCGTTAACAATCATGTGATCAAGATGAAGTTCGATTTTGAAAAGTGATTAAGTATATTAAAGTATGAGACAATAAAGTTCTTAATTTGTAATCCACCAATGGACGATGAATTGGGTATCGCTGCCATTAGGACGTGCGCAGGATTTCAAGTTGGTGTTATAAGTATAAGTATTAGGTCCTACGTATTTCTTTTGTACTAATGTCTAAAAACAGTTGTTACAATATAACATTATTTAAATAAATACACGACCCGTACCTAAAGTTAACTTGTTTGTATTGACTACAGATTTCGTGGTAGGTATTTGCTCAAGCGAATAGGATTTACTTATTTGTTTTTTTTTTCATAATAAAGAAGCTATTTTTACTTAACTTGTCCACGTGGTAATCATCATGAAATAAAAGATAGTCAATAAAACAGTTCTGTGAAATGAATATGCCTCCGCTAACATCGATAAGGAAAGTGAGTACCTGGGTACTCTAGTTGCTAGCGTTGCTGTTCCAAATGACATGACAATAAGATTTAAAATAATGCTCGATATTGTTCAAAGTAGATTCTATTTATGAAATAAAAAACAATGAATACAAGGCGCACCAACAAAACAACATCGTAGCAATTGTTCGAAAATTAAATTAACTTTCCTGTTCGGCCATCAATTCAATAAGAAGGCTCATCAGTCGACATTCAAGATGGCGGCCATTTTTTGTCTATTCACTAACGGCCGGGCGTGTGTTAGAACCAGTTTCTTGCGTTTCATACACTTAACCTTGTCATTAGGCTCGCCAAGTCATTTTTGAATTTAGAATTAAAACGTTACGAACACCTATTGACGAACCTCTTTTTTACTTTAGATACTTTGAAATAAAGTTGGATTTTGTTTGTTAGCGTAGTAAACTTATGACTTTTTATTATGAGTGATGTTAGATTTTCGTCACACGGCTCTACGTTCCCCCTCCAGAGTACCCGGTGGCAACGCACGGTAAATTGCTCTACATGACGGCGATTTTTTTATTTTTTCTAGTTGCCCATTAGAAATTTTATTATAGAGTCGTTTTAAAATACGTTGCTGTGATAATAGTTGCATCTTAATGATATGTATGCATACGCAAATGTTTATTAAAATAACTGGGTTTAACCTTGATAACTAGTACCTACCTACCTATATGATTTAAAATACATTATAAGAGAGATATAGGTACTACATAACGCATTTTTTACAGCAAAATTTTACACGACTGATATCTATTATTTACTCAAATACATATCTATATACCTACTTGCTTACCATTTAACTAAGTAGGTAGTAGTACTAGCTAATAAATCATTATTATCTGACAGTGTAAGTACCTACCTACTTACTTAAGCTAGAATCATCTCTCTGCCCTTGTCCCAATTTATTTGGGGTCGGCGCAGCATGTCCTTTTCTTCCATACATCCCTATCAGCCGGCACCTTATCATTCACTCCCTTTCCCATCATATCGGCCTTAATAGGTACAATCCATCCATCTTTTGTTTGGTCTCCCTATATCCGTCCCTCCACATTCATTCATTTATTACTTAAGCTAGAAGTAGCTAGTAATATTCTATTAAAAGATGATGTCATTGCATATAAAATTTAATAACAGAATGTAATTTAAAAAATCTAATAATATGTACCTAGTTCCCATCAAGGATACAACTATCTTGCGCGCTATCAAATAGTTCAAGATACAAGGTGTCTTTATCTAATTCAATAGCACCCTTCCCACACATTAACCACTCTATCTTGACCTCCCGCCATCTATTAACATTCATCTATTACATCAAAATGGTACAAACAGCCGTCCGCGCAACAGGTCAATTTAAATTAGTCGAACAAGCGCTCCCGACGTTAGCCGAGTAACTCCGAACGGAGCCGAAAGCATCTAACATGGCGGCGCGCGTCACGGTTTTGAGGTTAAGGTTTGACATTTCCAACCGTTCTAAACAAAAACTAGTTTACAAACATGTAATTTGCACCTTAGTGCAACGTTTTAGAGTTAATTTTCATTCATTTAAGTGTTGATTATGAATGGATAAGGTCGCAAATAGCGCGCAAACGTTGTCATTTTCTTACTCTGGTCGTAATAAAAGGTCTTGATCTTTACATTGAATTCGCTGCTACCGCGTTATTTAGCTTTGGTTTCGCGCGTGCGTAGTTCTCACGGATACATTCGCTCATTATGTCGGCTAATGATGGGCTATAGTTTTACTTAGTCGGTTATTAAACCTTGTTTTTCCGTCAGAGGTCTCTGCATGTCTTTTGTTTAGTAGAATTTTTAGGTACCATAGATGCAATATGTACTTAGCTATTGTCTAAGACAGTAGGAGAAAGTGGAATGACTGTTTTTAGATGCGAAATTTATAAAACAAATATTATATTAACCGTCTAGTTCCAAGTTTCTTCCAAAAAGCCTTTATATAAGTAATAATAAGTATAGGCTGCCTCATTAGCCTAGTGGTCCTGAGCGCGTCTGCTATGCTAGAGGTCTTGGGTTTGATTCCCAGGTCTCGAGCAGTATTATTGGGGTTTTTTTCTCAGTAGAAGCTCGGAGTTTGTGATCTATGCCTCGTTAATGGCAACAGGCTGGCCCCTTCGTGTATATTTAGCACACCTCTGCCTAACCCTTCGGGGAATACAGGTCTGATGGTATGGTTTTTTAAAAAAAAAACGTTGCCCCACACTAGGATTTTCTCCTGTATCGTGGGTGCGTTTACAAACACAAATTCTCACACACAAACGCCCAGACCCGGAACAACTAACTGTAGATCATACAAATATTTGCTCCGTGTGGGGATCGAACCCACAACACGTGGCGCAGAAGCCGATCGCTCAACCGCTACGCCAATCGTGTCGTCACGTACGTGTGTTATGTTTACGTATATATGTATAGCTAGTCTTATTTAGCGCATTTTTTCTTTCCACTTTGACAGGTACTAAAATAAAATTCTAGATTTTTAGCTTGACAACAGTCCGCGATTTGGGACTTAATTAAGCAATAATTACAAGATAACAGATTGATATATATGTATTTAAAAGTGAAAGTTATGACCCCGACTACCGGTATCACGATTTAAGAACAAAAATATTTAAAAAACGATGTATTGATACTTAGATAACTATTCTTAACTTAATAGTAGGTAGGTCAAAATTATATAGAGTACCTACAATGCATTGGATTAAAAAATAACATACCATCATGCCTGTATTCCCCGAAGGGTTAGGCAGAGGCGTATAGGTTAAAAAAATATATTATATAGGTACCTTATCGAAAATTCGTGAATAGTAAACCGGGTACCTAAATAGGTGGATATAGTATACATTTGGTTGTTTAGAACCTGCCGGAAAATCCCGGAAAAATTACACCCACTCCGGGTTTTTCACCAACTCGACACAAAATAAGTACCTATCACTTATTATTTCGTCATCTGGACACGCCAAGATTTTTAGGCGAAATTATAAAAGTGATTTACGTGTCACTATCTGGACACACGTGTGTCCAGTATCTTGAGTCGAGTTGGTGAAAAACCCATTTTTCCAATATCGAATAATTAAATAATAAGTACACAATACAGCTTTAATTTAAATACCTATATATGTACAATTTGGACTAAGTGAGTTAAAAATGTCTTGGCTTTGAAGACTTTAATAGAGCTATTTAAGTAAAGAAAAATTCAAATGAATTTTTCCTTTACTAAAATAACTTTATAATCTTAGCATGGAAAATGCAATAAAGGCACAAAAAGATGAAGGAGTTACATGCACTATCATCTAACAAAAAAAACACAATCGAAATTTAAAATTTCATTGGTCAAAATCCAACCAAAAATTGTCTTACGTTGCGAATTGAATCGATTGTAAACATGGGTGTACGAAAATCGATCGGTCACGTTGTACGAACAGTTAAACGATACGTATTATAAAACAATGCGCTCTTATCACTGGCCGGTTATAGTGGCAACATGACGCTGGGCCGGTAAGATGCCGCTTCTATTAGAAGCTTTTAAGTACTAAAAAAAATTAAGTATCCACTAATTTTGAACTAAACTACCATACCTACTTAACTGGTAATTCTTTTCTTTATCAAAATACCTACTTATAGTAGCGATGTTTACAAAACTAAAAGATATGGTAGAAATCGCTGTAACGCTGTAACAAATTTGGTGAATTGAAGTAGGTACCTATCATTCATTTCGTAGCCATTTATGACAATAAAGGATACTAGCGGCCCGCTCGCGGTTTCACCCGCGCTGCTCGATTCATAAGAGGCGTAGCGTGATGTTATATAGCCTATAACATTCCTCGAGCACACAAACGATCAAATGAGTACAACAACATTACAAACGCTATTTCTAGAGAATTCGATGCACAGCCACAGAATAAAAAGGCGGGAAAACTTATGCTACAGTAATAAGAATATTATTAATCTGTGGTACTATGAAATAAGGTTGCGTTCCAACTCTAACATAAATGGATTATCCAACACAAAAAGAATTTTCAAAAACGGTTCACTAGATCCAGAGATTACCCCCTAAAACCTCACAAACTGTACCTCTTTATAATATTAATAAATAAAGATAAAATAGGATAGTCGCCTGGTATCCGGAAGCTGTGTTGTTGTTGTTTTATAATTATGATCTTGGCGAAAAAATATTTTATTTGATTATAAACAGATTAAAATAAGCTTCAAACCTACCCTGGGTGACTTTTGCGGGGTAAGACGATCGAAGTAAATTATCGAACTTAAATCGATCGATGGATCGAACAGTTCTGAAGAAATATAGCTTAAATTTATCACCATTACGAGTGTAAGTGAATGCATTAAAGAATTCATTAGCACACCAGAGGATGCTACCGCTTATCTTCGCATGGAGTGATGGGGTGGCTCTTTTAAAATAACGATATCATCTATACCTACTTTATTCTGGTTAGCTAAAATAGAAAATACAGGTAAACATCATTTCTTTTTTGTTTACGCGGGAAACGGGGATGAGACTAGGCAGTGTGGGATTCTTACCTACTAAAATCATCCTAGTGGCCACCATCAGTACATGGAGGTCTGCACTACATCCTTATAAAATATTACCCCAGAACTCCCCTATCTGCCTGTAAGGGCACAGCCCTTTTAAGACAAAGTAGTACTTACTTACTTTTCAAATCATCCTAAGTTGTTGAAGGTATCAATAACAAAACACAACAAGTGTGTTTGCAAAACGCAGCGAGTGTGTTTGTTTATTTCTCTGAATGCATTGAGATATAAATACTTATACCATTTTTGATAAACTGACGCTGATAAGTTGCTAGCTGCTTTCTTGATTAAAAGGACGATCCAGAAGATGGCGGCTGAATGCAATATTGAGAATGTCTCGTCTGCAATGAGAGATTATGTAATTTATTCAGTCAGTCATCAACACTAAATTACCTATACCTGAAACACTCAAAAATTATAATCAGTATACCAGTTTAAATCAACAAAATGTTTTAAAATTTTAAACTTTATTGCATGTAATTTTAATTGTAATTGAAACTTCAAACAGAGGATATTTTAAAGAAATATATTAAAGAAAACTACATAAACAACAATTAAATCATAATGTTAAAAGTAAATTAACAAAATACTATGTCATATTATTGAAACTGCTTTGAAACGACTCAAACCGAAGGGTTTGAAATTTATATAAGGCAAAACTGACGCAACTTACAAACAAAAAATAGTCGCTCAAATTGATTGAGGAAAGAAAGAGGTAACATGGCCTAAAAAATAAAAAATAACCTTTACCTTTTTCTGACGTCAAATGATTTAACTTCCTGTGCTACAAAAATGCGTTCGTAAAAATTAAAAATGAAACTGTGTCTATTACTAAACAAGCTACCAACCTCTTTTCTTATCAAGTAGTCCCGATTCATCATCTCTAAATAACATTGTGCTTTTGTTATTGAAGTTATGAAACTCAGCATTTTCTACCGGCCTTCATCAGATTTCGTGCAAAATTTGCCTGTGAAGTTAGAAAATCTAGTAATGGGAATTTCCGCCCTCCAAAATTGAATCAGTTGCCCTGAAAACTGCGGCGTCCTAGATATAAACCTCTTTGGCCTGTCGATTTATTACTTTACTAGTTGGTTTGATATTTACTTTTAATAACTTGGGCTATTTTATGGTAAAGGATCTTCTTTTCTTAGAGATAATAATGTTCTGTGGTTATCCAAATAATTCAGACTATTTGGTGTTATTCCACCGCAAGAAACGTAGTTATGTCCACCACGCTGCTTCAGTGCGGGTTGGCAGGCTTCATTCACCTTAAGTCCTATTAGTGGAAGCAAGTTATATGACGATGTTTTACTTCACTGGCAAAATAAGTGATATTTATGACTTACTATATTATTTGCCATATGAATTTGAAAATTTAAAGAGGTGCGTACATTGAATTTGATATAGGCACATGCATTGTCCTGTGAGCTACTCGAAACTGATGTAGTTAGCTAAGTACTTGTGAGAAAAAATGCATTCAAATGTGAAATTAACGAAGGGATAGCCTTCGTTAATTTCACATTTGAATGCATTTTTTCTCACAAGTACTTAGCTAACTACATCAGTTTCGAGTAGCTCAGCTTGTTTGTATTTGGAAACAACCATAAACAAAGCGACATTTTATCGTTCTCACATTTGTGTTCTCAATTTAAAATCCGTTCGGGGAACACGAAAAGATAACAAAAATTTCCGTGCCAATTCCGCGGAAGGACACGCGACACGATGTTTGAATTCAGAACGGTTTCGGCGAACTACAACGTTTGCTTTTGCTGTTTGTAAAATTTTATTTACTCTACTTTGATGCTTATTATTTGGAAAATAAGGTTGAATAGATTGACCTTTGTACGCATTAATAAGTTTGTCTTCTTTTGATTGCCGATTATTGTAATGATCTAGGGATTGCATTCCGTTTTATTGTTTCCGTTGTAGACTATTTGGAAATGAATTAATTCTTGACCGAATTATTGAACAGTCGGTCAAGTTTGAAGTAAATTACGAGTTATTACAGTTAAATTACCGGCAGTTTAATTAACGGAATGAAGCTTTTACACTGAACTAAGTATTTTCTTGATTATTATTGATTGTATAGTTACAATAGCAACTTCTCTAAGTATCTATAATTTGTTATAGTCCTCGATTTGCTATTATTTACAAAATTATTATTTTAACACTATTTTCACGAAGATAGAGGGCTCCCTTTCGTACTTTTATTCCTCTTATTATGATTATATAGGCATTCTTCCACTACTGGGCACGGGTCTCCTCTCAGGATGAGAGGGTTTAAGCTGTAGTCATCACGCTGGCCTAATGCGGGTTGGACTTCACACGTCGCCACCGTTGAGAAAATCCCTGAGGCATGCATGTTTCACCATGATGTTTTCCTTCACCATTTTACGCTCGTGATAAGTCTGAGGTACGTGCCTTGGATTTGAACTAGAGACCTTTGTTTCCACTGTCCAATGGTATATCATTAGACTATCACTCCTTTTTCATCATCATCATCTTACCAGCCGAAAGTCGTCCACTGATGTACAAAAACCTTCCCCTAAAACACTTCCACAGGGACCGGTTATATGAAGCCTGCATCCAACGACTCCTAGAGACCTTCACCAGATTGCCCGTCCATCACTTTTTTTTTCCGGTGCGTAGTCTCCTCTCGAGAACCTTTGCCCCAACGGCCATCAGTTCTACGAGCTATGTGCACCGCCCACTGCCACTTAAGCTTACTATTCCTTCTTAAGACAATATAACCCTAAATCTTCATCATGGAGAACTCCGAAGCTATAGAAAAAAAATATCTTAATAAATAAATCTAATCGTGTAAATATAGTACAGCATAGTTGCACAATTAGCATTTCCACTGTTATTAGAAATCTGTGTGATTTCGCGACTGGTCGCTGCTGCCTACAAGTTTCTGAACGAGCTTTTGCTAACGGATATGAACTTTTCCGGCCAGTATTGCAGCTAAGATGCCATTTGAATTTGGAACTAAACGATCTCCTGCAATGATGTTCATCTAGGACAAATATGTTGGTCCCTATTGGTCAAATAAAAGGGTTATTATGTTGTAGTATTAAGGTTTATTATGGCATGCGGGAGGTTTCTCAAAAGATAGCACGTCTGTTCGTTACTCTGGTTTATCTAGAACTGTTTGAATACTTAAAAACCACAGACAAAGTAGACTGCAATATAAAACCATAATCATAGTTATTGCTATACTTGAACCGCTTACGTTGTGTTTCGCCGAGTGAGTGAAATTACCGGAGGCCCGATCCCCTTTTAAAAGGCTGGCAACGCACTTGTAACTTCTCTGGTGTTGCGGGTGTCCATGGGCGGCGGTAATCGCTTACCATCCGGCGATCCGCCAGGTCGTTTGCCCCCCTATCCCATAAAAAAAAACCACTCCGTAGGTAGACAATTCTTTTTAAAGCTTAAGTACTAGCAATGTGGGTCGCACATTTTTTTTTATTGATTAGCTCGGGAAACGAGCAGACGAGCCACCTGATGGTAAGTAGTTATCGTCGCCCATGGACACCCGCAACAACAGAGGAGTTGCTGATGCGTTGCCTAGTTTTAAGAGCCCCTACGGACTGCAGACTGACAGAGCCGCCGCAACAGAGAGGGAACTGGCTCTTACGCGCAAAAGTAAGAACACACACAAAAGTGCTTTACGACAGACTCCGACGTAAGGATGGTCGCCAGCCAGTCAAACCCCGAGAGGTATCACCGAGCAAAACTGCTAGAATTCTTGTTAATCCCTCGTGCTAAGCTAAATGCTTGTGTTACGAGTGGGTTCAGGTCGGTAATGCAATGAGTGGGTTTCGAACCGGCAACCACATGATCGCAAGTCCGACGCCCTAGCCATTAGGCTACTGCCGCTTATTTGAAATGGTGTTTATTCTCGACGCTTTAGACACAAATCCATTATCAAAATTATTTTTTTGTCGACAAAGCCAGATGTTAGTATGCTACGCTTATGTGTGAAATGAAAAAGCGTGAAGTGCTGTATTCGACTCGCAGTTCGAGGAAAGTAATATTGGGTGTTTTAGAAATTATCATATCAGTTCATATATATCATATCATATCATATCAGTATCATAGCAGTTTGGAATTTGGATTTGTGCCCGGTTAACGGCAATAAACCCGTCCCGTGTTATCTGGTACCTAATTATCTAAAAAATAATAAATAGAGGAACTGTAGGAATACATAAGTATAACCCTGACTAATCCTAAATCAAGTCTTAAGAACAGTGACAGCCTAGTGGTAGGCCCCAACTGCCAAGTCAGAGGTGTCGAGTTCGAATCCAAGGCACGCACCTCTGACTTTTCGAAGTCATGTGCGTATTAATAGTTAATTATCACGCGCTTTGAGACATTTTCTCGACGGCGTGTGAAGTCTGCCAACCCGCACAAGGCCAGCGTGGCGGACTATAGCCTAATCCCTCTCATTTGAGAGGAGACCCGTGCAGTGGGACAGTATAATGGGTTGGTTATGTAATCCTACGTCACCGGAAAACGATGTATAGACTGGGAGTCTTTGGGTAGAAACTGCATATAACCGATCCTTGTGGAAGTCTTTGGGGGAGGCCTTTGTTCAGCAGTGGACGTCTTTTGGCTGATATTATGACTAATCACTTACGCGAATATTAGACATTGAAATAAAACTACTATTTACGGATTTTATCGCGTTGTATTAAAAGAGAAGATGGCTGGGGCTTACCACCTGCTTGGAACCCCATTATAGATTCCATTAAATCAAAATCCAAGCCCAAAACTGCAAGAACCGAAGGATATGGCGGGCTTGTTCTGCGTGAATAGGATCGCAAATAATAACAAAAATGTAAGGTAGCTGTTAGTAATTGCAACAATAAGACGTCCAACAACTTAGTCTACCCGTGACGATGGATGCTGTAAAGGATCCGAAACGTCGGGAATTAAATAATATTAATGCAATGCGATAAAATCCGTAAAAAGTAGTTTTATTTCAATGATGACTAATCCTTTGGAAAACACAAGCGTGGTGATCGTACGTTGTAAGTTTTTTTTTATACCGCTCTACAAAGTTATGACATAACAGGCTGCGAACGCAGTATTAAAATAAATGAGCTGTCACATCCCTAGTACAGACAAATCCACAATTGTTAAGAGAATTATAAAATAAATGTCGCATTGAGCGCGCTGTCGGCTTTAGCCGTCGTTAGGAAATTAAAGTTCCGACTCGCGTAACGTTTCGATACTAACTTGGACGAAGCGTAAATATGTAAGTATTGTTTAATTTAAATGAGAACCGCTTTGTTTGTGACTGTACGGGTGTTTGTAATGTGGATAAGGCTGTACAAGGTTTAGGCAGGAAAATGTAAAGTGCACTTTGTCGGTTTTATAATATTTTCCAAAACTTATGTTTCTCCGAAGTTTAATGTGTAGATAATTATAGTGGATAGTTAACCATTAAGTGTCCGTGAACGTGTGCGAGTGTGCACCTACTTTGTGTTCACTCCTAAACTCCATCGAAGCTATAGTGAAGTTTCCACTGTTTTACTGGGGATTATTCTGTATACTTCACACTGGCAAATACACAAAAAGTGTTGTTTTAAAAAAGGCCGTACAAAAATATTTACAGAAGCTGTTCCCTCGCTCACAATAACTAACAGAACTACATATGCTAATCTCCGCCCCTCTCTAATATTAGATATCCAACCACTTCCCATCACTTCGTTGTAGCGTTGGTTGTCTATAAATCAAGGGTCAGCGGTGAAGGAAAATAAAAAAAATAAAGGCAAATAAAAAAAAATCGTATCATTTACGTGTACGTGTTAAATGTTACATGTGATTCTTTAGGGGCACCAACGGGAGCCTAAAAATATTTAGGCATAGGGAGGTTGGCTAGGGTTTTCGGTAGCCGGTAATATACATTTATCGTCAATCATGGAGATGAATTAGAAGAGTCTCCAACTCACCCTTTTTCAAAACTCTTATAGTTAATCCAATTTGTATTACTTCGTAAGACGAACTATGTACCTCATAAAAAAAAAACCAAGACCCCTTCCCTCAGTCTAACCCGAACATAACCATTCAAATAGAGCGACACACGGTTCTAAAAGTTTGGCATTCGGCTTTCGGCTTTCGGCGCGCAAATCCGAGCCGAGTTGAAACTCAAATCGCACTAGTGTCGCTTGTCAGCGGCGCGGCGGCGCCACCAAAACCAGACGTAACACAACGATACCGGAAGCTGTGTACTGTCGCGGACACAAGTGTGCATGATACGATGGTTTGTAAACATTTTTAGATTTATTAATCTAAGAACCTGGTTCAGGGAAGGCGTAGGTAGGTATAGTCATGAAATCGTTGATTTTATTTACAGACAAATCCAATATAACTGATCGATCGATCGATACCTAAATATTAGCGACCCCTGTTCTTCCAGTTGCATTATTGCCAAATACCATAAAAAATAACTGATTGACCTTTCAATCGCACAAAAGTCAAGGTCGGTGCACTTTTGAAATGCTATGCTATGCAATCCACACAACTCTACAGGGCACACGTCATGTTAAAAACATGAACGTTTTAAATACACGTAGCTCATTACATAATTTTAATTTTACAATAATTTATATTTTTATACAGTTACAAGGTGTAATGTTTCCTACCAACTATCTGGTAACTTACAAACAAATTGAATTAATAATTAACATAACATACCATCACGCCTGTATTCCCCGAAGGGTTAGGCAGAGGCGTACTAATGTACACGCACAGTTCGCCGGTATGTTTAGGTCCCATGTAATAAGGGGCGAGCCTATTGTCATTAACCGGGAACAAATCCAAACTCCGAGCTGCTACTGAGAATTTCATAGAAAAACCCTCGACCTGGGGGATCGAACCCAGGATCTCTAGTCTCGCTTGGGACCACTAGACTAATGAGGCGAGCTAATTAAATAAATGATGATAAGCATTTGTGTCGCCGACTGTCCTCGGCTACGGTAGCCGCGTCGTCAGCAGAATCTGTCGAGATTACAGCCAAAACTGTACCTATCTGATACACCTGTTGAGTGCATCCAGGCAAAATACGAACCGCTTGCACAGAGCCAGATTCTGGTACAGTAACGATCGAAAATATTTGTTAATTAGTTTTCATTACGTATGTTTATTAATTACTGCCTCGTTATAAGTCCTGTGGTCTCACGCGCCCTAGGTCTCTAGGTTCTATTCCCAGGTCGAGCAGTGTTATTGGGTTTCTCTATGAAATTCTTACAAGCAGCTCGGAGATTAATATATGTGTCCGGTTAATGGCATAGGCTCGACCTTAATTACATGGGATCTAAATATATCGGCAAACTCTGTGTCCCAAGCGCGACTGCTACGCTAGAGGTCCTGGGTTCAATTCCCAGGTCGAGCAAAGTGTTAAGTACCTATTGGGTTTTTTCTATAAAATTCTCAGTAGCAGTTCGGAGTCTGGATTCGTGAACGGTTAATGGCAATAGGCTCTACTCTTATTACATAGTACTTAAATATATCGGCTAACTGTGGTTTTACATTAGTACGCCTCTGCCTAACCCTTCAGGGAATACAGGCGTGATGGTATGTGTACGTAGGCACTCGAGCAACCCTTTTTACGTCATAATTCGTCTGTGCTTTTTACGTTAGCTATTTAAATATAAGCTTACCATAATCTGATTCACGACATCGCAATATCGAATTTCTGTCCAACACATCAAGGTTAATATTAAAATAACTCCGCAGAATTATGATTATGTGCACAAACATTATTTGTGCAGCCAAAAACACGAAGGTAAGTTCACAAAAATAATGTAAAGTAGGTAAATGCTTACTTTGGTTGAGCACGCCACATCGCTATTAGGTACAAACTAAAATGTTACCGTATATCCAAATGGGTTCCGCATTTTTGAAATTGGCATAAAAAATGACATTATAAGATACCATCACGCTTCAGCGAAGGATTATGACGTAGGTCACTAACTTGTTTTTATCTCATCTAAAAGGGTCGCCCCCTAATAAGTACATGGGATATCAGCCAGGCCTATTGCAATTAACCGGGCATGGTAAACAAATACCCACTTCCCTGTTTTCCCGGTGGAATGTCGGTAATCCACAAATATAATATAATATCTTTTACGTGGGAGAGCCATATTTCGGCACGAATGGGCCGGCTCGACCGGAGTGATACCACGGCCTCACAGAAAACCGGCGTAAAACAGCGCTTACGTTGTGTTTCGCCGAGTGAGTGAGGTTACCGGAGGCCCAATCCCCTTTTAAAAGGTCGGCAACGCACTTGTGACTCTTATGGTGTTGCGGGTGTCTATGGGCGGCGGTATTCGCTTACCATCAGGCGATCCGTCTGTCGTTGGCCCTCCTATCCCATAAAAAAATATACATCTGCGGCGGCAAGCTGGCTGAAAACGTGGATAAGTACCTACTTATAGGTATTTGATCAACGCAGGATGAATGTCATATGCAACTAATATACAAAATACTGTTAAAAACAGTATTATACATTATACTTTTTACGGTTGAACCAAAATAAAATACACAAAATAAGCACACATTAAGTCAGTGCAGCGTAGTCACAAAATACTGTTTATTTTCCTTCTCAGACCTAAATAAACTTTATATCTTGTAAAAAAAGTTGTCCACCCACTATGCAACGATGATAACCGAACACAAATCAGTAGATAGTAACAATTACAAAATTGTGAGGATTAATGAAAATTGTGTCTGTATTACATGAGCGCGTTTACGGACGCAAATTTTCACATACAAAAACATACAAGCCCGAAACAACTACCTGTAGGTCATACAAATATTTGTTCAGCGCTAGGATTGAACCTACAACCTGTAGTACAGAAGAAATAACGTAAGTAATTGGTCCTAGATCATTTTATTTAATATAACATAACAATTATCACACCTGTATTTTTCTAAGGGTTAGGCAGTTTGCCATTATGTTTAGGTCGCATGTAATAGGGTGCGAGTCGATTGCCGTTAAACAAATCTAAACTGCGAGCTTCCGAAAACACGTACGAAACGCTTTAAGTCCACTTTTATATCATATGTACCGCTGGAATGTGGAATGCGCTTCCCGAGTGGGTCTTCCCCGACAGATATAATCTGGGTGTCTTTAAATCACGAGTGAAACGGTTTCTTCTAGGCAAGCGTGCTCCATCGTAGATCGCAGTATCGCTTAACATTAGGTAAACTGGCGGTCAAGCGTAAGCCTATCAAGAATAAAAAAAAAGCGCGCTCCGTCTTAGATCGCAGTATCGCTTAACATAAGATGAAGTGGCGGCCAAGCATAAGCCTATTAAGAATAAAAAAAAAATGTTTTGAGAAAAATCTACCCACTCCCTATCACTAGCATAGCAGTCGAGCTTGGCCACTAGGCTAATGAGGTCGTATTTAAAGTAAAACATTACCTACTTAAATAAAGAGCTGTATGACAAGACCGAACTATCCACACTCATCAAAGTTAGTCAAACAAACGACCAACATGAGTAAGTACGCTAGCCATCAAAACGGATCCCTAAACCCGAAAATAGAGCGAAAAAAATCAGGTTTCAATAGCGCTTCCACTTACTGCAGGCCACGAGTCCACGACATAACAGGGTTCTCGTTTTTCGTCAATACCGTGTTGTTTTTCGTCGTTGGTTTTCTCGTTTTTCTCGCGTTGGCCCGTCGGTGGCTAGCGGGCGCCAGGCCGGCGCGGCTTACAGTTTTTTTCCACGAATTTCGCCCGCTTAAAGTGGGAGTTGGTAGCGATTTACGAAATTTGTGTGTTCTGTAATTGTAGGGCGTAGAGTCTATTGTGTTTGTATTTTTAGCCAAAAAATACACTTTTTAAAACATATGTATACTTTACCTAGTGCTTCATTAGCCTGAGCGCGACTGCTACGTTAGATATCCTGGGTTCGATTCCCAGGTCACTCAGTTTTATTGGGTTTTTCTATGAAATTCTCAGTAGCAGCTCAGAGTTTGGGATTTATGCCCAAACTCTGAGCTCTTTGGGGTTGATGGCAATAGACTCACCACCTATTTATTACATGTAAATACAAACATAAGTACGCCTCTGCATATTACTATTATCAATACTTTAATTATCATTACTCTGTATATTAATATTTTTATATATATTATATTTTTTATGTGGTAATAAGTGCAAAATAGATAGTCAGTAGATCCAAAAGGTCGATGTAGGCCACACTTCGAGGATTACTGAAAGATTAATAACCTTAACCTCTTCTCAATGAATGGAGTGACGGACGTTGAATGTTGATAAGATCAGTTGACCATAAATAGGCACAGTAAACTCAATCTATCTCTACACAAGTTCCATTTTGATTTCTATGTTCGACCCTTTCTAGATAACTATAAAATAGGACGTGTTTATAAGTAAATAATAAATTGTATTTTTTGTCTTAAATTCATGTTCAAATGTTTTTAATTCAAATAAACTTGTATTAAACGTTACTAAAACAGTAAAAAATGTGTCT
Organism: Acronicta aceris; assembly: GCA_910591435.1. NCBI lineage: Eukaryota > Metazoa > Arthropoda > Insecta > Lepidoptera > Noctuidae > Acronicta > Acronicta aceris. The sequence continues at coordinate 9,150,384 of OU342780.1, read as the reverse complement.
GTACATTGAATATATTTACAAAAATAAAAAATGTTGGGCGATGAAGCCGTAGTAATAGAGTAAGAAATAAAAACAAATCTGTCTGTTTGGCTGTTTGTACACGCTAATCTTCGAAAATCCTGGACGAATTCGTAAACAGTAAAAAAATGAATCTGTACATTGAATACATTTACAAAAAAAAAATGGGCAATGGAAACATAGTAATAGAGTAAGTATAAAAAAATTCTGTCTGTTTCTACACGCTAATTATGCGGATATACTAGACGGGAACTTTATAAAGAGCTGCTATTTACTAATTTGCAGTAAATCACAGCAGTTTGTACATCTATGTATTATTTGCAAAAGAAGTATAAAGTAACTATTCCACGCGGACAAAGTCGCAGGCAAAACTAGTTACTAATAAGTCTAAAAAAAGAAATATGGAGAAGAATTCTTGCCGTCTTAAGAATTTTAAATAAAACAATTTACGGATTCTATCGCATTACATTTATGGTATCAAATCCTGACGTTTCGGACCCTATTTTATTTAGAAAAAAAAAATGATTTTTCAAAATTCGACTCAACGGATTTCGCGGCTAGCTGTCGTGATCCATTTCGGCTAACTAGTTATTACGGCGACTAGATATACTAGTCAAGGCTTGTCCAACACTGGCGTGACGCGACAACGCGACATTCGGGGAAATAGTTTTTTTTTTGTTGTGGCTAAATGACAAAGGAAATTAAGTTACGTCATGCGGACAGCGCTTTTTACAGTGAGCCGATGAAAATATTCCAAAAAGATCCTAGTACCTAGGATCTGCCTGACTGGACTGCCACTAGTAGTGGTCTCAGGTGTGACTGTTATATATCAGGTCGTGGGTTCGACTTCCATGTCGAGCAGTGTTATTGGATTTTTCTGTGAATTTCTACGTAACAGCTCAGTGTTTGGGTTTGTAACTGGCTCGCCCCTTATTATGGGACTTAAACATACTGGTGCACTGTGGGTAGACATCTGTCTATCCCTTTGGAGAATACAAGCGCGATGGTTTTTTATGGGATAGGAGGGCAAACGAGCAGACGGATCGCCTGATGGTAAGCGATTACCGCAGCCCATAGACACCCGCAACAGAGGAGTCACAAGTGCGTTGCCGACCTTTTAAAAGGGGATTGAGCCTCCGGTAACTCACTCACTCACTCGACGAAACACAACGTAAGCGTTGTTTAACGCCGGTTTTCTGTGAGGCCGTGGTATCACTCTGGTCAAGCCGGCCCATTCGTGCCGAAGCATGGCTGTCCCACGTTAAAATGTTATGTTATGGTATGTTATGTTTAATGCCCTGAACGCGATAATTAATACATCATCAACCCTCAATTTGATAACAATTCTGTCTACGTACCCCCATTCTTTATCCACCTCTCGTTCACATTTTTTCCTACCATTTTGGTAAAATAGAGTGTTTAAGTCCCGAAGCTGACTGTAAAATTGCACTATCCGTAATTATCCTGAAATTTTCAGCTGAAATACGGCGCTGAAATGGGCTCCGGTCGCAGTTACGTAGTTTAGTTGTACTTAGCTACGTTTTTGTGAATGTTATTGTGTAAATTGCATGTCCATAACAATGACAGATCGTCAAATAACGGTGATCGACCCAGCTTAAGCTTACTACGGTCTATCGGTATATCGGTATCCAACCAGAAGACGCAGGTTCGAATCCTGCCCGCGATTGAATTTTTCCTTTACTAAAAAAATAACTTAATAATCTTAGCATGGAAAATGCAAAAAAATCACAAAAAGATAGTTACTACGGTCTTTTATAGGTACGGTTTTTTATCAATTCGTGGGTTAATTAACCCACGAATTTATCCCCATATGTTCTGCTATTTTTCTCGCGAACAGAGAAAACAAATGATTGTAAGTGCTAAGGGTTACCATACTTCATGTAGTAACTATCTGCGTAATGGATTAAGGGCATTACATCGCTCAAATCCAAAAATCACCCTATCTTTAAAGAAGTTTCTAGTGGAATCCTTATGTGCGTTTGCCATATAAAAAAATATATGTTATACTTAAGGTCATCACAAACAAATTGTATTGTTTAATTTTTTTATAAATTTGCCCCAAGTTTGGATAATAATTAAAGTAAATAGGCCTTTTGTAACCTAATTTGTATTTTTTCTCTATAACGGCTTAATCATAAGTCATGAATTTATACCAAAAAAATTGTAATGACGTAATTAACAATTTTTATTGTTTTTATTTTCTTATTTCTTTGAATATTTTGAAATAATAAAGAAATACCCGAAACCTCACTAGCACCCCGCGTGAAGCACCCCCACAATGCCTGTGATTGGGCAATGTAATACCCTTAATAGTGAGCACCGCGCGAATATTTTGATACTTGCTTGAAATTATATTTATTTGTGTTCTGTGCATTTTGTTTTAATTAAAAACCGTTGTTAATTCATGATTCACTGAAGGCAATAACTTAGTTTGCACTATCTAAGATAACAATTAAGATTATTTTTTGTACAATTATTTTTTAGAATTTGACTAAATTGTGTTTCAATTACGATTTATTTCGGTATTACGTTTATAAGAGAAATTCGGTCCGCCGGACCCTTAAGTGGATAAATTAATGGTTTGTAACTTTGGAGTGAGTCTTCAACCTAAAACATACCAGGGACTCTTGGACATTAATATACCTCTGCCCAACCTTCTAGGGTTACTAATCCTCCCATTTCGATATGTTGCATGTTTTTAAAATCACTCCGTATATTATGGCCTCTACTGTCAATGAGCGTAGAATTATAAATTAGTACTTACGTATCACCTGGTTACTTTCCCTCACAAATTGCCAGCTTGTTTAAATCGATTACTATGGGAAATTGTAACTGAAGTTCTTCATAATAAAGTTATTATGCACTTATTGTTACCGTTTTAATAACTAAAAAAAATAAGAGGTTATGAAATATTTGTTTATCTATAGTAATAGATATTATAAAGCTGAAGAGTTTGTTTGTTTGTTTGAACGCGCTAATATCAGGAACTACTGGTTCGAATTGAAAAAATATTTTTGTGTTGGATAGTCCATTTATCGAGAAAGGTTATAGGCTATATTAAATCACGCTAAGCCTCTTAGGAACGGAGCAGCGCGGGTGAAACCGCAGGCGGGTCGCTAGTATTGATATATTTTTGAGCATAACTTGTAATAACATAATACCTATACAAACTATGTTCCCAGGTAGCGGTGTACCAATGTACACTGGACACAAATCCAAACTCCGAGCTGCTACTGTAATTCCATATAAAAACCCACACACACTTTGCTTGACCTGAGAATCAAGCCCTGGGCATGTAGATAAGTTGCAATCCGAAATTCGTATAGACAAAATACCTACCTACGAGTATATGCAGATGACAGAGAAATGACATTTCGACAAATCGAGCGTGCACTATGTCATCTCCATACATTTCAAACCAACTCCAAGAAAAAGATGGAGGTTCTTAATTCAACTGTATGTTTGACAAATGGACGAATAACACAATATCACACCAACCGATTTTGGTGATTCTCGTTTTGATCGATATCTCATACTTCAGAGGTGGTCTCATAAAAATTTGGTCAAGACCTGATCACAAAATTTACAACAAAATTACAATAACACGTAAATGATAAAATGATAACGTCGTCTAGGAATGCGATTTTACTCGCTACTAAAAATGTTGAAATAAAATAACTTATTTTTTTAGTAAAGGAAAAAAATCAATCATGCGGGCAGGATTTGAACCTGCGTCTTCTGGTTTGATATACCAGACGCTCTGACCTCTAAGCCACCGCGAACCCTACCCGCATGATTGAAATTTTGCCTTCACATTCTGAATTTACGTCATAAGGTGACGTTTGGTGAATTCTATGAGAGGCAAGTTACCTTACATCTCAACCGACACGACTTACTTTACAGTTAGTTCAGTGTCGTACGATGCCACCTTACCTTTTAACTATCTTTTTGTGATATTATTTTTTTTGCATTTTTTTTTAAAGTAAACCCGCCTTCAAAAACATAAAGGCAAACATAAAATAACAGTTTCGGAAGTCGGTGGCGAAAACAAAAGTTCAAACCAAATCGAAGGCACCGACTTCCGAAACTGTTATTGTATGGTTTTACTTTTTGTTAAAAGTTATTTTGTATCAAATTGTTGGTCGATCCGAACGATAGATTATATCTTGTCTAGGCCCCCAGGATCTATAGCGTAACAGTCACAATGGTCACCCATCCACAAACTGACCGCGGCAAACGATGCTTAACCTTGCATATCGGTTGATTAGCTTAGATATTACTAGCCACGAGCCCCTTCACTGAGGGACTTACTTATTGTTTTTAAAACGCAAAAGCTACCAAAAACACGCTGACCGCTCATTAGCTCCAAAACTGTTTGACCTAGATCTAAGACCTTGTGTCCATTCCTAGACTCAGCGATAGGGTAATATCATTTGTGACTAGTTCCAAAGAATAAAATAGAAAATAATTATTCAGTAAGTAAGTACTTACTTATGTGTTTAATTACCTTACCAAAAGTTTACACGAGTGTTTTTTTACCCGACTGCGAGAGAAGGACGTAAATTTAAGGCAATGGATCCGACTCTAAAAGTGACTGCTACACTTTAGGGCCTGGGTTCGATTCAAATTACGAGCAGTGATAGCGTTGTGATATGACCGTTAGACTGCCAAGTCAAGTCTCGAGTTCGAACCCAAGGTACGCACCTCTGACTTTTCGAAGTCATGAGCGTATTAATATTTAATTATCACGCGCTTAAACGGTGAAGGAAAACATCGTGCGGAAACCTGCATGCCTGAGAAATTTTCTCGACGGCTTGTTAAGTCTGCCAACCCGCACTAGACCAGCATGGTTGCCTATGCTTAGCCTAATCCCTCTCATTCTGAGTGGAGACATGTACCCAGCAGTGGAACAGTATAGATAATACATTGATTATGTTATGTATGTAATAGCAATATGCTGCATACAAAAACCCAATGAAGCTTTATTCAACCTGAGAATAGAAGTATGACTGCCTCATTAGTCTAGTGGTCCCAAGCGCGACTGCTACGCTAGGGGTCCTGGGTTCGATCCTCAGGTCGAGCAAAGTGTTATTGGGTTTTTCTATGAAATTCTCAGTAGCAGCTCGGAGCCTGGATTTGTGCTCGGTTAATGGCAATAGGCTCACCCCCTATTACCTACATGGGACCTAAACATACCGGCGAACTGGTGGGTGTTCATTAGTACATAATAATATACATAACCCTTCAGGGAATACAGGCAGAATGGTATATATTTTTACGTGATTATTTCGTTTCGACGTTCGATTTCTATAGTAGTTCCCCAGGGTCTGGTATACAGTGATGAAGCTACGCAGAGCTTAAACACAATAAACTCCATTACAGGACTACATCGTATCTGTGATGAAGTTCTAGTAATTCTTAGTCACCGCCGAAACTGGTTGACCTAGATCCTAGAGTATAGACCTTGTGTCCATTCCTAGACCGAGCGATAGGATTATATTTCGTACCTAGATCGAAACAACACGTGTTTGGAGCATGGTACCTATATTAATTACGTAATGTATTAGAGACTAAAATTATATATACGTTTCAGTAAAAAATCTCGTCAATTCATTAAGTGAAGCTGCTATTTTTGCGGTCAGGCTATGGATGGGTGTGTATTATTAACATCTACAACGCGACATCACTACATAGTATAAAACAAAGTCGCTGTCGCTGTCTGTCCGTCTCTATGTATGCTTAAATCTTTAAAACTACGCAACGGATTTTGATGCGGTTTTTTTTAATAGATAGAATGATTCAAGAGGAAGGTTTTAAGCTATTTAACATTACGCTACAACTCTTAGGAACGGGGCAGCGCGGGAGAAACCGCGGGCGGATCGCTAGTTAACGATATAACATTCACAACTGAGAACTAAAACCTTTGCTTAAAAATGCATATCAAGCGAAAAACTGTGATCAAAATTGTCATTTTACGCTACTTTTAGCTACAGTAACGATTTTTAAGCAGTGGTTTTAGTTATATGTTGTGAATATTGTGAATATTGTACAGTTAATGTCGCGATTACTACTGAAATGAACCTAGAACTTATTATAGACCTACGAACTGGTAAAAACCACTTGAAATTTGAATTTGGCGGGCTCAGGTGAACGATGAGCCTTAGGTTGATAGTAAAAAAACCGTTTACCGTGGGAGAGCCATGCTTCGGCACGAATGGGCCGGCTCGATGTTTCGCCGAGTGAGTGAGGATACCGGAGGCCCAATCTCCTTTTAAAAGGCCAACAACGCACTTGTGATTCTGGTGTTACAGGTGTCCACGGGCGGTAATCGCTTACCATCAGGTAATCTGTCTGCTCGTTTGCACCCTATCCCATCCCAAAAAGGTTTTTATATTGTTGACTCGGTCGTAAGATGCCTAAACAATTAGTTCACTAGTGAACCAACAAACAGAAATGTATACAAAATATAAACAAAAATCTTGTTGCGCGGGCGCATCAAATATCGCAACACTTACATAAACTAGCGTGTGAAAACACTATTAAAATAATTCGCATGCAATTAGATATTATGGTTTAAACAAATAATGTGATAAACTTCTATAACGTAACATTACGCTCGTAACCCTCAAAGGGATGTGCAGAAGTGTATTTAAAAAAAAATGTTGCCCCACGCTATGCCTTTATTTTTATATTATCTGTATACAAATACAAATTCTCAAATACAACAACACCCAGACCCAGAACAACTACCTGCAGATCATATAAGTATTTGCTCTGTGTGGGGATCGAACGCACAACACGTCGCGTAGAAACGGATCGTTTATCCGCTGAGCCAAACGTGTCGTCGATATAATAGGAAGGGCGTGGCTGAAATGCCGTTAATCGGCCACAATTCCAAATTACAAGCTGCCATTGACAATTTCGCCAATAACACTTTGCTCGACTTGGGAATGGAAGCTAAGACCTCACGCTCAGTAGCCGTCCTTGTAGCTAACAACACCATTGAAGTAGCATTTTTATTTATACAGCTATTTAAATATGTTGATCTTTGTCGCGATAGAATCCGTAAGCTTACAATGTGTCGAATATTCTCGTAAGTCTCAGAAATCAATAAGTTACTTATCTGTTTATCGTTTTGATTTCTTTACAATCTCGTAACCATGTTTGACGTGGGTGTCGATTGTGTCGAACCCAGGAAATCTAGATTAGTAATCGCGCTTGCCACCATTAAACCAATAAGGCAATTTAAAAAATATAATAACTTATTGATAATATTAAAATACATACATACATACATATTTTCACGCCTGTCTGCCATTGGGGAAGGCAGAGACTATAGATTTCCACTTGCTACGACCCTGGCACACCCCTTTCGCTTCATCCACGTTCATTAATCTCCTCATGCATGATCGTCCGTTTAAAATAAAATACTAAGTACAATAATTAATCACAAGACAAGTCTAGTAAGTACACTTTTAAATGTTAACGTTACGAATTGCATGCGCAGGCGTCTGTCAACCTGTGAAACAATTTGATGATCACGCGCAACTTTAAACCCATTTTTTGATACCTACATAGGCTCTATGAAATTGGTAAAATATTTTATTAATAATATGATTCTTATTAAAAGGCTGCCCAACTTAAATGGGACTGGGCAGGACATGTCTGTCGCATGTCCAGCGAGCTGTGGGCCCGGAAAGCTCAGGATTGGTGCCCTGAAACAGCGATACGGGGTCGCGGCAGACCACGAAGGAGATGGCGGGATGAACTGGATGTCTTCCTTGAGAATTGGAAAGAAGTAGCGCACAATCGCGACCGTTGGAAGGAATGGAGGGAGGCCTTTGCCCAGCAGTGGGGCAGCACGGGCTAATAATAATAATAATGATTCTTATGTGCGAATGTTTTTGTTTGAACTTAATTCATTAATTTTCTATGAGCAGTATTTCATTGGATCTAGAAATATATACATACCTAAGAATACATGCTATAATAACTACATGCTAGAAAAAACTAGTCCTTTCCCCTGTGAAGGGGACTTCACTCTTGTCATGATTACTTCACCTCTGCCTAACCCTTCGGGGGCAGTCGTGATGGCATTGTATTTTTTTAGGTAGTAGATACAAAGTCCAATAATTTGACTATGTCACAAAACATGTGTGTCACTGTGTCATTCTGCTAGTACCTACTAAATAATTGGTCGTGATGAATCAGCATTGTTTTGCAATTACGATACCATAGTTGCGCGATCAGCCATCGATTCTAAATGTAAGTATCATCGTAGCTTCGAAAATACTCTTTCAAAAACTTGCTTCCGTTTTTTAGTTTTTTTTTTATGGAATAGGCGGCAACCGAGCGGACGGATCGCTTGATGGTAAGCGATTACCGGCGCCCATGGACACCCGCAACACCAGTGGAGCCACAGGTGCGTTGCCAGCCGTTAGTTTGAAAGGTGACTTGATCTATAGTGTTCTTAGCTAATTTAAGTAAGTAATCTGGCCAGCCGTATCTTCTATAGGTGTGATCGATTTGAAATTTGGTATCCTGTTACTTCAATGATATTGCAAGAACATTTGACCGTGACTTGATGCTGCAGGGGTATTATAAATTTTAAGTTTATTATTATTAAAACTAACTTTACAAACGAGTGAATTTGATTCGTCCTACATTTTCTGTTTAATTCTAAATCTTTATGGCTCTGACTGACAAAACCGCACTTGTCCGCTCTATAGCAAAGTGACGTGATTCATGACATTCGCCACAATCATGACAGGCTGTAGTTCAGCGGCCCCAGCCCCAAGTCAGCCACTCGCAAGTCACAGTTCGTGGAGGCCAGAGATCTGTCTGCACTCTCCTGCGCCCGCTGCGTCTACTACGAATCGGGAGAGAGATGGACAATTTTCTCTCTCTCTTCGCCGCCGCTTTTGCAAGAATGACTTGCTCGCAATAGGTTTCCCACGTGCACTCAAGCTGTTCTCTTAGTGTAATTCTATAAAAGCATCTATCCAGCATCAAACGACCTCGAGCTGATATCATGATTAATTAATAGGAAAAAACCTGTATATTTTTAAAATGCATGCGAATTTTACCTTATATATGGACATAGCAACACAAATCCTGTCACCATCCAAATAAAGACTAATAAAGATAGAAATATGTATCTATGCATTTTGTATTTTTTGCCTGTAATGCAAACTGTTTGCTATTCGTCTAGACGAAACTGCATTTTGACAAGGTTATTTCTAAGTCACTGCATTACCTCTGAAATTATAATATAGCTAGCTATTGCTCGTGGTTTCACTTATGTCCCTAAGGCCTTTTGAAGACAAAAGGTAGTCGGTGTCCATCGCTTAGGTCTAATCTACCTCTATATATATCAAAATTTCACGAGTCTCCTCTTAGAATCAGAGGGATTAGGCTATATATAGTCCACCACGCTAGCCTAATGCGGGTTGGTAGACTTCATACGCCATCGAGAAAATCTCTCAGGCGTACAGGATGCCTCACTATGATTTTCCTTCACAGTTTCCGCACATGGCTTCGAAAAGTCAGAGGTGCGCCTTGGATTAGGTATTCACAGGATACAATTATTAAATTTCTCATACCGGTTTCTCATTTCGATCGCCATTCTTGTGACACAGCTATCAAAACATGACCTATTCTCTGCAATATCGAAGGTCAACGTGACAAAAGCATTTGTTTTTAAAAAATAGTCGCTTGAGAAACGTGATGTCTTTGTTTAGCTAGTCAAAAGTTATAGCCAGCTAAATGATATTATAATAGATGTTATTAATCCACATCCTTAGAAACATTGGTGGGGTGATGTCATTATGGTATTGTTCACCTTTTAAACTGTTGCGTCATCAGGCAACGGAATTTGAGGAAGTGAATTAAAAAAATATACTGCAATGTCAAAATAACTTTTTCAACGTCAAAGGAATGGCTCCGATATGACCCATAAAAAAACATTTGATAAAAAGTAATACATAATATACCTACCATCACGCCTGTATTCTTGGAAAGGTGAGGCAGAGGTGTACTAATGTACACCCACAGTTCGCCGGTATATTTTAGGTCCCATGTAATAGGGGGAGGGCCTATTGCCATTAACCGGGCACAATTCTCAAACTCCGATCTGTTATTGAGAATTTCATAGAAAAACCCAATAACTTTATGCTCGACCTGAGAATCGAATCCAGGATCTCTAGCGTAGCAGTCGCACTTGGGACCACTAGACTAATATGGTAGTTTTGTTTATTAAAAGTTTATACCGCCTTCAAAAACTTAAAAATACTAAAAAATATAATGTTACTTATCTACAAAGCAGTTTCGGAAGTCGGTGCCTTCGATTTGGTCGGATCTTTTGATTTCACCACCGACTTTCTTATTTCTAAATTTTGAGTGGCGAATATAATTTTATTTATGTTGACGATGTTATCGGTTATTACAACGATACGTGTAATAAAAAACAAATTTCATGTTTGTTGATCAAATTTCAATGGGATCATCCCGGGAGATCTCTTTCATATATAAAAAAGAATTATTGAAATCGGTCCACAATTGACGAAATTATCGGTAAACATACATAAAAGAAAATAAAAAATACATACAAACAGAATCTTTTCATTTAAATCGGTTAATAAACCACGCCTTTCCTGGTTTTTTTACCAGACGATTCGTGTCGTTCAGAAATATCGCTTTCTGTATCAAACCCCTGACTCAGCCGTCTGACGAGAGCCCGCTTAGATGTAAATCGAGGCTGTTGGCCTAGCCTGTTATTAAGCTATCATTGGCCGAAACGACTGTCAGCACAATGACTGCTGAATCAAATCCAACATGTTGACAACCCCGGGTGCTAAATGAGATACTTATTGATTTCTTTATCTTTGTTGACTTTCATGAAGTTCTTGGCAAGCGGGATTGCATAGTTTCTTGCCGGATTATTCTCCAGGATCAACTTTTTGGATCCGTGATCTAGATTCATAATATTTCATAAATGCTTGAAAAAGGTTATAGGTTTACTATTTAGAAATTTCACTGACTCATATTTTAACGAGAAAAAGCTTTACAAAAGTGCTCAATCGCTAATCTAAGGCACTTTAAATACCTGTATTTAAATCCTAAACAGTAACTAATTAGTAGTATAATTTGATTAGCAGCTAAGGGGGACGGGAAGCCATTTTGCATAAACAAAATCCAATATTGTGATGTGTGTGTGAGTTTGTACGTCGGTTTGTGCACGTAGTTTCAACCAAGGGTGGTGACAAGTATTCATAGTGCGGGCAGTCGGATATTAAGAAAAGAAAACTTCTTTTAAATATTGTCTATATTTTTTTGGTCTCCTACTAAGCTCCAAATATTTTTTTCTAAGGAGTCTGCATACAAATACTATTAAATATGTCAGAAATTGGGGAGTTTTAATGAAATTAACTTATAATTTCATTACTGTTCGCATACGTTTGTTTGTGTTTGTTTTTTCACCAAAGAAAAGATGGATCCGCTGTGTGAGGGATGCTATTGATTGCCGAGAGAGATGCTATAATGGAATGATAATAATCTAAATAATAATCTTAAAAAAAGAGAGATTATGAGATTACTACGATGGAAGTGAATGATGAGATGAAGGCTGTTAGAGATATATAGAAGAAAATGAAATATTGCGTGGACCCCAAGTACATAATTTGAGATAAGAACAGGAGGATGAAGATGTTACATAAATGTCGATTAAGTTAAAAGCGAACAACCAAGTTCATATGCTATAGGTACATATTAGGTTGGGGAATAAGTCATTTCGCATTTAGTATGTAAATACTTTTAATAAAAAATCTTTTGCTGTACTATTTTTATCTGGCTGATTTTGATAACATTAAAAAAGTTACATTTTAAAAAAGAAACAAATTAGTAAAAATTTGTTTCCCGCTATTTTTCATTTGTTTTTCTTTCTGTCAAAATGAGTGAATCTAATGAAGAAAATCGATATATTTTAAAGTTGTATTACAAAAAGGGGAAAAATGCAACGCAAGCCGCGAAAATAATTTGTGACGTTTATGGACCTAATGCAGTGTGTCAGCAAGAGTAGCACAAAGTTGGTATAAGCGTTTTCAATCCGAGAATTTTGATGCTAAAGATGCACCTCGCTCTGGTCGCCCTGTTACAGATAAAATTGACGCAATTTTTGAAAAAGTGGAGCAAGATCGGCATATCAGTAGTTACGACGTAGCTGAAGAACTGAGGATTGACCACAAAACAGTTTTGACCCATTTAAAAAAAGCTGGGTTTACAAAAAAGCTCGATATTTGGGTGCCACACGAGCTCACTGAAAGAAACCTAATGAACCGTGTACTCATTTGCGATTCTTTATTGAGACGTAATGAAACTGAACCGTTTTTAAAGAGATTGATAACTGGTGATGAGAAGTGGATCACTTACGACAAGAAGGTGTGAAAAAGGTCATGGTCAAAGGTCGGTCAGGCTTCACAGACTGTGGCAAAACCCGGGTTAACTCGCAATAAGGTGATGTTGTGTGTATGGTGGGATTGGAAGGGCACTGTTCATTATGAGCTTTTACCGCCAGGCAGAATCATCGATTCGGATCTTTACTGCCAATAACTGATGAGATTAAAGCAAGAAATTGGGAGAAAGTGGCCGGAATTGATCAATAGAAAGGGTGAGGTCTTTCATCACGATAACGCTAGATCACACACATCGTTGGCCACTCAGCAAAAATTAAGAGAGTTTGGCTGGGAGGTATTAATGCATCCGCCATATAGCCCTGACCTTGCACCTTCAGATTTCCACCTGTTTCGATCTCTTCAGAATTCTTTAGGCAGTGTCAGGTTAACATCAAGAGAGGACTGCCAAAACTACTTGTCACGTTTTTTTGATCAGAAGTCACAAAATTTCTACAACAATGGGATCATGTCACTACCCACAAGATGGTAAAAAGTCGTTGAGCAAAATGGTACATATATATTATAATTAAATGTAAATTAACTTTGAAAAAAATAATGTCTTGAGTTTTCATATTAAATGCGAAGAAACTTTTTCCCCCACCTATTATTTATAGATTCACCACACTTTTATAATTATAATCGTACTTGAGGAAATCAAAAACATGTCCGAGCACCTAAAACAAACAATATTGATTGATTATGATTGCATGATTCTAATTTCTTCGAATCAGTAGATTTTTTGGAATCAAATCTCGGTAAAATTCGACTCTGCCTCAATTCTTAATTCTTCTATTTTCAATAACAAAAATATTTCATCATCTTATACAAAGCTGAAACTCGGCATTATTCTCGAAACATTTCGTTTGTTCGGAGTTCTTGACTATAGCTTGTGCCCCGCAGTAGATTCATACTTGTTGATTCTGACGGGCTTCGCAAACGCGCAGCACATGTAACACATATTCCTGTTTGCCAACACATAATATTTTTGATTTAAATGCACGTGTAAACTGATTTGAGTACATAAAATCTTGAGATATAGCACATGCCATCACGCATGTAATCCCCGAAGAGTTTGACAGATGTACATCTACAGGTCCACATTATGGTCTTAATCCTAATAGGGGGCGACCCTATTGCAAGTAACCGCGCATACATTTAAACCAACCCAGCTTGGTTTTACTGAGTAACACCTAATAACATTTTGCTTTGGGTCTTAAGCTCGGGATACCCTTGACTAATGACGTAGGAAAGATATCAAATATGATAGAAAATGGCTTTCCTGATTGATTAAAAGTGGATATAGAAAATATACATACTAATATTATTAAACGGTGAAGGAAAACATCGTGAGGAAACCTGCATACCGCACTAGACCAGCGTGGTGGACTATAAGAGGAGACCCGTGCCCAGCAGTGGGAAAGTATAATGGATTGATTTTGATTTTATAACTCTGTCTGCCACTTAGTCTTGCAAATCATTTGAGCTATGGCGACAACTTTGTTTTTTTTACGGATCGCCTCGAGTAAAGAAATGTCAAACATAGCTCTCTCCATAGCAGGTATCCTGTCATAATGTTTGACAGTTTTGTCTGCCAAATTGGTCAGTTCTTGGGGGACCAGCATTCTGATACCACTCAAATAGCACTCGAACTGAGCCCCGAATAATATTTTGTTGTGTCAAAATTGTCATACAATAAAGCAGAATTGACTGCCTTATTAGTCTAGTGGTCCCAAGCGCGACTGCTACACTAGAGGTCCTGGGTTCGATCCCCAGGTCGAGCAAAGTGTTATTGGGTTTTTCTATGAAATTCTCAGTAGCAGCTCGGAGTCTGGAGTTGTGCCCGGTGAATGGCTATAGGCTCGCCCCCTATAACATGGGACCTAAACATACCGGCGAACTGTGGGTGTACATTAAGGACGCCTCTGCCTAACCCTTCGGGGAATACAGGCGTGGTGGTGGTATGAAGTCAGAATTATTGTTTTTTTACCAGTCCGTCTACAAAATCAGTACGGGCTATTTGACTACCATTATGATAAAATTAAAAATACCACGCTGGTACTAAAGCTTAACATTACAACAACACAATCTTGTAAAACAAAACACAATCCAACAAAGACACACAACGTCGCGGTGTCCGATTTTGAACCGTCTGTCCGACATTCGTCCGATCTGTTTCACTCACTTAGCGCCACCCCCACCCCCTATTGATTTTATTCGCCCCATTTTCAGCGACACACCACCCACCCTTTTTAAACGTCGCCTGCTAGACAATGGGGAACGAAATTTCAAATTTTCTCAATCTTTTGATTTGGTTGTTGAGTTTTTTTTAATTCCCGTGGTCTTGTGGGTGTAATTATGTTATTAAAGCCTTATAAAATCTATTTATATTCTCATTGCTGGGGATGGCTCATCTGCCAAAATGAGGGGGACTAGGCTAGGATATGATAGGATAGAAAACTATTACCATTTTGACACTTTTCAATCATAAATCGACCAATATTACCTAAGTTTATTATCACAAATTTTCACAAACTTGGAGCAACCTAGGTCATAAAAATATTTACTTTCCGATGTAATCGAACCCACAGCCTGTGCAGAAGATGAACTCCTACACCAAAAGTATTGCTAGACTACATACCATCATGTCTATATTCCCCGAAAGGTTAGGCAGAAGCGTACTAATGTACACCCACATCTCGCCGGTATGTTTAAGTCCTATGTAATAAGGGTCGAGCCTATTGCCATAAACCGGGCACAAAGCCAGAGTCCGAAATGCTACTGAGAATTTCATAGTAAAATCCAATAGGTACTTAACACTTTGCTCGACCTCGGAATCGAACGCAGGACCTCTAGCGTAGCCGTCGCGCTTGGGACACATACGCGATACGATAGAAAATCCCACAGTTTGCTCGACCTGGGATACGAACCTAGGACCTCTAGCGTAGCAGTCGCACTCACGCACCACTAGGCTAACGAGGCAGGTAGCCATCCAAATTTAATAATGATTTTTTTAGAGTAACTCATTAAGTTCAAATATTTTGTAATAAAGTTAATCTACCCTTGCAAAGTGAAAACTAATTTTCCACTGCTTTTGAGATAGGCATCTCGCAAGAGACGAGGAAATATCTGACTTGCTAGAGTTGCTAGGTGGTAAAACCTCTTGGGATTGGATCTCCTTAATGTTGTAATCTGTCGAAAAACGCCTTGGTGTGTATTTCTTTTGCTCGTGGGAGCCAGTTCACCCCTCTCGATCGCTACGACTCCAGCAGTCTACAGTCCTCTGGTGTTGCAGGGGCAGGTCACTCGTCTGCACGTTAGCCGAAATACTTAATAAAACGAATTAAATTTATTTTTTACGTGGGAGAGCCATGCTTCGGCACGAATGGGCCAGCTCGACCGGAGTGATACCACGGCCTCACAGAAAACCGGCGTTAAACAACGCTTACGTTGTGTTTCGCCGAGTGGGTGAGGTTACCGGAGGCCCAATCCCCTTTTAAAAGGTCGGCAACGCACTCGTGACTCCTCTGGTGTTGCGGGTGTCCATGGGCGGCGGTAATCGCTTACCATCAGGCGATCCGTCTACTCGTTTGCCCTCCTATCCCATAAAAAAAAATATTATTACAACACGATGTCGTCTATCGGAGATGTCGAAATTTGAATATACCTACCATATTTCTTTCCGGACGTAGATTGGAAAAAAACGGAGCGATAAACTCCCCAGCAACACATTTCACAGAACACAATCGGTTCTAAACAGAGTTGAAGTTGAAACGAAGTCGAAACGAAGTCGCAAACAATGTTGAGTCCATTTACCCCTACCCGATATATAGATCTCGGCATAGTCTTTAGGCGAGCGTCGTTGCCTCGGTCTGGATCGAACAAAATCAATACAATACGAGTGTTTTTAACGTGTACGTTCAACTGCACGTATATATATGTAGCTGCGAGGCGCAACAGTTAGTGTACACCTACAGGAGAGTGTGGATCTCGGTGAGATTTGAGCGCAGTTGGTTTTTAATCCACTTACGGCTGTTTAGTTTTCTAGATTATATTAGCTATAGGTGCCACGAACACCCGCCGTTATTAGGTAATGTTCTTTTTTCGTTTTGCCCGGCTCCTAATGGTCGTAGCGTAAAGTGAAGTAGCATATTCCTAACAATTGGCCTATCAAAAAACAAACAAACTACATACATACACTCACGCCTTTCCCCCACAGGGGTAAGCATAAACTATAGACCGCCACTTGCTACGATTCCTGCATACTTCTTTTGCTTCTTCCACATTCATACATCTTCTCATACATACACGCCGGTTGCGAGTGCTACGCACCTGACAAACAAACAAACTATTCAACTTTATTATATTACCTACAGTATCGATAACATAACATACCATCACGCCTATATTCCTCGAAGGGTTAGACAGCGGTATACTTATGTTCGCCCATAATTCGCCGGTATGTTTAGGTCCCAAACAGAGGGCGCGCAAATTATTTTTTAGTTACAATAACTTTATTCGACCTGGAAATCGATCAGGACTTTTAGCATAACAGTCAAATATTGTTTTTTTTTTTGTACCACAAAGGTGGCAAACCAGCATACGGCCCGCCTGATGGTAAGCGGTTACCGTAATTTAAGGACGCTTGCAACACCAGGGGTATAACTCGCGCGTTGCCGACGCTGTTCACACCCTTTTTGAAGAACCCCATGCTGTAGTCCTTAGGGAAACCTTCAGCGGGGAGTGGATTCCACAATCTGAGTGTGCACTAAAGAGTAAATGAATTTCCAGAAACATTTCCTACCTAATTCTACGTACTAAATGCACTTTACAAAACGTGTTTCACGCTCAAAACTGCGCGCACGCCTCGTCATTGAAATTTACTTAGACCTAGTTTTACCCTATTACCATTTCTCCAATGTCTGCCCCCAAGGTTACCCTGTTTGTTTCACATACAATTACAATCTATTTCAATACTTATCACTACATAGTATAAAACAAAGTCACTTCCCGCTGTCTGTTCGTCCCTATGTACGCTTAGTTCTTTAAAACTACGGAACTTTTTTTTAATAGATAGAATGATTCAAGAGGAACGTTTTAAGCGGTTTAGCATTACGCTACGACTCTTAGGAATGGGGCAACGCGGGTAAAACTGCGGGCAGGTCGCTAGTATCCTTATATACATATTATAACGGTTTTTCTTCACAACAAGAGATTCTGGGTTTTTTTATGGGCTAAGTTAGCAAACGAGCTGACGAGCCACCTTGTGGTAAGTAGTCATCTTCGCCCATGGACACCTGCAACATCAGAGGAGTTGCTAATCGTTGCCGATCCTAAAGAGCCCCTACGGACTGCAGACTGCCAGAGCCGCAGTAACCGAGAACAACTGGCTCTTACGTGCAAAAGTCGGAACACACACCAAGGTACTTTACGACATACTCTGACGTAAGGGTGGTCGGCAGCCAGTCAGACCCCAAGAGGTCCTACCACCTAACAAAACTAATACAACTTTTTTTAAAAAAAAGCTTACTACCAAAATGCTATGCAAAATATTCTGTCGCTAAGCAAGAATGTGGAAGGATGATGTAGCTATGAATATCTGACTTGCTCAGTGGTAGGTCTTCTTGAAGTCTGACTGGCTGGCGAACGGATGACTGGTGACGTTTCACCTTTTGCATGTAAGAGCCAGTTCCCCTTGGTTACTGCGGCTCTGGCAGTCTGCAGTCTGTAAGGGCTCTTAAGGCTCGGCAAAGCATCACCAACTCCTCTTGTGTTGCAGGTGTCCATGGGCGACGAAGACTCGTCAGCTCGTTTGCCGACTTAATCCATAAAAAATACAAGTTTCTACAACATAAATTCTATAAACACTATCGGTATGCAAAATTGCTTTATCAATTCACCACTTGGCCCTATTCCCATGATTGGCGACTAATAAAAAGTAAATGAGCGATCGATTATCGAATTATGTTAGAATTTTATACCGTACGATCTTTATACAAATGACGCAACAGAAATCGTGTTTAAAAATGTTAGGCAAGAAAATGCAATTTCGATACATACTAAGTATATTGAGTCATCTAACAAAAGGTATACGTCGTGTAGCTATAAAATGCTTTGTCCTGAATGACTGACTGACGGATCAACCTACAGCCTAAACCGCTGATCGTAGAGACCTGAAACTTGGAGGGTGTTCTTTGTATGACGTACGCATTCAGAATTTTTGGAAATTCAACCATGATCTATCATTAGGAGGCAGGAGAGGCACGGAGAGATTTCCGTTCCTCAGAATGCGTGCCTCAAGAATGATCACTAATTGACCACAAACACAACAATTCAACAATAATAATAGGTATACCCAATTATCAAGCGATATTGCAGTTGCAGCGGTTAAAAGGACTTCATTAGAATTTAATAGTAACAAATTATTAAATCTTTTCCTTCACCGTTTAAGCGCGTGATAATTAACTATTTAATACGCACATGACTTCGAAAAGTCAGAGTTGACTTGGCAATCCAACGGTCATACCACTAGGCTATCACTGCTTTTATGCTTGAGAGATTTTTTCGATGGCGTATGAAGTCTGCCAACCCGCACTAGGCCAGCGTGGTGGACTATAGCCTAATCCCTCTCATTCTGAGAGGAGACCCGTGCCCAGCAGTGGGACAGTATAATGGGTTCATTATGTTATGTATAAATTATTAAATATAGAGTAATAAAAATTCTGCAGACTGCAAATTATTGACATACGGTAAACTAGATCAATAAAATTCATAACATTTGAAACATACGATGTCGAATTCTTAGTTAGAAATATGTAGGTCTTATGTAAATATCGCACATAAATATTATTGGATTATAACATTTATTGAGGTACACTAATAACGGCCAAAATTAATAATAACCTTTCTCTGGATATTTTTCCCTACTGGAGATCGAAATTTGACATAAGATTCATAGAAGTAATGTCAAATTTTAATCACGAGTAGCGAAATCCAGAGATAGCTCATTAATTTTGAACGTAAGATGACATACAAGCCGCTTGATGGTAAGCGACAACCATAGCCTATTGAATACAAGCCAAAAATTACCATAATCTCAAAAGGATTCATTTGTTTTTAAAGTTGCTGATTTGCCTTTTCTCAAAAGGACTATAGAAGCCACTAGGCCATTTACGTACTAAACCCGCGAGCAGTAAGTGAATAGATCCATATAATTATGTATTTCACAGAATTGAAGCTATTGTAACCATAATTGTAATTCTATAATTTGATTCATGGGTAATAAGCAACCGATCACCGGTATTCCTATCCAAGAAATTGAATGAAATGAGTCCAATTGAAAAAAATAAACGTAAAAATAACTACAAGAAGTTAAACGAAAATGACCAGCGAAGCTACTTACATAATATTATAGTAATTTATAGGTAATTTTCATGATGACAAAGCAAATCAACGGTTCTATTACTGTCCATTTTAACCTTTTTCTAACGGAACTTTTATGGGAATGGAACCATATGTGAAATGCAGTAAATTGCTGTCTTGTCCGACTAAAGTTTTTAATTATTAAAACTGACCTGTGTTTTGTATTCCTGGGAAGTTTTCATTGTTCTAGGTTTGAACATAATTAGTATAATTGATGCTTGTTGAAATTTTGTGTTTTTGTTCTTTTTTTAAAGTTATTTGGAATTGTTAATTTATACTAACTAATATTATAAATGGTAAAGTAACTTTGTCTTTGTATATGTTACGTTTTGATGCCAAAACCGCTTAGCCGATTACAATTAAAAATCTACAAGATGATAGATTGCATCTCGAGATAGGATTATAGTCAATAAATATTGAGTTTGAGTAAAAAAAAAAGTAGTGAATAATCCTTTTTGGTAAGTAGATATTGTCTAAATTGTAAATTTTGGTACTTGGTAGACTTTTTGGCAATTATAACAGTCTCATCGCGACTGCTATGCCAGAGGTTCTGGGTTCGATTCCCAGGCCGAGCAAAGTGTTATTGGGATTGTATATGAAATTCTCAGTAGCAGCTCACAGTTTGGAATTTGTGCCCGGTTAATGGCAATAGGCTCGCTTCCTATTAAATGGGACCTAAACATACCGGCGAACTGTGGGTGTGCATTAGTATGCCTCTGTCTGTAACCCTTCGGGGAATACAGGTGTGATGGTATGTATGTAGGTTTTAGATCTCAGTTGTGAATATTGCCTAGGCAATGTCGCTAGAACGGAGTGATACCACGGCTTCACAGAAAACCGGCGTCAAACAACGCTTACGTTGTGTTTCGCCGAGTGAGTGAGGTTACCGAAGGCCCAATCCTCTTTTAAAAGGTCGGCAACGCACTTTTGACTCCTATGGTGTTGCGGGTGTCCATGGGCGGCGGTAATCGCTTACCATCAGGTGATCCGTCTGTGCGTTTGCCCTCCTATCCCATAATAAAAAATATAAGATTTTGAAATTTTCAGGATCTGTGGGTAGTATTCGCTACTGACAATGTATGACACGAAAGAACCAGGGATTAGTAATCAACGAACATAGCAAAAACTTGCACTTTTTGCTTTACTTATAAAAAAGTGTGCGTATGTCTGTATGTATGACTTCAAAAATAATCAAGTACCAATTCTTCCTGTGCCTGTACCCGAGGTACACCACCTGTGGCTTTGTAAATTTAGTGTATTTCTATCTTCTTCACACTTCCCAAACACTCCTCTTGCCATCTCTTTCAATCCTGTTTTCACAAATAAGTTGCATCCGAAAACAAAATAGAAAACCTCTAGATAGTACAAAGGAGACTCGTCTTTATTCTGTAAGAAGGAAAGGATAGATTAGCGTGTATTTGTGTAGACTGAAAATTCTTTGTCAGGCGTACTGAAAGTTTCAGCGCTGTAGGAAATGCACCGGGCTGTATACTCTGATTGTAATATAACGCAATTTAAAATAAATAGGGATGTGCTATAGTCGAGATCTAGTGTTGAATTGTGGAAAACCAAAATCTTCAAAAATCACAACATAAATAGGTCATTCTTATATTCCAGACCAATGACATAACATAAGCCTTTCATTGATCCAAGCCAACAGTTAAAGTAATTTGTTTTTTTTTTACAATAAACCAAATTGTCTAATCTATACCTATAAGTAGATATCTATATTCAAAACTTACCTGTATAATTACATATAATATAATACTAGCAACCCGCCCGCGGTTTCACCCGCGCTGCTCCGCCCCTAAGAGGCGTAGCGTGATGTTATATAGCCTATAACCTTCCTCGATAAATGGACTATCCAATACAAAAAAAAAATTCAATTCCAACCAGTAGTTCCTGAGATTAGCGCGTTCAAACAAACAAACAAACTCTTTAGCTTTATAATATTTAGTATAGATCATTAAAAACATCGGCACATTGATGTTAGAGCTGGCTAGGTACCGTTCGGAGAAAGTATTTTTACATTGACCTCTAGTCCGCAATAACTTGATATCTGCAGCATCGTTAAAATTTAGAAAATACTCTGTGAAGCCAGTTAATGCCACTTTTAATGCACTATAACTGTTAGTAAATTAATTATGAATTTTTAGACTGATTAAGAATGTCTTATGTTTAACTAACCACCAGATCTGGTAAAATGTTACGGCAAAAAATCACTTTATATTGCCAAAAATAGTAAATAATCACCAAAATAAGTTCTAACCTAACCTAAACCTAATTTTTGGTGACCATTTATCCATTTTGGTAAGCATTTTGGTGATTAATTTACTGAATTTGGTGGTCATTATATTTATCCCCATTAAAAATGAAGGAATATGAAGCGGCGGTAGCCTAATGGCTAGGGCGTCGGACTTGCAATCATATGGTTGCCGGTTCGAAACCCATCCATTGCATTACTGACGTGAACGCACTCGTTACACAAGCATTTAGCTTAGCACCAGGGGTTAACAAGAATACTAGTAATGTGTGACCTACATACTAGTTAGCTTTTTTAAAAAAATAATAATATAGAAAGCCTTGTATTTTTTTTTTGCATAAGGACAAGCAAGAAATTTAGATCGCCCCCGCTTGTTATTCCATTCTTGCTTATGGTCGTACCTTCCTTCATTTACTTTCATACATCTTTTTATATACACGTACGGGTTGCGAATACTACGTGTCTCACGTTTTTGAAGCACCTCAAAAATAAAGGTACTGTAGGTATCCTTTTCGTTCATCATATCAGCTTATTGCCGTCCACTGCTGAACGTTGGCTTCTCCCAAAGCGCGCCAACCATCCCGGTCTTGGGCAGCTCGCATCCATCCGTTGCCAGCCACCTTCTTCAAATCGTCGGCCCGCAGCGTCGCAGCGCGTCACACACTATGCTTACCTACGCGGTCTCTACTCTAACACTTGTCTGCTCCATCGGTCGTCTGTCCGTCTGCAAACATGGCCGGCCCACTTCCACTTCAGCGTGCTTATTCTTCGCGCAATGTCGGTGCCGAGTTCTATAGCGAAGGACTTCGGTGCGAATTCTATTCACCAAAGAAACTCCAAGCAATGCTCTCTCCATCCGTTTTGTTAGTCGCTCGTTATTTATTTTTTCATTGGACATGCCAAAACTAGCTCACGATAATTTCTTTTCTATTCGTGTCAGAACAATTCTCTTAAAACATAATTATTTTATTTGTAAATATATCCCAATATTCGTCACATCCTGACATATTAATTGATAATAAATATCATTACGTTTCGCAATATCAATCTAAAGTTACTGACTATTAACGAAACTAAAATTAATGATGATGGATAATGTATTTTGTATTACTTTGTACCGAATATTTCAATGTAAATGACATACATTTATATCGATAGTGCCACATCACTAGTGCAGTAACCGGTTGCATTTCATTTGTAAACTGGTGTTGTACTGGCTTAATCTTTAAACGAGCTTGTTGCGATTCGCATTCAGAGATGGTTCTGGCCGAAATCTACTCTTATGTGCAATTTATTACAGAGAGCATAAAAAACGTATTTATTTTCAACTCCTACGACATGGACAAACGACCTAGTAAAGGTTACTGGGAGTCGCTATATGCCGGCAGCAGGCAACCAATCTTTGTGGAAGTTAAAGGGGGAGGTATTTGTTCACCAGTCGACCTCTTTTGGTTAATATGATGATGATAATTTCTGTCTACCCCTATGGGAGAAAGGCGTAAGTGTATATATGTATGATGATGATAATTTATAGTCAAAATTACGTATCGTCGCATGTGCAACGTACGTACGTTGTATTTTGCGCTACGGGTGATGCGTTCGAACAAATAGAGTCACGAATCATAAAAAATAGAGATTTTGTGCATGTGAATTTTTTGTTTATAAACGCACCGAAGATGCATGAGGAAATACCAGAGCAGGATAACGTTTTTTTTAATCTAGATAAATAACCAAATTCCGAGCTGTTACTGAGAATGTCGTATTGAAAGAGAGTGATCGGCGCCCAACACCTATACCTTCCACCACCAACATCAGGAGTTGCTGATGCTCTGCCGAGGCTTAAGAGCCCCTACGAAAAATTATCACGCGAGACGGTGAAGGAAAACATAGTGAGGAAACCTGCATGCCTGAGAGATTTTCGCGATGGCGTGTGAAGTCTGCCAACCCGCACTAGGCGAGCATGATGGACTATAGCCTAATCCCTCTCATTCTTAGAGGAGACCCGTGCCCAGCAGTGGGATAGTATAATGGGTTGATTATGATGATTATGAAGAGCCCCTACAGATTTCAAATTGCCAGAGCCGCAGCAACCGAGGGAGAACTGGTTGTCACGCGTAAAAGTCGAATAACCGATAAGAAGGTTCTTTCCAACATTGCTCAGTCAAACTCAAAGAGGTCTTAAAACCGAGCAAGTCGGATATTTGTTCGCCTCTTACGAGATGCTTATCCGAATGGCAGTGAGTAACAATACTTCTAACTCGTCCCCACACGGAGTAAACTAATAAAACAGACATATAAAATAACCTAAAATATAAAATCCCAGGTATGATTTAGGTAGGGATGGCAGATTCACTGGGCGAGTCGCAGGTTTCTAAGGGCATAGGTCATGCTTTCACTGGCAGTATGCCCGTTTGTTTGTGGACCTGTTTTGGTTATACAATATTATGCGCCCACTTTCCTGAGAAATTCTACAGTTATTTGTGAAAAAGATTCCTAAAGATCCCCTCGTTTGAGGTTAATACAGTATCGCACTGCCATTTCGATCAGCATCTTGTAAGAGGCGAGAAAATATCTGAGTTGTTCGGTGGTAAGACGTCTTAGGGTCTGGCTGACTAGCAAGCCCTTACGTCGTAGCCTTTGTGTGTGTGCAGTTGCCAGCATTTTAATTAATTTCATATCTACTTATCATATTTGAAATGAGGAATGCGCTTCCTGAGTGATTCTTTCCCGATAGATACAATCTGGTGTCTTTAAATCACGAGTGAATCGCCTATCAAAAAAAGAAAAACATACTCAAGAATTATTATTATTTATTAGATTATCCGTAATAAAGATAAAGGCCAGGAAACTTCACAAACATACAATTAATAGACACAAAAATAAAATGTATGGAACATAAATAATATCCTGGTATAGCAATCGAAACTACAACAGGCGGTGCAACAGTAGTGGCGAAGTTACAGTCATAAATAATTATATTCATTGTATTAAGCGTGAAAATTAAATGGGTAATATTTACCTTAAGTACGTAATAAAGAAACAATATAAATATACTCGCTTACAACATTATAACTAACATCTCATAAAACGTAAAATTACTATTCAAACACAAGTAGGTACTTAGCTAACAATTTTCTAACGAACATAACATCAAAACTCATTTAGTGCAGCTTTTTATCAATTCGAGTTATCTCGGCAGTGTAGCGATAAAACGAGATATCCAAAACAAAATGGCCGAACCGTTATCTATCATAGCAACAATCATTGGCCTAGACGATTTACTAGGAAGCTACGCGCCAGTTTTGACATTGCGCGTGACCTTGCCCCGCGCGCCGCTATTGGTCGAAAATCCAAGATGGCGTCCGGCGCTAGCGCAACCAGTGTCATTGTTTCTGTTAATTAGATGACCGGTTTCGTGCGTTTTTCAAACGATGCAAATTCGAGTTGGTCGACGCTGTTCAAGTTGGAATCACGTTGTTTAATTTTATGCGTCTGTTATGAAAATTTTGTTTGTTTATTTCTCTTGTTTTATGGTGTATTATTTGTTTGTTGAAGGGAGTGTTTATGTTCCCTTTCATTTTGTAGAGGTTATTGAAGTCAATGGGTGATTGTGGTCGATTCTAACCTTAAACAAACACAAATGACCTCAATCTGCAGTCCTATTGAACTTCACTCGTAGCTCTTCGCTACTAGCATGTATTCATGACATTTTTACTGCTTTTCCACGTAAACATAACACCATTCACGCGTATCCCTAAAAGGTTAGGCAGAGTTCCACGTATGTTGTTATAGGTCCTATTGAATAAGCAGCAAGCCTATTGCGATTAACCTAGCGTAAATCTGCTTTGAAGGAAATCATAGGAAAATCCAATAGTAGGTACTTGACTCAACCTGAGAATCAAATGCGGGACTGACTCAACAGCCTCACTTGCGACCACTGGACAAATAAAGTACGAGTAGTTACTGCTTTTGCGTTGACTTTTCAATATGCAGACAAAAAATTCCCCATAAAATACCTATGTCACAGGACAATTAGATATTTGGAGTTATTTTTATAAAAGTATCCATATCATACTTCGTTTTTATGTCAGTAACGTAACATATCATCACGCCTGTTTTCACTGAAGGGTTAGGCAGAGGTGTGATGTACACCCATAGTTCGCCGGTATGTTTAGGTCTCATGTAATAGAGGGCGAGCCTTTTTTTATGGGATAGGAGGACAAACGAGCAGACGGATCGCCTGATGGTAAGCGATTACCGCCGCCCATAGACACCCGCAACACCAGAGAGTCACGAGTGCGTTGCCGACCTTTTAAAAGGGGATTGGGCCTTCGGTAACCTCATTCACTCGGCGAAACACAACGTAAGCGTTGTTTAACGCGGGTCTTCTGTGAGGCCGTGGTATCACTCCGGTCGAGCCGGCCCATTGGTGCCGAAGCATGGCTCTCCCTCGTAAGAAGTCTCCACTCCCCTTTTGCCATTAACTGGGCATAAATCCACCGACCTTGGATTAAATTTAGAACATCTAACGTAGCAGTCCTGAACCTTTAGACTACCCAATGAGACAGTTTTGTCAATGCATATTATGTACAATTTCTTTTTCCTTTTTTTTATTAATTAAGTATTCAAGATAGTGGTTAGCCAACCCTGGGGAAGTTTATTTTTAAAGTAGTCTACAAGATAATTACTAGTTAGCGGCCAGTTTGACTCGACTTTGTCAACTTCGCAATTAAAGAAAGTGCATTTAAATGGTTATCTTCTTAACTTATGTTTTTAATTACCTATATGGCTTCTAAGACAGTAGCTATAGAGTTTTGGAAAAAATGGATGGATTGTATTAAGGAAGATATGATGGAGAAGGGAGTGGATGATGAGGTTACGGCTGGTAGGGATGAATGGAAGATTGATGGACACCAAGGATATTCGTTATCAGCTATTCAATGTATCTTAATATAACAGTAAGTAAGTAAATGTTCCATAGGGAAGTAGTACGAAGCTACTCTATCTGTACTGATAAGTATTTTTTAAATTTAATCTGACTGACTGACTGACGTATCGACGCTTAGCCGAAACTATAGGAGCTAGATCCCTGAAAGTTTGAATGCTGGTTCCTTTTGCACTGCAGACGAGCATTAAGAAAGGATTTTTGGATATTCAACCCCAAAGGTGGTGAAAAGGGGGATGAAAGTCCGCACACACTACCATGCGTTTGATATACGCACACACATATACATATTAATAAACGATGACATCGTCAAGATATGTAGGTACAGCTGTCATTCGCTGTTGATATTTTAACAATTGTTTTCTTCCATCCAACAACTGCTTAACCCCTTAAGAAATGCGGGCGTGATGGTATGTTTAAACATCACAAAGTTTGCTTAACGCAGAAGACATGAAATAAAACGCCCACATTTATCTTCAAAGAGGCAAAAAATAATATCTTAATAATATTCGCTGGGTAACTTTTAAATAGCCAGGCGAAAACGAGGGGAAGACGCGCCACTTAGCTCTCAAAGAGTTGACTTGAGATAATTCAAGGCAAACGTAAATTTGAGCTCAGAAATTAGTGGAAAAATTACGAACGGTTTCGAGAAAAGATTCTTTGAATAGTAAGTACCTACTTAGCTGGATTTAGATATTAGAAATGACTAGACAAATATAATACGTAATAATATTCAAATATCACGAGCAAAAACGAGAATTTCTCTCGACGGCGTGTGAAGTCTGCCAACCCGCACTAGGCCGGCGTGGTGGACTATAGCTTAACCCCTTTTGATCTGGGAGTGGACACGAGCCCAGCTGTGAGATAATTTAATGGATCGATGAAGATGGACCTCAAAAACTACGCATAAGATAAAAAAAAAGCTTACCTACTAGCAATATGGGTAGCAAATTACTAGTATTCTTGTTAACCCCTCGTGCTAAGCTAAATGCTTGTGTTACGAGTGGGTTTATGTCGGTAGTGCAATGGGTGGGTTTCGAATCACCAACCACATGATGGCAAGTCCGACGCCTTAGACTTTAGGCTACCGCCGCTTTTGTAATCGCCAATGATGATTTCTCTAATCGCAGGCGCGTGTGTATGCTAAAACCATCGTCTACACCAGCTCCAAATAATTAAAACAGACAAAAAAGGACGCCATACACTCATAAAAGAACAAGCTTTATACATACTAATCATGCCTTTGTCTCAAACAAACCCCATACACCCATACACGACTTTAAACCTTACACCATTAACAATTCAGTGCAATATCAAGATATATCCAATAATTAAAGTAAAGGTACAGTATAATAAGGGAAAAAACTGCACGAAAAATTGATAAGGGGAGGTAGTGATAAGGGGTGCATTCGCCCCCTCTATCGATCGGGGGCGAACCACCCGGGGTGTATAAGTATAAAAAGCGTAACAAATTTTCGTCTTAAGAAAAGGAAAAGAAAAAATGTATACAGCCACCCTTCTGGGGGTGGGTTGGACCCCCCGGGGGTGGAGGATGCATTTTTCTCGCGGTACCTCTCTCTCTTTCTGGCCGTAAGATGTTACAAAGCTTTCTTTGTTAGGTGGGGTTAATTAGATTTTTGGTTAACGTTTGTTATTAAGAATTTTCATTCTGGTTGTTAGTGTTTTGGGTCAGTGGCCTGTAAAGCATCCAAATGTTTACGCCGTTTCATATTATATACACACACGTATAATTTCAAATTAGCTCGTTAATGTTATCCTATTTTCTTTTCAAGTGACTTAAAAAGGAGAAAATTCTCAATTCGACTGTTTTTCGTTTAAGAAGAATATCTGTCGATAGTTTTCCAATTCTATCGTCAATAAGCAATATGAGAAGCTATCTCTGTCTTTGTTGTAGTTATACAATTTTATGGGTTCCTCATAAATCTTAGATTAATGTCCGCGTTCTGACAGTGTATACAAATCTTCAATCAATTAATCTGCTAACAAAATAAGATGTCAATCAATATAATTGGTTGTTGATTTCTAAAACCAAATTCGTTCAGAAAATGAATTTGTTATCCAAATTCATTATTCGCTTAGGTATATTTATTTACTCATTGACTATTTCAATTATTACATTTATGCACATTATTGATCGACAGAATATTTAATAAATATATTGAAACAATTTTGCTCATTAAATACCAATTAACAAATTATCCTTGACTAAATTTTCTTTAAGACGTACTCAGTGACAAACATATTCGATAGACAAAGTTTAGGTAAGTATATCAATTTTTAATAACATTTTTTTCATTTACTAGGTTATAAATGTTTTCCGACATAGTTCTTAGTTTTATACGCGACTGATTGTCAAAATAATTGTAATATTTTCGTACATAATTTTGGCACAAGAATTGACATAATTCTGTACATAATGGGCCGATTTTTTCGCCAGATTATTCGCTGATTTTTGACAGACAAATACAAATTACAAATCTGTCAAACGTCAATTTTATTCCCCAGTTTTAAGTTAGCTAACGATTGAAAAATCAGTCCTAAATAAATTAAATTGACACAATATCGTATTTTGTTATTATGAATAACCAAATTTAAAAAAACTGAATTAAAATTGTATCAATTTAATTTTTCAAGTTTTTTTTTCGAATTAATAATATCTATATATTTGATTCACAAATCCCGCCAATTGACTGGTTGAGCCAACATTTTCGTCACAGATTCCCCACAATACGTCTCCAGTGTGAATACGTCGCAACTCGCAACATGTTTCAGCGTCAGTTGCAGGGCAGTGTGGCGGCCGATGTAGGTTACTGTAACAGCTACGCTCGTCTCGACACCGGCGGGAACAGAATGACGCCAGTGTGAAGCGTTCATTGTACAAGATGTCACGTTTGATGCGTTGTCTCTATGAGAATTAAAGCTTGGATATCATTCCATATTTAGACGGAGGTTAGCACATAGTCTGGTCTTCAAAATAACACCTTTATTTAATATTTTTTCTACTGCCTCATTAGCCTAGTGTGCCTAAGCGTAACTGCTACGCTGGAGGTCCTGGGTTCGAATTCCAGGTCGATTAGTGTTTTTGGGTTTTTATATGGAATTTTCAGTACAAGCTCGGAGTTTGGTGTCTGTGCCCGGTTAATGTCCACAGGCTCGTTCCCTATATAGGCTCGAGATCTAAACATACCGATGAACTCTACTATCTGTTGGTCAAAATATGAATTTAAAATTTTAAATAGCTTGAACATTCCAATAAGGTTCTATGTGAAGAAAAATTATTGTGGTTAGTGTTTTATCATGTGACAGCTGTCAAAAGATGTTTGAGGAAGTCCAGAAAAAAAAACTTACAAAATATCATTGTCAGCTTTGTTGTTATATTTTATATTTAACTCTTATTACAAGTGATCTGTACTAAGAATTATGCTTACCAAACAAGAATATGGGGCGCAAAAATACTCATATTTTAACATAAAAGGTTTGAGTAACAACTCACAATGAATGTACTTGTTGAGATAAGTCTTAGATTTGATTCCTGTTTCAGGCAACTTGCCAAGCGGGTCAAGAGTAAACTCGCTACACAGATACAATATACTTACATAGTGGGATTTATAACCAAAACAAAAGACGCTTATTCTTTAGGTAATGTTGCTTTTTTTGGATTTTTGAAGAGTAACCGAATATTTTACCAGATAGCCTAGTGGTCCTGAAGCCCTGTCTGGAAGCTTTTCTATGAAATTCTTGGTGTTTGTTTCGACTTTTGCGCGTATGGACCAGTTCCCCCTCGGTTGCTGCGGCTCTGGCAGTCTGCAGTCCTTAGGGGCTCTTAAAGCTCGGCATCGCATCAGCAACTCCTCTGGTATTGCGGTCCATGAGCGGCGATGACTATTTACTATCAGGTGGCTTGTCTGCTCGTCGACGTAATCAATAAAAAAAATTCTCAATGGTAGTGCGGAGTTTGGATTTGTGCCCGGTCAATGGCAATAGGCTCGCCCCCTATTATTAACGAGATGGATTTAATCATGAGTAAGGACATAGCCTACTTTATGTTTCAAAATAAAAAAAACTATAGTCGTTTTAAGTGTCAAGTAAATAGTCGTTTTGGGTGGCGAGAGAAACCGCGGGTAAGAACTAGTATATAAATAAATACAGACATACAAATATGTATGTATACAGACCGCTTAATATCCTCCGTATACGTTGAAATATTCACAAGTAACCACAAAATTCAATTTGTAGTCAGAATACCCGCTTCTACTCAGTCTGAGCAGAATGAAAACACTTCGGGAGAGTAAAAAAAAGGGGAGGATGGGGTGTTTTGTACGAGGAATTAAATACGGGTGGTTCGGGGGGCAAGAAAAGTGGGAAGACGCCGGATGATTAATTATTAGTTTGTGTGTGTTATGTCCGAAGATAGGGTAGTGTCGGACGCCTGTGTGCCGAGGGTGGGGGCGATATGTATTTATTAATTACATTGATTCATTATGTGTAGCAGCCTCGTTGGTTAATCAAATTACTTGTGCAGTTTTTACTTTACTGCTACGCTAGAGGTCCTGGGTTCGATTCCCAGGTCGTGCAAAGTGTTATTGGGTTTTTCTATTAAATTCTCAGTAGCAGCTCGTAGTCTGTGCCCCTGTGAATTTGTGCCCGGTTAATGGCAATAGGCTCGCCCCCTATTACATGGGACCTAAATATACCAACGAACTGTGAGTGTACATTAGAACGCCTCTGCCTAAACCTTCGGGGAATACAGGCGTGATGGTATGTTATGTTTTTTCGATAAATTACACGTCTGACTGAGCGATCAGCTTCTGCGCCACGAAATATTTGTAAGACCGTGAAAATTTATTTGATTTGATGAATACCCTTTATACAAGACAGAAGTATTCCAGCGGAGGTATTTCCGATGCGGTATGACTTGGCAACCTTCAAGAAGCCAGCCTATTCTTTTCTTAAAGGCCTACAACGCACTTGCAACCCGTCCGGTGGTATTCAATGGGCGGCGATGATCACTTACCATCAGGTGAACGTGTGTTGCTCTTCTATAAAAAAATCTTTGAGGAGAGTAAATTTTTATTTAAAAAAAAAACAATATTTTTGCGACTTTTTTTGCATTTTCCATGTTAAGAGTATAAAGTTATTTTAGTGAAGCTGTCAATGTCACCTTATGACGTAAATTCCGAATGTGAAGGCAAATTTAGATCAAGCGGGCGGGACTCGCGGTGGCTTTGCGGTCAGAGCGTCTGGTGTATCTAACCAGAAGACGCAGGTTCAAATACTGCCCGCGATTGAATGTTCCTTCACTAAAATAACTTTATAATCTTAGCATGGAAAATCCAAAAAAATAACAAATAGATAGTTAAAAGGTAAGGTGGCATCGTACGATATCGAACTAACTGTAAAGTAAGTCATGTCGGTTGAGAAACAAGGTAACTTGCTTTTCAATAGATGTCGCCAACGTCACCTTATGACGTAAATTCAGAATGTGAAGGCAAATTTCGATCAAGCGGGCGGGACTCGCGGTGGCTTAGCGGTCAGAGCGTCTGGTGTATCTAACCAGAAGACGCAGGTTCGAATCCTGCCCGCGATTGAATTTTTCCTTCACTAAAATAACTTAAAAAAATCATGCTGTGTGTTTAATCAGATGCGGCTAA
Organism: Acronicta aceris; assembly: GCA_910591435.1. NCBI lineage: Eukaryota > Metazoa > Arthropoda > Insecta > Lepidoptera > Noctuidae > Acronicta > Acronicta aceris. The sequence goes on along the minus strand of OU342780.1, from coordinate 9,117,597 downwards.
ATATCAATATTTTTCACGATGCGACTGCCATTAGACCTTAGCAACCCACTTTCTAAGCAATATCTATCAATATCCCATACAATTTCCTGATAAACTTTAACTTTGGCTTATGTTTAACTAACCACCAGATCTAGTTAAATGTTACGGCAAAAAATCACTTTATACTGCCAAAAATAGTAAATGATCACCAAAATAAGTTCTAACCTAACCTGAACCTAATTTTTGGTGACCATTTATCCATTTTGGTAAGCATTTTGGTGATCAATTTACTAAATTTGGTGGTCATTATATTTATCCCCTTTAACTTTTTCTCATAGATGTTCGTATGGCAACCAGGACTGATGGCTTAACGTGCTCTCTGAGGTACGGAGAAGTCTCAATGTGCTAAGGTCACCCATCCATAAATTGACCGCGCACAGGTTAACTTTACAAATCGATTGATTAGAATATGAACTACAATACTATTGACCCAATTTTGGTGCACGTTGGAAAGTACGATTACGGAGTTCTAACATAAATTTGTTCCTAACCTTGTACTAAGGACGAAACGTCAGCTAGTCCTAGGTACCTACTTACCTAGTTCAACGAGGTCGATTCAGTCTAGATTATAATTCAGTTCGCTAGACTGTTTTTATTCGTATTAAATTGAAATACGGGCGTATTTTTAACACAAGCTGTTGCCCACTGTTTTATTCGCATCCGAAAATACTTTTTGAGATAACATGTGACCTATCCTTCTGTCACCTGTCCTTCCCCAAGGTCTAATCTATCTGTGTACTAAAATTCATCAAAATTGGTCTAGCGGTATCGATGTAAAAATGAAATAGAGAGAGAGAGAGTTAGTTTTGCATTTATAATATTTTAAAGTAATATAGAACGGATATGAATATTATCACGCCTTTATACACCGAAGGGTTAGGCAGAGACACCCAAAGTTCACTAGTATTTTCAGTCCCCATGTAATGGGGCGAGGCTATAACCACTTGCCGGGCACAAATTTGAACTGAATTGAATCGGAATTTCATAGAAAAACCCAATTACACTTTGCTCGACCTGGAATTGAACCCAGAGCTTCTAGCGTAGTAGGCGCGATTATGACTACCAGACTAATGAGGTAACATTGTACATATATCAAACCGCAGCTCAGCACAGGCACCGCGTAGAATTCGCGCAGACGCCGCGTAGCAGTTCCGTAGTCCCTGCGTAGACGTCACGTGGACGCCGCGTAGCTATTTCGTAGTCATCACGCAGATGCCGCGTAGCTACTTTGCAGTTCTTGCTACGTAGACGCCGTGTAGCTTTTTCGTATTCATTACGTAGCCGCGATGACGTCACGTCTGCGCCGCGTAGCTATTTCGTACTCGCTACGAACACGCCGCGTACATGTTTTGTAGATGCCACGTAGTTATTCGCTACGCGAATTACATGATCAAATAAATTTCAAATCGAGAATCATTTCACAAAGAAGATTCAAAATTTCAAATCATTTCTTTTGTGACATATTTCGAATAACGGATATCTGACATTCCAATTTTAAACTATTCAGCAATGTAATGTAACGTTTTTTCGATATTCGTTTGAAGAGAAGATTATTTAGCACATATATATATATACTAAATTCACTGAATAATTTCCATTTTCTCCCTAGACGTACTACTTCATTTCTTATAAAGGTAGGTTCACACTAAGCTATGTAGGGTAGCGAATAATTTATAGCAGTAATTAAACTTCAAGCATAGTGTGTATAGTTAATTATAATATATCCTTCTATGAGGCACCTAATATTGAGCAATGGAGGTATGAGTTGGTACTCACATAACATGATATAATAATTAATATAGGTGAATAAACTAAAATTTACTGGCATTTCAAAATGATTATATTAAGCCTATCATAATATTGTTTTATAATAAAAAAAAAACAATAAATCACATCATAATTTTTTATACACACAAGTTCGACACCATCTCACAAAAGTTATCCAACTATGGTGTTAATAATATCAATGGTATAGAGCATTCAAGCAAGCAAAGGCGAGTGCTTATTCATCCTTAATACGAATAAATAATGAAGCCCAGTGTATCCAAACCTTAAGTCTCTCGGTCTCAACATTTTTGTCTTTTTCACGGCTTCAATTTAAAATTTTATTTCCCCGCTTGACCCAAAGGGGAAGCAGGGTGGGGGAGGTGGGGCCCAGAAGACACTCATTATGACCAATTTCACCCGACTGTTTTTCCTACCATTGTTGGTGTACTGATGGCTCATTTCTACCCTTTATTTCAAGTTTTTGTTAAGATTTTTCAGTCTGCGGAAAGAAAACTTGGGCCATTTTTGTTCACTTTTCCCCGTTCTCCCTCCGTGACAATTAAGCATTGAGAAAATGGGTCGGTGTTTTGTGACGGTTTTGTATACTTTGTTGTTTTAATTGTGACAGAAATTAGCAGCATTTTGAATGTTATTGTTATTCGAAATTGTGTTTTATTCAAACTTGTGTATTTTATTTCAAATATTCGAATTTATTCGCGTTCATTGTTCATTAAACACAGTCTTAACTTGGACGGGAGGTTGCACTTTATGTCTTGTCACTGATTATAATAGTTATTATTTTGTCAAGTGAGTGAATCAGCCAAATTTGATGAAGTATGTTAGAATCGTAGCGAGTGGCGGTCTGTAGTTTTACCTACCTCTGTGGAAGTAAGGCGTGAATGTATGTATGTTTATGTTTTAGTATGGTTCAGTATTGAAAAGTCAGTCACTTGGTTGAGAGAAAACTTTTCTTTTATTGTGTGATTATTACGCAAGATTTTAGAACGTTAATTAAATAATGATAATATTAGTAAGTTTCTCAATCAATAAATTGTTTATGTGTAACATAATTGTATTAATTTTATTTTCTACTAAAACAGTTTCCTTGTATATTATCATTATTTGAAGTTAATGAAACTATTTCTACGACAAGAGTGTCCTTCTTCTAAGTCGTATATTCTTGGCAGAGTAGTCGTGGTCACGGGGGTCGTTGTGCGGCCTTTCTTATAGCGCCATCTCTCTCTAACCGAGGCATTCCGAACGCACAGATTTAGGGATGACTACGTTAGAGCTTTCACCTGGTCAGTCCACCGCAAACGGGAGCGTCCTCTGGGTCTTGAGCTATCCACCCTAACCTGGACAACAAGTTTCTCCATCGCATTATGTTCTTTACGCATAAAGTGACCGAAATAACTCAATATTCCAGAGTGAATAATTGACGAAAGTCTTTGTTTTATATTATCGACACGACGACATGAGTACCTTAGGGTTTTTTAGAAGTATCTACGAAAGATAGTTTACTATAAATACCTATATATAAAAAACATAAAATAAAAATAATCTAGTTAAAACAATCTATAGTCTCGTCATAAAGATCCCTTAACTATTTTTAGGTAACACAATTTTCTTAACACTAAGTTTTGCAGTGCAACTCGCTGGCGAAAGCAACAGGCTTTCACAGAGACGGGCAGCTTTGCCGACAAAATCAAACTCCAACTCAATAGCATTTACACACAGTTGTGGTGTTACCAACATTGTATTCAAAGAATGAAATATCAATGTACATTTAATATACAGGATGGAAACGATACGACATTGAATGATGAAAGAACAAAGTTGTAAAGCATAATATTGTAATCATGTTTTTTTAAAGAGTATCTATGGAGTTTCTTGCCGCCTCTTCTTCATACGATCCACTTTTTGGAACCGTGCAACTAGTTTTGACTTTTCAATAGTCTATGCAAGCAATTCTTCTATACGTGTCAATGACAAACACCTTAATACATCCATTTTTTTATACGCTTGACCGCCAGTTCCCCTGATATTAAGTGATGCTGTGATCTATAATGAAGCGCGCTTGCCTAGAAGAAACCGATTCACTCGTGATTTAAAGACACCCAGATTATATCTATCAGGGAAGATCCACTCGGGAAGCGCATTCCACATTCCAGCGGTACGCATGATAAAAGTGGATTTAAAGCGTTTCGTTCGGGTTTTTGGAATGTCCACCATGAATCGATGTCGCTTTTTAATTAATGATTAAATTAAGTACTGGATAAAATAAATTATGTATTTCAAAATTATTATAACAAGAATGTCATAATCATTTTTGTTTTACTCAAATTTTAATGAGAAACTGTAATAGAAGCACTTTGACATAGGAAATGGTAATTTTAAGGAAAAAAATAAAGTTTATGAGTTGACGAACTTTTCGCTATGTACGTAGTAAGGGACGATCCTATTTTGGTCGATCTGGGAATCGAACCCAATACCTTTTGCTCGACAGCTGTGCTTGCGATCACTAGACCATTGAGGGAATTACTAGATTATTCATCTAAATCTTAAATAACACATTACAAACCTATTATAAATATCTAGTAGCGCCCAAAAACTTCAAAATCTGGTTATCAAAATCTGTACAATAATTATAGGATTTTATTAATTAGGTGTATATTGACAAGAGATATAATGAAAAAAAAAACAACAACTAAAGAAAAAAAGGTAACATCCATTATTTTCAATGAGATAATCTTAAAAATATATTCTTCACATTTGACATAACACAAATGACATAAAATATAATTAAAACCTACTTACACAAAAACTTAACATCTAAAATTACCGAAAAAAATTGACGAAGGGTGGCCTCCCTCTCCCTGGCCAATTTAATGTGCACCGCTGTATTGATTCTCCAGCATTCTTTCACACAGGCGCGGAGAAGCCACCCCACCCGCCACCCCGCTTCCGTCACCCTGCACGAACTTGAGATAAACTCGGATAAGACTTTTTCGGGATACGGTCATCTCTATGTTGTTTTTGGCACGACGTATTCAAAAATGGGTGAATGGGGGAATTCATTTTTGAATGTATGTATTCCAAATTAAAAAAAGAATAATAATTTAAAATTTAATCAAAACGTTTTTTTTTTAATTATTAATTTATCGAATGTCAGAAAAGTAAAATTTGAAAATCGATCTTCATTTTTTTAAATAAATAAGGTTGCTTAACTGTTCATTTTTTTATTTCTACGGGGAAAGATGTATCAGTTAGTGAATCCCCAAATAATATCGTTACCTATTTTAACATTTTTTTTTACTTCATGATATTTTTGACAAAGTCATTTGAATGCCGTTCCTCATTTAAAAAAACACAATATTATTAGGGATGATATACAGATTACACTAATGCTTCATTAAGTAAAATTTGTATTGAAATTTGACGTAATAATTACGCACCAAGTTTGCACTGAGATTTGTGTTTGTTATTCGCCTAATGTACAATTTTCAAAGCTCAGATCTAGAACAAATACATAAGTATCACTTTAATCAAGATAGCAAGATGAAGTGAATTCAGTACTGTCACCAAATAAATCTTTGTGTTAACAACAGGCGACGCAACAGGTTTTATAGCGGCCATGCAAATTTAAGACAGCCTACAGTAAACTTAGTGCTACTTTAAATTCACTTATTGTTGACTTTTATTCTCCATTTTGCTCCACTTAAAGAGATATAAGACGTAGAACAGAATTATAGACAATATATTTGAGGTAAGTATGACAAATAATTTAGTTGTGAAACAAAATCCATAGGTATATTGGTTAATTCATCGCAATAACTTGTCCAGAGAAATATTATACTGGCCACTGTGTTCCGTATTTGAATAAAAAAGAACTGTTAAAAAAATACACTCCTACAAAATATGTACCATTCGGAAACGAATACCGAAACAAAAAACCATTGAACTAAACCTGTTCATAAAACAAATTTTCCTGGTGCGAAAACCAACGTTCGAAATTTGAAAAAAAAATGAACGACATAAGCCTTTACCCGGTTCATGATAAACTCGTATCAAACGGCGGCCAACGCCAAAACTAGCGATCAACAAAAACAAAAGCATAGCGCAACAGGTATACCAACTTTACACAGCCTAATAAAGATCCGCACGAAAAACCGTTCGAAATTCCAGCGGGATAATTTTACAAAGCCACTAGAATTACTCTGTGAACAATTTCATAGTTGACACAGATGCACATAAACACATATAAAACTACGCGAAAAATAACAGTTGTTAAATATCTAAGCGTGGCTTAAAAATATTCTGTGACAACGAATGCATTCCATACGTTCTAATTTTGAATTCAAACAGGTGTATTTGGTTGTGAGATTTGAATATAAAATCTGATTGCGGATTCGTGATTGTGTCATTCTCATAAATATGTAAAATATTTTTTATTTAAATTAAATATTTTTATTGATGTAACTTTAAAGAGACGTAATACTTAGTGGTTGTACGTTGAAATTTGCAAGATACATTGCTATCTACGTGTAAATAATTTGCATTAAATACTATTTCGTCATGCTCTCGTAATTTTTATTAGACACTTTTTAATGTCCGTTAACCCGCACAATGGCAGGCGCTTGGCACAGGCGCGACCGAACTTCCCGCCTATTGAATTTTCGCCTACAAAGGAAAGTTTTCAGGAAACGTACCGGGTTACTCCGCTCGCCCTGTTTTACATTTTAGTTTAACTTTCACGAAATTGTTCGACGGATAGTGTATTTCAATTAAAATTACATTAACGAATTCAGTGTTCCTTATATAAATTTTGACACAATTTCGAATCGAGATTTTCATTTCTTAATTCAAATTGTGTATCGAACGCTGCTGTGAATATAGATTAATTTAATAAATAATAATAAAATCGAGCAGTGCAGACCACCAACGAAAACCGTTGGAAACTAATTAAAAACATCAATTCCCCGCGCCACGCTACGGGGGAATATTTCAAACGCACGCACACACACGCACGCCCCACCCCCATGCACACACACAAGGCCAAGACGCACACAACAGTTAAAAATAAGTCCCGGGCCATATCCGCGTGAGAGAATGGTCCCGATACTGATGTAGGAGAAAATACGGTATAGAGGAAATAGGGTCACTATTATTTACCAAGGGTACATTGATAATGATCTTCTACCGAATAGATAGGGCGCAGCACTGTATGTGTGAGCGTTTTCTACTATTGAAATCGATGTAGAGTGAAAATTAGGTCCTAATCGATTACTAGCGATAGTGCCAAATTATAAACAACACTAAAATTATTTTTTTCTGTCCTTGTATCAAAACAATAAATACGAAAACCAGCGTTTATTTAACTGAAATAGAGTTCTCGTTTTGACTTCAACTAAATAAAAACAAAAGACAATGACATGTTCTTAATTTAAATCAAAATCCAAACATATTCCACCTATCTGGTGTTACCGCTCAACAGTTGCCCAGTTCTAGAACTTATCCGCGGGGAGACGGGGATAGGGCACCGTCTTAAGGCTGAGCGGGACGGAGCTCAAACCGAGTTATCGTAAATTGATCTGGGAAGGGTGGCGGGCGCGGCGGCCCCAAATTTGACAGCCATGGAAATTGGCGGGAAACGTTATTGGTTGCCGATTCGATTTTTTTTATTGTGTGTTCGAATTTTAATGTATTTTAAATTTCGAATTGTGGATTTGAATAAATCTTTCAAATGAGAAATGAGCTTATTCTATTCCTGTTTCGCAACGTGTCACCTATGCCGTTGACATAGCCTATAATGATAGTTGTAGGTAAGCAAAGGCAGAGTGTTACTAGTTGTGTATCTATTTGTGTATGTAATCTTCAAAATCAATACGCTGTAGCTGTACACACAGACGATGCCCCAATACGCGTGATCACATTATCACATAGAGTTGTGTTCACTTCTTCAATCAAAAGTTTCACTGATATACCTATACGAATAAAAATTCACGTTTCGAAAATTTGAATTTCCAATCGTCTACTCGCACTTCGTTATGCGAAATTAGGAATTACAATTTATGTGAATCGAGAATCGGCTACATAGCTCGCAACTGGGTCATGTAGGTCAGGGATGGCGAATGGAGATTTGCTATTTATTTTCAAGCTTTATTATTATTTTTATCGTCAGATAAAACGACCTCGATGCGGTTCATAACAATGTATAGGTTTAGCGAAATACTCCCTTTGTGTCTTAGATGATCCGGGCTCACGTACAAGCGGCCTCATAAAAGCTTGCACACACCAACATCTTAATAACAGAATCGGAACGCTTCGAGCGATTTTTAAAATAAGAATATCATAACTGGCCACCGAGGGGCCCCGGGTGGCGGGGGTGGTGGATTTCGGAAGAACGTTCGCACCCCCCTCAAGTTTTTAAAATAAGAAAATTTCGGTGGAGCGTGATATTTTTAAAATAAGAACCTCTTTCGTGGCATATTCCGTGGAGAGAGATTTTAAAATAAGAATAGTTTCGCGATACCCCCCGGCCCCCCGTTCGTCTGGAGTTTGAAATAAGAATTCGGGGGCCAGATTCGGGTGGTTCGGGCATATTCGGTGGGTGTCGGGGTGTTCTTGATGAGGATCGGAGGTTTTTCGTAGAATTTCGTTAGCTTCTTTCGGGGCCATTGACCGGCGGGTTCGATACTTCGATGAATGTTAAAGTAATTGAATGGAATTTACTCCTTTTTTCTGGAGGTGCTTACATTACTATTCGAAGATAGCTCAGGAAATAGGAGTTAATGAAGTTTTAGTTTTTGAAGCGAGTCACCAATCATAGTTTGGCACGGATTGGGTTAAGTTTTGATCTTAAGAATCAATATGTAGACCTTTTTAGTAGTCGTGTTATTAAGTTTTGCATAGGTACTAATAATACTGCCTTAGAGGGGTACATATTTTATATACAGGTAGCAACGACAGTCTCCGAATACAGCTAAAACTTTTGAAAATATTAGGTACTTACTACTGCAACTAATCTTTCCATTACATTCTAATTAAGATAACGTATAGATACTGAATAATAAATGTTAAAGATTGAAGTTTGCAATTGATTCAGCGACTTTCTTTGTTCACTGTAGGTACCACAAGACTTAATTTTTACACCATCAATGTTATAATGTGTTGATGTCGAACCGTATTACAAACTCCGGACTGCTGTTTAGGATAACTTGACACAAGTACCTAAGAGTACGCACGGATATTTATCCAGCATAAGCTTACCTCTAATTACACAGAAATAGTATATAATGCAAGATCAGCTTACACTGGACAGTTACATTTGGGTAATTCCATATAAAGGGTGTTACAGTTCGTACACCTCTATTTGCCAAAAAAATAATAAATTATTATGAAAACATAGCAATGTCATTGTTTCAATATACTCCACGTAATTCCAATTTTCATAAAATGTAGGTACTGAAATTAAATATGTCTTTATGCAGAACCAAAATAAAGAGCCATTTATATGAATAACGGGCGTTACACGATTTGGCCTCATATAATCACATCGCCCGTGAAAATAGCAAAACTTTGCGTTTGTGAATTTACATTTAAAAAATATATGTTAACTGAAATTACGTAACTACTTTATACTATAGCATAGGTAGTAGTAAAAAAATGCCTTCAGTTTTTTTTTATTAGGAATTTGTAATTGTAACGGGTGTTACATCTTGAAGTAACGGGTGTTACGCGTAAGAATCATAATCAATATTTGCACTAATAAGTTTATATTAAAGCATATATACGTGGGAGAGCCATGTTTTGGCACGAATGGGCCGGCTCGACCTAAGTGATACCACGGCCTCACAGAAAACCGGCATTAAACAACGCTTACGTTGTGTTTCGCCGAGTGAGTGAGGTTACCGAAGGCCCAATCCTCTTTTAAAGGTAGGCAACGCACTTGTGACTCTTCTTTTGGTGTTGCGGGTGTCCATGGGCGGCGGTAATCGCTTACCATCAGGTGATCCGTCTGATCGTTTGCCCTCCTATCCCATAAAAAAAAAATTGAATGTTATTTATGGTGAGAACACTTAAAATACAATATTTAATAAATTTGCATGAATACATTGCTTTACAACATCATCTGTTGATAAAAAACTGTAGAAAATACGGTCCCTCTTATTTTTAGTTCTGGACTGGAGAATGTGCAGATGATTTTTGTAAGTAGTACATCAGAAATATCATTTTCATTGTTAATGAATTTATTAGCGGTGACTTTCTTTAGATATATGACCTGCACGTCACCCTCACATACTGAACTTTGGCATACCACAACATACTTACCTGAATTCTTTTTTTCTATATTTTTTCATTCTCTCTCTTATTGAAAGCATCTTTATTAACTTAGGCGGAGGCGTACTAATGTACACACACAGTTCGCCGGTATGTTTAAGTCCCATGTAATAGGGGCTGAGCCTATTGCCATTAACCGGGCACACATCCCAAACTCCCAGTTGCTACTGAGAAATTCATAGAAAAATATTGGATTTTTATTTTGTTTTGGAACACTGCTTGACCGAACCTAGGACCTCGAGTCGACAGTCGTGCTTCGGACCACTAGACTAATTGTGGGTGTAAATTAATACGCCTCTGCCTAACCCTTCGGGGAATACAGGCGTGATGGTGTATATGTTAGATAGCCAAAATATTTGGTTTTATTTTTAACAGAAAATGCAGTTCATTGTAACGGAACAAAGGTTTTGTGGGCCGAATTTATTTTTATTGTGCAAATGAAAATGAACGTGACTGCCCAATATTATTCTTGCATTACGGGAGGAACATGAACACACTCTCTTTATGGTGTATAACTCTGTGGGGTAGGCAGTAGTAACTTTGATGTTGATTAAGCTTTATAGTTAGATCCGATACAAAAACTGGCGATAATACAACTAATATCAACGATTTCCTTCGATATATGTAATTTCTAACTGTACTTGTAATTGATCCGTGAGAATTGAAATTATCAAATGAGTATAACATCTATATTCAGAATATAGATGTTATACTCATTTGATAATTTACTTACGCGAATTTAGCTACAGTTCAGATTACCGTACCACAAAAAATAGTTTAAATACCTACTTACATTATTGTGTTTAGAGGTTTCTCGGAACATCGGGCGGAGAATCAGGGTCAACCCTATTTTAGTTTTTTTACAATGATTTGTCACAATTTTCATTTAAAGCATAAACTGGAAAAATATCTCTGCCATATGTATTCCATTCCATTTTTAAATAAACAATACTAGTAATAATGCCAATCAATTATGTCTAAATTGTCAATGATTGTTTCAGGGTTGTCGCACGAGTGCAATGGCGGAGTGCTCGTTCGCGCGTTGCCAGCAAGAACGTCGTGCGATACGCAAGGAGCTGCAGCGCTGGACTAAGAACATGGTCTACATATTAGGTAGGTGACAACCATATAGGTATTTCACTGTTCGAAATTTAAAATTACGAAATATTAAAGTAACGAATTTGAATTTTTTTTTCTAGTGATGAATATTTCCGATAACTTAAAAAAAAATCACACATTAATTTATCGCTTAATTTAATATTTAATTAATTAATTTATGTAATATTTGTTAAGTCGGCGAGAATGTGTTTATAATTTAAGATCAACAGTCAATTTCAGTCAAACCTACCTTTAAACTTGATAAAAATATATGACATCACATTCATAACTGCAATAAAAACAAAAATTTAACCTGTTTTTCGATTTTAGACCAAAAATACCCAGTTCATTCTGTCACGAGCTTATAAAAGAGCAACAAAACATGAAACCAGTGTTTATCTTGTTCCACTAAAAATATACCTCTATGTAGAAGCAACAGTGTGGAGCTCGAGAATTTTACACATCAACTTGTATGAATTTAGGTGGTGTATTTGTTTTACGGCCTTATTGCGATCCGCGTTTTAGGGTTATGTAGAACTTTTTTGTGGAGTTCAGAGGGTTATTGCACACTTTTGTGTGACTTGAGGCAGGTGTATGGAGAGGGTTATACCTTTTTTCTCTTTTTGTTGGAGCTAATAATATTCGTGACTTTGAGATTAACGTTCATTTAGTTTAATGCAATTTCCCGAGGACTTTCCTAAATCCCAATGCAGCAGATGTTCTTTATAATATATATCATCACGCCTACATTCCCTGAGAGGCAAGGTAGAGATGTACTAATGTACACTCACAGGTCGCTGGTACCCTTTGGTCCCATGCCATTTGGACGAAGTTATTACCATTAACTGGGCACAAATCCAAACTCCAAGCTGCCACTTGAACCCAACACATCTAGTATAACAGTCCTGCTTAGGACTTCTGTGCCCGGTTCATGGCAATAGGCTCGCTCCCTATTACATGGGACTTAAACATACCGGCGAACTGTGAGCGTAAATACACCTCTGCCTATCCCTTCAGAGAATACAGGCGTGATAGTATATTATTCTATCAGTTAAGACATTTTTTCCTTTAAGAGTACAATTTATTTTTACCCATTACTAAAAACAGACAATCATTAAAAAAGGGAAGCGTAGTCCAGTGACTTCGCGTAGGTTGCTTGCTCATCGATGTACTGTTAGTCTCCAAGATTGCGTAGTCCACGTATTCCTGCAGATAACTAGGTACCAACTAACAGTACTTACACCTTTGCCTAATCCCTCAGTGAATGTAGGCGCGATGATATAAGACTATGCTATCGGTAGAATTTGGTGCAATGAGTTTACATTGAAATATGACAGGCTGGATAGAGATGAAGCATTTCAAATTTAAATTTGGAACAAAGTGTCAGGTGTCAGTTTCAAATCCCGATTGCGATAATTTTTAAGTTATAAGAAATGGATGGCGCTATTTATATTGTGTAGATCGGAATCCTCTCTCTCAATCGCAATAATACGAATGATTTTGGCGTTTGAAGACTCTTTGTAAATTATACAACTTTATTTAAATATACACAAAGCACCACGTCCGTATTCCCCGAAGGGTTAAGCAAAAGTGTACTTAGGTATGTACACCCACAGTTCTCCGGTATGTTTAGGTTACCTATCACCAATGAGAGTCCCATCATCACTGATGTAATCTAGTACATTATTACAAGAAGTATAAGTAATTATGTGTGTGATGGAGCTTGCATCCTTAACTATTATCACCATTTTCATTATTTTAATTTTTACATTCTCAGCAGATTTGTTTACACTCTCAGAGTACCGGTATGTTTAGGTCCCATGTTATAGGCAGCGAGCCTAAAGCCATTAACCGGGCCCAAATCCAGACTCTGAGCTTCTACTGAGAATTTCATAGAAAAACCCAATAAAACTTTGCTCGACCTGGGGATAAACCCCAGAACCTCTAGCGTAGCAGTCGCACTTAGGATCACTAGACTAATAAGGCAGTCACAAATTGAAAGCGGATATTCCTGATCTTCACAATACCATAGCAACAGTATTCAGAAGCCTTTAAATATGAGTTGCTGCCTTCAGGAAGGCGTCTAGGTGTGTCTTTGTTGTCCTGGAAACCGGTAGGACGCTTTACCTAATTCTCCCCTTAATGCAAAGCATTTTACGTAATCGCATAATTCAATATGAATCCTTTGGCTTTAAAGGTAAAAAAAAGGATAAGAAAGGATAGATTATGTAAAATACAAAGTTAGTTGTTACAGTTAATTATGAATTACATAAGCTTGTTACACAAGAAGTTTATTTATTATTATTTTGGATCATAATCCATTTAATGTTAGTAATACAATAACATAATCAACCCATTATACTCATACTACTAGGCTATCACTGCTGCACAATAACCCATTAGTCTAGTGATCCCAGGCTACTAGGCTAGATAGAGGTCCTGAGTCTGATTCCCAGGTCGAGCAAAGTGTTATTGGGAGTTTCTATGAAATTCTCAGCAGCAGCTCGCAGATTGGATTATTAAAAACATGGGACCTAAACATATCAGTACTCTAAGGGTGTAAACAAATCTGCTGAGAATTTAAAAATTAAAATTGCTAGCATGGAGATTACCTTTCCTTAACTATTATCACACACATAATTACTTATATTTCTTATAATAATGTACTAGATTATATCAGTGATGATGGGACTCTCATTGGTGATAGAACTCTCACTGGTGATAAGAATGCGAGTGGTGATAAAAATACTGTGCATAAGACACAATTTAAGTCTTATCGCTCAAGAAAATTTAAATGATAGAATCGAAAAAACCTTAGTGTGATTCTTAGATTCATGTAGGTAAATAAAACAAAAATCACAGTGGTGATTTTTATCACCACAAAGAGTCTCTTTGTGGTGATAAAAATGTAAGCGTTGATTAGAATTCGGCGCGACATTACAGAAGTCCTATCGCTGAAGACCATTTAAAGCTTATAATGAAACAAATACCTCAGTGGTGATGAGTCTCTAATTGGTGATAAGGATATGAGCGGTGATGAGAATAAAATTCGGCGCGCAAGAGATAAGGCGTTAGTCGTATCGCTGTACCTAATTGTACACGTGGTTATGGAGGCCAAGAGCGGTGCAGCGGACGATCCACAATGACCGCAGAGCTGACGTCATGTGATGGAATTTAAATGTTTGGAAATAATTAATTATTATAATTTATTTATTATATTATTAGCACATAGGCAACTAAACATTTAATTTATGCGTAGGTAATTTCATATAGAAAAAAATATTTATTTTGCTCGTATAGGTATGTGAAAACCAGGAAAAAAATAGTTTTCCTAACAATGAGACATTAGAAACGAGTTTTTTTTTTGCCGCCGTGAATAGCCGTATTGGAAATGTATTTGATCACGTTTGGGGAAACACGACTACTATCAAATATATTATGTTATATATATAAATGTTGTTTATACAACATAATATATTTGCCATCTTCTTTGTACGCCGATATTTTGGGTGATCAGCATAGCATGGCTGCTGAGTATAGATTCTGTTTCTAGTTTCCGGTTCGGAAAAATCTCGCTCTGATCTCTAAACCACCGCGATTCCAACCCGCCAGATTGAAATTTGCTTTCAAATTCTGAAGTTACGTCATAAGGTAGAGAAAGGTAACCAGAAGACGCAGGTTGTAATCCTGCCCGCGATTGAATTATTCCTTCACTAAAAAGAACTTTATAATCTTAGCATGGAAAATGCAAACAAATCACAAAAAGATATTCTAGTTATATCGGAAAAAAGGTTCATGGTGGTTCACCTCTATCATATTATGGTTTTGAAGCAAAAATAAAAGAGAAAGGTGTGATGAAGAAAACAAGTAGACCCCAAGTAAATTGGAATTAAAACGTTCAGCCTACATCAATACACTTAGGTATGCTGAACCTGAGATTTCCCATTGCGTTATGACATGGGGTCCTTCAAATAACACATATACAAAGCTCATGGGTCGGCTACGCTTCGGCAACTCCTGTGGTGTCGCAGGTTAGGTTATTTTTTACTAAAAGAAAATAGCATTTGGATGACCAGCGAATCCTAATAACAAATTATAAAATTAAATGACTATAGTTTAACTAATGTTTGTATAAATTCGGCCTAACTTTCGTAATCATAAAATCAGAGATTAAGTACTTGAAATCTAGTACTGTCAATTGATCGAAAGTGTATTGCGACCACTGTAGAGGCGTACATTGGTCGCGGCAACGCGCATGCGCCCTTCTGCTCTCTGCCAAACAACCTGTTGCAACCGGGACGGCGTGCACTAATGCAACTTCTCTCCCCGCAATCAGGAGCTAAATTATTCAATATCTGGTCTCCAACAACGGCTAACGTTTCGGAAAATCAAAATTCCAAATTCTAACATAACAACTCAAGTGCACAATAATTTTTAAAACGAAAATCGAAACGCCGGAACCCAAAATTTAAATTTCGAACGATCGTCTTGTAAGTGCGCCGCGTCTTAAGACCAAGACGTCGTAGTGAAGTGCTGTGTGAATTGATAAATAGGTGCTTTTAAATACTAATATTTTTTTAAAGTTAAATTCGTTGCGATTTATATAATATTTACTCGTGTACAGTTGTAAAAAAGTTTGTTAAGTTAAATAGAAAGTTGCTTCAAGTCAATTTTGAAAATCGAATTTCGGTTTCGGAATTCTAATTCGGTTGTGCGAGTAATTGCGGCGGCTGGCAAAGTTTAGCGGCGTCTGGAAACGTGAAGTTGGCATTCGCAAGCAACAAGTGTTCGTCTGATGCCTTCCCCGGTAAATGTGCCACTGTTACGAGTTTGCATGCCCGTTGTGCCGGGATTACGCTGCGTACTCAACGCCGGTCCCGGTGAATTCGGGATTTTCGTTGTTCCTATTTGTTGATTTGCTGCTTGTGTTGATTTAACATGTTCCCGCTTTCGCAGCTTTTGTAGCACTTTAAAATTCACAGCTTAATTTTCGCATGCATATCCGTGTTTTTTTTACGTAAGTGGGTGGGGCATTCTTTTGTTTTAGACGGGTGTCTACGTCACTCGCCATCTTAGGTCGACAAAATGTGTCATGGCGTCTCGAACAGAAGAAGTTTTTGTTCTAGTTTCCGATATCCGTAATTCCGGGTACCTACCTACTTATTTATACTATTAAAACAGGTTAAGTACGTTAAGGTATTTGGAAATGAATTGCAAAGTCATGTCTGAGTATAAATGCCAGATGTCATGTAATTTTACACTAAATGCCATTTAAAAATAGATTTTTTTGTTTCATTTTTTGTTCTTTAAGTCCCTATATGTTGCTTAATATCTAAATGAGCTGTAGTGAATACAAACGATAATAAATTAGCATTTATGACTTCTAGGTTTCGTTAAAAAAATTCCCGACAGATATTAAATTATCATCCAGAATTTCGTAAGACATAAACAATTCCTTGGATACGGTTATATGATATAATTATAGCTAGGACAGCAGAGGAACTTAATTTTTTCCCCTCATTTTCCATTTTTCTAGAAACGTTTTCCAATTTTTGTTTTCCTAAAAACAAATCACTCCCGCCGCTCTCAAGTAATGTACTAACCGACGAACGACATTTTTTTTTGTGTAGATTATAAACAACTACCTTATTCAATATTATCACGAATCAAGAAATAATTTCACCAATTTTCACGCGTGTTAAAATAATATAACCTCACTTTCACAAATTGCAAGTCAAATCATATTTCGCAATAATATTTTAAGCATTTTTTAACACAAATATTTCGTTGGACGGATTTGGCTTGTAACTGACAACCACATACGGTCCAGTGGTTAAAATACGTGGGTTTCGGCCCTGTCCACGACAGACGTAGATTCGACTTGCGGAAAAAAAAATATGAGGTCGATCGTGAAATGATTGTCACATTGACAGTTACCTTGTTTTGGAATGGTCGTTAAGCGAAATCACTGTGGGTTTTTGTTTTGTTTTCCATGAGTGCATCACTATTACCTACTTAGTACTTGAGCACAAAGGCGTTTTATTTTTTAATGTATCGAAAAAACGGGTTAATAAATTCGAAACTTGAATTGAGAACAATGTTCAAAGTTGGAATGAAATCAAATTATTTGAATTCAATAAAATGCTAAACCTTGAAAATTAACTAATATCACCTAAATTTTGTTAAGAGTTGTATTACCAGTTAATTTATTTCCATTATTAAGTGAAAGATTTCTAAACACTGCTAACAAATAATAGCTAGGAGCTTAAAGTACTCTCCGCATGGGTCTCGAAATGATAAGCATATTAAACAATCCTTAAGAGCCTCCTTGGTGACTAGCATGCTTTTTTATGGGATATGGGCAAACGAGATCGGAGCAGACGGATCGCCTAATGGTAAGCGATTACCGCCACCCATGGACCGCAACACCAGAGGAGTCACAAAGAGTGCGTTTCCGGCCTTTTAAATTGGGCCTTTTAGGATTGGGCCTCCGGTAACCTCACTCACTCGGCGAAACACAACGTAAGCGTTGTTTAACGCCAGTTTTCTGTGAGGCCGTGGTATCACTCCGGTCGAGCCGGCCCATTCGTGCCGAAGTATGGCTCTCCTACGTAAATATTTGTCAAGACCTCTACGTCAAGCATTATCGAGCACAAAGATCCTTGTTAATACTTCTCATTCTATACAGTCAAAAATGCTTGGAAAGTACGTAAAAGAGAAAAAAAGTAGGTACTAAAACTTTTTGTTTTGGACTCGCATAATATCTACACATTATTATTATTATTTAGCTTGAATTTTCCCAAAATATAGCAACGGCCTCCCCTTTACCCTTTACCCTTTTTTTGCTTTTTTACGTAGGTAACAACAATTATAAATACAGTACCAAAAAGGGTTCGTATATGAGCACAATGCAGCGAAATTAAGAAAAGTAACAGTAGGTAGGTACCCACCATAATAAATCTTTACAGAAACGCAAAATTTCAAGCTTTTCAGCTAAAATTACTTTTCTTTTGCAATATTTCGTCCCAGACAGGGAAGCTCTACGGCATTGACTAAAAAAAACTTGTAAGAATGACGCACGCGCATTCAAACTTGGCGAACCCATATAAATATTACCTGAAAGTTATGAACTCTGAAAGCGACTGTTGTTTTTTTTTACCACGGTCATTCACCCATTTTCTGTCACGTGGCTTTTTTATTAGAGGGCTCGTGACTAAATTATTAATATACTAATTAAATAATTATCAAGGTTAAGCTGTGCTTACAGCGTTCAGTCTTTGGATGGGTAACCTTTCTTAACACATTGTGCCTCTAAGACTAAAGTTACATAAGTAGCTTTTTCGAGTTGAAGAGCTCGATCAATCGATTTATAAATAGAAGCTAAGCTTATCGCGGTCAGTATTTTGATGGGTAATTATTAGCACACCGAGACCCATCTGTACCTCGTATCTGTATCGTAATTTTTGCCAATCCAGTAGGAATTTTTCGATCCACAATTCCGTTCGTAGCGCATGTCTTCACTATATTAACCAGGTAGGTACTTACATGACTAATTTAATGATTGTAGGATTTTAAACTTACTTAGTTATTGAGATTTCGTGGTGAATCCGTGAGTGAGCATTTCGCTTAAATAAACATTACCTACTAACTGTTCCTTACGGTTTCACCCGCTTCCCTTTGAGTCGGAAAACAGCCTATCTAGTCTTTCTCTTCGGCCCAATCTCTATACCAAAATTTATCAAAATTGCTTCAGCGATTTAGGCGCGAAAACAGTAACAATTAATAGAGGTATAAATTTGGATGATAGATAGGTATGCTTCTAATAATAATTGTCAAATGCATCATCGCAATATATAATAATATGTTGACGTAGTGGATGCCAAATCTAACCAACTTTATAAAAAGGAGCTCTCTTTTATTCATGATAGGCTTACGCTTGACCGCCAGTTCGCTTGATGTTAAGCGATACTACGATCTACTATTGTTTGCACCACCAATGTAGATAATTTGATATCAATTTTGTTTTTGAGTCAGTTGCGCCTTGTAAGATACAATAAAAATAATAGCATTATTGTGACTTCCACTATGATTGGTTAGAAACTAACTTAGGGTTTATAACTCCAAATGCAATACAAATTTGACATTTAAGCTCTCTTTTATTCGTGTTAGGCTTACGCTTGACTGCCAGTTCGCCTGATGTTTAGCGATACTGCGATCTACGATGGAGCGCGCTTGCCTAGAAGAAACCGATTCACTCGTGATTTAATGACACCATGATATATCGGGGAAGACCCACTCGGGAAGCGCATTCCACATTCCAGCGGAATTGCCCACAAAAACGTAATACCGAAATAAATCGTAATCCAGACAATTAGAAGAATATTCTATCAAATTCTGTTATTATTCGGATTTGGATACCGTTAATCTAGGTTGATACGGTACTATTTCGTCTACTACTACTTCACTGGAAGTAAAAGATCGCAAAAATCGTTAAAAACTGGGTAAAGTTATCAAAAATTGCATTCGCTTACATTTATTTCCAGTAAAGTATTTTGGATGAAATGGTAACGTAGGAACCTATATTAACAGTATCGGAATCCAAATAACAGCAGAATTTGATTAAATTGTGTTGGAATTACGATTTATCTCGGTATTACGTTTAATATGTGAAAGTCGGTCCGACTCTTAAAGCATTTCGTTCGATAGCTCTAATCACGAGGTAGTGATAACCTAGTAATATGACTATTAGAATGTCAAAAACCTCTGACTTTTCCAAGTCATATGCGTTAAGCATTAATTAAGAAAAGCGGGCGTTTTAGGGGTTGTCTATAATGTAAAAATGACATTCAAAAAGTAGATACTACCCAGTCAGTAGTCTATGTTGCATAGATGATTTTGACTTGGTCTTTGAGATTAATTATTAATTTATCACTCGCTTAAACGGTCAAGGAAAATGTCGTGAGGAAACCTGCATGCGTGAAAGATTTTCTTGAAGGTATGTGAAGACTAACAACCTTCATTAGGCCACCATGGTGGACTAACTATAGCCTATAGCCTCTTACTCTGAGAGGACACTCGTACCGATCGATGGGACAGTATTTATTTATTTATCATTTATCTATGGCCCATGGAACCTTACAAGCTGATATAATTAGTTATATAAAATATATACCTACAAACAAAACAATATGGTTGATGATGAATAACGAGTCGCTCTCCTTACGAGTTCGCAAGTTCGCGAGTTTTTATAAAGTTTACAATTCGAGGATAGAAGAGTTAATATTATAAAACGATGTAGATTCACATAACATTGAGACAACAAAAAAAAAACATTATAACAGACGGTCAGGAAAACTGCTTAAAACAATTATTACGTAATCGCAGGCGTTTTCATAGCTTTGCCCACATTTTTGTACAAGGACAATAGTATAACTAGATGTGACAAGAAGGTTTGTTTGCACCACGAATGTAGATAATTTGATATCAATTTTGTTTTTGAGTCAGTTGCACCTTGTAAGATACAATAAAAAATAGCATAAGATTATTGTAACTTTCACAATGATTGGTTAGAAATTAACTTAGGATTTTGATATCGCAACGCAAATTTTGGCATTGTCAAACTCACAGTTATAAGAAATCTGATTTATCACTCCAAATTTGACACTTAATGGACGTTTACAGTAATGCTTAGAATCATTTCTAAATTTGAGACATAGAAGTCGTGATCATTGACTTATATGTGTTTGGAAAGTCAATGCTTATAATATGTAAATCATAAATCAATTCGTAATGTTCCTTTTGTAGGTACGATAAGAGAAACGACGAACATTCGAGAGGTAAAATGAAGAAAATGATGTAATTTTCGTCTGTACGGCGCACGACAAATAATAAAGAAAGGAAAAGAGCGTACTCCCTTTTAAAAGACCGGCAAGCCACTTGTGACTCCTCTGGTGTTGCGGGTGTTCATGGGCGGCGGTAATCGCTTACCATCAGGCGATCCGTCTGCTCGTTTGCCCCCTATTCCAAAATTTAACTACACTGATTCAATGGCTAAAACAATATGCTAACGTACTTATAACGTTTGTTTTCTTAATTAATTTCCCTTCTACGCTTGTCGCTTCCATTGAATCTTAATCGGTGTTGCCACGTATCACGACAAAAACGCGGAAAGGTACACGTCAGAGGCACAGGCTGTTGTTATTAAAACATTATGACAATAATTGGTTGGCTATGTGTCCTATTAGCAATTTAAAATTGCTTCAGTAGTCTTGAACATGACTGCTACGTCTCGAGAAAAGTCTTTTTGGGTATTTCTATGAAATTCTCAGAAGCAGCTCAGGGTTGAGGACAATAAGGCCCGCCTTGCTTACATGGGATCTAAACATACCGGCGAACTGTAGATGTGCATTAGTCTAGTAGTTACACCTCTGCCTAATCCATTGTGAAATACAGGCGTGATGGTATGTTATATTTATAGATAATTTAATTCATAGTAAATTCGATCACTCAGCCTTACGGATTTTATTGCATTGTATTGATTTTATTTAATTCCCGTCTTTTCGTATCCTTTACCGCATCCATGGTCACGGGTAGACTTTAAACTCTTTAAATGACTTTTGAAATAATTAAAGTAGTTAATATGAAGCGGCGGTAGCCTTAATGGCTACGGCGTCGGACTTGCGATTGTGTGGGTTCGAACCCCACCAATTGCACTACCGCCGTGAACCCACTCGTAACACAAGCATTTAGCTTAGCACGAGGGGTTAACAAGAATACTAGTAATGTGCGACCTTCATTACTAGTCTTTTTTTTTAAAAGTAGTTTTATTTCAATGTCTAATATTCGCATAACTGTCAGAAAGCAGTACACCGGATTTTAGTCTTCTTTTTAATCTGTATATAATTATTAAGTTCAATATTACAACCGTGTGTCGTGTAACTCAATGGCGAGTTACCGCCGGCCTTGTGTGTATGTGTGTGCGATGCTATCTCGGGAACTTATTGTTTCAATTAGTCTGATGAACTGGCACGCTCATAACGTTTCACTAAAGTTTTATTGCTATGTTTTTTTTGTTTGTGATACTATTTTCTCTGCCTACCCTACATTGAAGGAAGCGTGATGATAATTTACATTAGGCTACCGCCGCTTTTTGTATATTTATAAACGGCAGCACTAGCCTAATGGCTAGGACGTCGGACTTGCGATCATGAGATTGCCGGTTTGAAACGCACCCATTGCATTACCGACGTGAACCCACTCGTAACACAATCATATTTAGCTTAGCACGAGGAGTTAACAAGAATACTAATAATGTGCGACCCACATTACTAGAAAGGTATTGTAAAAAAAAACTATTTTAAAGGGGCAGAAGTTTGACTTATCATGTCATTGGTTATAACCAATGAATAGGTATGATAAGATTATCATTGCTTGATACCTCTTTTGTTGACTGTAGGGTCTGTAGGTTAGAGTTGCCAGGTTGAAAAATCTAAATATCTAGATAACATTTCAAAATGTGATTTTGGGGTGGTTGTCTGGAGAAATAAGTAGAATTCTGGACTTTATATTTGATTGAAAGAAACAGCTTTATTTCGTATTACTTTTCGCTGCGTATATATGATTATGAATATAGATCTCTTTGGAGTATTTAGAAAAGATTGGAAATTTGAACAACATAGGTACATATGGGTCCGGCGGAGCTTGAATTGCCTACAAAAACGTAATACCAAAATAAATCGTAATCCAAACAATATTGTTTCAAATTGCGTTATTATTCAGATTGGGATACCACTAATCTAGGTTCCTACCGTACCATTTCATCTACTACTAGGTACTTCACTGGAAATAAACGACCGAAATTTCGTTCCAAACTTGGTAAAATTATCACGAATTGCATTCGCTTACATTTATTTCCAGGGAAGTATTTTGGACGAAATGGTAGAGTAGGAACCTAGAGTAACAGGATCAGGATCCGAATAATAACACAATTTGATTAAATTGCGTTTGAATTACGATTTATTTTGGTATAACGTTTTTGTGGGAAATTCGTTCCGCTGGACTCTTAATAATAGATATTAAGTAAGTTAAACAAACAAAAAGACGCCATCAAATTATTACTGTGAAAGAAAATGACGATGAACTTTTTGTAGGGAGATTTTGTTATTTGTCGGGAGTCTGGACATCATATGAATTGTTGGGAGAATTCAGACAATTCCCAACCATCTGGCAGCCCTACTGTAGGTACATGAAGTGTCAATAATCATTCAAGTTAACACCACAAGGATATTGGTTACCTGAGGAACACAAATCACGATCTGTCTATGTCAAAGGCAAATTCTATGTATGCTATACTTAGCTGGACTACATATGTACGCCCACAGATAATTGTAGACATTACGCTTATAATCTTGAACAGGGGCTAAATTCTACTATTTCCAATGTATCAGAATGTTATTTTAGTGAAGGAAAATTCGACTGCGGGCAGGATTTGAACCTGCGTAGATACCTTCACCAGACGCTGTGACCACTTAGCCATCGCGAGTGGTCGTAGTGTC
Organism: Acronicta aceris; assembly: GCA_910591435.1. Taxonomy (NCBI): domain Eukaryota; kingdom Metazoa; phylum Arthropoda; class Insecta; order Lepidoptera; family Noctuidae; genus Acronicta; species Acronicta aceris. The sequence goes on along the minus strand of OU342780.1, from coordinate 9,093,799 downwards.
TGGTACAGAATTCGAACCTGCGTCTTATGTTTAGATTCTGATCATTAACCACTCGCGGTGGCTTAGTGGTCATAGCGTCTGGTGTACCTAAGAAGAAGACGCAGGTTCGAATCCTGTTCGCAGGCAAATTTTTACTTTATAATCTTAGCATGGAAATGTAGAAAAAAAAATACTAGAAGATGTACAGTGGCGACCAAAAGTCCATAGGCAATCTCACAACGCAATAGCTTGGCGTTTAGTTTGACTTACGACGACTTACTGTACCTATCAGAATGGTTCAATGGTAAATGGTAATGGTAAATGACATAGGACTCCTTTTGAAGAGAAATGTCAAAAATCAACAATTTTGAAATAATTTTGAAGACGATTTTGACACAATAAAATAGTAGTCTCATCATTAGTCTAAGTGGCACCAAGTTCGACTGCTACGCTAGAGGTCCTGGGTTCGATTCCCACGTTGAGCAGTGTTATTGGGTTTTTCAAGGAAATTCTCACTTGCAGCTCCGAGTTTGAGATTCGTGCCCGGTTAACGGCAATAGGCTCGCCATCTATTACATTACATGTGACCTAAACATACGTATTCCTCTGCCTAACCCTTCGGGGAATACATGCGTGATGGTATGTCTACAGGTAATATCCGGTTTGTGTGTACTTAGCATAATTTTTGTTCGCAAATCCCAGTACAGTCAGCGTCAAATAGTTCGCAACACATCTTTGTTACTGTTAGAATAAGGTCGTGTTGCAATCTTAAATTTTGACCACTTTGGTTGTCACGAGCTGTTTGACGCTGACTGTACAAGGCAACGATTTAAAAAAAAAATTGTATGATCTAATCCTATTATAAGTACTTTCTCAGTTATTTCCTATCCATCTACCCCTAATAAATGCACTGTTATTATTTACCTATAGACTATTGTCTATGAGAAATCATTGACGGAATTGGTCATTGGACTTTTATAACCCATAATAGGTGATACAGTTGTTCTTGGACCGTATAATTGACGTCACCTTTTATTATAAACATATGAGGCAAGGATAGATTGATATTACGTAGGAACGCAACTTAAGAGTCCGATTTTTTCTCACAAACGTAATACCGAAATAAATCGTAATCCAGACAATATTCTACCAAATTATGTTATCATTCGGATTAAGATACTGTTAATCTAGGTTCCTACGATCCTATTTCGTCCAAAATACTTCACTGGTAATAATTGTAAGCGAATGCAATTTTTGATAACTGTACCCAGTTTGGAACGATTTTCCGGTCTCTTAATTTCGTGAGTCTAGTGGTCCCAAGTGCGACTACTACGCTAGAGGCCCTGGGTTGGATTCCCAGGTCGAGCAAAGTGGTATTAGGATTTTCTAGACTCTTCTGTCGACACAGCCTGTATTCCGCCAAGGAATAGGCAGAGATGTACTAATGAACACCCACATTTCTCCGGTATGTTAAGGACCCATATAATAGAGGGCGAGCCTATTGCAGTTAACCGAGTACCTAAATCCAAACTCCGAGCTGCCATTGAGAGTCTCATACAAAACCCCAATAACGCATTGCTCGACATGGGAATCGAAGCCAATACCTCTTGCTCAGCTGTCACGCTTACGTCCACTAGACCAACGAGGTAGTTATTGACACTTTTATCGATAGAAAATGTCAATGATTGAGATATTTTTGTTGAGACGTCAACATAGGTAACTTAAGGGTTCGGCAGAGCTTGCATTGCCCATAAAAACGTAATACCGATATGAATAGTAATCCAGACAATATTTTTACAAATTATAGTATTATTCGGATTTGGAGACCGTTATTTTAGGTTCCTACCGTACTATTTTGTCTACAACTACTTCACTGGAAATAAAAGACTGGAAAATCGTTCCAAACTTGGTAAAGTTATCAAAAATTGCATTTATTTCCAGTGAAGTATTTTGGACGAAATGGTAGAGTAGGAACCTAGATTAATGGTAACAGAATCCCAATAATGACAGAATTTGATCAAATTGTGTTTGAATTACGATTTATTTCGGTATTAGGTACGTTTGTAAGAGAAATTCGGCCTTAACTACGATAATCTTGCTACGTGTATAAGTACATTGTATATAAGTAGGTACGTAGTTTTCTTTTACCATTCACTTCTGTATACATGCAGTTTGACACTTAATAATCAATTTAAGTAATATTCCAATGAATATCTATGACTAATTTCACTCTTATCACAGGATTTAATATAGATAAGGAACGAAACTAGAGAGTTTTTAAGTGTTTTATCATATCAAAATAGTCCTAGATTACCTCACGCTCCCCAGAAAAGTCACAAACGAATTTAACAAAGCATTAAAGGTTATACACGCCAATTACAACCTTACCATTATCGGAATAACAGCAGAAGTCGCACGCAGTCACTGTAACTAATTTTTTGATGGTACGTTCATCATAGTAACAGCGCCATCTCTACGAATTCCAACAAAATTTTTCACTGAACCATTTTCTTATAAGAACTACGCACACAAATGCATTTTGTATGCACCCGACACACACCCCCGCCGCTCTATACAATCGAACTTACCCACACGCCGAAGAAAAAACGATAAAAAGTACACACTAGCATAACTTTCGTTTGCACACTAGACAAAGATAGACTATGCCTTAGAAAAAAATTGGAATAAGGTTTAGAGTATTTTTGGAGGTGGCTGCGGATATTTTTATAAATCTTAGAAGTCTTTACAATTAAAACAAAGTGGTTGTAAGTAATGAGTAAGTAGAACTGAAATGCACAAGGTTCATACAAGCGCGGGACACTCACACAGACGCCCGTGTGCGGACGACGTTGCATTTTATCTCTGTAGTAGTGGTATACTTCGACCGAATAATCTAGAGCCAAGTGGCGTGTTTCTGAATGAAAAAATACTTGTTATTAAAACGTTTGTGATGCTAAAAGTGATTGATTCTGTGAAATTGAAATAGTTGAACAGTTTTAGTTGAATATTTTTGGTAAGGATCTTAATTCTACCAATATATGTTGCTTAATTATTTGTATTCTTTTATTAACATTAAAATGGTGCATTTTTCGTTATATATCATTCCAAAAGTGTTTATGTTTTGAGGAGAGTGTGAAGAAAAAATGGGAAAAAGCTCTGTTTTGGTTAATGATTCAAAGTTACTGCGTTTTGAACGAAATATCCTATTCTTTTGTAGTTTTTTGATATTTCTGAATGACAGCGCAAAGTATCAAGATGGCTGAAGCGTCAGAGCTCGGTCGCAGTAAATACAAGGTAATGGCTAAGTACGCACGCCGTCTAGTACGGTGTGCGCGCTCGGTGCAGTCCCGCCTATGCACAATCGGTGGAGCGTCGCATTTCCGTTCCCGGCACACAACTGGACCACAACACGCGACATAACCGCTAAAAACCTCCGAAAAATAAACAAAAATATCTAAAAAAAATTTGACCACAGACTCTATTTTATAAAAAAAAATATTCATATCATCGCGAAGTGGCTTCGACAAAAACAAAACAAATTCTAAGAAAAAATATTTTGGGATTTAGTGAGTTTTTCCGAATTTTTCCTCATATTAAGTGCGGCTCACTTAGCTGAGATGCAAGACACATATCACATGGAAACTTAGGACCCGAACTATATTTTTTATTTAGTATAAATAAGTAATAAAAGGAATATTTTTGTGAAAAGTGACTGTCGTGATGTGTTACAATATATTATGCTGTGACAGTGTTATCGCTGTGAAATACGGCTGAATGGATTTGTGATTACATGACGAGGTGACGCCGATTTGTTATTGCAACTTTTTTCTTTTTTTTACAAAAATTACTACCGAAGTGTCAAACTGGACGGAAGAGGAACCGGCCACCTCTGACGCATGTGAGTACAATCGGGTTTAAACAAAGGACTATTTTTTATTTTCCAAAGTCAATAATATGTGCCCTTAATCTTGCGTTCTCCTTGACTTAAAGTGTTTGTAGTGTGCGTGCGATGCATATGTAAACGCACGCGTAACGGTCGCTGTGTGCGTAGGGTTCACGCACATTTTTTTGTGTTTTCTTACGAACCCCCCACCACTCTCCCCTCCTATACTCGTTATCGTTTATCTGTCCCACTCTTTTTCTATGACTACGTCGTTTTACATTGCAATTGTGTACCTGTGTGCGTGATTTGCACGTGTGTGCGTTAATAAATTGCAACCTATATTTTGATCGAAGGCCAATGACGGCATAGAGAAAACGATTCTATTTTCAAATTTCTTTCCGATTTCCTAATAGAACACTTCAATGATAATTTTATGAAAACTACTTTTTCAAATATGGAATTCGAAATTTTTGGGCTACGAAATTTTAGGGATGAATTTAATTTTTTTTTTTTCAAAATTACACTAAGTATTTATTTTATTTTTCCCTAATATTAAAAAAATGTAGAAATAGTTGTTATAAAAACAGAAAATTGAAAATTCTTACAATTAATCTGGTAGAATCGGTGCTACGAAGCGCTACGCAGATTCGTAGGCTAAAATAAAGCCGTCGGAACTTGACGTGCGCTTCATGTTATTTTTTAAATTCAAATTAAGAATTAATACACGGTTTGTTGTTGAATCGAAATAATTTAATCGATTTATGCTTAATAAGGAGGAAGATTATGAAGCTTAATCACTTTTTTAGCGAATTTTGTTTAATTATCTTGAAAATGTAATACTTAAAAAGGTTTTGAATACTTACTTTTATTTAATGAATTCTGTACAAATTCTATAAAAGTATATTAATGTATTGTTTGCATATTGTCCGAAGTCCTTCATCATAATTTTAAACTTTTGCTACGATATATTTTCCCATACTAAAACAATAATTTATTTATCATTTGTAAATACATGCAACAGGAAAAGATATTTTGGTAACCAAATCAGCAAACATTTATTTCTGTGTGACAAAAACACGATATTTATAAATAAAAAATTAGGTTATCTGCATTCAGGAAATGATGTAGGTAGATGCTTATGTATGCAATGACTTACACAAACACATGTGACCTATATATTATCGGGAATACATTAAAAGGACTTTGATTTAGATCAGAAACTATGATTGTTTAAAGAATCAGGCTTTTTAAAATAAATATGTATTGTTTAATGCATATTATGTCATACACTTCACTCCCAGAATGGAAATCAGTGCATTAACTATGTAGGTATGCATTCATGTAGCTCAATCTATTTATCTTTGCATTACATTGAAATACACTGTTATTTTTACAATATCAGAGCTTAATACTGAATTTTAAAATATAATAAAGACTTTGAAAGGGCCTCCTTTCCTTTAACCATAAAAAGCTCAAAACTCTTCATATATGGACTCTTTGACGTTAAAAATAAAAGAAAATCTGTCAAAATTCATAAGAAAAACATTTTGAACTCAAGTTCGCGCCCTTCAATTACAGCATCGGGTCCTTGCGCGCGCGCTCGGCCAAGGCAAGCGCGGGCGACTGTCAATGTTACTACATAACCTACAACTGCAATTGCCGCCATCTTGCTTCAAGACTCGTTTGAAGGCTACGCATGGTTGATGTCTTAGTTTTAACTATGTTACCACTAGGTTTATGTCTATGCAGATGCGTGTGAGATCTCAATTCTGATTTCATGCGCTGTTTAAGATCGTCGCAATCTTCTTCGGTTTTCAAAATCTTCAATTAGTTACTTGCTTATATACACGTAATGTAGGTGTTTAGAAAAACATTAAGCTCCAAATCATTCGTTAATTTTAAACCTTCGGAATCCTTTTATCTTTTTATGATGTCGGACATTTTCTTTGAACATTAACCTCTAAGTCGTGGACCACACATACTACTGAGTTAATTAAAACTAAAGTTTCTATTAACCATATTTTAAGAGGTCAATAAAGTTTTAACGGACTAGAATTATGCAAGTTACTAGCGGACGTGGCGCGGGTATTTAGGTGCGCCGGCGCAGCGGCCAAGGCGAAAGTCGCGCTTGCACAATCTACTACCGATGTTTGCATAATTTGACGATAGATGGCGCTAGGTTGAGTGATATATTTAATTTTATGTACTAACCTTTGCTTCTAACCTTTTAAATTGCGACATAATTATATGCCAGGCCTATTCTCCCAGAATTAGGATGCTTGTGTCTGCATATGGAAAAATAACCTAGGTTTATTGTATATTTTCTATCGTGTCGACAAGATCTAAAGAGAATAAGTTCATACTCTGGCAAAAACACCAGCCAGTGAGCAGGTTTATGACTAGGTTGACTATACAGCTCTGTTGCCGTCCAGCATAATATAAAATTTATCACATCGCCGAAGACTCTTGCGCACCCCTGTGCACCCAATGAAAAGGCCCGGTACCCGCAATATAAATTTAGGTCTAGTCAGATATAGTAACTCTAGAAGGCCGATAAGGCCAAAATACCTAAAAATTTTATCATGTACAATTTGCGTCATTGTAATTTTTAGTAGGTTCATAAAAACATATTTTAACCACGATTTTGTTTAAAAAAAGCATTTATTTAGTACTTACCTTTGCAATTAAATAGTTACGAATTGTAATAACGTTTTATTAGAAATTGTTATTATTAAATTATCTATGTTCCTAAAAAGATTCTGAAAAACATTGCTGCGTATTTAAAATATGAGAAATGTTAAATTTGTTAAATTCAGAAAACTGTATAAATGTAATATAACATTTTATATTAAATAATACCTACTTATTAACTGTCATTAATAATTCAGTAAATCATAGTTTGTCAAATATTCAACAAATCTACGGAAATATTTATATTTCAATATCTATATAGTTAATATTCGCGTCTCAAAAATCAATAAATCTACCTAAATTTAACAAAATAAATTATAATGTACTCAGACCTATGAATGTATCTAAAACTATTACAACACATGTAGGCAGTGTACCTACAAAATGTTCAATGTCACAACCGAGTCGCTATCGCGCGGCCATTTTGGATTTATTCCCGCCTAACTCTGTGATATCTTTAATAGACGCCTGCGCAGTCTAGCGTTTAGATATCGCTTTTAAAATGGGCGTTTGTGAATTCATTTAAAATTATTTCAATAACTCCAGTTTAATTTTGAATTGAATTAACTTCTTTTGTTGATTTTAATTTAAAATATTTTACCACTATCTATCTAGCCTGTATTGTCCTATTAAAGGGCAAAGGTCTCCCTCTCCCTTTTCCAGACATCTCTGACCTCTGCTAGAGAGGGCCTTTCCCTTTGGTAGGAGTTAAGTTCATCCTTCCATCTTCGCATCGGTCTATCAGTAAAAATAAAATATTTTATGTAGGGAACTCGGTATTTCTATTAAATTCTAAGCAAAAAGCCTTTTTATATGCGTATACACACATCAAATCTTTAAAGAAAATACTACAGAAGTATTAAAAACTTGTATATATTTTCTAGGATGTTAATTATAACAATTTATGTTATGTTATCTTTATGACACTCTTAAAACATTTTATGACACGAAAGGGCTATTTGCTAAAACTAAAAACGATGCATTTACGTCCATGAGACACTAAATATAATAAGTACCTTTTTAAGTATAATAATTATCAATTTTACTGTTATTTTATCTAACAGTGCCATCTTTTATTCATTTTGAAGGACAATGAGTTTTATTGAGACTATTTCACTTATGAATAACCAAAAATCGGTGCTTGACATGAACTATGATAATATTTATTCATAACAGAGTTATTTTCATACAATTTGAATTACAACGTTTTATTGAATATATAAACTGTTTGACTTAATGAGTAACACGTCCAAAAAAACAGGGATTAATTACAAGAATTATACTACCATTTTAAATTTTTCATCTTATAATTATAAGTACTGGGTTATTTGTGTTAATTTTGAAGCACAATATTATTTTTTAATTGAATATAGGTACTAACTGTTTGATTTATACATAGGCATACCCAAAAACCATCAAAACCCAGTGGTTATCTACATGAACGACATTTCCAACAAATCAACAACGGATATTTCCATTAAATCATCTGATAAATTAAGTATACTTACATACTGAGCCATTTTTAATGTTTCGAACATTTTTAGGGTTTTAATTCGTAACAAGGATCTGTAAATATCTTTCCAATAAAATTACTTAATTCAGAAACTATTTTTTGTTGTATCTGCCTATGAGCTGACGAGCCACCTGGTGGTAAGTAGTCATTGTCGCCCATGGACTCTTGCAACACCAGAGGAGTTGCTAATTCAACCTTTTCTTTTTATAAGAAAAGTTATTCAGATGCTGAATTCAGTCAGAATTAAGGAACCATATTGAAACGTTTAATTTGTACAGTCAACATCTCATCAAGTAACCACAAACGGTAAAATTTCTCCAATGGATAATAAACTCTATTACTTGGAGATTAAATTGAAAATGTATTGAAGAAATTTGACAGTTTTGGACACCATTGATTGTGCAATTTCCCCAATTGAATAAACTACCCACATATAGCGCTGCAGTAAAACCTTCATAAAAAAATTGAACTTATAATATCTATTGTATTAGTGTCGTCAACATAATCAATAACAAACCTTTGAAGCGGCGGTAGCCTAATGGCTATGGCGTCAGACTTGCGATCATGTGGCTGCCGGTTCGAAACCCGTCCATTGCACAACCGACATGAACCCACTCGTAACTTAAGCATTTAGCTTAGCACGAGGGGTTAACAAGAATACTAGTAATTTGCGACCCGCATTGCTAGTAAGCTTTTTTTTTAAATCTTTTCAATATAATATACATATAGTTAACAATTGTTAAATATTGAAAGTGTAACTAAGATACCAATTTGACTGCCTCAATAGTCTAGTGGACGTGAGCGCGGCTACTATCTATCATCCTAGGTTCGATTCCCATGTCGAAAAGTGTTATTTTTCTTTTAAATACTCAGTAGCAGCTCACAGTATATGCCCGGTTATAGCAATAAGCTCATGACCTAAACATACCGGCGAACCGTACATTAGTACACCTCTGCCAAACCCTTCAAGGAATAAAGGCGGGATGGTATGATAAGTTTAATGTCTTGAAAATATCGTATTCAAGTAGTGTACAAACCCGAAATTTTAAATTTGACGTATGTAATTAAAATCGGACAGACATCTGCTCGCAAGACGGGCGGGAAACAATACGGCCGGCCTCCAGACAGTAATCGAATAAACGACAAAAAAAAAACACAACACACCGCTTTCGCCCGTCTGAATGACCTCATTTTTGGCTTTTAGATCTTTTTTTTGAGCTACTATTATTGTCTTTGGTCGGAGAAATAAGTCTTTAGTTACGTAGTGTTAAAAAGTATTCCAATTACAGTAAAAGATTGATGAGAAAGACACAAAAACTCTCCATAAGCTATAAAATAATATTTCTTTACACTCTTTGGATTATTTCCTAAAACATCAATGTAAAAATATTACTTCAAATCTGTCATTTCAACAATTTTACATTGTAAATAATTGACAACAGACAAATCTGATTCTTATTTTAAAACAAACATTTCAAATTTAATATTCTTGTGACAGCAGTTTAAATGTAGAACACCGAACCACTAGAAATATCATCGAACAAACAAAACATTATTGTCGTTCGAAATTCAAACACTGAAATCCGTTAGTGGCCAGTATTTCGACTGGTTTGGCCGCAGTAGGGTAGCACCTGTCTCCCGCGGCCTAGTGTCCGCAACCTAGATACACGGCACGACCGTTGGTACCTTAGGTAAATTTATTTTAATTGCTTAATATTTACTGTTATGCCTTGCTTTGGTCGTGAAATGCTGTCGACATTGACTAGAAATGAAATAAAAGAAAGCAATTCTTTAGCTGTCAAATATTCAACTAACCTTTAAAAAATAGAAACAAAATTATGCTCGAACGAAGATACTTAAAACATGAATATTAAAATGCTGACAATTTGAAAACCTTCTTATTTTTGTTGTAAGTATTTTAAAAAATCGTTGGAACATCTCTATTTGATAACGCACGCGTAAGTGGACTTGAAAATATATATATCTTATGGACTCTCTTAGGCTATACTTAAATACAAAATCAAATTCCTGTGTTTTCCTGTGTCCGACTACTCAGTACCAATATCCGGTACTTAAAATATTATCTTCTTTTTTATATAAAACAGAGCAAAAGGTATACGGCACTTTTATACCAGAGATCAAAAGAAAAATGTATCCTAAAGTTAATAAATATTTAGAAAAACATACGCGTTTAGTTAACATTCTATTTAATTAGTTTAGTTGTTATCTCAATGGTCTAGTTGACACAGGAGTAGCTCCTGAGTCTGAGGTTATTGTTTGGTTACCAGGCCATTTGATTATCAAGCAATTAAATAAAAAGGTCAGGTGCGTAGCACTCGCAACCGGCGTGTATGTATGAGAAGATGTATGAATGTGGAAGAAGCAAAAGAAGTATGCAAGAATCCGTAGCAAGTGGCAGTCTATAGTTTCTGCCTACCCCTATGGGAGAAATACGTGAGTGTATGTATGTATGTAATTATTTGGTTCTTTATTTGGCAATTCATTAGTGGCAGCTCTTGATTGGATTTGTCTCCAGTTGATAGCAATAAACTCGCCTTCTATTACTTACTTGGGAATTTGGGACTTAAAATATGCTGGAAATTGAAACTAAAAATATGGTGCAGGGATGTAGGCGTGATTATGTTAGGTGATACACCATTCCATTACAACAAATTCTTTTTTTTGATATACCACTAAGGTGGAAAACAAGCATACGGCCCGCCTGATGGTAAGCGGTTACCGTAGCCTATGGATGCTTGCAACACCAGGGGTAGCACTCGCGCGTTGCTGACCCTGTAAATTAAAGAGGCCAGATGCTGCCAGTCCAACTTTAGGGCTGGCAGCATAGGAGATGCATGTTGGTGTTTTGTTACCACCGGTCCCCTCCATTGCCAACACAACGCTTCCTCGCGGAGCTCTGACGACCTTGCTCACCGTTAGGAACACAACATAGCACGGAGCTATGTTATTCGCCTACGATTTTCTGCAAGGTGGAGGTACTTCCCCAGTCGGGCGGCTCCAATTGTGAGTGGAATTATTCGATTCCACTATGCCCTACCTCTTTTAAAATTCTTACATCTACATAAAGATAAACACTACAATTATAATCGAAACAATTAAATATAAATCTAATTTACAATTGGCCATTTTATATACATTATAAAACTTCCGACATCTTCACCGATAAACATTAAACAATGATTATGTATGTCTGTTTGTAAATATGATACTAAACTGCTGTTTACGATAATGTAGTCTCTCTGGTTGACGAATTTTTAAACAAACTACAATGAATAACGAAATATTTTCGTGATTAATTGTTTCTTCGTCAGATTCTGATTATTTAGTAGTTTACAACTGTGACTATGCCTGCGTAATGTAGCAGTGACAGACATAATTTGAGAAATAAAATTATGGATTATTGAGACAAAGAGATTTTACACTTCTGTAGAATTCTATCTAAAGGACCCCTTGCATTGGGCATTGATCCAGCGTAGATGTACTCTACGCAAGGTTACGCGGTGTCTACGCAAGGCTACGCGGTGTCTACGCATGCTACGCCGTTTCTACGCAAGGCTACGCGGTTTCTACGCAGGTATCTACGCTACACATACATACCACTAACACCTTTATTGGACAAACAGTGCAAAAACAGTGCAAAAATTACCGAAAGAACATTATTCTTATCTTTTTGATCTTTTTGTTGAGATCTCTTTACCTAAATTGACTGTAAGAAGTCCTACTTTCGCAAAATCAGATTATAATTCCATTTGGCCCGAACACCACCGACGTGATCAATTTCCAATCTATTAAATACTCTGAACAAAATAAAAACAAAAAAGATTACACAACCTCGCAATAATTTCAAGTAGCGAAACTAGAATCAAAATGGCCGCGGGCGCGGATCAGTAATATCTATCGCAGAGAATAAATTCTGAGTAAAAAGTGATGCACCTCATCCGTCTACAGTTTTAAAATGAGAAACAAGACGTGTACAAAAAGCTCTTGCCCGGTTCTAAGGCATACTCGTTTGTTGCCTTTGCCTTCTTATTTTGTCTATGCCGTTTGAAACTTAATAAATATTCCTTTTTTGATTTTTTGTAATGACATGACATATGATCGTTCTGATTTTGGATCCTTGTTGATTTTGAAAAAGATTTATTTGTTGATTGGAAATGCCATTATTTTATTCTATTCAAACTGACAAGTTTACAAACATATATGATTTGGCCTGATTATTTTTAGCGTTGAAATTTCTTTGCTTTCGCTGAAATTTGATCGCGAGATTCGAGAACTCGTTCGAAAACCGGTTGACATGACCTACCCTACTCGCGTACCTATTCCTTACGAGGCGCAACTCGTCCGATTTATACCGCCATGTCAAAATTGGCTGTAAACCTTGCGTTTTGCCAAATTTCGTGATTCTAGGTCATGGGAACTACCATATATATAGGTTTTCGACCCAAAACCTATAGGGTACTTCCGGTTGACCTAGAATTGTTAATTTTGGTTAAAAGCAAGGTCTTACAGCACAAGGGAAAATTTCGAAAAATAAAAAAAGTTGAAAATTAAGATAAATTTTGGTACTTTCGAGTTACAAAGATATGCGCAAATTTAGATTTTCGCGAAGAAATTTTTTTATCGCGTTAACTCAGGACCTTCATTTTTATACATTTAATAGGGACTATACCTCATTAACTGGTATAAATTTCAACATGCTAGGTCCACCCATTCCTGAGGAAATCGGTGGTGACAAACGGACAGACAAACGGACAAGAGAGTGATCTTATAAGGGTTCCTTTTTTTACCTTATGGTAGGGCAGGGTACCCTAAAAATAAAGCAAGTGAGATTACTTGCCCTTTCATTACAAAGATATCATCTGCTTTGAGTATCTACACTTGGTTTCTGAAAGTTGAGTGAATTTACTGTGGAATGTCGTGAATTTCTGAACGACTGGTCAACCAATTATGCATGATAATTAGGTGTCAATAAACTACAAGAAACTGTGTTTCAATGATATTTGTAACAGATTTAAAAAAAGATTCGATTTGTGTATTTTGGTAATAATTTTTGTTAATAGCAACAATTTTTTTATCATTCACAAATCGAACATACCATCACGATTGTATTCCTTGAAGCTTTAGGCAGAGGTATACTAATGTACACCGACCTCTGATAAATTTAGGTTCCATGTAATAGGGAATGGAACTATTGCCATTAAACACACAAATTCACACGCACTTAAATACATAATGAGCCTAATGTGTATATTATGTAAAAGATTATTTATCTATCTTACACACAATTAAAAATGAAATACTGTTTGTTGGTAAGCACATCACTTGAGAACAGCTAAACTGATTTACCATATTTTATTTTTATAAAATAAGTATTCGTAATAGGCCGAATAAGGATTTTAAAGAACGAAAAATTCCGAACAAAATCGAAAGTGCTTTTTCTGTGGGATTTTTGTATGAACTCGAGTGTTTTTATATTATTCGTGGTAGGCCGATGTCAAGCGACACTGTGATCTATGATGGAACGCGCTTGCCTAGAAGAAACCGATTCACTCGTGATTTAAAGACACCCAGATTATATTCGGGGAAGACCCCCTCGAGAAGCGCATTCCACATTTCAGCGATACCTACTCATGCTAAAAGTGGACTTAAAGCGTTTCGTTCGGGTTTTTGGAGTAAGTAAAGTATTTTGGACAGGACAACGTCTGTTCTATCAGTTAGTTTAAAGTATTTAATAAGCATTCGATCTTGAACTTGAGGTTCAAGATATACCTCGTACTATCCTCCGCTCTCCGCATGCGGTAGATATAATCATTCCGCCCAAAGCTACTGAGAGCTGCGTCTTACGTCCGAACCAGTTCCTCGCGTCTAGTGTTCCATCAGTTATGCTTTATATTTATATCGTTGGTTATTATTGTAGGGTAAAGGGGACTGTTGATGTCCGTTCGAGATTTTAATTTTTTTTTTTTCAATATATTGTGCCTCGAGTTTGCTTTATTATTATGCCAAAATCGTCATTGACTTCGGAATTGTGTATTATTGATAGTTTAGTCTACTACATCTGTTAGTCCTTGTGTTATTGGACGATCATTCTAATACGTAATTGAAATACCGGATTTGGGGGCCCTGTGGGCAGACATATGTGCAGTGGGGTATTGTCTCTTTTTTTGTAAAATAGTTCTTGTTCTTCAATAGTAAGAGCGTTTGTTAGGTGTATTCGTTATAGATAATATTCAGGCTCACCAATATCGGTAACAGCTTTCAGTTTTTTTTAAATTATTATAGTTACCTGAAGTGCCTGGACATGCAATCCATCACAAGCCGATCATGTGGTTGCCGGTTCGAAACCCACCCATTGCACTACCGACGTGAACCCACTCGTAACACAAGCATTTAGCTTAGCACGAGGGGTTAACACGAATACTAGTAGGTATTGTGCGACCCACATTGCTAGTAAGCTTTTTTTTTTTTAAAAAAAAAGCAGTTGTCCATAAAGTAACAAAGGATATCCTAGGATCTGGTATTAGTATCAGATCCTATTTACACTATTTCTCACTCTCCTCAAAATATGGAGCTTTTAATGATGTAGTTTATACAAAAAATTGCTAACTTCTTGGATACAATTAAGACGTCGAAGCTTTACTTTGTGTTTATCCTTGATAAACGATACATTATATCGACCCTTGATATCTATACTTATAATAAATCTGTAGAGAGGTCAATTCTGTACATGAAATATATTTCCAAAATAACTATCAGCGGGTGATTAGTGATCGATACTGACGCCAAAAATGCAATACTTATAATAAATCTGTAGAGAGGTCAATTCTGTACATGAAATATATTTCCAAAATAACTATCAGCGGGTGATTAGTGATCGATACTGACGCCAAAAATGCAATCAGTAAATTTTTTGTCTGTCTGTCTGTCTGTCTGTCTGTCTGTCTGTCTGTCTGTCTGTCTGTATGTTCGTTATAGAAACAAAAACCACTCGACGGATTTCAACGAAACTTGGTACAATTGTTCTTCATACTCTTGGGCAGGTTATAGTATACTTTTCATCACGCTACGATCAATAGGAGCAGAGCAGTGAAGGGAAATCTTGGGAAAACTGGAGAACTTACTCCATTTTTTAAGCTTCCGTCGCGTGTGCATCCTTAATGGTTAAAGCTACACAGAAATCATGTATGACGGAAATGTTCTCCTTAAAATTACATAAAAAATATTCCACGACAGCAAATGTCTATCTTTTATGGTTGAATCACAATAACACGTGTAACTCCCGATAGCTTAGCAGTTCGGAGCTTTCTGATTATATTTGTCTACTCAGGTGACTGACTGACTGACATAGTGATTTATCAACGCACAGCCCAAACCACTGGAGGGATCGGGCTGAAATTTGGCATGCATATAGCTACTATGATGTAGGCATCCCCTAAGAAAGGATTTTGATAACTTTCGACCTACAATGTAGGGGTGAAATAGAGGATGAAAGTTCATATGGAACAAAGTAACTATTCCACGCGGACGAAGTCGCTGGCAAAAGCTAGTTATTAAATAAAGCTGATCTGACGCTGACATTGACCTTTTTGGTTGAAATGTCAAAATTTAATCTCGGAAGAATGTTTCTTGATATAAAATAATTTGAATTGTCTCATTGATTTTCCGTGTTGGTCCCAGGAAACGGTGTACCTACAGACATATTTTTATAAGAAGTTGGTAGGTACCACATGACATTTACTTATTTTTTAAAATGTAAAGAACAATAAAACCTACAATGTTCTTAAGCTTCTGAAGCTCTATTAACAAACCTTTTAAGTCACAGTTGCAGTAATATTATTTAGTGCGCCAAAATTGCTATATATATCTACAGAGTATATTTTTTAAATAAAATACTAAGAAAAAATACGCTAGGCTATATGTAAACTCACGACTACTAAATGTGTTATGTTTAAGATTTAAATACAAAGTTTCCAATACTAGTAACTGGTGTCGTCACCCGAACGCAGTAGAAGCGTGCGTTCATTTTGTATGCGGGACAAAAAACAAAATGAGAGCCGGTGAATGGCCGCATGCGCCGGAGGTCTAGGGCTGGCCACGCACATAACCTATTAACATTAGAAATGCTACGTTTATCACAACTGAGAGCTGAAAAGCATACTACAAATTTACAGAAGAACGTTTGATAGATTTTGGCGGACGTTTAAAAATTAATCAAAATATGTCATGTTATAATATCCGAATCTACCCCACTACTGAGTCTTTTTGCTTATGCCTCATTTTACGGTCCTATGCTATTATAATACATAATTATTTTCTTAATTTCTATGTAGTATTTGTGTTATAAAGAAAAATTGGATATAATGTATAAAATAAAAATAAATTGAGAAGGAACAAAATGATAACTTATTAAATTTTCCAAATTAAAATTTGACAGCTTAGTTTTTGTTCTCAAACTGGCCTTAAAATGCACTGATATTCATGTCATACATCTTTTAGTGATGTGAGATTACAAAAAAGGAACACGTCAATATGACGATTGAACAGTCGGTTGCAGAGCAGGTTTCAGTAGGGCTGGCTACAGTGACCGCATAATCATGTTTTGATGATACTGAGATTATGGTCTGTTAGACAGCTCTGATAGGGGATCTAGGTAGCAAAAGTAGGTTTTCATTTGAAGCAGAGCTACTTAAAACGAGCTATGTTACACGTTACAACTATATATTCCTTATATTAGAGTTTAAACTGACAAATTTAAATCAATGTACTTGAATTTTGCTTCAACATACTTACTAATCAGAATTTATCTTTTCAATAGCTTAATACAAATATTACTATTTCTGGTACTTATCCAATTTTTTTTCTTCGTGTTTTTTTCTTAGTAAAAATAAAGTAAATTTATTTCTAGATCAATTATTGTGTATGGATATTGAATTTTGGATACTAGTCATTAATAATTATAATTCAGCTGGTTATAAATAAGCAACTATTATTATTAATAATAAGAATTTGTTTTTTCTGAACCAGATTATTAATATCTAAGTATATCAACTTTATTCATCTTTATATATTCCTAAAACCGTTGCACAACCCTATGAACATGCGTCAGCGCGGGCAGTTTGACAGCTTTTGAGTCGCGTTCGCTTTTTGAATTGTGGGCGTAGAGTATCTTTTTTGATTCGATTGGCTTAGGTTGCCAGTCATTCTGCCTAGTTTCTTTTTCTATATTTCATCTGTACAAGTTTTGTTCATTAGTCAGTATGGAAAACCGGTTAATGTTATGTGGTCTTTATGTGGTCACAATGGAAAATGATGTTGAGTAATGCGTTCATGTTTAAATTATTTGAATAGAATCATTTAATATTATACAAGTGCTTATTATTCTATATAAAGATTATGTGCTAACTATATAGATAGATAGATAGAGTATTCTTTATTGTACACCAAAAGACAGAGCGAAAATACACAAATGTTACATGAGTAGGTACAATTGGCGGTCTTATCGCTAAATGCATTTTTTTACAGACAACCATAAATACTACATTTTTAAATACTTCTTTAAAATTAAATATTCTATACAAAATGACATAAGCTTCCAATAATAAATAAATTACTTAATTTCTATAATGTTAGGAAACTTTTACGTACACAACTTTATAAATAAATGAATCATTAATAAACTAATATTCTACCCCTTAATAATTGACAGCATTTCAAAATTCACTTTAAATTAAACTTTCAGATTCAAAATTCAAAAGCCACCAAAACAAAAACACCTTTCTTTGTTTTCCTATCCTCAGTTCCTATTTTTTAAATAAAAAAAAAGTGTGATGACGTCACTTATGCGGCAGAAACTAGTAAATCATCGACGAAATATGTAATGTAAGATTATATGCAAAAGATAGATGCAAAACTGACTTAAGACAATTTCTAGGAAAAAAGAAGAAAAGAAAAAGAAAGGGTCGGAAAAATGACGTCATCTCTCCATTTAACCCGTATAACCGTATATCTTATCTTGAGTGAACGAGTATAATAACTTCCCTACCTATGTTTAATGCCATTTATTTGATAAATACATGTTAAAATACATTTCAATTTCAAACAATAACCAATTATATTGAACCCAGTAAATATATTAAACAAACAAAATGTATTTGTATAATACAAACGAAATCTGTTGGTATGTTTATTCAGAAATTAAAATCTCGAAGGTCTTTGAAGATTGTTATGATTTTTGATGTGGGTTGAGTGGTTGAATTCTACTGTTGTCGAGTACCACCTGATTGCTTAATATTTTGGCAATGTTATGTGTCTTTCAATTCGTAAGTCATTCTTAGATACTTATCTTCTTTTGTACTTTAAAATAATAATCTGACTGATTTTCGACTGATGCATTTTTAAACTTTGTGTTACCTCGAAGCGATTTTAACCCCCTCATGTCTTCGTTGTGGGTAAAGCTAGAAATCTAAAATTTCAGTTACCAAGCTTCATTTTACAGATAGCGGATAGGTTTCATACGATGGGATTTAAGAAAATTCCCGTAGCAATGTGGGACATCCCTAGTTACCCGGTGCCTTATTTAATTAAGGGCAAATCGCTTAGTGAACCTCTATTTAAGTAGTGATGCTTTAACATATTAACGTGTCATTGTTACTGAAATGTCAATAAATGTCACTCGAAAACAATTCTATCTTTAGATAGCTGCTATCTCATAACGAATGAGCATTTTAGAATAAAGGAATTAGACTGTATTTTAGTCCCTATGCCTAAAATAATACATTTCCTGTTGTATAAACTAGCTGTTGCACGCATCTCAAAGGATGACAGGCAATCTCGTGAAGCGTTCTACATTTTTAAACTTAAATGTGTCACAACTGTCACAACTTTTTGAGACAAAAGGTAGCCTATATCCTTCTGCAAGGTCCAATATATTTTTATACCAAAATTCGTATTGGTTCAGGGGTTAGGCATAGATAGATAGCGTAAGAAACAGATTCACTTTTATAATATTAATATAGTTTATAATATCATTATGATTATTTTGCTTGACAGGCAAAGCCGTGTGAGCTCGCTAGTATAATATAAACCGTATATTACCACCGATAGTATTTAAGGTCAGACTTTTATCAGTTCAATATGCTTTTTATGAGTCACCGTACGTTATAATAGTTAACTATTGCATCGTTCGACGCACCGTCAACGAGGTTGGTGCACTTCGCATATATGATGCGTTATAAATAATATAGAACATATTATCACGCCTGTATTCGCTGAACGGTTAGGCAGAGGAGTAGTGAAGTCAATCCACAGTTTCCCGATATGTTTTAAGCCCTGTTTTTTTTATGGGATAGGGGGACAAACGAGCAGACGGATTGCCTGATGGACCTCCGGTAACCTCACTCACTCGGCGAAACACAACGAACGTAAACGTTGTTTGACGCCGGTTTTCTGTGAGGCCGTGGTATCACTCCGGTCAAGCCGGCCCATTCGTGCCGAAGCATGGCTCTCCCAGGTTCCTTGTGTGGCGAGCCTTGGAGTAATAAAGACTATTTTATTTATTTTGTCACAAACTGATTTCTATAATTACTAATAACAACCATGCTTGACCAGGAAATCAGTCATAATCTAATAAAAGCTTACTAGCAATGTGGGTCGCACATTACTAGTATTCTTGTAACCCCTCGAGCTAAGCTAAATGCTTGTGTTACGAGTGGGTTCACGTCGGTAGTGGGTGGGTTTCGAACCGGCAACCACATAATCGCAAGTCCGACGCCCTTGCCATTAGGCTACCGCCGCTTAACCTATTCTTACTGGTAATCTATTCTTACATTTTATTAAAATCTATTCTTACTGGTATTTACATTATAATTATTTAATTAATATTACTATAGCTCGTAAGCACAGAGGAAGTGACAAACTGACGTGCGAACAATTAGTAATTACGATGACTTAAGACGCGGAATTCCGGTGTATATGCATATGTTTGTCAACAACTCAGAAACTCATTGGGTTATTAATTCGTTTTAATTACACATTGTTATTTGTTAATTTGTCTGTCCTGCAGTGGATTTTCTAAAATATTTACTGTTTGTGATTCATATTCAGTTGTTAAACATATACATAGCTACTATGACTGTATTCTCCGAGTTAGGTAAAAGTGTATAAAGCTCAAAGTGTGCCATTAGCCGGTCACAAATTCAAATTCCAAGCTTCTACAAAATAATTTTAATAGCAAAATAAAAACTTAATTCCCCTTAACTAAACTTAAGTGTCCGGCGGAGCTTTAATTGCCCACAAAAACGTAATACCGAAATAAATCGTAATCCAGACAATATTCTATCAAATTATGTTATTATTCGGATTTGGATACCGTTAATCTAAGTTCCTACGGTACAATTTCGTCTACTACTTCAATGGAAATAAAAGGCCGGAAAATTGTTTCGAACTTGGTAAAGTTATCAAAAATTGCGTTCGCTTACATTTATTTCCATTGAAGTATTTTAGATGAAATGGAAGAGTAGGAACCTAGACTAACGGTATCGGAATCCGAATAATAACAAAATTTGATTAAATTGTGTTTGAATTACGATTTATTTCGGTATTACGTTTGTAAGAGTTTTCGAGAATTCGGTCCGCCGGACTCTTAACTAAACTTAAGCCTGTTGCTGACCAAAGATGGGCTCATTTGTTTCTGGTGGGAACTCAACATTGCTATGTTTTTGAGACACTAATAATTATGTTTTCTTTCTCATATCCTTTTTATTCCAATTTTTTATTTCGATCACAATCATTATTATTATAAAAAGTGTTGCAAATAGATCTTTTACAAGTCAAGATTTTCAGTTTTTTTATATAACATAACATACATAATCAACCAATTACATTGTCCCACTGCTGGGCACGGGTGTCCTCTAAGAATGAGAGGGATTAGGCTATAGTCCACCACGCTGGCCTAGTGCCGGTTGGCAGACTTCACACGCCGTCGAGAAAATCTCTCAGGCGTGCAGGTTTCCTCACGATGTTTTCCTTCACCGTTTAAGCGCGTGATAATTAACTATTAATACGCACATGACTTCGAAAAGTCAGAGGTGCCTTGGATTCAAACTCGAGACCTTTGACTTGTCAGTCCTATGGTCATATCACTAGGTTATCACTTCTCAAGTCAACTTTTATATAAGATGGGAATAAACTTTCTTGCTGATTCATTGTCAAAAATCAAATGTTATTTCTGAAAATACATAATTTACAAGATCTCTAGTTTTTTTATATAAGATACGGACATGTTATTTGTTGACCCCAGAGATCAGCATATGTCGCTCTCTCATATGCCATCAAATATTAGTAAGGTCTGCATTTGACCCCGTTGAGTCTCTCAGCACCCATAAACGATGGTAAGTTACAGACATTCAATGCTACAGGAGACATGTAACGCGCTCATCAAGTTCACAATTTAATGTCGATAAAATTTTGTGTATAAACTCGGTTGTTGATGTGCATTTGATAGAATTGGTATGTTTTTGGGTCCGGGTTTAATTGTTACACAACGTTAGAACAAGCTAGACCTACTCATCATCATCATCATCATCAGCATATATCTAGTATACTGCTGGATATAAGCCTGCCCCAATGTCTGTCCTCGACTTGTCGCATCCAGCTTCCACCAGCAACCTGTCGCAAATCATCACTCTATATTGCCGGAGGGCATCCTACACTACGATTGCCGTGTGTAAGAGAGAGACACAGATACACAAAACCAAAATTCTTCTAAGAATTCCATAGAAAATCCATAGAAATAGAATATATAGAATTTCATAGAAAACTACTTTGCTTAACTTAGGAATTAAATCCAGCATCCTTGCAACGCTGTCGCATTTAGAACCACTAGACTAAAGAGGCAGTTTCTACAAACATACCATCAAGCCTGTATTCCGCGAAAGGTTAGGCAGAATCATATTAATGTACATCCACAGTTCGCTGGTATGTCTAGGTCCCATGTAAAAAGAGCCTATTGCCATTAACCGGGCAAAAATTCCAAACTCCGAGCTGCTCCTGAGAATTTCATAGAAAAACCCAATAACACTGCTTGACCTGGGGTTCGAACCTAAGATTTATAGCGTAGCAGTCGCGCTCAAGACCACTAGACTCATGAGGCAGCGTTCAAACATCTTTTATAACTACAGTAAAACTGGATCTGATTTCGAAAGTTTAGCGTGAAAACTGTCAGGGTGTAACGAGTCAAAACAGGGCGACAACCTCTGATCGAAAAACAAAGTAATCTAGTTATTTTATTATTACATAACATATCATATTCCCCGAAGGGTTAGGCAGACTAATGTACTGTAATGTATGTTTAGGTATCATGTAATAGGGGGCTAGTCTATTGACATTAACCGGGCACAAATCCAGACTCCGAGCTGCTACTGAGAATTTCATAGAAAAACCCAATAATACTTTGCTCGACCTGGGGATCGAACCCAGGACCTCAAGCATAACAGTCGCAATTGGGACCACTAGACTAATGAGGCAGTCATTAGTCATTTATCATTATTTTATTATTAGTTATCTATTTAACTTAACGCCAGTGATAGCCTAGTGGTATGACTGTTGGACTGCCAAGTCAAAGGTCTCGAGTTCGAATCCAAGACACGCACCTCGGACTTTTCGAAGTCATGTCCGTATTAAATAGTCAATTATCACGCGCTTAAACGGTGAAGGAAAACATTGTGAGGAAACCTGCGTGCCTGAAAGATTTTCTCGATGGCAAGATTTAAATAAATGATATTTCTCACATCAAATGACTGCTTCATTAGTCTAGTAGTCCCAAGCGCGACTGCTACGCTATAGTTCCTGGGTTCGTTCCCCAGGTCTAGCAAAGTGTTCTTCTATGAAATTCTTAGTACCAGCTTGGAATTTACGCCCAGTTAATGGAAATAGGCTCGCCCCCTATTACATGGGACCTAAATATACCGGCGAACTGTAAGTGTACATTAGTATACCTCTGCCTAGCCCTTTCGGGAGTACTGGCGTGATGGTTTTATGTTAAATCCGTAACTCCGAGCTCCTACTGACAATTTCAAAGAAAAACTCAATAACACTTTGCTCGACCTGGGAATAAAACCCAAGACCTCTACTGTAGCAGTCGCGCTCGGGAACACTAGATTAACAAGGCAGTTAGAGGAACACAATAATGTTGGCACATTATTTCTCTGTGGCAAAATATGTGTCAACTAGCGACCGCGGATTCACCCGCTTTGCTCCGTTCCTAACAGGCATAGCGTGATGTTTTATAGCCTATACCCTTCCTCCATAAATGGACTATCCAACACAAAAAAGAACTTTCATGTCGAAAGAGTAGTTCCTGAGATTAGCGGGTTCCACAAAACAAACAAACTCTTTAGCTTAATTATAGATTTTGAAGTATCTTTGAAATTCATTAGACAATAGTTTCAAAGATCAAAGTACCAAAAATATGGGATGAAATATAAGCAACAAGAGCGTAGGGGGTAGATCGATAGCGGTCGAGTGGACGATTCGATGGCGACCTATAAAACTGCTAAGATGCTGGGGTGAGATCGCCGGGGGTGGCGTGGATTAAGATGCACTAAGTAATGGACAAGTCCCCTTTTTTTTTATTCGTGATAGGCTTACACCGCCAGTTCGATCTACGATGGAGCGTGCTTGTCAGAAACAGATTCACTCGTGATTTAAGGGTCCGGCGGAGCTTGAATTGCCCACAAAAACGTAATACCGAAATAAATCGTAATCAAAACACAATTATATCAAATTGTGTCATTATTCAGATGTGGATACCGCATTATAATCTAGGTATTATAATCTAGGTTCCTACTGTACGAATTCAGCTACCTACTACTGCTTCACTGGACATAAACGGCCGGAAATTCGTTTCATACTTGGTAAAGTTATCAATAATTAAATCAGCTCACATTTATTTCCAGTGAAGTATTGGACAAAATGGTAGAGTAGGAACCTAGGCTAAAGGTATCTGAATCCTAATAACAGTTTGGTTGGATTGTTTTTGAATTACGATTAATTTTGGTATTACTTTTGTATGGAAAATTCGGTCCGCCGGACTAAAAAAAACCTATATCTATCGGGGAAGACCCAGTCGGGAAGCGCTTTCCACATTTCGGCGGTACGCATGATAAAGCGCACGGACTTAGGCGTTTCGTTCGGGTTTTTCGAATATCTACCATGAAACGATGGCGCTTTATTATGCCTTATTATCTGGAGCTAGGGTGATTAATTTTATCTGTATAATCTCTATATTTCCAAGAGTCTTGCTTACGGCATATTTTTCACATTTGTTCAATGCCGCATCCAAGGCCAGAGTCTTACTGAATCCTGTTTATCTTGAGGGTCAAAGATCCCGTCGAGCGTCTGCACTTTTTAGTCTGTAGACAATGTAGACAGACCATTTGTTTGGCTGGACGTTACACAGTGTTGCGTTGAGAAAGGATAAGGTTTGGAAAGCTTTGGGCAGAATACTCTAGACGCTTTTGGAAAATTTTTGCTTTTTTTTAGGAAAATTATTGATAACTTTCATAATCCTAAAAAAAAAACTAAATATTAGACACAATTGTCTTATAATATAATAATTTTCGTAAATTTTATTAAGTAATTTTCTCTAGTCCCCGAAGTGTTAAGCAGAAGTTACTAAATTAGTAACCCATATTAGGTTATCGATATGTTAGCGTCCCATGTAATAAAAATATGGTAGGTACTGACATTTTCGTAGAAAAACACAATAACACTTGACCTGGGAATCGAAACCAGGAACTCTAACATAGCAATTGCGCTTACGACCACTTCTCAAAGCATGATACAAATATCTAGATAGATAAATAAATATAATTTTGGTAAATAAATTAAGTATTTTATTTACATAATAATGTTCAGGAAGTCAGGATTTGAATTCAGATCACTGCGTAAAGTAGCAGTGTGATCCATTGGACTGTGACAAGTCTCGAGTTCGAATCTAAGGAAAAGAAATCATGCCTAAGAGATTTTTTAACGGCGTGCGAAGTCTGCCAACACCTAGGACAACGTATAACTATAGTCAAACCCCTCTCATTCTGAGGGGACACCATTACCAAGCTCCTGGAACATTAAATGATAATGATGTGTAAACTAGGCGAGCACTATGCTCACTAGGTTAAAGTATCTAAGTGACAAACAAACTGACGAGTAGGTGCTAATAGTTGCAGATTTGTTGGTAGTGTGCCAAGGATGCTGACATTGAGAGGCAAGTGATATTGCATGATATTTTCATTCTTGAGTTGCAATTATGGGAAGATTTATGAATTAGCTGAAGCAAAACGAGAATTGACACTCAGTTCAACGGTATATATAGGTCCCAAATAATAGTGGCGAGCCTATTGATATTAAACCGGGCATAAATTCAAAATCCGAACTGCTACTGAGAATTTGATAGAAACACCCAATAACACTAAGAAGAGAGGTAGGGCATAGTGGAATCGAATAATTCTACTCACAATTGGAGCTGCCCGACTGGAAAATTGTAACCAAATAACATAGCTCCGTGCTATGATGAGCAAGGTCGCTAGAGCTCCGCGATTCCTCGCGTTGTGTTGGCAGTGCGAAGGACCGGTAGTGTTTTGTTATCACGACTATCATGCATGGCAGTATGTCTCCTATGCTGCCAGCCCAACTATTTCTCCTTAATTTACAGGGTCGGCAACGCGCGAATGATACCCTTGGTATTGCAAACGTCCATAGGGCGTACCCTATGGACGTTTTATGATCCGCATCTGGCGCGGCTTCTCCTATAGTATTCTTCTGTATCTAGTTGTATAATATTGTGAAGGATATCTTTAAGCAACTTTGATAAAAAAGTTTTATAACTTTTCATTAAAATTTTGATTGTCATGTTGACAACCATTTATTGCCACGCCCTTAAAAAAAATGCGGAATGTTATGTAAATCTTAATCATATTTAACACGTGGTAACACTGCTTATCGTGAAACTAAACAAGTCTGTGACAAACAGTCAGACAGTCGCTAATAGCTACAAATTAGTTGCTGGCATCGCGCCACCGAGATGCTGCGAGAGTGAAATCTTAAACTACTTGCGATTTATGTTCAAGGTTACTTACTAAGTAGGTAGACAGGACCAATGTGATATCAACTTATCATAAAATTACTTTATTCCCTGAAGAGTTAAGCAGAGGTAGGTAAATATATTAGTTTTTTTTTATGGTATAAGAGGGCAAACAAGCAGACGGATCGCCTGATGGTAAGCGATTACCGCCGCACATGGACACCCGCAACACCAGAGGAGTCACGATTGCGTTGCCGACCTTTTTAAAAGGGGATTGGGCCTCCAGTAACCTCACTCACTCGGTGAAACACAACGTAAGCGTTGTTTAACGCCGGTTTTGAATATAAAAATAAAAACTGCCTTATTAGTCTTGTATTCCCAAGCAAGACTGCTACGTTAGAGGTCCTGGGTTTGATTCCTAGGTCGGGTAAAGAGTTGTTTGGTTTTTCTATGAAATTTTTAGTAGTAAGTAGGAAGCCTGGATTTCTGCTCAAGCTCGCCCTCTATTATATGGGAATTAAAAATACCGATGAAGAGATGTTTCTTGTTCATGCGCACACGTGTCGATCATGTGAGAGAAACACGTGGGTAACACGCTGCTATGACGTCATATTTTATGTCTGGTCAGCACGTAGGTACATTACGTTACATGAAGTAGGCTTGAAATGTTTTATTGTGCACGTAAGCCCTTATTATGCACATTATTTTGATTACGTACGATGTCGGCCATTTTAAATTGTTATGTCATACAAGAAACGTCAAATTAATTTGACATCATAGTACAGTACAGAAATGTTAGAAAAATGTTGTATCCTTAAAATGAAGTGGCGTTTTCAAATTCGAATTTGGCCACGCACAATGCATGAGACTTTCCGTGTGCAATTAAAAAAAATATTAAGTGAGTATGTAGGTTGCTTTAATTTAGATAAATACATACCTACCCATCTCCAATATTTTGCGCAATTTTAAGTATTGGTATTGAATTATTATTTATTGTCGTTTTTCCTCTAAATCTATCTAATTTTTATACTTTGTAGATTTTATAAACTATTTAGAATATAAGTTATTTAATAGTAAAGGAAAAAATTCAATCGCGGGCAGGATTCGAACCTGCGTCTTCTGGTTTGATATACCAGACGCTCTGACCTCTAAGCCACCGCGAACCCTACCCGCATGATTGAAATTTTGCCTTCACATTCTGAATTTACGTCATAAGGTGACGTTTGGTGACATCTATGAGGGGCAAGTTACCTTACCTCTCAACCGACACGACTTACTTTACAGTCAGTTCAGTGTCGTACGATGCCACCCTACCTTTTAACTACATCTATGAGAGGCAAGTTACCTTACCTCTCAACCGACCTTATGACGTAAATTCAGAATGTGAAGGCAAAATTTCAATCATGCGGGTAGGGTTCGCGGTGGCTTAGAGGTCAGAGCGTCTGGTATATCAAACCAGAAGACGCAGGTTCGAATCCTGCCCGCG
Organism: Acronicta aceris; assembly: GCA_910591435.1. NCBI lineage: Eukaryota > Metazoa > Arthropoda > Insecta > Lepidoptera > Noctuidae > Acronicta > Acronicta aceris. The sequence continues at coordinate 9,066,150 of OU342780.1, read as the reverse complement.
ATTGAATTTTTTCCTTTACTATTAAATAACTTAATAATCTTAGCATGGAAAATGCAAAAAAATCACAAAAAGATAGTATTTAGAATATAATTTCAAAAGAATATTCTATTCTAAATACATAGTATAAAAAATTATGGCTGGTGTGTAAATAATGATTCCACCTTTTTATTAAGGCTTAAAACAACTGTGCAATAATAAAAACACAATTCGTTTTTCAATTTTGGAACAACCGAAACTCAAAACCAACAATACACTGGCACAATCATCAAACCAGTGTTACACAAAAAAAAAATACAAAAATACAACAGTTTCACGTCAGATAAAACGCCACCAAAGCTCCATTAAAAAGCAAAGTTAATCCACAATACTATCTGTAAACAAATAGTGGCCCCGCCATTTTGGCGTGCGGAAAAAACATTTTAGAAGGCGGAACTAGGCTGGGTTTTTGTTAAAATTCCGAAGTGCGTTGGTTGGGAGGCCCAATGGCGCGAGCGGGCGGGGCCTCTCGATTCCGGTGACTTTCGACAATGACCCCTTTTTGTTCGATGATTCTTGCTAGATGTGATTCTCTTGTTTTTTTTTTTTGTTTTTGACCCGTCGCGTTTGTGAGCGGTTTTCTTGCTGGCTGTTTGAGAACCGTCGTGTTCGAATTTTGAATTTGTGTTGAGAAATCGATTTAGGTCTGTTTGTTTTTTTTTTTATTTATAACAGGTATACAGTTTTTTACTGAGGACTTAGTAATTTGAAACATTTTATTGAGTACCTACTTGGATTAATTTGTTGGTACCTAATGCTACGTTGGTAACGCTAACATCATGAATACTAAAATAAAATTTACTAAAAAAATACAGTAGAATTGAGAACCCTAAACGATTTAAAGGCAAATCATACCTACCTAGTAGATTTATTTTATAATCTATATCTGTAGGTACCTTTATTGAAATTGTAACAGGCCGATGTCTAGGTATACCTACATTTATAGATATTAAAGAAACACTAATATGGGGTCTTTATTAGAGTAACAGAAGCCAAAATATTCTTTTAAGTTTATACGCGCATCACGCAAAAACTACCGCATGGAATTGAATGCATTGTCCACCGATGTATTGCTAGAGGTCTAACTTAAAATTTGGTGCATGTTTCATCTTGATACGCCACCTAGAATCGGACTTATGGTATGTTAATCATTATGGGACGTGAGTGAAACTGCTGGCAACAGCTGATTTCTGTTAAAAGTCAGAGATCGGTGTGATGATGGGTTGATTGACTTAATGGTACCACTGCATTGCCAAAATATTCTACTGCTAAGCATTAATGCGCTTACATTATTGTGTTCCGATTTGAAGGACAATGCCCCTTGTGGGGTTGGGTGAGAATACTGTTCCACGGTGCCTTTCAGATAGGCATCCCGTAAGGGAACTCTTGGGGTCTGACTGGCTGGCGACCACCCGGAATTGCTACGGCTCGGGCAATCTGCAGTCCGTAGAGCTCTTAAAGCTCGGACGCGTCAGCAACTCCTCTGGTGTGGCAGGTGTTCATGAGCGACGATAACTTCTTACCACCAGTTGGCTCGTGAGCTCGTTTGCGACTTAATCCATAAATCCATAAAAAAAACAATGTAGCCAATGAAATTACTCGGCATATGCCAAGTAATACGTGACTAAATAACAGGTCTAAGATGACAACGAGTTAGAGATACCATTTGGTGTTGCTGGCGTTAATAAGCTGTGGTTGCCCCGTATCATTAAAAATTAGAATTTATTTACGTTCCAAATTATTTCTCATTTATTTCTTCTAACAAATAAGTATCTATTGCAAAAATGTGTTAAGTATGTTTACCGGCACTAGGTAGGTAAAATAACATACCATCACGCCTGTATTCCCCGAAGGGTTAGGCAGAGGCGTACTAATGGACACCCACAGTTCGCCCATGTACTCGTAATAGGGGGCGTAGCGGGGGCCATTAACCGGCCACAGATCCCAAACTCAGAGCTGCTAATGAAAAATTCATAGAAAAACCCAATACCACTTTGCTCGGTCAGGAAATCGAATCCAGGGCCTCTAGCGTAGCAGTCGCGCTCAGAACCACTAGACAAACGAGGCAGTAGGTAGGTACTTACATAATGAATCACACACAATACTTAATAATCTGTTTACATTTCCTCTTTGCTTCCTTTATACACAAGTAATAGCTTAACTTCCCATATAACCATTAACAGCTTAATACTTGCACAAACAACATCTCACACCTTAAACTTGAAACATAACCGCCTTAAGTCGATTATAACACATTCAGTATCTTACGGCACTGACGCACACCGAAGCTCTCACCTTAATTAGATTGGTGAAGGTGCGGCCCCCGGTGACGGATATTTCGCGTCGCGTTATGAGATTCGGCAAATGCAATACCGTTCGATTTTTAAATTTTGACAGTTGTTAAATCTAACGTCATTTTGCATAATCTGTATTAATAAATATCTATAATACTAGAAATGTGCAAGTAAGCCTCAAAAAATGTATTTTTAATTAATTGTATTGTATTCCCTGAAGAATTAGGGGCACCTAGATAGAATTTTATTATACTAATAACTCAGATTTGCCTACTCACGCTGGGCATATTTGCCACCATAAACTAATCTAAACTACGAATTCCTACAGAATGTCCTTTTATAATAACAATTTTCTTTTGAAATTATACTGCTTAACCTGGGAATCCAACCCAGGACCTATATCAGTAGCAGCATTGCAACTAGTCCAAAAGACACTAGTCCAATGAGCCATTTGTATTATAGTTCCTACAGAAAAAAATATGCTTACATTCAACATAGGGACTAAGTATTGAAAGAACACAATATCATCCTTTCTCTTCTTTCTAAAAAAATATATAATATACATTTAGATTTTTAATAAAAAAAACTACAAAGGTTTCGTCACACGTTTGTCACAAAAAAAACTGTTGTTGATACCTCACTAAGTTAAAAAGCTAATCACAGTGTCCACTCTAGTAGTTATTAGCTCTGTACTTACATTGTTGTTATTTGATTTTTTTAATCCCTTTTTTAATGAAACCAAATTGGTTTACTGATACTGTCTCTATTTAATGTCAGCCTCAAACTGTAGCCATATTTAAAAGCATTATCGCAGTAACAAGGTTTTCCTGTTTTCAACTGGATGCTTAATAATTTTTCTAATTAATATTAATAATTATTAATTTGCATGACCAATTTCGATAGTGTTTAATTTATAAGTAATTATTTCGTTTATTTCATATAAATTGCTTCCCCGATAAATTATTATCATTAGGTATTTATTTAATGTTAACAGTTTTCTATTATTATAGAACAATGGATGTTAAACTAATAACACTTATAAAAGCTATTTTAAAGGGCTAAACCTAATAGGATTCTAACCTGATCAATTAATTTGAAAGTTCATGATATGCTTGCAACGATTAGTCTATGGATGGGTGAGAATTCAGAGCAAATCGAGACACCCTCCGACTCAGAGACCGCCGTCCTGGTTATTATACAAAAAAGTAGTAGTACATAGAAGCAAAGCAAAACCTAAATTTTATACAACAAATCATTTCTTATATTTTCCAGATTTACCTTACCTTTAAGTCAGATGTCAGATTGCACCTTACCGCTTAGTCTAAAATACTCACATTCAGTTCTGAAAGCCTCTATTAGGCTTTCAGTCTAATCATTTATTTATTTAAACTTTTATGCACAATAGTAGTACATAAGGCGGACTTAATGTCATATGGCATTCTCTACAAGTCAACCTTTGGGTTTGGGAGAATTTATAATAGGTACAAAAAAAATCATAATTATGGAGCTTTATTTTATTGGAGCTTATTTACAAATCCGAAATAAAATACAATATCAATCTGATATCCACTTATAAGTAGTGGCAAGTACGCGTAAAAGTTAAGCCCCGTCTAAAATCTTCTTCGGCCTACATAAGCCCACAGAGCAATTTTTGTGTCGTCTCAATCAGATATGGCTATACGAAAGGACGCGACAGCGCAGGCCATTTACGTGTTTCTCGTAAGATCTTTATTTAGATTGATAAGTCGTGATTGAATCGTACCTATCCCGTGACCTATTTAACAAACGGTGTTATTTTCACACCCACATTCTTAACTCCCACTGGGCAGAAGTCTGCAGCTTGTCTTATTAGCGTAGTATACAGACATACTAATCTATTTAATGCTGTGTTTATTTAAAAGATTTGAAAGTCAAAATAATGATTTTAAAGGGCTTATTCCCCAGTGCGCCGGTGTCTTTAAAAAAAGAAAAGAAATTCTTTCACTACTTTGACAATAATTTTACTTTTAACCATTTTCTAATGTAAGCAAACTTTTAGATTACTGTTCGAAGATGCCATAATAGACCATGTGGATTTTAAGTAAAATCAAACTATACCTAAACCTTGAACCTTATTTTGGTATTTCATTATTTCTTAGGTTTTGAAAAAGGAACTTGGTGGAACTAATGAATTAAACTCTGAGAACCTGGGCTACTATACATTGTCTGCGAACCCTACAACATATTATGACAACCGTAGACAATGTATTTATCGTCTTTCCTTACATTTTGGTTGATTGATCATAAAAACAGTTTAAAAAATAAAATACCTTTGCAGAAAAATAGTGATGTCCCAAAAAATTCTGACTTCTATCAATATTATCACACCTTTATAGACATGTCGTGATTGCATCGCACGCGTCCCGTGACCTATAAACTGCGTTATTTGAACTCCATGCACCGCGCCCATGCATTACTGTGTGAGCCAGCCTTTATTTGCGGACTGTGTTTGCGTTCGGTGTGCGCACGACTTTATCCTAATTGACGTTTAGCTAGATTGTAGTGGTTTTAGCTACTGTGTTATTGGATTTTTAGTGTTTTTTTGTTTGTATATTTATTAGGTTGCAGTTAAAGGGTTTTGTTAGATAAACAGATATCGGTGTGGGTTGCCGGATGAAATGTCATAATAAGAATATGATTTTTGTCAAACCAGTACTTAGATATTTAAACGCTTTTTTAAGTTAACGAATTAAAAGGGTTTTCTTGAATCTATATAGTTTATCGTTTTTTTTTTCAGATTAATTCTTAATTATGTACTTAATCCATCAAGGTTTAATAATTTCAGGACACAGAAAAAATCAAATACGGTTATACGAAGCAATGACATTTTTAAATCATACATAAAATGCTTTATCAGGAAGATAATGAAACTAAAACGAAAAAAACCCGAATTCAAGTAATTTACTGTTATTTTTGAATAGCGAACCTTTTTACAGGAATTGTGTATGACACAGTGAGAAAAAATAAATGTGGGTATTATAAGAAGGAAATACTGTTTCGTAATTTTGAAAATAGAAGCGATTTGCGGGGGCAAAACGCGGGCAATCAGTGCTGCAATTTGGTCGACATTGTAGCGTTCTAATGACAAAATTAAGAGGCCGCCGCGCCCGCCGGTTGTCGCACGCAACCCAACATAAGGGCAAAGCACACATCGTTGCATCTTACGAGATACATATTTTTATGAATTATTTTTATATTAGCTTTATATTTTAAAGATTAGGTACACGAACAGGATTCTACTCACATAATATGGAGATATTTTTGGAGACAAATAAAGAAACAATAAAAATAACAAAAGTTGTAACATAAATCTTGTAGTTATTTATCACTGCTACGCGCATGATTTAATTAATACACATAGCTGATTCGATTTTTAACATTTTATGAGTAAGTATTTCATTATACCTATTTATACATAAATTCTTATAAACCCGGAAAAAAAATAAATAGGTAAGTATTTAAGTATTGTCACAGATTTAATAGTAAAATTAATATAATAATGTATACATTAATATTTATGAGGAAAAATTTGTGTAAGTATTTTTTATTTATTTGCAATCAAAATCGAGTCAGCCTACTTGAACACACGAGTTGCGTCAGTGTGCGACGTTCCTAACGCACGCTTTTTTGCGTGCGTCCAACGTGTTAACGCACTCAAAAGCATCCGCGTTACGCACACACGCGAAAATTGTGTGCGCACGCGAAAAATGCGAGCGCGTCCGCGTGTGAGTGCGTGCGGTGACACGCACACTGACGCGCGCGAAGGACACGCCGCGAGGGCGACGACCCCGCTTTTTTGCTACAGCGCGTATTCCACTACCGACGAAGAGCATTGGCCGTTGCACAATTTTTTATTTTTTTACTTTTTTGAAACACCCGAAGATCGTTCGCCTGTTGATACTATGCTATTTTTATGTTCTGTGGGAATAGGGATATGATGTCAGTGTTATTTGTTTTTCTTTTATATATCTTACCGGTTTATGTATCCCGTTTGTTTTGATTGCCCATTTAGTTAATGTTTAAGCTGAAGCTTGTTTTCTTTGTAGAAATATAAGTTTATTTTGAATTTTGAGACTTAATTCGTTTATGGACGTTTTTTTTTCAATAAAATTGTAAAGTACGTAGGTAGTAAATTGTAATAAGGTGATTGCGAGGTTTTCATTCCTGTTTCGAATAGAGTTTAGTAAATCGTAACAAATACAGTAGGCACTGGACTATACAAACGTAACAGATTTGCATTTTTTAAAATTTTAAATAATAACAAAATATTTAGAATAGTTTGTATCTGTACGCAGAAGCAGCCAATAAGTCAGGCGATCGACGGGTACTGTCAATTCAATGAATGTTACATGACAAGTCTTGCCGAGACGCGAGCGGTTTGTCAACCCATAACACTAGATGTACCATGCTCTGATACTGGAATAGGTACATACAAGATAAACATTTTAAAACAAAGACAGTAAAGAAATGGAGATTGAAATTTAGGGCTGTCAGAATTTAAAACATATCCAGTCCAGACATATAAAGTTCATACTTATTTTGATACAGTACGTTTAAGTTTTATAAAATATTTTAAAGGTTTATGTTCTTATAAAATGGCGCCTATCCAGTTGATTACCTATATTTGAATACGGATTTAAACAATTATACTGAAGTGGTGATCATCGTTCGAGGAGCCACTCTAAGGAACAGGTTTTAAACTATCAATTATGGCGTATTTACTCGTTAACAGATAATCAAAACCAATGACAGTGGGATGGGATGCTGTGAGAGATACGACAGATTAATTGAATACTTTGAGCAAATTTTAATATAACCATATAAGTATCTACTATACAATGCATACTTAGCGGCCTCCAAACTACTCTAAACAGTATTATTATTTAACATTAGACAGTTCAATGCTATCCTGTATTGTATTATGATTATGAGATAATTCAAAATACCTGCTTCAAATTTCCACATAAATCAGAATCAAATTAACGGCCGCAGTGCCCGCAGTGTTTCGAAGGCCACTAAATTCTAACTTATCTCCTCGAAGGAAATCTTAATCAGAACCTATGCATCTAATACATTTACAACGCCTCAATATTTTACTTTTAAATGCGGTTTATCACGCGCTAATGTCAACTACGGTTTAATGGTCGAAACTTGTCCCGTTGAAACCGGATCGAAGCGGTTGTAGGCAGTTTTTAAGCCGTTATGTACCTATCCGTGAACGACATTTGAATATGGAGTCAGAAATAGCATAATGAAACGACCTGCTAATTTTCAAGCTGTTAAAAATAGGCTTCGTTTGTCGTTGTTATATAAATAAATTGGTGAATTTGTTGCGATTCGATACGTATTTGAAGACTTTATAAATGACTAGGCAATCTTATAACATTAGTCTTACGGATATTTTCAAAGATTTCGACTTAGAAATTGTATAAAAGTGAATTCAGCTACCTTCATGCGGATTTAGCTATCTCTGACATAATCTGTAAATATAATTGTTATAACAAACCGTTTTAATTAAATAAGGCTATAAAATACACAAACACGACCAATCAGTGTTTTCTTTAATAATTTTTAAAACCCAAATAAATAATTAATTAAGTACTAAGAAATAAATTGTCTCGTAAAGTACGCCAATATCTTAACTTTCCGACAATATCACAAACAACGCTGTTAAACATTCGGCGCGGAGCCCACCCCAATTCCGTCCCTAACCTACCCCAAGCGGACGCACAGTGCGGTCGTGTGCGCTGAACGCACACTCGCAACTGAACACCTTGCGAACACGACGAAATTCGACTAACGAGTTCTTTTAAAAAAATATGTTTGTTCTTGTTTACAAATTTTGACAGCTTTGTTTTTTTTAATGTTGAGGAAGGTAATGTTATGTGACGTGTTTGTTTTATGTAAGTGATCATGACATTTATTGCGTTCGTGAGGTTAAAACGAATCACGTAATCGTACCTATGTTAACTTATCAAGTATCATTATTTATTATTAAACCGCGTCATTTCTATATTTAATTAGTGTTGCACACAGTTAGATACCTCATAATATATTATGTTAAATATTCCAGAATCGAATTATACAGCAGAGCTAGACATAATAAATTATCATAACACAGTAGAAAGAGCATATCAATTTTCTTTAACGGTAAAGTCAAAAGTAGATGTACACATAGGTATGCGCTACCGAAAAGCTTACATCAACGGATTTGTATGCAGACGAAATAGGTCGTTTGCCTTGACGAATGTCAGTCGGAATGTCCACGGGACAACGTTTTCCGCTGACGTGAGCCGTATCTTTAAAAGATTAGGTTTAACCTAAGTAGATACTCTAACATCTGTTAGGTCATACATTGCCCGCCTACAGAGTTCGCTTCGTGTAATCATATAACTACGTTATAGATTGTTTATAACGTGAAATTAAAAAAACTTTTAATAAAACCATCTTAATGGTATTGGTTTCTGATTTAATTACGTAGGTACCTAAGTTTATAGACATTTTATTTAAACATTTTCCCTCGAAGCGAATTATAAATAGCCCTTCTGTTATCACTACACGATTAATCCCTTTTACACAAACAATAATTCATTTAAATAAAGACTTATATGACTCCTCAAAAACATTCATTGTGTTTGTGTGCCGACCCATATAAAACGCGTGTGTGTGCGTGCCCTACATAAATACAAATACAAATTAAACCCGCCCAATTCGTGTGCGTGCGTCGTGGCTGTGTGCGTAGCTTCTTCGCTCGGAATTCCAAGTTTGAAATTGGAATGAATGACGGTTAGGTTACTGACCTACGCCAATGGAAAGCGTTTCTTTTTAAAGTTATGATTTTTTTACAATGTTTGGGACAAAATTGTTTAGGTTACTTTTGGTAAAAAAAATTATATTACTTTTTTGAAATTGAAAACGCACTCATTAGTTTGTAAACATAAAATACAATATAAAAAAAACCGACATGAATTCTGTAAGTAGCTAAAAAGGATAATTATGTAGGAATCTATACATAATAGTCTACCTGCTGCATTTAAAAATTCAAATAAGTAATTTATCAATGTGTAAGAAGGTATTACATACATGAAGTTACAAAATGGCTCTTCGAAATTGACGCGTAAGTAGGAAGAAGAGGGAAGGAAAAATAAATAAACATGCATGTTCACAGGTTCTTCCAATACTACTATTTGGTTTTTCTGTAAGTAGGACTAGCCTACAAGGAAATATAGGAACAACACAAATATTACAACATTAAATAGCCACGCTGTAAAGATTAACCATATTTATAAACGTCAATTATCAATTAAGGAGTTAAAAATTTAAAAAAAAAACATTACTAGGGTACTATCGACTATAGCTATAGTAGGTACCAAGATTTTAAGATTCATTAAAAAAGGTTAGGATTTTATTAGAGAATTATCAAATATAATACCTAAAAATATAGGTAAATAAATCAATTCAAATTTCAATCAATTATTTAAAAAAAATATTTGCAATTAATTTAATTGCACTTAACCTTTTTTCTGACAACTGGGCATGAACGATGATCTTTTTAACATATTAACACAAAACTATTTTTGTTGTTTAGGATTTAATTAGGAATCTCGGCTACGATATCCAGTGATCGCTAATCTGTTACGTGAGGCTGTGCTTTACGCGGTCAGTTTATGGTTGGTTTATCATTCAAACCCCCTTCATGATGTGTACTGTGACGTGGAGACCATTTTAATATTTTATGATATCTAGTTAGTATGTTTAATAGCCGCAAAGATGACTGCGGAGTGTGGAGCGTATGTTTCTGGATTGAATTTGGGAAAAAATGATATTTTTACTACTAGGTACTTTCTTATAAGGTTGGTGTTTTATTTTTAACTAGGTCACGAGTTTTTCCTGCAGACATTCGATTTTTCTATTAGGAAAATGTCAGCACGAATTTATAAATGGGGTCCATATAGTACGCCTAAATCAAATAAATCATAGGGGAACTGAATGTGCATATGAATACACTTCTGCCTTACCTTTCGGGCTAAGCAGGCGTGTAGATTAATACCGTTTATGTTGCTATTATTTAATTTAAAATTCAGATTACTTAATTTATCCATAGACTACCGAAATCCAAGCTTCCGGTTTAAAAAAATGTCCATGGTTCCATATCCGTAGGTCGTTTCCCTATGCGTGTGCAAGTGGGACAGAGGATATGACAGCAATGGTGTTAGAAAGAGACGACTAGAGGGCGACGACCTTTAAAACAAATCGTTGTAGAAAGGGTTCGGTTTCAGTAGCGTCCGCAAATTAGGCTGTAATTATGTTTTGATGACATTTTTCTTTTTTTTTGTAATTAACTCAATAGTCTAGTGGTCGTTAGCGTGACTATTGTGGAAGAAGTCCTGGTTTCGTTTACCAAATCAAGCAGAGTTATTGGGTTTTTCGATGAAATTTTCAGTAGCAAATCGGAGATTGTAGATGTGCTCGGTTAATTAATGGTAATAAGTTCGCCCCGTATTACATGGGATCAGCTAGATATACCAGTGAAATGTGGGTGTACAAAAGCACACCCCTGGCTCCGAAGAGATAGTCATAAATGCCGTGACTCAAGTGTGGGTTTTAGTTAGTTTGAGTAAACATACCCTTCAATTTATTTTACAAGTAGGTAAACATTGCTAATACTAGAATTGTCTCTTGTGCCGTGGGTGCGTTTAAAGACACGCTTTTTTTAATAAAACGTTGCCCCACACTAGGATTTTCTCCTGTATCGTGGGTGCGTTAACAAACACAAATTCTCACATACACAAACGCCCAGACCCGGAACAACTACCTGTAGATCATACAAATATTTGCTCCGTGTGGGGATCGAACCCACAACACGTGGCGCAGAAGCTAATCGCTCAGCCGCTAAGCCAAACGTGTCGTCAAAGTGCTTTGGAGTATATTTCTTGCGAACTTACCGAAGAAATACGCTAATATATACAGAAATACGAATTAAGTAGATGCTCCTTCTTATCGGAGTGAAACCAAGCAATGATAAACGTTGTACGTTGAAAACGCTCCGTCTATTCTTATATTTTCTCAAATACTTAATATTCTGCCCTGGTCTGTCTGTACTGTTATCCCATAATGTACTTTCCTAGTTCGTTCTTTTAATTCTGATTTATTGTATGTTGGTGCTGATTTTAAACTAACTTTAACGCTTTACCTGTCTTACTATGTTTAGGTCCTGTAATAGGGGGCGAGCCTATTGCCATTAATCGGGCACAGATCCCAAACTCAGAGTTGCTACTGAGAATTTCATAGAAACCCAATAACACTTTGCTCGACCTGAAAATCGAACCCAGGACCTCTAGCGTAGCAGTCGAGCGCAGGACCACTAGGTTAATGAGGTAGTTTATTAGACATTGCAATAATGTTTTTTTTTTTTAGGATTTTATTGTTAATGGTCTAATATTCTATCATGTTAAGTCAAATTGGCTGTGAGCAGCATGAGAGTTAAAATTAAAATATATAACTAGTTAGTAGGTACTAATAATATATATATAATTATCCATTTCTAAAGTTTTTTCTAAGGCTATTTTTTTAGAATGACAAGCAATTTCAAATGTCCATTAGTTCTACCAACAAAAATTCGCTTTATCTTATGTTGTTCACTATTTCAGAATGAGATAAAATTATCTCGTGGTAGCTACACTTATAATTACTAGACCAATCATCTAGTTTTACAGTTATTAGTCACAATAATTATTCACTCAAAAAACCTATTCCAAACGTACTAGGTATGATTCATTAAAAAGTTTGTAATAAATAATTGTAACCTAAACTTTGTATGCACACGGTACATTTATCTAGGCGCACCCTACTCCCTAGCCTCGTTTGGGCTAGACAGGGACCTAGGCGAAAAATTACTAGGGTGCACATACACAAGCACAATGCCATTATTGTTTGTGTGCGTGCATTTGCATGTGTGTAGCGACTGTTAATTTTTTGCGCAATTTTTATATTAGCTGGCAGACGATGAAGTTAAGTTTTTATTTGAAATTCGAGGATTTTCAAAATTCAAACCTTTTTTTGTTTAAATGTTATTCATTTGAATGCATTATGAAATGCGAACAAATAAAACGAAATGAAGAAAAAATGCTAAATAGAATTTTACGAGTATTTGAGCTAGTTTAATGGGTTGATGATTATAATGACTGCCATCCGACCTCCGCAACACAATTTCTGGGCAATATTTTTTTTATTCGTGATAGGCTTACGTTTGACCGCCAGTTCGCCTAATGTTAAGCAAATATGCTAAGGATAAACAGATTGCAAAGGAGTTTTGGGCTTCTGACTACCGCTTACAATAAAATTGCGATTGTTCTCTCTGAATGTGCAAAAATTACAGAAAATATACTTAATTATAGTAATGACTAACGATTTTCATAGGTCGACAACCGTTTATTAAGACAACCAGGACTGACAGCTTTCTCTTCATAAACTTGGATGAAATAGGTAGGTACTAAATATTGTTTTTTTAATATAAAATGGAACAAGATTGTCCTCAATAACCTGAATTCCCAATTCAAATACACATTCTCACGTATTTTCGGTACCAATAAATATTAAGCCTTCAAAAATAGTGTAACAAAAATGTTGTATTCCTTATAATCCACGTGCGAGGCAGTGGGACACGTTCGATACTACGAATGATGTCACAGCACAGATAAAGAGTATAATCGTAGGCTGTATGCAACGACGTCATTGTGTCGACTCGCTGTACCGAATAAAAGTTATATTTAAATAATCTGTCAAATTGAAAGATTATTCGAAATTTAAATAGGAACCTAACTATTTGTGTCAGTGTGTCTGTGTGTGTTGTTTATTTAATATGATTTTTGTAGAATCATAAACTGTTAAATTGAAAGGTCGTTCGAAATTCAAATATTTCGCAGCCCTTTATTTTTATTTGTGTAGATAATGCGGCGTTCGTCAAACGTAGACGCTACGTATACGCCGCGTAAAAGCCACAAACGCAACTTCTGCAAGCCGTCTAGCCAACATAATTACCCCTACCTTAGTGTTTATTACATTATTTTAACCGACTTCCGAAAAAGGAGAATCTAAAGATTCATCTAAAGATACACAAAACTTCTTTAAATCTTCTTTTTCTTAAGATTCATTACCATAAACCATAAAAAAGGAGTCATAATCATTTTCTGATTGCACATGAATTCTAGAAGAGATAATTAGAGAAATGTGTCAAGAAACATAGCTAGTATAACATAGTAAGCAACTGCCTCAGATGTCAACAATAGTTTGGCATTGTACATATTATGTATATACATGTACTATATACGTACGTACATACCACAGCCTCCAACCAGATAATTATATTATGGCTTAGAATCAATATGTTGGGAGACTGAGCAATTCTGAAGCCTGTTGGGATTGTGATATTGCGACTAACGAGGCTCGTGGCTAACGTCGATTTCCGAGGTTAAGCTGCACTTGCCGCGGTCAATTTATGGATGGGTGAACATTTTTATTACACTGTCCACACTATTTCGTATGTGTATGTCACTACCCTTAAAAATATTGTAACCCGTAATAACTGTAGGTAGGTATCTATATATCAATACATAAGCGATATTTTGCGTATGTTTTTTTCACAACACTCAACAAATAAGCACATGTTTAACCTTCTGTCTATATTTCCAATTACGGCGACTTCTCTAGACGGCCATAATCATCGAGGAACAGAGGCGTCCATTGAGTCGTGTCTTAAGGTATCACTTACAAATATTTTTACCATACCATACCATCATGCCTGTATTTCCCGAAGGGTAATCCAGCGGTGTACCAATGGTGTACATTAATACACCGCAGTTTGTCAATAGGTTTGTTTAGGACCCATGTAAGAGGAGGCGAGCTTATTGCCATTAATCCGGCACAAATACGAAACTCCCAGCTGCTACTGAGAATTAAACAAAACCCAATAACACTTTGCTTGACCTAGGAATCGAATCCAGGATCTCTATTGTTGCAGTCGCGCTTGGAACCACTGGACTCACAAGACAAATATTTTTACATTCTCTTAATACTCTTGTAGTAATGAAAGATTCAACGTCAATAAAATATGCATGCCGATGATATTTGTTTTGTACAGAGTGAGATTTGCCTACGCGCACTAGGCCAGCGTGGGAGACTAAAGCTTAGTCCCTCTTATTATAAAATGAAACCAGAAATTACCCAGCAATGGGAGTTAAATAAGTTGATGGCTAAATACCCTCAAAATATTTCGTGGCAAATAAAACACAATTTAATTTCTATTAATTTCTCAAGTTTGATATGAAATGAAATGATATTTATTCTGCAAGTAGATCTTTAGAGGTTTGGTTTTTTTTATAGTTAGATGGCTTCGGCATTTCCTAACTGACGACCTCTGAGAAGAAACACCGAAACAAACTCAGAGAATGATGGTCTCTTTTAAAATCCAGACATGAAAGAACACTTATGTGAGTTACACGATGTAGGGTAACGTCTGAAATGGCCTTTTGAGGAAAGAACCATAGCAGCTTTGAATAGACCAGTCCCAACTGACGGCACGCATGTATCAGTCATCGTGTAGCTCAACCATAATTTATATGATTATATTGATACCTATGCATTTAAGTTAGAAAGAATAAAGTTTTGAGTTTTACCATCTCAACAGACGCAAATAATCATGACCCTTTGATTAATGACACGAATACTCTTCCACAATACAAAATATAAACTACGAATTCGTCTCCACACATTTCCCTGTTTCAATTCAGTTCACTAAATTGGCATTTGTTAATTAGATCAGAACGGTTTAATAATTGAACGTGAGCGAAATAAGAACTGTGTGTGGGAGAGAGACAAAACATCTTTAGGCTCGTATAATTACCATATGTGCGACAGAGATGTGACACAGAAAATTTGTGCCTGGTGAAATGAAGAAACGAAAATGTTTTTCTTGATAATGTGATTGCCAATAGTAGTTTACCTTGAACATTGAGTTCTGATAATCGACAACGTATAATATTGACATAGAAGAATAGTCCTTATTTACAAGTATTTCTAGCTTTCGCTGTCTCAAAATTAAAGGTCAGCGAATGAACGCATACCTAGACGTATGCGGTACCTAATCCTACCATTCCTCATAGGTATTGCTAATGTAGCTTAGGCGTCGGGCATACACATTAAGACCGCGGTAAGCAAAAACGCACTAGCAGACTATTCAACCAACTCATTTAAAAAGGACATTTTTCCCGTGTGAGGACGGTTTAGAATACTGTTCCTCACTGCCTTTCAGATAGGCATCCCGTAAGCGGCGTGAAAATATTTGACTTGCTCGGTGATAGGATCTCTTGGAGTGTGACTGGCTGTGGACCACCCTTACTTTGGAGTTTGTCGTAAGGCACCTTGGTGTATGTTTCGAGTCTTGCCCGTAAGAGCCAGTTCCCCCTCGATTACTGCGACACTGGCAGTCTGCAGTCCGTAGGGGCTCTTAAGGGTCGGTAACACATCAGCATCTTCTCTGGTGTTTCAGGTATCTATGGGCGACGATGACTACTTACCACCGGGTGGCTCGTCATCTCGTTTGCCGACATAATCCATAAAAAAAAAACTTATTTATTTAACTCCTCCAGTAGTGTTCATTGTACAACGCAATTTCAGACTAACAAAAAATAATAATCAACTCTTCGGATCTTAAACTCGTTTCTTAACCGTACGTAGCTCGCCGGACTAAAATGAACTCAGGATTACAATACAAAAGTTGCATCCGAATCGGCTCATTAAATTACAATAGATATTGTTTCGAGTTTCATACATACTACATAGATTAGATTAGCATAAATTTGTACGGACCTTTGTGAAAATTGATCAAGTTGTGGTATTTTGTTTGAAACAAGAGTCATTTTACTAGTCTTTTCTCTACATTGGGGTTGCTTTTAACCAGATGCATTTGAATAACGTTATTTTCAACGAAGTTACTGAAACCAGACATCTACAACCTAACTTCTTAAGTGTAAATTAGCCGTGTCAGGCTTTTTAGGCTCCTAACCACTACTAAATATTTGTCGTAGGTGATCTTATGCTATCTGCGACCGATATTTTAAAGCTATTGATGCTTTCAAGGGTTACCCAGTTTATAGACTGCGGCAAAAACGCGTGAAACTTATATGAATTAAAACAATCTAATTAAATATTCACATTACACTTTTTAATTAAGTTTTGATTAGACAAAAGTGTGAAGGGCCGCGCACAATTCCACTAAAACTTTCCACTTTCTTTCACTCATTCCGTTCCTCAAACTCGGCGTGAACTTCAACAAAATATTCCACCACTTTCGAATAGTTTTAAAACCTTCATTTCCCTCAATCGATTGCTCCGAGTCCCCGACATAAGAAAGAAGTCACTTTGCAAAACAAAAGGCTAAAGTCCAAAGAAAAAGTCCCAATTACGCTCCTAGAACTCCCCTCCCCCTTACTGTTCCCCCTGACCGCTCTTCCCATTCCAACAGCGACCCTTGTTCACCCGTTGGGGGAGGGACCCACTGACAGCGATTAATCGCTTATTGATATTAATGTTGGAGTTTATCTTGGTATTCTAGGAAGAGGGATCATAAGGATTAAATTACATTATGGATCTGACTTAGGTATTATAAAAGAGTTACCGAATAGGTTAAAATTCCTTTTTACAATATAGATTCCTGTTTTTTATGGCAAATTACATTTAACATGGGATTTACATAATAATAAACGTAGGTAATAAAATAAATGTTATTTGAATAATAAAAATTTTTTTCACAAACATTTCCACATGTTTCTTTTACTAACTATAATGGAGATTAACGCGAAAATAGGTGATCGTGATAGTGAAAAATAGGTGGTCTTTAGATAGGTAATATATTTTAATATACTTACCTAAAAGCTCACAGTATAATCAAGTCATTAAATAAAATACATTATCGTTTTTAATATTTGGATATCAAAGTACTAACATTGTAACTAGTATTTATATTATCAATTTACTAGAAGTACTGATAGTTCTAGTAAAAACCTCTTATACTTACAAAGTGTAAGGACAGCATTACTAGTCTACCAATAACTTAATCTTCAATTGTTCGATTCAAATGGCGAAAGGCTTCACACAACTTAGTTATTGACTGTTGAATCTGAATTTCAAACATCTGAAATATCTTCTTGAGAGTCAATACCAATTAGATCCATTAATAAATCAAGAAATCGTAGTAGGTTTTATTGCGTGTTTATATCAATTCATGCTCGTCATACCTATATTCGATTTTTCTTGATGATAATAACTTATGAGGTAGAATTAGCATATAAGGCACAGTTATCATAATAAAATAAAGCTGTTCAAATCTGTTTATGCTCCTAACTGTGGTCTGCTAACGCAATCTTATGTATTTTGAACATGCTATTTTGAGTGGAGAACACAGTTGGAGGTCTAAAAATCCAAAACTGTCTTCCACTAATCCAATCGTTACCCCACACTAGGATTTTCTCCTGTATCGTGGGTGCGTTTATAATCATAAATTCTCACATACACAAACGCTCAGACCCGAAGCAACTACCTGTAAAAAATATAAATATTGGTTCGTATGGGGATCGAACCAACAACACCTGACGCAGAAGCCGGAAGAAGAAGAACATTAATCAACAATCGCCGCACCAAATTAAGATTTTAACCAATTCCACCACACCTCATGAATATTCAAACGCGCTTTCCCTCCGCCACTGGAGCCCCACCTTTTCCCCAAAGAGTTTTATTGCACTGTCCGAAGGAAGTAATTTCGTAGGTCAGACTTTTAGTTTTTAAGAAAGTTCATTTTCTTTAGCCAGACATTTTTCTAGCAATATACACTGAGAAACCTGGGTGTTGCGATGCGAACTTGAGAATTGCTTTATTCCAAACTTGTTTCGGCCACGTTTTTATGGCAATTTGAAAGTTGTAAGTGAGTTTCGGAAATAAATGATAAATAACTACTCGTAGTTTTGTTTGTTGTGAGAAACTCTTGATATAGTATTTTCTTTGTTTGATTTTTAATTTTTTAATTTCAAAATAAATAATAACTTTACTGTCCCAAAAAAAATATAACTAAAAAAACTATCTGGAACATCGCCGCAAAGTTGCTAGCTTATCGGTTTTTTATCGGATACATTTCGGTGAGTGTGCATCAGATCTCCACGATCTTATCTCCCCTAGCCCTTTCTACTATCTGACGACCAGAAGCACGAAAAAACGACATCGATTCATGGTGGACATTCCAAAATCCCGAACGAAACGCTTTAAGTCCACTTTTATCATGCGTACCGCTGAAATATGGAATGTACTTCCCTGGTGGGTCATTCCCGATAGATATAGATGGGTGTTTTTAAATCAAGTGTGAATCGGTTTCTTCTAGGCAAGTGCGCTCCATCGTAGATCGCAGTGTTGCTTAACATCAGGCGAACTGGCGGTCAAGCGTAAGCCTATCACGAATAAAAAAAACTTATGACTTATGACATGGTACTTCTGACATTTTTAATTTATTCTACAATGTCAGAAGTACCATGGGAGTCTCTATATAGGGAGCTTCTGTTGTACGATTACCTGTATCTCGGCGAAAGCTTATGTATTTATTAATTTAATTAATAATGAACGCCTGTATTCCCTGAAGGGTAAGGCTGGTGTATTAACGTGGAACCTATTGCCATTAACCGGGCACAAATCCAAACTCCGAACTGCTACTGAGAAATTGAAAGAATAACACTTGGCTAGACCTGGGAATCGAACCCAGGACAGAGGTCCTGGATTGAGGCGACTGCTACACTAGAGAGTGTAGCAGTCGCTCAGGACCAATAGGCTAATGAGGCAGCACGATCACTAGACTAATATGGCAGTTTAGATTTATAAGATTTGATTATATAACATTATCTACAGTGCTATTTATTCATTGTGTCATTCCAAAGGTATAATTCCGAATCATACGTGTCTGCTGGTGACCCAGTTTAATTGGCGTGAAGGTTCATGGACAAAGCTTTTGTTTTAAGTAAGCTGTTAGTGCAGTGCAAGCGATGCGAGGCGATAGATATAGCAGTGTTTTGATTGTTTTTACTTCTAGTAACGTACCGACCATCTAAGTACGTAAAAATCTGCTCGTCATTCAAAATGTTGAAACAAAATAACTTTTAACAAAAAGTAAAACCGCCTGTAATAACATAAAATATTTATTATCATAAAATAATGATATTTATGTGCAAAAAAGTTTCGGAAGTCGGTAGCGAAAACAAAACATCCGACCAAATCGAAAGCACTGACGTCCGAAACTTTTTTGCACATAACATTATTTTTTATATTTTTGAAGGCGGTTTTGCTTTTTGTTGAAAGTTATTGATTCGTTATTTTGTATATCATCGCTTCGTACATCTTTTGCACTGCTCTTACAGTGTAACACGGCCCTTATATTAATGCACTCTACCTCAATTAACCGCATGCAAGTGTCATTTAGCTGTTGTCCAAAATTATATAGAATAATATCACTTTTAAAAATTACGCACTCATAAAATATGATGATACTGTTTACACACGAATGCATTCCCTGTATTTGGCAGTATAATCCTATACTAGTAATATAAGTGATTGTGTTTCTTTATATTTTCGCACTGCATCTCTTTCAGCACACGAATATATTAGTCGATAGCTAGTCAACTTTCAACTGATCAGCCTTTGTACTTTTATTGTTTACACAGCTTACTGACGTAATAATCACAGAGCAATATGGCGACGACTGCGTCCAGTGTTTTCTTCAACTTAAATTTTAAATGTATTTTTATGGCACTTAACAATGGAATAAAAATGTTGTATTTTTTAGTGGTTTATCAGGACTATAGAATCTAATTGAGGCACTTTAAAAAAAAATGTGTGTACCATATTATGATAACCCTCCAGAGGTTCCATTTGTCATACTGACCAATTTTCCCCATGAAACCAATAGCTGATACAAAAGACGAATTTTCATAGGTACTCGTACTATGCCTAGGTCTATCTACTTTTGTATAAGAAGATGAATTTGTATCACGAATAGGATATGGATTTCTTAGGAAAACTTGTTAAGTACGACGAGAATCAAACCTTTAACGGCTTTGGGTGACTAAGTTGGCATCCTGTATAACCTTATCATAAGTAGTAGGTATCCTACATACATCATCATACAATAGAATTTGCAACAACATAAAGCTGAGCGCCACATCTTTTTCTTGCGGAGATGAAACGCACTTTGTATCGCATTAAGCATGTGTATTGTTTTTGTTTTTTTATTATTTAATTTGTTATCTTCATCTATTTGTATGTTACGTAGTTAGTCTCATTTTGTTTCGCAAGGAATAAATTGATTTTCTTTCTCTATCGTAAGCACCAACACCGTTGGGTTTTTAAACATTATCGCCTCATACTTTTATCGCTGCAGTGTTACAGTGTAGCACCATCCTTATCTGAATGTACTACATATATCCACATTATATGTGTGTGCGCATGTATTATGTGTCAGCCGTTGTCCTTTCGACGTCCGTCCGTTTATTTGTTTCGTTGATAAATTATTGAATATTGGGGTACTTTTGAATATTCGTGATATATTTTGAAATGGAACTGATTAATCTGTTGTTATATTTCAAAACTTTGAAATATATTTTGGAATATTGGACAATGCTGCCACCAAAGTGTAAACTAGAGAGGTGGGGCATAGTGGAATCTAATAATTCCACTCACAATAGGAGCTGCGTATGAGAAGATCGTAGCCAAATAACATAGCTCCGTGCTATGTTGTGTTCCTAACGGTGAGCAAGCTCCGCGAGTGCCGGCCGGTGACCGGCATGCCAGCATGTCTCCTATGCTGCCAGCCCAACTATTCCTCCTAAATTTACAGGGTCGGCGTCGCGCGAGTGATACCCCTGGTGTTGCAAGTGTCCATAGGGTACGGTAACCGCTTATCATCAGGTGGGCCGTATGCTTGTTTGCCACCTTAATGGTATAAAATAAAAACAAGGGCAATTGAAAAACGACAATTAGGGGAGACACGTTTCTTCGTCTGCCACAGCCACATGACTAAGAAATTTCATGTGCGTATTAGCTACACTCTTTGTGCTGTAGCATGGTGCGGGTGACAGTTTCAGTAATATTTCGTTTCACTCTTAAAGGTTGCCGCGATTTACAAATTAGTATTTTAGCTGTACCACATTCGTAATATATTAAATAATTAATAACTGTGGTAAACTAAATTAAACCCAACCAGAATGCCATAAGAACGTCATACAGGCAACTGTCACCCGTACCATGCTACAGCGCAAAGAGTGTATCTGTCGTGTATTTATCGCGGTTGAACCGCGAATATAGTGAGGTAAGCGGTATTCCTGGAAGATTTTTTTGACGGCGTGTGTAGTTAGTTAACCCGCTCTAGGCCAGCTTAGTGGGTATAAGCATTAGGTACCCATCCTAAGACAGACCCGTGCACAATACTGGAATAGTAAATAAGTGCTCAGTTTACTTCAAATTGATCGATACATGTCATACAAGTACAACATTATGATGGTCCTGTACTCGTCCATTGCTGGACGTAGAACTCGTAGAGAGTGAACGCCACGGAGTCAAAACTTCAGCTCTTTTCATCCAGTCGCTGCCAGCTGCCTTCTGCAAGTCATCATTCTATCTCATAAACTACTGTACGGATTTTCATAAGGTTTTTACTAGGAACTTTACTTATCCATACTTAGTATTATAAAGACAATAACCACCCCGAAATAAAACACCCCGTGCCCCCACATGGATACTGTCCTCACTGCCTTTCAGATAGGCATCCCGTAAGAGGTGTGAAAATATCTGACTTGCTCGGTGGTAGCACCTCTTGGGGTCTGACTGGTTGGCGACCACCCTTACGTCGGATTCCGTCGTAAAGCACCTTGGTGTGTGTTTCAACCTTTGCGCGCGGCAGTCTGCAGTCGGCAACGCAACAGCAACTCCTCTGGCGTTGCAGGTATCGAGGGCGACGATTTCTACTTACCACCAGGTGGATCGACAGCTCGTTTGCCGACTTAATTCCATTAAAAAAAACTGTTTATTTGTCTGTTTGTTAAATTTTCACGCCTAAACCGCTAAATTTTAATGAATTTTAGTATAGATTTTAGACTTTGTAGAAGGACATCTTAACGTAACTTTTATCTCAAAAGGTCCTTTGGGATGCGCTTAATATCTAGCGTAATACCTATTACGTTGATAGTTCGAATTAGGAGGGATGGGCATACATAGGTTTTAATAGTAGGCATATAAATAACATAGGCTGATAAAATGCTAATACAAGCGCGTTATCAGTGTTATAACAGTGATAACGTATCGTAGTCAAGTGCAGCTCTTTTACATACCGAAAATGGCTTCGCGGACTGATGTGCGCCCGCCATTTTGTTATCCTGAATATTACATACCATCACGCTTGTATTCGTCAAAGGGTTTAGTAGAGGTTGTATTAATGACACTCAATAAATAGTTTACGCTCCATGCGATAAAATGGGAGTTCCAGTAATGGATTTCAGCCCCTTATAACGTAGCCGCTACTAAGAATTTCCTAATAGAGAAACCCAATAACATTTTGCTCGACCTGGGCATCGAACCCAGGACCTCTAGCGTAGCAGTTGCGCTGGGGACCACTGGACTAATGAGGCAGGACTACCAGGAAAGTATATAAGCTGCTACTGAAAATAAATTCTCAGTAGCAGCTCGGAGTCTGGATTTGTGCCCGATTATTGGCAATAGGCTCGCCCCTATTACATGGCACCTAAATATACCAGCGAACTGTAGGTGTACATTAGTACGCCTCTACCTAATCCTTCGGGGAATACAGGCGTGATGGTATGTTTCAATTGAATTTTAAAACGTCTATCGATATCATTTATTACGATACCTTCCTGCCCGTCCCTGTTTCATCATAGGTGCGCTTCGAGGAATAAAATTATAATATATTTAATTTGATTTTCAAGCGGGTGCGTTTCGAGGAATACTCCAAGTTTCGATCTGGCGGATGGGACTCGCGGTGGCTTGGTTTTTTTTAAGGGATAGGAGGGCAAACTAGCAGACGGATCGCCTGATCGTAAGCAATTACCGCAGCACATGGACACCCGCAACACCAAAGGAGTCACGAGTGCGTTGCCGACCTTTTAAAAGTGGATTGGGCCTCCGGTAACCTCACTCACTCGGCGAAACACAACGTAAGCGTTGCTTGATGCCGGTTTTCTCACGTGGTCATAGCGTCTGGTGTATCCAACCAGAAAACGCAGGTTCGAATTATTCCTTCACTAAAATAACTCGCGATTTTAGGGGCCGAGAACATTCTGAATAGATTCTGCATGGTGTCTGTAATTTGTTACTTTTGTCAGGTTAATAGTTAAATCGTGAGAATATTGTGCATCGTTTTTTGATCCTAAAGCTTCGGTGTTCGATTTTCGTGGTAGGTCCCTTAACCGATCACGAACCATTATTACCACCAAAGTTGAACGATTTTCGTCACCAATTTACATTTGAGATGCTTACGTAATTTCACTTATCTTATCACTTCATACAAATTAAGGGGTGATTAACAATTAGAAATTACACTTAAGTATGTAATTGTTATCATCAGGACTTATGTAGTTAGTTACGTATTATGAGAAATGGAACTACACGCTGTTCAATATAAAGACATAGTTAAGCAGGTCCTGAGTTCGATTCCCACGATGAGCAGTATTATAGAGGTTTTCTAAGCCATTTAATTCTCAGTAGTAATTTGGAATTAGGATTTGTCGAGCCCCAGTGGTGTCGAGATTTATTAAGAATGGTCACCCATCCATAATATGATGCCGGCAAGCATCCGAATCGATTGAACATTGTAGTTATTACTAAGTCACTCTAGTGCCACCTCAGTCTTCGCATTTACACAAATGTAATTTATCTTTAAGTAAAAATTTGCATGCTGCTTATAATAGCTAAATGGGCTTGTTCTCTATTATTTTTTCCTATGCATGCAATATAAACAACTTAAAATGAAGGAGTTCGCTGGGCCGCCAAATCCAAATTTCAATTCAAAATCAATCGTAATCCAAACACAATTTAATCTAATTGTTTTATTATTCGGAGTCGGATACCGTTAATCTATGTTCCTACTCTGCCATTTTGTCTACCACTACTTCACTAGAAATAAACGATCGGAAAGCCGGACGAAACTTCGAAAAACTGTAAAGAAGTACATGCACTTACATTTATTTATTTTCACTGAAGTATTTTACACGAAATTGTAGGATAGGAACCTAGATTAATGGTATCTGAATCCGAATAATAATATAATTTGATTAAATTCTGTTTGATTTACGATTTATTATGGTATTACGTTTGTACGGGCAATTCAATCCGCCGGGTCCTTATGTAATTTGGTAGTATAATCTGGTGTTTAATGTATATAATAATCTGTCACCACTAGCATACTATTACGACTGCATTACTGGCTAACAAGCAGTGTCCAAGGTTACAGTTAACGAGACAGATTCACGAGCTAAACTATGTATCTACGTATATATATGTTAATATTTTAACTAATAACGCTGGTAATATTTGGAAGTTTACGCTGCTTGCCGCGTTTATTCTATGGATAGGTGAACATTTTTAACTCATCGAAACCCCTCTATGCCCTGGACGGCACGGTAAAACTGTCGGTCCCAGTTGTCATTATGACAATCACTAATGTGATGATAAAAAATAAGTTGTTAGAAACTCCAAAAACCTTTGGATATCGGTTTTGCCCAGAAATTGGATTGCCGCTTCATGTAATAATACGGATATTGAGTCGCGTCTATAGTCTTATCAGCCCTTCTTTTGTCCCATAGTCAGGGCCATGGAATTCATGACATTAGCCACGACTATGACGGGAAATTTAATGCAAAACCTGCATAGAGTCCTGCCTCACTAAAGCAGGTGGTAGTTCTAAGTGCGATTGCTACATTGGAGGTCCTAGGGTAGAGCAGTGTTTTTTAGTTTTTTCTATAAAATTCTCAGTAGTAGCTTCGAGTAAAGATTTGTGCCATGTTAATGGCAATAAGCTCGCCCCCTATTACATAGTAGGTACAGCTCTAAAATACAGGTGTCGTGGTTATGTTTATGTGTGTTTTAATGCTTATGGTACATTACATAGAAAAACTACCATAACAACGAAGTTTCGCAAGGAAGAAGGTTTTACGTGGGAGAGCCATGCTTCGGCACGAATGGGCCGGCTCGACCGGAGTGATACCACCGCCTCACAGAAAACCGGCGTCAAACAACGCTTACGTTGTGTTTCGCCGAGTGAGTGAGGTTACCGGAGGCCCAATCCCCTTTTAAAAGGTCGGCAACGCACTTGTGACTCCTCTGGTGTTGCGGGTGTCCATGGGCGGCGGTAATCTCTTACCATCAGGCGATCAACTTCGTTTGCCCTCCTATCCCATAAAAAAAAGGAAATTGGTCACCGTTCTATGGACAGACCGCACCCGCCCCACAATTTGACATCTATAATTTTTCTGACAGCTTTGTAGAATAGTGTTCATTTCTCCATGCTTCCTCTATAAAGAAACTATAACAAAAACATGGTGGCATGTAATTTGGCGGTGTGGGTAGTCTGGTTCCCATCACAAAGTGGCTCATGTGAAAATAATCAGAGCGTGCCATGTCTTTGTGTAGTGAAAAGCATGTTTTGGACTGTATGTGGCTGCCAGTATCTGCTATATTCTGATTAAAAATTTGAAAATGACAACGATACTTTTTTGCAGCTACGTTTTTGGGTTAAGAGATTTTAATTTTTGACATAAAAAAACAGAGGAGGTTCTCAAATCGGTTAAATGTTTTTTTGTATGTTTGTTACCTAAAAACTGTCACTTATAGATCGATTACGAACATTCGTATTAGAGCATACTCTTGAAATGGTCCCATTCAAATTTGATGAAGATCTGATCACAAAATTCAACAAAAAATGACAATAACGCATACCTACCGACCGTATAAACGATGAAATCGTCGAGGTATGTAAAATGCTATACGCCACTCAAAATGTTGAAATAATGAGAACTTTTAACAAAAAGTAAAACCGCTTTCAAAAACATAAAACTGTGCGAAACAGTTTCGGAAGTTGTTGGCGAAAACAAAAGATTCAACCAAATCGAAGGCAATGCTTTTTCTTAAGAGCAAAGTTTTGTATTTAACTATTGAACCAGTTCTTATGACTTTTGGTACAATGATAGATTAGAGATTGGACCTTGGAAATGAATGTACTCCTAGCTAAGCTATCTTTTGTCCCAAAAGGTTTGTATTTTGCGATGCGATCATGCGAGTGAAACTAAAATAATCTTTTATAAGTCACTTTTGGATATTTGATAACGCTATTTATAAGTGTATAAGACAAGCATAAGATATAACATAAACAGTAAACAGACACTTAATATAATTTAAACTTTCTTATAGACAGTTTAAATGAAATATGTTTTCGAAGTTCTGATGAGAAATGTCTCAAAGATTTGAGTATACTTCAAGTGTTTGTCCTGCAAAAGTTACTGACTGGTTGTAGACCAATCAGTTTTAGTTTGTCGTCTCCTTGATCGCTAGGTTTCAGATTTTTCACGGATAATTTAAGTTGAAAGTACCAAGCCTAAGGGACACATGCACCAACTCCTTACCAATTCTAATTTTTCATTGAAAAATTAATTGTAATAACTTTAAAAAATCTAAATAGTCTTAAATTGGTAGTGTGTTAGATTAACCTGATCAATATGTAAGAAGTAATATAAAAAAAACCTATGCACTCATAATACAAGAGTGCGTAGTCGCGTAGGTATTATGATCAAGGAAGATATACTTAAAAAAAATAAAAAGAAAAATAATATTGCAAAATTATATTAAACCTGTGACATAATAGTTTGTTGTTTACTACTGATTTTATTTAAATAATATACCTACGTAGGTAACAGTAACAAATATTTTGTCATGTAAGTAGTATTTGAATTTAAATAAATGAAGTTTGGGAAGACAATTTGCCTTTAATCATAAAAGACCGTATAAATATTAATCTAGGTACCTAAATCATGAAAATTGTTCCTATTCTAATATGTGCTAAAATAAAACGAATAATTATTAGACTATTTAGTCATTTGATATGGGTTAAATTGTGCCGGCCGTTTTGTTAAATTTTGACTACTTATTGTACTTATTGTGGAGTACTTAATAAGACCTACTTTGTTATTAACCTGTCAAGGAACAATAGAAAAAATAATCTTTACAGATGGCCGTAAAGATTAGGTAGGTTAATAAAATAATGAGTTGTTGCAAAAATACCTTAAAACAACCCAGTATACGACTAAATAAATTACGCTGTAACTAATAATTATGAAGGAAAACTAATAACATCATGTTATCTACAACAGGAAGCCTTAATTACTAATTATTTTAAGTTCAAAACAAAAACAACAACCTTTATTAGATCGATGAAAACAAAACTGAAAAACATCCGAACAAAACAATCGAGTATAGAAGCAATTATTGTAATAAAACCTTCATTTAGGCCAAACAAACTACGGAGTCAGCGTCGTTGACGCACGCACAAAAATATATCTATCCCCCTCTATTGTGCGGAAAATTTCGCTACCCATCTCTTTCCCTCGTTCGAAATACCGTAAGCAAGAACTGGTGGGCGGGCGCGGTGGGTTTTTTTTCACGGTTAGATAACGGCCCAAACGGTTCCGTATCTAAGCTCTTTCCCGTAACGATGTTGACTTTTGGCGACGATAAAGAACCTAGTTCTTTTCAAAATGGCGGTAATATGATTTGATCATGCGTGAATTTTAAATCGGTGAATATTTCTGACATCTTTTGTTGAACTGTGTAATGTCGTTGATAGGTAGATATTATTATGAATATTTCTTAAATGTTTGCTAATATTTTTGAATTGCGAACACTTTTTGTGTAGAAAACTTATACTTATGGAAAAGGTCGTATTGTTTCTCTTAATAATTATACTCGGTACAATTATACTCATTATTCAATAAGAAGTACTATAATAGGTATTTCAGGGACTTTCATACCCTATCTATTATTTTATAGACATTAATAGAACCCATAGAACATCACATTATGACGCAAATAGTCATCAATTGAAAAACCAAGAAATATTGACCAACGAATACAGTTGCCATGATTTCCTTAATCGACGCCATTTTTTTTCACGATTAATAGGAATTAATCATCACAGCTTCTCTGCGGTTGGCTGTTCGAATCAACACATTACCTAATTGGTCAGTTTTAGTCAACAGTTTTACCTAGTAATATCTAATAGGCAAAAGTTTCCGCCTCCATTTAACCTATTTCTAATGATTAATAAGGAATTATTAGTACGTAGGTACATAATAATAATGACATTCAATTTAAATTGTGAACTAGGCTAGGATGAATATTGATGTGACCGTTGCCTTCATAAAAACGCACCCAAATTGCCGCGAAAATGTAATTCATACAAGATGGCGGATTTGAAAAATTCCCACCTCAAGAATTATTGATTTTTGTAAATGTATTTTATTTTTTAGAACTTTGCTTTACATTCGGATTTTCTATTTACCTACGTATTGATAGTTTACAAACACAATTTTTTACGAAGTACTTTCCTACATAAACACACAGGGAACCTATACAAAAATGTTTTTTCATTACCATCAAATGTTCGTATGAATGTTACCAATTTACGAATCTCGATCCAAATAGAACAGAACATCACCTAAGTACCTACCGACTTAAAATTCTGCTCAAGTTGTTAGAACTAGAGGCAATTGCAGGAAATAGGTATTGTAATGCTCATAGTAGAGTACGTTTCTAACTGTAAGGTGACAACAAAACTAACGATTCAAAAACAACATTTTATAATGTAGGTACAACATACCTAGTTTAATAATATTAAGTACGGTGGTACTTAATATTATTATACTAGGTATGTTGCCTCGTTAGACTAGTGGTCTTACTGGTGAGTAAGACCACTAGTCTAACGAGGCAGTAAGTGGCAATGGTAGACCATAGACGCTAGCAACACCAGTAGTACTTATCACTCGCGAGTTGTCATCTTGAGACCTCAGTTCTTAACTCTTATAAGCCCACCAATTTCACTGGCTACATTAACCTTTTAAACCGGAACATAATAATCTTGTCACATTACTAATTAGCGGTAAAATATTTGGCAATGCGGTATCACCCCAGAAGAACTAAGCTATAGAGTTCATCACCTCACATTTCGTAAATTTCGGACTAAAAACCACTTTTCTTGCACTACTACTGGGCTTTGAGATCATAAGTAAGACATTACTCACTGAATCTACCACTGATCTAGCACTTAGAACACTTATAACTCGTCCCAAAGGATTCTCTAAATATCTACAATCAAAATTAAATATTTTTAGCAACAACTGCGCTGGCAATGCCGTATCACCCTAGACGAACTCAGCAACAGAGTTCATCACCTCACATTTCGGACTAAGAACTCCTTTTCTTGCACTACAGTTGGCCTTGAGATCATTATGACATTCGCCACGGGAACTATCGCAGATCTAGCACACAAACATTACCTAGATAAACTTAAAATTCGTCCCTGAGGATTCTCTAAACTTTTACAATCAAAATCAAATATTTTAAGCAACAACTGCGCATTTGTGTCATGCTAGAGAAGTGTAACGCTATCTAGGTACCAAGGTTGCAACCTTGGTCTTCGACACCAATACTAGCAATGTACTCAATGTATGTAATTACATATTTATTTAGCTCCACGATCTGTGAGATAAATTTAGATAGCTGAACGCGCTAAAAGGTCGTATTTTTTAGCGATAGGGATGCGATGATTAATGTGATATTGGATCACATATCGCAGATCTACACGAGATGAAAACTAAAACAATTTAAAAAACTAAAATTGTTAGGAATAAAATTATTTAGGTCAATAAAAAATGGAAATAGAATCAAATAAAATTTGTAACTGTCTTAGTTTTGATCTAGGTGTGCGATATTATATGCTTTTGTTGTAGATTCTTCTTCTTCTGCCTCAACCGCTAGGTTGCGCTTACCACTACACTAGTAATCTTGGTTTGGATTTCCAGGTCAAGCAAAGTGTTATCGGGTTTTTCTATGAAACTCTGTGCGGATTTTATTTTATGGGATAGGAGAGCAAACGAGCAGACGGATCGCCTGATGGTCAGCGATTACCGCCGCCCATGGACACCCGCAACATCAGAGGAGTCACGAGTGCGTTGCAGACGTTTTAAAAGGGGATTGGGCCTCCGGTAACCCCACTCACTCGACGAAACACAACGTAAGCGTTGTTTAACGCCGGTTTTCTGTGAGGCCGTGGGATCACTCCGGTCGAGCCGGCCCATTCATGCCGAAGCATGGCTCTCCCACGTATAAATCATCATAAAAATCATGAAAAGCTGTCACTCGTACTTACTAAAAACCGTACTTACCCACCGGCCAAGGAGTTTTGACATTCAACATGTCAGTGATAATATTTAGGAGATGTACTATACTTTATACGCAATGTATGCCAAATTATGTTCCTATGCCTTTTAGTTTCTGAGATTCTAGATAGGTGAGTGAGTTCGCGTATTTATGTAGATTTTGAACATTGACCCATAGATTTTATTGGCTATTTTAAATATGAAACGGCGTTTGGTCGGTATAATCCGAATGGAACCCTGTTATCAGAGAACTAGAGACGGGCTAATCTCCTTATCGCCGTCAGTCATGATAAGAGGGCCCTGCATAGTGAAATATGATGTGTGACTCAACATTATTGCACTATATATATGTACTAAGTGTGGGATTATGCAAAGTTATGAAATAAAAGCCTTGATTGATGCAATATTAGATGAAGAGAAGGGCATTATGTATGCCATATAAATTATTTCAACTTAAGGGTCGCCGGAGCTTGAATTGACAATAAAAACGTGATACCAAAGAAAATCGTAATCGAGACAATATTCTATCAAATTATGTTATTATTCGGATTTAGATATCGTTAATCTAGGTTCCTACGGTACTTTTTCGTCTACTACTACTTCACTGGAAATAAAAGACCGGAAAAGCGTTCCAAATTTGGTAAAGTTATCAAAAATTGCATTAGCTTACATTTATTTCCAGTGAAGTATTTTGGACGAAATGGTAGAGTAGGAACCTAGATTAACGGTATCGGAATCCAAATAATAACAGATTTTGATTAAATTCGTTTGTAAGAGAAATTCGGTCCGCCGGTCTCTTAAGAAGAATTCGTCTGTATTCCCCGTACGGTTAGGTAGAGATGTATTAATACACAAACTCAAAGTCAAAGTTCTTTATTGCTTCATGTGTAAATATACATAGGTCTCTAGTTTGGTAAGTATCAACATGAAACCCCGTTGGGGCACAGCATAGTATCTATACATACTTAAAGTTAATTACATAAGTTAATACATCCCATACATTACATTACATGAGCCTCTTGCCACTAACCAGGCACATAATCCAAACCCCGAGCTGCTACTGAGAATTTCATAGAAAAACCCAGTAACACTTTGCTCGAGCTGAAAATCAAACTGAGGACCTCTGTTGACATAAATGTACTTACCTAAAACAATAGCTTTTGTGCTCGTTTGCCGACGTATAAATGTAAAAATGCCATAGCAGCTTCGAGTTGACCTGTTCCCAATAGTATCCTTTCTTAATTATGTAGACAATCTTTAGAGTGGGAGAATTGACCTGCTGAGTTCGTCCGGCTGGTACCTTATTGCCGCTAAGAAATAATGTGCCAACATTATTGTATTTCAGTTAGAAAGGTAATGTATCCAGTAAAATTCCCAATGCGGGGACGGGTTAGAATACTGTTTCTCACTTTTCAGATACGCATCCCATAAGAGGCGTGAAAATATCTAACTTGCTTGGTGGTAGGACTTTTGGGGTCTGACTTGCTGGCGACCGCCCATACATTGGAGTCTGTAGTAAAGCACCTTGATGTGGGTTTCGACTTCAGTTCCCCTCGGTTGCTACGACTCTGCCAGTCTGCAGTCCGTAGGAGCTTTTTTTTATTCGTGTTAGGGTTATGCTTGAACGCCAGTTAGCCTGATGTTAAGCGAGACTGCGATCTACGATGGAGCGCGCTTGCCTAGAAGAAACCGATTCACTCGTGATTTAAAGACACCCAGATTTTGCAACTCCTTTGGTATTGCAGGTGTCTATGGTCGACGATGACTACTTACCACCAGGTGGCTCGACAGCTGGTTTGCCGACTTAATCCATAAAAAAAAAATACTGAGAAAATGATACTTAATAGCTGATTTCTCAGGATGACAACGTGAGAGTGATGCCACTGGTATTGCTGGCGCCTATAGGCTGCAGTTGCATATTACCATTAGGGGGTTTGGTTGCTTGTCATCATAATAGGTTATCATTAATTTTATTTAATATTCAACCGGAACTACGCATAAATAGTATTGTTTAAAGTCATTTCACAATTATGACGCAGCCATTTGAATTCAAAAGTCCTTGCAAAAAATATTCCACGATCTAAGATGTTCAGGAAAATATCTAGGAATCTAGAATTCTAACCGTGTTCAAGGTAAACGCAAGGCGATCCGCGTCGTTTCCGTATTTTACTTGAATTATTGGATTGGCAATCGACATTATATTCAGGGAACATTTTTAGTGTCCATTGTTGTTAGATTATATTGTGATCCTATATTATTTCTACGGCTGGATATTATACCTCATGACAAGGAAATTGCAAGAGAGATTGCAGGAAAATAATATTCTAATGAATATTTTATAACGGAAACGTTGACTAACAATTAATTAACTTGTTAATGTTTCATCTTCTACGGTTGAATTAAGAATTACTTTAGATAGAAAGAGAGCGAAACAGAATTGTTTCATCAGCAGTTACCTACTGCAAAGATTTTGTGTTTAGAAATTTTATACTTTTACTTCACATCAAATGCGCCGAAGAAATTGTCAAATATTTTAAGAACTGAAAGGGACATAATTCTTCTAAGCTAATGGAGGGATCTTCCGTAAAGTAGCTTTTTTATCTTTGAATAAAATAAGTCTCAAACTTTCATTAATAAAGGAACTTTTCTTCCCGCCAAAAGTTTTGAAAATGGAGACGTGTGTTGCACATCTCTGCTATTGTTAAAAAACCTTACGATATCCATTCGACCAATCACGGAACTTGACAGTACAATTTAAAATTTTAAAATGACAAATTTGATGACATTTCTTATGGTTGGTGACCTGTATTTGCCTGTTATGCGGATTTTCCCGTGAGGGAAGGGCTAAGAATATAAAAAAGTATGAGAAAGTCACGTGTGTTGTCAATGACAATAAATTCTAGCGCGCATAGCGGTAGGATTGTCCGGGAACAAATTTCTCGACCTGAGAATTGAACCCAGAACCTTGAACGTGGCAGTCGCGCTTAAAACAACTAAATGAGGAAATCAATAAAAGAATCTATCGACTGCTACAGTAGAGGTCCTGGGTTCGATTTCCAGGTCAAGCAATGTGTTATTGGTGTTTTCTATGAAATTCTCAGTACCTGTTCGGAGTTTGAGATTAGTGCCCAGTTAATGGCAATAGGCTCGGCCCCTATTACATGGAAACTAAACCTACCGGCGAACTGTGGGTGTACAAGTACATTATTACGCCTCTGCCTAACCCTTCGGGAAACACAGACGTAATGGTACTATGTTATATATTTTTATCTAAAACACTCTATAGCCATAAGATTCAAGGTCGACCTATTTGTCCTGTAAAGGTTTCGTGCTAACATTTATTTAACACTTATAACGCACAACTAACTGTGTCAAGGTACCTATATAGTAAATACCATCAATGTACACTAAATTGTACTTCAGATGATATTGATATACAATAAGTAAAGCAAAGGTAGAAAAAAAAAACTGCGAATATCAGTACAATATTCAAATTTTAAATTAGCGGCGCGTGCGCTGTCAATTTGATGGTTAACATCTTTTTGTCTTTGAAAAATTATGAAAATCGTTGGAAAACCAAAAGAGATGAATGATTAATTTTTTAGTAAAGGAAAAAAATCAACCGCGGGCAGGATTCGAACCTGCGTCTTCTGGTTTGATATACCAGACGCTCTGACCTCTAAGCCACCGCGAACCCTACCCGCATGATTGAAATTTTGAATATATATAGATGAATGATATTTATTTCTATAAATACATCTTTTTAAGAAACTTTTCAAGTATTTTTTATTAAATGGCGCTGGCATTTCCTGTCTAACAACCTCTGAGAAGAAACACCGAATAAACTCAGAGTATCATCGTCTCTTTTGAAGTCCAGCCATAGAAATAGCAAATATGTGAACCCACTCGTAACACAAGCATTTAGCACGAGGGGTTAACAATAATACTAGTAATGTGCGACCCACATAATGCTGTGAATTGTAACTCACACCAATCATATTACAATATGAAATGACCTTTTGAAAAAAGACTCAGAGAATCAGACTCGGCTTTGAGTAGACCAGTCCCAGCTGACGGCACGCATGCATCGGTCATTGGGAATCTCAACCATAATCTAGGGACCTCAACAACCCATTGCACGACGATACCAGATCCACCAAATTGCCAATCAACCAAATTGTGCACAGTCAGAGCCGGATTAAGCTGTAGAATCCTCTAGTCAATGTGACTCTTGAGATGCGACCTTGCTACAAAACATAGTTGACGTTAATCCGGCCCTGTCCGCAGTACATCGCTGTTGCCTAGTAATTAGATTATTAGGATCTAATGACAGTTATAGTGGATAGTTAACCATTAAGTGTTCGTGAATGTATGTGAGTGTAGTCAAATGATATAAAATTGTAAATCGTGACTTTTGTGTTCACTCCTAAACTCCATCGAAGCCTTAGTGAAGTTTCTACTGTTTTATTGGGGATTATTCTGTATACTTGACACTGACAAATACACAAAGTGTGCGCCATACATATCCTATGACGGGAACCTGTACCAAAGATAATGACTTTATTTCAGACGTTTGTCCTTAGGTGTACAATATAATATCATGAAACAAATAAAAACTAAACTGTTACATTCATTAATCTAGTGGTAAACGCGACTGCTACGCAACATTCAATTCCCAGGTCCAGCAAACTATTATTGGGCGTTTCTATGAAATTCTATGAAAACGTAGCAGCTCGGAGTTTGAGATTGTGAGTAGTTAATGGCAATAGGCTCGCCCCTTTTAGATGGAACCTTATCATACCGGCAAACTGTGAGTGTTCATTAGCTCATCTCTACCTTATATTTTATTACAGGTGTGTTGGTGTGTTAGTATATTTCGAACGTCAATATAGCAGCCTCCAAAATGCGCGTTCTATATAAAATATTACATATTTTTCCAGAAACAGTAAAATAAACTTACCATCACTATACCGACGGCGCCAAACGCAGTTTAACCTTATACCTACCAGTGCAGTAGCCATAACAATAGCGTACAATGAAACCAGCAAAACTTTCCTAAACTCCATTCGTTTCCAATAATGACGTTGAAGTATGACTCCGAAATGACCTGAATATAGTCACATCACACTAACGAGGGCTTATCTGTCACTTTGATTAACGATTGCTAATTGTAGCGGTCAGCAGAAACTGTGCTAACAGGCGCCGATTCGATCGTTCAATTTGTTAGACGACCCCGATTTTAAATTTTTGACGAATCATGACGTCGTCGGTACAAGTTTGATAGATGTTTGATAATCGAATCGTCATTGTACAGTACCGCCGAATAACAACGCTAGTCTGAAGTTAGCTGTTGCGAACAGCCACAAAGTTCAAATAACTTAAGGTTCCGGCAGAGTTCTAATTGCCCACAAAAACGTAATACCGAAATAAAGCGTAATCCAGACAATATTCTATCAAACGATGTTATTATTCGGATTTTGATGCCCTTAATCTCGGTTCCTACGGTACTATTTCGTCTAATACTTCTTCACTGGAAATGGAAGACCGGAAAATCGTTCCAAACTTGGTAAAGTTATCAAAAATTGCATTCGCGTATATTTATTTCCAGTCAAGTATGTTGGACGAAAAGGTAGAGTAGGAACCTAGATTAACGGTATCCGAATCCGAATAATAACAGAATTTGATATAAAGTTTTTCAAAACCATTTGCGGATTACAGACGCGCGTTTTTATTTCAGTGGTATTGCAGCTAAAAATTGCCTAATTTTCACAGTTTTTGGTTTGGTAAGATTTTTAAAGCATAGGTTTTATTAAATTATTTAAATATAACATACCATCACGCCTGTATTCCCCGGAGGGTTAGGCAGATGCGTACTTATTGTACACCCACAGTTCGCCGGTAGGTTTAGGTCCCATGTTATAGGGGGCGAACCTATAGCCATTAACCGGGCACAACTCCGAGCTGCTACTGGGAATTTCATAGAAAAACGCAATAACACTACTCGACCTGGGGATCAAACCCAGGACCTATAGTGTAGGAGTCGCCCTTGGGACCACTAGACTAATGAGGCAGTAGGTCAGTTATTTAAGTGAACGAAAATGCTAAATTTGCCTTCACATTCTGAATTTACAATTATTGTCGTTATTAGATGTCGCTAACGTTACCTTAAGACGTAAATTCAGAATGTGAAGTCAAATTTCGATCTGACGGGTGGGACTCGCGGTGGGTTAGAGGTCATAACGTCTGTTGTATCTAACCAGAAGACGCAGGTTCGAATCCTGCCCGCGGTCGAATTTTTCCTTCATTAAAATAAGTTCATAATCGTAGCATGGAAAAAAATAAAAAAGTAAGGTTTTATTTCTCAGTTGTGCATACTTAATAAATAGTAAGTCACTATTACTACTGTCGTCTTGTGTTTAAAATGTGACATAGACCTGTAATTTCTAAATAACTGATTGATATTACAGTTTGCCAGGGTAGGTAGACATTGAACAATCAGCCTTAAGGCGAATCGTTCACCTAAGCCCGCGAAATTCAAATTTCAAGTGATTTTTCGCAGTTTGTAGGTGTATAACAAGTTCTAGATTCATGGCAGTTGGAATCGCGACATTAACTATACAACATTCACAACTGAGACTTTTACTTATAAATCCTTATCAAGCCAAATACTTGCCAAAACCTGTGTAATTGGTCAAAATTGTCATTTTACACTAATTTTAGCTACAATAATGATTTTTTAGAATTGGTTTTCGTCAAACATTGTGAATTTTGTATAGTTAATGTCGCAATTACTATTGCCATGAATGTAGAACTTATTATAGACCTCAAATACATCCAATAACCCAAAATTTTCCGTTAATCTATGACAAATATTCACACACAAATCGTAATTAGCTCCGCAATCAATTGGTCTTACTCGAATGGTTGGTGGTTAAGTTTACGACGTGCTAACTGCCAATAACTCTGCCGGGCCCATTTATATTTGAAGGATTGTTTGTTCTGGCTGCTCTATGGTATATGGCCCTAATTTGCATAAAGCTATGGGGCCCATAATAATGTGGAATTTGTTAGAATAGGTTAGTTTGAAACATTCTTAGGTACCTATTTTAAATTCTTTTGTTGTTTTAAGATATTTAAATTTTTGTTACTTTATTTACTTCATATAGTGACTACGTGGCATGGTTTACAGGCCCATTTATTCAATTTGATTGGATTGAAGGTTAAAAAACTTTAACATACCATCACGCCTGTATTCCCCGAAGGGTTAGGCAGAGGTGTACTAATGTACAGCCACAGTTCACCGGTACGTTTAGGTACCATGTAATAGAGGGCGAGAGTATTTCCATTAACCGGGCACAAATCCAGACTCCGAGATGCTACTGAGAATTTTTATAGAAAATCCCAATAACACTTTGCTCGACCTGGGGATCGAACTCAGGACCTCTAGCGTAGCAGTCGCGCTTGGAACCACTAGACTAATGAGGCAGTTAATTAATCGATTTTTTTATCTAAAAATCTTTTTAGTTAAAAAAAATCGTTCCTTAATTGTCCTAATTCGTTCGTTCGCGTATACATATAAGTAGATACGGTGTTATATTATATATACTAATATTATAAATGCAAACCACTGAACCAAATTTGATGCAAATTGTAACAAAACTAACCCAAGTTTTTGTTAAATCGGCACAGGAAAACATATGTCAACCATCAAATATACAAATCATTTTAAAAACCTTTTCAACACTAATTGAACTGCTTAAGACATCAACAAGTCGGATTGAATGTATGCAAACGGCACAGCCTATAAAACCGTGGCTATAAGATCTGTCTGCGAGTCCGATGCGCGGGCGCAGCGAATAAATAAAGCGCTCTGGAGCGCGGTCTAGGCCGCCGCCACTCGCGCGCAAGGTCGCCCGTCCTGACACCACGCTGTGGAACCTAGCGGGACAGGAATTGGACTAGACTAGGTCAGACTTATTAGACCGACTAAAATTAACCTTAATTGCAAATAAAGCTTGTTCTTTGTCGGTCTATGTGTTGGACTATTTTAAATAGAAACTTATTTTATCATAAGTTTGTTTTTTTTATTGTGGCTGAAGAATTAATAAGCCATAGTCTCTTTTAAAGTCCAAACAGTAGCAGTGTCATCAGATAATAATTATGTAAGTTTTATAATGTGGGGCAATATCTGAACATGTCTCTTCAAGAACGAGCCATAGCAGCTTTGAGTTGACCTGTCCTAACTGACGGCACGTATACATCAGTCATCGTGTAGCGCAACCTTTATATATTTAAACAAGTACCGTACTCGTACCTCAATTTATCTAGCCACTACAAATCTACTTCATAAAAAGCAAAATCTTAACACTGACATCAAAACAGCCAATCTAACCATACAAGGAAAATACGAAAATTGTCCGCGCGGTCTCATGGCCACCGCGCACGCGCGGGCGCATGATCTAACCTAGAAACGGGCTGGATTTCGTGACATTAGCGTCGGCCGCGCGTGTGTGCGTTCCCATTCAATCGTGCGTCGTGTCTGTGTGCGTCACGTCACTAGAATCAACACACCGCGGATATCTAAACAACTTCACGAAGTGTACGCGATTTTGAATTCTATTCGGTTGTGATAAAGAGTGGTATTGTGGAGGTGTGACAGCAAATAATTTGTGAAGTCAGTTGACATGGCATTGGTCGGTTTTGGTATGATAAATGGGCGTTACTATATTAGTTTGTATATTTATATAATAGTTTCTGTTTAGCGGTTAGAGTGGATATCTGTTACATTGCATGAAGGTGACAAAAGTAAGTAGATATTGATTTTTTAAATATTATTTCGGCATAAGATAAGACAATAAATACGTAGAAAGCTGCGTCACGTAGATATATTTTTATCCTAATCCTAATTAATATCCCAAATACAAAACTACTATGTTTGTTACATTTTTACGCCTAAACCGCTGAACAATTTTTTATGAATTTCGGTACAGAAATAGACTGAAGCTTGGAGTAGGACCTGACTACCTTTTGCCTCAAAAAGTCCTTTGAGAGTACCTACGAGTGAAATCGTAGGCAGCAGTTAGTGTAAAATAAAACAGTTTCAATTTATGAAGATATTTTCCAAAAATATTATACTTTTTGTAGCCACAATGCTTCATTGAATACTTTTTCCTTTGATAATAATATAGTACCAAAAGTACCTACCTTTACTTATCGTTTCTAGGTATAGGTATACCTATTGGATGTTAAAACAACTGGTTATCAGAATCGGAAGAAAAACTTCAGCAAAACCCAGTTATACGTACATAATTTAAAAAATATATACCTACCTTCGCTTTTTCAAACATTTTAATTAACTAACTACGAATCATTTATAGATAGATAATTAAATGTTTGTTTCATTAAACACAACTAGAAGATTTCTCCGAAATCCTAATAAAAGAATCCCTAATAAAAGCTGGAGTTGGATTTTAAAAAACATAATATTTCCTTTCTTTCTTTCTAAGTTGCACTTTCAGTGAATTAAATCAGTTGTAAGTAAGTAGGTATAAACAACTTTCAAATCGAAATAATTCCTAAAATATTGAAAAAAATCAGATCACAGTAGGTACCTGATCAGAATCACAAAAATACATTATTTACCTGATGACAATGTATGAAATACATACTTAGCTAACTGTATTTACCCCAAATTTCGCTATTATTTATAACTTGTCTGTAATTTTCATTTGTCCTAAATACCAACAAAATCCATTACCAACACAAAAATAATAATTTTAAAGCTGAGTTAGTCACATCAGCTGCACAGTGCACATGGCCAATGACCATGACATACAATTGTAACGTGCGCACAACACGAATCTACTAGTATCTACGTATTATCTATGCGCGTTGCTGACACCCGTGCGACTAACTGGAGGTCAATACTTATGTAAAATTCCGCTTTATTTTTTAAAAAGATATCTCACACTAACATGCTCTGTATCGGGATTTCAAAAACATATAAAAAAATACACAAATACATATTTCAAGATGATGATGTAGTGAGTAACACGAATATGCTGATATGGTTTGGATACCTTGATTTTTTTCTAAATTCTTTATATTAAATGGTTACGCTTGACCGCCAGTTCACCTGATGTTATGCGTCACTGCAATCTACGATGGAGCGCGCTTACCTAGAAGAAACCGATTCACTCGTGATTTAAAGACACCCAGATTATATCTACCGGGGAAGACCCACTCGGGAAGCGCATTTCACATTTCAGCAGTACGCATGATAAAAGTGAACTGAAGTGGTTTTTGGAATGAAAAATGAATAACAGATGATTAACAAAAGGAGTCTTCAGGCGAATGTCAGTGGCTGCGTCGGGTCGTCGTGTTATTGGCGAGGTTTTTGCTAACCCCTGTGGCGTTCTCATGTTGAGACCTCAATTGTTAAGTCTCATTTGCTCAGTAAATTTACTAGACCGTTGGACTGCCCCTTAAAACAGCAACATAATAATGTTAGCACACTATACTGAGCGGCAGCATATTTGGCAATGCAGTGATATCATTGCAGACGAACTCAGCACTATTTCTATAACAATCGTGTGGTAGTTATAAGCCCAAAAATAGCCTGGAAAGCTAGTTCATCCTAAGGATATCGGAAGTATTGCTCAGAAATTGGGTGCGGAGAACTGAAGGCAGTCATTTTGACTAGAATACTGATTCTGTTATAATTTCGGGACAAGCCGCTCACATTTGACCTAAACGTCTTATGACCAAACACTCAATTTTCAGACCCCGTTGAGTATCGTGCTATCTCTATCAAAAAGAAAGTAAGAAAAACAAATTTATTAAGACATTGTCCGTACAACACACACAGATAAAATGAGCAAACAAAACAAGGTCAACAGGAAGTGCTGTCTGAATGTTCTTTAAGTCAAGCTGACTGTGACAGCACAAGACTCAACGGAATCTCAAAATTGAGCAGCGTTTGAGTATTTGGCCATTAAAACTGTGACTTTACCACAGTGCAACTCAACCTATCCTGTCGGGGAATACAGGCAGGATGATAATGTTACATAAAACCTTGGTTTTAACAGCACAAACCGGAAAAATACATCCGAAATAGGTCCTATAAATAAATTGTGTTCATATTTTCTGTTTGCCTACACGGTTACCATATCAAGTTATAATATTCAGTATAAGCTGATATTTTATTGTGTAGGCTCTCCGTGCAATCAGAGGTCAGCTTACATTGAACCACGCATACCTATGCTTCTGGCTAGTTTTGCCTAGTTTTAAAGCATTAATTGTATTATTATATAAATATGTAAACCCGCCGGTTTTTCCAGTATTTAGTACCTATAGGCAATAGCGATAACTATTGCATATACATATATGACGCTTTTTGTTCTAGATTCTGGGTACGTACGTACGAGTACAAGACTTAATTTGTTTTATGAAAATTAAATTAATTAATGATGAATTTGACGACACATATGGCGTAGCGGCTGAGCGATCGGCTTTTACACCACGTGTTGTGGGTTCGATCCCCACATGGAGCAAATATTTGTATGATCTAGAGATACTTAGTTGTTGCGGGTCTGGGTGTTTGTGTATATTGTTTGTGAATTTGTGTTGGTCGCATCCTGGATACAGGAGAAATTCCTAGTGTGGGGCAACGTTTAAAAAAAACTGTAACATTTATTTCAATTTTTTTATTATTTTCATAAACCTGATACATCGTAGTCGATGAATTTGTATGGAAAAATATTACTGACTATAAGACACTTATTAATGACTATTTTGAAATAAGTCTGTTATTAGCTTGACTAGGTAAATACTTAGGCTTCGTCATTGTGAGATAATAAAAAACATACACGTCTATTAGAAACGTTTGCACTTTCCTTTCGGTGGCTAAATATGAAATGATTTCCAAATGACGTCACATTTTTTAAGTATCTAAAAGCATCAAACTAATTAGATTTCTCTAGTCGTAAACTATGAAAACCATAAATTTTATGTGTTGGTACTATTAGTAGCCATAAAACATAACATTACTAGTGAGTTCAAACTGTCCTACTTAAAATTAGACACAAAAGTTAATTATTTTTTATTTTTTGTTTCTTTTTCACCTTTTCCATCCACTACATATGCGTGTAGCGCCATCTATCCGGTTACTAAGTAAACACGCAATGACGGAATCAAGCAATTGACAACTAACTGACCAATCACGAAGTGGATCCTGCATCGCGCTAGCAACATCTGTCGCGCGAGTTGCATTTTTACATAAACCTGAGATCAATCTCCGAGTCGAGGCCCGGTAAAAAATTCAGCCTGTAGGATAGACTTTCTTTTGGATTGAAGGACATCATACTTCGTCCATCCATAGTGAATAATAAACTTACTAGTAATGTGGGTCACACATTACTATTTCTCGATTTTCTCGACGGTGCGTGAACTCTACCTACCAATCTGAAATAGGCGGACTTCAGCTTAATCCCACTCATTCTGAGAGTAGTCCTCTATAGATACAAGCCGGCTCCCTATTACCTACATACAATCTAAAACATACCAGTGAATTGTAAGTGAACATCAGGACACTTTTTTATTGGTTATCGGCAAAAGAGTTAACGAGCCACCTGGTGGTAAGTAGTCATCGTCGTCCATGGACATTTGCAACACCAGAGGAGTGGCTGGAACGTTGCCGATCTTTAAGAGCCCCTACGAACTGCAGGCTGCCAGAGCCGCAGCAACCGAGTGGGAACTGGATCTTACGCGCAAAAGTCGAAACACATACCAAGGTGCTTTACAACAGAATCCGACATAAGGTTTGTCGCCAGCCAGTCCAAGACGTCCTACCACTAAGCACTTTTTGCCTAACCTTGCGTTGATTGACAGGCGTTGTTATGTCATGTTTTCTTTCATTATAATTAACCAACCAAAGAATCTCAACCTAACACAAATAAAAATAAACTCAAGGTCCAAAGATCAACAGCACATAATCATATATTACAGCACAGTATTTTCTAGTGTCTCCTAAGTTCATAATGTCTAGTTTCTCTATTTAGGCGATAGAAAGTCCTAAGACCTTTGATCTCTAATCTGTGACTATCTCCCAACGCATTCGCTGTATTAAGATAAATTGCTTCAGCCGTACCTACGTTTTGTTTATTTAAGAAAAATACATTGATTAACTTTGTAATTTGTTTCTAATGTTGGTTTTTTATCTGGAAGGATAAGGAAAAGACATGCGGCGTTTGTAAAAAAAAACCCGGGTTTAATTTAGGTTTATATCAGAAATCAGTATTTTATTTAGGTACTTACTTAAATTGCCTACCAGAAATACTTGATTTTACGTATTAAATTTAAATGGCAAGTTTACCAACTCCCCTCAATAGAGAGTTTACTTTCCGATATTCTTGAAATTAAGTATAAAATCTTAGAAAGATTCCAAGATCTTGTTCTTTTCTATAGGCACTTAATGTTACTTTTTTTCTCCTTTTGGCAACGAATCGATGTCGACTAATCTGCCAGTGTCAATGTAACATTAATCTCCTACTTAGCCTTATTTTATAAGCTCACTCTCTCGTCAATATTTATCATTCCGAAACTGTTGTATGTAATTCCCGTCCGTAATTTTTCCTAAAAAATGACGAATTACATCTGAGAGACAAAAAACTTAATCTCTAATAAAATATTACACAATCTTACAAGTTAACTTGTCTATACTTAAACAATTTTCATCGTAGTTTTTCTACGCCTGTTCGTAGAACGATGATTCATGACACACGCATTCGATGATTTCACGATTTATTTGTCTTAATAAGTAATTTTCCTGAGCATTACGCGGAAACAAAGTTTTCCCCACAACAAGTTCAAGTTATCAAAAGAAGTTAATTCGGTGTGATTCGAAACGCACCATCATTTCTTTATTGTGACCGC
The DNA here is from genome assembly GCA_910591435.1 of Acronicta aceris. Classification (NCBI taxonomy): domain Eukaryota; kingdom Metazoa; phylum Arthropoda; class Insecta; order Lepidoptera; family Noctuidae; genus Acronicta; species Acronicta aceris. The sequence continues at coordinate 9,021,326 of OU342780.1, read as the reverse complement.
CATTTTGGAATTTGCGCGCGCTTCCAACTGTCATTAGGCAGTGATGCCAACATTGTGAAATTACGAGTTATGGTTGCGTTCAACTATTAAATTATGGGTTCTTAGGCAGTCGTTGTGTGTGAGGCGTGCTTAATTTCGTGCCGGTTATAAAGTAATTTAAGACACATTATATAATAGTTTTGGATTGGCACTAAAATATTGTAAGTAAAAAGGAAAGAAATCGGTGTTTATTATGCCATTACCTACTTAAACTTGTAGGTCTTTGCAGTGTTTAAACTCGTAAGTAATAAGTCTTTGGAACACCATATTTTTTGAAGTGAAAATCAATATAAGGTATGTATTGCAATTTAGAATAGGTCAAAAACGGACACACTAATAAAAAATACGTGTACTTAATTATTAATTACTAAAAGCAAAAAATCACATTCTCATGAAATCTAAAAATATGCTATCTATATTGAAGTGATCTTTCAGTTTCAAAACTAACAAAAAACTAAAAATCTTTAAAAGCTACTCAACTTTGTAACTTTCCTTTGATCGAAATATCTCTCCCATATATCATTACACCATATTTTAATATGAAACCATGGATGTCCAACAAATTTCACAGCAAACTACATGCAAAAGTTTCTTTGCAACGTCCGTATTGAAACCACGAATAAAATCAATACCCTGTAGTTTAAATACCGAAACAATTTCAATGAAAATAGTTTCACACAAGTTTTGTTGTCAATGGCTAGCTTCGTCAAGTTGGCACAATGGTTGCTTATATTAAAATAGTTGCGTTCACCGGTTTAATTATTACATAACCGCCACCTGCAGCCTAGTCATCCATTCAATAGATTTTTTACATGATTAACACTAACTTAAACATAATATTATGAACTATTTAGCAGACTGTATGGATTTCCCAATGCCTTTGTTAAAAATTAGTCTGTTTAAAATTGTGGTAACTATTACAACTGCTGTGTTTTCAAAATATTTAAGGTGATAACTTCTGTTTTTAATAAGCTTTTATATTATTATGTTGGTAGGTAGGTATACTTCGAAAGAGTATTTGTGCCATTTTATAGACTAACGGCCAGTCCTAAAAACAAATCTGTCGACAGAATTGCTTACTGGAGATAGGATTTTGACATTACTTGTATGGACCATATGTCAAAATCCTATCTCTAATAAACAAATCTACTATATGATTTGTTAATGGGACGTAACTACGTTTCCATTACTTTTATCTTCTATTATAAAAATAGATATTTATTTGTTTGTTTCTCTTCTACTCCTTATTGTACTATTGGTCAGATTATGATGAAACTGTGGTGAATTACATATTGTGCATTTACCCGCATTTCATGACAAAAAAAGCATTTTATCGCCACGCCATTGCTTAATCAAAAACCATAAACAAGAAAGTTCAACAGAAGTTCCTACCTAACACAAACTCAAAAGACTAAAACTCCTTCGTTTATCCGTCACAGATGCTCTAAATAAGCCCTTTTTATCACAACCAGCACTTTGAAAGTTCAAGCTAAAAGAAAGGAGCCTCTCTAATTGCGTACAATTAGTTTTGAAGCCGTAATGATATAAGGTAGCGGGTATGTTACGCATCGGCGAGCGGGCGCGGGCACCGTGAGAAACAATCGCGAATAAGTATACAGATTACTTCGATGTGATGTTTTCAGTTGAGTTTCAGCTAATAGAGCATTCGATTTTTAATGCTGTGTAGGTTTTTATAATTAGCAAATTAATGGCTAAATAATTAATTGATTTCAAATATACATGTTTGTATCTTAGCTAATTTCCTATGTTAGGGCTTTTAGTCTTACCACATAACATAATATACCATCACGCATGTATTCCCCGAAGGGTTCACTCACAGTTCGCCAGTATACTTAGATCCCATGGCGATATTGAACTGCTACTGAGAAATTCATAAAAAAAACCCATATAATTAAGCTCGATCTGGGAATCGAACCCACGACGTCTAGCGTAGTTACTTTACTACTTTTATATCATGAAGTCCATAGGTAATATTTTCTAATAAACCTAACATTGTTGATGTACGGACATTTTTAATGATTAATACTTTGAAAGATTTAACGTTGATGCACCATGAACTGTTATTGCTAATGCCTAGTTCAAACGTAGCGGTTTGACAGCCAAAGCGAGCTCTGCATATTTGTTTATAAGACTAAAATCAGCAAGGAATGTAATTTAATACGATGCTATCTTCAAAACGCTATTAATTTAAGTTTCCCAGGATTAAACTTTTAAAAACTATAATTTTATGGTTTTAGACCTTAACTCAATTAAGCATAAGATTAAAAATAATATTTTTTTAAAAACAGAAGATTCCTAATACCAATAAAGCAAACGTATCGCCATCAAAAACATAATAATTATCGCATATTGCAAAACGCGCCATATCCTATTCAAATACAACATTAATTTAGGTCGAAAATAAACAGTGAATTAAATCACTCGCTTTATCTCATAAAACCAAGTAGAAGTCGTAAAAAATGTCTGAAGGAACTAGATTAGTGCGTGGGTACCAACACCTCGTTACTTCTGGTACATTATTGTCATCGCAGACTGCGAAATGATTTGCTGAACTGCACCAAACCTGTCCTGCAACCGATAAAGCCTGTTTAGATTTCAGGTTGAATTCAGGTCTTCTAGGAAACTGTATCGTATTTAAGCCGTATTCATTTTATGATATTATGTCCACGTTTTAAGTTGGTTTGCGGTGTTTCAGTGACGTTTTTGCTAGCGATAGCAATTAAAACGTCATATTTAGATGCTTGAGAACTATTTCAGTGTATTTATAAGTAGGTACTTAAATAAAAGACTTGAATATAATTTTTGTAAGTCCTGTAAAATTTAAACAACTTTTCTAAAAAGTACATAAAAGGATTTATTTCCTTTACTTTTCATTACAATATTTTCATTAAAAAAAGAAGAACATCAAAATATATTATGTGACATTGATGCCACCTTTTTTAAAATGCGAAACAAAAATACCGTAAAATACTTTTGTTTAGCCAGTTTAGCCAGAAGAACATTGATTAATAATAATAAAAAAAAAAGAAGTTTAACAAAGGCTTATGTTTAACTAATAACCAGATTTATTAAAATGTTATGGCAAAAAGTCACTTTATATTGCCAAAAATAGTAAATGATCACCAAAATAAGTTCTAACCTAACCTAAACCTAATTTGGTGACCATTTATCTATTTTGGTAAGCATTTTGGTGATCAATTTACTAAATTTTGTTGTTCATTATATTTATATCTTTTAACAAAGACGATCCCGGAAACTTAACTAGCTAACCTTCACTACTAAAATCACACGCATCAAAAACGCGTTATCTGTACACGCTTTTATACATTCCAGCCATGCGCGCTCAACCTTTTGCAAAAACTCCGGAGAAACAGTTTCCATCGATACTATCGATGAACAGTTTTATCGATAATTTATTCGATCCACGTCGAGGGCGGCTCTAGTTGGAAACTAGTGAAGCTAATTGGCCTAATCGGAAACATTTGTAATTTTTGTATCTTTCCTTTTGATCGTTTGTAAGTATTTGTCTAGGTTGATAAGAAACTTTTTATGGGGTTTGATAATAAGGCGATAGTTTAACAATAATTGGCTTTAAAAGTTTATATAAAATATAATAACTTACTAAGTTACGATATAATAATAAATACTTATAATTATAATTTATTTGCTATTAGAACTTCCCTTTTTAAATTAAGCAATGATATAACATTACTTTCTGTAAATAAATCTTCATCTTCAAGGAATAATTTAATGACTAATAATAGGCACTACCTACATTATTTTTATCTTAAAATTTTGATAATACCTGTCATCATTAGCTTTCTGCGAATAAATATTTTAAATAATTATTGGTTCCCAGACATAATTATGGCCAAGTCACAGCTCTAGTCACTGAACACCAATTTATTGAACCAAAACGAAACAATAAAACCAAACATACAAATTATTTAAAGAAATCACCTATTTTATTTTATTTCTTCCGGTAATTAAGTCAATTAAATATTTATTAAACTACTATGTAAATTAGTTGTTTAGAAACATTTATTTCCTTGTTTAGTATTTTTATAAATATTTGTGTGTACTAATTAGTTCTAGGAATTTATAATTAAAACCTTGGTTTATGTCAACATGTTTTGTAAAATTGAATTCATTTTTTATTACATAGTGACCATTCTCACCACATATTTATGAAGAATTATTAAAGCATTTTTCGTTGAGCGAAATAAGTATTTTTTTAAATGTTTAGTTCTTAAAATAAAATTGTTATTTATCTGTGTAATATTTTCTTGTCAAATTAACGCCATAGAGGTTGACAGTCCATGCATTATGATCAATTTAATGTCTTCGTAGTAAACACTACTTCCAAACAGGACTCACTTATAATTTAATTCTTTTTCTTTAATAGTTCCATATTTTAAACTAAGCTGGCATACGCAAAAACATCCCTCCAGCCATTATTATGCCCATCTGCCAACCAATAGGTGACCAGCAAAAAATAATTATAATTTATAAACATAGTGGGCCTTTTTCCAACAAACGCTGACCTTAAAAGGAACCCATTCGATGGGAGATGTATTAAAAATTGAAATAACAACTTGCGTGCAACGACCGCACGATAGATAGCTGCTAAAAAGTAACAAAAGATGCAACTAGGGAATTGCAAATGAGATCTTAACACTATAAATTTAAAGAACTATTTCGAATAAACATTAGCGTAGCAGATGTTGTTCGAAATGAAGATTAGGGGAACTAAGGCATAAAAAGCGGTCAGCCAATCGCGTCCCACGTATATCTGCCGTCTCTCTTCAACACTGGTCCCACCGCTCTTTCTAATGCTCATATTTTTTGCCATCTTATTCTAATTCCTCATTCAAATGGCCTGCGTTCGATTCCAGGGGTCTGTAACCTTTTATGTCATAGATGTTTTTTATTCTTTTTTTGTTCTTTGTCAAGTAATTCGGTTGAATTTATTATGTAAGACATTAACGCTGTATTTTTTTTAACAATTATAATTTTATCATAGGTTATGATCGATGGGTTTTATTTTTTCCATGACCATGGCTACGCGTGGTTGCGTGTGCCGCAGGCGTGATGGAATAAAGATAAACATTGTTTCATGGTAATAAAGTTTTTATGATATTTTTTCGTCAATTCTAGTTGTGTTTCATTAATTCACTCGAATATTAACTGACGACGCAGTAATTACATATTTAACCTATGTATAAAGAAGTTTGTTTCTGTATCTTTACATAATGTATACACTTTTTCTTTTGTAATTGATATTGTCAGTTAGTCAAGCTTGTTTACAAAAAATATGAATAAGTTGGACGTATGAATTATCGCCAATTTTTTACAATTTATTGAGAGGACTTAGCCAGTCTTCTTAATGTAGGTACGGTTAACATAAAAAGTTCTCAACTACGGTGAACTATAACACAAAAAACTTGAAAAACTGTTTGAATAGCCTACAAAAACGTAATACCAAAATAATTTGTAATCTAAACAATATTTTATCAAATTGGGTTATTATTTGGATTCAGATACTATTAGTTTAGGTTCCTATCGTACTATTTCGTCTACTACTACTTCACTGGAAATAAACGATCCGAAAATAGTTATAAACTGAGCTGAAAATTATAAAAAATTACATTAGCTTATTTCCAGTGAAGTATTTTGGACGAAATAGTAGTGTGGGAACCTAGGTTAACATTATCTGAATCCGAATAATAACACAATTTGATTAAATTGTGTTATAATTACGATTTATTTTGATATTACGTTTGTATGGATAATTCGGTCCGCCGGAAACTTAAAGCTTTTTGATATGGATAAAAAAAATCACAATATCAGAGTAGCTACTGCTGTCCTTTATTTAAAGACAATTCCAGCTTCATTTAACTTTATGTCATCTATTTTATCTATACTTATATAATTTTCAATGCAGATATACACCAGTCAGTAAGTATAAAAAAAAACTTATATAGATGCAGTTTTTACAGCTGATTTAAATAATTTTGTATACAAGCTCAATATAATGATCTAGATAAGGGTACAGATACACGATCAAGTACTCCACGAGGTCGGCTAAGATACACTACATCCGTCCGACAATTGTCTTTACAGAGATTCAAAACCTGTTTCGTTTGGCATATGTCTTGCCACGTCCCTTGTTTTTGCACTCATTATATTTTACATCGACAATTTTATACTGGAGATATTGCAGATGATTTCTCGTGGTAAAACATAAATAAAGTACTACAAATCGTTAACATTCTGTGTCGTTTTAGTTACGATTTTGAGGCGCAATTCCAATATTTGTGAGGCTATTTTTGTTAAATATTATCACCAATATGCATGTTTAAATTTAATATTCTGCTCAAGTAAACATATCGTCATTAAATCGTAAATATTTACATATCTCTTCACACATTTACAATAGTTTTGAAGGGCACACAGTCCAAGTAAACACCTATAAGATTTTTTAATTCGCAGTAACACGTCGTGTGGTATAACAGATTTTTTATTGCAGTTTTAGCCATATAAGGCAAAAGCATGTCCATAATGATGTTAGAAAAAAACTTGAAACTAATGCAGTATACCCGAGAAGGACATTGTTTAATAATGATAATTAAAAGCGAATAATATGTGCAATTCCACGCGCATATTCGCGATGGGCCAAACAAGGACAACGGCTATTTCCGTGTTGAATCATTTGTTGCGTGGTACAAGTCATAAACGAGACGTTTTGAAGTGATTCAAATAATTGGTTGACTCATGAGATGGTGAGACAGAATATCTAGAAACTAGAAGTAACTGGCTGAAAATGATTGGTGTAAAAAAGGAGAGACATAAGATCTACGATAGATTGAACGGATGCAGATATCGTTATAACTTTGATTTAGTACAAAGCCTTTGTGGTTTATCGTAATGGCACCATTATTAATTTTCTAATGAGTCATTGTTAGTTAGAACCTAAATTTCGAATTTTGTGTGAGTCACAGTACCAATAATAATAGGTACTTCAATTACTGTTCAAAGGTCGTCAAACAGATGTTTTAATATTCCTCAGCATGACTTCGTCCAAAAATGCATCATTCCATATTTCACTGAGTCTTACATCATTTTCTTTCTTTTTAGGTAGACAATGTAGAATATTTTTACACGTATTTTCTTAAAAGTTTTGATGGATAGTTACATAATTCTATGAAAATATTAACAATATTTTGATCTGTATATTTTATATCATCTACAGCATCCGCATGTTCTCGCATCTCACACCCCACAGTCAGGCACGCATACACAAATGCAAACTGACTCACGGCGACCTTGAAATAGACCAGTCTAATCGTAGTTTTAGCCAATCAGTAGTCAGGACACGCTCACACACCATCCTTTGTTTATCACAACTCCGTCACGCCATTTTGTGCAAAATGACCCTTTTGTACTACGACAATTTTTAACTTATAATTGAAGTTTCATTATCAGCCATCGACAGAATAAATTGGCCATTGTTGGATGTGTATAATTTTTTACGTAGAAGCGATTATTTTAGAAAATCGTTTTCGTGTTTATAATTAAATTGTTTATTGATTGTTTTGATATTGACGTAAAAACGAACAAAATATTGACAAGATATAAAAAAGCAATTAATGTAAGCTAAGGAGATCCTATTATCGCACTATTGTACTTGAAGATTTTAATACCAATTATTTTAAAAGCGTGTCCGAGTTTCTGGCCGGATTCTTCTCCGTAGGATCAACTTTTTTGGCACCGTACTACACACTACACTCAACAACGTTTCATAATAGCTTATTTGAAATAAAAATATTTGAACTTGAAATATACGCTGGTATGAGAATTTAAAAAAGGGTCTGTGTATTTTTACTCAGAAATTATAAAAAAAAAATACAAAAATAGTAACAATTGTCCTGTCAGATAGGCAATGTAATCACTACAAAACGAACCGCGAGTTAGTTCGCGTCAAAACTGTTACGTTCCCACGGGAACTTCAAAAACTAACGTTTCTAGGTTTAACGATTAAGGCCAAGATATTGTCATATTTTCTTCGTACCAGCTAATGTCTAGATTGAAATATCCCACAAAAAACGCATACCTATGCAACAATTAGGCGATTGCTTACTAGTGCCAGTGATCGTACGGTCCGGAGATTATTCTCGCTTTCAAAACACATTAGCCACTCCGATTTACTTGGAAGCGAGTCTAATATGTAATTATTTTTTTATTATTCCACGCTATGGGAGTTCAACGGCGTCCATTAATTACAATATTAACATGTGAAGGTTATGCTTCAGTTAACCACCTTGGTTCAGTCCAGTTAAAATACTTTGGAAAAGGAAACTGCGCGGTTTGCAGTTTTTATAAAACTTATGTTATTTTTTCTTATTTTAATTTAACAAGAACAGTAATGAGGCGGAAAAATTGTTATCTATTAAATGTTGTAATTTGTTTTATTGTTCGTTCGTGGATCTTAATGAGAAATTTTATAAGCTGAGAAAAATGAGTAGGGATAAGCACTTTGTAGCGTAGAATAGCTTAGTGAAAATGCGTATGACAGATGCGATTTCTTTTAAGTTTTCTTAGACAGATATTACTGAAGGATCCACCCTGAAGGTGACCTATTTAAAATTTTAGAAATAAACATGATATAAATAGTATCGCTTTATTGTTATACCTACTTAGTAGAAATTATACCTACTAAACATTTTTGATCTCCCTATAGGTACTTACTAAAAATTGTAGATTAATTTTTGGTAATCCTAAAGTTTATCCTGATAGTAAATCTTCAAGACTTATAATTCCTTTACTATTAAATAACTTAATAATCTTAGCATGGAAAATGCAAAAAAAATCACAAAAAGATACTTATAATTATTTTAAAAACTACAAAAGAAAATAAGAAAACGACGCTCGAGTTTTATGGAGTTGTAAAAGCCATCATTGTAAATAAGTAAACTTAACTAAATGTGCATTATAATTGAAATAAAAAATACTAGGTACTGTAATAAATCATTATAAGTAGGTAATAAACGTGAAAATTATGCAATACAATGTAAAAAAAGTCTTTTATAAAATTTCTGAACAAGTTAACTTTTGAACGTAACTACCGTCACAGTGAGACGCATAATTAAAATTATCATGGATAAAGAAATAGTCACATTAAAATCAGGTATCAGAAAGTATAATTATTATCTTGTTTAGAATGACATTTTTTATTTAAATTTTTAATTAATCAAGTATATCTTTATTTGACTCTTTACTCCTCCCAGTTTTGAGTGGAATTAGTGTAATTAAGAAATTTAGGTTTATTGGTTACCTTTAATTAACGGCTTCATTAGTCCAATAGTCGTAAACGGCACTGCTACATTAGGTCCTGGTTTCGATTCTTCGGTCGAGCAAAGTGTTATGTGGTTTCGTATCCAAATCTCAGTAGCAGTTCGGAGTTTGGATTTGGGACTTTTTAATGGCAATCGATTTTTATTTAAATTCCATGTACACAGATATTCCGAACTGTGCGTGTACATTACACCTTTGCCTAACCATTCGGGGAATACAGGTGTTGCGGTATGTTATGAAGATAATGATTTTTTTGATAATTAATTTTGACGCATATAAATATAGGATCAAAAAAGTGTAAATATAGACATTTTATCTCTCATAATTTGAGATTCTTAAGACCTTTTTCCATTAAAAAATGAAAGTAAAAAGTATATACATAGTACCACCAAATAATGGTGATACAGAAAGACAAATACAAAAAAAATTGCTTCCTAATTCAAAATTATAAAACAATAACAGTTACCAAAGGTTGACGGCCCCGAACGGATGTAATAGACAATGAGCACTTCTTATAGTCTATGCTAATATGCGCCATTTTATGATTGCAATTCAAATACTGACGCGAATGATTTTTTTACGATAAACTTTTACGCTTCTGCGTAACGCGCGCTTACGGGAAAGTTACGGTTTATGCTAACTATACGTTACTATGATTCTTCGTTTACATATCTTTGCGTATACCTACCCCTAATCGACAGCAAAGATAAAATCAAAATAGTGTCGACAGGGGCTTATTTTGGTTATAACTTAAGTGAAATATTTTTAAACGAAGTAAGAATTTTATTGTCTTTGCCTGTAAGTAAATCAATAATCTTATCTACTGACTACTAATATATTCTTCTGTAATTAAATGTCTTTTTATTTTATTTTAATTACTAGCGACCCGTCCGCGGTTTCACCCGCGTCGCCCCATTCCTAACAGTCGTAGCGTAATGTTAAATAGCTTCAAACCTTCCTCTTGAATCACTCTATCTATTAAAAAAAACCGCTTCAAAATCCGTTGCGTAGTTTTAAAGATTTAAGCATACATAGGGACGGACAGACAGCGACAGCGACTTTGTTTTATACTATGTAGTGATTTGTTCAACCATTGATTTGGAAAATATTAAGTCTAATCAAATTCACCTTAGCTCGCTAAATTCAAAAATTTCTAAAACATTTGCATAGAACTCATTAATGTGTTGTGTTCTTGGCAAGTTTTTCACTGGATAAGTATTTCTAAGCAAAGGTTTTATTTCTCAGTTTTTAATGTTGTGATAAACGTCGCAATTATTGCTGAATGCTGTCATGAATCTACTAGAATGTGATTAAGATACCTACAAATTCGTAAAAAACTATTAAAATTTGAATTTGGCAAGCTCAGGTGGATTATTAGCCTTCAATTCAAACTGCTAGGTACCGAATTTAGCGCACACACAAAATGTTTCGTCGTATAATACCCTATGTATTTAATGTAGATTCATGTGAACTGGTCTTCAGATCTTAAAACCAGTTTCTCCAACTGCGTATCATAAGTAAGTAGATAGTCCTTACTGTAGTGATGTTTTTTAAAGGGTTCCGTACACGAAACGATTTTATAGGAGCATTCTTAAATAAGTATAGTGAACCAAAAGAAATATCTATCTATTATAGATAGATACTTAATAATAATTCACTACAATAGAAAGTCAAATAGAGGTTGAGAGATTCCTTCTTTCATTCAAACTCAAACATTTTTATTATTACGATTACATATATTATAAATAGTAGAAATGTCTATTGTATGGCAATTAAAATCTATAATAAACTGCCACCTGCTTTTAGAATGTTGCCAATTAATAAATTGAAATGTAAACTGTTTACTTGGCTCTTAGACATGTGTTTTTATTCTGATAATGAGTTTTTCAGTAATCAAATTTGACATGGCCACATTTAGGTACCTATCTCATAATTTATTTAAATTTATTTTAATTATGTAGGTATCTTTGACATTGTGTATCTCTAAGACCTCAATGTACCATATACTGAGAAATAAAGTTATTCTATTCTATTACATAATACCATCTTCTGTTAATAAATATACCACGCCTGTATTCCCTGAAGGGTTAGGCAGAGGTGTACCAATGTGTACCGACAGTACACCGGTATGTTTAGTTCTAATGTAATAGAGGGCGAGCCTATTTGCCATTAACCGGGGACAAATCCAAACTCCAAGCTGCTATTTAGAGAGAATTTCATAGAAAAGCCCTATACCTAACACTTTGCTCGACCTGGGAATCGAACCCAGGACTTGATATGATCTTAAAGATACGGAACCTTCGACAAGTAAGTCGTACTTGACCAGTTTTTGCAACTTGATATTGCTCTCGACTACAAATTGCAGCGCATCGCAGTCTATAAGTGCAGTGGACTGCAAATAATTAAGATATGTATTTGAAATACTGCCTCATTAGTCTAGTGGTCCCAAGCGCGACTGCTACGCTAGAGGTCCTGGGTTCGATCCCCAGGTCGAGCAAAGTGTTATTGGGTTTTTCTATGAAATTCTCAGTAGCAGCTCGGAGTCTGGATTTGTGCCCGGATAATGGCAATAGACTCGCCCCCTATTACATGGGACCTAAACATACCGGCGAACTGTGGGTGTACATTAGTACGCCTCTGCCTAACCCTTCGGGGAATACAGGCGTGATGGTATGTTATGTTATTTGAAATACAATTATGTTGAGTGAAGTTACTTTGACGTTTTAAACTTTTAATTTATTGTGTTTCGTTATTGCATCTAGCGAAGTACAATTATTTTCAATAATGTTCTCATGATAATGTTTAGGTATTTTTAACTTTTATGGGAATTAAATGTGAATAATTATGTTTAACTAACCACCAGATCTAGTAAAATGTTACGGCAAAAAATCACTTTATATTGCCAAAAATAGCAACAGATCACCAAAATAAGTTCTTACCTAACCTAAACCTAATTTTTGGTAACCATTTATCCATTTTGGTAAGCATTTTGGTGATCAATTTACTAAATTTGGTGGTCATTATATTTATCCCCATAAATAACATTCAGTATGTTTTTCGTTTCGTTTATTTAGTCAAAGAATATGAAAATACCGTTTCTAATCTCTTACTTAAAACCCCTAGTTGTTTTGAAGGTTTTGGTACTCTTCATAAACTGTTTATTGTCATTAGTTTTGGTATTTTTAGGTTACAAAATTTATATACCTACGTTGCAAAGACATGCTATTTTACTTTCCTATACGATCTAATATATTTCTTACGTATTTATTATTTAATTATGTCTTCATTCGGCATTCGGTGTTAATACTGATTATGACTTGCTCAATTAGTTCTATTTTTTTGGATATTAAAGATCCAAACTTTCTTTGATAAAAAATGTTATTTAAATAAGTGAAGTTAAGAAGGCATCATAAAAAATGAAATGTAATCGAACAAAACAAATACAATAAATAAACGCTTCATTAAACAGATAGGTAGCAATAAACTATTTAGAGTGAAGATATGAAGGCAGCGACCCGTCGAAACGATGCAATTATTCATCGCACAATCGATAAACGTATAAAAAATACATTTAAATCGTAATTCGGCCCTTGGCCGAGGTTTTGACGTGATATTGACAGTTAGTAGACGTCATTTTATACAGCTATTATGACTGTAAGGACGAGGCTATACTGCTAGCGAGTTTTTAGAAAAGAAATAAAAGAGATCCCTGCCTACCCCTGTGGGAGAAAGGCGTGAGTGTATGTAAGTATGTATGTCTAAGTAAATAATAGAGTGAGAATAGCATGTTTATAAAAAGTAGTTTTATTTCAATATATAATATTCGCGTAAGTGTCTTCTGACACGTACGCGAAACACTGGTTTCTACCAGTCTTTATTTTATTTGATTAAATTTTCGTTTTGTGCAGGCAATTTGTCTTAGCTATCAAATTTAAAAGTAATTTTACAAATAAAAATGCATTGTTATAAAAAAATCGAATAACAGTAAATTAATGAATACCTATATCAAAAATTTGTTGCAGTTTGCAAAAAGAAACTATGGAGTTTCTTTTTCTGATTTTGATTTTGAGCGGATTTCGAAATAAACTACCTGGAAGGCTTAAACCACAATGTACTGGACATTGTTGTTTTGGAATTCTAAACTGCTCTTACCATGGTAAATCTTCGGATGGGTATCCATACTCCATCAAACAAATCTCCCAGTGAGAGCATTTCATTGAAGTCTTATTGATCACAAGCATGTTATCTATTGAAATATACCTACGTGATTATATGTATTGTTATGTGTGCCAAGAAAGACATTTTATTTATTTCTTTCTTTGATGATTATGGATATTTGACATAAAATCTTGATATTTAATTCCATTACAATTTAAAATTGTGGAGTAACTCTAAGGCTAAAATTTTCTAATTTACAAGGTATTTAAGTCTTAGCAATATTTTTTCTTTTTAAAAATACAATGAACACATGAGATAGTTAACTCGTTAGATTTTATTTCCGTGACAGTTAAGCCCATATTATGTAGTTAGATTTCCGATTATTGTGATTTATATTTTGAACTGATATTCTCTTTATTTATAAAGTTTGATGCTTGATATATCAAGCATCCTTGAATTTCTTATAAATTAAGTCTCTATTTGTGTCTATAACTTCAGCCTGAATAATATCCCATCCATATCCCTGTACTCTGAAACTTGGCTATCTATTATAATAATAAACTTTCTGAAATACTAGAAGGTATATCGATAATTAACGAGTCCTAGACGTAATGCATTTAATCTACACGAGAGAACATGCATGATAATGTCAATGGTTTTTACGTCTCTATTTAAAAATAACTCGCTACTATTTCTACCTGACATATTATAATATTATGAAGTTCTCATTTATCATAAAAATAATAAGTCTACCAAAACATTGTAATACCTACTTCGGGATCAATATTCCCGCTTCCCGCTGTCAATGTAGCCTATACTCATCTCATTTATTATATGTTCATACATTTGTACCACAAGAGTGCTTATCGTCGGCAATAAATAAGAACATTAATTAATATTCGATAATTATTTACTAGAGACGAAAACACCGCTATAAATTGTGAGCGCAGTTCGACGACTTTTCTGTCGAAAGTTTTATTGGCTAGAAAAGTCGCACGACCGGTTTAATTTTCAATACTGTTATATACTTTCGATGTAATAAGTATGTTTACGATGTGCATGGTTCAGTTGAGCTCGTACTGAGAGACTATGGAGTCCTGATATTTAGAAATAATGGACACTGTGCTTAAAATTTTTTTGGAAAATATATTTAGATTATGCCATTTGGTAACTTGTGTCTATGGTCACCTATTTCATTAATTATTTGATATATATGTTTTCTTATAGCAGAGATGTTTTTGATTCGTGATTAGTTGCTAGGTCTCGCCAAAGTTTTGGTCAATTTGTTTGATAAGATAATTGGTACACACTTAATCACTTTTAGTAGATCTAGATACCTACTCGTAATACTCAGTTAAGTTCGACCATTTTTCCAATTCAGAAAAATTACCTTTCAGAAAAAAACCTGTTTAAAGTAGAAAATACTTAATTTTGTTATCTCTCTTTCCAGGTCTAGAACGGGTGGCGGAGGAGTTGATGGGTCGAAGAAAATGGAAACTATATCAGGACGCGTTAATTCCAAAACGGGGGGAGGGAGAACTTTCCAGCGACGAGGAATCAGTCCAGACAGACCCGCCACCTGCACTGAAGATCAAGACTATAGAGCAAATCAACGAAGACGAGGCGAAAGAGGAGAGAGTGGAAGAGAAGGCGCCCCGGAGACCAGAGACGATTCTAGAGTCGTTGATAAAGAGGCCTGCGACCCAACCCAAGGTGGAAGTGCCCGAAGAGCCTGCGGACTGGAAGCCGCAGGACAAATGCTACTTCTGTACGGATGGTGAGCCGGGAGGGGGCGACAACAGGCCGGCCGGAGCTATGGTAAGGGAGCTTTTTGACATAAGACTTTTTTCGGTCGCCAAAATATTCTGTCGCATTAGGCCAGCGTGGTAGACTATGGACTCCGATTTGGAGAGGAGACCCGTGCCCAGCAATGGTACAATAATAATAGATTGATGATGAAGCGATAATATTGCAATATTATTGTGTTCCCGTTTAAATGGGGACGTAGCCGGTAAAATTAGGTACTGAGCATTTGAGACAACTCAGGCCTCAAGATGTCAACGCGCTAGTGATACGACTGGTGTTGACCGGCTACGGCTGACCCTTATGCTTGTTTATAATCTCATAACCATAAAATTGTATGAATAGGTACCTAATTACTCGTATAACGTGTGGTAACGGATTGATTATTACAATTGTATTAGATTTAAATGTAAGAGAAGAATATGCTGCAAGACAGTTGATACCTACTTATTTTGATCATTGAAATCGCTAAAGTGGTCTAGTGATCATTAGTGAAGCAATTAAGTGTGAGATCATGGATTCGACACCTATACCAAGCTATACAGCCGAATAGCTAATTGCAATTGCCTCGCTTCCTTTACCTAACATAGGACATACAAATATCAATATTTTACACGACGCGACTGTCATTAAATCTCCACAACCCATTTTTTGGGCTATATCTACTCATATCCTAAGTCAGGTTGTCTGTCTTTTTGAGCTTCTGACTACCCCTAACGATTGTCATTTATTTATTTTATATTCAATACTCAACTCCAACTCTCGGACCGTATACGGAATTCCACTCTGCGTTCTAAAACACAAATCGCTGATGTTGGCTAAAAAGCCGCCAGCCTTAAATGGAACTGGTCTGGACATATCTGCCGCATGCCTGATGTATTGTGGACAAAAACCACGACAATGTGGATGCCAGAAGAGATGAGGATTCCAGAAGACGTCACGGTAGACCCAGAGATGGCGGGATGAGCTTGACTCGTACTGCGTGGGTTGGATGCTGAAACCTCTCAACCGAGAAGAGTGGAAGAAGGAAAGGGAGGCCTTTGACCTACAGTGGGACGATCACGGCTCATAATAATAATAATAATATTCAATACAATTTTTAGCCTCCGACGAAAAAGTGGGGTGTTATAATTCGTAGTGTGTCTATCTGTTGCATCGTAGCACCCAAATGAATGAACCGATTTTTTGTTTGAAAGGTTAGTTGATCGAGAGTGTTCTTAGCTATGATTTAAGAAAATATGGCTAGCCGTTTGATGATTATGAGCTCTTTTCTAGTTGACGAAGGCATGTGCGCAACCTTCACAGCTCTGATTGATTTAAATTTTGGTATCGTGTTACTTCAATGATATTTCAAGAACATTGTAACTACGTCTTGATACTGCCGGAGTTTTTTAATTTCAAATTTAATGTTATATAATCTATACCTATAATAAAATTGTAATAGGCCGATGTCTGTACATTATAGATACTAAAGAAATACTAATATGGGGAGTCTTTATAACAGAAGCCAAAATATTTTTTTTTACAATGTTTGTCTGTCTCTCTGTATAAATGGGATTGAATGCAGTTTTGACCGATGTATCGCTAGAGGTCTTACTTAAAATATGGTGCATGTTTCATCTTGATACGCCGCCTAGAATCGGACTTATAGTATGTTAATCTTTTTGGGACGTGAGTGAAACTGCGGACAACAGCTAGTAGGTACTTGACAGCTTTATGTGCCGAGTTTACCCATCTAAAGATTGACCGCAGCAAGCGCAACTTATCCTTGCAGAGGATTGATCGGCATAATTATTAATTAGCTCCGAGCCTTGATTAAGTGATTATATTCAAAAACACATAGGTATATTCGCTTGCAGGCGCCATAACCCATAACCCTGTGTATATTACAACCATACTACAGAACATAGCATAAACCTATGAAACAGATTGAACACGGGTGGTAAGCCAGATGTTCCACGTAATAGCTATTGTACGTAGCTATGTTATGTTATGCCTGTGGTTAAGACATGTGGGATTGGAGATACAGGCGAAATGTTGAGGATTCATAATTGTCAAACTATTTAAAACAAAGTTGTAAAGATTAATATTGTAATCATGTTTTTTTTTAAAGAGTATCAATGGAGTTTCTTGCCGGCTCTTCTCCATAAGACCCACTTTTTGGAGTCGTGCAATTAGTTTGACTTTTCAAAAGTACCTTTTTAATGGTCTAATTGAAATAAATAATTTTGACTTTGACTTTGACTTTGAAATATTGAAGATAAATTAAAATAATCGTTGATACCCTTAAATATACCATCACCCCTGTATTCCCCAAAGGGTTGGGCGGTGTAGGTACTTTATAATATAACCTTTCAGGCAACTATAGAAAATCGTTCCTGCAATTCTGGTCGGTGATTCCAATGAAATCATCATAGTTAGCCTAGGTATTTGAAATGCCTGTGTGAATCAAAATGAGACCTTGCCCTTTAGACCTAGGACGCATTAGTCATTACAGAATATTAGACCTATTGATAAATACTAACATCCTGTTGACATAACTAACTTAACATGCATTAATTGTCTATTATTGGTTAAACTAACATACCATCACGCCTGTATTCTCTAAAGGGTTAGGTAGAGGCGTACTAATATACACCCACAGTTCGCCGCTATGTTTAGGTCCCATGTAACAGGGGGCGAGCTTATTGCAATGAACGGGGCACAAACACCAAATTCGGAACTGCTACTGAGAATTTCATAGAAAAACCCAATAACAGTTTGCTTGACCTGGGAATCAAACCCAGGAACTCGCGTAGCAGTCGTGCTTGGGACTACTAGACTCTCGAGGCAGTTGTTTACCTAATCTAATAAATAAATTTTTCATCTTCGGACCACTCTAACGAATAATTTCTATATCAAATCAATCAGTAGATAGGATTTTGACATAAGGTTCATACAAGTAATGTCAAAATCCTGTCTCTAGTAAGCAAATCTATCGACAGATTTGTTGTTGTGACCAGCCTAAAGATGGTACAGTAATCGCTACGAACTCCTTAAAAATAAAAATATAATCAAATGTTATTATTTTTCCGCCGATATTTTGGAATAAGTTTGGGGTTAGAAAATAATGGGTCTGAAAAATAGGATAGGATTTATATCAAGCAGATTATAAAATGCGATCTAGTTATCACAAGATTTGGTTATCCCGATAACAATTGATATCAAGTTATACGATCACCCATTACAATCGTTATTGGCAGTCAGAAGCCCGAAAATCCTGACAGTTACAAATCTGGAAAATCTTAAGTATCTAGATCTTTTCCCCGTGTGGGAACGCGCTAGAATACTGTTCTTTACTGGCATTCAGATAGGCACCCCGTAAGAGGCGTGAAAATATCTGACTTGCTCCGTGGTAGGACCTCTTGGGTTCTGACTGGCTGGCGACTACCCTTACGTCGGAGTCTATCTTAAAGAAACTTGGTGTGTGTTTCTTTACTTTTGCACATAAGAGCCAGTTTCCCTCGGTTGCTACGGCTCTGGCAGTGTACAGACCGTAGGGGCTTTTTAAAGTTCGGCAACGCATCAGCAACTCCTGTGGTGTTGCAGGTGTCCATGGGCGACGATGACTACTTACCATAAGGCGATTCGTCAGCTCGTTTGCCGACTTAACCCATAAAAAAATTTGCGGAGGTCTGATGGCAGTCACTTCAAGTAAATTACTGATATTTAGTCGCATTTGGTTACATTGGAAGTGGATTTTAACATGATAGGAAAAAGACTATCATCATTATGATTATCATAATTATGCCCTTTACATGTGTAAACTGACTCCTTAGCTCCTTTGGTCCTTAGCGCGACTTACGCTAGGGATCCTGGTTTCAATCTAAGGGCAAGCAAAGTGTTAAGTACTAGTTTTTTCTATGAAATTCTCAGTAGAAGTTCGGAGTTTGGATTTGTGCCCGTTTAATGGCAATTAGCTCGCCCCCTATTACATGGTACCTATGACCATGGCGTACTATGAGTGTAGGTATATTAGTCGGCGCCTCTGCCTAGCTCTTCGGGGAATTAAGGCGTGATGATACATTACGTCAATCGTAAAGGTTAATATTTTAATTTTAACTATGGCATCACACATTAGCTCATCTTAGTTATAGAATGGGATTTCATGACGTCTAGATGACCTCAGTAATATGTGAAATTCCACAAGAGTTGTAAGAAATATTGAAGTCGAATTTTATTCCGAAAAACCCTGTTTTTAATGCCGTCTTGAATGCGTTTGGACCTAGTCTTGTCTGATGGGAAGCATAAATATAATAATAATAAAAACTTTATTTTCAGAAAATACTAAGTTAAGATACATCAGATAAATATGCTCTAAGATGGGATCACTTAATACAAGCAAATACCCTTTTAGGCTCCGATTCTCAAATGGAAACAACTAGGGATCTACAGCATCCATCAGTGTTGGACGTTTTTGAATGTTAAAAATATTTACAGCTATTATATATTTTTTTTAAATATTACCGATCCGATTCAAGCAGAACGAGCTCACAGTGCCATTTAGATTTAATGGAACCTATATCAGGGTTTCAAGCAAGATCCGAAACGTCGGAAATGAAAAAACCAAAAAAATTGTTTTATTTCAATTGTTTTTTGTTTTTGATGAATTATGATTCATAACAGTTTTAAATATTATTTGATTTAGACGAATTGTGAAATGTGGCTCTTTGGCACCTCAAAGAACTGGAGCCGGTCATACATGTGGATAGTAGTTAGCCAGGCGGATCATTAGGTCCTACCATGAAGCGTGCTGGGTTTTGTTAACATACAACAAGCCTTTCTTCTCAGCAAACGGACAGTGAGTTTTGTGTTCTTAGCTGGGCAAAAGACACAGTCAACATGTTTAATTTCAATAATTCGATTCATCATAACAGCCAAAAGCTTCTCAAAAGACGTCCACTGCTGAACAAAGGCGAATTAAATAATACAAATAATTTAGATTCATATTAAAATCGTTTTTTTTTTGAAGAGTTAAAACCTAACCTTAATAAAAAAATAATTTCCTTTAATTTTTTGTTGCATTATTATTCATACAAGCATGACGTGTGCATCTCGCTCGACTGAACTATATTTTAGGGAATGAATTATATAGGTACTTTTCGGCAATACCTACTTTCCATATAAATGTAAAGAAAGCTGGTAACGAAGAACCTAATACTCAATGAAAAAAAACCTGTTACAAATACTAGGTTTGGTATAGAATTATCATAGAACAGTTATTGGATATTATTGTAGCCATGGGAAACTCACAGGCAATCACAGCACAACGAAATTATTGCTTTGGCGGTAAAAACTGTATCTACCATAGACAGAGTGCGGAATGTTTTTGTTTATTGTTTATGTTCTTGTTTCTGACATCAATCTTGGCGATGGGTAGAGCTTAGAGCTGTATTTTTTTTCATGGAAGAGGGGCAAACGAGCAGACGGATCGCCTGATGGTAAGCGATTACCGCCGCCCATGGACACCCGCAACACCAGAGGTGTCACAAGTGCGTTGCCGGCCTTTTAAAAGGGAGTAGGTACGCTCTTTATCTACTTATTTGTTTTTTTTTTATTTAAGCAGGTTAAATTGTTATCAATGTGTATCATTTCAATAAGTTAAGTACCTACTAGCTGCTCACACAACATTGGTTTCCGAGTTTTTTTGATAATAAAAATAAGTGAGTTTCTTAAAAAAATATTTAGAAGAAACATCTATTATGTAGGCCATCTTATTTCGCATAAATGGTGTTTGAATTTTACCGCATTTTCTTCAATAGAAAATAAACATATAAATACCAAAAGCCTCTATTGAATAAGTTTCTCTATTTAATGTTAATTAATTTATCCCTGCTAATGAGAATTTCATGCAAAAACTTGGGCATCGAACCCAGGAACTCTCGCTTAACAGCAGTAATTGTGACTACTAGAATAATAAGGCAGACTATAAAAACTAAGTACTTAATTACAAATTTTACTTACTATTCTAAATAATATTAACCTTTTCGCTGTCGGTATTATTTCAACTCTAAATGAAACTCCATAAAATGTTAATGCCTTCATATAACTGGTTGAAATTTAATTAAGATACTCAACATTAATAAATGCCATCATCTTATAAATAACAACACAATGTATCCGTAACAATTCTACTCACTAGCCATCCGTAATTACACTATATTGTAAACCCTTTAGCTAGCAATAGCAATTATATACTCTGTCTAAACCAAGCAAAGACACAACCAACATAATAAGACCCCTCAATCCCATACAACTATGATTGTCTAGAACAAAATCCAGCCACACTGAAACGCAAAGAGGCCATCTTATAGCGGCCGAGCAAACCATAGTTTCAATTTAGAAAACAATGGCTTATCCATTTTCTACGATTCCACGTCAAAGTAGAGTTGGTATTTTGATTAATACGCGCGAAAGAGATGGGGTGCGTGGACTGTGGCATGCGCACCATATTGAACCCTGTCTGGCTCGTTATAAAGTCGAATTTTCCTTTCGTCATAGTGTTGTTACTGAAATAGTGAATGTGTAGGCGTAGAGCATGAAAAGTAGGCAGTGTAAGAACAGAGCCGAGAGTGGAGTGGACATTGTCTCTTTGTTCTTTTTGAGTGTACTTTTTTAATGTGTTGTTATTACTACTTTAGTGAGGGTAATTAATTTTGTTCACGTTATTAAATTGCGTGGAGACGTGCAGCCATGTTTTAATTGAATTGTAAATTGGAGTTTCAATTTTAATGCAACCGGTTAATGAACATGCCATGAAGTTTAAGTAAACTAAATTATTACTTACAAATTTTGTTGGCCTATGATTGAACGATACCTAGGAACTCGAGATGTGTTATTTGGTAAGTTCTTTCTTTACAATTAGGAATTTTATTAAATAATAATTAAAATTTGGATAAGATTTAAATTAAACAATTTATCTTAGACAGTTAATCATTACAGCTTTCGTGAACTCAGACCACCTGTTCACATGAGCTATCACAATTGAATAACGAAAGAAGCAGAAATAAAAAAGGATGAAAATTAATTTTACCATTTACGTGTTGTATATAAATTATCGTAACCAGCAATTGTTTGGCTGTTAAAAACTATGAAGGTATCGACTTTAATTGCACAGGAAAAGTGGACGATGCATGAAATTAATGCACTGCCTTCTATCGCTTTAGATTTTTCAAAATACACCCGTTGATAATTGTAACGTTACGATGATCTACTTTTAATGATTCGTGTTTTCATTTGAATTGCTAATTTATATTGCCTCGTTTAATTCATTTTATTTTATTTATCTACGCATTGATAACAAAAAATACCATTCTCAAAAATGTATAATTTAAATAAAAAATTGAATGTCATTTCGATACAAAAAAAATTTAGTGACTACACGACTCCGCGGCTCTCGCAAGCTGATCGGTTAAACAGCATAGGCCGGACAGAAAAGCCTATAGGGGCGGTCCGCGGAGGGTGGAAACCTGGGAAATTTCACGTGCAAGACCCACCCCTCGGCGAAACACGTGCGGCCAAATAGCCTCGCGGAACGAACGCCTTTACTAATCATTGCCGCTCGCGAAAATAAAAAAAAAAAACATTTTGACGTTTTACGTCAATTTGACAAACAATTGCGAATTCAATTTTTTTCTCGCGGGCTTGGTCTGTTTAAGTTGCCGATGTTAAGTGTGCGTTTTGTACGAGTGTTTTTTATAGTGTGAATGAAATGTTAAGCGCAACATGAACCGATTTCATGGTTAGTTGAAGTTATTAGTTTCAGACATGAAATATACTATGTTTAGATTGAATGCGTCAGTTGTTGTTTCAGCTTTTTTCTGTAACGTGTTTAAGATAAACTTAAATAGCTGGATTGATTGTTATTCAAATATAGAACATTAATGCATGTTATTTTGTAGTGCGATAACCATTCTTGTTACTTTTGTTTACGTTTTTTAATGAATTATTATTTGAAAAAATATATTACGAGTAGGTACTTTAGTTCTGTAACTACTATCATTTCAATTTTAAAAAACAAATTAAGTATTTAATTGACTTCTTAAATTATATTATTCACATTATTTGACTGTGAATTATGCAAAATTTCACAATAATTTACTTTCACTTTTCTTGTTTAAAAAATATCTTTCATCGGCCTAAGTAGGTAGGTACATTTTCATAAAACTTTTAAGTACTTACAATCTTTTTAAAGACTTCCAAAAAGTTGAACATATCAATATGGAAAATAATATCTACCTACTTAAAAAAACTTATCTTTTTATAAAAAGATTCTACAGACGCGTTTGTGGGTTTACGAATATCGTAAGAGAGATAGCTTCCTCTTTTTAAACATCCAATGCAAATGTTTCCTTAAAGAGAGGATGGTATTTTGAAAGGAAATATTATCATTTCTCTTATTCAGAGTTCCGTTTTACCCACTGTTATTTTTTTACGTCTCTTAACATTGCACATTTTTTAATAAAATTCTGAAATGTTGATTTAATTACGTAGATAGTTATTTCTACGCTATGTTTAAAGACTTTTTTTATTTTGTAATATAAGATAAGATGACACACAGGCCGCCTGATGGTAAGCGGCAACCGCAGCCTATAGGCGCCAGCAACACCAGTAGTATCACTAGCACGTTGTCATCTTGACACCTCAGTAGTTAAGTCTCTTATGTCCAGTAATTTCACTGGTTTACCTTAAAACTTGAACACAATAATGCTTAGCGGTAATATTTTGCAATGCAGTGGCGCCAAACCAGAGGAAACTCCAGTTACGCAGTCCTACCACCATTTTCCCGAAAGGTTAAAGACAAAGGTATTCTGATGCATCCACAGTTCACCGGTATGTTTATGTCCCACGGAATAGGGAGCGAATCTATTGCCATTAATCGGGCACAAATCCAAATTACAAACTCCTAAAGCTACTAAAATTTACCTAATAGAAAAAGCCAATAACACTTTGCTCGACTTGTTAATCGAATCCAAGAACGTTCAGCAGCCACTAGACCAGTGAGGGAGGTTTTTTTTTTTAATTCAAAGGCAACATTAATATTCCTACAAACCACTTCAACTAAGCTTTACACTCACGGGCTCTTGATTTTCACAACTGAACGCGCCAACAATATCACACCTTCCATTGCCATTAATACATTAAAAATAAAATAATAGATGCTTCACATGAATCAGTCAAGTTACGAGGTAAAGCTATACTAGGTTATTTTATGGATGAGCAGAGAGCACCTTAATCTCAACACTCAAATCGTTGCACGCATGTATTTTATTTTGTCAATAGTCAGCTCAAAATTTGGTAATAATAAATCTAGATTAGATTATCGGGTCATGTCGAGTAATTTTGATTTTACATGTATAATTAATAACGTTTACGTAAAAATGTGCTTATTAGCTATATCCTTATACATAATATTATGAATACACACACGATTTTGATACCTCCGAGGGAAATTAAATGAGTTGTTGATCATTCGTTGATCAAAGACTCAACAACAACTACATATACAATGATATTACAGTAACACATCTTTCCATCATCCATTCTTTACGTGGGAGAGCCATGCTTCGGCACGAATGGGCCGACTCGACCGGAGTGATACCACGGCCTCACAGAAAACCGGCGTTAAACAACGCTTACGTTGTGTTTCGCCGAGTGATCGAGGTTACCGGAGGCCCAATCCCCTTTTAAAAGGTCGGCAACGCACTCGTGACTCCTATGGTGTTGCAGGTGTCCATGGGCGGCGGTAATCGCTTACCATCAGGCGATCCGTCTGCTAGTTTGACCTCCTATCTCATAAAAAGCAAAAAAAAACACATAAACATTATCAAAACTTCGGTTTAGTAGCCTCGTACAGGCGAGCACAACATGTGCATTATATTACTGCTAATCAAAATAATTAAATTAACCTTATTATAATACAATGTTCCAGGAAACAACAAAGGTAAAATAATTATTTATAACAATCAAATTAAGGTTCATACATAGAATTGTTAATACTGTCGAATTAATGATCACATTTAAAACTAAAGAATTTATGTAGAATTAAAATAATTATCTGCCTCATTAGTCTAGTGGTCCCAAGCGCGACTGCTACACTAGAGGGCCTGGGTTCGATCCCCAGGTCGAGCAAAGTGTTATTGTGTTTTTCTATGAAATTCTCAGTAGCAGCTCGGAGTCTGGATTTGTGCCCGGTGAATGGCTATAGGCTCGCCCCCTATAACATGGGACCTAAACATACCGGCGAACTGTGGGTGTACATTAAGTACGCCTCTGCCTATCCCTTCGGGGAACACAGGCGTGATGGTAGGTTATGTTATGTAAATAATATACAGAACATAATATAACCAACTCATTATATTGTCCCACTGCTCGGGCACGGGTCTCCTCTCAAATGAGGGATTAGGCTATAGTCCGCCACGCTGGCCTAATGCGGGTTGGCAGACATCACACGCCGTCGAGAAAATCTCTCAGGCATGCAGGTTTTCTCACGATGTTTTCCTTCACCGTTTATGCGCGTGATAATTAACTATTAATACGCACATGACTTCGAAAAGTTAGAGGTGCGTGCCTTGGATTCGAACTCGAGATCTTTATCTTGGCAGTCCAACTGTCGTACCACTAGGCTATCACTGCTATGCTATTAAATAATAATATAATATTATTACAATGAGGTATAATAATAGATTAATATATTGCCTAACCGTTGAGGAAAGATATTTAGTTAAAATTGACAACTGAATTGGAAACTAAGATTATAATAATAAAGTATACATATGTAATTGATTAAAAAAGTGTCGTTTAGATAATCGTTGTAAGTAATGTCAGCAAAAATGTAATGTTGTGATGTTGTGAATGAATAAACGGAAAATAAAATTCGATTGAATAAATTCAAATGTTCAACAATTCAAACTAGTACCTAACATGGCAACTTTGTTCAATATTTACGTCATGAATACCTAATTCTATTTATTGCGACCTTGGCTCCGATAGGCTGGGTTATCAACGGCTTAAACTATGCTACAACGGCTGATAACATGTCTAGTTTAACATGACCTCGCTTTGCCAGTGTTAGGTAAAATAGTCTATCTGTAATCCTGTCAGGAATATTAGAGTATCTTAGTAAACTGCTGTATAGTTATCTCTTGTGAAATAACAATGCTAAGTTATAAGTTTGTTCCCCTTATGGTCTCTAAAGACCAATGCCACGCGCTGGTCCTATGGACCACACAAAGGACCAACTGCCTTCCACATGGAAGATATATTAGGTAATTATTAGCTGTATCTACTTTTTTTACAAGCAGCCAAGGAATTGTTTCGAAATCATGCCAAGCGTTTATATTGTTTTTAGAGTTCTCAAATCGTTTCAAATACTTTTTTTACAAAAAGATCATTTCTTTAATTTATGTGTACGCGCGCATACCATTTTTATTTATAAAACGCTTTGATTACTCTTTTGCCTTTTTATATATCTAATTGGTGGCTGAAATGATAGATTATTAAGATAAACCCCAAAACATTAGAATACGTATTTCATTTTTTATTAAGTTATTTATGGGGTATAAAATATAACTCTTCTTATCAAAGTTCATTTTAGGGAGATGTGGATGTTATTCTCGGTCTTTTTTAACAAGGTTCGTCTGCAAACCGAACTAATTAATAAGGTAAAAATACCCAGCAAACTGGTTAGAATAAAGTATTTCCATAAATATCAGGTCTGACTAGTTTTATAACATTGTAAAGCTATCAATTTGCATCTGAATATTTTGCAAAAAAGGACAATTTAGACGGAGTAGTGCTCTATATATACTGTTCATGTATAGGTAGAATAAAGCACATAGATACACCAAATTATTATTATTTCAATGAAAAAGTAGCTAATACTTTTTAATTAAAAGAATCACTGACTTTAGTGGGTTTTCTATGAAATTCTAAGTAGCAGCTCAGAGTTTGGATTTGTCTCCGGTTAATTGCAATAAGCTAGTTACATTAAACCTAAAAATTAGTTATGATACATTTTAGATAATGGGAAACATTAAAGAAAACAGATGAATTGAAAATCCTTTACTCTTGAAATGTATTCGTTTAAAGTTTCCTAAGCAGTCATAAAATTACTTACCTATTTGAATTTGAAAACACTTAAAAAGATTAGTATAGTGAGCGCGGTAATTTTATTGAACAGAAAGAAATTCTTTTATAGATATTTTGCTAGCAATACTAATCAATAGAAAATAACAGTAAAAGATAATTTAATCATTTTATTTTTCTATAAAACGATCTGTCATCATGGCACCGTTTTTTATTCATCGAATAAACTATTTGAAAAAGGAAAACTCATTTTCTGTGTAGAAAATCGCAATGCCCAACACTTTATAATTTAATTTTTAAGATCGCAATGGATTAGAAACTCATTGGTTTTGTCATGTGTTGATAGGCAGTTATAGGTTTTAGGTACAGTCTTAAAATGCACGCCAAATGTTTTTATGTGTAAGTAAAACCACACTAAGTAATTAATGGTGTAAAATGCGCTATGGTTTTGATTATATTCATTCTTCATTACTACTAGGTAATGCAGGGAATAAAACCAGTCTAGTCCAGTTAGATTAATTATTGGTATTGACCAGAAATTGGCTTGAGGTCTAATAGCAAAGACTTCTTAAAAACTGATAAGTATTCAGCCACATCTGGTTAGACTGGAAGTCGACCCCAACAAAGCTGTGAAATGACTAGAAGGATGTGAGAACATTTTTATGGGATTTTTATGTGGGATATCCATGCTTCGGCAAGAATGGGCCGGCTCAACCGGAGTACCATACCACGGCCTCACAGAAAACCGGCGTCAAACAACGTTTACGTTGTGTTTCGCCGAGTGAGTGAGGTTACCGGAGGCACAATCCCCTTTTAAAAGGCGGGCAACGCACTTATGACTCCTCTGGTGTTGCGGGTGTCCATGGGCGGCGGTAATCGCTTACCATCAGGCGATCCGTCTGCTCATTTGTCACCCTATCCAATAAAAAAAAATGTCCTGATACATTATCAAACTGGCAGCTTCATTTCTTATTGTTTTTACTCAGCGAAGGTTGAATCCATTTATTAAATTGAATGCACTCGATTTTACTAGTAGGTAGTTGGAATTACTGTTACATTGTATCTATCTATTTATTACTAGATCTGTGCGGTGTTAATGAACTTCTAGCGTTGCCCTAAATAAGATCTGCCATCTGGACTATTAATACTTAGGTTTAAACACAAAGATTTAATGTCAAGAAACGTATTCCGAAGTATTTAGAGTACTACTCAATGAAATAATGAAAAACGATGATACTTTTACTGTACATTAATTATCTACTCATCATTAACACACAATTAATATTCTAACTCACTTAATTTATACATACATACGGCAGAGGCCCCTTATCCTAATGAATACCGAATTAGAACTAAAAGAAAAAAACCAATTGTTCTCGGCCGTATTAATAAAAATACTATTCTAAATTCAAACGGCCCATTAACCGGTTCCCACGGCGGCCATGTTGGGTCGTCCTCGCCCGCTATTGGTGGAGGCCGCGAGTTTAGAATTAGAATGTAGACCCCACCATTTGGCGAGCGGCAAATTATGTTGCCAGTTTTTTTACGTTCCAAGTTCAAATAAGCAGCTGTTCGTCGAACGTTTTTTAATGGTAATCCTAGGAACGGTTGAGCCGTTAGAAAAAATAGATGGGATTTGAAACCGTCAATTACAGTGGATTGCTTGTTAAGTTCGGAGTATTAACTAGGGTTATTAAATGTCTGAATAAAAATTGCACGTTGTACGTAATAATTACATTTATGGCTGTAGGATTATCTTTAGTAATTTCATTTTTTATTTAACCTTTGCTCGCATTCATACCAAAACGGGTGGACTAAGAATAGGTAGTTAAAAGCTACAAATGGCATTGACACACTTGTCCTGGCCTTTAGACTCTAAATAGTAACAGGTCACTAATCAACGAAATAACTCTATAAGGATTCTATAATCCTATATGGACCTTACAAGGATTTCTAAACTGACACAGTAATGGCCAAATACTCAAAGGCTACTAAATTTCAAGATGCCGTCGATCTTTATTATTTTAAGTCAAGCTAACAGTGACAGAACGACCCTTATCTAATTTTTTTTTATTATATTACCTTTGAGTTTTTAACCATAGGTATATAATCTATTTAATCCATTTATTTTACCAAACACATCATAACAAAAGAAGTCACATAATATTAAATACAAACAAAAAACTTACAATGTAGTACTTATCATATGTAGCCAAGAAACCAGCTCAGTAATCGCTGTGCGGAGGGCACAGCACTGAGGTCTGCTGGTCCCTGCTATAATCTATCTGTCTTTCTATCTATCTATTTAATTTATTCTATCAATTTATTACACTAATTAAGACACAGTACTAAAGAAAACAATCACAAACCGTAACACATCCCTAATTACAGGATATATTTAAACTTTGTCTAAAATGCTCAATATCTTCAAAAATATCAAGATAGAAATTTCTTCTTGTAGATTTTTTTTCTAGTTTTATGACAAATGAAATTTTAAATAGGTATCTCATGTAAGCCATGCCTTTGTACCACCAACTCTTTATTATAAGTCTTCATCTTGATATCCCACTTTTCATTTTTTTTTAAATAATGCCAGAATTTGTTAGTCTTTCCTACCATACTGTTCTATAGCTATATCATCTCTTCATCTCATCATCTTATAGATAATTCGTATTCTTCTATCCATAAACTTTGGTACGTATTATATCTAGCCATATAATGAAGGGAGATCTCTCAGTGCCCTCCCGTATTTACTTATACTATCACTTCATCAGACTATCCTGAAATAAAACCATGCCTTTTTTATTTCTGATAGGGTTACGTTTGACCACCAGTTCGCCTGATGTTAAGCGACACTGCGATTTACAATGGAGTGCGCTTGCCTAGAAGAAACCGATTCACTCGTGATTTAAAGATACCCAGATAATACCTATTTATCGAGGTAGACTGACTAGGGAATCGCATTCCACATTTAGGCGGGGCGCATGATAAAAGTGGACTTAATCGTTTCGTTCGTATTTTTGGAATGTCCACCATGAATCGATGTCGCTTTTTCGTTCTGGTCTTCCGATAGTAGGAAGGGGGAATAAGATTGTAAAGATCTGATGCACACTCTCAGAAATGTATCCGATAAAAAACTGATAAACTAGCAACTTTGCGGCGATGTTCCAGACTATAACAAATAATGCAATTTGCCTTCCCCAATGTATATAGTAGATAACAATGAGAGAAAGAGATCTTCTCTAGCAATCCACGCGTTAAGCAAAAGATTTAACTACCAATACCTAAGCTTACATACGACGTACATAATATATTGACGTATATATTTATGTGGGCAGTGACGCGAGTCTAAACAAGCCGTTAGTTAATATTCAAGGTGGTCGTGATTAGCGAAACGTCAAGGTGAACCCAACTGATCAGTCCGCCTCTATGCAAGGATAATAGATACCACAAGTTATGACTTCTTTTTAGATTATTTATTGTATAGTTATGCACTACAAGCCAGAATAAATGTTACTTGCCTGTGCGCAGAAATTGGGTTACGGAGGTCTGATGGCAGAAATTTTGGTTTAATACTAATATTCTGCCGCAAATGGATCACTAAAAAAAGGTAACTAATAATAGTGACCAGCCGAAAATTACTGCTGTGTCCTCTGCACAGCGAAAACTGAATTGGGTCCCATCATTATTTTGATTGTATTACGAAAAAATTAAATAGATACAACAATTAACAAGGTAACTGTTAAGCAAAAATAAATTTTAAAGCGTAATGGGTCTCTATTTTAAAACTAAAGGCTTCTGCATAGATGGAAAAAGACTGAAAATCTGAATTTCAAACATTCTCTACCCCACATAGCAAGTTATTCCGTTCATATACATCATTTTAAGTATTTAATCAAAAGCGCGAAGTCCAACGATCAAAGTCTATTAAATATCTGCACGAATTCGAGTCATGGCAGAATTAATTGTTACCTACTCTGATTTCAATTGTTTTCATACTAAATTCTTGAAGCATGCTAGGAATTTCAATTTGTGTAAAGTACCTATATAAAAAGACTCATGCGTAGAATTTATAAATGGTCTTCACAATGCACGAGACGTGGTTTTCTGCCAAATGTGTCATTTGGTCCTTCGGTACATAATGAATTTGTCATGGGGTTTATGCTTTACTGCCGTGTTTACTTTTATGGATTTCCTTTACTTATCGTGTCAGAAATCAAATATTTTCTACTGTTCGATTTTCTATATATACGAGTTTAATACTATATTATGTATAACATAACATAACATACCATCACGCCTGTATTCCCCGAAGGGTTAAGCAGAGGTGTACTTAATGTACACCCACAGTTCGCCGGTATGTTTAGGTCCCATGGTATAGGGGGCGAGCCTATAGCCAGACTCCGAGCTGCTAATGAGAATTTCATAGAAAAACCCAATAACACTTTGCTCGACCTGGGGATCGAACCCAGGACCTCTAGTTTAGCAGTCTCACTTGGGACCACTAGACTAATGAGGCAGTCAGTATATTAGGATGTATATATTTTTTATTATTTAAAATAAATCTGGACTGGTTTTCTCCTTGTCCTATTACGATTACATAATTATATCCTTTGGATCTGGAAGTGAGGACTACGTACAGAAGTAGATGATGTTAATAATCGAAAGATACTATTCTTAATTATCTTCTAACTCGATCCTATACTAGATTTATGGCTATTTTTCAATTAAGCCATACATGTTGCCTAATTGAAAATCTTTGTTGTAGTATTTATTAGAAGGAACTTCGGGTTGCTATATAAATTATTATCAATTAACATACTAAGTCCGAAAGGAAACACTACAATACATGCTTGATAGGATTTCAATAAAATCATCATATTTATCAAATACAAAATTAAAAGTGATGATTGTAATAGAGTGGAACGTGACCTATTCGTTATTGAAACCACACAACCATAAGAAGAATCAATTGGAACTATAACAGTAGACCAGTCTTCGTTATTATGTATTTAAATACCAAATGGAGTTAAATAATACCAATTATATTAAATTATGTGGTTTGTGATGTATACGTAAACATTTTAAACCGTAATAAATTCATGGGCTCGAATAATTTATTTAGCGGATACGATTCTTGCGAATCCGTGTAAACTATAACCACAAAATGCGTCAGAGGACCAGAAACTTATTTGCAATAATAAAATATTTTTTAAAGATATTTTGGATTGGAATGTCCATAATCCATAATGTTCTCATAGCCCATTCTACTTAAAGTACGTAGGGTCTGCGAAGTAGGTACATCTTTTCTTCCATACGCTTACGTATGCTTACGTACCTACTTAAATAAAACGCTTCACTCAATCCTGATATCCTCATCTGATTTTCGGACAAATGTTTGTCATACTAACTTACAGTTGCTGACTCTACTTTCAAACATTTCAATGTACGAGTAGTAATACTATCCTTTGGTCTTGCTTAATTCATATTACCTACATTAAAGTATCAACAAGTATACCTATAAGTACCTATTCTTCAAAATGGCCACAATTTCGTTGCCTATAAACTGTAGATAATATCGATAAATTGCACGCAATATTTATGTAGTAAATACTTTGATGATAAATAGGTGCGATGGAAAGATGATTGCGAGCACGAATAGCCTTCGACTGACGGAACTCGAAATGGAGTGATATTGTATGTTATTGTAAGTTCGGCGTAAAGAATTTAAAATATTGGTCCTTTTACATTAAGTGGTCCTTTTGAAAGCACCTGTTTATTTACTTTACCTTCACTTCATGGTATTTTAAAAGAATACAAATTGTAATTTTCCGTAATGTATCTCACAGCAGTGAGAAAATTATAGGTTTCATTGTGAAATACTCTGCAGGCAACATCCTGGCTTGCTAATTGTTAACAACTATGAAATCCGAAAACTTTTTGGACTAAAAAGAAACAATCATTACATACAATATTAGAAAGCTAAACAATAAAAAAAAATGTTTTCCTTATTATTTTGCATCCAAAACACATTAACTATCTTGACACTAATATCATAAATAGTAATAGTTTCCACGAATTCGCGACTAGAATTAAAAGGAAAAATCAGATTCAGAAAACCCCACGTTGCCCATTTATGGCAACGTGGGGTTTTCGTGGGATACCAAATCTAGAAAAATCATAGAATATTTCTTGGAAAAGTATCCTTATTCTATAAGGTCAATGACGGTATACCGGAAAAAAGAACCACAGTGTGACGTCAAAGAAAATTGTTGACGATCAAAATAAACCTTGTGACTTGTTAATTGATCTGATCTAATTACTGACGTTAATCTGATGATTACAATGACTGAAAGCAGAGGGCTTCCGGCATTAGACACAGATTATAATTACGAAGATTGAAGCGAACTGGTGCTGAAATTACAAGCTATAAGGCTTGTTATCTTAATGTTGTAGTGCAAAGGGATTATTATCTTGGAATGTAATATAGGACGAGGCTTTCTCTGTAAATACATATAACTTTTGTTTTTTTTTAATGTGTTTATGATTGGCATCATGATTTAACAGTATTTATTAACAGACTTCATTAAGAGTAAGTTTGATATTTTTAACAAGCCTTCCTTGTCGCGTTAGGTTTTAGTCTGAATCTCTAGACTTCAACTCTAAGATCTTATCTGTCATGCATTAGTTACTGCAAGAATCATCTGTTTATTCTTTTGTTTTGGTCCTTAGAGTCCCGCGTCGGAGTCGGACAGCAGTTCGGTGTCGGGGGCAAAGAGCCCTGCGTCGGCGCCGCCACTGCTGCAACATCTACTCCAGCTGCAGGTGCAGAACCCGCAGACTATAGCACAGGTATAACAATTGCCAGTACTGACTTAACAGGGCATACAATTTTTTTCGGGTGCCAATAAATACACTCATATAATACCTATTGGTAAAATGCACCGAAATTGGTCCTTGGCATAATATTTAACATTATATTCAATATTTTGTAGGTATATAAGCTAGTTGTAACTTGTAACAGATGTCAGAATTATATTTATAAAAGTTTTGAAAAATAGCTTTTTGAATGTTTGTTAACAAGAGCCAGTAAGCTCAGGACGCGGACTGCCACGTTATCATTCAACAGTCAATATACCTGGTGACTTGGAAGGTCAAATTTGGTTCTTGTTTACGAGATTGTAATGTATTAATTATAGTTGAAAAATTATCGCGCATTTTTGACCTGACTGATAGATAAATAAGTGCCCGATGTTGAAAGCTAAGAGTATCCAAAACTATCTTATTTCATTAAATAAAGTTATACCATAAATGTTATTCATGTACTTAAGTTATTAATATAACTTCTGGTACACAATCGTATAAGGACATGATCGTAATCTTATGATTATAGGATCGAAGTGCCAATGCATGGTTTTTGGTTGGTTGGGGTCTAAAATACCCCACTGTCTGTCATTGATTGCTGGACCTGCTCTTAAAAATATGTTCGCAATTTCTGAAAATATTAATGGAAGCTGGAGTGTTATGACAAAGAAAGGCAGACGTTAGCCCCAGTTCATCCTGACTGTATTGTATTTATATTATTACCAAGTGATGTTGCAACAACGGGGATAAACAAATATGTGTGTGCAGTTTCAGCAGATGTTGACGGCACTGGCGGCGCTGGGCAGCGGGCTGGTGCCGCCGCCACCACTCTCGCAACCCTGGATGATGCAGCAGCGGCTTGTGCACAGGCAGACCGATAGGTGAGTCCACTTAATTATGTTTTTATTGATAGATGAAGATGGCATTAGAAAAATAAACTTATTCACAGTTTTTGACAACGATTTTTTTTTGGTCCTATGATCTTTTCTATCTCCGAGTTTTGATACGGTGAGAAATATAAAAAATATCCAACTCCAGGAATTGATAGTTGTGTCTAATTTGATTGCGGACTTAAAGACACTAACTACGAATAATTTCAATATCATATTGATCTTAATTGCTGCACTGGTTTTTTTATTGATTTAAATCTGTAGGTAAATGTAATATAGCTTGTTACATTACACTAATACCAAACGTAATTACAATGGTATTGTAGCCTAGTAAGTATGTTCATTTGCACAGTTAAAGATCGTAGCCATAACTCATGATGTATCTAACATACAATTTTACTAACACAAAGATTTAATTCAAAGAAAAATCAACAATGAATAGGATGCACCTTGAGCTCAATACAGACAATTTACTATAAGTATACTTGACTACAAATATTATACTGGACGCGTACGCGCCAGTTCAAAATACCGATTTTAAAATGTGTATTTGAACGTTTGAGTTTTTTAAGAAAAGTTTTTGGTTATTGTAAGGTTAGTAACTTGAGACACGAATTATTCTACTAGTTATTTATATGATTTTTTTGCTTTACCATAAGACATCGTAGATTGCCAAACCTCTATATAAAATATTGGTGGACAATCAACTCCTATTAAGTACATAGCTGGCCTGCAAATCGTTTCCTAAACGAATAAATCTTTGGTGTTTAGTTAGTTTAGTCAATTTGATGAAAAGAAGGATATATACCCTTATTATCACCAAAATACTTTACACACCTTCCTTTTACTTGCCATCAACTCTCTAGCTTTGATCAGTGTTTTTCCATATCTTCTTCAAGTTCGCTGTCTGTGACAATTTAAGGCCAGTGTCTCCCGAGAAAGGTCTCGAAGTCACCCAATAACTCGATCAAATTTGAGCTAATGCTTTAGTTGTAGAATAAGGCAGAATACACACACTGTTGTTGTGTGCATGACCCTTTCGGGTTGGTCCTTAGAGCGCTCAATGATGATGGGGATTTTTTAGCGCGGTCACATAATAATTGCGATAACGACCGATCATCCTTAAATTGGATTGTTACCATATCGCTTCTAGAAAATGACTATCTATTATTGACAAAAATGTAGACTACATAATATTAAAAATAAATAGTAGGTACTAATTCAAAAATTTTATAAGCACTTGCACCTGAAGGGGCAACACAAGGCTAGCCCAAAGGATTTATGATGATCACAAAATTATACTTGATAATATGAATGGCGCCGTTCTAAT
Organism: Acronicta aceris; assembly: GCA_910591435.1. Classification (NCBI taxonomy): domain Eukaryota; kingdom Metazoa; phylum Arthropoda; class Insecta; order Lepidoptera; family Noctuidae; genus Acronicta; species Acronicta aceris. Next base: position 8,984,741 of record OU342780.1, on the reverse strand, counting down.
GGCATTGAAATAAAGTTTAAGGCGAAATATCAGTTTAAATATACGTTTGAACACTGATTTTATTTAACAATAAGCGATTGAATGGGGCATTCCTGATAAACAATGGAGTGATGATAGCCTTTGAACTTTAACACCACCTTATGGCTGAAAGCGAATTGAATCATCATGCTTCATTTTTACGGAGAATTCTTGTTACACATACTACAAATTTACACATTTTAATGAAATGATATCAGTAAGAACAGAAGAAGGATAAAAAGTATGAATGCAAAAACCTAAAGTACGTTTTTGCCTTTACCGTAAAATCATGGAAACAGCACAATAAAATTATGGCACAGCCCTATCTCCATTAAATCTTATAACACTCACAATAGAAGAAGCGTTGGGATTGACTACAGGCTATAGACTACTATGCTGGTCTACGAATTTCCTTACGGGTTGGTAGACTTCATTCATTGTGTAGTCCAAATTAGGCTTAGGCTTAACATTTCATTTTTTTACACCCATATTTTATGATTTTATTAAAACTAGATCGAAAAAATTGGATTTATTTTGCCGATATTCAATCATTTTCATATTTATTTTCGACTTTGAAATTCCTTCTATTCTAAACAGACGTACGAGCTAAAGGATGTCACTTGTACGGTTATTCGGATTAAACAGTGAAACGAGGTAATTTTTTGACCCTTCCAATAATTGTGTTAGGCATCTATCATAATTATTCATAAGCATAGATTATCTATTTCATTGTTGATTTACTATTATTTCGCCAAAATTTCTATTTTCTCAGTTTCCGCCGTACAAGTGACGTTACAACACGTATTATTTTCTCCGAAATGAAGAAGTAAAAAAAAAATGTTTTAGCACTCAGGATAAACAAAGAAACAGAATTTTGTTTTGGTGGCTTAATAATTTTGAAATGTTGACAACTACTTACCTTCATGGGAAAATATTTTTTGTAATATATTAAATTTATTTACATTGTCGTTATATTTAAATGAATATAGAACGTGGTTATTTGGATAACGTAATAATACCAGTTCTTAAGTCATTAAATGGATTTTCCCATAGCTGAGAAATAGAATCGCCTATTTTTATTCACATTATCTGAACATTTCAACAATCTTATTGTCACGTAGTGATTGGTATAACATCCTCCCAAAGAGATTCAATGTGAAAGAAACTGTTATAATACCTAGATGGGTGACCTATATGTCTGATTCGGAAATGACGTAGGCATGTGTGCCCATTGTTCATTACCTTAATTATATATAGCGTAGTGACTGAGCGACCAGCTCCTGCGCTACGTCTTGTGGGTTTGATCCCCGCACGAAACGCTTATTTGTATGACCTATAGCTAAATATTTTTGTATGTAGTATCTGTATATATATTTTCAAACTGATACAACCACGGTACAGGGTATTATAATCCTAGTGCCCAGGATTAAAAAAATCAAAAGAAAAATGACAAAGAAACGACAACGACTTAGTTACTACTTACCATCAATCACAATTTAAAAATCCGCATCTAGTGATTGTTTTATAATAAAAGAGAAACGATGAAAAGCTTCACTTGAGAACGGCAGAACCAATATAGTTTTTTTTTTATATTCGAATAAAATCCGAACAAGGTTTTTAGAAAAATAAATATTGGAAAAAATATTATCAGAAAATATAGGAAAATACATTTAATTTAAATTTGGACAATATACGGACATTAAGTTACCACAAACTGTCAAATTTCCCCAATGGATAATAAACTTTATAGGTTGGAGATTAAATTGAAAATCGATTGAGGAAATTTGACAGTGTTGCAGCAATGATATGCTGACTGTACAATATCGAGTCAGATAGTATAAAATAATATTTTCTGTGTCCGTTTTTATGCAATGCCTACAGGAACTAATAACAGTATGCTAAGACTATTAGATACAGCTACCGTAGTGACTATTAGGATATTTACGCTTCAATGCCAACCGCATATAAAGGAACCTCGTCAACTAAACGAATAGTACACCTATTACAATATTCTGTGCATATGCATTGAGTATCAGGTGCAGCTTCAAGGTCTACAATTTGTAATTTAAATGCGTTTAGTTGAATTCGCGCCACCGCACCGCTGCACGCCGCCATTGCAGACGCATCTCTCTGACAAGTGACGTCATAATATTCGAATGTTCTTTATTCGTAAAATTTGAATTATTTTTTATTTTCGTTTTTAGGGTTAAGATATTTGTCTTTTTAGCTTCTGTAGTCACCGGCTATTGAGCGTGAGTCTTAGGATTCTATTTCTAAGTCGGTAAATTGTTAAGTTCGCCTGTTAGGAAAAGTCTAGACTTAATTTGTGCCTGATTAAGAAACCCCTACCTACCTACTTATTTAATTGAAACACACACATTAAAACATATCTACAAATCTACAAACAAATGTGTAGACCTCTGCCTAACCCTTCAGATACTATAGGGATGATCCTATGTTGTTAATTATACCCAAGTTTATAGTATTTGACCATCACGAAAAATTCTTCTTGAATCCGCTTACGCTGACACACAAACATTCCAGTAGATACCACAATCTCATTTCCCTACTTACCATGTAGGTACCAAAAAGGCCGAATGAACGTAAACCTCTTTATCTTCGCATAAGACGTCACAAACATACGTAGCTATATTCACAGCGGAAATGCCGCCGACAATCTCAGTTCCGTTGCAACTCGCGCCGCTCTATCGCAGAGGATTCGTTCCTTTCAATGAACAAACCGATCCGACAATGGTTTGTGTATGGTTTTAGGGATAATCTGTTCTGCTAGTGTTGTCGCGACTGCGATTTCTGAGCGTGAGGTTCCAGGGTCATTGGAACTGGTCCTTGGAACTGTGGGTCATCAGTAGCTCCACCTCTGCTCAGGCTTGTTAGGATTTTTTTAATCGTTGCCTCACACTAGAAATGTCTCCTGTATCGTGGGTGCGTATATACTTAAACACAAACACCCAGAACCAGAACTACCTACCTACCTGTAGATCATACATATATTTGTTCCGTTCGGAGACCGAACCCCACAACACGAAGCGTAAAAGTCGCTACGCCAAACGTGCCATCTAGGAAGTACAGTTCGGCGCAGTGTTTTAAATCCCGTGTAATAGAGGGCGAGCCTATTCAAAATCCAAACTCTGAACTGCTATTGAGAATACAAAAGCTCAATAATACTGCTCGGCCTGGAGATCGAATCTAGGATCTAGTAGCCTCACTTGTAATTTATTAAATTTAAAAAATAAAAATGTTTCATAATTAAATCTATGTATGTAGCATCTACTAAACATAATATTTACAGCATAGAATAGGATTAGGTAAAGCCTAAATAATGTTAACCCAAGACATTAAATAAAATCTTTATGTACTTAAATAATATAGTATTCAGGTGTAAAGTACTAACTGTCATGGCCGCCTAAGATCAAATGATTATAATGTATTAATAAATTACGTATTTACACATAACTTGAGCCGTAATAGACCTTTTAGTTCAAAACCCTATGCGTCATGGTAGCCATTAATAATTATAATTATCTGACAATGACAGGTGTACCTTGAACTCTACTGGTATAGTTTTCAAAGGGAGGCAAGGTCCAATAAAAGATATGCTGTAAGTATTTAAAATGTCATAACCCCAATTAAAAATAATCTAATGCCGTCATCTAGTACTAAAATTATAAATAGGTATTTTATTTGTAAAAGTATCAAATTAATATCCTTTTTTTATTTATCACTATCGGCTGGTAGGACTTCCTGAGGTCTGACTGTCCGTCATAAAACTCCTTGGTATGCGATTTTACTTTTGCGCGTGAGAGCCAGTTCCCCCTCGGTTGTTGCGGCTTCGGTATTCTGCAGTCCTGGCTCTTAAGGCTCGGCAATGGATCAGTAAATCCTCTGCTCTTCTTCTGGTGTTGCAGGTGTCCATGGGCAGCGCTAACTACTTGCCATCAGATGCCAACAGAAACAATGAAAATAATCGCATTAAAAACTTTTAAAGGATTTTTATAAAGTCTCGCCCGTGTCCTTGTATTATGTATTTCCTATAGATTATTAAAAAGAGATATATGGTTTTTGGATGATTATCAGCACCAGCCCTATGCTGTTTTTTGCTGGATAAAGTCCTCTCGATTATATTCGTTGCGGCTCTATGTACTCTTAACCGTTTAATTATTCCCCTCGACTTTAAAAAAAAAATCATTTAACAAAACTGACGTCCCTTACATTTTGACAGGCATTATTTCACTGAAAACCGTTGTCCTCATTCCACGTAACACAAACTGTATCAATTCTCCCATTCGAAGCACTTCTATTGTTAGAGGAGGAATACAATGTCTTCGCGGTGAATTTCCATCTGCGGCAACTTGCGACCATTTTAACGTCTCGATATAATGAACGGGGAGACACTGTCGAACTGAACAGGTGACGGCCAGTATGTTGAGGAACGAGAATATTGCGATATTAATACGTTTCTATATATGTCAGAGATGACAACGTTTTTTTAATAATTTGTATTTTTATGTATTTGTTATTCTGGCTTGATTTGCTTGATTCTAGCTTTTTGAAATTCGTAGCTAATATGTAGAGGTAGCTAGAAGTTAGAGAACACAGAAAACATAGGATCAAAAGTATCGTTACAGAGAAGAAACGTTACATTTCAAGCTACGAATTAAATAGCTGTGATAGTTCAAAGTAAATTATTTTTTTATTAATGTGTCTCATAAAAGAACATCCTGAGAAATTTGACAAGAAAAATATTTCATTACTTTTCATTAAAGATTTGTGTGCAAACTGTAATGTTAAATATAAAATTAATTCAATTACTATGCTCATAATATCTTGAATACAACATATAATAAGGATATCTTTACAAAATCAAGTCTCATAGATATTTCTTAATAGTTTATAAATATGAGTAATGATTACATTAAAGTTTTGCATTTGATTAATCATCATTTTCAAATAATTTTATACCCATGATCAACTATAAACTCAATACTAGCAAGGCTTCATTAAACTTCTAAAGATTTTATATTTTACGATTCGATATTAAGAAATGTAAAGATAAAGATATCTTTAGTACATACCGATTAAATTGTCACGTAGTACTAGTGATCTGTCACAAAGTCCATAACGTGGAATTTTTATGATACTGATTTTTCTGAAATAAACTAAAGTTGCACCTAGAGACAAAAAACCAAAAATTAAACGCAAGAACAAAAACAATACAAGAATCACAAATTATTATAATATTACCAGTTATTATATCGTTTTATTCTCGTCCTCCGAATAACTCAGTCTAGGCCAGCCTCACAAAGCTGGAGTGATGTTATTGTGCGCACTTCTTCGAGACGTGTGCGGCGACTGAATTTGTATGATACTTTGTGTCCATTGATCTGTTTAGTTTGTCCTACTTTGCTGTGATTTTTAGTTGAACAGGAACTCTTTCTGTGGGCGCAAGGTAAAAGGTACTATGGTTTCTAAGGATTAATAAGCGCTCAGTAAAGAGGTCCTGCCACTTCTTTTGACCACAATTTTTTTTAGCAGCAGGCCACAAGCTTTGAGTAGTATAAATAAGATCACACAGCACATAAGCTTATTCAATATTTGTATTAAGACATACTACCTAATAGGCAGCTTGTAAGAGAAGAGGAAGAGAAAAAATTATAGCTGTTCTCCGCGACTTCAATCCCCTTCTAAAAGAACTATTTTTAGCGTAGTCCTTTCTCAGGATGCTATTATCTCCTTGGCAATTTTTTTCGGAATATATATCCTGTTCAATGCGAGAAAAGGTAACAGATAAACAGAGTTACTTCACAGTCTTATTTATTTGACGACACGATTGGCGTAGCGGTTGAGCGAACGGCTTCTGCGCCACGTGTTGTGGGTTCGATTCCCACACGGAGCAAATCTTTGTATGATCTACAGGTAGTTGTTTCGTGTCTGGGCGTTTGTGTATGTGAGAATTTGTGTTTGTAAACGCACCCACGGTACAGCAGAAAATCCTAGTGTGGGGCAACGTTTTTTTTTAAAAAAAGAAAAAAAAATAGATTGCACAAATTCCCTAATTAGTCTAGTTACTAGAATAGTTTTAACGGTGCTTACTAATTAAGCAGCTCCTAAGACGTAATTTTTTTTTTTTACTTTGGTGAATAATGCGCATGTGTAAGGCCTCAGGGGTATCACTTTCGCGTAGCCACCGAGACGTCAGTTGTTGTTCTAATTTGGCCAGTAATTTTGCTGGCTTCATACCCTAAAACCCTAAACCGAAACACAGTAATATCGGCATGTTATTGGCAAAATATTTGGTAATACAATGATACCTATCCACTAACGGACAGTCCTAATATCTAATCAATCAATAGATTTGCTTGCTAGAGATAGTATTTTGACATAAGATCCATACAAGTAATGTCAAAATCCTATCACTAGTAAGGAAATCTATCGACAGATTTCTTATTGTACTCCTGTGTCAGAATTCTACAATTATTTTATGAAAGAACAGTATCAAATCAGTTGAAAAATAAACGAAGGTCTGGGTTGGTACCACCTCATTTCCAAATATTTTACTGTTAAGCAATGATGTGCTGACATTATACAGTAAACGCTCAAAAGTCCATAAGCACGCTAAGGATTACATTGCTATGAACAGTACGAGCGAGCTCAATACAGCCAGTGCATGTCACTTGTTAACGACAATGAATAGAAGGTCGTAAGTCAAACTAAACGTCAAGCTATTGCGTTGTGAGATTACCTATGGACTTTTGGTCACCACTGTACCTATAGTTTTGAAGGATAATGTAGACAGTGAAATATCTGGACATGAGACTTAACAACTGAGGTCTCAAGGTGACGTGTGACCTAGTTGTGACATTTCAAAACGTCCTGTAATTGAAGTAAAACCAACCGCGCGATTGATAACACTGGTGTTGCTGGCACCTATAGGCTGCGGTTGTCGCTTACCATCAGGCGGCCTGTATGCTTGTTTGCCATCTTAGGATAATAAAAAAAATATAAATACAATTCTTGAAATAAGTTTGATGAGTAACTTATGAATGCTTAGCTTCTTTGTTGGATACCATGGCTTGGATATTTCGTTCTGAGATATAAATTACCGTCTGGTATACCCCCAGCAGTTAGCCACATCATAAATCTATTTACTGTCGCACTGTATAGTCCTGACCTCCTCTCAGAATGTGAGGGGTTAGTCTAATAGTCGAAAAACAATACCTCACAATATTTTCTCTCAATTAAGTAGATATTAACATCCACATGATTGGGTAAAAGTCAGAGTTGTGTGTCTTGTAATCGAGCTATAAACCTGCGTTTTTTTTTAATTGGCAGTGCAATGATCATATCACTGAGTCAGCCTCGCCATTAACCAAATTAACCACAAAAATTACCACAGCTTGAATTACTTATTGTATTGCTCATGTCAACAAGATATTAGTTACGTCGAAAAAATTAAACGATATAAATGAATAAATAGTGATAACAATAGATGCTATATTAATATGAATAACCACAAAAGGTTGATTCATAGTACTTTGTTAGTACAAGTACATAATTATATTTAACAAATACGCGATAAAGGTCGCCTTGCCGACTGTAGGTCAAAAGTATAAACAAATATAACTGAAAAACTATGCAAATACAGTGTCAAGATATAATATATGTTAGTGGCGACCGTATGTTCATGGTTTTTGGAATAGATATTGTTTTTAATAGATAATTTCATTGCGTGAGATATCCCTATTTATAGCCCTGGTAAGATTACTGGGGCCGTATTATGACATGTTAACGCCATCATTTTTACGTTGTGAGAAAGAAATGCCGCTCTACATATTAACTAGCCTCATCTCTTTCTTACAACCTGGTCCTATTTTATAGAAATAAACTGCTCTATTTCTATTATTCTCTCTTCTATTATTCTATCAGGATTTTTCTCGTTACTGAATACAGTTTAACTCTTTTGATTCGGACGTACATGTGAGGTTATAGCTATCACTCAGCCTTATGGGTTTTGCTAACATTTACAACACACTTTTTCATACCTCACAGAAAACCGGCGTCAAACAACACTTACGTTGTGTGTCGCGCGAGTGAGTGAGGTTACCGGATGCCCAATCCCCTTTTAAAAGGTCGGCAACGCACCTGTGACTCCTCTGGTGTTGCGGGTGTCCATGGGCGGCGGTAATCGCTTACCATCAGGTGATCCGTCTGCACGTTTGTCCCCCTATCCCATAAAAAAAATACCAATGTGCGGGAAATAATAACATTAAAGAGCATAGACTTACCGTCGCGACCATCAGATCCTCCAGTGTGCACGGGCAAGATGGAGCATGAGATGGATGATGGATGAGAGGGTCATCGGTCTGCGATAAGACGCGACATACTCGTACCTACACACCGAAGATCCGAGGCTCCTATGAATTATATTATACAACTGACCCCAACAGATATTGTTGTGTACAGAATTATCTTTAGATCATTTAATTATAAAACCCATAGAATACAGCACTTTCAGTATTTCCAGAATATTCATTTATTTTCCGGCGAGTTACTGAACATTTTTTAAAAAGAAAATTTGAAAAATTCGCTTAACGTTCTCAAGTGATGAGCTTAGCAACAAACAGTATTAAAATTTTATTGACGAAGATTAAAGTTAATAATTTTCCATTCGGGTAAAAAGTGCCTATTTCCTGTTTACTAAATTAAATAACTTGATTAATACAAAGAATAATCATCTTAACATTGATGCACTATGCTCATTGAAGGCCACATTCATGAGATGTAATCTCACATCACGATCCTGAACTCCTAATGTTATTACAGATCACGAATATTGATCAAGAATTGTGTTTTAGATATGTATGGTCGGCAACGAAAGTGGCCGAATACAACTAAATTTTGAATACACAGCATCAAGGATGCATTTTAGATTCTAACTAAGGTTAACATCCTTCCAGCCTTTTCCTAACAATATCTTGTCTAACCAGATGAAACTGAATATCTGATAAAACGACAGCCATCAGAGAGACTTTTTTTTAATACCACTAATTTGGCAATCAAGCCTACGGCCCGCCTGATGGTAAGCGGTTACCGTAGCCTATGGACGCTTGCAACACCAGGGGTACAACTGCCGCGTTACCGTCCCTGTAAATTAAGGAGGAATATTTGGGCTGGCAGCATAGGAGACACGCTGCCATGCATGACAGCGGCGGTAACAAAACACCACCGGTCCCCTACACGGCCAACACAACGCTTCCTCGCGGAGCTCGGGCGACCTTGCTCACCGTTAGGAGCACAACATAGCACGGAGCTATGTTATTTGGCTACGATTTTCTGCAAGGTGGAGGTACTTCCCCAGTCGAGCAGCTCCAATTGTGAGTGGAATTATTCAATTCCACTATGCCCTACCTATCTTAAGTAAGGTAATACTGATTAAGGTAGTACCGATATCTTAGATATAAATAAGTTGTTAAGCTTTTTGGGCTTTTGACTGCCACTATCAATTGTCACAGGTATTCGTAATAAGGTAAAGTATATAATTGTTTTATATGCAGAGAACTCGTTCTACCTTCTCTGGTCAGTAATTTGTGAATACTATGTATAGATGTTAAAGAAAAGAAGATTGCATCGTGTTACGCGACATTCGTTGCTGACTGTACTTATACATGTATTTAATCTTTATGTGATTGTAGTTTTGTCTATCTTTAGAGAAAAAATAAATCCAGGACAAGCACGTCCACTTCTAGAAGTAGTGTTGTGGACTAAACTAAATAGGATGGTATTTAGTCATAATAGTCTGTTTTTTATTCGTGATAGGCTTACGCTTGACCGCCAGTTCGCGTCATGTTAAGCGACACTACGATTTACGATGGAGCGCGCTTGCCTAGTAAAACCGATGCACACGTGATTTAAAGACACCCAGATTATATATATTGGGGAAGACCCACTCGGGATGCGTACGTTTAAAATGAGTACGCACTACTTGATTCCTTCAGCAAAAAGAAATAAATATTGCTTAAGCATTTAAGTGCTAAAATTACTTGAACAAACCTTAAGGTACTACTCGTAATTAGAATTAATTGATAATTATGATAATAATCACTTCAATGGCAAAACTTGTATGTCTAAGGGACCCTCTTTACTATTGTATAGTGTTAATCGTCATTCTACGAAACCTGACAGTTCATATGCCATTAGACAATCATTCTGATAAAATTGATACAGCAGATTTGGGTGCCAGGACTTCAGAAAATTCTTTAAGATGTGTGTGAAGTCTGCCAACCCTCAAGTGCGGCAGACACACCTTTTGTTATTCTGACAGAGGTCCGTGTCGACCAGTTGCCATTAGGTTAAATAATTATTAAATTATTATAATCGACATTGACATGACTTTGAATCTATTATCTGTTAATGTTTGCGTAAATGTCAAATGTATCAGCCTAGGTTTAGGCATTGACCTCATAACCAAGTCTAGTGTACTTAGGTAACTTATCTATACGTTTAGGTTATTCTATCGCTGTCATTAACCTAAAACGCAGCGTGGTGTTTCAAAAATATTGATTGTAACATATTTAATTGAAATTATGTAAATTTCGAAACAAAAGCTTGCGTTTCGCATACAATGGTGAACAGCTGTATAAATGACACTTTGTTTAAAAGAATTTTCACTTGTATTCATTACATGTTTGTTAAAAAATAATGGCTGAGACAACAATTGCACTTTATAGACTGCAGGCATTGCAGGTCTATTCTCAGAAAAGCTATCTTGCTAAAATTAGAGTGGGGTTTTCAATATTTATTTTCATTTTTATTCACAAAATAAATACACTACAGATCTGCCATGCTTAGGTAATAGATTTTTTAAATGATTAAATAAAAGCGTAAGTAGGGAATTAATTACTTTACGGGTTATTTTATTGAAAAAGTCAAACAGTTAAAATGATTCATTCTTTAAATAACCATATGTAACCTGTGTGTGTATCTATTAAATTCTCATACAAAAACTTTTTATTGAAAATCTACAAAAACACATTTTTATAAACCAATTAAAGCCCGATAAGTACTTGGAAAAAAGGAAATCAGTAAAGTAATTCACGAATTTATTCAATAAATTAAAATCAGGTGTCAGCGAACCAGATGTGAAGTGGCCATCAACTGCCTAAAATTTCAATGGATAAAACTCATTTTGAAACGTTCTGATGCACTTAAAATATTTTTCAGATTTACGCGTCAGTTGATTTTACACTTTAATTTAAATAAATTATAATTGATAACATAACATCACGCCTGTATCCCCGAAGGGTAGGTAGTGGTGTAATGATACATACAGGCATTGTTCGCTGATAACTGTGAATTTAGCAGGAGGCGAATCCATTGTCATTAACCGGACACACAACTTCGACATGATAGGTACTGAGAATTTCGCAGAAAAACCACATGGGAACCTGGCAGATTACGTCGGACACGTCCGACTAATATTCACGACGAGCAACGACAATGGCAGGCTGTAGTCCAGAATTCGTAGGGTTATTATGCAAGCTAGACTGGCGCAAATGTTCCGCCAACATGGCAACATTGTGTTTCAGGTTGTTGATCTCCCTATAAACAAAACTAAAAAATGTCTAGATACTGAAAGCTGCTTTGGTTCTTCCTTCAAAAGGCCATATCAGACAGTGCCCTGCATTGTGACACTCACATATAAATTGATACTACTATGACTGGACTTGTAAATTTCTTTAATAAATGTATCTACCGTTATAAATATCATTTATAATTTATAGAATAACCCACCACATTTTCCATTTAAAGATCGCGTATACCAACAACAATATTTTAATGAGTTCCGAATATTATTCGAAGTGCATCGTGTGTAATTGTGTCAACAGTACTGTGTTATTTTTTTTAATAAAATTACGGAATTTTCCTTGTGTTGTTTTTGGGTTTTTTCCGAAAAATGATTTGGAGACCATACGATTTGTGTTTTGGCTATGGAATGCTGTATTACTCGTGGAGGTATTTTTTTATATTAAATTGTTTGTAGGATTTATTATTGTGATTAAATCAAATATTAATTTGTGAATGATTAATCAATCAATAAAAAAAAACTGATGATTTTTGACTGCGGATACACAAGTTATTCTGAGATTTTGAGCAAGCTTCTAATATCAGGTAATAAAAATACACTAAAGTTAATCATAATTATGAGTAGTTATTGACACTTCCAATGCTGAGCCGTATATCAAGATGAGAAATAAATTAATTTACCTGCATTTTTTATTACGTCTTTGGTGTAGAATCAACTGCCATTACACCGAATGTTGTGACATCGATTCCCCATAATATTATTTATTTCGAGTGATTTGTGTGCGTTAATTATAAGCATTAGTAATTATATTTGTATTTATTCAGACAACCATAGATCTATCAAATAAAATTGTTACCATGTTTAATAATTATGTTAGTATATTTTTTAGTAACTAAGAGTAACTTAGTTTTTTCAGTTAGATTCCACACCAGAGGACTGTAACTTACAGGCCATTATATGCTACCGTCCTGAGAGGTATCTTAATATCTAAAAGAAAATATAACAATTAACAGTAGATACCAGTAACAAAGTAAGTAACAAGAACTTACTAAATCAGGATTCAATATTTAATTTAGGCTTGTCGGCTTATCAATATTTAAATTAACATAACATACCATCACGCCTGTATTCCCACAGTTCGCCGGTATGTTTAGGTCCCATATAATAGGGGGTGAGCCTATTGCCATTAACCGAGCACAAATCCAGACTCCGAGCTGCTACTGAGAATTTAAGTAGCAGCTCGGAGTCTGGATTTGTGCTCGGTTAATGGAAAAACCCATAAAATAAAAAAATAAAAACCCAATAACACTACTCGACCTGGGGATCGAACCCAGGACCACTAGCAGTCGCGCTTGGGACCACGAGACTAATGAGGCAGTCTTTATGTCTGGACTAATATCAATATTCATTATTATTAAAATGCGAAATGGCCGTCAGTAATTTAAAAAACGACACACAATATCTCAATATACTCATGGTTACGGATATTAAATGGGGTTGAAAACTCTGATTCAGTAAAGCTGAAATAATGAGAGTCGTCTGAACTTGTCCGCAAATGGTTTAACAATTATTATTATTATTTATTTTATCATCAAAATTTACAATTTTCTCTTAATCTAGAAAAAAAATAACCATATATTTTTAAGAGTTAGCATTGATGACTGTATTAGGAACTGTGTCACAGTTGCATGCGTTTACCACAAATAAGAAATTTTTTAGAACTACATAATATTATGTAAAATATTTCATCCATAAGTATATCAGGAAAACATTGAGAATAGAATTGGGATTATTGTCCTTATTGATTTCGTATGTTTGCACAATAAAAAATATCTATGTATGTGATTTTTGCGCTATTCGGAACGCTTCACTTCAGATATTTCGACCGTACTACATTTTATAACCAATACGTCCAAATGAATGTCCAAGAAAAGGCGTGCCGTCAGCGCCAAGCTTCCGAATTTCCTATAGAAATCTGTTACCCACTCGTGACCGTGGCGTGCTGAGTACATTTGGTTTGTCCCTTAAACATGACTGTGGCGTTAGAAAGGTTAATTTCGACACGTAATAAAAGCTTGTTCCTCTCCCCAGGCTACCAGAGGTGGGTGAGAAGGCGCCGGCGTCTTCATCCCCCAACCTAGCGGAGCAGCCGCTCGACTTGAGCGCCAAATCTACCTCCAGCACCAGCGGCACTCCACCACCTGACGCCAGGCTTTTGGATAACAGGTAAAAGTACAATTCATATTATATTACCATTTCCTCGAAGGGTTAGGCAGAGGCGTACCAATGTAGACTTAGAGTTCGCCGGTATGTTTAGGTCCCATGTAATAGGGGGCGAGCCTATTGCCATTAACCGGGAACAAATCCAGACTCCGAGCTGCTACTGAGGATTTCATAGAAAAACCCAATAACACTTTGCTCGACCTGGGGATCGAACCCAGGACCTCTAGCGTAGCAGTCGTGCTTGGGACCACTAGACTAAAGAGGCAGTCATCTATATAATGGTCAAATAAAATAAGGTTGTGTACATATACGCGACTAAACTCAAATTAGCATTATATTAAGGCCAACAGCTAATGTGTAATCCAATTTAGCGCGTTTACCTAGATTAAAGTGATAAAAGCCTGAGCTAATCGGTCACTTTGATGGCTACCATTAGTTTTTATGGTGTTAAATAGGGTTTTCATGGTCCAGTTAAGGAATTAAAGGAAATGTATAGGTTGATCAATTAAATATATTCTTTATTTATCTAAAATTAGTGACTCGCAGGCAGATTTGCCTGCGTCGAATTTTCCCGAATTCTTCGGTGGATTTAAAAACAAGTCATACGAGATTTGTCCTGACTGAGGTGGCAAACGAGCGGCCCGCCTGGTGGTTAGCAGTTACCGTAGTCTATGGACGTCTTCAACACCAGAGGTGTCGCTCGTACGGTGCGACTCATTGACCGAGTTATTGGACTTGGATTCATGTTTCGGCACGAATGGGCCGACTCTACCGGAGTGATACCACAGCCTCACAGAAAACCGACGTGAAACAACGCTTACGGTATATTTGAGCGAGTGAGTGACGTTACCGTAGGCCCAATCCCCTTTTAAAAGGCCGGCAACGTACTTGTGACTCCACTGGTGTTGCGGGTGTCCATGGGCAGCGGTCATCGCTTACCATTAGGCGATCCGGGTGCTCGTTTGCCCTATCCCTTAAAAACAATGGGAATTGTTGACCATGAGATTCTAGACATTGAAGAAATAAAACGACTTTTTACGGACTTTATCGCGTTATATTGATATTATTTAATTCGGGTAAAATGAAAAATTGGTTTACTTTCAATGTTTAATATTCGCGTGTTTCGATTTCCACATTGTAAATTTTTTTGGTCTTTTACCGTTAGGACATTGTTAGTAGTAGCTTGGAGTTTGGATTTGTACCAGGTTCATGGTAGTAGGCTTGCTCTGTACTAGGAGGCCGCCGAACTGAAAGAGTTGAAAGAGTTCAACCTACTCATCAAAACTAATTTCTGCTTTCGTTCACAATATAATCGTTTGTGACAATATTTATACGCAACCTATCTAACCTAAAAGAATTACCTATCTAACCTAAATTGCTGTACTTTAGTTGAAAGGAAAAGTCCTGAAAACAATAAATAAAGAGGTATTTTCGTTGCAATTAAGTATCAGTAATGCGGATGAATGAGCTCAAGAATGTTAAGTTGAGCTTAAGTAGAATAATGGCTGGAAACGAAACCTTTTTGCTTATTTTGTAGGGAGGCAAGGAGATCAGATAGGTAAGTAACTGACCTCTTTTTATTCCGATCGATATTTGAACAATTCTAAAGATATGAAAGGATAAGATAATGTGCGATACATATGCGTTTAATTGGCTTACAATCTAGTACTAGATAAAAAAATAGATACTTAGGTAAATTTTTCTCGTTGCGCATCACTTGAGAAGTTGAGAGTGGCTCGATCATAAAAAATGACAAATCAGTATTTGTCATTTTTTAGGTTCGCAATAGAACGAATAACATTTTTTAAGGAAAGAAAAATTGGAAAAATAACCAGGAAAATTGGAAATAACTGAGTTTCAGTAATTTTTTATGTAAGAAATAAAGTTTTGCTGAGTCACAAGACAAAACTTACCAACTTTAACTTACTAAGTAGTAACAAAACATCACCATGTAACGTCAGAGATACTTAATGATTTTTTGAGGACGGAACGTGTGTCAATTCAGCCAGTAGAAAATAAAATTGATTAGGTATTGACGGGCGCTATCATCGAGTGGTACTTTACAAGTTGAAGCATTACATCAGTCCATTTTCATTTACGAAAATATCAAAATTTTTAGCTTTTTTCTGTAAGATTAAGTATGAACCTTAAAACACTACTTTTGAAGAAGAAAAAAAGGTTTCTTCCGCACAATATAGGATAAACAGTCGGATGGGTTTCTGTCAAAATACGGCAAAATTGTGCAGATCTAAAACCAGCCTGATAGCGATCGTCAGAAACTTCCTGACAGTCATTTTCTGACAATACCTATAAGGCACGAATGGGCAGGCAATTAAAACGTTCATCTCTTGTTAGCTATCTCCAACTTACTCGGAGAGATTCTTATGCTGCGATGAAAGTAATGCGAGGAGAACCACCATATCACTTGATTGTGTCCAATCCAATAGACCACGACAGTCCAATCAAACATAAAATTCCATCTCAAAAATGTAGCCCACACTTTACAGCGTCGTGTAGCATTAACAATTGTTCACGCGACCGCCATGGCACCATTGGTCATAACACGATCTAAGCATTTGCAACGGACGCGTAATAATCGTACTTCCTATTGAAACCGACTTGGATAACACAAACAATAGTAACGTGAACGCACCCATTAAAATACGAAACTTTGAACGATCGACTAGAGGTCGATGAACTTTTGACAGCTAACGCCATCAACGTCCACAGATGTTCATTTGACGCCATTTTATCACGACATTGTACATTAAAAATAATACGGCATTGTTAATTATTTTGTTGTTATTATTTTGTGTCGTGTTCTATTATTTTCATGGGTGTTATCTGACGCTGTGAAGACAGTGAGGCCATTCATTGTACAGTTCAGAGTTTGTACAATTTTATACCATACCTACTCGCCATTGTGGTAGTAAGACATAAGGGTCCTCACTTGCTCAGTTCTTGTGGGTCCCATCATCATGCATTTATCATGAGCGACTTCCTATTTAATAAAGCCCTCGCATCACATTCAAGAGTGAATGGTAGAAACTGATTAACCTAAGGTACTTAAGTTTCTAAGACACTACCGTCATTAGAAACTTACCATTAGGTATACTTAATCGAAAGGAAATAAAACATTACGGAAATTGATGTTCTGCAAAGCGCACACGTGTTTATCTACAATAATTATTAAAAAAAAACACGACCAGATCCCACGAAAAGAGTGAATTGAAATATTGCTAACCCCTGAGTTTATTATTTAAGCTCTCGCCGACTTTTGATTCTCACACTTATACAATTATATTCAATAAAATATATACTTACACACTTATTATTAGGTATAGGATGTCTAAATCACGCCTTTGCCTTCCGCTACAGGGAAACGGGCTGTTCAATTCATACCTTTGCCTCTTAAAAATAAACCAACGATTGACAGCCGTCACTTGCCAGCATAGTTTCAAAGTCAAGGAACCCATATCTGCAGCAATGTCAATGCTCTACTTTAGCTCGAACAACATTGCGAAAGGCGCAGCAAGTTTATCGCGAACCCTACGTTCAAAGACTTTTATTATTTACTGAATCATGCGTGATGAAATTGGAATTCTTTACTTTTTAAGATAACTCCTCGAGTGTTTGTGGTTCCTTGTTTTTTAATGCGCAGTTTTAAAATAATGTTTTGTTTTTGTGCGCATATCCTTTGTTTCAATGATAGGGTAGTTAAAGTTTGATTATAAGTTAGGATTGATAAGATTATAACGGGTAAATAATAAAAGCCACTTTAGTCTTAATAACTCATTTTAATTCGAAATAGTCCATAGGTACTTAATTTACTGATTAATAATATTAATGTGAAAGTAACTTTGTCGCCTGCCTGTTACGTTTTCACACTTAAACCTCTGAACCAATTTTGATTAATTTTGGTATAGAGATAGATTGGATCTTGGAGAATCAGAATCGTTTATTTATCAAACATAGGTAATACATAGTATTGATCTTAATAATTCGTGCGCTATGTTTTGCCTTAAAGACATACAAATATAATTGAGTGTAGATAGACACGAAACAAAAACAAACGAGACACAAACAAAAAAAGAGAAATAGAATGGTACTTAAATATAAATAGATCTAAATTGAAAGAAAGAAATAAGATTTATTTGACATAGTCAAGGCACAATTACAAAGGCAAAAAATTGAGAAAATTACTTATGCTAAAAAAGTTGTGTCTCACGGCTGTGGCATTAAGGATTTTTAGCTACCATTTGTCACATAAACCCTTTTGGGATATGAGTGAAACAGCGGGCAACAGCTGATATAATATAAACCTTCCCTTTCTTTTTTAAGTTGGTTAAAAAATATAACTACCTATGCTGTTTTCGCTAATCTTCATACTAACGAGGATTCGACCAGACTATGATCACTCCTAACCTTCAAAAGAGCTTGATACACAGAGTTCATTTTACTGTGGTCGTTATTTTAGCGTCTATAACCGGGAAAGCTGGTTTTCGCGGTAGGTTCTATCATTTCACAGGTGAATGCTGCAACTTGCTCGAGATCTACCCACCTGTTACTATTTCTAAAGCTCTGTTCATCTTAAATAATAAAAGCGAAATATTGAATAACTGATTAATTACAAAATGTTGAAAAGAAAGGATGGATGGACTATGTGAGAGATGATATGTCTACAAAGGAAGCAAATGAGGAGATGACGTCTGATAGAGATATATGGAAGAAAAAAGACATATGCGTCGACCCCAAGAAACTTGGGTAAAGGGCAGCAGGGTGATGATGATGAGTAATTACGGAATCTCAAAGACTATAAGTAAAGCCTACAAGCCTGAATTTTAGCATACAGGTTATAAACAATTACAAAGTGACTTCCTGAGACAAATGTTTGGGGGTTCAAACACCCCCGAAATGACTAAGCCAAACCAACGTGTTTGGCTTAGTTAACAATTGGTCTATTCTATGGTCCAGAAAGACTTCCTGGCTACAGCCTTGTAGACATCCTCTAAGGAATTGTGAAAATTCCTATGGGTTTGGCACAAATACCACGGGGCAGCCTCATTAGTCTAGTGGTCCCAAGCGCGACTGCTACGCTAGATGTCCTAGGTTCGATCCCCAGGTCGAGCAAAGTGTTATCGGGTTTTCCTATGAAATTCTCAGTCTCCGAGTCTGGATTTGTGCCCGGTTAATGGCAATAGCCTTGCCTAAACGTACCGGCCAACTGGGGTATATATTAGTACAGCTCTGCCTAACCCTTCGGGAAATGCAGGCGTAATGGTATGATGAAAATCACGGGACAGCTAGTCTCGAATATAATTTAAATCCAACATAGTTCGGTAAGGATAGTCTTAGTATTTTTTTTATTATAGATATCTTTATATATATCACGCAGCTGAGCATGAGAACCTTAGCTGGATTCCCGGTTAAGTAATGTATATTGGAATTTTCCATTAGGAAATTTTCAGTAGCAATCAAACTTTAAGTACTTGTGCCCGGGTTAATAGGCTAGCTATTACTAAAGTACATAAGTAGGTATGTCAAAAAAAAATTTTTTATCAATCAAAAATGGTTACCTACGTTTACTTGCTGATATATGGATGATAGGTACTGTGTAGGTTTAGGTGGTGTTACTGGTACCTTCCCACTAACACCACCTAAAATAAATCTTACGAGACGTCATAAAGCCTTTGTTATCTATTAATTAATTCAGTGTCATGTCAGTCAACATGGGATTTTTACGTAGGAGAGCCATGCTTCGGCACGAATGGGCTGGCTCGACCGGAGTGATACCACGGCCTCATAGCGGCGTTAAACAACGCTTACGTTGTGTTTCGCCGAGTGAGTGAAGTTACCGGAGGCCCAATCCCCTTTTAAAAGGTCGGCAATGCACTTGTGACTCCTGTGGTGTTGCGGGTGTCCATGAGCGGCGGTAATGGCTTACCATCAGGCGATCCGTCTGTCGTTTGCCCTCCTATTCCATAAAAAAAGGTTGAGCACAATTTATAGATTTGTCTATTGTCTCTGTAATTTGTTACTTGACGAGTTATCCGCTGTCCAACAAAAAGTTGATGTACTCTACATTGATTTATATTGACTGTATCTATCCACAAACATGCGCTTTCACGTAAAGAATCTACTTATATAAAATATAACGACAATAAAATCGATTTGAAGTCAATGATCTCGCTAATATCCGACTTACAACAAAGTTATTAAACTCAATAATTACCTCGCACGTATAAAAAAGAAATAGAGTCCGAACCGATATTATACACAATACCAAATCAATAACTGAATAAATTCATTCTCTGGGACTACGATCTGGGTCGCATGACTCGCCAAAACAAATAAAAATGCACCGATAGTCTGTTGGTGCATCGACCTTGCATCCTCGACCGAACACAGCCAAGCAAAAACATACCCTACATCATTAAAACATGACTGAATCTCATCTGAAACTCAACTCGAAAAATAAGAAAGCACAATTCAAGATGAAACCGAAGACGACAGCTGCACCCAATAAATTTTATACTCTATCAAAACGTGATAAAGTTGATTTTTGTGAAGCGTGAGACCGTAGGGAATATGATAAAGATACATTCATAGTGGTCCGTTATCGGCGAGACCGAGAGTAAATATTTCGCATTTCGCGTTATCTTGGATTAAAACGGCGACGTACGGTTTTGAAATATTGAATTTAGACGATTGTGGGGCGTTGACCGGCAGAACCTATTTCTGAGTCACAATATAGTTAGTGTCTATGACGTCAGTATCATACTTATCAATGACTCTTCACTTTTATACCGCTTACACACGCGGTTAATAAAAATGAGACAATCCTAATAGCTAGACTATTTTTATCTTTATGTAAATAGAGATAATCCTGATCTGAAAATTGTCCTGTTCATTTAGAAGCCTCTCCTTTCATTTAGGACGGTTTCTTGCTACTACTCGTATCTATCTTCCCTAGCTGTAAATGCAGTAGACCGGCCTGTAACATGTCTTTGTGTGAATGTGAATTTCAGCCAGAGAACATACTCACAAGGGTTCCACTACTTTTCCACTGAAATAGTTCTCGTTTACCATGTTTATAGGCCAATATTCCACTAGCTGAATGTCCTACTATAATGGATAGTCTTAGTTATTAACCGCGTGTGCAATCGGCATTACGGCTGCAAGATGCAAGTCTAACGAATGAATTTACTTTCGAAGGAATGTGGAGAGCAAAAAGATAAAATGTGTCTGTTCCTTTTGTGTCTCAGGGTTTCGTTTAGTATGCAAAGTTTATTGATTTATCCCGTTGCATATTCAGGACAGCGTCTACATTCTTTTGAATTATTTAGGGAAGAAAATTTATGAATGAAAATATTATCTCACTGACGGGGAGTTATAAATACTATGTGTTAAATACAACTACTCGTATGTATTACTTGGAGAGAGGGAATTATTAGTATAAGACCATTATCAATTATTATTATGACTGCAAATTATATTTATGATAACAGCTTTAGCAGTATGTCTACAAATCACTGTACCCGAAAGGCTTTTATTTTTTATTGTATTTTATTAAATAGTACAACAACATCATACATATTATCATACATATTCACGTTTATATGACTATGGATTACACTTGATAGGTATGACACTTGATGTGCATAACATTGACCAGTAACATTACCTAAATTCAATAAAAAAGAAGGTATATAGGTTCCAGCAACGAGGTTTGCTGCTACTGAAATAACTGCTTCATTTTTCTGCCTATGCCTGGTGCCTTTTTCGAGCAGAATTAAATCGATGCAAGAAATTTGATACCGTCCAATTAACTATGTCTATCTTTAAGGCCATGGCAAAACAATGTCCATGAAGGCCAACTGTAGATAAATGTCATCTATAATAAATAATGGATGATCATGATCTTTTATCATTGTTACAGATTGAAACGTGCAGGTTTGGAAAGCGCCAGCAATAGTTCAGGCCGTCGTGCGTATACGGACGATGAGCTCCAGTCGGCCATCCGCGAGATACAGTCTGGCCGGGTGGGCACCCGACGAGCCTCCATGATCTACGGAATCCCACGGTCTACCCTCCGCAACAAACTCAACAAGTTCGGCACTGTTATTGAAAACGCTGATTCAGATAACGACAGCGATACCGACCGCCCCGATTCGCCCCCTTCCGTCATCCTTAAGATACCAACATTCCCTCCGCCAGACGATAAGAGTCCTTCCCCCGCGGCACAGATTCAAGCCCCTCTCACGCCGATAACACCAATGATTCCTACGGTACAGCCCTCCCTCAAACCGCCATCACAGTTGCTGCTCCCGCCATCTGTGTTCGCCGACCCCCCTTCGACACAACACCTCTTCACCTCCCTCAGTGACGTCATCGCTAAGAGTATCAGCCAGAAGTTTCAGCAGCCACTAGACAGGCCACACCATCAGCCCGGTGATCTTATGTACGCGCGAGGTCCTGACAGACACGTGTCCGTTATAAAAACCCCGCCTGATAACCAGCGCTACCCCGCACCCGGTAACTCTAAAGGCACTCCGAACAACAATGGCCAGCCGGCCACTGGTGGTAAGGGTACACGCCCCAAACGTGGCAAATATAGGAATTACGATCGTGACAGCCTCGTGGAGGCCGTGAAAGCCGTACAGCGGGGAGAGATGTCTGTGCACCGCGCCGGCTCCTATTATGGTGTACCGCATTCCACACTCGAGTACAAGGTCAAGGAGCGCCACCTCATGCGGCCGCGGAAGCGCGAGCCCAAGCCACCCCAGGACACCAAGCCACAGCCCCCAAAACCGCCACCTCCAAAACCCCCGACGAAACCGTTCTCCAACGGACTCAATGGGCCGGAAGCGCCAGGTTATCCCCCCGGCTATCCGTTTTGGCCGGGCAGTGGATTCCCACCCCCGCCCGCTCCAGACTTGTACGCCTCGCATATGATGCGACGATTGCGCGAAGAAGCGCCACCACCCGCCAACGGCTCGTTCCTCGAGGGTATCATTCGGTCTAGCCTGGAGAGACCTGCGCTGCTGCAACGACTAGCAGCGCCACCTGGTGGCGAACCAGTGCGTCGGCCACCGACGTCGGACAGCGACGAGCCGCCGGCGCGTCGGGCGCGGCTGGACAGCTCGGGCCAGGCCCTGGCGGCGGACATGCGCGAGGCAGTGCAGCGGCTGCGCGCGGACAAGCTGCGGCCGCGCAATGGCACGCCAACGCCGCCGCCCGCGCCGCCCGCCGAGCCGCCGCCGCCGCCGGCCGCGCCGCCGGACCGCGCCTAGTGCGCACCGAGACGCCCCGATCTCCTCAGTCTTTGTGATAATATTATGTAAAGTACATTCCGCCGGGCGGCCCGCCCGCTCGCCGACTCACGCTAGTGCAATACGGCCCGCTGAGGTTTGTCGTCCGAAGCTCGCGTTATCCGTGTATACTGTTGTAGTGACAATAACTTAGTCGCAGGCTTCTCCTCGTATCGACGTGTGTCGGGTCGACGTCATCGGTTTCATGACGGTTTCCTCCTATCGGTATGTAGTGTCTCCTCCTTATGTTTCCGCTTTCCTCGGTCAGTCCGAACAGTCCTCACACACACACTTATCCACATCGACACATAATCACCAAATATCACAATAGTTACCTAAAAGTCACAACCAGTTCAATATATCACAGCTTTACTAATGCAATATCACAATATTATAATAGTGTTTAGTGTCCCATGACAGAGATTCGGATGCCGTCAGTTGTGACTTGCAGTCGCGTTTCGATGTACCTAACGTGAATGTTAATCACTAGGTATTTCATCTTTAATCAATACGACAATCTAATACGACCTGTCTTCTTTATTTTCAGTAACTCCTCGCTTCCGTGACGATTTGTCTCCATGTCATATTTTATTTTCTAAAAACAAATTAGAACGAACCATTTTGTAGGGTAGAACGACACTGCACGTTGCAAGCGGCGCTAGGGTTGTCCAAAATTCACGCAAATCCAGAGAGCCTCAAATTTTGACCTTGTTTTTAAGTAAAAGACAACCAAAAGTTAACGTTATAAAATTAACTATTTAAAATAATTTTTAAGTAATTAAAAAAAAACAATGTAACAAATTAATTATAAAGCTAGCTATGAGTGTAAATGTTATCGATTTTTAAGTGAACTATTGCAGATTTTGTGCGGTGTTTTTATAATTAGATAGGTAATATATTGAATGAAATTATTAGCGCTATTGGCGGGTAGTGCGGTTGTGGTATTGTTCGTCGCGCCGTAGTGACGCTGACGGGGGGCAGGGCACTAGTTGTAGACAGGAATGGCGTCTAACAGTCAGGGGAGCTTCGCCTTCACGAAGCTACGTTCGGACTTATGTGCAATTATTATTTTGTATAAAATAGTAATTTTAACTGTGTCTAAGCTAACACGTGGATTTCCATTATACTGAATGTGATATTTAGGTATTACGAGTGCGGTTTGATCACGATTTGACGACCTGCGGGGACCGCCGGGCCCCATCATTATATACACGTA
Source organism: Acronicta aceris (assembly GCA_910591435.1). Classification (NCBI taxonomy): domain Eukaryota; kingdom Metazoa; phylum Arthropoda; class Insecta; order Lepidoptera; family Noctuidae; genus Acronicta; species Acronicta aceris. The sequence goes on along the minus strand of OU342780.1, from coordinate 8,960,371 downwards.
CGTACATTAAATACATCTAGTGAACTTATATATTTTATGTACTATTATTGTATCTTAAGAAGATAATATTCTTATTTTTCATGGTCCAAGTTTTAAATGTTTTATCGACTATACAAAAATGTGGATAATCATTATTATATTCTTGTCGACTTTAAAACTATAATTAGCCCAAAAATCCTCAAAAAAATGATATCTTCAAATTTGTGAAATTGTTTGGTGTTCAATCGAAATATATTAGGTATGGAAGTACGAGATGAAAAATGTATACGCTCTCCCAGAATTAAATTTAGGTAAAAACTATTTGGATATAAAATTATCATACGATACTATGTGTAAGTAATGTGTACATGTGCGCCTCATGGAAATTAAGAAGTCTTTGTATTATGTATGTAATTAAAATATACATAATTATATTATATACAAGTTAAAATTTAATGTCGTACATTTTTCTTCAGAGACCACAAGTGATGTGCAAAATAGAAGTACATGAGATTGTACTCGACATTTCGACATATTATTAATATTATCTAGAATATCCTTCTCGGACCGAAAACAAACGATTTATTATATACACGTGATAGTTAAAGTCATTATTCAAAAACAAATACATATCCCCAATGGCGAGATGTCGAACGCTGTCTCACAAAAAGGAAAAACAAAATTTTTATATTCAAAATTTTAAACTAGTCGATAGCATGTCTTTCACTTTTGTTTCTCTGTGCATAATTTTCGACGTCTTTTTAGCATTTAATCTTAAAAAAGTTAATCTATAAACGTTATGTGCATTTATCTGAATGATGAAAACTTTTGTATATTGAAAGCAAATATAAGATTATTTACCGTCGTGTTGACATCCCTACCAGACCGCATTTCGAAATTTGAAATGTTGAAAATCGAACAACTTTTTTTTCTCAAAAATACGTACACGAATCTGTGTGTTATGCCAGACATTTGTTGATAGCTTAAAACAAAAGGTTATTTTGTGTAAGATTGTACAGAAATAGGATGGGACAATTTGCAAAGAGAATTTAGATAATAATCAACATTCCGTTTAGAATGTTATTAGATTTTTTTAATTAATAATATAACATTTTTTTTGCATCGGGAACAAATAATTATGTTGTTTAATCTTATTTTGTAACGTTAGTTAATTTTAAGTCGCTTTATTTTATAAAATAAAATAACCTTATATATGATTAATTATCATATTATATTGAGATGTTATACATTCATTGTTTTTGTGCAAAGTGTTTGGGGTTCTATTCCCGGTTAAAAAGAGAGTTGCGACTGATATGTAGTAGAAAATAGCCGAGTGCTCGAGGCACTGGGTCGGTCGGTACAAATGGTATACACCGCCTTAACACTTAAAATGTTATTGACAGTGATCTCTACAACCCTTAAGATAATCAGCACGGCAAGACGAATGAACTGTAGCCTTAGCACGAACAACTTGCGAAAAAGTATTCGTATCGTCATGGAGACCAATTTGTATGAGATTTGGACAGCGCCTCTATCGTGACGATACGAATACTTTTTCGCAAGTTGTTCGTGCTAAGGCTACAGATAAACAGCGTAACTGTTGAGTAACATAATTTTCGTATCGTTGATTATTTTTTGAGAAAGCTGCTGTTGCCGAATCACATAAAACCAAAGGAAAATAAAAATTATATAAACAAAAATAACTGCCTCTGTTCAAATACCTCATTTCAAAATAGCGATGCAAAGTAACGTCACATGCGAAATAAAAATTGGAACAAGTATGTAATTTGCTAACAACAGTTTTTTTATTGAAGAGATCACTGGTTTATTAGTGAATCATTTTTATTGTATATTGTTCAATCATTTTTCCACATAGTTTAAGAATTTTAGTTAATACTGTAGCGTACTTTTCGATTAAATAGGTAGTCCGTAGCAATTCTTTAATATTTTCTTGTTAATTTTTTTCGTAAATGTAATAAATTCTCCGTAAGGGTTAGGTTAGTCTTGAACGGTCCTCAACTGGTCCAGGAACAAAAGACAATGAAGGGAAAGTTGCATTTTTAATTAAATCATTAAATATACCTTAAGTATCCGTGACATTGCGAGTCGCATCCGATGCATCTACTCTTGTAGACGTATCCGATCGAACTGCAGTAGTAACAGAAATTTTAAATTCGACTTTCGAATTCTGGAATTCGATTTTTGGATTTGAAACGTTAGTCTCGCGGGTTACTCGTAAAAGACATTGCCAGAATGTTATTTTACTAAGCATTTTTATGGACACAAGTTGTTTGTTTGTGTGACTGTACCTAACTTTGTGTGCCGGTTTCCAACTATACACTGTGTCGTTGTGCTTGTTCAATCATACGGGAGACGTTATACTTAGTTAGTATTCTACTTAAGCACTGTGCTTATCCGTGTATAGTTGTAAGTCGACGTTTCTATAAATGTAAGTATCACCTATTGTCGTCACTAATTGTTTTCCCTTTTACATCTTGTATGTATTTCTAGATGGTTAATTTTAAAACATTAATGATTATTGTACTATTATTACAATAATTGACTTTATTATGGACATTTAGCATTATCGTGGAAAGGTATAGAATATTGAATGGAAGTTTTTTAATGTCTTGCTAGACGCAGTTCACGAATGTTCCACATTCGTGTTTTTTTTTTTTATAAAAATTATGTACAACAAGAAGCATTTAATTTTAGAAATATTAAATACCTATAATGTTATAAATTTATTAAAACGATAGCAAATCAGGTATTTGCTATCACGATATATTTATTTTGAATAACGCTTAAAAAAGTTACATCACACTGCTGGGGGACATTTTCTTACGATGTTTTCTTTGCAAAATTTATTATTGGGATTCTTTTTTTGTGATTTAAAATGAAATCAGTTAGGTAATGGACCAATGTATAAGCTAGATAAAACTGTTATTTCCTAAAGAATCGATAATGGCTCACGTTTTTTTTATAATATATAAACTGCGAAATGAGCTAACAAGATCAAATTATAATATTGTTATTTAATTATTGAGTACAAGTTTTAATGAAATATTTTTTTTCAATATACCCTACTCGCCTCTTTATTTTTGTTATTTTGTTCCTTTAGTTTTATTATTATTGTTTAAATCATAAACAGATGATTAGATTTTGAGTTTAATTTAAGCGACTCATAATTATTTTTATTATAAATTATAAAAATATTATATATATCTTTCAATTCCTCAGTAAGAAAAGTGATGTTTATAGATAATTTCAGAACCCATATCATAAACGAAGGAAATCGTAAAAATTGGCTAAAAGTAAATGTGATTGGCAAAACACTATTGTATTAAATCTAGTCAAATTTTTAGGATGGTGAAAAAAACGAGAAGCTAAGCTTACGATGATTCTGACTGAATTTTTGATAAAAAAAAATTAAACAAACGTCCAAAACCGTCGCTAGGCGACTTAAAAAAAGTTGATTTGAAATTGTGGAATTGTAGCCGATGTTTGTAAAAAATACTGTTTTCTTACTTATACTGTAACTTAAATAGTTTGATTCCAAGTGAAAAAGTAATGTTTTTTCATAATGTAATGTCCTTATATCTATAGGATCTTTATACCTTACGTTAAATATCATAATGAAATGGCTGGTTAGGCAGGTGTAATAATGAGCGAGGATATTTAAAACCTGTATACAATAAATTTCTTTCATTTGTTGAAATCTTTATTGTTTTATTTTATTCACGTAGATATTTTGTGCCCCTGATAACCCTTTCTACTAAAATCATATGAATCCCCTCTAAGTAGCTCTCTGTTGAGTGCAAGTTCCTCAGCTCTATTGCCAGATCGTTTTGAATATCCTTATTTTGGATACATTTCAGCCAGGTAGCAATATGCTCCTATAATAGTTATTAGATTTTATTAAACAGGTACAGAGACAGACTGTTGTCTGTCTCTGTACCTGTTTAATAAAATAAGATTGAGTATTACATGATAACTTTCTTCTTAACATACAATTTATAAACCTGAAGTCCAATTATGACTGTACATAGCATTCAACAGTTAAACAACTTCTATGAGAAATAAAAGGAAGTGAATTTTCATTGAGCTATGTTTTTTTTATGTGATAGGAGGGCAAACGAGCAGACGGATCGCCTGATGGTAAGCGATTACCGCCGCCCATGGACACCCGCAACACCATAGGAGTCACAAGTGCGTTGCCGACTTTTTAAAAGGGGATTGGGCCTCCGGTAACCTCACTCACTCGGCGAAACACAACGTAAGCGTTTTTTCTGTGAGGCCGTGGTATCACTCCGGTCGAGCCGGCCCATTCGTGCCGAGGCATGGCTCTCCCACGTGAAAAAGAGCTATGTTTAGTTTAAGTAGAGTGTTCATAAAAACATTACGACTTTCATGGAAAATGTCTACATCAGAACAGACAGCATTATATTGTATGCAAATTCTTAAAAGTGGATTATTTTAGCACATTGTTGTTGCATGATGTGATGATATACTAAATATAATGGCGTTTAGCCCAAAAACCAACAGAAGTGCAATTAAGTAGATACCTACCTATTAGAGACACTGCCTAAAAATTCATGAATATCATAATTACGAAAACAATCGATAAAAAATTATCAATTGAGGGACGAGGAACAACCTTACAAACTTGAATTTTGGCAGACAGATTCCAGAGTCTAGAATTCGCAATAGCATTGAGCCTAGAAAAGCTACTACGGGACACGGGTTGGGGAATGTAGCTGTTGTCTATACAATAACGATTATGAGTTTAAATTGAAAGTCTAAAAAAGCTAATGAATCGAAGCAGGTGAAAAACTGTATTCCCTGGCTACTTCAATAAAAGACCAGTGGGAATACTAAAGGTAGTTTCATACCTATGGTACATGCTTCGGCACAAATGGGCTCGCTCGACCGGAGTGATACCACGACCCCACAGAAAACCGGCGAGTAACAACTCTTACGTTGTATTTCGCCGAGTGAGTGAGGTTACCGGGGAGGCCCAATCCCCTTTTAAAAGCCCGGCAACGCACTTGTAGTCACAACACCTCTGGTGTTGCGGGTGTATATGTTGTAGATAATAAAATAATAAAGGGTAATGCTATATCTTATGGCAAGACATTAATTTATTTATTACTCGGCCCCACAAACTTAGCTGCGCCTGAAAACGGGCATTAAGTCATGTACACACACACACCATCACGCCTGTAGTCCCCGAAGGGTTACTCAGAGGCGTACTTAATGTACACCCACATTTCGCCGGTATGTTTAGGTCCCATGGGGGCGAGCCTATAGCCATTCGCCGGGCACAAATCCAGACTCCGAGTTGCTACTGAGAATTTCATAGAAAAACCAAATAACACTTTGCTCGACCTGGGGATCGAACCCAGGATCTCTAGTGTAGCAGTCGCGCTCGGGACCACTAGACTAATGACGCAGTTATGAGAGCAAGTCATGGTACCTACCAACAAAAATATTTAAAAATATGATAACTCGGCCTAGGTTTCGTCTCACAGAATGCGACAGGGCATAATCTTGGAGTTTATTTGTTCTCAGAGATCGTGAGGTGCCATCTAGTTTAAAAGAACCTAAAACAATGACTTTGAAATTGTTGTCAGAGGTGACTAAGTAATGGAGTTGCTCTGCAATATGTACTTAATTATAGCTACAAAGTACAACCTGATATGCTCTTAGATCTACAAGATTCATCACGATAATTTTCTTCGCCGTTATCCTTTTTCTCTGCTACGAGGGAAGATTAGCACCCAGATTAGCAAAATCAAATCATTTATTCAAATACTACATGACAAAATATTTGTTAGATACAAACTCTTACTTGGGTAGGTGCCTGAACTAGGTACCTAATTCTGTGTTTCAGGAGAGAAATATAAATACATATTAAGGACTAAAATAATCTAAAAATCGTAAGTTTATCAAAAGAAGTAGGTATAACAATAATAAACAAAAATAAAATAAAAAGAACACACAAATAAATGCCTACTTTAACACCAATAACAATTTCTCTGTATCTTCGTAGGACATGCTTTGGAGGGCTACCTGGAGTTTTTTTTTAATGTCAATTACGTTCAAATCGCTCACTATTCCTGATCAACCCTTCCCTTTTACGTGCATCTTCCACCGTTATGCAGTTCAGTTATTATTATTGATTATATTCAGTCAATAAGAACAAAAATTTAAAAATATGCAATATTTATACCTAATATGGTATACGAGTAGTATATTAAATGATAATTGATGAAGTAGGTGTACCTCCTATTAATCGTGACTCCATTGAATCATAAATTACATAAAATTAACCCTCTATAAACGGATGTAGCTAATTTAGATAACTGCCAGACTTACCAAGACTATTATTATATTGGTTATTGAACAGAATATTGTATCCGCCATTTTTAGTTGACCGCCAAAAACACAAAAACGCGCGCTAATTTGACAGCGCGTCTACCAAATGTCATATTAACATTCGGATATTTTTTTTATTGAAAGAAATTGTTAGATATTTACAGAAAACAATATTCAATGCTACCGCATGATGCTTTTATAATTATAAGCATTTAATTTGTAAGTAGGTATATATTTTTTCAATAAGTACTTACCTATTTATTACGTTCGATTGTACCGCTAGCACAGAAACTCAGTGATGTTTGTAGGTACTTGACATATTGAAATAAATTGAAGATTTAATTTTCTAATAACAACCTAACTTTAGTTTGTTAAAAACGAGAAACATTTCATTGATACACAAAGTACTTTACGATAGAAGAGAAAGAAAATAACATTTTAGCTTTTTCGTAGGCAGCATAAATAATCGGCTCTACTATAAAATAAGTGATACTTTTTCTAAATAACACAGCTTTTTAACTAAAGGTCTACCGGACCCATTTACGGAACCCACCAAACCTCTTACAAAAAACAGTTGCCAGGTAATTTTGACCACAAATAACGGGTTCCCATAACTGAAACGCTATTTAGTCGATCCGCGAAGCATTTTTCGCGTCGCCAGCGGGCGGACCACTTGCGAGCAAGGCCGAGGTTTGAATATTGTAAAAAAGTAAATTTTCAAAATGGCCGCCGGTTGATACCCGCAACTTAAAAAATATAAAAAGGTACTCGTTCGAAGCGGCTCCAATTTGGTGGTTATTTTTGCTAGAGGCAATGAAACATCTATTTTTGTAAAGAAATAATTTATGCTAGGTAGAAACAGGCCGCGGTATATTTTAAATTATTGGTTATTATTTAGTTACTGAATTAAATTATTGTATTTTTGAGTTATCCAATGAGAATAAGTACCTAATGTCTACTTGCGGTTTTTATTATTGTAGGTATGGCTACTGTATAAGTAACTATGTAATAATGTCCATGTTGTAGGCAGGCAGATGACTAGACAATTGAAATAGAGTTCAGGTAAAAACATAATAATGGGTTCAATATGAAACATCTTTAAAATTCAACAAATTAAAATAATAAACTTAAATTAATGGTTGTTAAAACCATTAATTTAAGTAATTAATCAATCAATCGACGAGATAATTACATAGAAGAATGACCAGAAAATATTGTAGGTAGGTACCTGGTTACTATTTCGAATCAACCAATTGATCACTATAGCAATAGTGATGAAATTAAAAAACCTGTCTAATTTCTAAAAATATAAAAAAGATCCCGCCATCTAAAAGGTCCAAACTAAACCTCAATGTATCTCAAACGCACAAAAACGTACATAACCTACCTAAACACTACTACATAAACCTGCCTCAACATCAAAAAGTTCCAACACAAAAGACTTGCGCCTGCAACAAAAAAAAAGTAATGAAATCACCGTCCAACCCTGACCCTGCGCAAGCGTCGAGCCAAGCCGAAATCAGCCGAAAAGAGCCGAATCGTCACCAAAAGAGTAGCCCTGACCTTACTCTTGGAGTTAATACTTGTGTGTGTGTTTGTATGTAATTCGGGTACTTTGACTGGTTGGTGGTTTTTATTTGTGTGGTGTCCAAAGAGTAGATGGGGAAATACAGTCAGGTTAAATTCACTTTCAAGCTTTTCTTCTATGAGTAAAATTCTTACTCATTCAACTTATTTTCTGAATATTTTATTCAAGCTTTAAGACAGTACGATAGCTTGGTCCACTTAATTCTTTCTAACCTTAGAGGTCCAGGAAAAGGTCCCCAAGGATCCATTCGATAGACATGTAGAACAGTAATAAATTAACATTTGGAGTTGGTTTCCATGAAATAGAAGAGATGTTCCAAAGTTTTGAATGGTTATGAACTTCTGATTTAATCTGTTGTCTGCGTGGGCTATAAATACGAGTACATATATAAGATCGTAAATACAATTTTCACCTGTCACATCTGACCACAAACTACTCTATGCCGTGCAATTCGGATACTTTTTGTCGGGAGTTCGTGCGAGCGGGCACACTTGCGCAAACTGTGTATGTACACCTACTGCGCGCGTGTGCGCATTTTCGCGGCGTGCAGTCGTTTGGGCAATGCACTCTTGCGCACAATGCCACTGACCTTGGCAATGCAGCTGCGTACGGACGATTCGGCCCGCCAATTCGGCGTCGGTTTGTGCCTTTTTTGTTTTGGTTTCTAGGATTTGTGATGCATTGCATATCTTGATGTTCAGGAGAGATTCTAAACCTTAGGTTGGACGGAAAGGTTTTCTTGTGCCTTAAAAAAGAGAAGTACCTAAGTATGTCACATCTCTTTTTTTAAAAACAGCCCGCTCACTCAGGAATAAGCTATCTTTTGCGAGAGACTCGAATCTAATATCAACGAAGCATTATTGTTTGGGTGGGAATTCAACCTACGACTCGCGACGTAACGGTATTTTCAAGTGGACCATCTTAACCACGACACCATACGGTGATTCAGTGTATTAAATGTACTTTAAGAGGTCAATGGACCCTGCTTTTTGTCAATAAATAGAACGATGACCGGTGTAAGCAATTCATGGCACTAGATCAAATCCCTCACAATAGTCAAAGCATTTAGTGATTCGTGACTGAACACTGAAAATGCCACATAATGTCATGGGTACCTACAATGTGTCTGTATTTTGACCTCTGATCACAAAATGAAAGCATCGTTAGTCCCAAGCGCGACTAACTCGATTCTCAGGCTGGTAGAGCAGTGTTATTGGGTTTTTCTATGAAGTTCTCAATGGCAGCTCGGAGTTTGGACTTGTACCTGGTTAATTGCAATAAGCTTGCCCCTTATTACATGGGATATAAACATACCGAACTGTGGGTATACCTACCTACACCTCTGCCTAACCCTTCGGGAAATACAGGCGTGATGGTATGTTTCAATTCCTCATATCGAACAAATTGTTTTATTGTATATTATGTATAAGTATTATGTAAGCGTAGAATATCTACAAATATTTAGATTTCTTTGAAATTTTTACCAGCAGTTTGCACAATTACTGCGCCATTTAAGCTTACCTCCTCGAAGGTATGTTTTAAGGGCTTACATTATACCTACCTAACATAATAAGCGAGCCTAATACATTAACCGGGTACAAAATCAACCTTCGAGCTGCGCGTGAAAATTTCATTGAAAAATAAAATAATATTGCTCGACATGGAAAATGAATCTAAGACCTCTTACTTATCAGCAGCGTTTTGTAACCAATAGGCGTATTACATTATTTATATGTTAAGAGAATTCTGAAATATTTGAATTTTTAATTATGGAACGGCACGGCCATCAAAATGACGTATTTCCCTAGCAGCACGAATCTAACCCGTTCGCCGCGACGAATGCATATTTAGTAGGTACAAAAACGACAATTAAGGTATAGTTCAAATGCCGCGCGGGACACGCGAGCATGCCGCTGTAATACGAAAATTGCGGGCAGGTGACCAGTTTCGGCGCTAGTTTTAAACACATTTCTTAGGATAAACAGTAAAAAATTCTGTGCATTGAAAAGGTTAGCCTAAATGCCGATATTTCCTTTTCATGCATCATGCTTTCCAGCATCAAATTAAAAAAAGAAAATTACCTAAGTGCCTAGGCCTAGTTAATAAGAAACTTTCTTAAATTACATACCAAGTAAGTACATATTGTTTTTTATCTGTCTCACTAGTCTAGCGGTCCCGAGCGCGACTGCTACACCTAGAGGTCCTGGGTTCGATCCCCAGGTCGAGCAAAGTGTTATTGAGTTTTTCTATGAAATTGTCAGTAGTCGCTCGGAGTCTGGATTTGTGCCCCGTTAATGGCTATAAGCTCGCCCCCTGTAACATGGGACTTAAACATACCGGCGAACTGTGGGTGTACATTAAGTACGCCTCTGCCTAACCCTTCGAGGAATACAGGCGTGATGGTATGTTAATAAAAAATATAGATTAAGAGTTCAAAAAGCCTAAATAATTTCTTTATTTGTTTTGCACTTTTTCAAGAATATTTGCCCCAGAAACATTCAACACCAACAGTATCCACTAAACACTGACACATTGTCAAGTGTTTTTCCAGATTCCGGAAAAATACAGATAGGTAATTATGTACATAAAAGTTAAACATTACTTTGCCATGCACGATATTAATTGTGATTTGAACCCTGATTGTGAAAGTAACTTATGTTAACCAGTTTTTTTTTTCTAATTCGTGTTTGTAATATTCTAGTACTTAGGTACATGATAACAATAATCCTTTCCTTAAACCATGAATTTTTAATGCTGTTGTATTTACGTAAAAAGTCGAGGAACAATTCCAGCCCATAACCAACCCATAATTAAAAGAAATAAACTAAAAAAAACCACTCGAATGGTTTCAATTATACGTTTTTAACCCTAAAAATTAACGTTCCTGTGAATATCATCGCATGCACCCGAAGCATTAGTTCAAAATATTACTGTTTTCGTTGAAAATACTAATTCCTTTGCGTTTTAGTGTTATTTAGGATTTTTTTCAATATGGCTGCTTAAAAAAGTTTTGCTGAAATGTAGATAAATGTGATATTATGACCATTGGACTGCCAAGTCAAAGGTCTGTTCAAAAGGAGCAAAAGGAGTTCAAATCCATGCACCTCTGGCAACATGTGTGTATTACCTAATATTTATTACCATTTGATGGGACAAAGCTAGGAAGATAATGGTCAAACGTTGAAGATGTCAGGAAATCTGCATGCCTGAGAGATTTTCCAGCAGCGTGTAAAGTCTGCCAACATTAGGCCAACGTGGTTAACTGTGGCTTAACTCCTCTCATTCAGAGAGGAAACCCGTACCCATACTATGTACAGTACTACATTACTGTCCATAAGCCTCCTCTTAGAAGCCATTTCTGGCAACCCATACCAGGCCACTGGCATAGTGTATCTATGGGTAGGTACATATTGGTAGTCTCCTTCACTATCCTAATGCGGGTTTGTAGACTCAACACATCAATAACCCGTCATCTGCCGCAGTCGGGTAAAAAAAGCACTTTATTTTCAAATTTTCCAGTTGATTTACAAGAATAGTATGTACGAATCCCAAAACTACAACCCTCATTAGTCTAGTGGCCCCAAGCGCGACTGCTACGTTAGAGGTCCTGGGTTCGATCCCCAGGTCGAGCAGTGTTATTGGGGTTTTCTATGAAATTCTTAGTAGCAGCTCGGGGTCTGGATTTGTATTCCCAGGAGGATTACGCAGAGGCGTATAATTTACATCCTCAGTTCGCCAGCACCCTTTTCTTCACTTCACAATTCTTATCCCGTGTGGGGGGGACTTGCGGACGGGTTAGAATACTGTTTCTCACTGCCTTTCAGATAGGCATCCCGTAAGAGGCGAAAAAATCTGACTTGCTCGGACTTGCTGGCGACCACCTCTACGTCGGACTCTGTAAGGTACCTTGGTGTGTGTTTCGTCATTTGAACGTAAGAGCCAGTCACTCGGTTACTCCGGGTCTGGTAGTCTGCAGTCCGCAGGGGCTCTTAAGGGTCAGCAACGCATCAGCAACTCCTCTGGTGTCGCAGGTGTCCATTGACGGTGACTACTTACCATCAGCTGGCTCGCCAGGTCGTTTGACGACTTAATCAATAAAAAAAGTATGTTCAGGTCCCATGTATGTGCAAGCCTATTGCCATTAACTGGGTATAATTCCCAAACTCCGAGCTGCTACCCAGAATTTCATCGAAAACCCCAATAACACTTTGTTCGAACTGGGAATCGAATCCAGGACCAATACAATGGTGACTACTTACCATCAGCTGGCTCGCCAGGTCGTTTGACGACTTAATCAATAAAAAAAGTATGTTCAGGTCCCATGTATGTGCAAGCCTATTGCCATTAACCGGGTATAATTCCCAAACTCCGAGCTGCTACCCAGAATTACATCGAAAAACCCAATAACACTTTGTTCGAACTGGGAATCGAATCCAGGACCACTACAATAATGAGGCAGTTAATTATTATTAATATTTTCCTTCAACTGGGTAAGTAAGTATAGGTAATTTACTTTTTAGCAGGTAAAGTAGAATAGAAAAACTTACGTAATTAAAGGGTTGTTCTACATAACCTATATTTGTAACTGTTAAAACAAAAGGTCACTGTATAATTACCCAGTTCTTTAACTAAAATATCAACTGACATTTTAAGTTTAGGTCGGAGAGCTGAAACTACATTGGAATCCCTGTTTTGAAGGCTGTTATTCTTATATCGCGATCGCTCATATTACGAGCGAGTGTAGTGAGAAAATATCGACCGGACGATAATTAGTTTACAAGATTTTAAAAGAATAAATACGAAAATAAACAGGTACCTAATTTTTAAGTAAAGGAAAAATTCAATCGCGGGCAGGATTCGAACCTGCGTCTTCTGGTTAGATACACCAGACCATTTGACCGCTAAGCCACCGCGAACCCCACCCGGCTGATTGAAATTTGCCTTCACATTCTGAGTTTACGTCATAAGGTGACTTAAAAATAACTTTATAATCTTAGCATGGAAAATGCAAAAAAGATAGGTACCTAATTGTCTAAGAAATGTAATAAGTTAAGTTAATATTATCGTACTCGTGTGATATCCCATTAATATTCATGTATTCACCATCATCCTATATATTGCTGGAAAATGCCCGCTGCTGGAAACGGGTTGGCAGACTTCACACGCCACCGCGTCTTCGAGAAAATCTCAGGCGTGCCGGTTTCCTCACGATGTTTTCCTTCACCGTTTTAGGGGTCTGGCGGAGACGGAATTGCCGACAAAAACGTAATACCAAAATAAATCGTAATCCAAACAATAGTTTATCAAATTGTGTTAGTATTCGGATTCGAATACCGTTAATTTAGGTTCCTACGGTACCATTTCGTCTACTACTACTTCACTGGAAATAAACGACCAAAAAATCGTTCCAAATTTGGTAAAGTTATCAAGAATTGCATTCGCTTAGGTACTTACATTTATATCCAGTGAAGTATTTTGGACGAAATGGTAGAGTAGGATCCTGGTACGTAAATAACGGTATCGGTATCCGAATAATAATATAATTTGGTTAAAAATGTGTTCGAATAACGATTTATTTTGGTATTACGTTTGTATGGAAAATGCGGTATTTTCGATAATTAAATACATAATACACATCATTCCGGAAATTCGTGCGTGCGTGAATTCGACCTTTGACTTGGCAGTCATTGCAGATCCCATATTTTCACGATTTATAAATTTTATCACCGCTTTGAGAGTAGACCCGTCGCATAGTGAGGCTAGGGCGCGACACGCGACGTGCGCGTTAGTCCAACATATCCATGTCAGCACCATATCTGATGGTCTACCAACTTTTTAACGGGTTTTGGGCGGATTTTATCGTTGACGTCATAGCTGGACATTAATTTCTATGCCATTTTGAAATTTAAAAATACTTTTAAGTTAATCAAGATTGCATAAATCAAATAGTCAACAGGAAAGTATCATTATGTTGTAAAAACAGGGGCATATATCTACCTGTATCATATATTGTTGGCATACTTATATTTTTTATCGATTAGGTACATAAGTGGCACCTGATGCTAAGTACGTAAGTAGTCGGCGCTACCTATAGACCTGCACGACAGAGAAGTAGCTGATGCGTTACCGAGCCTTACGGACTGCAGACTACCAGAGCCGCAGCAAACGAGGGGGAACTGACTCTCAGGAGCAAAAGTCGAATTATCGATATTTTTCACTCGATAGTTGGGTCAGGACCTTATTTTTGACGTAAATGCACAAGGGAAATCACAACGGAATGTGTCAAAATGGAAAATAAATGTAGCACAATAGAATTATTAGGGTGTAATATATAAAGGTAAATATATAGGTACCTAGTCGTAAGATTTGAGGTAGGCAAGTGGAAAAATAAAGAAAAACATATTATATTTCGTGAAATATTTAATAAGTAGTACAAATCAATTATGAGTATTAAATTACAAAACGTATCTATTTTACATAGTAAAAATACTCTGAGCTTGGTTTTTATTGTGTAAGACTGTTTACAATATATATTATAATACTTATTTATTAATAGAAAATATCCAAAATTATTTTAAGACATGTAAAATACCTACGCAATGTTTTGTCACATAAGTGTCGGACACGATAGTGTGTCTGTATGTATCCGTCAAAAATTTGGTCCTGACCCAGTTATCGATATTGTTTTAAAATATCGATATATTTTTTTCCATTTGCCCATCCCTACTGTAGGTATTCTTTTAACCTGGGTTTCCTCACTTAACAATCATGATTAATATCATCTATTGAATTGACCACAGAAAACTTAATTCATCTTGGATTGAAACTTAATTATGATTCCAAATTTAAGTTTGAAATACAATATAAAAATTAGCGAATTGTAAAAATACTTACTACCTACTTCGAGTAGGTACCTAAGTAGGTGCCTACTTCTGATTTTCGGAAATAGGTTGGTTTAGTTAAATTTAACTTAAGTACTTAAGTACCTAGGCACCTACCTATGTAATTTTTACTGATTAAATTACCTACTTTAAAAAAACGCTATAGGGAAGTCAGGGGTTATTAATACAGTAAGTTATTTACCTACCTAGGTAGGTACTAACTAATTCTAAGTAGGTACAGAATCAAATCAACGCATTTACTTATTAGATACCTACTAAATGTAGTAGTAATTAATGTAGGTAGGTATTTACATAAAGATAACAACTTCAAAATTGTAGCAACAAACGTAGGTATTTAGACAAGATGTAAAATAAATCGACTTATTTTAAGTAGGTACTAGCTTTTTGCCCGCGACTTCGTCCGCGTGGAATAGTTACTTTGTACCTTAAGAACTTTCATCCCCTATTTCACCCCTACATAGGTCGAAATTTATCAAAATCCTTTCATAAGGGATGCCTACGTCATAGTAGCTATATGCAAGCAAAGTCTCATTCCGATCGGTTTAAAATTAACAAAGTTTCATACAAACTTTCATCCCCTATTTTATCCCCTTGGGGGTAGAATTTATCAAAATCCTTTCTTAGCGGATGCCTACGTCATAACATCTACCTGCATGCCAAATTTCAGCCCGATCCCTCCAGTGGTTTGGGCTGTGCGTTGATATTGATAGATCACTATGTCAGTCAGTCAGTCACCTTTGAGTTTTATATATATTTAGATTTAGATTACGCCCACACATTAGCACGCTACGTAACTGAAGCCATAATTTAATATGTTTTCATGTTGCAACATACCTATCTACTTACTCTTACTCATTTCTTAACAAAAACAAACAAAGCGAAAATGCCGGTTGGAAAATAATAATCACTACAAATGATTATAACTACCTTACTATTTTTCTTTCCTTCTATTCTGTTCAAGCCAAGTAAAAATAATGGACGACTGTTTTTATTTTCTCCAGTGCGAAACACAACAAAGTAAAAAAGTGACACAACACAACAATTAATTAAAAAAGTGCTATGGCTGAAGATTATAAAACACTGCGTCTTGAAAAAGATTTTTGTTATTTGAGGGTAATGCGAAAAGTAGGTACCTACTTGGGAGTTCATTTGGACCATTTGGTCGAGTAGTGACATCTATTGTTATATTACAGAACTTCAACATGTTATGTTGGTAAACGTTATTAGATGGCGCTGGTGAGGTTGCCTTTATTTTTTTAATAAAATTATTTCATTTAAATATATATTCCAATAATTACCATATCTACAAGATACCGCTTTAAAAATATGTATTACCTAGTACCTTACAAATTATTTGATTCTTTTTTAATAATTATTATACCGCACGTCACAATAGAATTTACATCGGGTTGCGGTATTGCAATGAACGCAGCCATAATCGTTTGAGTCCCTGTTCCACCTAATGTCAATTTAGTGTTACCAAGAAGTTGATTCTTACCTAGAAGTCGGCAACATTTTAGCATAAAAAATAAGAACTTTGAACTTACTTTCTCATACTACCTAATAAAGGTTTAATATACCTTGTATTATTATGTAAAATTATTTCGTTGTATTTAATATGTTTACGTACGTGCATGAAAAAATTAATTATATAGCTTTATATTGTCAGAATCCAATTCATTAATTTACAACTAAAATGTTATAAAAAACAATAATTAAATTAAAATATTGTCACTCAATAATTATTTTGTTAAAACCCGGGGTTCTTTGAGTGTAATAGCATGGCAACCCAATTTTTAGTACCGTACGAAACTACGCGACGTTGAAACCGCTTTTACGTCCGCGCTAATAAAATTCGTTGAAAAATGCATACATCAAAATGGTAGAATCGCTACAAATGTTTTTATTTCTATTTAAATCTAAATACAGACGAAAATGTTCATGGTTCTCGCCATTCTTGTGTTCAGTGCTCATAGTGTTATTGTTCTGTGACGGTGTCCTATCTAAGTGTAGTGATCATAACTGTATAAACGGTGTTTGTAAAAATGATATGTGCGTGTGTTACGAGGGGTGGCAGGGTCCGGAGTGTCAGTACTGCGGTGGCAAAGTCAAGTAAGGCACCTTATGGTCGTAAAGTGTTTGTGATACATTGTGGTCCGTCTGGTTCAGTGACCTCTTTCCGAGGCGCGCCTTACTGACCAGTTTGTAGAATTTGCAAGAGAAAGCCTGCGAGGATTATCCAATTATACACTTTGGCTTCTTTCCTCCATCCCGAGCGTGGCTCCGAAGGTCGCGTCACATCGTTGCGACATAAAAATGTACATTGTTGTCGACGAGTTTCTGTGACCGACAATAGATACTAACCTTTATTGAATGTTGCATGATTTTAAAAGGACAATTCAGGGGCAAATTACTGTAGGAATATCCTATAGACAGCTTGTCATTGAGGAATAAGGGACAGAGATATATTTTAGATGCATTAGAATTGCTATTTTGTGACAATATGCCACTATGTAGCAGTAATTCATGTCAGTTATTTATTTACAGTTTTTTTTTCACAATATTAGATCAGCTGTTTTTTAATATGATAACCTTATAAAGGTTATAAAATTTTATTGTTTTGTTTATGTTTTATATGAGTAATTGAATGAGATTTTAATCGTTTACCTATTCTTAAGCTTATATTCACATGGATCACAATGATGAATAAAGATGTTTTTCAGAATATTTATTACTATTATATTACCTATTATAGCAGGTTAGTGTAAAATATGATGTTATATGATTAAATGCTAAATTATTATATGTTTTAAGTAACCCTTCTATAAATAAATTGCAGACAGAATGCAACATCTATTGTTTTTGTGCCACTGGGTATATGTTTTGCTGGGTTAATTCAGTAACAATGACCTCTGAAGACCAAGACAACAGATTTTGCATTTTATGTAGGACAGGATGATTAAAACAATTCCTTATAATCAAACACTGGCTGTGTCCAGCGATGTTACCTGCATTGATTTTTTTTTGCCAAACCTGTAGCAATTTCTCTATAAGTTTCTTTATAAAAACATGTAGACATCCACTAGAGATGTGTACTTCATGGGTTTACGGTGCATGCTATTAATAGTATTTTGCTTTTTTAATATAGTCAGAGTGCCACATAGCAAATGCTTCTAAGTATTTGCATACATTCCTGTCTGGCACTTCCCTATTCCTCCAATTTATTTACCTGGCTTGCTCTTTATTCTATTTTTGACCCTCTATTCTGTTAATTCTTTATCTATTTATCTATAGAATTGCTCAACATATATGTGCTCTGCCCATGCCTGGCAATTGTAAATTTTGAAATGAGTGCATAACTATATGGTTTATTTCATTTTTTTTTTTAATATGACTTCTACTGCACACCATGTAAGTGCAGTATACATGGATAATAAATGGTAAGAAAAAAGTATAATATAATTTGTTGATTATAAACTTTTCTGCATACCTAATCTTTAAAAAAACTTTGGAAAATTACAAGGAAGTAAATAATACTTCAATGTCAACAATTGGTGATTTCTGATAACCTTCAAAATCACTAGTACGACAGTTTCACCTGCTTTCCCTCGCTTCTAAAGGTAGTGTAGTTTTCAATAGCACACAATAACATTTCTTAAACTATGGGTTGTGACCCACTGGTGGGTATCACATAATCCCTAAAAATGCATTTAAACTGTCCTTCATTATTGAGGTCCTATTTTCTTGTAGACAGTAAGTAATGTGTGGAAGTTTTTTAAGAGGTGGGTTGCAGTTTAGTCAACTTTGGGAACTATTAGCTGAGAACCTTCTTAAGAATTCGGCTATCAAAAGCAAAATATTTTTTCAAATTTGACCAACCTACTCAAAGAGAAGCATATCCAAACAAACACACACTTCAGCTTAATATTAAAATAACAAGTGAAAATACACCTGTATCATCATTTTATTTTTATGTTAATTATTAAGATTAAGGATTTGTTGATTTAATATTTTCAGGTTTTAATAAAATTTACTTTCTTAAATTTATTATGCCATTACAATTCCTTTATTTATGGCCTCTTTGGTTCAGTTTAATAATGGCTATGATTCCCATGTGTGAAGTATTTTGGGGTTTTATGCCTAAATTAAGATAATGGATCCTGCCCCTAGTACCTATATCACCAATCAACCTATGTACTGAGGTTGTCAAAAGAAATTCCCTGTAGCAATTCTATAGTTGCCAATTGCAATTTTTACCTAAGATTATAAATAGTTTTTTTTTTTTAGATTTGATAGGCTTACACTTCACCGCCAGTTTGTCTGATGTTAAGTGATACTGCGATCTATGATGGAGTATGCTTGTCTAGATGAAACCGATTCACTTGTGATTTAAAGACACCCAGATTATAACTATCCAGCTATCTATCATCAATTGACCTATTTACTGACCCACTGCTGGGTACAGGTCACCCTATCACAATCCATAGGTTAGGTTATAGTCCACCATGCTGGCCTAGTGTGGGCTGGTAATCCACACAGGCTATCCAGAACATCTCTCAGGCTTGCAGGTATCCTCATGATTTTCCGTCAGCATTAAGGTTCAACTCCACTCTTATTATAACACTAGTGGCCCGCTCGCGGTTTCACCCGCGTTGCCCCATTCCTAAGAGTCATAGCGTAATGTTAAATAGCTTAAAACCTTCCTCTTGACTCACTCTCTCTATTAAAAAAACCACTTCAAAATCCGTTGCGGAGTTTTAAAGATTTAAGCATAGGGGCGGACAAACAGCGACAGCGACTTTTTTTATACTATGTAGTGATAACACTTTTGTATTCTTCCAAGTGTTAGACAGAGTTGTACTTATGAACTTCCACAGTTGCTGGTATGTTTAGGTCCCATTTAAATTCACAATCCAAGCTGTTACTGAGAATATCATAGAAGAACCCCATAACACTTTGCTCATACTGGAAATTGAAACCAGGACCTTTAGGCTTTAGCATAGCAGTAATGCTTAGGACCACTAGACTAATGAGGCAGTTATAAGGAACCATAAATACCTAGATGCAATTTGCGGACTGTGATTGTATAGCACTTATGAAAAACAAAACAAGGGGTCTTTCATTATATTAAATATTATTTATAATATATTTTTAGTATTTATGAGTCACTGATCCCTTGACCATAAAGCAAATGTTTTTGTTTAATGCAAATGTGAATCAATGACAATCATGTATATTCACACCATGTGTCGATTTAAATAAAAAATACTCTTTGATAATTGAGACACAAGGACATGATCATTGTTTTAAAATATTCATTATTCTGATTTTATCAGACATTTTTTTGTCTGCATTTAAATTTAATGCAATGTCATACTGTAATCTGTTTCATTTAAGGACTATTTTTGTATGAACAATTTTCACACAAAACTATATTCAGACCATTTTGTTGAAGGTTCAAGGATTGGCCACTGACAGATCCTTGAACCTTTAGGCTAGGTACAAATAATGAGGATCTGACGCACCAGACTGTGTCAGAGTTTTGTCCACCAAATAGACTTTTGTTACTTAAACATTGATATTTATGGCCATTGATAGCTTAGGACATAGGTTAGTCCATAGCTTTCAATTTACTCAGAAGTCTACATAGAGCCTCGCTTGTAGTCGTGCTGATCTGGTAACGTCGTGCGACAGGTCGTTGAGCTCCGTAAATAATGGTTGAGCACTTGAGCTACATGATGTCTGATGTATGCGTGCCGTCAGTTAGGACAAGGCATGTTCTGATATTGCCCTCGTAACACTCACATCATATCTGCCAATACTACTGTTAGTGTCTGGACTTTAAATGATACTATGATTCTCCGAGTTTGTTTCGGTGTTTCTTCAAGGAGGTCATCAGTTACTAAAAACGTTGATCTTATAAAAGTGTCTTTAAAAATCTATTTACAGAAATAAATATCATTTCAGTCATGATCTGAAGACTCGTCTATCAAAACGGGCCATTATCAGAAAAAATCCGATAAGATAGAGCCCAGCTACAAACAAGTTGTCGCTCCACATCTCAGTACGTTCGGCAAAGCTACTCCTTAAGACTCCTATTTCCAGTAGACAGCCAGAGGCTGATCTTTGATATACTTCCTCCCCAACATAGCCTGCATACAGCATATAAAGTATAGTGTCCATCTTTACTCACCAGGACATTATTATATCTGTGTTCCTTTTCTCAGTAGTTTCGGCATATAGAAGTACCTATTTAATCAGCCAGACATTAACTTTTGCATTTAAAACAATAATACGCCATGTGTAATGTTTAATTAGGTACATTTTCTGGGTAAACCCAACTCTTTTTTACCTTTGGGTGTTGTACGTAAGAGACAACAGTCCATAATTCCGTGAGTACATTCAATATTGAGGACTATTTATATATAAACGAGAATATGGCCCCAAGTTCATCCACAATATTAGAACTCATTAATTTTCATAAAATAGAACTGTCTGTCGGTCTCGCGACCGCCAAATGCTTTGCGATAATATTATTGGCGTCAGTATTACTAAGCATTTGCAATGTCGTTTGGAGGTGGTCATTCTGAGACCAATTAAAGATCAGCTCATATATTTTTTTAATCCATCATGACTTCATGAGGACATCTAGGATAGCTACCTATTCAAGTTAGCATTACATACCTTCACGCCTGAATTCCCCGAAGGGTAAGCCAGAGGTGTACTAAGTACCAAATTATCCACAGTTCGCTCCTAAACGCCCCCTGTTATATGTGACTCATATAACGGGGCGAGCCGGGCAAAAATCTAGACTCTAAGCTGCTATTGAGTATTCCATACAGAAACCCCAATAACACTGCTCATCCTAGGAAACGAACCCAGTACCTCTAGTACAGCAGTATAATAAGGCAGTCACTAATATGGCAGATAGTTAATATTAGACATTAGACAACCTTACCTAATTTTCACAGATTTACCAGCTTAATTGATACATCATATTAGCTGTTGCCCTTGGTTTCATTCGCATCCAAAAGTACTATTTTAGGCATAAGGAGGCCTCTGTCGTTCTGCTATATCCAATCTATCTCTACACCAAAATCATCAACATTGGTGCAGCGCTTTCGGCGTTAAAACGTATAAAACAAAGAAACAGACAAAACAAGAGTTTTCTTTTGCTCTTCTCTTTCCGTTTGCTGTCGATTCGATAAGAAGAAGAAGAAGATCGGCTGTATAACTTTACCCATTTCGTTTTTCAGTTTAACCTCACCAACGGGCTTCATAACAGACGGTCCAGGAAACTATAGCGTCAGTACGCAATGTTCGTGGCTACTTACGCCGCCGCGGCTCGGGCCCACGCCACCGCCGCTGCGCGTACGCCTCGAAAGCTTCGCGACCGAGTGCGGTTGGGACCACTTGTATGTCTACGACGGTGACAGCGTCAGGGCCGAGAAACTGCTCGCTGTGTTCAGGTGAGACTGGCTTTTCTAATTAAGACTATAAGATTGGCGAGGGAAGGTTGAAATTCATAAAGTTATCTAGTGCTAGGCCTTGTCAAGAGTATGTTCACAAACTGCTGACTTCCCGGAACAGCGGTGTTTGAAATCGGCAACGTGTTCTTTTACCCTGGACCCTATGCTTCTGTTGCATCTTGAATTAGAAACCAGTAAAGAACTAGGATGTTTTATAAACGAATATGTAACAGAATGAATCCGTTTTAGAAGCGTGGCAGTTCATTCCCGCAATTCATTGAATTGATTATATTGTAAAGGAATTTTAGCTACCCAACGAACTGTTTGTAGTGGTACTTTAGCGAATATGTGGTGACTCATCCAATTAATGAAGCAGGATTGCTATTAATGGCGTTATATCACGATTTGAATCAAATGTTTTTTTTTTTCAATAAGAACTTTTTAAATAAAATTACCTTAGTGTAGTGGAAGTGGGCGGGTCACATATGCCGCAGAGATGATAGGTGGGGACCCAAAGTCCTACAATGGAGGCCACGAATTGGGCGTAGAAACATCGGTAAGCAAAAAATGAGATGGCATGACGATCTGGCCAAGGTGGCTGGGAAGAATTGGATGCGAAAGGCGTTCGAAATGGCGTGCATACGAAGAGACCTACAAGCAGCATTATTGAAGGATGGCAGCAGATTGAAGAAGAGTGTAGAATATTATGATATATGCTACCTCATAAGGGAGTGAATGATGAGGTGACGGATGATAGGAACGAATGGAAGAATAGGACATGCTGCACCGACCCCAAATAAATTGGAACAAGAGCAGGAAGATGATGATGATGACTCCCTCATAAGTATACTGACCCTAAGGACGACTCCTCCAAGGTCGAGCAGTGTTATTGGGTTTTTCTATAAAATTCCCAGTAGCAGCTCGGAGTGGGGATTTGTGCCGCCCCCCTATTACATGAGATCTAAACATACCGGCGAAATGTAGGAGCACACATTTGCCTAACCTTTCAGGGAATTAAAAACGAATATGGGAGGTCTTTATTAGAGCAACACAAGCCAAAATATCAATTTTTAGAATTTTTGTCTGTATGTTCGTACGCGCATCACGCAAAAACTACTGCATGGAATTGAATGCAGTTTTCACCGATGTATTAAAGGTGCAACTTACAATCTGGTGCATGTTTCATCTTGATACGCTGTCTTTTTGGGACGTGACTGAAACAGCGGGCAACAACTAGTCTATACTAAAATTGTGTCTAACGCTTGAGAGAAAAAAACATGTTATGTTATCAGTAATCTAACCTTTAAATCTTCAATTTTCAGTGGTGTGTTAGAGAATGGAGAGTCGAGCTGGACCCGCCAGGTGATAGCCAGGTCCGGGAGTGCGTTGCTGCACTTCTTCAGCGATGACGCGTACGCAATGGAGGGGTTTAATGTTACGTATGCCGCGTATTCCTGCCCCTCCAATGACCATAGAACTAATTGTTCTAGTAAGTATACTGTTTAATCTTTTATCTGTAGCAGACGGGTCATTGACGTCACCATATATTTTAACGAAGCATTGCTACCTTTTAATTCAGGTTAGACTGGTAAATAATGTAAAGTACCTACTTGAAAGCGATTTGCATATAATTAATTATCGTAGTAGTATTCTCGTGCTCCTAATAATATGTAATGTAGGCACCTCCTCTCTTCCTATAAACAGTAATAATAATAATTAACCTGGGAACGATTATTTGGATACAATCTGACGCCTATAGACACGTAATAAGTTTATTTATAATAATTATTGTCGTTGTATTCATAATTATGTCGATCTTTATCTCCAAATATCTCGGTAACGTGACACTGAGTACCATGTAACTTGACATGAGTCCTCTACCCATACATACCACTTTCATCGTGCGCCGCGGATTCGAAAAAATATCAAAATGGCGGTGGGTTGATAGGCCACATCGATTATATCCCTTTTGCCTACACATTCTGAATTTTACGTCTAGGGTGAATGTTTATGGAGTTGTTTAAATTTTCAGATCATGGTGAATGTGATGATGGCACATGTAGGTGCGAACCGGAGTGGACGGGGGTTGCGTGCGATCAGCCTCTGTGTCCAGGTAACTGAACTTTATTTCAATCAATGAAGATACAAAGTAGGGCTGTGAGCAATGTTATCAATATCATATTAGGTACATTACTATTGATTTGATTGTTTGTGTTAGGATTTATTAAGATGAAAAACAAATTTATGGGCCGCCTGATGGTAAGCGGCAACCGCTGCCTATAGACGCCAGCAACACCAGTAGTATCACTCGCGCGTTGACGTCTTGTCACCTCATTTGATAAAATTTGTGATACTGGGTGAATTTCATTTCTTTGCCATTACCCCGTTCGAGGATGGGTTAGAATACTGTTCCTCACTGACAGTCAGATATGCATCCCGTAAGAGGCGTGAAAATATCTGACTTGCTCGGTGATAGGACCTCTCGGGGTCTGATTGGCTGGCGACCACCCTTACGTCGGAGTCTGTCGTAAAGCACCTTAGTGTGTGTTTCGACTTTTGCGCGTAAAAGCCAGCTGTCTCTCGGTTACTGCGGCTCTAGCAGTCCGCAGGAGCTCTTAAAGCTCGGCAACGGACTAGCAATTCGTCTGGTGCTGCAAGTGTCCATTGGCTGCGATGACTACTTACCATCAGATGGCTCGTGTGCTCGTTTGCCGACCTAATCAATAAAAAAAAATAGTATCACCTGCATGCCTGAGACATTTTCTCGACGGCATGTGAAATCTGCCAACCCATATTAGGCCAGCATGGTGGACTATAGCCTAATTCCACTCATTGTGAGAGACCTGTGCCCAGCAGTGGGACAGTATAATGGGTCTATATGTATTGTATTGATTTAATAAATCATTTAAATAGTTAACATAACATAGGTACCATCACGCTTGTGTTCCTCGAAGGGTTAGGCAGAGGTGCACTATTGTACACCCACAGTTCGCTGGAATGTTTAGGTCCCATGTAATAGGGAGCCTATTGCCATTAACTGTGTACAAATTTCAAACACCGAGCTGATACTGAGAATTTAATAGAAAATCCCAATAACACTGCTCAACTTGGGAATCGAAACCAGGACCACTAGCGTACCAATCAGGCAGTTATATAAATCATTAAATTAAATATTTAAAAAAATCCCTCGAAGTATACAATGGTATCTATCCTCAGTTTTTATAATAATTACTTTTTGCGGGTGTGACATGTGAGTCACACCTCGATAGCATGCAGCTTAGGTACATATGATAATACATCGCACGTGATGATGTAGTTAGATAAATTAATTGGATAATAAAATCAATTACATGTGGTAATTGGGTTCCTGGTATACTGTCTGTCAATGATAATAAGGTATAAGGTACATAGTTGACTAATATTAGATGCATTAAAAATAACGACTCTATTGAAAAATGTTATTAAAAATATAAATTAAGTCAGAGTAATTGCGTAACCCTTCGGGAAATACATACCGTCGAACTATGGATGGTATATTAATACCATGCACAATTCGCCGGTGTGTTAGGTCCCATGTATTAGGTGTTGAGCCTATTGTTATTAACTAGGCACAAATCCAAACTACGAGCTGCTACTGAGAATTTCATGGATAAACCCAATAACACTTTGCTTTGGCTTCAGCGTTCACAAGGGAGTGTAACCACCCACTTTGAGATAAATTGTATCATTGAATTGTTTATAACTTCCTTATTATTGTAATAATAGGGTAGTTGACTTAAAGGTCTCATAAAAAAGTTGACCAGTAATAGAGCTACTTAAATGACAAAAATAAAACCAAAATCGGATCAAAAATAAGGAAGTTATAGGAGTTGTATGCTAGACAGAGAGCGTAGTATAACGCGTTGTGACGTCAAACAAATTCTATATTGACATTCCTTTTGCGGGAAAGGGACAGAGTATCCCCACTCAATCCCCACAAAGAACGTTAAAAGCTTATATCTTAGAACTTTAGAACTCAATTTAAATCATTTTTATTAACATTATTTTTATTACCACTATTTTTAATAAATCAAAGATTTGTGGTTCGGTTCTATTTATGTTTTTTTTTTCTAATATTCCAGAGGAGTGCAACGCAGCGTACGGCGGAGGTACCTGCACGAGTACAGGGTGTTCGTGTTCCCCGCTGAGGCGCGGGTCGTCGTGCGCGCGCTCGGCGTGGCGCGCGGGCTGGGCGGCGCGGCGCCCGGCCGGCGCGCCGCCCGCCGCCGCGCACGCGCTGCTGCCCTACGGGGACGACCTGCTGCGGGTGGGTGGGGAGACCTTCGCGCATTCTGAATTCTTATACAGGTGAATACGGCTCCCGGCAGTACATTACACTGTAGCAAAAATAATTTTCCCACGTTGCTAATGTTTGCCACGTCGACAACGTTTTCAATGTCGTCTATGTTTTCCACGTAGTCCATGTTTTCCACGTTGTCCATGTTTTCCACGTTGTCCATGTTTTCCACGTAGTCCACGTTTTCCACGACGTCCATGTTTTCAACGTTGTTCACGTTTCCCACGTCGTCCACGTTCCGAACATTTTACATGTCATCCACGTAATGAGCGTGGCACAATTTATAGCTTTTATAGCTCGTATACGTTTTTTTTTATTCGTGATAGGCTTACGCTTGACCCCCAGTTCGTCTGATGTTAATAAATGTTCGCGATACTGCGATATACAATAGAACGTATTCCATATTATAGAAAACTAACTTGAAACTCGGTAAATATAAACCCGAATCAAATCAGATTAAAGAGTAAATAAATTGATGAATGATAATGAATACCTACTACGTATTAGACATTTTAAAAACAATTTTTGTTTTTTTTTTCAGGTACAAAACAGCGGAAGAAGAGTGGGAGGTAGTGTCCACATTAGACAGTCCGGCCGCTCGGTTCGCGCATTCAGCTGTGTTGTACGGACACGAGCTGATCGTGTACGGAGGCGTCGTCATATCCGACGAGCCAGAGAGAGGGTAAGCTGTGCACTACATACAATAGACAGATATTATAGAACGAAGTCTGTTTGATTTTTATTACGTTTTCACTCCTAAACCGCTGAATCTATTTTGATGGATTTTGGTAATAGAGATTGGACCTTGCAAAAAGATATATTATGCTAATGTAAAAATCCTTTGAGATGCATGTGAAGCCGCAGAAAAAACCTACTCCCTACTAAATATTGTAAATGCGAAAGTAATTCCGTCCGTTTAAGGCAAAGTTACTATAATTACAATATTTGAAATTATGGCTCCCTGATTCAATAGTGGGTCGAGTTATGGAAAACTGAACCGTATGTTAAACACCTAAGACTTAATTCAAACGCAATATTAAATTTGCCGTCTGCACACGCTCGCTATAACAATCATCAATACAAGATTACAAGGATAAACATGTGCGTGCCTACATAACTACTAAAAAGTCATTCATTATTCTTATCTCACTCTTGCAACGTTACCGGCCTTATGATGGAGCGAGATCGAGTGTCGCCAGAGCAGGCATCACAATCGCGCCACTTACGCATTGTATTTTTTTCAGGGGAGGTTTAGCCGGCCTCGAAGGTCGGGCAGGTGAAGTAACCAACGAGATCTGGCGCGTGCGGCTCAACAGCGAGAAGCCACAGTGGCACAACGCCACCCCCGTCACCTGCTCACCCCACCGACAGCCGCCGCTCAAGCACTGTGGTGAGCTAATATCAACCTTATGTGTTACATACAAGGTCGCGATTTAGTACTGCACCCGTTAAAGGGGTGATTCTACATGTCAACTCAACAACTATTCCTACGAAACCCACATACCATCCATCATCACTGTAGTCCTCGAAAGGTCAGGCACATCCCAAATTTCACCGGTTATGGCCCATATAATAGGGGGCGATGCTATTGCCTTAACCGAGTACAAGTCCAAAACTCCCAAGTTGCTAATAATTCTAAGAAAAATCCAATAACAATGCTCGACCTGGGAACTGAACATTTTATATTTATGTTGTATACCTTTAACTGTAGCAATGTCTTGTTGTTCCAGGTGGTCTCCACGTATCAGGTCATACGGCAGTGTTAGTGTACCTGGGCGTCACCAAAAAGCCGGTGATGCTGGTGTTCTTCGGCCACTCACCGCATTACGGCTACCTACATCTTGTGCAGGTAGTTCAAGTCAAGCGTTTTCTTTCAATTGGATCATTAAATAGGTACTTTTGAAAAGTCAAAAAGCGATTTCACGGTTTCAAAAAATGGGTCTTGTGGAGAAGAATCGATAAGAAAGTCCAGAGACTTAAGAGTCCGGCGAACCGAATTTCTCTTACAAACGTAATACCGAAATAAATCGTAATTCAAACGCAATTTAATCAAATTGTGTTATTATTCGGATTCAGATACCGGTAATCTAGGTTCCTACGATACCATTTTGCCCAAAATACTTAACTGGAAATAAATGTAAGCGAATGCAATTTTTGATAAAATTACCAAGTTTGCAACGATTTTCCAATCTTTTATTTCCAGTGGAGTAGTAGTAGACGAAATAGTACCGTAGGGACCTAGATTGACGTTATCCAAATCCGAATAATAACAATTTTTTTATAGAATATTGTCTGGATTACGATTTATTTTGGTATTACGTTATTGTGGGCAATTCAAGTTCCGCCGGACCCTTAAAAAACATTATCACAGTACCTACTGTTAGTATTTTTTATTATATTTGACATAAACGCATGCTTAACGTTATTGAGATGTATATCTCTACAATACTATTATTACACGATTAGAAGAAAGAAAAAGAAAGTAAGAATAACTCTTATATTTTTAGACATTTTCCACTGCTAAGTAGCGATTTTGGACTTATGGGGATCAAACACGCCAATCCCCGAAATTCTTAACTCACTCCACCGGTTTGATTTTAAAATAAAATCGTTACTTTGAATTAAATTACTTGCTTTTTATCGCGTTACATTGATATTTTTTTATATCGGATGTTTCGGAACCTTTATAGCTTCCATCGTCATGGAGAGACGTCGGAAAGTATTTAATTATCTCTGATTCAGAACTTGAATCTTGGGTGTATTTTTTCATGTTTATGTCATGTTGTTGTCAGGAATATTACGTGGACGAGGGCGTATGGTCGGTAGCTCGTACGGTGGGGTGGGCAGCTCGTGGCGGGTTCGGGCACGCTGCGGCCTGGGACGCGCTGTCCAGGAAGGTCTACGTACATGGAGGACTCGTTTCTGAGTCAGAAGCCACACAGGTAGATATCATACCAACACTGTAGAATACGGAAACGTTAAGCAGAAGCGTACACCCTCAGTTTGCCGGTATGTCGAGGGGCGAAGATATTGCCTGTGCAGAAATCCCAAACTCGGAACTGATATTGAGAATTTCATAGAGAAACCTAATAACACTGCTTTACCTGGGAATCGAACCCGAATATTATGAGATATACGTACTATGAGATGCGAGTGGAACCGCAGGCAAAACATCGTAATCTGTATGAATATAAATGAAGGTATAATATAATAACCTTTGTTCACAGGCCCCGTCTGCGTCATTATTTGAATACGACCCAGAATTAAGACTGTGGCGCCCTCTGCAATCGGCGCCTACGCCTAGATATCTTCATTCCGCTACTTTCATCACTCCAGGTATTACCAGATTGTTTTATACTTTATTATTATTTGATTTTATTAAAAGACTAGCGGGCCCAGCAAACGTTGTCTTGCCTTGTATCATAATCTTCCTGCCCTTTTCTTCCATTCATCCCTATCAGCCGTCATCTCAATCATTCATTCAATTTCCCGTGTCTTACCCTGATAAAAAAAATTTTAGAACCCGATTACGGTGCCACCTACTGGCTCAAATTGTAAATCTAAATCATCCAGGGGGACCCATTTAAACATACACAAAAAAAAATCAAAATCACACCAGCAGCTTATGAGTAGGTCGGAAAATGCACAGAACGCCATCTACCGAAATAGAAACCTCACAGAAAACAACGCCATTTGTGTTCGTGTTTTAATTCTGTCAAATCTGTCAATCCGTTCCCGATACAAAATGTATGAGAAAATATTTTTTCTGCATGTTCTTTTTATTTAGCGAATGTTTAGATATGATTGAATTTGAACTTTGTAAAGCGGTAATAAAGTGCAAATTGACTCTTTGACGTTAGGAACACACCTACATTGCTTAGACAACAATGAGTGCTTGTAATTTAATATGAACTTTATGCAATTGTAATAAAGCTCAAATTGACTCTACGTTTTAGTTAGAAAACGTTTGTATGGGAAAAAGAAAAGGGCTGTTTTTAGGGTTTTTCCGGCAATTATTCGAGTTTTTCTCGCCGTAAAAACCATCCTTGAACTTCAACGAACATTTTAAAAAAAGAATTGGCCAAATTGGTCCAGGCGTTGTTGAGTTATGCGCTTACCAACACATTTTGCGATTCATTTTTATATTATAGATGTTGTTCTGACAAAATCTTTTAACACACTTAAAATTTGTATAATATTTCGACATTTGAATTCAAAGAGTTTAATAATAGAGTTTTGAATCGACACTCTTGAAGAAAATAGCTACACGTCACGTTATAAAAATTCCAATATACGTTAACCATTGGACTGCCAAGTCAAAGGTCTCGAGTTCGAATCCAAGGCAAAAGAATCAAAACCTCTGACTTTTCGAAGTTATATGCGTATTAATAGGTAATTATTAGTTTATTTCGTATTGTATAAACTTTTCGTGCAATTTCTTTTACGTGGGAGAACCATGCTTTGGCACGAATGGGTCGGCTCGACCGGAATGATACCACGGCCTCACAGAAAACCTGCGTCAAACAACGCTTACGTTGTGTTTCGCGGAGTGAGTAAGCATACCGGGGGCCAATCCCCTTTTAAAAGGTCTGCAACGCACTTGTGACTAGTCTGGTGTTGCGGGTGTCCATGGGCGGCGGTAATCGCTTACCATCAGGCGATCCGTCCGCTCGTTGACCCTTCTACCCCATAAAAAAATGAGATGTCAACTTATACTTGAAATATAGCTTGATATTTATATTGTATACTAGCTTTTGCCAGCGACTTCGTCCGCGTGGAATAGTTACTTTGTTCCCTAGTTCTTCGCCCGCGGTTTCACCTGCGTTGCCCCGTTCCTAAGGGTTGTAGGAAGTAGTAGAAGAAAGAAGTAGGATCGGGGTTCCTAAGGGTTGTAGCGTGATGTTTTATAGCTTGAAACCTTTCTCAAGAATCACTCATTTTCCTAACATTTCCCTTCACTGCTCTGCTCCTATTGGTCGTAGCGTGATGAAAAGTATACTATAACCTGCCCAGGAGTATGAAGAACAATTGTACCAAGTTTCATTGAAATCCGTCGAGTGGTTTTTGTTTCTATAACGAACATACAGACAGACAGACAAAAATTTTACTGATTGCATTTTTGGTGTCAGTATCGATCACTAATCACCCGCTGATAGTTATTTTGGAAATATATTTCATGTACAGAATTGACCTCTCTACAGATTTATTATAAGTATAGATGTTCATTATTACGCAGGAGTGATGCTGGTGTTTGGTGGTAATGCTCATAACGATAGTGCGGCGGCGCTAGTGTCGACTCCAGCGGCTTCCAAGTGCTATTCTGCCGGAGCACTGCTTTACGATGTTAGGTAATGTGTTAAATTATATTGTGATTAAAGATTTATATTATGTGAAAACTGAAAATTGATTATTTTATGAAAAGGTCTTAAGTAACTATTTTCAGTTTTAATGTAAATTGAACTTTGTAGTGTTAGACTTAAGGTTGATAATGCAAAAACTGGTAAATAATACAAAGTGTGACGTATCCAGGTGCGGAGTGTGGTGGGCGGCGCCTCGTCCGGCGGGCGGCGCGCGCGCAGCTCACGCGGCGGCGCCGCTACTGCTTCACGACCGACGTACTGTTGTCATACATGCTGGGTACCTCTGCAGTTACTTTTTTTCTATTCGTGATAGGCTTACGCTTGACCGCCAGTCCGCTTACTTAACGACACATATTAAACTACAACAATTTTAGAATAAAATTAAATAAATAATTGACTACATTTCAAAATTATTAAAAAAAATGTGTGATAACGTCACTTATACGGTGAAAACTGAAAAAAATGAATTTAGTGGTCCCAAGCGCGGCTGCAGCGCTTGAGGTCCTGGGTTCGATCCCCAAGTCGAGCAAAGTGTTATTGGGGGCTAAACATATCGGTGGACTATGTGTGTACATTAGTACACCTCTGCCTAACTATTCGGGAAATAGAAGCATGATGGTATGTTATTTAACAGAGATCGGAATAGGTGGAACCTAAATTTCGAGAAAGGAAGTAACATAGAGTTGATAATAGCTCCTCTAAAATTCCGGAATCATATACATCATGCAAATTACTTACTGCACTTAGATACATTTGAATTAAATTATTATATTGAAGAATTTTATTAGATGTAGCTTAACCTTAAGTTCCCGAGATTTAATCGTCATGTTTATGATTCCGGGATTTTAGAGGAGGTATTATCAACTCTATGTTATTTACTTCTTCGAACTTACCTATGAGTTTAGGCGGGAAAATGTAAAGTGCACTTTGTCGGTTCTATATTATTTTCAAAACTTGTGTTTCTTCGAAGTTTAATGTGTAATTATAGTGGATAGTTAACCATTAAGTGTTCGTGAACGTGTGCGAGTGTAGGCAAATGATATAAAATTGAAAATCGTGACTTCTGTGTTCAGTCCTAAACTCCATCGAAGCCTTAGTGAAGTTTCCATTGTTTTACTGGGGATAAAGTGATGTGTTTTAAACTACAAAAAAGACATGACTTGAAGTTCTAAGTTGCCAGGTCATAAAATTCCTTAAAAAAATACTCTACCTATTCCGATCTCAGATATTTTTTTAAAGCTTGGTGATGTGGGTCGCACATTACTAGTATTCTTATTAACCCCTCGTTGCTAAGCTAAGTGCTTGTGTTACGAGTGGGTTCACGTCGGTAGTGCAATGGGTGGGGTTCGAACTGGCGACCACATTATCGCAAGTCCTACGCCCTAGCCATTAGGCTTTCGCCGCTTCTGAATTATTATTTTTTAAACGTTGCCCCCCACGCTAGGATTTTCTCCTGTATCGTGGGTGCTTTTACAAACACAAATTCTCACATACACAAACGCCCAGACCCGGAACAACTACCTGTAGATCATACAAATATTTGCTCCGTGTGGGGATCGAACCCACAACACGTGACGCAGAAGCCGATCGCTCAGCCGCTACGCCAAACGTGTCGTCAATTACGTAATAACTTGTAAAAACTTGTATCAGGTTCGACGGTCGGCTGCGGTCGGACTCGCTGGTGTTCGAGGCGGGGCAGGGCTGCTCGCGGCACACGAGCGAGCCGGCCTGCCTCACGGCGGCGCAGCACTCCGCCCTCGCCTGCGTGTGGCGCGCCAGGGATCGAGCCTGTCTGCCGGTAACTCACTCGTCTCGTTCTATCAACTATCTACTAGGCAATCCCTAATTCTTTTTGTATATTGAATAAATCTTATACCTACAACTAACTGCAGAATTCTCAGCAACTAGTTGGAACAAAGTTGTAAAACATAATATTGTAATCAAGTTTTTTATTTTTTTAAACGAGTGTCTATGGAGTTTCTTGCCGGCTCTTCTCCATACGACCTACTTTTTGGAACCGTGCAACTAGTTTTGACTTTTCAAAAGTACCTATTTAGTGATCTAATTGAAATAAAACATTTTGACTTTGACTTTATCCGGTCAATAGCACCTTTTTTTTATTATTGACTAGCGACACGCTCGCGGTTTCACCCGCGCTGCTCCGTTCCTAAGATGCGTAGCGTGATGTTATATAGCCTATGTTACTCAGTGATAATGTAGCTTTCTAACGGCAAAATAATTTGTGAAATCGGTCCAGTACTTTTTGAGCCAGTTCGTTACAAACATACAAATCTTTCCTCTTTGTAATATTAGTATAGACTAGCGGTTTTTTCCTCATAATGTTCTTCATTCTTCATTTTTTAGGAGACAAATCCAACAAACCAATGATCATAAAAATCGGTCCAACCGTTCTCGAGTTATATAATTGTTGTAACAAACTCGACTTTGTTTTTATATATATAGACTGGGTCGGCAAACGAGCAAACGAGCCACCTGATAGTAAGTAGTCATCGCCGCTTATGGACATCTGCAACACCAGAGGGGTTGCTGATGCCATTACCGAGCTTTAAGAGCCCCTACGGACTGTCTAGTACAACCGAGGGAGAACTGGCCCTTATGCGCAAAAGTCGGAACACACACCAAGGTGCTTTACGACAGACTCCGACGTAGGTCGCCAGCCAGTCAGACTCGTCAGCTCGTTTGCCGACTTAAAAAAAGAAGAGTAACATAATCAACCCATTACATTGTCCCACTGCTGGGCACGGGTCTCCTATAGTCCACCACGCTGGCCTAATGCGGGTTGGCAGACTTAACACGCCGTCAAGAAAATCTCTCATGCATACAGGTTTCCTCACGATGTTTTCCTTCACCGTTTAATCGCGTGATAATTAACTATTAATACACACATGACTTTGAAAAGTCAGAGGTGCGTGCCTTGGATTCGAACTCGAGATATTTGACTTGGCTTGTTCTATTTTCATATCACTAGGCTATCACTGCTCAAAGAAGAGTACGAGTGCAAAATTAAATATACAATTTAATACTGGACACTTACGCGAATATCCGACATTGAAATATGAACTTAAATATATTTAAGTTAAGATTTGTTTCAGCTAGAAGAAATTGGTTGGAAGGAGTCGTTCGACGGCACGGTGAAGGCGTGCCTCACGGAACCTAGGTTTGGTAAGGGTAAGCACGTTACTACACTAACACCTCGCAAGTATCGCAATCCTACTAATATTATACACATGAAAGTTCGTGAGGATGTATGGATGTTTATTACGCAATCGCAACAGAACGGCTCAACGGATCTGGAATCTATGTTAAGAAATAAATATCTATAGCTGGCTGCATACCGGTTTTGTTGAGTGTACAGTATGCGCGACATAACTTGGCCGGACTGAAGTTTGCTGTTTGTCAGTTTTTGGTTGTGCAGTACACAATTTTTAACGTAAACAATCCACTGCGCATTAAAACGGCGAACTTCACTCCGGCCAACTTATGCCGCGGGTACTGTACTATGGTGTTACCACGCGTGATAGTGTGTTGTTGTGTCAGACGAGCGGCGGTGCGGCGCGGCGGAGTCGTGTGCGGCGTGCGCGGCGGCGCGCTGCGCCTGGTGCGGCGCCTGCCACCCCTCCGCCGCCGCCTGCCTCAGGCATACACACCAGGTACTCACTGCTATACACACCAGGTAGTGTGCGGCGTGCGCGGCGGCGCGCTGCGCCTGGTGCGGCGCCTGCCACCCCTCCGCCGCCGCCTGCCTCAGGCATACACACCAGGTACTCACTGCTATACACACCAGGTAGTGTGCGGCGTGCGCGGCGGCGCGCTGCGCCTGGTGCGGCGCCTGCCACCCCTCCGCCGCCGCCTGCCTCAGGCATACACACCAGGTACTCACTGCTATACACACCAGGTAGTGTGCGGCGTGCGCGGCGGCGCGCTGCGCCTGGTGCGGCGCCTGCCACCCCTCCGCCGCCGCCTGCCTCAGGCATACACACCAGGTACTCACTGCTATACACACCAGGTAGTGTGCGGCGTGCGCGGCGGCGCGCTGCGCCTGGTGCGGCGCCTGCCACCCCTCCGCCGCCGCCTGCCTCAGGCATACACACCAGGTACTCACTGCTATACACACCAGGTAGTGTGCGGCGTGCGCGGCGGCGCGCTGCGCCTGGTGCGGCGCCTGCCACCCCTCCGCCGCCGCCTGCCTCAGGCATACACACCAGGTACTCACTGCTATACACACCAGGTAGTGTGCGGCGTGCGCGGCGGCGCGCTGCGCCTGGTGCGGCGCCTGCCACCCCTCCGCCGCCGCCTGCCTCAGGCATACACACCAGGTACTCACTGCTATACACACCAGGTAGTGTGCGGCGTGCGCGGCGGCGCGCTGCGCCTGGTGCGGCGCCTGCCACCCCTCCGCCGCCGCCTGCCTCAGGCATACACACCAGGTACTCACTGCTATACACACCAGGTAGTGTGCGGCGTGCGCGGCGGCGCGCTGCGCCTGGTGCGGCGCCTGCCACCCCTCCGCCGCCGCCTGCCTCAGGCATACACACCAGGTACTCACTGCTATACACACCAGGTAGTGTGCGGCGTGCGCGGCGGCGCGCTGCGCCTGGTGCGGCGCCTGCCACCCCTCCGCCGCCGCCTGCCTCAGGCATACACACCAGGTACTCACTGCTATACACACCAGGTAGTGT
Source organism: Acronicta aceris (assembly GCA_910591435.1). Taxonomy (NCBI): domain Eukaryota; kingdom Metazoa; phylum Arthropoda; class Insecta; order Lepidoptera; family Noctuidae; genus Acronicta; species Acronicta aceris. The sequence goes on along the minus strand of OU342780.1, from coordinate 8,923,659 downwards.
GCGGCGTGCGCGGCGGCGCGCTGCGCCTGGTGCGGCGCCTGCCACCCCTCCGCCGCCGCCTGCCTCAGGCATACACACCAGGTACTCACTGCTATACACACCAGGTAGTGTGCGGCGTGCGCGGCGGCGCGCTGCGCCTGGTGCGGCGCCTGCCACCCCTCCGCCGCCGCCTGCCTCAGGCATACACACCAGGTACTCACTGCTATACACACCAGGTAGTGTGCGGCGTGCGCGGCGGCGCGCTGCGCCTGGTGCGGCGCCTGCCACCCCTCCGCCGCCGCCTGCCTCAGGCATACACACCAGGTACTCACTGCTATACACACCAGGTAGTGTGCGGCGTGCGCGGCGGCGCGCTGCGCCTGGTGCGGCGCCTGCCACCCCTCCGCCGCCGCCTGCCTCAGGCATACACACCAGGTACTCACTGCTATACACACCAGGTAGTGTGCGGCGTGCGCGGCGGCGCGCTGCGCCTGGTGCGGCGCCTGCCACCCCTCCGCCGCCGCCTGCCTCAGGCATACACACCAGGTACTCACTGCTATACACACCAGGTAGTGTGCGGCGTGCGCGGCGGCGCGCTGCGCCTGGTGCGGCGCCTGCCACCCCTCCGCCGCCGCCTGCCTCAGGCATACACACCAGGTACTCACTGCTATACACACCAGGTAGTGTGCGGCGTGCGCGGCGGCGCGCTGCGCCTGGTGCGGCGCCTGCCACCCCTCCGCCGCCGCCTGCCTCAGGCATACACACCAGGTACTCACTGCTATACACACCAGGTAGTGTGCGGCGTGCGCGGCGGCGCGCTGCGCCTGGTGCGGCGCCTGCCACCCCTCCGCCGCCGCCTGCCTCAGGCATACACACCAGGTACTCACTGCTATACACACCAGGTAGTGTGCGGCGTGCGCGGCGGCGCGCTGCGCCTGGTGCGGCGCCTGCCACCCCTCCGCCGCCGCCTGCCTCAGGCATACACACCAGGTACTCACTGCTATACACACCAGGTAGTGTGCGGCGTGCGCGGCGGCGCGCTGCGCCTGGTGCGGCGCCTGCCACCCCTCCGCCGCCGCCTGCCTCAGGCATACACACCAGGTACTCACTGCTATACACACCAGGTAGTGTGCGGCGTGCGCGGCGGCGCGCTGCGCCTGGTGCGGCGCCTGCCACCCCTCCGCCGCCGCCTGCCTCAGGCATACACACCAGGTACTCACTGCTATACACACCAGGTAGTGTGCGGCGTGCGCGGCGGCGCGCTGCGCCTGGTGCGGCGCCTGCCACCCCTCCGCCGCCGCCTGCCTCAGGCATACACACCAGGTACTCACTGCTATACACACCAGGTAGTGTGCGGCGTGCGCGGCGGCGCGCTGCGCCTGGTGCGGCGCCTGCCACCCCTCCGCCGCCGCCTGCCTCAGGCATACACACCAGGTACTCACTGCTATACACACCAGCTACTCACTGCTATACACACCAGCTACTCACTGCTATACACACCAGGTACTCACTGCTATACACACCAGCTACTCACTGCTATACACACCAGGTACTCACTGCTATACACACCAGCTACTCACTGCTATACACACCAGGTACTCACTGCTATACACACCAGCTACTCACTGCTATACACACCAGGTACTCACTGCTATACACACCAGGTACTCACTGCTATACACACCAGCTACTCACTGCTATACACACCAGCTACTCACTGCTATACACACCAGGTACTCACTGCTATACACACCAGCTACTCACTGCTATACACACCAGGTACTCACTGCTATACACACCAGCTACTCACTGCTATACACACCAGGTACTCACTGCTATACACACCAGCTACTCACTGCTATACACACCAGGTACTCACTGCTATACACACCAGCTACTCACTGCTATACACACCAGGTACTCACTGCTATACACACCAGGTACTCACTGCTATACACACCAGCTACTCACTGCTATACACACCAGGTACTCACTGCTATACACACCAGCTACTCACTGCTATACACACCAGGTACTCACTGCTATACACACCAGGTACTCACTGCTATACACACCAGGTACTCACTGCTATACACACCAGGTACTCACTACTAACCGTATTTTTTATATTTCTTAAGGCGTTTTTACTTTTCTCTAAGTTAATTTATTGCAAAATTTTGAGTAGCCAATAGAATTAATGACGTTATCATTTACTCGGTCGGTTTGCGTTGTTGTCATTTTGTTCTAAATTTTCTGAAGTATGAATTTCATGAGTATAACCGATCGATCAAAAAAAAGAATCATTTATTTATTTATTTTTTGGGATTTCACCTATTTATCATCAAAATCTATTCATAATTGACGGAATTTTCGCGTAACAAACATACAAAAAAATACAGTCGAATTCAGAACCTCATCTTTTTTAAAGTCGGTTATAAAAAAATATATCGAAATAGTATGCTATTGCGTGTGCAGATGGCGTTGTCAATAGAAGAGTGCGGTTCGGATAGCGAATCGCCGCGGGAAGCCTGCGGCCGCTACCACTCGTGCGCAGCCTGTCTAGCTCATCAACATCATCATACACATGTAAGTGCTACCCTGAGAGGACATACATTTTTTATAGTTACTAGCTATCGTTCAGGGGCCGAAATTCGACCATATTTCATTTGAATTTTAAGTTGGAACGTTTTTAAGGGTCTATTGTTAAAATTTTAACCTCTATAATTGAGGTTAAACTTCAATACGACTTTTGACATTGAGTGTCAAACGGTCAAACGCATGGTAGTGTGTGTAATGTTTTTTTTAAATAATTTAATGTGTTTTTAAAGCATTATACAAAAATAAAATCATATGGACAAAGTCTGAATTAAAGTTATTATTATTATTATTATCAAAAATCGTTCGATCCCCAGGTCGAGCAAAGTGTTATTGGGTTTTTCTATGATATTCTCATCAGCAGCTCGGAGTCTGGATTTGTGCCCGGTTAATGGCTATAGGCTCGCCCCCTATAACATGGGACCTAAACATACCGGCGAACCGTGGGTGTACATTAAGTACACCTCTGCCTAACCCTTCGGGGAATACATTCTGCACTTCTCCATATACAATGCACAATGCTTAAAAAGGAGTACAAAGTTTACTCTTAACGTATTAATATAATAATAATAATAACTAGCGTTCTATAAGCAACTCTATCATGACGGAATAAGCATTATTTTTGGTTGTGGCTATTTATAATATAATGACATGAAGTTAATTATACTTTCCTTCACCAGGGATCAGAGGAGTTAAGTCAGAGAGCTTGTTTTTGGGATTACGACACTATAAAATGTAAACCAGTCAATTCATCCGAAGATATTAGGTAAGTAATTATCAGCTTTACCACTTTTAAACAGACTTCAAGCATACGTGTCTTAAGAAACGATCAGATCTCCTTTATAATAGGACCAACTAGAACAACTGATTAAAAAAAAACTTATTTAAGTATCATCTTTAAAGAAAGGAAATCTCAAAAAAATATGTTTTTTGATCTGTGGAAATATTGTATACTATAGTTACGAGTACTATCGGCCAACGCCATATCTAGCCACTGTAAGGGCTATGTACTTGCTTGCGGCGCTCGGCTGCTATACTAGCGCTACGCTCATCAACCAATAGCGTCGCTGTATTGGGGTATTTGCTGAGCCCCTTGTTTTTGTAATTGAAAAGATTGAAAAAGAAAAGAACTGCTGACTTAATGTATACTCATAAAAAAGGCTGATGACGGCAGGGTACAGGGACGGCGGAGGCACGGGATTTTGTTTTCAAAATGGCTAGACATGGAGTTGGCTGATAGTAGGTACTTACACTCAAAACAAATTCGAATTGAGAACCTCCTTCAAAAATTTGTATGAGTGACAAAAACATTCGAATTAAAGGAGGTTCTCCTTGTTATAAATGTGTACGTGCGCAGGAGTGTGGCGGCGGCGGGGCCGTGCAGCGCCGCGTGCGCAACACTACACACATGCGCCAACTGCACCGCCGAGGAGTGCATCTGGTGTGCCTCCGCCGGACGCTGCGTCGATAAGGTACAACTGTTGCTACTCTATTGAATAACGTTACATAAGCTTGTATTCCACGAAAGATTCGGTACCTACTAATGTACAGTCAACAAAATAGGTATGCAAGCAGTTAACGATATTAGATCGCTTAGATCGATTTGGCTATTTTTTATGTTAAACCGTTCATGATAGTTTGCATAAAGTTTTTGGTGAAAACAGAACCAAAAAAATTGTACGGATAATTGGAAAATCTGAAATGGTTTTTTCCTGTGGTATTTTGTATGTTTTATTAAAAACTGAACAGGACAACTGCTGTTTGGTCGTATAATATAAATAAAGTTCTGTTGTATAGAATGCGTACGGCGCGTCGTTCCCCCTGGGCGGGTGCCGAGCGTGGTCCACGTCGGGGGGCGGCGGCGCGGCGGGGTCCTGCGGCGCCGCCAGGGGGTGCGGCGCGCACGTGTCGTGCGGCGCGTGCCGCAGCGAGCCCGCGTGCGGCTGGTGCGACGACGGCGCGGGCGGCGGCCGCGGCCTGTGCCTGCCGGGCGGCGCGCGCAGGCCCCACGCGCCCCGAGTGTGTGCGCAACACAGGTATGTGTAGTGTACTGGTGCGACGACGGCGCGGGCGGCGGCCGCGGCCTGTGCCTGCCGGGCGGCGCGCGCAGGCCCCACGCGCCCCGAGTGTGTGCGCAACACAGGTATGTGTAGTGTACTGGTGCGACGACGGCGCGGGCGGCGGCCGCGGCCTGTGCCTGCCGGGCGGCGCGCGCAGGCCCCACGCGCCCCGAGTGTGTGCGCAACACAGGTATGTGTAGTGTACTGGTGCGACGACGGCGCGGGCGGCGGCCGCGGCCTGTGCCTGCCGGGCGGCGCGCGCAGGCCCCACGCGCCCCGAGTGTGTGCGCAACACAGGTATGTGTAGTGTACTGGTGCGACGACGGCGCGGGCGGCGGCCGCGGCCTGTGCCTGCCGGGCGGCGCGCGCAGGCCCCACGCGCCCCGAGTGTGTGCGCAACACAGGTATGTGTAGTGTACTGGTGCGACGACGGCGCGGGCGGCGGCCGCGGCCTGTGCCTGCCGGGCGGCGCGCGCAGGCCCCACGCGCCCCGAGTGTGTGCGCAACACAGGTATGTGTAGTGTACTGGTGCGACGACGGCGCGGGCGGCGGCCGCGGCCTGTGCCTGCCGGGCGGCGCGCGCAGGCCCCACGCGCCCCGAGTGTGTGCGCAACACAGGTATGTGTAGTGTACTGGTGCGACGACGGCGCGGGCGGCGGCCGCGGCCTGTGCCTGCCGGGCGGCGCGCGCAGGCCCCACGCGCCCCGAGTGTGTGCGCAACACAGGTATGTGTAGTGTACTGGTGCGACGACGGCGCGGGCGGCGGCCGCGGCCTGTGCCTGCCGGGCGGCGCGCGCAGGCCCCACGCGCCCCGAGTGTGTGCGCAACACAGGTATGTGTAGTGTACTGGTGCGACGACGGCGCGGGCGGCGGCCGCGGCCTGTGCCTGCCGGGCGGCGCGCGCAGGCCCCACGCGCCCCGAGTGTGTGCGCAACACAGGTATGTGTAGTGTACTGGTGCGACGACGGCGCGGGCGGCGGCCGCGGCCTGTGCCTGCCGGGCGGCGCGCGCAGGCCCCACGCGCCCCGAGTGTGTGCGCAACACAGGTATGTGTAGTGTACTATTGCGACATTTGTATATCGCACTCACGGTTTGACGTCACAAGTTGCTATAAGTACGCTTAAAATTATTACAACTTCCTTATTTTTGAACCGATTTTAATTCTGATTTTTTTCTTCGACTCTATTTATGGTAATTTTTTTCATGAAACCTTAAAATACAATCAAACATTCCAGCAACGCCCGTAAGAATCCTTGAAGCACAAGACAGTAAAATTTTGCATTGTATCTATAATTATGTGAGTAGGTACTTAAAATAACTGGTACACACAATGTTTCCACAATTGTTTTGTGTGTCGTTTTCAAGTGTAGTGTATGTTTGCAGATGGCACTTCACGGCGTGCCCGGCGTGCCAGTGCAACGGTCACTCGGTGTGCGCGGGCGCATCGCGGTGCATACAGCCGTGCGCCGGCCGCACTGTGGGCGACCACTGCGACTCGTGCGCGCCCGGACATTGGGGCAACCCGCTCAACGGCGGCGTCTGCCAACGTCAGTACTACAGCATTAAGCACTACAATTTTTTAGCAAAAGTTTTGAATATTGTACTAAATATGAAGTTGTAAATATTGTATAGAAATCGAAAAACCAATTGTAATTGTGAATTCAAGCGAACGCTGTCACCTTAATTAACTTTGAAACAAAGTATGACAGAAACTTTTTGTAACAACCTATATACTGGAACGCAAAACTGAAATAAGAACTACTTCCAGGATAACTTTTCTAAAAGATATAATTATTTTACAGCATGCGAGTGCAACGCGCAAGCCGTTGCCTGCGCACCCGACACTGGTCGCTGTTACTGCAGCACTAAAGGGTTAGCGGGCGACCGATGCGACAAGTGCGACAACACCAATCACTACCACGCTGATGTATACAACAAGGGAGCGTGTTATTGTAAGTTAATATAGTGTTCATGTTATATCATACAGCAGTACTTATTATCATGCGACCGATGCGACAGATGCGACAACACCAACCAATACCACGCTTATGTATACAACAAAAGAGCGTGTTATTGTCATACAGCAGAACTTAGTATCAAGCGACCGATACGACAGATGCGACAACACCAACCAATACCACGCTTATGTATACAACAAAAGAGCGTGTTATTGTCATACAGCAGAACTTAGTATCATGCGACCGATACGACAAATGCGACAACACCAACCACTACCACGCTTATGTATACAACAATAGAGCGTGTTATTGTCATACAGCAGAACTTAGTATCATGCGACCGATGCGACAGATGCGACAACACCAACCAATACCACGCTTATGTATACAACAAAAGAGCGTGTTATTGTCATACAGCAGAACTTAGTATCATGCGACCGATACGACAGATGCGACAACACCAACCAATACCACGCTTATGTATACAACAAAAGAGCGTGTTATTGTCATACAGCAGAACTTAGTATCATGCGACCGATACGACAAATGCGACAACACCAACCACTACCACGCTTATTTATACAACAAGGAAGCGTGTTATTGTAAGTTAATATAGTGTTCATGTTATATAATACTGCAGTACTTAGTATCATGCGCCCGATGCGACAGATGGACCAGGCGCGTATATTTAGCTATATCAAAAAAGCAAGATAAAATGTCATGAAAATTTTTCTTGAGAAATTTGCTGTAATTTGGGCACAACAATCATTGATGTGATTGGGCTACCTATATGCCATTTTCGTTTTTTTTAACATAATGTAAGGATAAATAATCTCTTTCTCCTCCAGATGACTTAGCAGTAGATTACCAGTTCACCTTCAACCTATCAAAGAAGGAGGACCGTCACTTATCGGCGATCAACTTCCGGAACGCGCCGGTCAAGCCTGATGTTGATGCGGACTTTAGCATCACCTGTTCGGCGCATGCGCGTATGAACCTTACCGTCCGGACGAGAACCGATCCAGCCGAGAGGACGCTCTTCAGTGATGTTAATTGTACCAACTTTAGGTTTAAGTAAGTGTAAAATCACTTTGTAAAATGTTTTTCAATTGATGGTACAGATAGCACATCAAGTTATTGCGGAAATCTGATATTTTGTTACTGACCAAATTAATAGAGTTTATTTCGCCAATGGATAATAAACTCTATTCACTGGAGATTAAATTGAAAATCGATTGACGAAATTTCACAATTTTGGTTGCCTGATGTGCTCATTCTATCTAACAACTTTACCATAGACACAATTACTTTTTTTTTCAATCCATACATACAAAAATCTCATGACACAGTGTTTGTGGACGCACTCCTCCGAAATGTATATTTGGTAGGTATGAGAAGAGGTTGCAAAGTATATTTCGGTGGGGATTATCATTTTAGTACGAGAGACGAGAGACGAGACTATCATGACGACCACGACCACTCTCCCAAGGTGTGACGACAGAGAAGAAGATTATCATTATCCCTATCCAAAAAAAAAGGAAAATAAAAAACTATAACAGAGGCATTGCAACGCATGGCGCGGGATATCTAGTTTAATATAAATATCTATTAATAAAGCACTACGGTATTAACGCAGTTTGGTCGAACCATGTGCCGATATCGCTCCGCCTTTGGTTTTATTTTACAAATCTTTGGGAAAGTTGTCTGTCATTCATCATGAGTTATAGTCATAATGGTATCCAAAACTGTCAAATTTCTTGAATCAAATTCAATTTTAATGTCCAAATAATAGAGTTTATTATCCATTGCGTAACCAGTTACACTGTATGAAATAATTATGATGGTTTTGGGTAAATACAAAGAGTGTTTTAGATTGAGAAATATTTTATAATTTTAATAATGTGCGGCATTGGAGACTGCAGAGAGAACAGGAAGAGGGGTTCCATAGATAATCACAAACCTAATATCAGTGACATGACACTGACAATGACATTGACAACACATATTAATTTATTATTTTTAGTGAAGGATAAATTCAATCCCGGTTAGGATTCGAACCTGCGTCTTCTGGTTAGATACACCAGACGCTTTAACCTCTAGGCCACCGCGAGTCCCACCCGCTAGATCGAAATTTGCCTTCACATTCTGAATTTTCGTCATAAGGTGACGTTAGCGATATCTATAGAAAAACAAGTTTACTTTTTCCTTCACAAAAAATTCAAATTCTTTATTGCGAACTAAGTGTACAAAAATTTGAAGATGTTAACAAAATAATAACTATAATCTTACCATGGAAAATTAAAAAAACAAAAACAAAAAGATACATATTAATTTGTTAGTTAATGTACCCTATCGCCAATCCTATGCCCCTTTCGGATCGGACAGGGTATTACAACAGTGTATACAGGGTTATTTTTCAATAACCGGCTAAATTGACAAGGGCTGTTCAAAATCGAAAATATTTTCGATTTATGAAATTACATTTTTTTTTTTACATGACATAATTGTACGCCTGTAAATTACAGAACACCTGTTGTGTATAGTTACCACTACAATTCAGTTCAATAACCTAGATAACACTTAAGGATACATAAGTTTGGCAACGCACGCGACCACAAATCCGATATTTAAGAATTAAGATTTTTTTCGGACATTTTCAAATAAATGTTTTTACAATATATTATGTTAATTTGACAATGTTTAAAATGCAGTTTGGGTTTGATCTTAATGTCTTAATTTTATAATTTGGCCGGTCTATGAAATTGAATCCGGTATAAGCTGACTTCATGTCCTTTCTGGTTCCGCAGGTTTGCGAAATCGGAGCACGCGTTTGGCGTCGAAGACAACGTGACGTTGACGACGTTCTTCGTGTACGTGTACGACTTCCGTCCGCCGCTCTGGATACAGATCTCCTTCTCCCAGTACCCCAAGCTGAATCTGCAACAGTTCTTCATCACATTCTCGTCGTGTTTCTTACTTCTGCTGCTTGTGGCGGCTGCGCTGTGGAAGATAAAACAGGTTAGTTTACTAAAATCCTTTTAATTTTAATACGGCTGTATTCCCCGAAGGGTTAGGCACAGGTCTACAAATGTACACCCACAGTTTCCCGGGCACAAATCTAAACTCCGAACTGCCACTGAGAATTTCATTAAAAAACCTAGTATCACTTTACTCGACTTGGGAATCGAACCCAGTACCTCTAGCGTAGCAGTCGCGTTCAGGACCACTAGACTAATGAGGCCGTTATATTATATTATAGTATTAAGTACAGTGGAATCAGTTTATAATGACATCGAAAAGAATTGACAAACACGTCATAATAAGCGTTTTGTGAAAAAAAAACCTTTTCTATGTAAATATGTACTTATGTATTTTAATGGAGAAACATAGTATGTATACATACAGATTAAATAAAAATAAAAATTGCACGTAATAAGTATTTTTTAATGTAAGTAATCTGTAATTGGAACGAAGTTCCTTATCGTGCGTTGTGAAAGGGGGCTAGACGGAAAAAATTCTTACGAAAAGTTGTCACGTGCGGCGTGCGCATCTCTCTCTCTCTCTCTGTCTGTCTGTCTGTCTGTCTGTCTGTCTGTCTGTCTGTCTGTCTCTCTCTCGACGATTATTTTTGTTGAGTGTATACAGGTTTTTTGTAAATAATAAATAATACAATTAATTTATTACAATTCCTTCACTAATTAATCGAAAGGAACTTCGTTCCATCCGGGTGTCCCATGACACCTCTCAAGTTTTTTTTTCTGCTTTTGTTTTTTCATTTTATTGTAAAAACAGTCTCTAATACTATTGTGCATAGAAGACATCGCCATGGTCTAATTATCATTTTCAATATTGCTATGAACAAATCGAGATAATAATTCTGCAGCTTTTAATGCCTCTTCTGCGATAGGTAATGGTTCTGCGGGAATCATCGGGAATCAACGAACATTACCGAAGGTGTAAAGAATCATGTCGGTCATTATAACCGGACATAATTTATTAAAAATGGGTCATAATAAGCGACATGTCACTGTAAGGGAAGTCATTATACCCGACTTTTTTATAAAGAAATTTATATGAAAACCAAACTTCATAGTGTAATTACGTCATAATAATCGGTTGGTAAATATAGGCGGAGTCATAATAAACGGATTCTACTGTAATTCAATATGTTTGTTGTTAGAAATACGACATGTACAGAAGACGACAGCGGTTGTTCGTCGAAATGGAGCAGATGGCGTCGCGGCCTTTTAGCCAAGTGTGCGTCGAGCTCGAGAAGGGAGGGGCGGGTAAGTACTGCGCTACACTACTGTACAGATTAAATTTAAAATAAAAAAAAAACCTGCAACTACAAGATATGGTTACTATGTTCTTTGCAATATTATTGAAGTAATAGGATTTTTTTACCGTGGAAGAGTCATGCTTCGGCACAATTGGGCCGGCTCGACCGGAGTGATATCACGGCCTCACAGGATACCGGCGTGAAACTATGCTTACTTTGTGTTTGGCCGTGTGAGGGAGGTTACCGGAGGCCCAATACATATAATTACTTTTAAAAGGCCGTCAAGGCACTTCTGGCTTCTCTGGTGTTGCGGGTGTCCATAGGCGGCGGTGTCTACTTACTCGTTTGCCTCCTATCTCATAAAACAAAACAAATTTCATATCGATCAGACCTATGGAAGTTGAACCAGAAAAGAGCTGATAATTTTGAAACAGACTTTTTTAAATCATAGCTAAGAACACTCTCGATCCAGTCACTTTCCTAACTAAAAAAATCTGTCAAAATCGGTCCATACGTTTGGACGCTATGATGCAACGGACAGATACACAACCGCCCACTTTAAACTTATAACACCCTTCTTTTTGCGTCGGGATAAAAAATCTACACTATTTCCGGAAAACGTAGTGTGGGACGACCTCTAACGAGAGGGACGGACGACCTGGTAAAAGTTGCTGGGACTCGTTGGGTGCAGGTGACATATAACCGGTCCTTGTGGAAGTATATGGAGGAGGTCTTTGTTCAGCAGTGCACGTCTTTTGGCTGATATGACTGTAATACTTTTCTCTAAATAGTATACCTAAAGCAAAGTCGCTGTCTTCATCTGTCTGTTTCTTCGCTAACTTCTAAACCACGCCACGGATTTTGATACGGTTTTGACTATAATTTAGAGTTTTTTTGCCGGAAGGTTACATAATTAACGCTGACTCTTAAATTAGTTTGTTCAGAATCGGCTATTGAATAGATTTCGGTAATATTTGTGCGTTTGTATTGATCTCTTGGTTTTATAACTATCCGTAAAGACTTTAAATTCATGGAAGTAAGTCACATTTTTGTTTTGAATGACACAATTTCTTTATTACCGCATTGCATGCAGTCTTATTAACTTGACTTACGTTTTATAAAAGCATACCTTCATAGCTTTTAGTTGTTAATTAAAATTTTGTATCATCATTAATAATTTTTCATATAATAAATCACTATTTCTTTAATATGACGTCACATATCTTAGGAACTATCTTGGCGCATTTCATCTCGTGTATATCTCACTAAGCGCCACCGCCGCCCGCACCTGTTTCAGTCCCCTTTGTCGTCATACCTCCGCGCCCCTGTACCCCGCAGGCGAGGACTCAGATAAACGGTCATTTTATAGTAATGTTTGTTTTAACTAAAGGGTGATTGTAATTTATTTAATTTTAATTATTACTCGACGGCTTTTTTAGAATTAAAAATTACTTATACTAAAAATAATCGAAATTGATTTATGAACAATCTGCTCTCAGGGTATGCGTTACTTATGTTACACGATGTATAAATCTTACTAAAGAAATAAATGTCATATGGGTACAAACCCATCTTATAGATGTTCCCAGGGATTTTGGCAATCACACTGTGCCTGGTGAAGAAATAGTCAAACAAGAGAGTGTGTTTGTGATGTGTGTAGGTGGCGGCGTGCCGGCACCGGTGGCGCTGGAGCCGTGTCGCGGCGGGCGCGCGGCCGTGCTGTCGCTGCTGGTGCGGCTGCCCACGGGCGGCACGGGCCGCGCGCCGCCGCTGGGCGGGCTGGCCGTGGCCTCGGCGCTGGTGACGCTGGGCCACCACGCGCACCAGCCCGCGCACCCCGCACCGCTCGCCGCCAAGCGCCCGCGCCACCACTGACCGCACCGACACACACACCACCGCACAGGTAATATATACCTACACACCATGCATGTACATTATTGACTATTACAAAAAAATAAGGGTATATTCAGAATAAAAAATAGAGATTATAATTATTTTTTGCCTATTTGTATATAATATTTGATTTAAACCCGAATATATTTCATGACATTCAGTCAGGATCTAATAATAAATCTTGATAATTATGTTTTCTTTCATGTTTAAACCGGAAAAATACATATTTATGTTTTTTTTTTAACTTTTTTATTTCGTTGATCGAATATATTATCGATTCCGAACAGCCTCTGCAAATTAAGACGGTCATTGAAAAATAATCCTGTATAACCATTTCATTATTTATTTTTTTATGTTTCAGATACGGACACGATGTATATAGACAATGTATGTATTGAACTTTGTACATAGGACACAAGTAGTGCATTGCTCAAAGTGTAACATTTTATAATGAATACTCAGTTAACGTATCGTTCACATGACAATGATACTGGACGGTGACAGGTCACGTGCGTGTTTCAGCCATGTTTTTGTACCAATACAAACGATATAAGTATAGGGTCAATGATAATTAGTGTAAAATAATTATGCCCTGATTGGACTCGTAACAACAATCAACTTATTTTATTTAAAAGGTACATTAACAGACTTCAGACAAACTTACACAATACTTAAATATAATGACCACCGAATTTACGTAAATTGTTCACCAAAATGCTTAACAAAATGGATAAATGGTCACCAAATATTAGGTATAGATTAGGCGACTATTTCTACCTACTGTTACGAGCTGGGATTCGGGATAAATTAAAATCACTGATTTCACCGAAAACAGTCACTTTATTCACCACACAAACAACAGAAATCTCACGAACAATCACTATACACTAGCACTTGTTACACTGCACTGATAATCACTTGTAACTTCACTTGGATGCGTCCAAAACTGAACTGCCCTTGCCGACGCTGTCGACCATTATTTATATGAGCCACGAAGATTCTGGATTCGAAAAATCTCGATAAATCTCAATAATGCGACCCGCCCGCATTTTTGAGACAATAGATGTTTACGTCCTTTATTCAGCTTGCAAACAATAGATGTTTACGTCCTTCTTTTTGTTGCGTGTGCCGCATTCTAGCATATTCCTCTTGTTTGTTTTCTACCTGCTTCATCGACTAATCCAGAATCTCCGTGACCCATCTCCGTAGTCCTAGTTACTCGGCGTAACACTATTATACTTGGTTGATGAATTTATTTGGATTTTTTTTTTTGGATTAGGCAGTCATAATTTGGAGTTAGTTACTTTAAGCAGGATCGTAAGTTGTAACATTTTTGGCTCGAATTTCACGCTAAAATGGGAATTTATTTTGGTGTTCATTTACTATGTTTGCCAATATATAAAGTGATTTTTTGTTGATTTTGTACATTTCAAATGTAAGGGCAGTTTGAAAGATTTGTTAATATGAGCGGATTAGTAATACATAATTATTGAAATTGAAATAAAAATCTGTCTGTCTGCCTCATTAGTCTACTGGTCCCAAGCACGGCTGTTACGCTAGATGTCCTGGGCTCGACCCCCAGGTCGAGCAGTGTTTTGGGTTTTTCTATGAAATTCTCAGTGGCAGCTCGGAGTCTGGATTGGTGCCCGGTTAATGGCAATACGCTCATCCCCTATTACATGGGACCTAAACATACCGGCGAACTGTGGGTACGCCTCTGCATGATCCTTCGGGGAATACAGGCGTGATGTTTACGAAATAAAAAACAATATCGCGTCTTCGAAAAAGTTGATAGTTATAATGAATATCATCGTGTATTTAAGTACGCTTTTACACTAATTACCAGACAACCTATGTATTAATTTCGTGGAAGAAATTATAGTTACAGGTATATAAAATACCTTGAATTTTATAACTGTAAAAATATACAATGTAAATTTTGTGGCTGGAAAAACACATTTATTTCTAACTGCTGCAATCGAGATATTAATTAAACTAAATGAATCATTAGATAATAATATCTTGGTACTATTAGCTAACCATTTACTAACGTTCAGTATTATCTTAGAGTGCAGCAGAGAGTCTAAACTTCCAGTGGAATTTACTTTCAAATTAAGATTTGTATCGCTACAAAATATGGCTATCTGTCATCGACAATTTTCATTCTTTTTTTATAAGAAAATAAAGAAACAAGCATAGAGTAGGTATAAGTACCAAACCGTTACACTTCCATATGTAAAGTTGCCAAAATACTCTAATTTGTATTACATTTGAATGTTGAGCACGTTTATAGAAAGCTAGTTACAGGCAATATTGGTCTAATTATAAAAAAAATATATTGGATTTTAAACATGTCGATAGAGGACGACAAAGAACTGGAAAGATGATGTTGACTTTAACGGTTTTAGTTACAGTATTGTGTAATCGACTTTAAAAATGGAGGCGTGGTCGACTTCGTTGCCAATTGGGTATTTGGGTGTTCGAATAATTAAAATCATATTTTGAAAAAATAATTTAAGTTTGTTAATAAAGTTCAAAGATTTGTATGGCGCCTTGCTTTGTGACGTCATAAACAAGTATAGTGCGTTCTCTGTCTAGCATAAAATTAAAATGCTTGTAACTTCCCTATTTTTGAGCCGATTTTAATTTTGTTCTCGTTGATGGGTTCTATTTATGGTAAACATTTGCATAAAAGACTATAAAAAATAGTCAGTCAAATAGCCTATTTAGTCGAGTGTGAGGGGTGATTCTACCTGTTCTACTCAACAACCATATCCTATTCGTGAAAAATAAATACATCTTCAATTACACAAAAGTACTATTCGTGTGCGATAAGTTGACACCTGAGCACAGTGACGTCACAGACGCGTGGTTGTACAGCGCACAAAAAAAATATCACAACTGACCTCTGCCCATAATTTCGTCTGCGCTATTTTTTATTTTGCCTATGTTGTATACGGGCACAGCGCAGTTTTATAGTAATCTTTATACACTGCAATGTAATAATCTATTTCACTGTTTGAATTAGAAAAGGACGATATTATAATTACGTTTGACTACGTACTGATACGTTAGTAATAAAATTGCGTTGGCTACAGTACGACACGGGCGCCCGAGGGGAAGTGAAAGGGGAAGCGGGTGGAGGGGCGCATTCCACGCGAGTCTCAACTTATAGCACGAGCAGTAACTAACAGCCAGTTCCAATAACAAATCCGTCTATAGATTTGCTTACTAGAGATAGGATTTTGACATTAAGTCCATACAAGTAATGTCAAAATCCTATCTCTAGTAAGCAAATCTATCGACGGATTTGTTATTAGGACTGACTGTAAATCGATACCTTATACCTATGTAGTCTCAACCCTCGTATTCTGAGAGGAGAACCGTGCATTGGGATAGTAAATGGCTTGATATAAAAAAAAAACAGGAGGTTTTCAACTCGACTGTATTTTTTGCTCTGTTAAGTAAGAATATTCTATCATATATCGTCTGATAGAAAGTACTTCCGATATGTTCTCATATAAATTTAATTTGTGTCTAATGACATTGATTCCGAAGATTGTCTAATGACGTCGGTTTTCATATTTTTTTCTGAAAAAGTTAAATATTCATCGTTCATGTCGTTTTCTATCAACATGATTTAAATTATTTGCTTTAAAAATTTGGACTGCGTTCGTAGTGTTAGAGTTCACTGCATTTTTTAATTTATATTTCGTATAATTTTTAAGGGCTTATAATGTAACTGGTATGGTTCGCCGATTTGGTAAACCATTGAGAAATATTCAGTTCGCCTGGTATAACCTGCCTAATTCTATTTGAGCCTGGCATATTAAGAAAAAATAATATATATTAATTAATTGATTGTATAAAAGATGGGACGATGGAATGATTTGATGCTTTTAGGTGATTATAGTTTTCGCCGACATAATCTCACTGCATATATTTTTAAAGAGTGAATGAGTTGTGTTGACCGTACATTTTATAAATGAACATTAATAATTCTCCTCTTATTATTCCCAATAATTAATCGGCGAACCATACTAGTAATGAGTGTAGTCCTAGTGATGTCTTGATAATAATAGTTGACTAATCGATTCAAACAATCGATTAAGTATTATTTATATCGATATTTGTAATTAATATATTTATTTTCACAATGAAATTAGTATATTTAGCTAGCAAATAAAATGCTTGCAAGGTTATATTGATGTAATAAAAGACAATTTTTCAAATAAAAAAGTTCAGCGTAAGTTTTTTTATGATAGTTTTTATATTGCGTTGATATTCAGCGTTGATTGTAAGCGGACAACGATGTAATATATGCGTATCATCACACTGTTATAGGTTTATCGACGAATTTTAAGTAGTCGTTATTTAACTGAATATTTTTCTTTTTAAACTAGCCCAGTTCCTAATGTGCCTATCACTAGTGAGTGTTTATAAGAAGTAATCGCTACTACGTGATAAATGGGAAAAACGCAAACGCGTTGGGCTCTATTTTCACACATTTAAGGTCTAGTCTTGACTGATGAAAAGCAAAAAGTTTCAAAATCCAGTTTTTCAGTTTAATTCTCGTAACAGCTAAGCTAATCAGGCGGATTATTAGATTCATGGTATAATAATAATATGCTTACGCCAGGTATTCTCTGTCCATGACTGCTAGGTCACGTGATTGCCCAACGTTGACGTCATCGGCTGTGATTGGTAATTTATTTATTTATTTATTCAATAGATACAGTAACAAATTACAGAATGTTGTAAGGTGTATTCATTAATTGCATGGTTGATGTGTTGCCACAGTGGGTAATTAAATTATTCTAGCTAAATACATTGTCTTACATACTCGCTTCTTTATTGTAGCAATTTTAAGTAAATATTATTTTAAGGGTTTTTTTATGGGATAGGGGCAAACGAGCAGACGGATCGCCTGATGTTAAGTGATTACCGCCGCCCATAGTACCAGAAGAGTCACAAGTGCGTTGCCGACCTTTTAAAAGGGGATTGGGCCTCCGGTATCCTCAATCACTCAGCGAAACACAACATAAGCGTTGTTTGACACCGGTTTTCTGTGAGGCGGTATCACTCCGGCCGGCCCATTCGTGCCGAAGCATACATCTCCCACGGTGTAGAATAGATGAAAATCACGAAAATTTTTGGGCTAATAATGAATCTATTTTATATTAATTATGAATTAAAATTCTCCGTAATGTCACATCAGCAACTGATTGAGACATTTGTGACGTCAATGTGAAGAGAATATCTTAATTATTGTACCATGTTTAGATCTTACCGCTAAGAAAATATTTTAACCTTTGTAGTAATCAATATGTTCCCAGTATCATGTTTACAATGTTTTACATATTCGTCTATAAACCCACAACAAATAAAATAATAATATCTATACGTAAAGTCACTACTACATGTATGTAAAATTAGATGTACATAGTGCAGCTTGGTTAAGACGACGATATTAATATTTTTCTTACGACTGATGTGTAAATGATGTAAAATATAACGATTTTGTTCGTGTGAATGCATTTAGTTGGTGGATGTTGTGTCTGATTTGGTTGGAAACATGTTTCATTGTGTTAGGAAGGTACTTGAACATTATTTAATGTTTATAACCGCTTCTTTTTTTATATTTTATTATATATAATGAACCTTTTTGTCATACTTATGTATAGTCAGCCAAATGGGTAATTTCGTTTTTCACGAAATGTTTCCATAACTGATTCAAAACGCTTTGTGTATCGAGTATTCGAGTCTATACACTTTTTAAATTAAATCTTCATGTAAATTGTTCCAAAACAATGATAACATTTTAAACAAATATTTTAAAATCCAGACACAACGTTCACACACATTTTTTGTATTATAGCCTTAGGTGTAAAAGACGTATTTTATCTAAATAATAATTAATTATTAAATATGAGCTAATCTAGTACGCAACTTAATAAGTCGTTTTAAGTTATACATCAATATTTTTATGCCTTATTTAGTATTAATATAATCGCGAATTTGTAAAAAGTATCGTCATTCGAATTATAAGATAGTATAAGTGTAACTTTCCATTTTTGTTACTTTTTTATTATTTTTGTGATGGTCATTTTGCAGTGTTGGTATTCAAACTTCTTTTAAACCATAAAAATAATGTTTCAAATTAAATATAATGATGATCTCAGACAGTTTATATTTAATGGAACGCTTCATATAACTAAAATATTTGAAGTTAAAACAAATACAAACCATAAGCATTCACATTTACATAATAACCATTATCATAACAAATATTTTTTTGCATTTTCCATGCTAAGATTATAAAGTTATTTTAGTAAAGGAAAAATTCAATCGTGGGCAGGATTCGAACCTGCGTCTCCTGGTTGGATATACTGTTGGCTGAGAAGCAAGGTAACTTGCTTTTCATAGATGTATGCTATGATGATGCATTTTCCATGCTAAGATTATTAAGTTATTTTTTAGTAAAAGAAAAAACGTCACCTTATTACGTAAATTCAGAATGTGAAGGCAAAATTTCATTCAGGCGGGTGTGTATCAAACTAGGAGACGCAGGTTTGAATCCTGCCCGCGATTGAATTTTTCCTTTACTAAAATAACTTTATAAATATATATATATACATTCGAATGTTTTCACAGGCGAAAAATCTGACTTTTTACTAAGGAATTACCACATGGTATCTACACATACCTAATCTATCTCCCTCCGTGTCGCATCTTTTCTTAATATTTATTTTTAATTGAAATGATTATTTTCTTGTATCGTTTCGGAGGGTATATCTTTTAAGTCTGAATCGTATTAAAGTGGAATCTTGCTCTCTATTGTGTTATTAAATATCCTCGTAAATAATGTCACCAATGTCTTAACATCATTGTAAAACCGGTAGGTAACAAATTTTACGTAGTCCGGTAGGAATAGCAAAAAACGCTGGTTATTATAAGACTAGCTTTTGCCAACGACTTCGTCCGCGTGGAATAGTTACTTTGATCCTAGGGATCTTCTTCGCCCGCGGTTTCACCTGCGTTGCCCCGTTCCTAAGGGTTGTAGCGTGATGTTTTATAGCTTGAAACCTTTCTCATGAATCACTCCTTTTCCCAACATTTCCCTTCACTGCTCTGCTCCTATTGATCGTAGCGTGATGAAAAGTATACTATAACCTGCCCAGGAGTATGAAGAACAATTGTACCAAGTTTCGTTGAAATCCGTCGAGTGGTTTTTGTTTCTATAACGAACATACAGACAGACAGACAGACAGACAAAAATTTTACTGATTGAATTTTTGGCGTCAGTATCGATCACTAATCACCCGCTGATAGTTATTTTGGAAATATATTTCATGTACAGAATTGACCTCTCTACAGATTTATTATAAGTATAGATCAATAGTTTGAGCATGTTGAGACATAAATTAACAGAAGGAATTTATTTGGCGAATTTCAGCGGCATTGTTGGAAGAGGTCGCCTTAGAAGGACATACGCCGGTCTATCTTAGTGGTAAGGGTAAAAAGGTCAGATGCGTACTACTATAAGAAGATGTATAACTGTGGAAGAAGCAAAAGAAATGTGCAAGAATCGTTGCAAGTGAAGGTCTTTAAATTTTGCGTACCCTTGTGGGTAAAAGGCCTGTTAAAATTCACGTGTACGATTTTGATAACTAGCGTTTTTTACTGTTGAGATAAACACCTCTTTGACCTCATGCAGTGTTGCTACTTTTGTAAAATCATTCTTATGCATAACATCTGTGTTCTACGGGACACTAATATAAAGTTTTCAGTCTTTGTCTATTCTTATGTATTAATAGCAACGCGTGCACATCTTCGCCTGCGTTAATGTTCCCATTCAAATTTCCGGTGGAGTTAAAAAAAATCTTTAGGCCTTACCTATCCTGATAATTACGAACACAGCAAAAATATTAACCAAATGGGTCGCGCCAAGTCAATTGCATACATTCGGCAATTATTTTTTACTAGCTTCTGCCAGCGGCTTTGTCTGCGTGGACTTCAGAATTGGGTCCGATCTGTGTTATTCCAGACTATTATCTATATCTGTGCCAAATTTTATCGAGATCCGTGCAGCTGTTCTGGCGTGAAAGAATAACAAACATCCATACATCCAGACATCCATACTCACGAACATTCGCGTTTATAATATTAGTAATAAGGATTTATATACATTATTTCCTTATTTATTTGTTTTAGATGATTATTTCGTTTGTGAAAGCTATAATAAATAATTATATCTGTATAAAATTGAAAGAAATATAATAATTATTATTTATAGCAATGCACTTGAAAAAATTTGAAATCTTTGAAAAATTACATGGAGCTTTTTTCACATCGATAAATGTAAATCTACACAGCTTTTACTGGCAGATATTAAATCGGTTTATTCGCCTTATAATAATAATTTATATTAAAAACATGGTGTAAATAAATAGGCGTGAAAAAGAAAGTTGTATAAAATAAAAATAGCATTCTACAATTTAAAATATCCCTAGTTAATTATGTATAAATACTGGAGTTGTTGGAAACCACCCTAAATCTCAATTTTGTATGAAAATTGTGTAACTTTAACATGTTATGCATGCATTTAATTAATTTTAGTTACTAAAAATCTCATAAACTAATAATGTTTGAATGATTTAAATTATTATGGCAAAATAATTTAATGTTTGAACATTCAAATCATTCGTTAAAATGTCGACAAAATAATATATATTATGTTTTATATAGTATATTTTTTCTGTTAGTATTTTTATTTATAATATTCTTTAGTTCAAGTGAAAATACAGTGTTACGCAATAATTTTTAATATACATTTCAGTTAATAAAAACATTTAAATTATTAGAACTGTTACAGATATTATTGAATAGAAATTACAAATCAATTTACTGCACTTTTCTTGAATGTAGTGTTATTTAAAAAAAGTTATCTATATTCCTCAACTGCCTCATTGTTCTGCGTGGTGACGTTGATCCAGGGTTCGACTCCCAGGTCGAGTAAACTGTTATTAGGTTTTTCTATTAGGAAATTGTACATCTCATTAGCAAATGGCTCATGCCATTATGTAATTGCGGATGTACATAAATACACCTCTGCTAGCCCTTCGGAGATGTTGGCAAGATGATATGTTATGTAAAGTGTTCATCTGTAAAAATATTATTAATTTGAAATATTTTTGTCATAGAATATAATTCCATCAAACCCAGTTTTACTGTTTTAAGTAATAATAATTGTTGAAAAGCAATAATGATTATTGAAAATGTAATATCATGTAAGATAATCACTTAATCAGTGACATGAAATGAATTAGAATCTCTGTTATTGCAATTACTCTGTTATTTCAGCGTCTTAAGACTCAGTTTTAAATAAAATCTAAATTTACTCTTCAAAGCCGGCCTGTGTTTTCTGTTTCATAAACTTATTCCCTGGTAATAATCGATGGTCTAAAGAAAACCCAGGTTTTAAAATAGCACTATCTCTTTTTGTGATATGACATTAGAAAGTAATGGGTATAATTTTTTAGTCTGGGTTTTGCTGACAGTTGGCTTAAATTATGTTTTGTGTTATGGGTTTAGTGGATAAGACTCCGTTCCTACTGACATCCTTTTTAAGAACAGTCACTATAGTATCTACTATTGCAAAGTAGCAAGTCAAGACAAGAATAGGGTAGTTGGCGTCTAATTTACTAAAAATGACAGGCTTAGTTAAAAATATTTCGTTTTCTAAAAAAAACAAAAATTTAATCTGCTCATAACGTTTTAAGATATAAGCGTTTAAAGTCTGGTGGGGATTGAGAGAGGATGATCTGTCCCTTTCCTGCAAAACAAGTGTTACTATAGAATTTGTTTGGCGCAGTAAATTGTGACGTCACAATCCACTATCGATTATAACGTCCTTTTGAACCGATTTTATTTTGTTTTTAAGCTAAAAATCTGTCAACTAACCTTTTTTACTTTGCTTTTTTCTTAGCTTTTGCCGAAATCGACCCCTGACCCTCTTTGTTTATAGAAGCCGTTATTTGCATTCGTATGTTTTCCATAATTAATAAATATTAAGCTGAAATCTACTCTATACCTATAAAACGGATGCCATGTTATAAAATTAGTATTATACATTTTCAATACAATTTACGGTCAGCAAAAAAAATGTACAAAGAAACAGCTTAAAATATTATTATTATTATTTTCCCTATTTTACACAATACCATCTAGTCCAATCTAAAATGTTTTTTTTTATAATCTGTATGTTTTGTTGACCGTACAGACCAGACACACTAAGTCATCTCGCCTACACACAAGTATATATACTGTTTATATATATAATTGTAACTATATATGATATAGACTAGAATAAGGCTAAGCGGATAAGATGTAAATATAAATTATTATTGTAATTCAAAATAAAACTATCGCTCTTTATTTTGTTTGTTTTTTTCGCAAAGGTCTACCCTAAAATAAGTTTCAGTGGTGAAGAATTATTTATTATCTCTTTTTTAACAAATTATAGATGCAATGAAAAATGTTCTTATGACCCGGCCCCAACGTGATTTGGTGATTAGTTCAGATGGACGACTTCCCCAGACCATTTTTTTATTGTATGGAAAATCCTCATGGTTCAACTTGGCCGTGGTATTCATGACATTCACTTCAACCTCCCCTATGAAAACTAAGGTATAACCAAGCATATTATACCTACCTACCTGTGTCTTGCCAATGTCTAATCAATAATATCGACCTAGTGCAAGGAACACTACTCTCTTGAGACCTAGTGCGATAGAGAAGAACCAAGAGAATAACGAAACCTGTACAGAGAAGATCTTAAAACTTCTTAGAGATGTTCTGTCAGACGTCACATGTCACAATGTGACACTTTTGTAGGATTCGTAAACAGCCGCACGTCCTACCACTGATATACTTTTTATATATTTTTACGCGAAAGTTATGTAGTATTGTTACATTTTTGTTAATATCTATTGTGTTTTTATGTATATTTATTATGTGCTGTTGCAGTTTTAACTTGTCTCTGTCGTAAATGGTGAGTGTTTGAACTGATTTGTAAAATAAATTTAAACAAGCAGAGGTTTTGAATTGGCAAAGGACCATGATAGGACAGGACTACGGAGCCTTGCATGCGCCAGTTATTACAATATAAGAGAGGTTTACCATTTCAATCCATATTAATATTATAAATGCGAATATATTTAAGGATGTTTTTCACGTCAGAACGGCTAAACGAATCTGGATAAAATTTGGCACAGAGTTACATTAGTCAAGTGGAGGACCACTTGACTAATGAGGCAGTATAGGTTCTGGGTTCGATCCCCAAGTCGAGCAAAATTTTTATTTTTCATGAATTAAATCGGCAAACGAGCTTACGAGCCATCTGGTGGTAAGTAGTGATCGTCGCCCAGGGACACCTGCAACACCAGAAGAGTTGCTGATACGTTGCCGACCCTTAAGAGCCCCTACGGACTGCAGACTGGAGGCTCAGCATCCGAGGGGAACTGGCTCTTACGCGCAAAAGTCGAAACACACATCTAGGTGCTTTACGACAGACTCCGACGTAAGGGTGATCGCCAGCCATTCAGACCCCAAGAGGTCCTACCACCGACCAAATCAGATATTTTCACGCCTCTTACGGGATGCCTATCTGAAAGGCAGTGAGGAACAGTATTGTTACCCCCGTCCAAGAGTATTATGAGTTATTAGATTTTTCTACGAAATTCTCAGCAGCAACTCGGAGTTTGGAATTTTTTGGAATCTACATGGGACGTAAATATACCGGCAAACTGGGTGTACATTTGTACGCCTCTGCCTGACCCTTCGGGGAATACAGGCGTGATGGTATATTATCTTAGAAATTTTTTCTCACTAAGATTCATACGTTTCAATTCCTAAGTGTTTGTCTCTAGATCCAATCATGTGTCGCTGGGTATTGGTGTGGGCGCTATCGAGCCTGGTGGTGGCCATCCCCGAGGAGCATCAGTACTGCGCTGTCAGATATCGAAGACTTTGCCAGGGGAAAGGAAGACATATAGCCTGCCAGTTTCCTGATGTATTGCTATTTCTGTCACACATTATAAGGATTACCCTGAGAAAGAAACAGACCTATTCATGAAGAGAGAGATTATTCTAGTGGTCCCAATCGCGGCCGCTACGCTAGTCAGTTTCGAACAAGATTTTATTGGGCTTTTCATGAAATTCTCAGTAGCAGCTTGAAATTTGGATTTGTGCCTGGTTAATGGCAATAGGCCCCGTATTGCATGAGACCTAAACATACCGGTGAACCATGGTTGTAGTGTACATTACAGGTCTGCCTAATCCTTCGGGGAATACAGGCGTGATGTTTTATTAACCCCCGACGAAAGAGAGGTGTTTAGTTTGTAGTGTCTGTGTACTTATCTGTAGTAGAAAATAGATATTGAAGCGTGACTTTCTTTACGCTAAGGATAAGGATAGCTGTTATTTTACTATTTTTTATACTGAACAGTCCTCCGACACAACGACGCTTGTATTAAAATATTCTACATAGGTATATTAAATGTAAAGGGACAATATTTAGATAACTTGTTATTGATTTGGTTTATTAGGTAATTTAATAGTAAGGGTTTAGGTAAAGATTTTTGTTTCGGGGATTTAAATTCTTAATTAAGTATTTTTTTTACTGTTCATGTCGTCTTTCTTATAGACGTTATTAACATTTACATTATTTTAAACTAGCTTTTGCCAGCGACTTCGTCCGCGTGGAATAGTTACTTTGTTCCCTAGTTCTTCGCCCGCGGTTTCACCTGCGGTGCCCCGTTCCTAAGGGTTGTAGCGTGATGTTTTATAGCTTGAAACCTTTCTCATGAATCACTAATTTTCCCAACATTTCCCTTCACTGCTCTGCTCCTATTGATCGTAGCGTGATGAAAAGTATACTATAACCTGCCCAGGAGTATGAAGAACAGTTGTACCAAGTTTCGTTGAAATCCGTCGAGTGGTTTTTGTTTCTATAACGAACATACAGACAGACAGACAAAAATTTTACTGATTGCATTTTTGGCGTCAGTATCGATCACTAATCACCCGCTGACAGTTATTTTGGAAATATATTTCATGTACAGAATTGACCTCTCTACAGATTTATTATAAGTATAGATAATTACATTATTGCAATTATTTAGAACATAATGGGTAATGTATGTTTTACAGTCGGGTCCCGGTCCCTCCTGCGAGCATTACACTCAAATCAAATTCACAAATGATTTGAAGCACTTCATTACACATTATCTGAACAGGTAAATAACATAAGTAATAGACATATTATTACGCGGTATTTGAACTATCTCCGACGATATCTAGGCATTACTAGGCAGCATTTCGAGGTACTAAAAAAACAATTTATTTCAAACTAGCGGCCCGCCCGCGGTTTCACCCGCGTTGCCCCATTCCTAAGAGCCGTAGCGTAATGTTAAATAGCTTAAAACCTTCCTCTTGAATCACTCTATCTATTAAAAAAAACCGCTGCAAAATCCGTAGCATACATAGGGACGGACAGACAGCGACAGCGACTTTGTTTTATACTATGCAGTGATTAGTTGTTACCCTTGCCCGCGATTTCACTCGTAGGTATATCAAAGAAATTTTACACAAAAGGTAGCCTATGTCCTCCAATATCTAATTTATCTCTATGCCAAAATTCAATTGGCTCGGCGATTTCGGCGTAAAACTTGATAAACAAACAGAGCGTGTGGATTTTATGTTAATGATTACTCCCGTTTCTCTGCATATATAACTGACTTGCATGTATGCGCAGGTTTGTTTTTTTTTAATGCTAAACTTTCTAGCAAGGTGGGTTCACGTCGGTAGTGTAATGGGTGGGTTTCGAACCGGCAACCACATGATCGCCAGTCCGACGCCCTAGCCATTAGGCTACCGCATTGTAGATATAGGTACTTTAAAAATAAATACATAATTAATATTGATTACCTACGTATTATGTGGTCCAGATGGCAAACTACATTTTTCCTAAGTAGGTACTTCAATACATTTTTCAATTTTATTAGATATCTGTTCATAATCTTGTCTGGCAGACGTCGTCAGCGCATCGCTGCTGGCAACGAGAGAGTCCGCGGTGGCGTGCACCTACCGAAACCGCAAATTATGATGCTAGTTGTAAGAAAAATTCATCTTTTAAACACCTTTGCACCTTATTTCATCTGCACATCCTCATCATCATCATTATCAGCCTATAGCAGTCCACTGCTGGACGTAGGCCTCCCCCAATGTGTGGCATTTCACCCTGTCCTCGGCTTGTCCTCCATCTGCACAGTATGGTCGAAATAAAACGACTGCATGGAACCGGTTCATAGTTGTATTGCCAAACGTCGGGATTTTGTCAATGTGAATATACCGCGATAAATTCCGTAAACTGGTTGGTTTTATTTTAATATGTCGAATATTCGCGGAAGTCTCAGGAATAAAAATTCTATTGCTGGCGGTTAACTTAAAATCTTGTGCATATTTCTTCTTGATACATCACCTACAATCCGATTAATGCTACATAAGTAGGTAAATCCTTTCGGGACGCGAGAGAATTTCTTTTTCAAACGTAATACCATAATAAATCGTAATTCAAACACAAACAACAAATTCTGTTATTATTCAGATTCCGATACCATTAATCTAGGTTCCTACTCTACCATTTCGTCCAAAATACTTCACTGGAAATAATGTAACCGAATGCAATTTTTGATAACTTTACCAAGTTTGGAACGATTTTCCGGTCTTTTATTTCCATTGAAGTAGTAGTAGGCGAAATAGTAGGGGAGAGTTGGATAATACCGAGCCCCTAAGGAATTTCACCTATAATTAGGAAACTGTTTGATATTAAAAGAAACAAAGTTTTGTAATTATTAAGACATTTATTCAGGTACGCATACCATATAACAAGAACTTCCAGAATTCAAACAAAAAATAATTATCGTCAATTTACAAAAATAACTAAAGGCGCGGTATTGTCAAACTGGTCCGATAATATCGTGCCCAAAAAAAAATACAATTCTAAGTAATTTATCTTGTGGAAAATAGGGAGACCCAAATCTTTTTCTAGAGATTAAATCAGTAAGTATATAAAGACTCATCACACAATAAGTATTAACAAAAACTTATAATTTATGACAACAAAACGTAAATCTTTTTTTATAACTAGAAATTAATCAAATTTAATCAAAATCCGTATTTTCGCTTAGGATATCAAATACCACAAACAGATTCAAATAAGTTCAAACTCTTTGGTCGAGGTAAAAAGAAGTTAATGTAAATAAAACGTACTTTTCATAGTTTACAATTTCGACCGATAATACCGCGCCCCCGGCGCGGAATTATCGAACTTGGTAATTTTATTTTTTAACGTCAAAATGATGTGGTTAATATTATAGCACGTAAAAACTTACTCTGACATTAATTCTACAGTACACAAGCATTCAAAAAGTATAGTATCAAAGTATTACAATATAAATACAGTATTACTTACCTCTTAACGAAAGTATACGAAAAATTATAAGGAATGACGAAAAAAACTTCTAGAGCGCGTGCTATCTACGTCGTCGCGCGGACCGTAATGGCGGTGCGCGGGGGAGGGTGTGGGCATGTCCGGCTTCGATGAATACGCACTACAGCGCAAACTAGTGGATAGTTTTTGAATTACGCTGACGCACGGAGTTATCAACCGCGCGGTATTATCCAACTCTCCCCTACCGTAGGAACCTAGATTAACGGTATCCAAATCCGAATTACGTTTTTGTGAGCAATTCAAGCTCCGCCGAACCCTTCAGTCGCAGGAATTGTTTTGATAAATTGTCTTTGCAGGAATGGGATCGTGAGCTGGCTCTGTTAGCCCAAAGACTAGCGGACCAATGCCACTTCGTGCACGATGACTGCCGAGCGACAGGTATGCTTAGATTATCATCATCATTCCAGCCATCACCACATTAGGTATATTGGAGTCGGCATGCACCAACCAGATGCTTCGAGAGTATTGGTATTTTCCACGAAGTGAAGTCATCAGAAGGCTAAATATTTTGCTTATTTAAAATGGTCAAAATATAATTCTAATTTAGTCTGAATCCTAACTAAGTAATAAGTTTGTATATTAGGATGTTTGTTACTCAATTACGCAAAAATGGCTAAAAGGAATTGGATGATATTTGGCACACGGATAGCTAACTATGACTGAACTTTTTATCAAGGTTGGCTCCAATCCTCAATTCCACGTAGCTGAAGTCGTGAGTATTATAAATGTCAAACTAACTCGTTAGTCTAGTGGTCCCAAGCGCGACTTGCTGCGCTAGATGTCCTTCAATTCCCAGTTCGAGCAGTGTAATTAGGTATTTTCTATGAAATTCTCAGTTGCAGCTCGGAATTTTGATTTGTGCCTGGTTAATGCCAATGCAATAGACTGTTACATGGGACCTAAACATACCGGCGAACTGTGGGTGTAGCACGTACACCTCTGCCTAAACTTTCGGGGAATATTTTTAATTTTAATACCTTTTACCGTGAGAGAGCCATGCTTCAGCACGAATGGGCCGGGTCGACTGGAGTGATACCATGGCCTCACAGCAAACCGGCGTCAAACAACGCTTACGTTGTGTTTCGCCGAGTGAGTGAGGTTACCAGAGGCCCCGCTGGCCCCGCTGGCTGAAAGGCCTCGCACCTATGACTCCTCTGGTGTTGCGGGTGATCGCTTACCATCGACATCAATCCGTCTGCTCGTTTGCCCTTATCCCATAAAAAAAGAATACTTCCAGTTCGTTAATTAATTCCAGTTCGTTACCCATACGCTGGGCAGACAGTGGGTGAGGTACGGTGGCGCCGCTCCAGTGAGTCGGATGAGCTGAGCGCGCAGAGAGCGATACGCCGCGTGCTGGACGCGTGGTGGGGTGAGAGGAGACGCGTGCAACCCAAACAACTCACTGCGCCCTTCAGACTTACTGCCAAGTATGTAAAACTTGTATTGTATGTACAAATAAATAAATGTAAAACTAATTTTACGTGGGAGAGCCATGCTTCGGCACGGATGGGCCGGCTCGACCGGAGTGATACCACGGCCTCACAGAAAACCGGCGTTAAACAACGCTTACGTTGTGTTTCGCCGAGTGAGTGAGGTTACCGGAGGCCCAATCCCCTTTTAAAAGGTCGGCAACGCACTCGTGACTCCTCTGGTGTTGCGGGTGGGTGTCCAGGTGGCGGTAATCGCTTACCATCAGGCGATCCGTCTGCTCGCTTGCCCTCCTATCCCATAAAAAAAAACTTTTTATGGATTTTATCGCGTTGTATTGATATTATTTAATTCCCGACGTTTCGAAACTTTCCCAGGGGAACAGTATGGGGTCACTTCAGTCAGCTCGCAGTATGGAACCTACAGGCAGTAGGCTGCGGGGCCGTCCGCCACGGGGCTCACCACCCCCGTCTCCTGCTGGTGTGTGACTTCTCCCACACCAACATGCTGGGCCAGAGGACGCTCGTCTCCGGCAACATGGCCCCCTGTCCCATCCACACCGCCAGAAGACCAAGAACTGCCTACCCGCTGCTCTGCGCGCCGGTAATATTATTCGATATATTATTCTGGTTATAATGTGATTTTGATATCTATAAACTTTTTAAATCATAGCTGTTCTTTTTTTTATTTCGGCTTACCCTATCCAAAATTACAAACGTGATGCTACAAATCAGTTTATCGCTAAATTGATGGATGGCGGATACTGATAATATACATATTTTTCCTATTTTATGGATAGGTACAGTCAGACACATATCACATTCTGGTATTTCTGTTATCCATCATCATCATCAGCCTATATTCGTCCACTGGATGTAGGCCTCTCCTAGTGAACGCCACAGAGCCTGATCTTCGAATTTTCTCATCCAGTCAATTCAACCAAGTAATTTTTTGTTATCCAAACCTGTGAAATTACTTGAAATGTAATTATATTAAAATGATAATATTTATTTCATCATTAGTCTAGTGGTCCCAAACGCGACTGCTATGAGGTCCTGGGTTCGATCCCCAGGTCGAGCAGTGTTGTTGGGTTTTTCTATGAAATTCTCAGTAGCAGCACGGAGTCTGGATATATGCGCGCCCACTATTACATGGGACCTAAAAATATGTAACTATTGGGTGTACATTAGTACGCCTCTGTATAACCTTTTGGGGAATACAGGCGTAATGGTATGTTATGTTAGGTAATATTTATGTTAGGTAAATATATTTTTAATGTAAAAGTATCTTTTACATGTCATTTTTTTAAGTACTAGATGGTGTCGGCTTTTTTTAGCTGACGACCTCTGAGAAGAAACACCGAAACAAACTCAGAGAATCATTGTCTATTTTGAAGTCCAGACATAATAATATCAGAATATGTGAGTGATATAATCCAGGGCAGTGTCTGAAATTTGGTCTTTTGATAAAAGATCCATAGCAGCTTTGAGTAGACCAGTCCCAGGCGGCGGCACGCATGCATCAGTCATTGTGTAGCTCAACCATATCATAAAGAGCTCAACAATCCGTCACACGACGATACCAGATCTTCAATCGATTTCCAATTTAATCTCCAAATGATACAGTTTATTATCCACTGGGGAAAGACAGTTTGTAGTAACTTGTTGTGCTGTTGACTGTACAAACACCGTACCGTACACCTACTGAGGTGGTGGGATAGTTCTTATCAACGCCTTAATCTAATCAGCCTATCTAAATCACCTAATTCTGGCTAATACTATAAGCAAATAAGTACCTTGGCACAAATCACAACTTTTGATGATTCTTCAGGGACACTGGACATCGTGTGTTAAATAGTCTTTCTAACCAGCGTATTTGTATGGGCCTTTCCATCAATGCAGGTCAACTTAAGCTCGCTATATAGAGAGATCTTGCTCGCATATGTAATATTTTTTAGTAGGTCATTTGGATTAATTTAAAAAGCTGTCTACAATAACATGTAGGCAGGTAATTATTTATTTCTCTCTGCATTTATTGTCAATTAGTTCTTTTACAGATAAAATATAAAATGTAACGAACACTAGGTTGCTGCGACTGCTGTGTTTATTTGTAATTTAAATTCGCTCAAGAACAAAACTGAAAATTGTAAAATGTCATACCTACTATTGTATGTATTTAGTAGGTATACCGGTAAATAAATTAATTAAAAAACAATCTAAATTCGCCCTCTTGCTGAAGTTACTGGCAAAACCAAGTTTAGTAAATTTGAAGCATATTAAAGGAGTTCTGTTTCCTGTTCATCATATATAATATGATACTGCTGGTTACTCAAGTCGATGCAGTCATCATCATCATCAGCCTGTATTCCACGGCTGGACGTAGGCCTCTCCTAGTGAACGAATTTGCCCCTATAAACGTAATACCAAAATAAATCGTAATTCAAAAATAATTCGGATTCGGATACCGATAATTTAGGTTCCTACTCTACTATTTCGTCCAAAATATTTCACTGGGAATAAATGTAAGCGAATGTAATGCTTGATAACTCAAGTTTCGAACAGTTTTCCGGTGGTTAATTTCCAGTGAAAAAAAAGAACGAAATGTTAGAATAAGAATCTAGATTATATCTAGATACCGAATAATAAAACAATTTGACAAAATTGTGTTTGAATTACGATTTATTTAGGTATTACGTTTTTGTGGGGCAAATCACAGTCCGCCGGACCTTTAAGAGGTTTGGCATTTTTTGTGAATTAGGATAAGATTCAGAGACGAGTCTAAACTATATAATCTGAAAACTGTCTAGGCTGGTTCATTCAGTGGTAATGGTGTAGCGACATCTACCGTGCTACATACGTAGGGTGGCGTGATTTTAGACCTCGGTCTGACTGTCATAAGCGGAAGCGGTTGTGGTAGCGGTGTGTGGTCGCTACAATGCCAATGCCATCTAGTACTACGAATCTAAAACGTTGACTTGCAAAAGTGTCTTTAAGAGATCTGTTTAGAGATATAAATATAATTTATCTCCTATACCTTCTTTATAAATAAAAATCTATCTATAGGTATATAAATAAAAATGAATGTATGTCCTCTATGCATTGATAAACCATTTCATCCTATTGCGATGAAATTTTGGTGAGTTGTTACGTGCGTGCCTGGGGAGGTTTATGGCGATAAAAACAATCAAAAAAGATAAAAGAGGCATTGCAACGCATGCCACGGGACAGCTAGTCATTTATAAATGTAAATAGAGTCAGACAGCACTGGAAATAATACCCATTTTCGCTTCCTGTAAGCATAAAGATGTTAGATACGTAAACGACCTTCATAACCGTTCTATAATTGCATTCAAGTTCTTTATTGATAATATAATAAGGTATATATTGCCGTAACGGGTTATGCTCATAGTGGTAAAAACTACTAAAGTAAATATATTTTTATTTTGCAGGTCCGCCACCCAATCCCATCTGAGCCAGAAGAAATAGAAATGGAGGACAATTATGAAGATGATGAGGAAGAAGATACTGATGTAGCGACTGTTGAGGTGGGGGACGTCTCCACCCCCAGTGTTTGGCTCAAGAGGGTAGAGAACAGAGAAAGGATGGAGAACAGAGAAAGGATGGAGAACAAAGGAAGGACGGAAAACAGAGGAAGGATGGAGAACAGACAGCAGAAATCCAAGGTCAAGACGAAAGCTACTACTATTAGACAATTTCCTGATGAAACCAGAAAAGTTGACACTAAGTTGTTCAGAGGTAAGCTCTTCTTCTAAGGTCTTCTCAAAGCTGCTATGGTTCTTTCTTGAAATTCCCAGTTCAGATATTGCCCTATATTGTAAAACTTGCACTTGATAATGGTACTCGATAGTAAGCTTAAAAAAAAGTTCCAAGATGTAAGCATTTAAAGTTTTAGTAGGGATTGAAAGGGGATGCTTTGTTCCTTTCTCGCAAAACGAGTGTTAGTAGATATAGGATTTGTATGGTGCAGTGAGTTGTGACGTCACAATTCTCTTTAGTTCTCTGTCTAGCTTATAATTAAAATGCTTATAATTTTGTTTTTGGTGATGGACTCTATTCATGGTAAACATTTTCATAGGGCCATAAAAATATCAGTCAATTATAAAATTTACAGCAGCTCCATACCAGTCCAGTTCCACGACTCGGAAAGAGTCGATAATCCAGAAATTGGACCGAGAATTGGAGCAGAAGACGCGCCTCGCCCATCAGCCTCAGTACAAGGAGGCGCACAACACATTCGATAGCAATCAATTCCACGACATCGTGCGCAGTGACTGGAGAGCGCGCAAGAAATCCAATTACGGACAATGGCGGTGAGGGAATGATAATGATATACATAACTTGTTCTCGCTTAGTGCTCGGTGGTACTCCCAGATCCCAAGAGGTCCTCTTGGGATCTGGGGGCTTACTCTTGAACTCAATTCCGATACATGACGACGACGACGATACGTGACGACACGTTTGACGTAGCGGCTGAGCGATCGGCTTCTACGTTACGTGTTGTGGGTTCGATCCCCACACGGAGCAAATATTTGTATGATCTACAGGTAGTTTTTCTGGGTCTGGGCGTTTGTGTATGTGAGAATTTGTGTTTGTAAACGCACCCACGATACAGGAGAAAATCCTAGTGTGGGGCAACGTTTTATTAAAAAAAAAAAAACATTGACATTGGAATTGTGCCGTTTCGTACTCTTGAATCCGAGACTAGCGATAAATTGTTTCAATATTGCGCGGTGATTGAGTGAACTAAATAGGATTGGGGAAACGACCCAACCATTGGCCAATCAGGGATGCCGATACAAGGTTAACGGATTTGTGCTCAAGAGTACGAAATCGCCCGATAGCCAAATTGACATTGGAATCGGATCACGTTTGGATTGGTATTGTATTGTTTTCTAGTTGTTTTTAAGAGCTGACTGACAGAGCTACTGACTGGCTGGCGACCACTCTTACGTCGGAGCCTGTCGTAAAGCACCTTGGTGTCTGTTTCGACTTTTGCGCGTCAGAGCCAGTTCCCCCTCGGTTGCTGCGGCTCTGACAGTATGCAGTCTGTAGAGGCTCTTAAAGATCAGTAACGCATCAGCAACTCCTCTGGCGTTGCAGATGTCCATAGTCGACGATGACTACTTGCCACCAGGTGCCTTGTCAGACTCCGTTTGCCGACTTAACCAATAAATTGTTCATATTAATTATTATTTATTATTATGCCCACAACTAACACAAAACACTTGTAAACAGGCACGCTATACATTTACCCAACTTCTCTACTTAATTGATATGCGTAGAGCACAATGGCTCCAGTTGAAATCCACTTTTTCCTTCCAGTCAAAACCAAGAAAACCCAGAAAACTTGGAGGAAGTGATACCTCTGATGGTGCCGCGACACGACCTGCCGGAGACCAGGGAGCCGACCTTGGCAGATTTATACCGCCCTAGAATCAGGGAAGACATGACTGAACATGTTAGTACATAAACTAAGATATTGACATCCGTGGACCACACCATCCGATTTACCGAGGCCCATCGTATAGACCCTGTAACGGTAACCCCCCACCCCTGACCTCAAGCCGGCCCGCGCAGAGCCAGTAGTTTAAAAAAAAAAAAAATCCAGTTTCAACCGTCCCTAGCTGTCTCCCCGCAGTAACGCCCAAAGCCGAGACCCGAGTTCCATTAGAAGATGCCCTTAGCTGCTTATTTTTAGTTTATAAGATTATCCTGGCTTGAGGCATACGGTGTCTTTCCACCAAGTCTTGTTACGCTGTAAAGATTTCCTGAATATTGCTTATATACTTTACAAAGACCATGGACCATAGTGGCTGCAGATGTCACTTGAGGTCATAGAACTTCGCTGTTGAGTTCGTCTGGGTGGCTACCGCATTCCTAAATATTCTGTCAAACAATTGCAAATAGTTCATGCGGTGCAATTCTGCTATGCAAACATGCTATGCATGCAAACATTACAGGTGTTAATTAAGGGTTATTACAGGTACCGCGCACAGTCGTGGAAATGTACAGACCTACTGCCAGAGAAGACATCACGGAGCATGAAGTATGTACCTATTATAAGCAGATAGAATATAGAATTTTCTTTATTTCACACTAAAAACGAATTTGGAGAAATCCATTGCTGCACTAACCTTGCAAAAATGTATACTCCGAGCTACCACTACGAAAAAAAATACCGATTACACTTTGCTCGACCTGAGAATCGGACCTAGGAGCACACGACCGGCAGCCAAGCTTTTTTACATGATAAAAAAATTCAACTGTGTGAATTAAACGAGGTTGCAGGGGATTCAAACTGGGGTCGACTTCCACTTTTGCTCAAAAACACTTAAATCTTATACACGCACATTTATATTACACGAAGTGGGGAGCTAAATGGGCCCTTTTTGGTGAATCATAATATGTTTCACAGATACGTACCACTGAAATGTGGAACGTGATCCCGAGTACCCACTCGGGAGCACGTTCTCCGATAGATATAATCTGGGAATCACGAGTGAATCGGTTTCTTCTAGGCAAGCGCGCTCTATCGAAGATCGCAGTGTCGCATAACATTAGGCGAACTGGCGGTCAAGCGTAAGCCATCGTGCTTATAGGCCGCCAGTGTTAGCTGACCTTTCATTGTATGGATATCCTATACAATTCGAGGTCAGCTTTACTGGTAATCAATAAGTAGCAAGTTATGTGTCTGTGAATCAAATTATGATTCAAAATGGCCGCATTAATTAATCACTTGTAGATACATATTCTGATCATAACATAATACACCATCACGCCTGTATTCCCCGAAGGGTTAGGCAAAGATGTAGGGACCTACTAATGTACACCAATAGTTCGCCGGTATGTTTAGATCCCATATAATAGAGGGCGACCCTATTGCCATTAACCGGGCACAAATTCCAAATTCCGAGCTGTTACTGAGGATTTCATAGAAAAACCAATAACACTGCTCGACCTAGGACTCGAACGTTTCGAACCCAAGACCTCTAGCGGAGCAGTCGCGCTCAGAACCACTAAGCTAATAAAGCAGTTCATATTGTGATCACGTGTGCCCAACAGATGCAGCGCACAGTTATGGAGATGTACCGTCCCACTGTCGAAGACGGCAATGATGTGAGTGCAATAAGGCCTCTTTTATTATGGGATAGGAGGGCAAACGAGCAGACGGATCGCCTGATGGTAACCGATTACCGCCGCCCATGGACACCCGCAGCACCAGAAGAAACACGAGTGCGTTGCCGCCCTTTTAAAAGGGGATTGGGCCTCCGGTAACCTCACTCACTCGGCGAAACACAACGTAAGCGTTGTTTAACGCCGGTTTTCTATGAGGCCGTGGTATCACTCCGGTCGAGCCGGCCCATTCGTGCCGAAGCATGGCTCTCTCTCTCTCTTATACATATACCTACATAGGTACGGTCGGGTGCATAATTCCATTAGCAGTCTCGCAAAACTATTGCAAACAAATCTAGTGGCACTTATACCCTTCTTCCATAGACGCGTTAATGTTTGTATTGAAATACACACACACACAAAGCCAGCAACACAGAACCGTGCAGGCGAATGTGAACATTAAGGGCATTGCATCGCTCAAATCCAAAAAACACCATAGCTTTAGAGAAGTTATCTTTTTGTGATTTTTTTGCATTTTCCATGCTAAGATTATTAAGTTATTTTTTAGTAAAGGAAAAAATTCAATCGCGGGCAGGATTAAGCCACCGCGAGGTCAGAGCGTCTGGTATATCAAACCAGAAGACGCAGGTTCGAATCCTGCCCGCGATTGAATTTTTTCCTTTACTAAAAAATAACTTTAGAGAAGTTTTTAGTGGAATCCTTATGTGCGTTTGCCATATAAAAAATATATGTTATACCTAAGGTCATCGCAAACAAATTGTATTGTTTAAATTTTTATAAATTTGGCCCAATTTTGGATAATAATTGGCCTTTTTTAACCTAATTTGTATTTTTTCTCTTTAACGGCTTAAGTTAGTCATGAATTTTTTACCAAAAAAATTTTAATGACGTAATTAACAATTTGTATTGTTTTTATTTTCTTATATCTTTGAAGCTCACTAGCACCCCGCGTGAAGCACCCCCGCAATGCCTGTGACTAACAAATACTAGCACAAAGACTAAATCCTCAAGGTCATTGGGCAATGCAATACCCTTAAGGTGCAAGGACTTTTGACTCTTGACTGTACATACAGTTCTCTCACCGTAGGCACGGTCGTCAGTGTTGTATGGAAGTTTTTTATTTATTTATTTATAACAACCAACTTTATAATCGGCCGCGGTTTTACTCACGTCCCAAAAAGATTAACATACTATAAGTCGGATTCTAGGCAGCGTATCAAGATGAAACATGCACCATATTTTAAGTGAGACCTCTAGCAACACCTCGGTAAAAACTGCATCCAATTCCATGCAGTAGTTTTTACGTGATGCGCGTACAAACATACAGTACAGTTTTGGCTTCTGTTGCTCTAGTAAAGACCCCCATATTCGTTTTTTTTCAATATCTACATATAATGTACAGACATCAAGGCTGTGCTTGCAGAAACGTTTCGAACTGTTAGTCAATATTTGGAAGGTAGGTACCCTCAAATTAATGACGCTATGACTATTGTTTGTTTTCAGGATACCTCTTTTCGGCAGAGATGGAGGCAGACCAGGATAAGACCTCAAAGGTAAGAATTATCATCCTTCTTAGTTGGTGGCGGGCAATATAGCATTCATCTTCTTTACGAGACCGTATCCGTTCGCCTCTTCTATTGCACGCCACCGAGCCCTATCTTCAGCATCATTTTAGTTATAGGGTACCGGTAGGCTGATCCTTAAAGAATTACTTACCCCTAATGGTGATGATAACTAAGGAATTAACGGCGCCACCTTCGACATGGCCAACTCAATTTTATTGGTTGAACTATCTTTATATTGACGTTAGAAATTACGTCAAAGAGCGTTCAACCAATAGAATTGCGTGGGCCATGTCGATGGTGGCTCCATTAGTTCCTCATCATCATCCCCATTACCTAGCTGAATTTTATAGTGGGGAAAATTGGCGAACCAAACCGCGTTATCCGGGTCATGGAATGAAAATGCAGGGGGGCTAAAATTGCTGCTTTTGATGAATCAACATATGATTCACAGATAGTTTCAGTCATACGAAAAGCCAATGCGATGTCAGCGTAAATCATATTATTATGATTTATCAAAACGGGCCAATTCAGCCTCGCTAGTACTCGTAGACGCATTCACCTCGACGACTGTGGCAGACCTCGCCAAAACATAGGAATTTTTTGACATAGAAATTTAATATCATCATGCTGCTCTTATCTCAATTCCCTTCATGACTTTTTCCCATACGTCACTATCAGATGTCATTTCATTACTTACCTACCTAATTTTTTCCATGTCAGATTATCTTTACAACAATCCATTATCATAATCATCATACCAGCCAAAGGATTTCTTAACAAAGGCCTACATAGATTTCCAAAATAACAATATATTTTATTTTTTAATATTCTGTCCAGGCCCGGCGCAAACGCTCTGCTGTTCACATCAACAGGCAAACAGTCTAAAAAAGAATTCATCGTAAGTTACATAAATTATATATATTATATTAAGTGAATGTCACATTATACATAATTAAGAAATAAGCAGTATTATTACTTAGAAAAAGCCAAGACTAAATGCTCGTCTCACCGACTGCAGGCTAGATTCAAATATGTCAAACGTAGAGATATATTAGGTTGGTGTCCGAATATCGGTTCTAAAGATATACAAGATGATTTAAGATTTTTTCCTGAAAAACCAAACCAAAAAGCGCATTAATAAATTTCGTACTAACATAATTATAAGTCAAATAGTTACTAACAAAGTGGACTATACTTGCCTGAAATTATTATCACAACATAGTATAAAACAAAATCGCTGTCGCTGTCTGTCCGTCCCTATCCTATGTATGCTTAAATCTTTAAAACTACGCAACGGATTTTGAAGTCGTTTTTTTTAATAGATAGAGTGTTTCAAGAGGATGGTTTTAAGCTATTTAATATTACGCTACGGCTCTTAGGAATGGGGCAACGCGGGTGAAACCGCGGGCGGGCCGCTAGTACCTAATATATAAAGAAAGTATAGAGATACTGCCCATTCAAAGCTTCAAACAAAAACAAGGCTTGAGCCAAAAGAATCCGAAGGAACTACATATACGTATAGGTAATGTATTTGTTTTGTGTTTTCCAGGCATCGTTAAATCTGGACAAAGACGACATCGATCAGTTATTTCGCGATACGGGTTTTAACGTTCACTGGAGAAAGCATGCCACATGATCAATCAATATCCTATTCATAAAAAAATAACAATATATTCTATTTTTAATAACATTGTTTTATTTTATTTAAAGTTTAAAGAGTCCGGCGGACCGAATTTTTCATACAATCGTAATACCAAATTTAATCGTAATTCAAATAAGTACCTACAATTTAATCAAACTATGTTATTATTCGGATTCAGATACTGTTAATCTAGGTTAACCATTTCGTCAAAAATACTTCACTGATAAAAGTCCATGATAAAAGTGGACTTAGTAAAGCCTTAACCTTAAGTTAACGTTTCAAATGAAGTTTATACTTTATTTGAGACTTTATTCTTTGCCATTGACACGATAGAGGACCATGTCAGCACGCTAAATCTGTCAATTCATGATTCATTGAAAATTTTCTATGAAGTTACAGAAAACCAATACAAAATGAGCAGTACAAAACATCGTTTTCGCAAAACGTATTTTATACGCATACCCCACTACGGATAGTTGTTGAACAACTATTGTTGTTGTTAGTGATGTGTTGTTGTTGCAACGCGTGCTGTAAATTCCTGCGGTGTCTCTGCTGTGTGTGGCTTTGTATCTGGTGTCTTAAAATGTGTGGAGCTGAAGGCTGTTGTGAAGACTGTGGGGAAACTGATGATTGAACGATATGAACCTTGTCAGAGATTCCAATTATTTTTTAATGTAATTTAAGTAAATAAATTATGATGTTCTTTGTAAATAAAAATATTTTAATCTAGTTTCGTCATAAAGGGTTACCTACTGTTTTATTTCTACTAAGTATGGCTGTTCCCGGCCATGCTTACATTTGAATGCAAGTAAGTAAACGTATTTTATCGAACTAAACAACCGAACAAAAATTTTCGGTGCATACCCCACTACGAATAGTTGTTGAGCAACTATTGATGTTGTTGTTGTTGCAACGCGTGCTGTAAATTCCTGCGGTGTCTGCTGTGTGTGGCTTTGTGTCTTCAAATGTGTGGAGTTGAAGGCAAGCGCAGTGTGGGACGACCAACAAGATGAACGAACGTCGAAAGTCGCTGGGAGTCGTTGGATGCAGGCGGCATATAACTGGTCCCTGTGGAAGTCTTTGGGGGAGGCCTTTGTTCAGCAGTGGACTTCTATTGGCTGATATGATGATGATGATAGGTACCTACAAATGCCTACGATACCGGAAAACCCGTGGCGGAACTTTGTTCCAAATCGCCACGTGTACGGACATTGCTAATTTGGAAAAATCATCTTTATACTTAGACCTGCTCATTCGTCCAGCGGCCGCAAGCGTACCTAGCTATGTTGGGTTACCTCCCCAGGTTGAACAGTGTTACTTACATACTGCAGTTTCTAACATTCAGTAGCAGTTCGGTTATTGGCAGGCTTACAGACCTAATCCCTCAGAATACAAGCGTGATTGTAGTAACTAGGTATGTTATGCATGAATAGGTTTGCGTGTTTGGTCTCTTTTACAAAGATTTTTACAGCATGAAAAATATTTCGGATTCGATTCCCAGGTCGAGCAGTGTTATTGGGTTTTTCTATGAAATTCTCAGCAGTAAACATACTGTGGGTTTGCATTTCTTTTTTTATTAAAAAAAAACGTTGCCTCACACTAGGATTTTCTCCTGTATCGTAGGTGCGTTTACACACACAAATTCCCACATACACAAACGCCCAGACCCGAAA
This sequence comes from Acronicta aceris, assembly GCA_910591435.1. Classification (NCBI taxonomy): domain Eukaryota; kingdom Metazoa; phylum Arthropoda; class Insecta; order Lepidoptera; family Noctuidae; genus Acronicta; species Acronicta aceris. The sequence continues at coordinate 8,881,859 of OU342780.1, read as the reverse complement.
CAACTAACTGTAGATCATACAAATATTTACTCCGTGTGGGGATCGAACCGCTACGCCAATCGTGTTGTCAAATGTGTGCATTATTCAGTTCAGTGCAATGCACGCTCGATTACGGACGTGTTTTGTGCTGCGCGGCACGAATATTTAATTCGCGTTTTGTGCGGCCGTAGAGCCGTTGCCGTCTGTTGTGTCGCTATGGGTTCACAACAGCTCATACCCAACGAGTTGCTGGCATTCGTACAGCATGCCATTGACTATATGGATGAAGTCAGCATCATGCAGATCTGCAAGACTGCCTACAAAGAGGAGGAGATTAGCAGTGCCAAACTGCTGCTATTCCAAACCCTCGGAAAAATCGACCAGATGCCGTCCCGCCGAAGGGATGGAACGGAAAAGAGCGTCCAGGACATCATCACCCTGTTAAAGGAGGTCGACCCAGATGATGTGCCTGCTTTCGTGGCGAAGGAGTTGCATAAGCTGCCCCCCGTCACGTTCGACCACGTCGACGTAACCAGGTTGTTGAAGGATATAACGACCCTGAAAACAAGCCTGGCAGAAGTGAAGTCCAAGTTGGAGGTGTCAAACAACACCATAGGAGAACTACGTGCCGAAGTAGTGTTATTACGCAACATTGTTTCGACAAGTAGGTCACCCGACGTCTCTAACGTGAACACACGTCGCGGGGCGCAAAATGCCACCATCAGCAGTTTTGAGTCGGCGAGTTCCGCTCATGCGTCACCAACCGCTGATTCCGCTGGCGAAGCAACGTGCACCGCGGCCGATCCTGCTTTGACACAGGCAACGTCACACGTAGGTACGTCGACCCCCAAACGTGCCTACGCAGCTATTGTCGCAACCGGCAAGCCTGCTGTGTCGCAGAACCAAATAGGGGGTAAGCAGAGCCGCAGCGATTCTACGCGGAAGGTTCTGCAGGGGGTGGGTCCAGAGAAGGACACGGGCGACAAGGATGGCTTCATCAAGGTGGAGAAGAAGAAGAAGAGGAAGCCTACCTGTCTGAACAAGTGCGGGAGCGCACCGACCGGACCGAGACACCTGCTGCGTCCTGCAGTACCAGTGACGCCGCTTTACGTGTCCAGACTGCATTACTCCACGAAGGCCGAAGCGGTCGTAGAGTATATTGCAGTTAAGAGCAATGTTACTCTGAGGGTCGAGCAGTTAGACTCTAGGCACAACGTGAACTTCAAGTCCTTTGTGGTTAGAGTACCGACTGAACATCTGTCGTCCTTCATGAGGGAGGAGTATTGGCCGAAAGGTGTAGTTTTCCGGCGCTTCCGAGGCCGGATACCTAGCACCGTACAACACACACCGACTTTAAGTGTGAAAAAATAGTTATAGTTTTATTGTTATATGTATGTTATAGTATTTTATGTTTTATACTTTGTAAACTTTTATATATAGTATTATATATTTTTATATGGGCCTTGTTGCCTGAAATAAATGCAAATAAATAAATAAAATTATTACACCTCTAGTTCTCTGCCTAACCCTTTGGTGAATACAGGCATTGTAACAATATACAGCAAACATAAACAGCTGCAACTTGTTGCAGACATAGAACATAGATTGCAACACTTACTTACAATACACTGCACAATTAGATAAGTAAGGGACTTTACAAACCATAACACAAAAACACAGTTATCAAGATTTTTATTAAAAAAATTGGTCAATCATCAACCCCCTTTTCTCCGCAGCAGTGGCATTTCCAACATTGGCAGTCGCATTCAATTCCACACAAATGAAACATGTAGGCTATGCAGGTAAAACAGAATATACATCGCAAGCTACCACAGAAGTTGCAACAGCACATCAAAGTCCTCCCATCTGTCTATTAAATCAGAGATTGACTGATTCTGAAGTTGAAGACTAGTATCCTTTAAGCTCGTTGACAACATCAGGCAAGATTGATCACGACGTATATAAAATTTATTATAAACCATTACTTCTAATTTTTAATAAAATTGAAAATACTGGTTGTCTCGAAGATACTCGTGGATATCTTTTGTAATACCTACAAGTACTTACAATAATACGAAGTCACTTCGTTTCGGGACAGTGGTGATATTTGTAAATAGGTGAATTTCATTAATAATCTGACTTTCTGTTAGGTACTGATGGATTTTGATTGTCAAATTAGTAAGTCAAGAATAATTCAGGCGCAGATGGCGCAGATTACATATATAATAGTCATAGAGAATTATATATTCTTCTTACTGAATTCAATGACCTTGATGAGAGGTTTGATGGCTATGATATGATTGTAGGATTTAAGTCAGTAGGATAGGAACAGGGCGGACTTTTGGGGTGGAAAGCCGTGCAACAAGCCGGCGGCCGGGGCCTCGCTCTTGTAGCACGGCGCACTCCCGCAGCAACTCAAGTTAAAAAATATTACCTAAGTAGGTACCAACTAATTAAGTACTTATGTTTATTTGAATTTCGCGCAATTTAATGAAATAGGCATTTTTTTCCGAATAAACAGGTCTCTTATGACAGGCAAATTTCGCTACATCTATAGACAAACTCCCTAAAACAGTGCACGGCCGAAATCATTACATTGCATTAATCTACAAAATATGTAAGTATTTAACGATAACAAATAAAATACAAATTAACGATTACGTACAGTTATACGTTGAGTGAGTCATACCGTTAAAAACATCTGGCATATCATACATTACTATCAGTTACTTATCTGTGATAACACTAGCGACTAAGTATTATCTTACCTCCTAACTTGTAATACTTAAACATACAAACCAATGCGACATTACTCACCTGCTCTGCGGTTCAACGTGACGTATTCAAGTCATTTATTATAAGTTAGTGACGAACAATTGTGGTCAGTTAAAGTAACACGTTTCAAGTGAATTTGTGTGAATATTTCTTTCTACATTGGATCGAACATAAATTACAACAACACCTGAAATATCGGAGTCGTTTTGAAAAAGGAACACTATAATTCAGTGCGTCATCCCGCCAAAAACTTTTAAACGGTCCTGTTTTTTTTTAACTTGGAACCAGGGCTTTAGTCTCCAAAATGTGTTGTTCCTGCAGTTGTGGCTGTGGATCCTGTGGCAAGATCCTGAGGTGTTTGATGTGTGTGACTCTTTGTGTGTTTCTACTGAAGATGTGTGGAGTGGAAGTTGACGATGGCTGCTGCGCATGTGAAGGAGAAGAATGAGATAATTAAATGATTTTTAGTTGTTATTTAAAGTTTTATTTGCTATTTGTTATTTTAATCTTAACCCTACACTGTGATTTTCTCCTACAAAGTTAACGTGTCGTGTCTCCGCGATATACTTCTACTTTTAATATGTGTCTAGTTCACTTCTACAAAATGCTAGAAGCATGTCGTTTATTTTGGAAATTCTACATGATAACAAGCCTACACAAACCCTCCTTCCACGCAAGAATAATCAATGAAGTATTGTAAAATACTAACGCTCTCCGTGCCCTTTCTAGTCATGCCCTGAAACTCTGGCATAAGCCCAGGACCGGAATAAAAATATTTTAGGAGGTTACAAAAGGGTCAAGCGGCCGGGTCACCTGCATTGCCTAGGGACCCAACATGACTTAATTCAGCCTTGGCTCAGCCCAGCTCAGCCACTACAGTGGGTTTATGTAAACTTGACACGTTATTTTAGAAATACCCAAGCAAATCGATATTACATTACCTTGATGATAGTGTAGGTACCTACCTATCTCATGAAGGCCGATAAACATAGATAATTTGAACTTTATGCCCCTAATGTAGGTCATTATAAAGGTCTTCGTGAGATAGAATGTCTATTAACACGTATAGGTTTATTTGCTTAGGTAACTATCTAAAATTATTCATTTTTTAAATACCTTTCCAAAATAAATTTGAGTTCACTATTTTTTTTATTTGATTCTGATTGACCGCCGGAAATGTCGATCATTAATCGATATCGCTCTTTCGTGCTTCTGGTCGTCCGATAGCAGAAAGGGCTAGGGGGAATATAATCGTGGAGTTCTGTTGCTCACTCACCGAAATATATGTAGGTAATGTATTAGAAATTGATTAGGTTAGCTCATTGAATATCTGAGCGGTCACCCATAAATCATATTGGGAAATTTGCAGGTAGATACTGTAGTAAACTACATTACGAGGGAGAGCCATGCTTCGGCACGAATGGGCCGGCTCGACCGGAGTGATACCACGGCCTCACAGAAAACCGGCGTTAAACAACGCTTACGTTGTGTTTCGCCGAGTGAGTGAGGTTACCGGAGGCCCAATCCTCTTTTAAAAGGTCGGCGACGCATTTTGTGACTTCTCTGGTGTTGCGGGTGTCCATGGGCAGCGGTAATCGCTTACCATCAGGTGCTGCCGTGCCGTGTGCCGTCTGCTCGTTTGCCCTCCAATCCCATAAAAAAAAACTATGGTCACCCTTCATTACATTGACGGCGGCAAGCGTATCCTTGCAAATGGATCAATCAGTGTTAACTACTTAACCTATTGTAACTCCCCAAACATCCATCCATTTGACAGTTTAACTTCCATTATTCAGCACACACCACAAACTGAAGTCTTAAGTTTATGTCGGTAGAGCGTATTTTAATTTACAGCTGCTTTCATTGTTCGATTGGTACCGATAGAATGCTAATTAGTCACAAGGTTTTATAACGAACATGATTCATTGTTTATGTAACTAGGTAAGTAGCAGTGCCCTGTGGCGTTTCATTTTCTTTACGTTTATAATAAAAAACAAAATTGTAAATAGATGAAAAACATTTTTTCAGTCAAGTCAGCTGTTTTTCTGTCAAATGTTTCGGATAATTATCTATATTTTTTGTTTACATCTAATCTTATGCTCCGGTGAATAGGGTAAGGTAAGTAAAACAAACAAATTATAGATTACATTTTTATTACATACGCAAATAGATATATAAAATAAATAATCAAATATGAATACTAGCTGTGCTTCGCGGTGTTGCCCGCGTCGATTTAGACTTTTCTAATTCCATGAAAATTATTTTGAAAGAAGAAGGAAAAAGTATTTATTCACGCACGACACTTAGACCAAAGACCAATGTGTCAAAGATACAGTAATAAAGTATAAAATAAAAAATAACAATGTCACCTGACCACGTAATAACAGTGGCACCTTATAAAATTGATAATCGTGACTTTTATGTTCATAAACTCCATCGAAGCCTTAATGAAGTTTCCACTGTTTTACTGTGGATTATTCTGTATACAGACACTGGCAAACACAAAAACTTTGGCGCCATAAAATATAATCCCATGAAGGGAACTAATAAATATTACATTTACTCCCTAAACTTATGTAATACAACCAATGCCACCTAAAGGCGGGTTGCTGAACTAAAGAGACAAGCGTGTTAGGTTTTTTTCGTTACGGAATTTCTGGATTCGGTCCCCACGCTCAAGGCCCGCGATAGAAGCTATGCAATAGCTTAAAAGTGTGGCGCCATATCCTATGATGGGATATGGGATTAAAAAATAAATAAACAATAGCGCCACACCACGTAGAACTAGGCAAAGTTCAAGTTTGTATGATTCATAATTTATGAGGATTCATTTCAGTCATTCAGGGAGTGAATAAGTCATTTTTTAGAACAACTTCTTTTCATCAATAGATTAATAAACAATCTTATCGATCACCAAGGCGTTTATCCAATCTTAAACCTTATTGTTATACATATAAAGTTGAAAAATAGCCTCACTGTACATACATACATAAAACTTTATTTTATTAATACATACAAAGATATAATACATTTAATACATCAAACCAAGTAAGACTTAAATTGTATAAATTTCTTGTACCAGGAGTTCTCCGAGTTCTTGTATTTCTAGTTTTCGCTCAATTTTTCCATTTAATGGACTGTAAAATAAAAATTACTTAATTAACAATCAAGTTATATTCGAGTAATGTGATTGGAGTGCCTGCTTCTAGTGGTCGTAAGCGCAACTACTGGGCCCTGGGTTCGATTCCCAGGTCGAGCAGTGTTATTGTGTCAGTAGCTGCTTGGAGTTGGGATTTCTGCAGGCTTACTCTTGAAAACAATACTATACTAATCCAAACGTGATCCGATTCCAATGTCAATTTGGCCGTCGGGCGATTTCGTACTCTTGAGCACAAATCCGTTAACCTTGTATCGGCATCCTGATTGGCCAATGGTTGGGTCGTTTCCCAATCCTATTTAGTTCACTCAATCACCGCGCAATATCCAAACAATTTGGCGCTAGTCTCAGATTTAAGAGTACGAATCTTGACGAAACAGCACAATTCCAATGTCGATGTATCGGAATTGAGTTCAAGAGTAAGCCCCCTGGTCTGTTAATGGCAATAACCCCCTATACAAGGTGTAAAATACTAGCGAACTATGGGTGTACAGTAAACGCTCAAAAATCCATAAGCACGCTAGAGATTACTATGAACAGTACGAGCGAGCTCAATACAGCCAGTGCGTGTCACTTGTTAACGACAATGAATAAAAGGTTGTAAGTCAAACTAATCGTCAAGCTATTGCGTTGTGAACTTTTTGTCACCACTGTACATCTTTCGTTAGCCCTTCCATAGATACGGGTGTGATACCAGCATGGTATGTTATGCGATTAGAATTTTTGCTTGGTAAATAGCTAACTTATTCCCGTCACTTAAATCAAACTCCACAATACACACATTGATAGAAGAAAAACATAGTAAACATCAAAAACATTGTAAGACGTAAATTCAGAATGAGAAGCAAATTTCGATCGACTCGCGGTGGCTTAGGGGTCAGAGCGTCTGGTGTATCTAACCAGAAGAAGCAGGTTCGAAACCTGCCCGCAAGAATTTTTCCTTCACTAAAATCATGGAAAATGAAATGTATGGTGTTTATTGCCGGCTCTTCTTCATAAGACCTAATATTTGGAACCGTTCAAATAACTTTTGACATTTTAAAAGTATCTTTATATGATCTAATTGAAATAAAATATTTTAATTTTAATTTCGCGATGGATTTCGGGGTCCAAATTGTATAAATTATGAAAAAATAACTAAAATTACTTACACTATCCCTGAGAGTGTTTTCAGCTAGAATATACTCTTCGGACTGAGGGTTCAGAGTCATCTTATAGTTGGTGAGGGCCACCCTATCCTTTTGCTTCGCTAATGTTTCTATAACTACTGAATGAACCTGAAAAAAATTCATTGTCCTCAGAACTGTAAAAATTCAACTTCGTAGGATAAGAGGGAGTGGTTCAAATTCACCTTGTAAGATTTAATCTAAACGAAAAAAAATTGCAATTTAAATAAAAGCTAAAATATGTTCCAGATGGATCCATGTCAGTATCTTTATGACACCTTTGTAAGAGATGTGTTACCACAGATAATAATAACGTTTTTTTGGTATTGGGTTTTTCTATGAAATTCTTAGTAGCAGAAGGTTTTAAGCTATTTAACATTACGCTACGGCTCTTAGGAATGGGGCAACGCAGGTGAAACCGCGTACGGGTCGCTAGTATATTATAATTTTATTTGAAACCTGAGAACTAGGATACTTATCCTATTTTCGTATTATCCGTATTTTTTTTATTTTCCCAATATTCAATCATTTTCATATTTATTTTTGACTTTAAAGTTCTTTCTATTCTAAACAGACGTAAGTGCCAAATGACGTCATTTGTACGGTTACATTTGTCGGTAATGGAGATATGACGTCATATTTCTAACCCTTAAAAAAATTGTCTTTAAATGTCAGTTTGGCATCTATCATAATTATTCTTAATTGTTGATTGTCAGTTTCCGCAGAATAACTGACGTCATCACACGTTTTTTGTTTTTCCGCCATGAAGAAATGTAAAAAAAATATAAAAATATTTTGGAATTCAGGATAGGAAAACAAAGAAACAGTATTTTTGTTTTGGTGGGTTAATAAATTTGACTTTGGCTCGCCCCCTATTATATAGGAAAAAAAAATATCCTAATCCTAAAAATAGCGGCGAAATGTCGGTGTATATTAGTACACCTCTGCCTAACCCTTCGGGGAACAGGCGTGATGACAACGTTATCTTCTTTTTATATACCCTTCTTCTGTAATCTGTACATAATCTGTATATAATAATACTTAATTACGCTCACCTTGTACATATGCGCGAGTCGCAGCCTGTCGTCGTTGTTAGCGACTTTATTGACGCACGTCGCCAACAAACGCTTGCTCGCCTGCAACTCGCTGAGGCGAGCGAGTAGCGTCTCTATAGGGATATGCGAAGACACCGTGGTACGGCCCAGCCAGTCCTGTAAAAGGAAAATAGTGATTATATCTAGAGAGAGAGACTACGTTTTGTAAATGAGAGAACTTATACATATATTCATATAACATACAATCACGCCTGTACTCCCCGAAGGGGTAGGCAGAGGTCTACCAATAAATGTACATCGGTACGGCGAACTGTGGATGTACATACATTTATTAGTACATGTTTAGTGCTTTGGGGTAAAACAAGTGTATTCACTTGATTTAGAGAAACAAACACTAGAACGAAGTACTTACTTTCTTGGTAAATAAGGATTCCACTATATCCCACTTGCCAGATTTAGCGTGGACGTTTAGAACTACCCAATCATATTGTAGTGGACTGATCTAAAAGAAAAGTAAAATAATATTATTACCTACAAAATGATACTTCGTCTTTCTTGTTCTAATCATGGAAAATTTTTTTATCGGTCGGTCAGATTTACTCGGGAAAAGGTTAGGATGACGTTGGATGATGTTGTTACCATGATGTTATAAGGACACCAGTCGCATCAGCGTCATTGTTAGAAATGATAACTATGTGTAAATATTATATTTATTAGCTGAGCAAGACTATTTTTTTCATTTTCTTGCATCTTTATTAGTATTTTTATACAGTTTACTTTTTTAACCAAATAAACGAATAACACGAGAGTATTTAAGAGAGGTAGGTAGTAGATTGGAGCTGCCCGACTGAGGAAGTACCTCCACCTTGCAGAAAATCGTAACCAAATTATTTGGACCAAATAACATAGCTCCGTGCTATGTTGTGTTCCTAACGGTGAGCAAGGTTGCCAGAGCTCCGCGAGGAAGCGTTGTATTGGCACTGTGGGGGACCGGTGGTGTTTTGTTACCGCCACTGTCATGTATGGCAGCATGTCTCCTATGCTGCCAGCCCAAGTATTCCTCCTTAATTTACAGGGTCGGCAACGCCCTTGGTGTTGCTTGCAAGCGTCCATAGGCTACGGTAACCGCTTACCATCAGGCGGGTCGTATGCTTGTTTGCCACCATAGTGGTATAAAAAAAAACTAAAACAGTTGGGCTAGTAAGCAATTTATTTTATATTCATGATGAATTAAAAATTTCCATATTGGTAGATATCGAAACTGTCAATCAACGGCAACACTGATTGTGAAATGTGATGTCACTGCGAGCCATCCCGGAAATGGTATATCTGTTGTCCATAAACTAGGGTTCTTACCTGATGTTGTTGACATAACGTGAGCGGTGACATTGCGTTGCCAGCGCCCTCGTGCCAGTGATTCGCGCAGTTGTGAGCTAACCACTGTATCACAGATTTGTAGTTCAAGTCCGGCTTGTTCACGTGTTTCTGCCATTCTAAGAAAAAAAAAGTGACGCGACTCACACAATTATCGACTATTCATATAAGCTATCGATAACCTAGTTATAGTGCGCTCATAGTAGGACACCAGGTATGGTATTCCCGTGACAGTTAGGTTCCCGTGCAGGGGCCGTATTACAACGTGTTAACGCCATTATTTTTAGGGTGTAAGAAAGAGATGAGGCTATTTAATATGTAGAGCGGCATCTCTTTGTCACAACCTAATAATGATGGCGTTAACACGTTATAATACCGCCTCAGTATTGGAAATTGACACAAATTGTATAATTATTGTAATGAGGGCTATCGCGCGTGAATTCGTCGCTAGAGGCGCTAGTGTAGCGTAAGGTCTCCGAAATGTCAAGTCACACTGTTTGTGGGTGAGCTACGCGGGTTTATAACTGATATGAATAATTTTGTGAATATTTTGCAATACCCACCAGATACTAATTATGGCAAATTTCAGTTATGGTTCAATTAATGTTACTGTTTTGTGATATTTTTATTTTTCGGAATATAATGTCCTCCTTTTTTTCCAAATAAAACGGGACTACATATCTCTGCGGAATGTTAGATATTTTTACGGTATGGTTTTAAAGTATTACATATTATGGTTTAATGTATTACTTTGATTTCACGCGTGTAATAACGAACATTAAAACCTATACTTCGGGACCTTACTCGCCAGTGGTGACATCTGGTGAGCTTTAAAACGGTAGCCCTTATTAAGGGTCCGGCGGAGCTTGAATTGCCCACAAAAACGTAATACCGAAATAAATCGTAATCCAGACAATATTCTATCACAACTATGTTATTAGTCGGATTTGGATACCGTTAATCTAAGTTCCTACGGTACTATTTCGTCTACTACTACTTCACTGGAAATAAAAGAACGGAAAAACATTCCAATGTTGGTAAAATTATCGAAAACTGCATTAAGCGAATGCAGTTTGCATATGAATATGAATATTTCCAGTGAAGTATTTTGGACGAGTAGCAGTGATAGCCTAATGGTATAGCCACTGGGACTAGCCATAGCCTACTGGTATGTATGTTATTTTGGACGAAATGGTAGAGTAGGAACCTAGATCAATGGTATCGGAATCCGAATAATAGTACAATTTGATTAAATTGTGTTTAAATTACGATTTATTTCGGTATTACGTATAAGAGAAATTGGAGATAACAGATATAACTCGACACGTTTTAATTTATTTACCTACCTAAAAACTTGACGTAGTCAGTGATCATTTTAGATTGGTGTTGGTCTACCCCGGGTTGGTTGAAATGGTTGGCCAATAAGTTGGTCAGTTTTCTATGTAACGCGTCCACGTTGTTGCTTTTCGTTTTCACTGCATGTTGGTAATTGTACATCTAAAACAATAATAATATCAACAGCTTGATTTATGGGCACAGCGGCAGAACCAGCTCATAAGCCAAACCTATAGCATCATTTCCAAGTCTTTTGTTCATAACAACACTTCAAGCTATAGACACACTCAATAACTAAAAAAAAACCCGCTTCATCAAGTCATGCTTACCATGTTCTTGCAATATCACTGAAATAACAGAATACCAAATTTCAAATCAACCAGACCTGTGGAAGTTGCTCATGAACAAGAAAAGAGCTCATAATCTTCTAACGGCTTGCCAGATTTTCTTAAATCATAGCTCATATATCAAAATCGGCCCATTCGTTTGGGAGCTACGAGCCCACAAACAAACCGACACACACAAACTTATAACACCCCTCTTTTTGATAATTTTGTTATAGTTGTGTAGTGTATTAGTTAAGTTAAGACACAAAACAGTGGTATTATAAGTAGGTAAATATATTCAAGATACGAGTTCGATTCCCTAAGGATTATTTTTGTAATTTAAAAGTGATGTAAATAAATAAACATTAATACTAAATTGAACTTACAGCTGCTTCTGGACTCCGTCCTAACATTCTGAAAAAAAAAAATGTTCTTAACATTTTAACAATGTTTTTAAATTAAAAATTGAACTAGGGGTGGTGGGTGAGGTAGGGTAGGCAGAGGTGCCTCTTGCTGGATTGCGAATATAACCAGTTTTGTTAATGTCAAGGTGCAAATTGTAATAAATATTAATAGGTAACTAGCTGCTGTCTGCGGTTTCCCTGACTTTCCAAAAGCATGAACGTTTAAAAATTTCTTCAATTGATTTCCAATTTAATCTCCAAACAATAGAGTTTATTATCCATTTGGGATATTTGACTTCCCCTTCTCCTCCTCATCTATGTCACTGCTGTCTACAATAAGGATGATGACCGGATTAAAAAAAATAGCATTATATTCGGTTCGTCAGATAGATTATCCAAAAATACCGGACACGTATTTTTTTACTTTATCAAATTAATAATAAGAATTGACAAAAGAGCATCAAAGTTCCGGAGTGGGAGGTTGTGACCTCACTATCTCGTAAAAATTGTGCGAAACCGTGACGTCACGCGAAACTTAAATGCACTGTATCGCCGTAATTTTTTGTTTGTTAAACAAAAGGAGAAATACGTGTAAGTACATTTTTTTTTAATCTGACGGATCAAATAGATTTTTTTAGTCATCTAGCCTATTCTGGTGTGTAGTTTAATTTATTTCAGAATTGGGTCCATCCTAGATATAAAGTATCCTATAGGTATAGATCCGGTCAGCCGTTTTGGCGTGAAAAAGTAACAAACATCCAGACATCCATATTCACAAAAGTTTCACGTTTATAATATTAGTAAAGATATACTCTCTACTGTACACCAAAAAACATAAATACAGAAAGGACATAAATCATATAGATTTTCCTAACTTACGTAAGCAAATCTGTGAGTTCAGTGACCTTCCCCTCGTTATGCAAGAATGCGATGTAGTGATTCAACGCGACTGGTCTTGAAGTTAGAAGTTCATACACTAGCTTCTTATTTAACGTCTGTATTAGGAATAGGACCACCTGGAAATAAGAAGAAAACGATGATTATGATTGAGAGGCGTAGTAATATGCTTCTGCAATAGATGGCGCCAACGTCACCTTAAAATTTTATCTTTGACTACCTTTTGAACTACCTATATTTACACAAACACAGGATTTATCGTTATTTTAATTACAAATTTTTAATTCAATTTGTAGTGGAAGAAAAATTCGAGATTGCAGGCAGTGGTCTTGGTAGCTTAGTTGACTGAAGCGTCCAGTGTGCCTAACCGGACGGACGCAGGTTCAAACACTACCAGAGTCAGACTTTTTCTACCATTCAAATTTATATGTTTGGGAATGTACATGTTTTAATGTACATTCAAAAGTATTTTCAAGTAAATCGAAAAGTAATGTAAAATTACAATTATTACCATGATTTCCATTTCTTTTTTCTTATTTTGTATTCACTACAGCCTCATTAGTCTAGTGGGCCTGAGCGCGACTGCTACGCTAGAGGTCCTGGGTTGTATTCACAAGTCAAGCAAAATATTATTGGGTTTTTCTGTGAAATTCTCAGTAGCAGCTCATTTTGTATTTGTTTGTTTGGGGAACTGTGGGTGTGTAATTAGTACATGTCTGCCTAAGCCGTCGGGAATACAGGCGTGATGGTATGTTACTCACAGTTAACACAGCATTCCCATCTCCAATAGCCAGGGCTCCATCCAAAAGTTCAGTCTTACTTCTCAGGCTGCGATGCACATGCAGAGAACAGCTCCTACCAAGAGTCAGCCTCTTGAGGGTCATGGCGACAGTTTCCTCTGGTTCCTGCTTGCTTTCCTTTGAAGGATCCTTGCCTGATTGGGCCAAGAGGACTGAAATATGTAAACATAATTTTCTTTTTGAAAATCTCTTGGATAATTGCATATAACTGCTGTTTTCATTAACAATTTGCAATAAACAGTGGATTATTTGTATTCTTGCATACCTGCATAATATGTTGGTTATGATATGATATATTATGTAAACAAATTGTATGACCTACTTAGTCCATGATATTATTATTGTAGGGGACTGTATTTGGGTGTCCTTGAATACTCTTAGACTGGTTCAAAAATACTGAAATATATTTCTATATAAGTGCAGAACAAAGGATTGTAAAACTTAAGGCGGCGCGCGTACAATATTAAGTGATCGCGTGTGTCGCTCGCTGGTGTAGTTCCAGCTATGTGTCATCGGGCGGCGGCGCGGGCGCCTCGTCCCCCGCGTCCCGCAGATCTGCCCCCGTCACCCATGTGCGAGAATGTTCCGAACAATTATATTAAAACATAATACATTACATTTTCTGTTTGTACGGAGACATACTTAGATCTAAGACTTTAGAAGACACAAGACTGCTGAGAGGCACAGCAGCTGACTTGACGGTGGTGATGCTGATATTACTGAAGATACTCTCCTCATTCTGTCCTGAATATGACTTCTGACCGATGGCCAGAATCTCCTGTGTTGACAGCTGAAATAAAATATGCAATTTAATTAAATATGCGCACATAATAGATTTTTCATTGTCTGTAATTTGTTACTTACTTTATGAAAATACTGGTTTATTAATATGAGTCTAATAACCTTCATCTACCCTTCAGGAATAATTAGTAGTTGACTCCGTCTTTACTTAAGAATTCATTAGGGTCGCCATATAAGGTTTGGATCAGGAGAGAAATAGATAAGTCTTAATGGTTACACATATGATTTAATACTCTCCAAATACTAATTAATACAATGATTATATACTTGTATATTAGTTTGTGTGTATGGATGTGTGGATGTATGGATGTTTGTTATTCTTTCACGCTTTTACTCTGTCTCTCTGCCAGAACAGCTGAACAGATCTGAATGAAATTTGGCACAGAGATAGAGTATAGTCTGGAATAACACATAGGCTACCTTTTATCCAGGTCAGACTCAATTCTGAAGTCCACACAGACAAAGTCGCAGGCAGAAGCTAGTGATTTAATATTACTACTAAAAATGGCACCACACCTTTAATTTATATTAATATTATATTAATTTAATATTCATTAACAACTGCATTGTCTGGTGCGCTGCTTTTTTATAGAGGACATTGGGAACATTTTCTTACAAAAACATAGATTCCAATTTGATTTGTTTTTTCTTTTTGCCAGACTGACAATAATATAAGAGACAAAGCAACTTAGACAGAACAATTTACATACAATGTAAGTAGGTAATAGATTCCAGTAATGGCCATTATGTCCTGTCTATTGCTAGTAATATTAAATTACTTTGAAAACAAAACTGCTGCAGGGAATGTCTCTTAGACAGCATAAGTACCTCGTTCCAAGCATGCTAAATTAGTGTGAACAGCAGAATATAGGGTAAACAGCCTTGTACTTTAAAAAAAAATACGTACAACATCATCATCAAAACTCAAAGCTTTTGCTTTTGTTTCACTTGTATTCCAGTAGTCATCGTCTTCCATTATATTTTTTTAATTCTAAGAAAAGTATTTCTTCTAAATATAAAACCTGAATAATTGGTCAGAGAGTCGCCTGTTTTATTTTACTTTTGTGACTCCATCGTGTTAACGTTTAATTTAGATTGATCTGATTGCAAAATTTGTATTCGTATTGTTTTCAATTATCAATGTTTTGATGTTTTCTTTTCTGTAATTCTGTCACTGTCAATGTCAAACACAAATGCAGTGAGCACTCAGTCAAAGGAAAGGTGAGTAAGCTGTCAAAGTGCAAACTGTCATTTAGCAAGTGTGATGATTTTCGCAATTTTTTCGTGTGGAAACTTGATCTGAATCGTTTAAAATCTTTTAGTCACTTTAATAAGTTAAATAGTGTTAAAGGTAAATATTATGTAACAGTTTATAAATCAGCCTTCTTCTTTTGTATCAGCGATAAAAAATAATAGCAGTGCTAACAAGAGGCCAGCCAGTGCCCCAGCTCCCTTCTCTCACTAAGCCAATAGCGCCAAGTCCAAGGCAACAATATCTTTATAGGGCGCCCTTCTCATAATTATAATAGAAAACTGATACTGATACTGTTACATACTCAATGTACGTATTTATTTTGAGATGCTTTATTTGCATCAGGCTTTTGTTTTTTGTGTGTTCCCCTTGGTCCATTGCCATTTCCATGTTATGTTAATATGTGACACAGATAATGTATTAGACGGTAGTGACTCCCCGCTCGGATTGATAAGTTGGGTACACTGTACCTTACGTAGGTACAGTGCAACTAACTTATCTGAGTCGAGTCCCACGTCGTTTTTGATTACACAACTAGCACTTCTTTGAAGTGTGAATTCATTATAGTTATCAACAGACGGAGGTAAATAATTATGTTCTTTAAAAGAGTATAATAAAGAGTAGGTGAAGGTTTCAACAATTTTGTTCAAACATCTTTCTTTATTCCTTCAGTACCTACCTATAACTATAAATATCTAATTGAAAACTCTTTGTTACTTACGTATATATTTGCATATTTTGTAAAATGTACAAAATTACGAACATTTAGTGGTGATAAGTGATAACTATGTGGCTGTGTCAAATGTAATATTAATTATGAAAGTTAAATTTACAAATAGCTGTCTCATTAGCCTAGTGGTCCCAAGCTCGACTGTTACGGTATTACGGACTCTTAGGTTCGCTTCCCAGGTCGAGCAAAGTGTTGTTGGGTTTTTGTATAGGTACCGATTAGCAGCTCGGAGTATGCTATTGGTATACCACTTTTTTATGTATAATAATAATTATAAAGATTAGGTAGAATTAGATAGCTCATTAATAGATAATTCGGTCATTTATACCAGTCTTATCAGTGAACTTTATTAAATAACTAGCTTCTGCCCACGACTACATCTGCCTATAATTCAGAATTCGGTCCGACCTGGATAAAAAGTAACCTATGTGCTATTCCAGACTACAATCTATCTCTATGCTCTTAAACCAAATCCGTTCAGCCGTTCTGTGAGTAGAGCGTGATTGATTAACAAACATTCGTCCAAAGTTTCGCATTTATAAGTAAGTACTTAGTAGTAAGATTAATATAAAAAAAACACCCTGTAAAATATAAGGACTCCAGTTCCTAACGAGGCAGTTAAGTACACACTAAAATCTTTATCCGATTTCCCCCTCTAGAACTCAAAAGAGTACTACCAATAGTGGTCCACCGACCGCAGCTCATTCGTAGTGCAATCGCGATAAACACATGTACAGCCTCGAACTAGTGTGTCAATAGTTTTGTAATAGTGTTAACATGTTAAAATTCTTTGAAAATCCATTGTTGCGACAATATCTAGTGGTGATTGTTGGTAGGTAAATAAAAGATAATAAATAGTTTTAATTTCGAACTTTGTTTTGTGAATAAAAAGCGTGGTAATGTCGATTTGAATTTGGAATGTGTCATTATTTTTCTTTTTTTGTTATTGAATAGTGAATTAGAGTGTTGACTATTGTTATTGTTGTGAAAAGAGGATTTATTAGGTTTTTTTTTTCTTTCGTGTTGTAATGAAATGAGTGTGGTATAAACTACTTTTTTTTATACATAGGAACTACTTTTATCATTTAAATAAACAAAGTGAAAGTAACGTGTATCAAACGTTCGATTTATGTAATCGATAAATGATTATTTGCGTAAATCATCATTACAGCTTTGCTGTAGCGATTTGGTATGGTTATCTCATTGTCAACTTACTTACTATGTTATGTATTAAGTACAATATATAATTATAAGTAGGTATCCATGCTAATATTAAAAATGGGAAAGTAACTTTGTCGGTCTGTTTGTTTCTTAAACCGCTGCATCAATTTGGATGAATTTTGGTATAGACATAAATTAGATCTTAAAGTCATGAGAGGTCTCAAAAAGTCCTTTGGGATGTGACTGAAACCGCGGGGAACAGGCAGTTCAATATATTTTATAAATAATCGCATAAACAAATAAATAACATTTTGTTTACTAAAAAATCTTATAATCTATACCTAGGTATTCCCCGAAGGGTTAGGCAGAGGCGTAGCTAATGTACACCCACAGTTCGCCAGAATTTTTAGGTCTCATGTAATAGGGGGCTTATAATAGCCTATTGCCATTAACCGGGCACAAATCCAGACTCCGAGCTGAGAATATAAGCTACTGAGAATTTCATAGAAAAACCCAATAACACTTTGCTCAACCTGGGGATCGAATCCAGGACCCTTAGCGTAGCAGTCGCGCTTGGGACCATTAGACTAATGAGGCAGTCATAATCTAATTAATTATTATTTAATCCTATTGTTTTTTTTTTAAAGCTATCAATGTGGGTCGCACATTATGTACTAGTCCTTGTTAATCCCTCATGCTAAGCTAAATGCTTGTGTTACGAGTGAGTTCACGTCGGTAGTGCAATGGGTGGGTTTCGAACCGGCAACCACAAATGATCGCAAGGCCGACGCCCGCGCCTAGCCATTAGGCTACAGCCGCTTCTCATAGACGTAGATATTGTTTTGGACAAAGATGATTTAATAGTCAACGGAATAAGGTATCTGTAGTCATATTATCTAAACAAAAAGTGTACTTACCTACCTAACACCTTAATTAATACAAAGAAAAATGAAACAGTCATATTCTAAGAAATATTTAATTTATTTTGGTAAGTACTGTAGCCGTAGGTAATGATTACCTAATTAGCTTCCTTGTAACTACATCTGTAAGTACTTAATTAGATTATTAACATGTTTACGATGTAAATAAAAACTGGATCTCACGCACACACACTTGTCGCACGGTCTGGCGGACCGAATTTCTCTTACAAACGTAGGCAGTACCGAAATAAATCGTAATTCAAAGACAATTTAATCAAATTCTGTTATTATCGGATTCCGATACCGTTAATCTAGGTTCCTACTCTACCATTTCATCGAAAATACTTCACTGGAAATCAATGTAAGCGAATGCAATTATTGTTAACTTTCCCAAGTTTGGTATGATTTTCTTGGTCTTTTATATCCAGTAAAGTAGTAGCAGACGAAATAGTACCGTAGGAACCTAGACTAAGAGTACCCGAATCCGAATAATAACATTATTTTGATAGAATATTGTCTGGATTACAATTTATTTCGGTACTAGCAACCCGTCCGCGGTTTCACCCGCGTTGCCCCATTCCTAAGAGTCGTAGCATAATGTTAAATAGCTTAAAACGTTTCTCTTGAATCACTCTATCTATTAAAAAAACCGCTTCAAAATCCGTTGCGTAGTTTTAAAGATTTAAGCATACATAGGGACGGACAGACAGCGACAACGACTTTGTTTTATACTATGCAGTGATTATGTTTTACTTAAACGAGTCACAACTAGGCTGTATCTATACCTACATAATAATAAAATTATAACAGGCCGATGTCTGTACAATAAGAATACTGAAGACAACCTAATATCATTGGGGCGCAAAATTTTTTTTTTTTAATTTTTGTCTGTCCGTCTCTCTGTCTGTATGTTTGGCGTATCACGCAAAAACGACGGCATGAAATTGGATGCTGTTTTCACAGTCGTATTGTTGGATATGTAACTTAAACTTGGTGCATATTTCACCTTGATATGATTTGGACTTGGACTTTCGGTGGCTTAGTGGTTAGTCATAGCGTCTGGTGTATATAATCAGACGACGCAGGTTCGAATCCTGCCCGCAGTCGAATATTTCCTTCAGTAGTATAACTTTATAATCTTAGCATGGAAAATGCAAAAAAGCAATAGTTATGATTCGATACGTGTTCAAACTCACAGACAGACAGATAGAAATAATCATTACTTATTCTCCGTCTCTATAATTATGATTTTAATAAATATTTATGTAATGTACAGACATCGACACGCGGAAATCATACTCTGATGTATTGATGATAATGATGCCGATGTAAAAACCCAAAGGGGATTTTCGGAGAACGAATAAGTACTTACCTAGATAATGTCCAAAAAAACTCGATTGAACGTAACCAAAGATGACTTCAAGACATATAGGTAAATGGTGGATGCGTGATTTCAACATTAAATTCAATGCAGTCAGTGCTAGTGGTCTCAATGTTACAATGCTACTGGTGTTGCTGACATTTATAGGCTGTGGGTCCCGTTTCATATTTATTACTATACTGCTATACTCATTTGGGTTCCAGGTTACCATCAGCCGGCCTGTACTTATACTAGTTTGTCATCTTATTGCCATAAAAAATAACCACAGCCTTGTTCAGTCCATAGAAACACTTTAAAATGGGAATAAAGAAACTAACTATACAAATTAAATTGATGAGATAACAAAATTTTATTTTTTTAATCTTACTAGCAATGTGGGTCGCACATTACTAGTATTCTTATTAACCCCTCGTGCTAAGCTAAATAAGAATAAATTTTATTTCAAAATAGGTATGTGCTACAATGAGATTTTTTCAGCGGCCGCAGCACTAAGCTAGGCTTGTATCGCTGAAGCCAGAAATAGCTTTATTATGCAGGTTCACACTTTGATTTCGGCTCATCAGTACAATAGAAAATAATAATTATGTTATGATAAATTTAGTCTAAACAAAGGTATAAAATGTTGTCTATCTAAAACTAGCATTTTTAGTGGCAGTATAAGAAAATACAGAGATAAGTAACTAGGCTGATGTGTATGTATGTTTGAGTGTGTGTGCAGTGTATGTGTGTCTGATTAAAGTGTAATAGTGTAAAATGTTTGTGCGATTCAACATGACTATTGGGGAGAATTGTAGGGAAAATGGCGGGGGGATCAGCTAACAGACTGATTTAAATGATTGTGTTACGAGTGGGAATCGTCGGTAGTACAATGGGTGGGTTTTGAACCGGCAACCACATGATCGCAAGTCCAACGCCCTAGCCATTAGGCTACCGCCGTTTTTTATTTTTGTAAGGGAAGTTGTGCCGAAGCATGGCTCTCCACGTTAGAGAGAATGGGCCGGCTCGACCGGAGTAATACCACGGCCTCACAGAAAACCGGCGTCAAACAACGCTTACGTTTTGTTTTGCCGAGTGAGTGAGGTTACCGGAGGCCCAACCCGGCCTCCGGTAACCTCACTCACTCGGCTCGGACTTTAACTTTTAAAGGCGGGCAACGCACTTGTGACTCTTCTAGTGTTGCGGGTGTCCATGGGCGGCGGTAATCGCTTGCCATCAGGCGATCCGTCTGCTCGTTTGTCCGCTATCCCATAAAAAACGATATAATTACATACATAATCAACCCATTATACTGTCTCACTGTTAGGCTATAGTCCACCACACTGGCCTAGTGCGGGTTGGCAGACTTCACACGCCATCGAGAAGGTCTCTCAGGCATGCAGGTTTCCTCACCGTTTAAGTGCATGATAATTACTATTTCTTATTTTAATTTTTTTTTAGACTAGTGGTTTAGCCCGTGGTTTCATGTTATGTTGTAACGTAGAATCGTGTCCACCTTGTCGGATTTCAATGTCTCTCGGATTGCAAATGATCGGAAGTAGTCAATTTGTCGCAATCATGTTCATGTCTTGTATGTACTTAATGTAGGAAAGTACTTGTTATGTAGGTGAGTACAGAATATCGAATATAGTAGCTACGTCAACTCTAATAGCGTTGTGATTATGTCGAAGACTTGTTACCTATTTATCTATTACATTGCATAACAATGGCTTTAACATAGTGGTTCAGAGTGTAAACCCCGACTAAACTAGGTCAATAACCCGATCTTTATGGTACATAATAAACTTTTGCATGTTACAAGATAAGACGAGTAATGATAAAAAATACTACAGTAGGTATGTATATTTTTATTTGGTATTTTTTTTTATTTTCCCGATATTCAATCATTTTCATATTTATTTTCGACTTTGAAGTTTTTTCTATAACAGGCGTAAGTGCCAAAGACGTCATCTAAATGGTTAAACAGTGACATGACGTAATTTTTAGAGGTATTGTGGAATTGAATCGACTGGGGAAGTACCTCCATCTTGTCTCGGCCCGCGCCGAGCCAGTAACTTTAAATTCGCACCCCAATCATTTAATCCAGATCCAGCCATCCGTAGCTGTCCCCCGCAGCAACGCCGTAAACCAAGGTCCGAGACCCGTCCCCCTTTTGGCTGGAGGCATTCGGTGCCTCGCCATCAAGTTCGGTTACGCCATGCTTACATAAAAAAAAATCTGTTACTAATATTTGTGAATAGTCACAATGACAAAGGACTATTATTACTTAATAATATATAAATGTCTCTGATTGTCAGGTTATTCTCTGCACCGTGTCAAACGGATGTTATATCAAGGACATTTCACGTACCTATTAGGCATCAGTCATATAGGGAACTGGTTGTAGATCGTCTTTAGTGTTGTATTTTATTCAAAAACTAGCGACCCGTCGCCTGTATACTAATGACATATTAAGCTTCTAAACACAACAAAAACAGACGGTAATTTATCTACATTTTTTGACTACCTATATACTAATATTATATAGAGGTAGAGTTTGTGAGTTTATGAGGTTGTAGGGGGATCTGGATCTACTGAACCGATTTTGAAAATTCTTTTTGGGTTGGATAGTCCATTTATCGAGGAAGGTTATAGACTATGTAATATCATGCTACGGCTCTTAGGAACGGAGCAGCGCGGGTGACACCGCGAACAGGTCGCTAGTAATGAATAAACTCAAAAACTACTGGACGGATTTTAAAAATTCTTTCACTTAGAATGCTACGTTATCACTGAGTAACTTAAGATACAGGTATTGTTAATCGAGTTAAACATAACGTCACTTTAGTTCGCGAGTGGAACCGCGGGAAACAGCTAATAGGTACTGACTTGAACTTTGCAATTTGCAATACTTTTTGCGTAAAATAAGCAGATATTTACTTGTATCCTTAAACTTAACTGCCTCACTAGTCTAGTGGTTCTGCGCGATTGCTACGCTAGAGGTTCTACTCGGTTCAATTCCCATGTTGAGCAAAATATTATTGAGTTTTTCTGTGAAATTCTTAGATTTCAGCAAGCTCGCCCCCTATACCATATGGTACTTAAGCTCAACGGCGAACTGTCGTTGTACATTAGTAAGTACAACACTACAGGATAACGCAGTGTGGGACGACCTCCAACGAGATGGACGGACGACCTGATGGTGAAGGTTACTGGGAGTCGTTGGATGCAGGCGGCATATAACCGGTCCCTGTGGAAGTCTTTGTGGGAGGCCTTTGTTCAGCAGAGGACTTCTATTTGCTGATAAGATGATATGACAACACTGTGTTACGCCAAGTGGCTATTAGTACGGAGATGGGTCACGAAGATTCTAGATAAGTCGTAGAAGCACGTAGAACATTCGAAGAAAAGCCGGGTTAAGGTGAATGACCGTAAACAATAGACGATCACTTTATCGTCTATTGTTTATAAGTAGGTACTTCGGTACTTAGGTACCTACTCGTATTTTGTGGATCTATCGAGAATGTTCGATTCTAGAATCTTCGTGACTCATATAAATACTGGTCGTGAGGGTCGGTCAGGGCAGTTTAGTTCTGAACACGGTGAAGTGAATATCGAAGCGAAGTGAGTAAGTGATTACAAGTTCGACATTATAGTGCGATAAGTGATACTGTAGTGACTCTCTCAGTAATTTCTGTTGTGTGTTTGTTATGTAAATTAAAATATTTGTTGTTTCGGTGAAATTGGTGTTAATTAAATTTATCCCGAACCCCAGCTCGTAACATTTGGTGTCAGAAGTTGTGGGATAAATTATGCCGGTTTTACCGAAGGAAGACATGGAAGGTATCCGTACTAGAAGTCAGCGGCAGCAAGAGATGGATCAAAGACGATTTGGAGATACTCCGGCACTACCTGTGGATCAGCAACCAACTATAGACCCAATTCCGGGTCCATCTGGAACTTCTCCAGCACCAACGGTTGACCTAGCGACCTTGATGGCAATGATGCAGGAGCAGGCCCGCCGTCAGGAAGAGCAGCGGCAGCATGACAAGGAAGAACAGGTTCGCCGGGAAGAGGAGCAAGCTCGCCGTCAGGAAGAGCAGGCTCGCCGTCAGGAAGAGCAGGCTCGCCGTCAGGAAGATCAGGCACACCAACTGCGGGAACAGCTGCAACGCGACAAAGAGGAGCAGGCACGTCTATTGCGGGAACAGCTGCAACGCGACAGAGAGGAGCAGACCAGACGTCAAGAGGAACAGATGGTCCTCATAAAAGACCTTCATGGGACTCTTGGCAAACAGCTCGGTGTTATGAAGGAGCAGGTGGAACAGCACGAGATCCGGATTTCTAAAACTGAGGAACAGATTGCTGACGTGACAAAGGCGTTAGGTGATCTAAAGGCACGAAACGTACTTGCGACTTCCGTGAATGCTGCACCCATAACGACCTCCCTACGTGGATTTAAAGTGCCGCCATTTGACGGAACCTCCTCATGGTCGGCATACAAAATGCAGTTTAAAGCCTTTATTGAGTCAAACGGATGGGACAAAGATCAGGCTAAGACGGCACTTACTTTATGCCTCCGCGACCAGGCTTTAACAGTACTGCAGGCACTCGGCGAGGGCATGACATATGATCAGCTCATCGAGGCGCTGGACTCGAGATACGGAGACGCCCATCTGGAATACGTGTTTCGTGCTCAGCTAAAGGACCGGGTACAGCGTAGTGCCGAGACCCTACAGCAGTGGGCCGTGGAAGTTGAAAAGCTGGTTCGAAAAGCATACCAGTCTACACCTGCGCTCATCGACGGTAATCTTGTCCAAGCGTTCGTCGATGGAGTTCGTGACCTTGAAGTCAGAGCTGCTGTGAGGCTTGGACACCACAAGACATTGAAAGACGCCTTAGCCCATGCCTTAGAAGTAGAGGCAGTTAGACAGGACCATCGGACTGATCGTATCTGGGAAGTCGTGTTACCGACATGTCATTACTGTGGGGAGAAGGGGCATATGCAGGCGGGATGCCCGAGGCGCAGTGACGGTCGAAGGGTTGGTGCAGCATCACCTAGATGCTACATTTGTGGAGAAAAGGGCCATTTCCAGTCGGAATGCCCTAAGCGCAGAGAGGGGCGAAGGGATGGTGTCGCATGGCCTAGATGCTACATCTGCGGAGAAAAGGGCCACTTCCAGGTGGGTTGTGCAAGGCGCAGTGAAGTTCGAAGGGAAGGTGTAATATCGCCTAGATGCTACACCTGTGGTAAACGGGGTCACCTTCAAGCTAGTTGCTGGAGAGGTCAAATATTGAAAAAGGACCGAGTACATGAAGAAAGGAACAGGATGGCAGCTCCAAGATGTTACACCTGTGAAGAAAAAGGTCACCTTCGGATGAGTTGCCCTAAGCGAAGAAGTACCATTGGAAGTTTTTCGAGCAGACCGAGCTCCGAAAACTGGAGGAAGAATAGAGATGGCGATTATTTTGGCGTCCGACAAGAGGCTACAGTACCGGTGCCTGTGAGGATATTGAGAGCAAATTTGAGTGATGTACGAGAAGAATGCTCAGAGCATGTCAGACAACCAGGCTGCCAAAAGTCCGAGAGAATGAAGTCCCGTTTTGACCGCAAGATGAACAACAAAGGCCGATTCGATGAGGGCTCACTAGTATGGCTACATAACCCGGTTCGCAGCAAAGGAAAGTCTCCCAAGTTACAGGCAAAATGGGACGGCCCCTACCGAGTCGTGACTAAGATGAACGATGTCACCTACCGGATACAAAAAGGGCCAAGAGGTGCTCCGAAGATCGTTCATGTGGATCGTTTGGCACGTTATTACGGATCTAATGATGCTCGGGACGAGCATGTCTTAGGAGGGGGTAGTGTTACGCCAAGTGGCTATTAGTACGGAGATGGGTCACGAAGATTCTAGATAAGTCGTAGAAGCACGTAGAACATTCGAAGAAAAGCCGGGTTAAGGTGAATGACCGTAAACAATAGACGATCACTTTATCGTCTATTGTTTATAAGTAGGTACTTCGGTACTTAGGTACCTACTCGTATTTTGTGGATCTATCGAGAATGTTCGATTCTAGAATCTTCGTGACTCATATAAATACTGGTCGTGAGGGTCGGTCAGGGCAGTTTAGTTCTGAACACGGTGAAGTGAATATCGAAGCGAAGTGAGTAAGTGATTACAAGTTCGACATTATAGTGCGATAAGTGATACTGTAGTGACTCTCTCAGTAATTTCTGTTGTGTGTTTGTTATGTAAATTAAAATATTTGTTGTTTCGGTGAAATTGGTGTTAATTAAATTTATCCCGAACCCCAGCTCGTAACAACTGCAAAGGTCACTTGAGGGAATTCAGGCGTTATGATATGTTATGTTATCTCCATAAAATAATGTTTCAGTAAATCTCTGCGTGTTGGCCACTGGGGTGGGCCTGGCTTGGCCTTCGCCAGTCCTGGTGAAGCTCAACAATGGCACACAGACAGTACTCCCGAGGCCTATCACGGAAGAGGAGGGGTCGTGGATAGTGTCCGTGGGATTCCTCACTGGAATTGCAGGTCAGCTATTTTCCCTTTCATAAAATAAACATACGAACCCACAGGGCCCCAATTCTGCCATTTTACTATGTCTGAATCGTTATTCAAATTCAGTGTCTTCAGAATTGTTGATTTTTGCTAGAAATCTGTCAGTTCATTTGTCTGTCTGTGTAATATTGTTACTGCCTAATCCTATCCAGCAGCTCTGCTGGGCACAGAGTCAAAGACTTACGACCGGTCCCAATAACTAATCAGTCAGTAGATTTTCAATTTTAATGTCAAAATCCTATAATATGTAGTAATTAATCCATTTGATTGCCGGATTTGTTATTGGGACCGGCCGTTAAAGAAGGATTAAGAGGAAGAAGTTAAGAAGGAAAGCTAAGGCAAATTGGCAGACTTCACACACATTCAGGAACTGTATTCAAGTCATGAAATTCAGGAGGTCTAAAATGTACACTTACAGTCAAAAGCATTTCAAGTTACGACAAACTATCAAATTTTCCCAATGGATAATAAACTCTATTATTTGGAGATTAAATTGACAATCGATTGAAGTTTTGGATATCATGATGTGCTGTTACCCCTATACAATGCGGGTTCACCTTACACTGTGGCACGTTGTGAAGTTGTGTGTCCTTAAATCTGTGATTCAACAAAAAAAAAATATATTATTTGTATCTCCTTTTTGGATTACATGGCATGCCTCCCGTGAGGAAGACATCCGGTCCTTTGGAAGGCTTGCGGGGGGACACAGGTCCAACGCGCAGAGAGAACTTTGATCTAATATGGGATGGGGCATACAACCGGGACACTCCACAACTGCACTATGGGAGTACAGCCATGAAGTATTCCGGGCGGCTGCAGGACTATTGTAAAATATGGAAATTAAAAATGGGATTATGGATGTGGGTGTTAGGTGGACCGATAACTTCTGTTGCCGGAAGAAAATGGCGTCTGCCTTGAGCCTTGAATAAACATCCATAGGGATGGCAGACGGTGACTTGCCACCTCACTAGCTGGGCCCCCCAAACAGCTGCCAGTACAGACAGAAGGCGGCAACAGCGGTGTGAGCGGCTAAGGGTGTAGAGAGGTGCGGCCCCGGTTTCACCGTCGCGAGTCTCGAAAAGACACGGATTGGGTTTCCCCGCTATTATGCCATTAGACACTTCCACCCCGGAGCATATAGCTCTGGCGGCCCCCCTCTGGCCGGCCAATTAAGGCAAGACAGAGTTAAGAGTCCTGCGGGCGCTCTTGGGTTTCCACTCTAACTACCCAATACGGGCAAACTAGAGACGAGGCCCTGACCGAATCTCTGGAGCAATAAGGACCGCACTGTCGCCATTCACCATCAGCTCGCCACAAGCTGCCCTGCGGTTTGTGCGCTTTTCATTAGACCTTATGACACATTTTTTGTTTTTTTGTCTAAGGTTTGTAAAAAGCGAATTATTATTATTTAGCTTTATTTTATCCTTTACATTAATTATTATCTACTGTTTTTCGTATTGTGTAGGTACTTATTTATTCATTTGTTAGATGTTAGTTTTATAATTAAATAAGGTTAGTATTGTTAAGGGCCGCCTTTTGCGGTGAAAGCCTTCTCCAAACCGTTCCAGGTGTGGTTTTATCCTTTGTCCATGTCGTGTATAAATTTCAGCATATTTGTACGATGTCATCACACCCTCTTTTGAATATTCTGTCCTTTCTTCTTTTATTTGTATATTGGATACCAATTTTTAATTATGATGTTTCTCTGAATATGACCTGACCATTACCATTTCAGTGTTAGGACCTGTTTGACCGCATCTCTCCCTTTTGTTCTTTTCCTTATCAGTACAATACAATTTTAGTTTAGAAGTTAATTACTAATTACGTTTATTTCCTTAATTTCAGCCAACATCCTCATAGGAACAGTTCTAGTGGACCGACTTGGCAGGAAGCCCTGTCTTATCCTGGTATGCTTGCCAAAGTTGGTGGCTGGTTTCGTGTATATTTACGCTAGTGAAGTGTGGATGCTCCTGCTTGGCAGAGCCCTGGTTGGGATAGCAGATTCGGGGATATTCACCTTACTGCCAATGTATGCATCGGAAATCGCTAGCGTGAGTAGTTTAACTTTTCAACATGTATTTATACAGAGGTGTATTAAAAGAGTATCTATGGAGTTTCTTGCCGGCTCTTCTCCACCACCACCCACCTTTTGGAACCGTGCAATTAGTTTGACTTTTTAAAAGTACCTTTTTTAATGGTCTAATTGAAATAAATAATTTTGACGTTTTTTACTCATTAAGTAAAATCTGTAAATTGTAAATCCCTAATTGGCTGTAAGTTTTATCAATATAAGAATTATTTTTATGTAGAGATTATGATGTGGAGCTGTGATTTTAGATTTTATGAATAAATAAATAAATATTTTTTCACTGCGATCTACGATGGAGCCTGCTTGCCTAGAAGAAACCGATTCACCCGTGATTTAAAGACACTAATAATAATTTAAATTACAGAAAGAAATCCGCGGCAGCTTGGGCACCATTCTTCAGATTATGTGCTCTTTCGGCGTGGTCACCATGCTCTCCATGGGACCCTTCGTGTCCTACACGACCTTGAACGTGATATACACCAGCATCATCATATTTACCACTTTACCATTGTTCATAGTGCCTGACAGTCCGTATTCTCTGTACTCTAAAGGTAGGTGACGAAAATTTTTTCTATTATTCATTCATACTGTTACGAGCTGGGGTTCGGGATAAATTATAAACACTAATTTCACCGAAAACAGTCACTTTATTCACTACACAAACACACGCAGAAAACACACGAACAGTCACTATACTAGCACTTGTTACACTGCACTGATAATCACTTGGTACTTCACTTCGATCTTCACTTCGATGTGTCCAAAAC
The DNA here is from genome assembly GCA_910591435.1 of Acronicta aceris. Classification (NCBI taxonomy): domain Eukaryota; kingdom Metazoa; phylum Arthropoda; class Insecta; order Lepidoptera; family Noctuidae; genus Acronicta; species Acronicta aceris. The sequence continues at coordinate 8,852,935 of OU342780.1, read as the reverse complement.
TGAACTGCCTTTCCGACGCTGTCGACCATTATTTATATGGGCCACGAAGATTCTGGATTCGAAAAATCTCGATAAATCTCCAGAATGCGACCCGCCTGCATTCTTGAGACAATAGATGTTTACACCCTTTATTCAACTTGCGAACAATAGATGTTTACAATCGCCATTGTTAATCCTTGACCTTGAGCCCGGTCTCACGCTATTGTGTTTTCTTTGTTTTTCTTTTTGTTGCGGGTGCCGCATTCTAGCATATTCCTCTTGTTAGTTTTCTACCTGCTTCATCGACTAATCCAGAATCTCCGTGACCCATCTCCGTCGTCCTAGTTACTCGACGTAACAATACTTACCGTCACGCCTGTGTTCCCCGAAGGTGATCTCAGGTGCAACTCCAAACGCCAAGGTGCTACGGAAAATTTCATAGAAAAACCCAAAAACCCTTTGCTCGACCTGGGATCGAACCCAGGACCTCTAGCGTAGCAGTCACGCTTGGGACCACTAGACTAATGAGGCAGTCATTCATTTATTTGCGTTCCAAAAGGAAACAAGTCATACGTCTGTGGAACGCTGTACTAGTGAGACAAGTGCAGATATTGATCTCAAAATATTTTTTCTTAAGCATCTCCTGTAGCTATACGGACACCAGCCAGTTACAATTATATTAGTACAAACTCCGCTATTTAACTGCCAATGCCTTTAGTGGACTGTTTGATTTTCTGTAGGGACTACATGGCGTTGGCATTTCCTAACTAAAGACCTTGGAGAAGAAACAAACTCAAAGAAACATGGTCTCTTTTGTAGTTTAGAAATAGTTTAAAATACTCGTATGTGAGTGCCATAATGCAGGGCAATGTCTAAAATAGCGCTTTCAAGAAAGTCACAGTGGGTTTGAGTAAACCAGTCCCAGTTGACGGCATGCATGCATCAGTTATCGTGTAGGTCGGCCAGATTATATCTCTATAACATGTTGTTTACGTAATTTTATATTAAAAAACATTATTAATTTCAGGTCGCAAAGTACAGGCTTTAAAAGTCTTAACATTCCTACGAGGCTCAGAAACATTGGCTTTAGAAGAAATCAAAGAGTACGAAATAGCCTCAGAAAATCACAGTGCTAAAGTATCCCATAAAGACATTTTGTCTAATAAACTCTTCCGAAAATCTGCAGTGTTAGTACTCATTTTAGCGTTTGGTGCTCAATTTGTGGGTTTCAATGCCGTTTCGTTTTACCTGCAATCGGTTCTGGAGTCCACACAAACGTCAGTTAAGCCAGAATTGGCATCTGTAGTGATTGGTTTAATCCAGCTCTTCGCCAGTTTTTGCACTACGATGGTGACTGATAGATTTGGGAGGAAACCTATTCTGTCTGTTACTTGTATCGGAATGGGGATCGGAATGGTGAGTTAGATTTTTATTTTTTAGCCATATAGTTAGTATAGTTTTGGTAATAGCCCTCTCATTCTAAGAAAGGTCACCATTCTGACCTCGTGTCATGAGGAAATCTCGCAGGCTTATAGTATTTCCTCATAATGTTTTCCTCACGATGTTCGACCTTCAAGAAAAGGTAGTTTCAATGAGCCTTCGATGTCTGTCTCAATTCACAGTAGCTTTCTTAATTTTTCGAGCCATAATTATGAAAGTAGCGTGAAGGATTAAGGTGTGATATCCCTCAATCCGATGGTCCTAGGAAGTATCCTTCATCTAAGCGCGAAAACTATTGCTAGCGCGATGTAGGATTCAGTGGCGTCATCTATCGGGTAATTACGTACGGCTTGACGATGTATGTTTTCATGAAGAGAGATAGATGTCGCTAAGATCGTCCAAACTTTTTTTAATTAACTTTTTCGTCAATCTACGGCACGGAGCCGAAAAATCTTGAAGTAGATCCATTATCACTATGATAGTGTTTTAGGTTTATAGTGCCTTGTAGTTTTATTGGTAAAAATTACATTATTTAGCCTAATTATTTACTATTATTCGTTTCAGATCGGCCTTGGTTTATTCTTCAAGATGAAAGAGAATGGTGTGGTGGATGGGTTCTTGAACTACGTGCCTCTAATATCACTGATTTTAGTCGTATTTTGCTATAGTGCAGGTATAGTAATTTTGTTTTATTTATTGTATTGCCGACAGATAAAATATTTAATTGACTCTAAATTACTTTGCAAATCCATAAAAAATCAAAATTTCTAACAATGCGTGACGTCGGTAGTGCGGTTTACGGAAAAACGAATCTGATGTTTGAATGGTTTCTTGACGATCTATTTGGCATAGCTACTGAATGCGAGGCTCCGGTTTCGATTTTTAGATCAGGTTCAGTAAACCCTGGGCGTGATTTGGAAGTAAATTATCTGTAAGGAAATTAGGTAGCAGCCCATTGGCATAGGACTTTCAGGGATTATAGGTGTTATGTAATTTTTATTACGAAGTATTATAACTTGATTTTTCAATTTTTTTACAGGAATCGGCTCCTTACTGTGGGTGATTAACGCAGAACTCTTCGATGATCGCTCCAGAGGCATCGGGATGTCAATATCAATAATATCATCAACTGTATTCATTTTCCTAACAACGAAATACTTTGCCATAGTGTCTTCTACTATAGGCCCAGCTATAACATACTGGGTATTTGGTGTAAATTGTATATTATTATGTCTGTTTATTATATTCTGTATACCAGAAACGAAAGGAAGAAGTTTTGCTGAAATACAGAACATGCTGAGATCGAAGAAAGATGATCAACCTGTTTGTTGATGTAACCTTATCGAGAATTTTATAGGAACTAATATTAGAAAGACATATTTTTTAGTTTGTAGGAAATAATTCTGACTTGTCGTAATGATAATTATAAATAATTAATTTATCACTCGGTTAAACGGTGAAAATATCGTGTGGTAACTTCTCGATGGCGTGTGAAGTCTGCCAACCCGTTGTAGGCTAGCGCGCTGGACTATAGCCTAATCACTCTTAATCTGAGAGAAGACCCGTGCTCAGCCGTGGGATAGTAAATGTGTTAATGATGAGGGGATAATCTCCGGAACTAATGATCCAATTCTAAAAATTCTTTGACTAATAGATAGCTATACTCGTATTGTAACGAAGTTTCGGGTGAAGCTACTGTACGTAGATGTTGTAGAGTACTTAATAAAGAAGGGAATGTAAAAAAATCTCCAAGTCCGTTCTATAGTCAATTATCCCCATTTTTGGAATCGCTCCGTTCTTACGTCACTCTGCTGTCGTTTTTTTTTTGTAAGACGTGGGTATCTAGTACGAGTAGGTAAAGTTTTTTTTATTGCAGAGACCAAACTGACAGTTCCTATGGTTTTTTAAAAGATATTTGTATATTATTATTATTAAGTAGGTAATAATTGTATATTATTTTAGGGAAATGTCCATGTCGACTATGTGTGACTATTATCATGTAAATACAATTTGTTTTTCTTTTAAAAAAAAATATTTTTTCATTTGTACTTACTTTATTTACTGATTTGCGCTTCTAAACATAGATGGCGTTAGTAGTACCCATTTTATAATTTTATATCTACTAAACTAGTCGTTGCTCGCAGGTTCACACACGTCCCAAAATATTAACATAGGTACTATAAGTCCGATTCTAGGCGTATCAAGATGAAACATGCACCAGATTTTAAGTTAGACCTCTAACAATACATCGGTGAAAACTGCATTCAAATCCATGCAATAGTTTTTGCGTGATGCGCGTACAAACATACATACAGACAGACAGACAAAGATTCTAACAATTGTTGTGTTATTTCGCTCTAATAATAAAGACGCCCCATATTAGTTTTTCTTTAATATCTTTAGTACAGATATCCCTGTTACAATTATACTACAGCTATAATAGATACATAGTAATTTAGTATACAAATAATTTAATAAATACTTAAATAGTTGTTCGATGCTCAGGTTCAATCTATGTTGTAAATATTCTCTTTCTTTACGCAGTCAGACCCCAAGAGGTCCTACTACCGAGCAATTTAGACATATTTTCTCGCCTCTTACACCTTTCTAAATGGCACTAAGCAACTGTATTCTAACCCGTTCCTACACTGGGAAAAAAACTAATGTAAAGATCTACCAATAAAATAAATTCTTGAAGTGAATCTTCCCGGCCACAGAATCAGCATCGCTGTTCACGTTCACCAGACCATATGATTGATATGAAGATCCCTTGAGTTGCATTGATCGATTCTGGAAACTTCTCTCGCTCAACGGAATAAGTTGACCACAAGTTCTGACGTGTAGTATTGTGTAAGTCTGATTGGCAATCTAACTTGTTTACGAGTTATGATCTACGACCTAATGTGGTGTGAATATTAACTTGGAACATTTAGAGTTTTGGGGACAGTAAACCGATGGTATTAACTAAGATCTAAACTAGTGGTTATGAGAATTATTACTATATAGTTGTTGCCCGCAGTTTAACTCGCAGTCCAAAGAACTTTTCCAAATCTATAACATAACATAACATATCATACCATCACGCCTGTATTCCCCGAAGGGCAGAGGCTTACAAATGTACACCCACAGTTCACCGGTATGTTTAGGTCCCATGTAATAGGGGGCCAGCCTATTGCCATTAACCGGGCACAAATGCAGACTCCGAGCTGCTACTGAGAATTTCATAGAAAAACCCAATAACACTTTGCTCGACCTGGGGATCGAACCCAGGACCTCTAGCGTAGCAGTCGCGCTTGGGACCACTAGACTAATGAGGCAGTCAATATCCAAATCCAAATCTATAGGTAACCCAAATTGTTCATTAGTAAAGTTATATGAATTGTATATCCTATGGATAACGGCGTGAGTTTCACATTTTTACAATATCTTTGTTTATATTGTTTGTGCAGATATAATGTGTTACTGTTTGTCAGGTCTAATTGAAAACCAGCGCCAGGCAGCTCACCGGCGGTCTGGCATTTAGCTGAACTGGACCTAATTGGCACAACCGTGGGACACACAATATTTATTTATTTTTGTTTCTCTTTCCGTCTCATTATTTTATAAGATAATTAGTTTAGTTTTTTTTTATGCTATGTGTGCAGTGTCCGTGACTGTGTCAATAAACTCTTTTTCTTTCTTCTGTTTGTTTGTCCCAAATAAATAAGTAAACCCAAATTAATGAACATTGGTTTAGCTGTTTAGGCATGAAAAAGTGACAAACAGACGGATATAAAGAGTTTCTGTTTCATCTATACTAACATTATAAACCTGAAGAGTTTGTTTGTTTGGTTTTTTTATATAATATAAAAAAAACAATGCCAACTTCCAAACGTAACGGCCACTGAACCACGTTATCTTTCTGATTAAGTGTATTGACTTTGCACCACTCAACCTATTGAAATCTAGATAAGAAATATCAATCTTAACAGTGTTTTAATACGTAATACATGTATGCAACTTTATTCGGAAAGGGAATTCGGAACACAGCCGCGGCACGCACACATACATAACAATATTATGTATGTGTGCGTGCCGCGGCTGTGTCCCGGTGATTACCAGTTCTTTTTGTATTCAATCAGTGTGTCATTACTTCATTAGCTAGCGTGTTAAATGGTTGTCCTCTCACCTTACCCTACAGTGGCGACGTTACGGATCGAATTTACGAGTGTGAAAATGTCATCTTTTGGTGTTTCTTTTGGATTATTGTCAAATTTCGACCACTTATCTCAAGAATGGACAAGGAAGTCTCGGCTATAACAATGATATATTTATTGCCAATTATATAACGGATTAGTTGGACAAGCGGAAGGAGAAACGAAGAGCAATTCTTATAAGCCCTCACCGGACCTACATAGATGCTAGCAAGGAATCTTTCACTGCCTAAGAATTTGGAGGAAACCGACTATGAAGAAATTTTGAAACTAGTAGTAGGTATATATACCTACCTACTAAATATTACATCAATACATTAAAAGGAATTGCATTGCAAAAGAAATATCACAAAATATAGACAGAATGGAACGAGATCTGCCCGAAGCAATAAAATGAAGACTAGAGTATGAATCAGACAAGCTTTAATATGGCTTAAGTTCTATCATCAAAGGAACTTATTATTTATCATAAAGATTACTATGATCATATGTGTTACTTTGATAGTAAGAATGCCTCATTAGTCTAGTGGTGGGAAGAGCGACTGATACGTTAGAGGTCCTGGGTTCGATTCCCAGGTCGAGCAAACTGTTATTGCGTTTTTTTAGGCAAATAAATTCTCAGTAGAAAAATAAGTTAATGGCAATAGGTATGTTACATGGGTATAGCACATTAGTACACCACTGCTTTATCCTTCGGGGAGTAAAGGCGTGATGGTATGTGGTTGTAGGTACTTATATTAAGATCAGTTATCCAATAATTTAAACATTAATCTTTTATTATATTGTGTTATGCAATAATGAAAAGTAATCTTTTATACTTATGTCAAACACATCACGCCTATATTAGGTGAGGCAGAGTGTACCAATATACGCCAACAGTTTTGTTAGTGACGTATCGTAATCTTTGATTAAACCACGGCCACGCTTGTGCCAACCAGCGTCAAAAGATAGGTTGACTTATTCATACTTCCGAATACAAACAATATTGAAACTTTTTCCGGAACATTATTTTCTTTTTCTTGTCTCTGTACTGAGCGCTTAAGGATTCGATGGCATTCCGCATTGCAAGTTTTTTTTAAATTCAAGGTCAGTAGCCTTAGCACGAACAACTTGCGAAAAAGTATTCGTATCGATATCGAAATTGGTTCATACAAGTTGTATGAGATTTGGACCAGCGCCTCTATCGTGACGATACGAATACTTTTTCGCAAGTTGTTCGTGCTAAGGTGATCTATTCTGGTTAATGAAAACACTGCACTAAGTTACCACTGCACTAAGCACCTAAGTTTTTCTCATTTAAATAAACAGACTGTCAAAGGCGACATAGTGATTACGTGATCGACCTCCGCGTCTCGAATTGTAGGCTCGATCCCCAGCCTTATTAGTCTAGTGGTCCCAAGCGCGACTGCTACGCTAGAGGTCCTGGGTTCGATTCCCAGGTCAAGCAGTGTTATTGGGTTTTTCTATGAAATTCTCAGTAGCAGCTCGGAGTCTGGATTATGTGCCCGGTTAATGGCAATAAGCTCGCCTCCTATTATACGGGACCTGAACATACCGGCGATCTGTGGGTTACATTAGTACACCTCTGCCTAACCCTTCGGGGAATACAGGCGTGGTATCCCCGCAAGGAACAAATATTTGTATGACCTACTGGAAGTTTCGGGTGTGGGTGTTTCTGTGGATCGCATATTACCTACTAGTATTCTTGTTAACCCCTCGTGCTAAGTTAAATGCTTGTGTTACGAGTGGGTTCACGTCGGTAGTGCAATGGGTCGGTTTCGAACCGCCATCACATGATCGCAAGTCCGACGCCCTAGATATTAGGCTACTTTATGTAGGTTTGAGGAAATCTGTGTTTGTAAACGAACTCACCACGATATCTACAGCAGAAAGTTATAGTGGGGGCAAAATTAAAAAAAAAACATTATTTGTTTATGTCGGCAAACGAAGAGAGAGCGATGAGCCACCCGATGGTAAGTACACGCACGCACGCACGCACGCACACACACACACACACACACACATACACACACACACACGGGGTATTTTTAATAAAAAATATCAGTACCTATCACATTTGTGGAACACCATTGATTAACTAAGTAGGTACCTTCTTAATCATATTTTTCCTATTTTTATTATATTGAATTTCGTGAAATAAATGGTCGGCAAAAAGGTCAGGTCAGGTCTTTTTCAGGTAGCCTTATTAGATCAGTCTATAATTATTATAAGATTAGATTCGGTTCATCCTTTTATATTGGGTTTAATTTGGATTAAATTAATGAAGTGTATTACGTCGGGCAGGTAGGTATAATTAAATTATAATTCTTTGGTCGGCATAGAATTTTAAACTGAAATTGATCTTTTTAAGCTTGAAACATGTGTTTATATTTTGTAAAGTTTGTTTGTAAAATTGTGTTTCTTGCAAACTAAGTGTTAATAGTATATGGAATGGACTTCCCGAGTGGGTCCTCCCTGATAGATATCTTAGATCTTTAAATCACGAGTGAATCGGTTTCTTCTAGGCATGCGCGCTCCATCGTAGATTGCAGGCGAACTGGCAGTCACGAAAAAAAATACATGAGTGCTTAACGGCAAAATATTAGACAATGCCCACCGCATTGTCTAATATTTTGCCGCTAAGCACTCATGTATCAAACAAATCAGCATCAGAGTTAACTTTTTACACACCTAAATTCTAGATTGCCGTCATGAAAGTTCAGAAACCTTATGTAAAACTGTTTTACATAACCACTTTTCAGTTAAACCAGGTTTAATTAAAAGGACATGACTAATGCCCTGCGGTAGATCGCAGTATGGCTTAACATCAGACGAACTGGCGGTCAAGCGTAAGCCTATCGAATAAAAAAAAGTAACTACCTACAATTTTATAAATATTTTTCATTTTATTTATTATTCAGATTCATTTATTTATTTTGTAGGTATAGTAAAATTAATGTAAAAATGTTAGTTGGTAGGTACATAAAAAGTTACTCCGATCAAAAGTTTCTGTCTCGCCTTGGTTGAGTAGTCATTGCCAATCATGGGAACCTGCAAAACCAAAGGAGTTGCTGATGCGTTGGCCCTAAGGACTGCAGACTACCAAAGGGGGAACCGAGAGGGGGAACTTTCTCATTGGCGAAAAAGTCGAAATGTACACCAAGGGCTTTACAACAGACTTCGACGTAAGGGAGGACGCAGGTCTTACCACTGAGCAAGTCAGATTAATATGAGCATTGGTTACCTACTCAACCAAACGCTGGAAAAATAAGTTCACATTTCGGCAAGGTACTTACCTCGCTTTTCCATACAATTTGATTTAGCATGGTCCTAAGTACTGAAATAAAAAATGTTATTGTTTATTATTGTTTATCATGATGTTCTAGGTATAACATATCAGAAAATTGAACTGTCTTAACTATCTTCGAGGGTCTGCTATAATTAAGTGTCTCACATGATTATTATGGCTGTATTATTTGTGAATATTATGGGCTACACTCTCGCTCACTCGCAACACAACTATCTGTTCGATATTTACGAATAAAACTTTTTAACACCGCAATCAAACTTGGAGCAGTTTGCTTACATGAAATAACAACAAATTATTCATACTATTAAAAATAACTTGTTAATTGCAATTAAACGGCTGTTTCTATTTCCATTCAGCAGGGTTTTCGTCTAGCAGGGTTTCCAGGGCAGAAACATGGTTTAGGACACATAGACTTCGGTCCTTTTTGTTGACAGGACGAGCTTGGAGATTTGGGACCACAGCCACCACCTCCTGGCCCATTCTTTTCCTTAACAGCCTGCTTCATCTTGCACATAAGATCGTTAATCTGGTTTGTGAGTTGGCCAACGGTGTTACATAGTTGTTCAACAACGTGGAATGATGGCATGCTGCCTCCCATGTTCTGGTAGATGCCAAAGTCTCCTGAGACGTTGTTTGTTGACGAGCATCCTGAAGAACATCTGTTCTCACTAAGGCAAGCGTCAGAGGAGGACATTGGCGACATCCCGGGATAAGCGCGCTGTGGCTGAGGTGGCACACAAGGAGGTCCCGTACTCATAGGCGGTAACTGTGGGCTACTGTACTGTTTGCACTCATTACCACATGTACTAAGAGGACACGGCGGTGCTTGCCGCATCATTTGATGACCTTTGCTCATGTCGTTGATAGGGCACATTGTATTTTCACATTTGGGCGGTCGATTTGCTGGGCATTGCGTATTATTGCAACTGTATGGTTGGTCTGTCCGGTATTCTTTTGGCATACTTGTTTTGCAGTCTGGACAGGGGCATGTTACTTTGATGATACCTGCCTTTATGTCTTTGATTTTGCCAGGAGTGTAGTTTAGGCAGCTGTAGTGCACCCAATTTTGGCATGCACCCTGGCACTGCAAGCCGTTCTTCTGCGAAACGGGACCTAAGCATATCTTACATGGGTTTTTCACTTTGTTGCATTTTGACATTGTGATTAGAAACTTCTGAGACCTTTTTTGAAAACAGTTACCATGGTTGATTATGTTAGGCTTCCGTTTTGAATAGATTCTTTTTTAATTACGTAGGCATAGTGAATTTTGGGTACGGGATTTGATGGTGACATATTTAATTTTTTCTTTCGTATGTGTCAGATTTGGCAGAACTTCAAATTCATCTCAATAAACAATAACTCTTTGCTTTTCATAGTAACAACTTTTTTCTTGAATAATTGAAAAGGTATGCTGTAATAATAGGTAGTTGTAGTTGTATATTTGTATATGATCTCTATATTTCTTTCTCTATGCTATGTAGAGAACTATAGAGTATTATTTAATAGAGGTCAGTGAGTTGTAATAACCTAGTGATATGACCTAGGATATGACCATCGATTGCCACCACTATTTTTCTGAATCATATTTATAATAATTATTAAAATCTATACTAATATTATAGAGGTAAAGTTTGTGAGGTTATAGGGCGTAATCTCTGGATCTAGAGAACGGATTTTGAAAATTCTTTTTGTGATGGATAGGTAGTCCATTTATTGAGGAAGATTATATGTTATTTAGCATCACGCTACTTCTATTAGGAACGGAGCAGCGCGGGTGAAACCGTGAGCGGGTCGCTAGTGCGTAATACAGTCGAGAGAGTAAGTATATTAAAGTAATAAATAGTTTTTCCTTCTTTCTATCTCGACGGCTTGAAATATGGTCACGGTACGCGGCGAATCCGCTGCCGCTTCAAGCCGTCTACCATATTTCTCGGTATTTCTCTTCGGTATCATCCAATAAAGAAAGAAAATTCTTTTATTCACGACAAGACCCACGAGAAATTAAAATAACAACAAAATGGAACTAAAAATTAATCTATGGAAGACAGCCGTCATACCCACGCAAAAACGGCCATCGCTGAACATAAATGCAGTGTCTCTTGATGCATAAGAACTGATTTTAGTCGGTAGGAGGCACAGGTAACGGACGATCCAAGAGAATTGTCGTATATAGGTAAAAAGAAGGATTCTTCAGGTGTTTATTTAGAGAAATTCACACGGGGTTCTAAAAACATGTGGGACATAATTATCCACATAGATAGATACTTAGAAAACATGGTATATTTTTAAACGTCTGTTTTGGCGGTGCACTTGGATACTAATTCTGCATCATTTTGCACATAAGCTCCTTAAGTTGGATGGACAGCTTGCCGACCGTGGTGCACATTTCCTGTAAGGCTTCCACCATCGACGCCTGCGCTCTTGCTGAGTTCAACTCAGAATCAGATGTTGAAGTGGGAGAGCACTTGTTGGCACCTGAAACATAAAAAAACCCTTTATCCCATTACTCAAATCTTACCATAGATGCCTGATAATAAATTATTTTGATTTGATTTGATTACGATATTATTTTCTCCTATTGGTTTGTTTAGGTACTAACATAACACCTACACCCAAAACAATTATTTGTTCCTTACAAATATTGAAGTCCCTTTTCAGTGATAAAACGGGTCACAAAAAATTCATCATGACGTGTATTTGATGTGTATCTATCCAACAAAACTTACATCCTGACGCATCCGACGATAATAACGAACAAGATGGCGACTTTCTCGGCGATTTCTGTGGCGATTTTTGTTGCTTCTTCTTTCCTTTCTTTCCTGGAACGTCACATACATCGGGGCAGTTTGGGGAACGACTCTTGATTTTCTTTGTTTTGCCTTTTGGTGACGCTGGTGAAGATTTGCTCCATTTATGCGGAGGTGTTCGTGGGGGTGACATGCGAGGGTGGGACTCCTTACTGCTTGGGCAAGATATCGGCTTATTAGTACATTCTGTGTTAGGGCAGTTGGTAGGGTTAGGATAGTCTACAACTGCATGCTGGTTGCGTCCTTTTTTATTTGAAGGACATTCAAATGATTCGCACTTCGGTGATTTATTGGCAGGGCATTTGTAGTTGGAGCAAGTGTAAGGAGGATTTGCTAGGTACTCCTTCTGTTGCGAAGTCGTGCAGTCAGGACAAGGGCACGTCACTTTTATTAGTCCAGCTTTGATGTCTGAAATTTTACCAGGAGTGTAGTTAAGGCATTTGAAGTGGGCCCATTTTTTGCAAGCACCCTGGCACTGTAACCCGTTTTTGTTCGTTACTTGCTGCAAGCAATATTTGCAAGGATTCTTTACTTTGCTGCATTGAGGCCCTTTACTACCTTTATTTTTGTTACTCATTTTATTTGACCCGTATTTGAGTTGTAAACTGGAACTGCAGATTTCATTTTGGCTGTTGTTTTTACATTTTTTTGGACAGAATGCACTAAATTTCTGGATTTAAAGCACAGATTTGAAGTTTCTTCTTCTAGGTTTTAAAATCTATTATTGACAGATTTATTCATAGAATATAAAGAAACTAACAAAAGCAATGATTAACCTCTTTAGTAACCATCCCTTGCAGATAGCTTGCAGCTAATAAGTTACACTTATTTAAAAAAGTCTACATAATCAAATAGTAAATCTTGATAATGATAGACATTGATATTTCAAATTTAGGTAATTATCTAAAAAAAATAAGATGTACTTATATTTTAACTAGCATTGGTTAAAAGCCTTTTTTTTAAAGTAGAAAAAGTGCGCGCCAATTTAACAGATCAAAATGGAACATTATGACAAAGTCTACGTTGTGACGCTCTCATGACGTCTCCGTAAATATTTGGGTTTGTAATTACTAGGTACAAAATTAATTTCAGTCCTCACCCATGTTCGAATTAATTAGTAAACTTAAAAATATAGATAATAGATGGTACTCTGCTACCTTCCTAGGTAGCAGACGATCCATGATGAATTTCCGCACTAAAAAAAGGCTATGTCCTAAGTCCTAAGGCCCTAAAGACACGGCGTCTCGTTTGAAGCACGTTTATGTACGCGAGTAATTTGCGCGTCGCCTGCGCGTTTAAATTACGCCGTGTGCTTACGGCCTTTAGACCATACTGGAGCCTTTTCTACTGCGGAAATTTCTCCTGCTTGCCTCGTGCAGACTTACCAATGAAGACTATATATGGGTTTCCGCCCAGGCATTTTGGGCGAAAAAAATAAATGCCCTGGCATAATCCCATCTCTAAGAAGACACATGCCGTTGAAAAAATCTAGACATACTTTTGGATTTCATGATGAAGTGAGATCTGCCTACATAAGTAATTTTCATTTATATTTTGTATGTATACATTATATTTATTTAAATTTTGCCTGTGGATATGTACTTTCAGAACGAGATTAAAAAGCATATATAACATCCATTCATCATTGAGTTCTTTAAACCATCATACTGACAGACAAGACAATGACAAATGTCACTGTGACATTCACAATTTAATTTGAGGTTTTGGAGGTTATGTTGTATTATTTTTAGGTTAAAGTGTTAAACTCCTCTTAAAATTTCGGAAAATCGAATTAACATCAGTTAAATATGCCGTTCATGAAAGGGAGAGCACCTGTGCGGCGCACATTGAATTACCTAAACGCTGGAAGGCTAGTGTTAAAAGACAAGGTCAAGATTTTTTCAGTGGCATACAATATAACTGGTCAAAACAATACAGGTGCTAAAGAGTTCGTTTTCTGGTATTTACCGCAAATTCAATACAAAAACCCGAACGTACAAGTGGCAACGTTGAAGAACCTAACGCCTTCGCCTTTTATCAAGTGTTACTTTGATGATGGAAGGAAGATATTGGTCGATGTCGACAATAAATCCAAAGAAGAAATTTTAGAGCATTTAATTAGAACAGTTGGTAAGTTAGAAAGAAGTTTCATTATTCAATATTTGTTTTTTAATATCTAGGTTGCTTGTTGCCTGTATCATTGGATGCAGGCAGCACATAACTGGACCTGTAAGAAGTCAATGGAGTAGGACTTAGAGGTATACAGCTGAATAAAGATTCAGCTGTATACCTCTATTGACTGTAATAATGATGCTGATAATTCACGCCACAAGATCAAATCCCATGTCTTTGACTTTAGAATTTAAACATGGATGTGAAATTCATATATCTCATGATTATTTAAGGGAAATAGTGTTATGTTTGCCAATGTGGACTACAATTAGCATGGTAACCAACAATATTGGCTTTTAAATTTTTGGGTAATACTAATATTGTTATGGTATTATTTTGTATGGCCATATCAGACATTACCATTGTTTTTCACATAATAATATGTGTACTATGTCTGGCCTTTAAAGAGATCATGATTCTCTGAAATAAAATGGTATTTATTTCTGTAAATAGATCTTAGATACTTTTACATGTCAATTAAGCAGTGGTAGCCTAATGGCTAGGGCCCTGGACTTGCAATCACGTTGTTGCCGGTTCGAACCCCACCCATTGCACTACCGACGTGAACCCACTCATAACACAAGCATTTAGCTTAGCACGAGGGGTTAACAAGAATACTAGTAATGTGCAACACACATTGCTAGTAAGCTTTTCTTTAAAAAAAAAAAATTTGTACTAGATGGTCTTGGCATTTCCTAGTTGATGACCTCCGAGAAGAATCACCAAAACAAACTCAGATAATCATGGTCTCTTTTGAAGTCCAGACATAAATAGTATCAGAATATGTGAGGGATACAATGCAGGGCACTGTCTGAAATGGCCTTATGAAGAATAACCATAGCGGGTTTGACTTAGTTTTGGTGTATCTTCTCAGAAATCTGGTTGTCTGTCTGTCTGTCTTTAAAGATCTTACAAAAATATATATTATTTGATATCATACTGCCTTTTGAAGAAAGAACCATAGCGGCTTTGACTTTGTTTTGGTGTTTCTTCTCAGACATCCAGCTTCACCTGCTAAAAGTGTCTCTAAAGATCTTACTAAAGATTTATCAACTAGTTCTCCGTGGCAAGTCCAGAGTAATCTTGCTGATTGATAACTTAAAAGAGTATTCTTTCTTATAATGTCATACTTTAGTCTTTGTTTTTCTTTATTTACAGGAAAATCAAAACAAGTATTAGATCAAGAGTTAATAGCTGCCGAAAAGAAGGATAATCCTGCAAACTTTGGAATTGGCTGTGAGAGACCATGCATTTGTGAAGTGTATGGACAAGTTCCGTGTCCCGGAGTAGTACCCCTACCAAAGTTCATGAGAGGAAAGTTTATAAACCAAACTGATTAGAATATTATTATAAAATACAGATAGAAAATGTTAATGTTGCTGTATAATTGTGAGAATTCTATTTACATTATTATTCAAAAAAGTATTTAAACAATAAGTACCTATTTAAGAAATGTAATTGCAAATTTTTCTATATAACCAAATTGTTGTTAGGGAGTTGCAATAGTGTAGATCTAAACTCATGACATCACCGGCAAACTGTATGTTTATTTCATTACACCTCTGCCTAATCCTCTTAGGAATAAATGTATATTAAAAACTAGCTTCTAGCTCCGACTTTGTTTGTGTGGACTTCAGAATTGGATCTGACCTGGATAAAATGTAGCCTGTGCTTTTCCAGACTATTAATCTGTCTCTACCTACATTTTACTAAATTTTATCCAGCCGTTCTTACTTGATTGAGTAACAGACATCCTCACAAACTTCACATTTATAATATTAGTAGGATAATGTTCTTGAACGTTCTAGTTGAGTGATAATTTATGACAGCAATAAACTTGCAGAGTATAAATAAATACTGAAATGGTCAGCTTAAAAACATTAACATTTTCAATAAAATTATAGAGTTAAGTAATGTGTAGATAGATATTTAGCGGTAAACTTATTGTAATAAAACAATTTAAAAATAATAATTTACATTTTATTGCACTCTACACATCACCATTATTTGCAATTAGAAAAATTATACAATACAATCTTGACATTATTATAAAATTTTGTAATTTTTACTTAATAAATTAGGTCACTACATATGAAAAAGACTGCTACCACAAAGAGCAAAGAAAGAAAACAATTGTCCTGTCAGATATTCGATAGGTAAGAACATTACTTAGGGTTGATTTTTTCCATCGTCAGATAACATAACGGAGGAATAGAATTGAGAAATATAAACAATAAGTAATCAATTAATCTTATTTGTCTTATCCTGAAATATGTATATTATTATGTTACTGTAAATGCTCGAACTACGGTAAATGTTAAGATTTTCCAATAAAACCTAACATTTTGGTAAAAGTCCGAACTGTTCTATGATCATCGTTTATTTTGAACTTTTACCACCATTCACTTGGTAAATCTTAGGATTTGCCTCAAAGACACGATGAATGTTGAAATATTTCTGAACGGCATAGAAATAAGGCGTAGTCGATGGTTTAAACGCCTTTTATAGGATTATTTCTTATGGTAAAAGCCCGAAAAAATCGTTCTTTTTTTATAAATTTTTACATTTGGTAAATCCTAAGATTACCAATATTCAGGCTTTAACAGTAACATAGGTATGTACAGAAATGTGGATTTATAATAATAACGGAACAAATCTTTTTAATTTAAAACTTATAATCTCTAACGCTGTTTGCTATTAGCGCTGCAGCGATATAGTGCATATTTTGAAATGCATTGAAAGTCCTTGCGTGGCAGTTCCAAAAGAGTATGTCATCGACCTCGTCTCCTCGTGGACACGTGTGGAAAAAGATCCATCGGAAACATGTTAGTCTGTTGATTTCCTGTAATTGATACCAAATATCTTAGTCGGAAAGTGCCTTCTTTCGAAGGACTTTTGTCTTTTGCGTCAAATGACGTGATCGTGATGACACGTTGCGGTTGAGCTATCGGCTTCTGCGCCACATGTGGGTTCAATCTCCACACGGAACAAATATTTGTATGATCGAATTTGTGTTTGTAAACGCATCCACTATACAGGAGAAAATCCTAGTGTGGGTCGTTTAAAAAAAAACAAAAGTGGTAACGCCAGTGGTATCACTCGCGCCGTGCATCACATTTCGCGAATGTAGATAGGTATATAACATAACATAATCAACCCATTATACTGTCCCACTGCTGGGCACGGGTCTCCTCTCAGAATGAGAGGGATTAGGCTATAGTCCATCACGCTGGTCTAGTGCAGGTTGGCAGACTTCACACAATCTCTCAGGCATGCAGGTTTCCTCACGATGTTTTCCTTCACCGTTTAAGCGCGTGATAATTAATTATTTAATACGCACATGACTTCGAAAAGTCAGAGGTGCGTGCCTTGGGTTCGAACTCGAGACCTTTGACTTGGCAGTCCAACGGTCATACCACTAGGCTATCACTGCTTATTATATATAGGTCTTAAAATATAGTCATCTTTTCTTGTACTCATTTTTATCAATGTTCCCTTGAGCGTGTGCGCATAAATACGTACGGTACGGTGACAGTTTTGGATACCATAGTATCCATAGTAATAAAGATTACAAATAAAAAAAATACTCAAATTTGAATTTTATGCATATTCCCCATTCGGTCCAGGCTCCGGAGTCTGCAATGACTCTGGTCGCTGATTCTGATCATGCCTATCTGATCTTACCTGACTAGTCAGCGCGAATTCGTGGATCTTCTCCTTCTGTGGTGAAGTGGGCCCGGCGATGACGACACACGCGTTCTTCAGCACTTCATCCCTGTCCCTGCACTGACGAGCCTCTGTGGCCGTTTTCGCTGTCATGTCTTTACTGGCATTCAGAAGCAAAGGAGTCACGGGACATTTCTGAAGAACGAAATTAAATATTGAAATCTACATAACATACCATCACGCCTGTACTCCCCGAAGGGTTAGGCAGAGGCGTACTAATGTACACCCACAGTTTGCCTGGTATGTTTAAGGTCCCATGTAATAGGGGGCGAGCCTATTGCCATTAACCGGGCACAAATTCAGACTCCGAGCTGCTACTGAGAATTTCATAAAAAAACTCAATAACACTGCTCGACCTGGGGATCGAACTCAGGTTCTCTAGCGTAGCAGTCGCGCCAGAGTTTTCGATTACCTCGATAATCTTTCGATAATCATAGATCTACATAACTATGTAACTACTAGACTTCTCGTGCGCAGTTTCACCTGCGTACTCAGCTAATTTTCGTTTCTAAAATATACTGTGCCCACTGTACCTACACCATGGAGGTTTCATACAACAAAATGTGCTAATTTCTAGAGAAAACAATAAATTGACAAAATGTCAACAGCGAATGACAGCTGAACATAATCTTGACGAATAAAAAAAAACTACAGTTGTGACATTTATGTGTGTCTGTGTAGGTAAGTATGTCAAACGCATGGTAATGTGTGCCGACTTTCATATAAACTTTCAGCATCTTTTCACCAGCTTAGGGATTGTATTTCCAAAAATCCTTTCTTAGTGCTCGTCTACAGTGCAAAAGGAACCAGCATGCAAACTTTCAGGGATCTAGCTAGCTTCTATAGTTTCGGCTGTGCGTTGATACGTCAGTCAGTTAGTAATTCAGTCAGTCAGGTTCTTTTATTTATATAGAAGACTAGGTTTAATAAGTACCTACTTAGTGTAACTATTTAAATGTTTCGAAATCACTCACTTCGAATACCGCGCAGATTCTTTGAAAAATATTCAGGTAAACCTTTATTTATATACCTACCTAATTGAGGTGACGGTGGACCCCGAATGGACCGATTTTAATTCGCTTTTTTGTTTGAAAGGTGACTTGATCGAGTGTTCTTAGCTATGATTTAAAAAAATCAGGCCAGCCGTTTGAAGATTATCAGCTCTTCTGGTTCGTGAAGGCATTTTAGCAACTTCTACAGGTCTGATTGATTTGAAATTTGGTATCCTATTACCTACTTCAATGATATTGCAGGTCAAAGTCAAAGTCAAAATTATTTATTTCTATTAGACCATTAAAAAGTTACTTTTGAAAAGTCAAACTAATTGCACGGTTCCAAAAAGTGGGTCTTATGGAGAAGAGCCGGCAAGAAACTCCATAGATACTCTTTTAAAAAAAAACATGATTACAATATTAATCTTTACAACTTTGTTTTAAATAGTTTGACAATTATGCAGTTTGATGTGTAAGATTTATTCAGTTTATGTAGGTGTTATATTTAGAAATATATAGCAAGTAAGAGCCGACCAGTCCCGAAAGACAGCACCCGTTCACGAGCATGACGTGTGTATCGGCGCGGTTCAACTCAACCATATTGTAGGGAATAAAACGACCCGACACACCATCAGCAGGACATTTAAGTGAGCATGACAAGCTCAGACCGCGGGCACAATATTCCTATAGATATACTTATACAATTGTTACATCAATATCTGCACGATCCGCACACTTTACAGTAGGTATGTAATGCTAACCATGACCTGATGCTGCTGGGGTTTCTTAATTTTAAATTTAATGTTATCTTTTGCGTCTCAGACTTAGTTACGTGGTTCGTCAGCTTCATTCGTTTAGAAAGCGTGCAATTTTGTAAATGAGTTCTATACCTCCTACCTAAGAGGTGTGTATCTACTACATTCATGTTTTCGGATTTATTGCCACGGGTACTAGGGTACCATAAACGAATAGAAGTACAAACTCACCGAACAGCCACATTTAAACCTGATATTTGCGCCAAGCATGGGGCACAGGAGCAGGTAGGAGTTAAGAACAGGATGGGGTGGTCCCACATATGCTACGTTCACCCCTTTCATGGTACCGTATTCTTCCTGAAATTTAGTTTAAAAATCGTCAACATTTTATTTGAGAAATCATAATTATTAGACTGCCTCATTGGTCTAGTGGTCCCAAACGCGACTGCTACGCTAGAGGTCCTGGGTTCGATCCCCAGGTCGAGCAGTGTTGTTGGGTTGTTCTATGAAATTCTCCGTAGCAGCTCGGAGTCTGGATTTGTGCCCGGTTAATGGCAATAGGCTCGCCCCCTATAGGGACCTAAAACATACCGGCGAACTGTGGGTGTAAGTACTTATTACAATCAGTGAAAGCTTAGTAATTCGACCATTGGATTGCTAAGTTCGAGACACGCAGCTCTGATTTTTCAAATGCAAGTAGGTACCTAATCATACCTTGCAATCGTTGAAAATCCTCCCAGAAATTTTAAAATAAAGTTGGTATATATACCTACTTATACGTGGTAGGTATCTACCTACCTACTTTATCATTCACTATTACGGACTATTCAAAAGGTCTTATCGAGCCTTCGCTAGTGTAGACTTGTATTATTTTTTAACATAACATACCATCACGCCTGTATTCCCCGAAGGGTTAGGCAGAGGCGTCCTTAATGTACACCCACAATTCGCCGGTATGTTTAGGTCCCATGTTATAGGGGGCGAGCCGATAGCCATTCACCGGGCACAAATCCAGACTCCGAGCTGCTGCTGAGAATTTCATAGAAAACCCCAATAACACTGCGCGACCTGGGGATCGAACCCAGGACCTCTAGTGTAGCAGTCGCGCTTGGGACCGCTAGACTAATGAGGCAGTGTATTAATTTTTATAAACGATTATTTTACCATAACAGACATAATGGTAGCCAGGGACTGTATGGTAGCGTGGGTTCTGGACATCATGCATAACACCGGCACGGAAGACTTCTCCGCAAATCGCTGCACGCACGCGTGGGTGTTAGTCGCTATGAATATAATGTCAGCCATGTCCGAGAATATTCTAGAAATAAATAAATAAATAATTAAAAGAGAACCGACTTCGAGAACTTCTACGTTTTCAATAAATGTTGCTGACGTCACCTTTAAGACGACTACGAAATTCGGAGTAGCAGATGCTCTCGGTAACTTAGTGGCTAAGGTCTCCGGTGTACTTAACTGTAGGGACACAGATTCAAATCCCGCCTGAGATCTCATTTTTCTTTCATTAAAGATTACATCATTTAGACTTCGAGAATTTTGTGGGACATTTACAGAATCGATGATAAATGATATTTATTCCTGTAAATAGATCTTTTAAGAACACATTTACAGGTAAATGTTTTGTTAACTAGAAGACACCGGCATTTCCTAACTGACGACCTCAGAGAAGAAACCGAAACAAACTCAGAGAGTCATGGTCTCTTTTAAAATCCAGACATAATACTTAGCAGCAAATATGTGAGTTCCAATGTAAGACAATGTCTGAAATGGCCTTTAGAAGAAAGAACCATTGCGGCTTTAAGTAACCAGTCCCATCTGACGCCACGCATGCATCAGTCATTGGATACCTCGACCATAATCTAGGGAGCTAAACAACCCGTCGCACGACGATACCAGATCAGTGGAACATTTGCATGCTTATACCAACCAAATTTATTCGTCCTTTAAGCATTGCTAAACCATTCACCCTATTGCGATCAAACTTTGGCGAGTTGTTGCGATCATGCAAGAAGATTTATGACGAAAAAACTAAAGTATTAAATAAAATCTACAATGATATATATTTTAACGCCCCTTATCACAAGGGGCGTTAAAATGTCCACTTTTAATTAATCACGATGTGATTCACCGCAGCACGTGCTATTACAGTCCATAATTCAGTATAAGTTGGCCTCTTGGTGTACGAAAAACCTATACAATGCCAGGTCTTAGATAGCACATTGTGTAGCCGCGATAATAATATTGCGACTAGTGCTAAAATTGACAAGAATAAGTATGTTTCTGTGACCATTTTGGGCTAAAATTGACAAGAATAAGTATGTTTCTGTGACCATTTTGGGCTAAAATTGCCAAGAATAAGTATGTTTCTGTGACCATTTTGGGCTAAAATTGACAAGAATAAGTATGTTTCTGTGACCATTTTGGGCTAAAATTGCCAAGAATAAGTATGTTTCTGTGACCATTTTGGGCTAAAATTGACAAGAATAAGTATGTTTCTGTGACCATTTTGGGCTAAAATTGCCAAGAATAAGTATGTTTCTGTGACCATTTTGGGCTAAAATTGACAAGAATAAGTATGTTTCTGTGACCATTTTGGGCTAAAATTGCCAAGAATAAGTATGTTTCTGTGACCATTTTGGGCTAAAATTGACAAGAATAAGCATGTTTCTGTGACCATTTTGGGCTAAAATTGCCAAGAATAAGTATGTTCCTAACCTGCCGTTGTAATCATGCTCCCAAACTAAGCTATCAGTTATATGGACATCGGTGGCTCCTAGCAGTGCTGCCGCCTTCGAAACCGCCATGTTCAGCATTGGCTGGTTGGTTTCTTGTAGGATCATCACTTTTATATTCGGTATTATTTCCTGTAAGAGAAAGGAATATGCCAATGTGTGTATTTTAAGAGAATTTCCATTGTTTAAAATAAAAATCTACGTCTCCACACGGTATTTTTTAAAATTTGTGGTGCGGGAGATTTCATATCTAAACATACTTTTGAAGGACACAAAGAACACCCAAGGTTCAAGGTTCAAATGTTTTTATTTCAAATAACCTTTTATGAAACGTTAATGAGTCTAGGTGCACGGTTCCAAAAAAGTCCTATGGAGAAGAATCCCGCAAGATACTCCATGGACACTCTTATAAGCTATTGCATAGCTTCTATCGCGGGCCTTGAGCGTGGGGACCGAATCCAGAAATTCCGTAACGAAAAAAACCTAACACGCTTGTTATAGTTCAGCAACCCGCCTTTAGGTGGCATTGGTTTTTATCAACTTATGTAATACAACCAATACCACCTAAAGGCGGGTTGCTGAACTAAAGAGAAACACGCTTGTCTCTTTAGTTCAGCAACCCGCCTTTAGGTGGCATTGGTTGTATTACATATGTTGATAAAAAACGCTATGCAATAGCTTTACCGCGGCAGTCCCCGAGTGCCACACGTCATTTTTTTAAATAATTTGTATTACAATCTTCAAGTAGGTACAATAGTGCAATAACAGGATGTGCTGACATAGATTTAATGTCCAAGTTGGACCCAATTGTAAATATAATATTTTATACCAATTTTTGATTATGCGAATCCGGCATGCGACATTTCAAGTTCATAGCACTAAGTAGGATGTCTATAACCATATTGGATGTCCATTCTTTGAAACAAATCAAATGCCGAGGCTTGAAACATCGCGTAAATCTGAAAAAGTTACAAGAAATTGCTATGACATACATTGTAGGTAGGTACTTAATTGAATTTAAAATAAATATGAAAGATCACTTTGGAATCGGCTCCACAATCTGTATGCACTCATTATTTTTTTAATTGCCAAGACTAGGTTTTCAATTTGTTTTGAAAATCTAGCGGAAAATTCGGAAGACGGGTCGTTAGTTCGTATCTAATAATTATTACTGCTTCATTACTCTGGCAGGTGTAGGTAACTGCTGAGCGTGAATCCTGGGTTCGAGGCCCAGATCTAGCCAATTGTTATTTAGTTTAGTCAAGCTTTTCCTCAATAAGATTAAGCAAAAAAGATTGCTCGCTTTGGGTTTTTCTCATAGGACATTTTCAATAGCAGCTGTTTAGATTTGTGTCCGATTAATGGAAAGAAAGAAAGAAAAAAAAACTTTTTATTTTGGACTCGCACATATAGGGAAATAAGTAAGTAAGTACGTACATTACTTAATAATAATTATAAGTAAATACTGCGACCCAAATAAGGTCCCTATCTGAAGCCAAAAAAAGACAATGCCGAGCGCTGGCTTTCAGACAGTCAATAGGCTTGTCCTTTATTACATGGGTCTTTAAGATATACCGAAGACCTGTGTCTGTTTATGAGTAGGTACACATCTGTTTTATCTTACATTTACCAACCAAAGTCATACGCACCCGCATGTCTTGCTATATCTCTCTTTCTGTATACCCGGGTTAGATTTGAATACAGATTTAAATAAGTCTGTTGCTAGACATAAATCTAGATGATTGACACGGAAATTTATTTTCATTTTTGTGTCTAAAACGTTCGGAGTGGTGTTCACTTATCAATTTGACATTTTAGGAAAACTTTAAGTAGAGACTTTTTTATGTAATTTTCATTTTCTCATAGATTTTCTTAAAATGTCGTGTAACCTGTTTGATGTAAGACTAACTCTGTTACTAAAAAGAAGGGTGTTTTTATGGCGAATACGAGGTTACGAGATTATAAAATTGTAAGAGGCCAATGTCTTTACATTATAGACATTAACAAAAAACTAATATGGGCAATCATATAATATTATTAGATACGCCATGTTCATAGTAAATGTCATTTAAAATTGAGTCGCGCTACATGTCCATACCTATAATCCTAAACATTTTAAACTTTCGTAATATGCGCGCGCATAGACAGGCAGCCTAAGATGAAAATAAATAGCACTAAGTAGTTGTCTTAAATGACACATTTGATATGTCCAGTATGTCCGTATATAGTGACGTGTGACATGAAAAGTATTGGGTCCTTCTCTTATACTAATAAGGCATGCGCTGACTCTTTCTTTCATTTTAAATTTTATTTGCAACGAAAAAAATGAAATATATTGTACGGAAGCTAATAATTTATTAACTTACTTGGGATAAGATACTCCATGCTCTTTTTTTACTTTAGTATAATAATTTATGTAGTAATGCAGCACAAGACGGCACATATAAATAAAATTATAATTTATTGCTGTCAATAGCGCTGTCAAACACACTTCTGCGCCTTAGGTCGGTCAACCGCATAAGTGACACTACAAATTACACGTTGCCCACGAAACAATATTCGCATTAAAAAGGATGATAACGTGTCTACCTCTATTTAAGTACATAATGTCATTGAATATGGGGGTCTTTATTAGAGCAACAGAAGCAAAAATAACAATTTTTAGAATTGTTGTCTATCTGTTTGTACGCGCATCACGCAAAAACTACTGCATGGAATTGAATGGAGTTTTCACCAATGTATTGCTAGAAGTCTAACTTAAAATCTGGTGCATCTTTCATCTATAAACGCTGTCTAGAGTCGAACTTATGTTAATATTTTTGGGACGTGAGTGAAACTGCGGGCAACAGCTAGTGTAATAATAATAATAATTATAAAATTACAGCTACCTTCACGCCTGTATTCCCCGAAGGGTTAGCCAGAGGCGTACTAATGTACAACCACAGTTCGCCGGATCTTCGGGGATTACAGGAGTTATGATATGTATGAGTCTATCAGCAAAATGGACTGCCTGCGAATGGAACCGTTTACGTCGAACCCAAATGTTTGTTGGTACTGGGACGATATCTTACACCCTTCCTGCGTCTATAATTCCGAGTAGGTACAACCCGAATCTATAAAGTAGAGTGAACAGGCATCTTCTGGGTGTGCTCGCTCCACCGTAGACCTGATCTATGCCCCGGAGGCAAGATTAAGGGAAAAAGCATGCCCATTAAAAAAAATTTCTGTTGTATGCTGCCTACAAAGTAAAGGGTGATCATTAATTCTAAGCATACTTGTGGAGGCGAAAGCAGTGATAGCCTAGTGGTATGACCGTTGGACTGCCAAGTCAAAGGTCTTGACTTCGAACCCAAGGCACGCACCTCTGACTTTTCGAAGTCATGTGCGCATTAAATAGTTAATTATCTCGTGCTTAAACTGTGAAGGAAAACATCGTGAGGAAACCAGCATGCTTGAGAGATTTTCTCGACGGCGTGTGAAGTCTGCCAACCCGCACTAGGCCAGCTCGGTGGACTATTGGCTAATCCCTGTCATTCTGAGAGGAGACCCGTGCCCAGCAGTGGGACAGTTTATTGGGTTGATTATGTTGTGGAGGCTCTTATAACACAATCCTGGAATGGTTATGCTGGAATATTTTGGAAATCTGGATATTTTGTTATTCAATTTCAACCGTAGAACAAAGATTCAATAAAAAATCGAGTAATCCGATTGGGCCATGCGACGCGAGTTTGTAGAATTCGTTTGCCGAATAAACGGTTTGGCATATCCAGTTTTTGCCATACGACGGAGAATTGCCGTAATTCCAATGGCTAATATAATATTTGTCTTATATAGATAGTAGGTTTTCGTTTGTCTATTTGTTTGTTTTTCGTAAGCACTTGTTGTGGTCTCCGTTAAATAGGTAGGTACTTAAAATATAGGTACCATCACGCCTGTATTTCTTATTTATTTATTGTAGGAACATCCACAGTTCACACACGGCATGATTAGCTTTTACTATGCGGCAAACCTATTGCCATTAACCAGGCACAAATCCAAACTTCGAACTACTAATGAAAATTTCACAGAACCTTTGGCATAGTAGTTATAAAATATATCCTTTACAGTATTCATGGTTTCGTCTTCGTGACCAAACTGGGATTTCTGGACGAAGCTTGTAGTGTCGTTGCCACTGAAAGTGTACGTCGTTAACGAAGCACGTTGCTATTTCCATTCATCATGACGTTGTTGTGTTCGGCCTGTGTTGTCAAAGTGCCACTACGTGCTTCATTTTGTATTTTAGTCGATAATGTACCTACGGGTCCGGATTCGATGGAAGACCTCTTTGAACTAAAATCTGTGCTATATAGGAACTAGGTATATAGTAATTTAAATCCTCTTGTCTAGCGATAGGTACCTAGTGTTTCTTTTTACTAATATGACGTACCATCACGCCTGTATTCCCCAAAGGGTTAGGTAGAAGCTTACTAATGTACAGTTCGCCAGTATGTTTCTAGGTCTCATGTAGGCGAGCCTATTACCACTAATCGGGCACAAATTCCAAACTCCGAGCTGCTACTGACAATTTCATAGAAAAACCCAATAACACTGCTCGACCTGGGTATCAAACCCAGGACGTCTAGCGTAGCAGTCGCGTTTGGGACCGCATGAATAATGAGGCAGTCTAATAATTATGATTTCTCAAATACAATGTTGACGATTTTTAAACTAAATTTCAGGAAGAATATGGTACGATGAAAGGGGTGAACATAGCATATGTGGAACCACCCCATCCTGTTCTCAACTCCTACCTACTCCTGTGCCCCATGCTTGGCGCAAATATCAGGTTTAAATGTGGCTGTTCGGTGAGTTTGTACTTCTATTCGTTTATGGTACCCTAGTACCCGTGGCAATAAATCCGAAAACATGAATGTAGTAGATACACACTCTTATGTAGGAGGTATAGAAACTCCCTTATTGTGTTTGGCATAGACAATGATTAAAAAATGGAATTTTTTGCGAAAT
Organism: Acronicta aceris; assembly: GCA_910591435.1. Taxonomy (NCBI): domain Eukaryota; kingdom Metazoa; phylum Arthropoda; class Insecta; order Lepidoptera; family Noctuidae; genus Acronicta; species Acronicta aceris. The sequence continues at coordinate 8,825,807 of OU342780.1, read as the reverse complement.
AAAATTCGATTTCAATCAGGATTCGAATCTGGGTCTTCCAGTTAAATACAAACGCTTTAGCCAACTAAGCTACCGAGACCATTTTGTGATGTCGAATTTCTCTTTTAGATTCCAAAACTCCGAATCGAAATCATGAAGGGAAAGCTTATCCGAGAATGAAACCTATCCCTGTCACACAATTTAGTGAATGAAACGATTTTTACTCTGAGTATGAATAAGACAAGCCAGGCATCCGGAATGGATATAATTTTCTCTCTCTTGTGTTCTCACTCATACCTACCTATCACAATTGAGGACACACGGGAGAGGAAATTGTCACTCTTCTAAAACTGGTGGATATTTAGTCGATTTCGAGTAATCTTGTTAGATTTTACTTTGAAGTTCTCAGTAGCAGCTCGTAATTATGGATTGTGCCCGCCAATTTACAAAAGGCTTACTCCTTATTAAACAATATCTAAAACATTGATTAACATTACCAATGTAATGTTTGAAAGTGGCGGTAACCTAATGGCTAGGGCGTCGGACTTGCGATCATGTGGTTGCCGGATCGAAATCCACCCATTGCACTACCGACGTGAACCCACTCGTAACACAAGCATTTAGCTTAGCACGAGGGGTTAACAAGAATACCTACTAGTAATGTGTGAATAAGATTTTTATTTAAAAAAACTTTAGTATGGTCTACACCGGATCCACAAAAACGAATCTAACAGTACAGTATCTACCTATTTATACGGACCCTAGCGCTCTACAATTAATTTTTATACTCCTGGTTACGCGTTAATCAAATTATTTTTGCCCTAAGAATAAAAATATTAGGCAAGGGTCGCCACAAAATAAATTATAATTCTACCCTCGTTTCGGAAATATTAAAATGAATATTTTTCTCCTACACCGGAAAATGGGAAAATTTTATTTTGTTTGTGTTTCTAATTCTGTTGATCTTGTGAGAACTGACTGCTTCCTGAACCTTTGGAGCCCTTAGGGAAATCACAATGGGAAAATTCGATATTCTTAAGAAACTCAAAATAAAAAAAACTTGTAATTTCTTTACAGGTTACCTACCTACTACTGTTCTGTTTCATCCATATTAAGTCGATGTGAATGAGTTTCAAATAAAATGAAAACCAATACCTACTTATACTACTACCTAATTTTACAATAGAAAAAAACCAATGATTTAGGAAGTAAAATAATTAAGCAATTATGTGGTAATACTTAAGGACCTTATTTCCAAATACCTGAATCCGGTTACCTGACTGTTGAGATTGGTCGGCTCTAGACATTTTTTTTTTCTCTTTTGGAAGGCAAGTTGGTGTGATGCGGGAGTATAATTTATTTCGAAGGACCAACAGATATAGAGAACTGTAGCGTGAAAGTTATGCTAGGTATGCTGGGCGGTTCGTGTTCACTACGCGGGAAGGTATGATGGGAGTATGGGACTCACCGGTGCACGTGGTGCGTTGTTCTGGTAGTATTGGTGTCCTGGAGTCCTGAAGTACCTCTAAGAATATGACGCACTCTTGACATATAAGAACACACACTGAGTTTAGCGGGTTGCGGTAGTTGGAGCCGGCTCACATTCGCGTGCGCGCACTCACAACCGTATATGCGGGAGCGGTTAGCGGGAGTCTCAACGAAGATCCACGAAGACTCTGAACTCCCTTTTTTTAGACGACACGAGCGCGTGACAGCGTCCTTCGCGCTCGGTGCAATTCGTGCGTACCGAAGATATCCGAAGTCCGTCTTCTTGTCCCTTACAGGTTATGTGGATAGGAAAGAGATGGGAACAGGAAGCGAACGAAAACATTTAATTGTTATAATATTTATGCGGAAGTAGGAAGCTGATTTGACTATAAAGTCACAGATTAATAAAATGCGTTCGGAAATATGCATTTATGCATTTTTAAATGATTTGGCGTAAACATCCTCCGCCGCCTTGAGAATACGCAGTGTTCTCAAAATAATTGAACAAGTTTAAAAAAATATATATTATAATAAGACAAGAGAGATATATATTGATTATATTGTATTATACGATATATGTATGCGGTGATCATTGAGAAGGTAACGGACACAATTTTACAATTGGTCTTTTGAAAGAGCCGGTTAAAGTTTTTACTAATGCGACGCGGATAGTTTTATCTTTTCCCGGGTAAACTTGCGTTATAACACCCATTGGCCATCGTAATGGGGGAAGATCATCTTGATGTACAAGAACTATTGTACCAATTTTTACGTTATCTATGTTATTTAACCACTTCTGTCTAACTTGAAGGTTATGTAAATATTCAATACGCCATCTTTTCCAATAGCTGCACACCATTTGATCAAGTAATAGTTTACGACAGCGGAGAGACTTGTCTGCCTCTGATATATCCTGAACAGGCAGGGAGGTTAAGGGTGAAGCCATGATAAAATGTGCAGGCGTAAGAGGCTCTGGGTAAGGATCTTCAGATAAGACACATAGTGGCCTCGAATTAAGAACTGCCTCGATTTGGGTGAGAACAGTAAGAAGTTCTTCGTATGTAAGAAGCTGAGAACCGATAACACGGTATAAATGCGTTTTCATAGATTTTATGTTCGATTCCCACAGCCCCCCAAAGTGAGGAGCGCGGGGTGGAATCATTTTCCACTCAATGCGGTAGCGGTTAGTCATTAAATCTTGTAACTGAGCTTTAGCTCCTATGAAATTAGTTCCGTTATCAGAATAAAGAAAGGCAACAGGACCACGGCGGGAAATAAATCTTTTAAATGCGGAAATGAATGTATCTGAAGACACATCAGTTACTAATTCGATGTGAACGGCTTTAGTAACTAAGCATATAAATAAGCAAATATAAGCTTTTTGACTGCGTTGACCTCGACGTCTACACAAAGTTATTTTAATTGGGCCAGCGTAGTCAACGCCCGTATGTACGAAAGCCTTGGTCTCCTGTACACGGCAAGCAGGCAAATCAGCCATTTTAGGGCTGGTATGAGAGGGAGAGCTTTTAAAACAAAAATTGCAAGAATGTACTCTTTGCCTAATGACACTTCGAGACGATATAATCCAATACTTCTGACGCAGCAGCGAACTCAGAAGGTTGGCGCCTGTATGACAATGAACGCGGTGAAAATAATCAATTATAACATGTGTAACATGGTCATGTTTTGGTAAAAGAGCGGGATGCTGTGCTTCATACGGAAGATTAGCATTAGACAACCTACCTCCGATTCTAATAATATTATTTTTATCTATAAAAAGATCGAGACGTTTAAGCGGAGAACGTAAGTTGCCCTTCTGAATTTCTTGGATTGTTTGTTGATAATGATTTTGTTGAACAGCGCGGATTAAATATCTTTCAGCTATAGTTATCTGGGAAGCGGGGATTATATTATGACTTTGGTAACGTGGTATAATACGTCCAAACCTAAGAATGTAAACTATTATGCGTAAAATTTTATTCCAAGACGAAAATCTTTGAGAAAGATTATAAATCAAATTAGGTTCTAACAAAACAGACGCGGTCAAGGTAAGTGTTTTCTTATTATATTCCGGTAATTCTTCAATATTTGAAGAAGCAAAAGGCGTAATAGGCCACTCAGATGTTGGACACTTAAGCCATTTAGGGCCATGCCACCATAGATCATGTGCTATTAACTGCTCCGGTAAAAGACCTCTAGAAAGACAGTCACTTGGGTTTTCTTTACCATTTACGTGATAGAAATGTTTAGGATTAAGATTTTCTTGACATTTGGCGATGCGGTTACTAACAAAGATATTCCATCTATGGGGAGATGAATGAATCCACGAAAGAGCTATTTTAGAATCGGAGAAAGCAAATATATTATTAATCGCGATACGAGAACGATAAGTGTCATTAATTAACTTTATTAGTTTTGACATCAAGACAGCGGCACATAGCTCTAGTCGAGCCAGTGAAACGACCTTTACAGGTGCAACTTTGGACTTAGCACACACCAAACGTACGTGTATGTTACCATACACATCTGTAACATGTAAATAAATGACGCAACCATACGCTTTCATGCTAGCGTCCGAGAAAGCTACAATATTAATATTACAGCCCATATTAACGGCTAAATGACGCGGTATTTTTAAAGCGGAAAGAAGAGGCAGTTGCTCTTGGAATGAATGAAATAACGAAATAATTGTATCGGGTGGGGTATCATCCCAGTCTATGTGAAGATTCCACAATTCCTTTATAAGTAATTTGGCAAATAAAATCACTGGCGCAGCGAAGCCAAGAACATCCCATAAGCGGGCAATAGTAGAAAGTATAGTTCGTTTAGTACAAACTTTATCTAAATCTGACGTAGTGAACGTGAAGCTATCGTCTAAAGGAATCCATTTAAGACCAAGAATTTTTAAATTATCCCTATCCGAAAAGTCTATAGAAGAGCGGTTGGATTGTGGCACGGAAGCCAGCAATTCCTTAGAATTACTTGCCCATTTGGTTAGGTCGAAACCCCCAGCTTTAAATAAATCGATAAGTTCACTGGATAGAACCTTAGCTTCCTCCAAAGATGGAATAGATGTGGCAAGGTCATCCATGTATAACTCGCGTGAGGCTACAATAGCAGCGCGTGGGAAACGATGTTTTTCATCATCGGATAGCTGGCGCACAGTGCGCATAGCGAGGAACGGACTAGACCTAAGACCAAATGCGACCCTGTTAAATTGAAACTCTCGGATAGGTTCGGCGGTATTAAAGCGGAATAATATTTTTTGATATTTTCTATGCTCATTAGTAACAGCAATTTGAAGATACATTTGTTTTATATCTGCAGTAATAGCAATTGGAAATAAGCGAAAATTTAATAAGAGTATAAACAAGTCTGCCTGTAAATTCGGCCCTGTGTGTAAGATGTCGTTAAGTGACATACCATTATGACCTTGGGCGCTAGCGTCAAGGACGACACGAACCTTTGTGGTCTCCTTGTCATACCTAACAACGGGGTGATGCGGTATGTAATAACCGTTATCACACTTCAAACTATTATTCGAAACTATTTCAGATAAATAACCTTTATCAATATATTCCTGAATAACCTCGTTATAACTTAAACGAAGTTCAGGCTCGCGTAATTTTGTATTTTCTAAAGCAATAAAACGTCGATAAGCGACAGAGCGGGAATTACCTAATACATTAGGATCGGTACAAAAGGGTAACGCGATGCAATATCTACCGGTGGAATCACGTGACACGGAAGCAGAATACTTTTGCTCACACTCCATGTCAGACGGACTCATAAAAGTTCGCGCGGGAATTTCTTCTAAGTTCCAGAATTTATGAAGGGAATCATCTAGAGAAGGATAATTATTGTTATCAATACCGGTACTAAAAAATGTAGCAGTATTTACTACAGCGGATGTAGGGTTATTCAAATATGAAACGGCGGGAACATCACCCATAAGAATATAACCAAATACGGTTTCAATCGCGGTAGGAGCGGGAGGTGCTATAATTTTTCCACCTAATAATAAAAATGGGAACAATTGAGCCCCTAGAAGTAACTCAACCTCTCCAGGCGTGTGCCATAGAGGGTCAGCAAGCGGTAGGTTAACTAAATGTTTCACTATAGAAGCGTCAACAGTGTTTGTTGGCAATCTATCGGTTATACAGTCGACGACCAGAGCGGTTATATTATAAGAATTATTTTTATTTTTAGCGGTAACCGTAATCTGTACGTAACCTTGAATAGGGCGGGAGGATGATCCAACACCCTTTATAAATGAGTTCGAAAGCGGTACAATATTTAATTTATGTTTTTTACAGCAAGCCGTAGTAATAATATTATTTTGCGATGCGTTATCTATCAAACATCTGATTAAAACGGGTCGATCATCATTCCTACTAACAAAAACTTGAGCGGTTGACAAAAGAACTGTCGTATTCATTAAATTTACGGGCGCAACTATTTTGTTGTCAACTCGAGACCGCGCACAAACCATCACCTGTGGTGCAAGCGCGGTACAGGTAGTAGTGCTAGCCGTAGTGGCAGGTTCGAGCGCCGCCGTCGCGGCTGCGAGTACAACCGGCGGTGGCGTGTCGGTCGCGGACGCGTGCGAGCGAGATGGTGAAATACGATCGTCACCAGGCGATGAGCGAGTTAGCTGCGAGTTATTAGATACTTTATTGTCATTGAAATGCAGAAGCGAATGATGACGTTTATTACAAGTTTTACACAAGTAGGTAGACTTACATTGGGAAACAGTATGTGTAAGACTTAGACAGTTTACACACCCTCGTTTGTTTTTAATAAACTCTAAACGAGATTTAGCGTTAAGCGCTTTAAATGACGAACATTGATAAATCTGGAAATGATCAGATTGATTACAATGTAAACATTTCAAATTATTATTGCGGGTTACAAAAGTATGAACAGTATTACGTGGTTGCATACGTGAAGCGGTATTATTATTTTTATTATTCACTGATGCGAATCGAGAAGAAGTAGAAGTAGGTAAAGCGGTGCGGTCTAATATTTTGACTTGTGACTTAATAAAGTCCACAAAGTCTTTATAAGAAGGAACTTCCTTGTTACGCATATGCATTTCGAATAAATGCGCGGTTGCGGGATCTAACTTTCGCAATGCTAAGCTTAATAAAATAAAATCTTTTAAATCATTTATTTCCAATTGTTCCAAAGCGGACACAGAAGCGTGGAAATTTTCGATAAACATGTTAAGAGAAGCTGAATTATTAGAAGCGGTTTTGATATTGAATATAATAGACATGTAATGTGAACCTAGTGCCCGAACATCTTGGTACTTTTTCACTAAGCTGTCCCAAATAGCGTTATAATTATCACCTGAGGGAATAATACCCGCGGTAATCTGTAAAGCGGTTCCGGATAATTTACTTATTAAATACTGAACCCGTTGCGAATCAGTAAGATTTACATTATTGTGAATATTAGATTTAAATGATTCATAAAATACTGGCCAATTCTCTATTTTGCCATCAAAAGAAGGGATTTGAATAGGTGGTAGTTTAATTGAACCTTTAAATTGCAAGTCCTTAATATTTTGTGATTGCGGGTCGGACAGCGTATTTGACGTGCTTGCCGCGACAAGTGACCGAGTCCTCTCGACACGGGCATAAACATTGTCAAATGAAATAAGGCTAGCGTAATTAATGGTAAACTTAGGATTCATTTTAAGGTTAAGAGCATTAATCTGATCTAGATTGGTACTAAATTCCTGTCGTATTGTTGATAATATTTGCGTATCTGCAAGGAATGTTTCTTTAGAACGAAGTTCGACCGAAGTGGTAGAAATCTTTTTTGATAAATCGTATAGATATGTTAACCGTTCATAAATTGCCTGGTTTTTGGCTTCAAGTAGTTGTAATTTAATTTCGATATCTTCCATTGTAAAAGATGGCGGTTAGAGCTTAACAAAGGAAAGTAGGTATGTTGCAATAGGCTATAAAACCTAATTAAGATAAATGCGGTTTACAAATTTTATATAAAAAAAATGCGTTTGGTTATAATAACGCGATAATACCTATATCGTATAATACGAAGCGGTCTAAATTATGTTGTTATGAATGGCGGGCGGAGGTACCTATTTGGTGCGATAGGCAACCTATTATGGCGGTTTTACGAGATTCGTATTTTAGGTATTTAGACCTATTAAGAGCGGAAGAATACACGTAGTTATTAAAATAAGCGGGTGAGTAAATATAGCGGAAAAATAAGCGTATAAATAACGCAATAAATAAGCGGGAAAGTAGGTAGGTAGGTATACTGTAGTGAACACTAAGTAGGTATCCGGCTCGAAGGACCAAAATTTATGGTGTGATGCGGGAGTATAATTTATTTCGAAGGACCAACAGATATAGAGAACTGTAGCGTGAAAGTTATGCTAGGTATGCTGGGCGGTTCGTGTTCACTACGCGGGAAGGTATGATGGGAGTATGGGACTCACCGGTGCACGTGGTGCGTTGTTCTGGTAGTATTGGTGTCCTGGAGTCCTGAAGTACCTCTAAGAATATGACGCACTCTTGACATATAAGAACACACACTGAGTTTAGCGGGTTGCGGTAGTTGGAGCCGGCTCACATTCGCGTGCGCGCACTCACAACCGTATATGCGGGAGCGGTTAGCGGGAGTCTCAACGAAGATCCACGAAGACTCTGAACTCCCTTTTTTTAGACGACACGAGCGCGTGACAGCGTCCTTCGCGCTCGGTGCAATTCGTGCGTACCGAAGATATCCGAAGTCCGTCTTCTTGTCCCTTACAGGTTATGTGGATAGGAAAGAGATGGGAACAGGAAGCGAACGAAAACATTTAATTGTTATAATATTTATGCGGAAGTAGGAAGCTGATTTGACTATAAAGTCACAGATTAATAAAATGCGTTCGGAAATATGCATTTATGCATTTTTAAATGATTTGGCGTAAACACAAGTGATCGTGGTCGGTTGAATTAAGTATATTAGGTATTATCCTGCACATCAAGCTACATGAGTCACACATTATAAATACTTAACAAAATTGTAAACAACCACAATGTCATGATTTTTATTTAAAAGAGTATCTGTGGAGTTTCTTGCCGGTTCTTCTCCATAAGACCCACTATTTGGAACCGTGCACCTAGTTTTGAGAATTCAAAAGTACTTGTACCATTGGTTTATTTGAAATAAAAGATTTGACTTTGACTTTGAAATCCATCCAATCCAATCCATATTTTTTTGTCATTTTGATGTCAATAAAGCAAAGAAAGAGATCGTTACGTGAATTTGCTATTATTAGCTCTTTATCGTCGAGTGTATTCTATGAGGGGATAGTTGTCTTGTTGAACGTTCATGAACATGGATATTAGAAAGAAAGAAAGAAAGAAACTAAATTTATTTGTAAAGGACACCCAAGTACACAAAAGAAATCAAATAATTAATAACTTACATCTATGGTACCCAGGTGTAATTCACAAATCGGCTCTGTTTCAACATAATGTCGATTGCGACGAATCGTATCGACGCTGGTCTTCCGACAGGACCGGTTTGGTGTCACCACGGTCGGTACTACTAACTATAATTAATCTAATAAAACTAACTGCTAAACAAATAACTTAAATAATCTATCAATACATAAATAAACGATATAAATAATATACATAATATTACGAAGTATGTTATATTTCTATGGATAAACTATTATGTATATTTTATCTATATTTAGTACCTATTATGACTCAGGCGAGTTAAACTAATTGTATACAGTATGCTTACATACGGAAAGAATCAAAGTTACCGAATTAGCAAGCTGTAGTGGCAGTGGGCTAGCCATATCCCATATCTGTCGAAGAACCGACAACCATCGGGGAAGACGTGTTCTCGAATGGAGACCGCGACTCGGCAAACGTAGCGTAGGACGTCCTCCGGCAAGATGGAGTGATGATTTGCGAAAGGTTGCTGGCGGAAGCTGGATGCGACAAGCCGAGGACAGGGTGAAATGGCGCACATTGTGGGAGGCATATGTCCAGCAGTGGACTAGTATAGGCTGATGACAATGATGCTAATATATTAGCTATGAACTACTACTGCCTGATCAACCTACTGGTCCTCAGTGCGACTGCTAAGATAGTGGTCCTGACCTCGATTCCCAAGTCGAGCAAAATATTATTGAGGTTATTCTATGAAATTCTCAGCAGTAGCTCGGACTTCGGGATTTTTGCCCGGTTAATGGCAATAGTCTTGCTAGTATGTCACTGTCTAACCATTTGAGGAATAAAGGCGTGATGGTATGTTTATATTTTTAACTGAGTGCAAAGAGATTTAAAAGAGTGTATTAAATTTTGACGACACGTTTGGCGTAGCGGCTGAGCGATCGGCTTCTGTGTCACGTGTTGTGGGTTCGAACCCCGCACGGAGCAAATATTTGTATGATCTACAGGTAGTTGTTCCGGGTCTGGGCGTTTGTGTATGTGAGAATTTGTGTTTGTAAACGCACCCACGATACAGGAGAAAATCCTAGTGTGGGGCAACGTTTTTTAAAAAAGAAGAAAAAACTTGACTGCCTCATTGGTCTAGTGGTCCCAAGTGAGATTGCTACACTAGAGGTCCTGGGTTCGATCCCCAGGTCGAGCAAAGTGTTATTGGGTTTTTCTATGAAATTCTCATTAGCAGCTCGGAGTCTGGATTTTGTGCCCGGTTAATGGCTATAGGCTCACCCCCTATAACATGGGACCTAAACATACCGGCGAACTGTGGGTGTACATTAAGTACACCTCTGCCTAACCCTTCGGGGAATACAGGCGTGACGGTATCTTATGTTAAGAAAAAAAAAGAAGAGAGAAAAAAAAAATGAGACTGGGAGCGAATCGGGGACAGGTTGTTCAAGTCCAGGGGTCACGGCCTGAATAATCGCCTTACTTCAAACGTCCTAAGTGTAGTATATATTCTTCCTTTTCTTTTTAACCGACTTCAAAAAGGAAGAAGTTCTCAATTTATTCGACTGTATGTTACTTATTAAAGGATAGGCTCGCCCCCTATAACATGGGACCTAAACATACCGGCGAACTGTGTGTACATTAAATACATCTCTGCCTAACCCTTCGGGGAATACAGGCGTGATGTATGTTATTAACCGATTTTGATGATTATTTTTTTATCAGTAGGTCACATTTCAGGGGTGGTCCCATAAATTTGGTCAAGATCTGATCACAAAATGACAATAACACGTAACCACCGAGTAAATTATAAAATGATAACATCGCCTAGATATTCGTAAAATATTTAAATAAAATAACTTTTAGAAAAGTAGAAAAGTAAGTAAAACCTCCTTCGAAAAATAATGTGTGAAACAGTTTCGAAATTCGGTGGTGAAATCAAAAGATCCGATCAAATCAAAGGCACCGACTTCCGAAACTAGGATTTTCTCCTGTGTCGTTGATGTGTTTACAACCAAAAATTCTCACATACACAAACGCCCAGACCCGGAACAACTATCTGTAGATCATATAAATATTTGCTCCGTGTGGGGATCGAACCAACAAAACGTGGCGCAGAAGCCGATCGCTCAGCCGCTATGCCAAACATTTCGTCAAGTATTCCTGCACTTCTTTAAAATGATTTATTAGCAGATTCAATAGAAATACAATTATTTCGACCCTCCGGTCACGGTTATTTAATGAACTAAAATGAAGTATTTTACGTGGGAGAGTCTTGCTTCGGCACGAATGGGCCGGCTCGACCGGAGTGATACCACGGTCTTACAGAAAACCAGCGTTAAACAACGCTTACGTTGTGTTTCACTGAGTGAGTGAGGTTACCAACGAGGCTCGTGAGGCTGGCAACGCACTTGTAACTCCTCTGGTGTTGCGGGTGTCCATGGGCGGCGGTAATCGCTTACCATCAAGCGATCCATCTGCTTGTTTGCCCCCCTATCCCATAAAAAAAAGAAGATTACAACATTGCTCACGCACATGTATCCAGACGGGTTGTTCGACGAGTATAAGATTTTGAAATATGGCTTAACATAAACTAAATATTATGTTCTAATTTCATTAATGTTTGATCATTACAAGGCGACGGTTGGATTGAAGCACAGTTACGTACATTTTATTGGCCATTCAAGAGCACTTTATCACCATAACTACCTTCATTCTATATTTTATAGCGTATTTAAATGTAATTTCGCAAAGACATTTTATTATGAGAAGTTTATTAGGGATATGTACATATATCAAATCTAACTTACAAACATAAGTTATTTTTTTAGTAAAGGAAAAAAAATCAATCGCGGGCAGGATTCGATCCTGCGTCTTCTGGTTTGATATACCAGACGCTCTGACCTCTAAGCCACCGCGAACCCTACCCGCATGATTGAAATTTTGCCTTCACATTCTGAATTTACGTCATAAGGTGACGTTGGTGACATCTATGAGAGGTAAGTTACCTTACCTCTCAACCGACACAACTTACTTTACAGTTAGTTCAGTGTCGTACGTCATGGAAAATGCAATCCCATGCTTGTCTGTCTGTGACAAACAAGCATGGGATGATTATAAAGATATTTCATTGAAGGAAAAGCAGTCTAATTTTTCCTTCAGTAAAATAACACTAGTGATATCACTTGTGCGTTGTCTTTCTTGAAACCTCAGTTCATAGATAAGTCTCATTTGGCACGCCTATTAAACTGAGCTATTAGAAGATAGGCAAGAATCAAGTTACACTTATGTATAGCCTTTTATCAAATCCATTTATTGTTTTATCTTGGAACTATAGATTTCTTTTAGTTAATAATAAAACTTGATTTAAGGGTCCGGTGGAGCTGGAATTGACCATAAAAACGTAATACCGAAATAAATCGTAATCCAGACAATAATTCTATCAAATTATTTTATTATTTGGATACCATTAATCTAGGTTCCTACAATACTATTTCGTCTATTACTACTTAACAGGAAATAAAAGACCGGAAAATCGTTCCAAACTTGGCAAAGTTATCAGAAATTGCATTCGCTGACATTTATTTCCAGTGAAGTATTTTGAATGAAATCGTAATGTAGGAACCTAGATTAACGGTATCGGACTCCGAATAATCACAGAATTTAATTAAATTGTGTTTAAATTACGATTTATTTCGGTTTTACGTTTGTAAGAGAAATTCGGTCCGCCGGATTCTTAAGTAATTGCCATTAACTAGACTAGGGCCCACTAACAGATCACTTTTTCGCAGTCTTTCAGTAATCTCGTACGATTTGCCCAGTAGTTTCACTAGCTACATACCAGTATTTACCATTCAAACCGGAACACAATAATGTTAACATATCAGATCTCCACGATCTTATTCCCCCTAGCCCTTTCTACTAACGGACGACCAGAAGCACGAAAAAGCGGCATTGATATTGTAGCGACATCTACCGCGCTACATACAAACTATACGAACAAGTCCTGAATCGCGCAAGTGAAGTTTGCAACGCAACTTGGATATATACAACCGCCCGACATCAACCGTCGGGCCGTGGCCTGCCAGGTAAAACACCCGCCTGGTAGGAGGATCCTCCCTTTGGTGTGAGGGGCAACATACCTCGCCCCTCCACAATATGAATCACACACAATCCACCATGAGGTGGACATTCTAAAAACCATTTATCATGCTTCCGCACCGCTGAAATGTGGAATGCGCTTCCCGAGTGGGTCTTCCCCGATAGATATAATCTGGGTGTCTTTAAATCACGAGTGAATCGGTTTCTTCTAGGCAAGCGCGCTCCATCGTAGATCGCAGTGTCGCTTAACATCAGGCGAACTGGCCGTCAAGCGTAAGCCCATCACGAAAAAAAATGCGGTGGTACCAAACTAAATCAGCAGAGTTCAAATACCTTTTTATACACCTAAATTCTAGATCGCTGTCATGAAAGTTCAGAAAACTCATGTAAAACTATTTTACCTAACCACTTTTCAGTTAAACCAGGTTTAATTAAAACGACATGACTACTAATGCCCTGCGGTTAGTCCTTTAATATAAAGCTTAACTATGTGGAAGCGATGAGCGATGACCCTTGTTTTAATTAAACTTTAAAATTAATAAGCTTAGCCGTTTTAGTTACTGTGCGTTGGGGTTGAAATACACATGTTATAAAATATATATGTATGGAATAAAATGGCTACTTTTAGTAAATTATAACTATGATTCACGTACATACAGCAAACATCATACAAGCGTACATTGAATACGGAATACATTTATTTCTTAAAAAAAACACGTTGCTGCCTTAATTTTTTCCTGTAACTTGTGTGCGTATACAAAACTGAATCTCATATGCACAAACAGCCAGACCCGGAACACCTAGTTATGTAACGGGACAGCTAGAGGCAGGGGCGTAGCTACCGCTGTATCAGCCGTATCAATGATACGGGGCCCCAGGGCTACAGGGGCCCCGTCGTGCGTTAGCCCTAATATGTAAAACGTTACCTCACTTTAACTTTTATGTCGTACGCTAAACTCCCAAAAAAATATATCTGATATTAAATGATCGATTCCGGGCCCCCGTCAAATGTTGATTCAGGCCCTGACTAGAGGATCCCACTCGGAGAAGAAAACTTCAGGGAGGTACCTGCTTCGGTACACAACACGCCCAAAATCCCGCCTGCATCATCTAAGGCAAGTGGGCCATTGGGGTCGCAGGCGCTATGAGAAAGGACATTATTCACCCACCTAGTAACCTTGCTGGTAACCCCAGAAAAAAAAGACTGCCGGAGAGGGGAGATCCTTTTACAGTTTTCTCAGGGATGTAGGAAAACAGGCGTTTCAAAGGGGAATGTTTTAAGACTTGGGGATCTCTATCTCTTGATTTTGGCCATGGGGGTGGTTTTAGTGACTAAGAATCCCGTACTGCTCGGCCTTATCCCTGATGATCGATTGCCTTTAGAAAGTTTCTCCCCATAGACAAAAAAAGGTGTTTGTTCACAAACACCTCACAACAACGCAGGAGTTGATTGCTCAATTCACGGCACCGATTTGCATCTAAAACAAAATATTAAACTAGAATACTTATAATAATATATTATGTTATTTTAGCTACAGATGATGAACTGCATTTCAAAGCTCGTAAATTCATGGTGATTTGGCAACACCGACGGCACGTTTTAACGCAGTGGTCGGATCATAAACTTCATAAATAGTCCAGCATTCCTTTGGTCAGTATATCCTCAATTCAAGGTAACAAGATCAAAGTTATTAAGGTACCTATAGACACTGTAAGCGAATCAATTATAAAACCGCATCAAATACGTATAACATTATACCATCACATAAAAAAGGGTGCGAGGAGATTTTTAAAGGGTCGGCAACGTGCGAGTGATACCCCTGGTGTTGCAAGCGCCCATAGGCTACGATAACCGCTTACCATCTCGGGCCATATGCTCATTTGCCACCTTGGTGGTATAAAAAAATCACGCATGTATTCCCCGAAAGGTTTAGGCAGAGGTATCATCCACAGTTGGCCATTATTTTTTGTCCCAGGCGAGCCTTGGACAGACAAATCCAAGCTTCGAACTCTACTACTAAAAATGACATAGAAAAAAAAACAATAATACTTTGCTCTGCCTGTGTATCGAACCTAGGGCCTGCGCCCGCTTATTCTGACACCAATTTAGTGCATTGTAGTGCGAGGTAATAAATAAAAATACTCAGACTCAAACAGCCATGCATTACAAATAACACTGTTGTTCCACATTTGTAGGGTTGCCACCTTTAAAATTTGGTAACTAGGACAAGAATCGGGATAACCCCGGATTTAGGAGCTTAGAACCCGGACATGGACGGGGCTCGTGGTGGTGGGGTTCCGGTGGCGTTGGTCGATGCGAGTGTTGCGTGGCCGCCTTGCGATTGGTGATTTGGACACTCCCCAGACGCCCTCTAAACTAGGACCAATCCAGGGAAACCCGGACGGATGGCAACCCTACACATTTGTCCCGCACACATTCTGCAAGCTTTGTGGCCCTACCTTTAAGCGAGTTAAATGTCGTTTTTATTGTCATTTAAAGCTCCTGACATTTTGTTAAATACGTGATTTAAATAATTACATCCAACTTGAGTAGGATGACACTTGAGAGCGCATTGTTCATATTTTATTTTCATTCGTCACAATTACCCAGGCCTTCGGATTTGTGCTTGTAAGACCCCAGTTGACAGACTAGTTGGCAAACTTGTTGGTCACCCTAAGGCTATTGTCCCACCGACATCGAATAGCGAGTTGGCCAAGAACCTAATGCAGACAGGACAGGATAATGGGTATTGAAGGTTTCCTAGATCTACAATCTATCCTATTTTCGTAAATGGTAAAAATATTCACAAACAAATTTTAGTACCAGTTTGCTTTTTGCATTGTCTCAGAATGTTCGTACAATGACACAAGGTGTTTACGCTTGCAACACACCCTTATTCACACCAATTTCCCTCTCCAACTATCAGCGAAAAATCGCGCCCCGCAAGCGGCGTCACCGTCAACACGAAAATCACGAGCTGACCGGCCGCCATTATCAAGCGCCGACAAAATAAATGAAAACTCAAAACTTACGGTAACTAATCTCGTGCAAAATGCCAATTCCACCACTGCAGTGTGTGTACTATGTGTGAATTCATAAACTTTAAACGGTGATAGTGTATTTCCACCCAAAGCGCGATTCTTATTCCATAGTCCGTTGCAGTGCAATATCCAATTTTTCTCCACATTTTGTCATACGAACTAATTCGTCAGAAGAAGCACCGTTCAAGTCACGCCACAAGGCTTGACAGATTTGGTAGCTAACACTGACAAAAATCGACAATTCTGCAGCCATTGGCGGACTTTGACACAATAACTTATCAGACATGAGGTTAAACTCACCGGGGTGGAGTAGAGACATATCCCATAGTCCCAAACCATCCTTATTAATATTATAAACGTGAAAGTTTGTGAGTATGGATATATGGATGTTTGTTATTCTTTCACGCCGGAACGTCTGAACGAATCTGGATGAAATTTGGCACAGAGATAGATTATAGTCTGGAATAACCCATAGGCTACTTTTTATCCAGATCGGACCCAATCCTGAAATCCACGCAGACAAAGTCGCGGGCAGAAGCTAGTATTAAATAAATGTAATCTATCATATCAATAATTGACTTCACGGTATTTTGTTTAAAACGGTGCCCCCCACGCGACGATGATCTCGTGTATCATGGATGCGTTTACAAACACAAATTCTCAAATACACAAACGCTCACACCGGGTTAAATATTTGTATGATCTTCAGGTAATTGGCTGAAGATCATACAAATATTTACTCCGTGTGGGGACCGAACCCATAACACGTGGCGCAGAAGCCGATCGCCTAGCCGCTACGTCAAACGTATCATCAAGGGTATTGCCAACGTCATTTATTAATATACATAATCCTGTTATTGTTAACGGATCATTGAAAACAAAATAATTAGTATAATACCCGGTATTATTAATTATTGTCCTAATTAAGAGCCTCTGCTAAATCCAACATGGTTTTTCGGCAGCTGTGTTTGTTGCCTCTAGCGTATTAATTTAATACGAAGCTCAATTTTAGTGATACTCTGGGTAATAATATCGATGTACACTATGTTTAAAAATCCGAAAAGTCAAAGTCAAAATCAAAATGTTTTATTTCAATTACGAGTAGACCACTAAAATAGGTTCTTTTGAAAATTCAAAACTAGTTTCATGGTTCCAAAAAAGTGGGTCACATGGATAATATAGCAAGAAACTCCATAGATACTCTTTTTAAAAAAAACATGATCACAATATTAAGCTTTACAACTTTGTTCCAAATAGTTGCTGAGAATTACGCAGTTTGATGGACAGGATTTATATATTAGGTTTCCAATAAAAAAGAAATAGGGATTGCCACAGCAAGTAAGAGTTGA
Source organism: Acronicta aceris (assembly GCA_910591435.1). Lineage (NCBI taxonomy): Eukaryota > Metazoa > Arthropoda > Insecta > Lepidoptera > Noctuidae > Acronicta > Acronicta aceris. The sequence goes on along the minus strand of OU342780.1, from coordinate 8,808,412 downwards.
CCAGTCCCGACAGACAGCACCAGTTCACGAACATGACGTGCGTATCGGCGTGGTTCGACTCAACCATATTGTAGGGAATAAAACAACCCGACACACAAAGTCACCATCAGCAGGACATTTAAGTGAACATGACAAGCTCAGGCCGCGGGCACAACAATTTTACAGATAAATATAGTATGTAGGCGGGTGCTGTCTGTAGGGGTTAGTCACCTTGCTGTGGCAATCCTTTTTTTATGTATAATGAATAAATCTTACACATCTAACTGCATTAATCTTAGCAACTATTTAAAACACAGTTGTAAAGCTTACATATTATAATCACGTTTTTTTAAAAATGAGTAGGTATCTATGGAGTTTTTTTGCCGGCTCTTCTCCATACGACCCATTTTTTGGAACCGTGCAACTAGTTTTGACTTTTCAAAAGTACCTATTTTAGTGGTCTAATTGAAATAAAACATATTTCACTTGGACTTTCTGTAAAACATATTACACCTATTTTTTCTTTTAAATTGGCTAGAAATAAAAGTCCTAGAAATTGCTGGTCCAAAATTTATGACTTCTATATTCAAGACCTTAATGACTGTGATTGACCGTAATAAATTAATTGGGCAGTAATTAAAATGAAATATTTTGTAGCAGAGTATTAATTAATAAATCTTTGAAGTAATTATCTTAGTGCGTAAGACGCTTGGCTTCGGTGCTATTGTACGAATTCAAGGCCGGGATACGAAATTATTACTTTTTCAGTTTTTGTGCGAATTTGTCTTTGTAATGGAAAACGCACTCACACAAAAATATACATACTTACTTTAGTTTAGTTTGATTTTTTAGTCACTAAAATCAAGAAACTAAAGTAAGTATGTATTTTAAACGGGAATTGCAAAAGTTAGTGATTTTTTACATTTTTTTTTTCTATTTAATTTGTGTTCTTTAATTAGATTAATATTCATTACTTGTTTCTGCCCGGGACTTTGTCTGCGTGGATTTCAGAATTGGATAAAAAATGGATGAAATTTGGAACACAAATAGATTATAGCCTAGAATAACACTTAGTCTACTTTATATCCAGGTCGGACTGAATCCGAAGTCCAAGAGCCGAAGTCGCGGGTAGAAGCTAGTTAATAATAAAAATAAACGTGAAAGTTTGTGAGAATGTATAGATGTTTGTTACTCAATCAGGTCAGAACAGCTAAAGGGATCTGGATGCAATTTGGTACAGAGACAGATTATAGTCTGGAATTTTTATCCAGGTCGGATCCAATTATGAAGTTCACGCAGACGAAGTCGGGGGCAGAAGCTAGTAATGCTTTAAAGAAGAGTTGTGACATGTGGGTACATTTAGTTGGTAATGTTGACAGATGTCAAAATGTATCGATAATTTTCTGTCGATATTTGTGCTGCCATCATTATTTAAGCGGAATATTGCTGACGTGACCGCATTATGGTTGACCGCCTTTTATGGCCATTCAACAATGAAGCTAATTCAGTGTTATATCCTACCCCCACGCTTGTGGTGACATCTAGCGTGATCGTTTAGAAACAATATGTTATAAAACTTTTTAATTTTATGTTCTATCTTTATTGTTGGCAGACACGTTTTGGCGAATCAGCTGAGGGATCGGCTTCTACGACATGGCTTGTGGGTTCGACGCCCACTAGGAGCAAATATTGTATGATCTAGTAGTTGCACTGGGTCTGGGCATTTGTGTATAGGAGAATTTGTGTCTGTAAAAGCACTATACAGGAGAACATCCTTGTGTGGGGATTTTTTTTTAAAATTATATTCTTCATAGGAACTTCTTTATGACTAGACTACTAATGATAGATATTTCAAAGTGATACTTAATATAAAGTAACCTTTATTGTAAACTATTTTTTTTACTGTCACCGATTTAAAGCGTTCGATTCATCAATTTTCTTTTGTATGAAAAAGCTATGAATGAAATTTTATTAATCATTATTGAATGGCTCCGCTGAATGGGCTGAAAACAAGATGATTCAGTTTTTTTCAGACAGACAGTTATTTTTCATGGTGACACGTTGAAATTGGGCCGGCCGTTGGGGAAATCAGGTACTTGTAATCATAGGTTTTATATTGAGAAAGGTAATGCTAGAATTCTTTGAAAATCTCCAAAAAATTGCCAGCTTAAGGAATCTTTTCACGAAATATCTTTATTTTTTTCGTGCCAAAATGGCGGCTTTGTAACAATTATGGGATTACCTCGGTGTCTGCCTGTCACAGCCGTTTTATTCGGAGACAAGTTGACGTAGAAAATTGAAATTTAATGTATTTACAGTAAGCGATTATCTTAATAGGGAGGCATAAAAGGAGGCTGGTTCTGGGGATCAATATTGGAAGCATTTTTTTTTATTTTGATATAAATAAACGGTGGCGACGTTATAAAGCTTTTTGAGGCACAATTTCAGAAATGTATAGTATCTCGAGATTAAAATTGTGGCTGACTGAATCATCATTATTCTAGTGGTCCTAAGCGCGACTGTTACGCTAGAGGTCCAGGGTTTGATCCCCAGGTCGAGCAAAGTATTATTGGGTTTTTCTATAAAATTCTCAGTGGCAGCTTGGAGTCTGAATTTGTGCCCGTTTAATGGCAATAAGCTCGCTCCCTATTATTATCTAAAACAGGCGAACTGTGTGTGTACATGAGTAAACCTCTGCCTCACCCTTCGGGGAATACTGACGTGATACTATGGCATGTATTTAGACATTTTTACGTGGGAGAGCCATGCTTCGGCACGAATGGGCCGGCTCGACCGGAGTGATACCACGGACTCACAGAAAACCGGCGTTAATCAACGCTTACGTTGTGTTTCGCCGAGTGAGTGAGGTTACCGGAGGCCCAATCCCCTTTTAGAAGGTCGGCAACGCACTCGTGACTCCTCTGGTGTTGCGGGTGTCCATGGGCGGCGGTAATCGCTTACCATCAGGCGATCGGTCTGCTCGTTTGCCCTCCTATCCCATAAAAAAAAAGAAATGTAATGGAGGTATTATGTTTCTATTATGTTTGTAAGCCAATCAATAATAAAAATAGATATACGAGTGTTAATATTAATAAAAGCAGAAAGGCAGTAGGTTATCTGTAATTAATTAGACGTAAATATGAAATTACCAGTAATTACATTGAGTTATTAGGTATAAAGTATTACGTGGTGGCAGCGGCGAGGTGGTGCTAATTGATGGTACCTACCTACTTATCGGATGATGTTTTTTTGTTTCAGTTTCAACATTTTAGACCAGAGAGAGGGTTAGAATACGGTTTCTCATTTCTTTTCAGATAGGCATCCCCACAGAACAAAGAAGTACCTAGAAGCAGTAAGTGGGCGTAACCTTGTTTCCACTAGTCTGGTACGACGTACTCACTTGCCGTATAAAGTGCTCTCAGTCGCGTTCGCAGATAGCCAACGCGCAAACATGCGTCGAAAACTTTAAAAAATCTAAAAAAAATAATAAAAGACCCTTTTGTGCCATTTAAGAATACAAAAACCATAGCTGGGGTAAAAATCTATCACATGAAGGGATTTCGTATCACCGGGAAGTATTATTTTCAGTTTATTACAATAAAATGATGAAATAAGTTTGAATTTTCTTCCGCCAAACATAGCACAAAAATGACAATCTAAAGTTATCCCTCTTCCTATAGAAATAGAGTTGATTTTCTTTCATTGGCAATCAATTGTTCTAGAATGTTTGCTTACCTAACCAAATTGATGCCGCTATTCAATTAGTGCATGCAATATCGATAAAATTTTATCGACTATTTTTCATTTTTAAAATTACCTATATTACTTTCCAGTATACTAAGAAAAATTTAGCTTGTGATGCAAATTTTTAATCTCGTAAACATGATATAGGGATTTTGTTACTGTAAAAAAAAGAATATAAAGCGATAGAATCCGTAAAGTGCGTTATTATAATATGTCTAATATTCACGTAACCGTCTCAGAAGTCAGTATGAATTACGGAGCTAAAACTATTTTAGAATCCAAAATACTAATATAATTAGATGTAAGCACATCTAATTATATTAGTATTTTGGATTCTAGAGATAGAATTTTGACAAAAGCTCCATACAGCTACTGTCAAAATCCTATCTCTAGTAAGCAAATCTACTGACAGATAGGATATAGAAATCGACCGTAAGTAGTACTCTTCCTTTTTTGATAGTTGAGTAAAAATACTATCACAAATGAATGTTAGGTAGGTACTCTACTACTTCATGTACTTTCCAATTATAATACCTAGGTATCATTATGAAAAATATAATTATTTGTGTAATTATTCACATTATATCATAATTTATTGACCGCCTCATACACAAGCGCAATGACTGCTACGCTAGAGGTCCTGGGTTCGATCCCCAGGTCGAGCAGGGTTATTGGATTTTTCTATGAAATTCTCAATAACAACACAGAGTCTGGATTTGTTACCGGTTAATGGCAATAGGCTCGCCCCCCTGTTACCACAGTTCGGCGGTATTTTCAACTCAACTCTTCGAGGAATGCAGGCGTGATGGAATGTGTATTGAAAACCGGTAATCAGTTATTTCAGTTGATATATTTTTTAAGTTAAATAATTTATAGAAATATAAATAATTATGTTGATATTGTTCAAGTCGAATGCTATTTAACGGTATGTTAAGACCTATAATAATAATAGGGGGGCGAGCTTATCACCTTTGACTGGGCACAGATCAAATCGATCCGAGCTGATACTGAGAATTTCACACCAACACCCAATAACACTGCTCGGCCTGGGAATCAAACCCAGCATCTAGCTTAGAAGTCGCACTTGCAAACCACTAGACTAATGAGGTAGTTTAATTTGCTTGCTATGTAGCTGATATCTCATAAAATTTTACAACGCACTATTTAACAACGTTAGTAATACATAATAATAATATAATAACAATACGTACTAAACTATATTATATCAGAAACGATGTTTGGTATTTACTTTAACATTTTATCTTCACTTTATTCACTTATTTCGTAGTATCTTTATCGATAAGTTCACAAGAATGTATTATATGGACACATCACTATTGTCGGTATGCGTGACACACTATTTGTCATTCAAAATCTTCTCTTATAACAAGCACCATAGAGTTTTATTCCAAAAAAAATGTTATAAATGCCATCTAGCGTGGAGTAGCAGTACTTCATCGTATTGAAATCGATTTTAACTCCAAAAGAAAATAGTCGTAAAAGGTTACAGACCTATTTGGTAATGTGAATTATGTGCAATTGTTATAAGGTTGAATTCAATGCAAATAGTTTAGTGTGTTAAATCTGATCGTGATTGTTATTTTTGACCAGTCATAATCCAGTTACAATAGTGTGTGTAAGACGTAAATGTGTGAGTTTGACAACACTGGTTTTCATACAAAATAGGCATTAAGCTAATTCCACCTATTTAATGTTCCGTGGGCATCCCGTAAGAGGCGTGAAAATATGTGTCTCGGTGGTAGGAGCTCTTGGGGTCTGACTGGCTGGCGACCACCCTTACGTCGGAGTCTGTCGTAAAGCACCTTGGTATGTGTTTTTTGCACGTAAGAGTCAGTTGCTCTCGGTTGCTGCGGCTCTGGCAGTCTGCAGTCCGTAGGGGCTCTTAAGGGTCGGCAACGTATCAGCAACTTCTCTGGTGTTGCAGGTGTCCATGGGCGACGATGACTACTTAACACCAGATGGCTCGTCAGCTCGTTTGCCGACTTAATCCTTAAATAAGGTTCCCAAACTTTTTTATATTGTCATTGTATTGATATTATTTGATTCCCGACGTTTCGGGATGGATTCATGGATCCTTTACAGCATCCATGGTCACGGGTAGACTAAGTTGTTGGACGTCTTAATGTTACAATTACTAACAGCTACCTTACATTTTTGTTAATTATTAAAGGATCCGAAACGTCGGGAATCAAATAATATCAATACAACGCGATAAAATCCGTAAAAAGTAGTTTTATTTCAATGTCTAATATTCGCGTAAGTGTCAGAAACCAGTATAGTGATCAGATTTTAACAAATGATGTGTCTTTAGATTTGTCTTGGTCCCCAGAGTATCGTACGTTTTAAGATGTTACAGAATATAATAAACGTAAAAGTTTGTGAGTATGGATGTATGGATGTTACTCTCTCACGCCAGAACGGCTGAACGGATCTGGATGAAATTTGGTACAGAGATATGATTATTATATTCTGGAATAACACACTTTTTATCCAGGTTTCCAATTCTGATGTCCATGCAGACAAAGTTGCGGGCAAAGCTAGTTATTAATATAGAAAACACTGGATGAATGGAAAGTGTACCTGCTGTGACCGCTTTACTAGCGCCATCTCTTTAAAATGAAATACAATTTATGTTTAGTTTCATGACCGATTGAAATAGACTGTGAAAATTGCATTGTGATAGTGAATGAAGTTAGCACGAGCTACCAAATAGTGTTAAATTAAAACCAAAGCTTAAAAAACGGTTATAAGGTTTTAGTTTTTTGAAGCTATCGTTTTTATTTAAGTATGTACTAGATGTTTGCCGCAATTTCGTCCCAAAAAATTAACATACTATAAGACCGATTCTAGGCGGCGTATCAAAATGAAACATTTTAAGTTAGACCTCTAGCAATACATCGGTAAAAATTGTATTCGATTCCATGCAGTAGTTTTTGTGTGATGCGCGTAAAAACATATAGACCGACAGACAATAAAATTTTGCTTTCTGTTGCTCTAATAAAGACTAATTAGTTTTTCTTAATATCAAAATTGTAACAGACATCTGCCTGTTACAATTTTCTTATAGGTATAGATATAAAAAGTTACCACTGCGCAAACACACACTACTTCAAACACGGCGAGCGCACTCCGACCTAAAAAAACAATAAAACTTGGTCTGGTATCTATCGAATCTCACGCCCCGCAGTTCTACTTAGGACCAGTAAAGCAATGAGACAGTCATTAATATTAATTTATCATAAATTGAGCCATAAAATATCCAGAAATGGGTATTAGACTCGCCTTCATAAAGTTTTCGGGACTCGTCTTAATCTGTCTGAATCAGTGAATCCCAACCTTTTTTCGACCAGGGACCACTTTGATTTATTTATTTCACCAAAAAAAATACATATATGCTATCCTTACTAATATTATAAACGTGAAAGTTTGTGAGTATGGATGTATCGATGTATGGATGTTTGTTACTCTTTCACGCCAGAACGGCTGAACGGATCTGGATACAATTTGGCACACACATAGATTATAATCTGGAATAACACATAGGCTACTTTTATCCAGGTCGGACTCAATCCTGAAGTCCACGCAGACAATGTCGCGGGCAGAAGCTAGTAATATTATAAACGTGAAAGTTTGTGAGGATGTATGGATGTTTGTTACCCAATCACGTCAGAATGGCTGAACAAATCTAAGTGATATTTGGTACAGAGATAGATTATAGTCTGGAATAACACAGATGTCTTTTTATCCAGGTCGGATCCAATTCTGAAGTCCACGAAGACAAATTCGCGGGCAGATGTTAGTATAGCATAAACGCACTCACTATACAGTATAAAATCCTAGTACGAGGAAAAATAAAAAGCGTAACCCCTCGTATTCTGAACAGAGAACCGTGCCCAGCAGTAAAGGGTTGGATAACGATGACGTTTTCATATCTTGTCACTACATCACATCGTATTTAGTAATTTTAACATTATTACAGCAACAATAAGCTCCATTGTCCCTCATAGCGATGGAATCTGGTCCCGTACGCAATTTATTTGTGTCGTGAGATAAAATCTCACACGTGTACGGGAAGATTGTATTCATGGAAGCACAGTTAATTGCTTTTTTATCTCGCATTTCTCGTGTATTTTTAGAAATGCTTTTTGTTTAACCAGTCAGCAATTTTTTTACAGGCCGGCTTGGCTAAAAAATCTCTGACTGATTAGGCTTGGCCCAGGCCTAACTGCCCAGGGTACAGAGATTTTTAGTTGGTACGAGTACGACATACCGTGCCGCCTCCCCTGGCGTCGGACGATCCATAAGGATTTTCCGTACTATATAAAAGGGTACAGTCAGGTGTTCAGATAATATCTAAGGGACTAAAATCACCAGTTTGATAAATAATAATATGGTTCTGTTTAAGTTTAAGGTATTTTTAACCCACGACGAAAAAATAAAATTAAAAAAATATTAAGTACTTTTACAAAAACTTTTACAAACAGAGTACACATATTTTTTTGGGTTTTTTTTTGCATTTTCCATGCTAAGGTTATTAAGTTATTTAATAGTAAAGGAAAAAATTCAGGGAAATAGTAAAAGATTCGAACCTGTGTCTTCTGGTTTGATATACCAGACGCTCTGACCTCTAAGCCACCGCGAGACATCTATGAGAGGTAAGGTAACTTGCCTCTCATAGATGTCACCAAACGTCACCTTATGACGTAAATTCAGAGTGTGAAGGCAAAATTTCAATCATGCGGGTAGGGTTCGCGGTGGCTTAGAGGTCAGAGCGTCTGGTATATCAAACCAGAAGACGCAGGTTCGAATCCTGCCCGCGATTGAATTATTTCCTTTACTATTAAATAACTTAAGAGTACATATATGTATATGGTCAACGGAAAAATTTTATAAATAGTTTTAATAAAGGCTAAACAAACATTGTGTATAATATCTAAAACAGTAAAATTAATGGTGCATGGGAGATGCGACCTGCCTGAACTAGGTTTATTCAAACCTGTGCTTCAGGCCATCATTTTACTACTAGAGGAAAAAGAGGGGTATTATAAGTTTGTAGTGTATATCTATGTACCTGTCTGTTGGATCGTAGCGCCCAAACGAATGGACCGTTGATGATTCTGTTTTTTTTTTGTTTGAAAGGTTTTTGATCGAGAGTGTTCTTAGCAATGATTTCAGAAAATGTGACCAGTAGTTCGATGATTATCAGCTCTATTCTGATTCGCGAAAAAATGTGCGCGACTTCAACAGGTTCGATCGATTTGAAATTTGGTATCCTGTTACTTCAATGATATTGCAAGAACATGGTAGGTAAATTTATTATTCATTTTAAATTTAATGTTATTAGAAATGCTTTTAGTTAATTCACTCAGCAGTTTTTTAGCTGGGCCTAACTGCCCAGGGTACAGGCAGCACCCCGTCATGCTCGTGGCGATGAATCCCGTGGCCGTGAGTATAGGGCAGGGGAATGCAAGTGAGGTATTTTAGATACACATAAGTTTACAGAATTAAATTAAAAAAAACACTAGGTATTTTAGGTACAAATATATTGTAAACTTAGGGAGGCCTACGTCCAGAACTGGGCTGCTATAGGCTGATGATGGTGATATTGCAAATTGATTGAATGAATTGATTCCCTTGAGAGTGTCGAAATTAACGGCCGTATCTTTTTTACGTGTTAACGTAAAAAAGATACGGCCGTAGTTGAAGTTGTGAAAAAATCTAATTTCTAAGTTATTAGAAATTAGATTTTTTCACAACTTCAAGGGACTGTAGACCTGAGTATATGGTTTTAATTTCAACTCGACATCTTCACGCGTTCCCGAGATAAAGGGCCTTGACAGACAGACGGACGGACGGACAACAAAGTGATCCTATAAGGGTTCCGTTTTTTCCTTTTGTGGTACGGAACCCTAAGATAGACGGTTGTTAGCAGCTGAAGTTTAGATTTGTTATGTTAATAGCCATAGGCCGACTTTTAATTATTAAATTATTATTATTATAATTAAATTATTCAACTGTTTTGTTTTACAAATGTAAAAAAGAAATCAAACAATACAGGCACGATGATATGTTATGTTTTTTTATTAAAACTTAAAAATACCTACCTACATAATAGATATTCAGAAACTGCAATAATTTGAAAACCATTTTCAGCAATCAAAAAGTGTCCAACCCAGTGGCGCTGCAGTGGTACAAAATAACGGTATCGGAGCGAAAATCGAGAACTTTCTATAGTTATGCCAGTTTTAAAATTGGAATACACACACACAAAGAGACTGCAGACTGCAGTTTTCGTGTACAAAAGATTCGCAGGTAATATTTTCCACCAGCAGCCTTATTTAGATTTAGCTCACTGCGTCGTGCTTTTCATTCATAAATGTGTTGAAACATTTAATATTTCGCACTATTATATAAACCGACTGGCTTAACTCAAATCAGAAAATTTTTGGGAGACCCCGAAAATGTGATCTATACTTAGGACCATAGTGTACTTAATTGCAATTATGTCATATAAGTTTTAATATTAAAAAAAAAGCTTACTAGCAATACAGGTCGCACATTATTAGTATTCTTGTTAACCCCTCGAGCTAAGCTAAATGCTTGTGTTACGAGTGGGTTCACGTGGGTAGTGCAATGGGTAGGGTTCGAACCGGCAACCACATGATCGCAAGTCCGACGCCCTAGCCATTAGGCTACCGTCGCTTCCACTAAGTCTATAGTTCTTAGATAAATCGTTTCACTCCTTTCACTTATTTAATCTGTTTTTGGTTTTATCTCACCTAGCATTAGGAATCAACAAATTAGTAATAAGTGGATGATGTTGCTAGTAGTACAATAAGTATTTTTTTTTAATTAGTAAGATGAGTGTGAATACCATTTAATTGTACTCCTGTTTTTTATCCCAAAATAAAATAAAAATAAAATAAAACCATAAATGGATTTATTATAAGGGTATACATAAATGTAACTTGATTCTTGCCTATCTCCTAATAGGTCAGTTTGGTCACGATGTGATATGACCGATTATTTTATGATGTGCCTAACCTAATTTCTTCTATTTAAGTATGTACAATGGCTACAATTCGGTTCTGCCATTGTGTGGTCACAGTTTCAACCTTACCTAACCGATATTTATGTTTCTTTCATAGGCGAAATCATCACATCGTGATCTGCCCATTTAAACGATCAGCCCACGACAGATACACAGTCAAAGTCAATGTCAAAATGTTTTATTTCAATTAGACCATTAAAAAGGTACTTTTGAAAAGTCTAACTAATTGCACGGCTCCAAAAAGTGGGTCTTATGGAGAAGAGCCGGCAAGAGACTCCATAAAATGTTTTAAATAGTTTGACAATTATGCAGTTTGATGTGTAAGATTTATTCAGTATAAGTAGGTGTTATACTTAGAATGAAAGGGATTGCCACAGCAAGTAATATTTAATTCACGGCTTAACCTTTCAGAAGTGAAAGTACTCATGATTACAAACAAGATCTTCTTGAATCTACACATATTTGTTTACCGATAATAGAAGTAATCTCTATGTTCATTCTATAAGGTTCATGAACAAAGGTTATACGAGTAGATAGAGTTCGTAACCGATCACACGAACTTTTGTATTGCGATTTTGCGCGCAGTTGAGCTTTTCAGTAGAGCTTTAGAATCGGTTGGGGGCGGACGTGTGTACGGCTCCCAATATTTAATACAACGTTAACTTAAAAACGAGTGTTATCATATAAAATTGATACTATACTAAACTTTTTATTCATATAACTAAGTGCGTTTAGTGTTATTTTTTTTGTTGAAGATACTTATATAAATTTTCCAATTCTAGTTCAGTGTTCCACAGTGGGTTTAAACTTTGTGATAGTTTTGTGTATTCAAGTTAAATTGATCGGGGTGAGTTTAATTCTGATTGATAAGGGTTAGGCATAGATTAGGTTTGTAGTTTTAATTGTATTCATTAATTGGTGAGTTAGTGGAAATTATTGATGGTGAGAATTGTACGCATTCACTAGAAAGCAAGAAAGAAAGAAAAGAAAATTTAATTTGGCATAATGTATATAACAAATACTTTTTAGGTTAAATAGCGTTAGATACTATTTACGGTGATTTCAAAGGGAAGCCTTACTTTTTTACACAATCAACAGTTTCAATAAATTGGTGAAATTTTTCCTGTAAAATTGTGTATTGGCTTTTCTTATTATCCATATTCTTTTATATTATAAATATGCATAGTATTGTACTTATATTGTTTGAGGAAACTACATTTTTTATAAGAATGGAATATTATCGATGAATGATTAAATTTAGCTCATCTAAAATGTCATTCAGTGGATTGAATTCCTGCATAATTATTGTCTTCGGCATCGTCTACGGTGGATTTTCAAATAAGTATCAAGCTCATCGGTCGAGCTGTACGCGGCAATTGACTTGTAACTAGCGATCCGAGCGAAGCTTCGCTTGCGTACATTTTCCCGACTTTTCCGATGCTATTAAAATATATATATACTACAAATATTTTTCTGAAAATAATTTGAGTAACGTGTGTGTAAAAAAATCTTTCATACACATTAAAAACCTTGACCAGACAATTATGAACTTAGCAAAATAATATCAAACAAATCGGTGGAATCGTTTTCAAGTGATGATCTTTCATAATTGCGGATATATAATCTCTTACTGCTTCATTAGTCTAGTGGTGTCAAGCGCGACTGATACGCTAGAGGTCCTGGGTTCGATCCCTTTTTTTTTTTTTTTTTTTTTTTTTTTTTTTTTTTGGTTTCGTGTGGAAAATCCTCATGGACATCCGCCGCCCGGGGAGGCGACGGGGCGTGTCGGACTCCACCCAGAGTGGGTGACCTACCGACTAAAAACCACACGGTGTTCCCTCCTGCACCTGCGGCGTCGGGGGCTACGGGAAACAGACAATTCGTCCGCGGCCCCCGACTGGTGCCGGCCCGCCCCTGCGGGCCCCATCTGTACATATGTAGGGGGGGAGTGAGGCGTTGGACTCCCCCCCATCGCCTTTGAGGGGCGCGCGTGGAACACTACGCGCCACCGCCTCGGGTCCTAGAAGGGGGGGTGTGGCGGGCGTCCCCGCGCCCGCCACCCCCGGACCCATTTAGGGAGGCTGGAGGAGGGCGTTATCTGCCCTCCGCCGACGTCTCCCGGTGCGCCGGGAGCGGGTCGGGTCAGTGCTGGCACTCTCCCTCTCCCGCTCCGCGACCTCCTTCTGCGAGACGACAGTTTCGCAGAAGGCGATCACTGCGTCCCAAGACGCCGCGCTGCTGACCATTGAGCGAACGACGGCCGGCAGCGACAGGTCGTCTCCCACCGCAGCTGCGAGGACACGGCGCGGCTCCTCCCATGCGGCACACTCCACTAGCGTGTGCGGCGCCGTGTCCTCCCGATGGGCGCAGTGATGGCACCGGGCGTCCAGCTCCCTGCCTATGCGACACAGGTACTTCCCGAAGCAGCCATGCCCCGAGAGCACCTGCGTCGCCCGAAACGTCAGGGAGCCGTGCCTCCTCCCGAGCCAGCGCTCGAGCACTGGCCGGACCGCCTCGACGGTAGCGAGGCCGGCGGTAGGGCGAGAGAGCCTGTCCCGCCATTCCGCCACTAGGACTCGGTGGAGCTCTGACCGGTGCTGGACTATCTGTCGGTGCACCGGTCCAGCCCCTCGCGTCCGCTCCTCCTCGCGCCACCGATACAGTGACGCGAGCGCTTTCGCCTCCAAGTCCCAGGGCGGGGATCCGGCCAGCACACAAGCCGCCTCGTGGGAGATCGTGCGGTAGCCGCGGACGACTCTGACGGCCATCGCCCTTTGCGGTTTTCGCAGCACGGCGATGCTGCGGGCCGTCAGGTCGGCCGCCCACACCGGGGCCCCATACAGGGCCATGGACCGCACGACCCCCACGTACAACCGCCTACAGGCGGTGCTCGGGCCTCCCAAATTGGGAAGCAGCGTTGATAGCGCGCCCGCCGCGCCCATCAACTTCGGCGCCAGCCGCAGGAAGTGGGGCCCGAAGTCCCACCGGCTGTCGAGCACCAATCCTAGGTACTTCATGGTGGACTCGACAGCAATCCGGGCCCCCCCCACCTCGATGTGTAATCCCGGCGGCGGCGCCCGTCGGGGGCCATGGAAAGCGATGGCCTCCGACTTGTTGAGGGCCACCTCCAGGCCGAGGCGCCGTATGCGGCCCACCACCTGTGAGACCGCACCCGTAGCTAGCAACGCTGCTTCCCTGTGCGAGCTCCCCCGGGCGGTGACCAGCGTGTCGTCCGCGTAACACGTCAGGTCCACCCCCGGTGCGAGCTCGCCTCTCAGCACCCAGTCGTACCCGATGTTCCACAGGAGTGGGCCCAACACCGAGCCCTGTGGAACACCGCACGACATGGCGCGCTGAACCGTGCCGTCGCGTCCCCCGCAGGTGACACACCTGTCCGCCAAATAGGCCCCAACCACGCGGCGGAGGTAGGGAGGTACCCTGTGGTACCGCAGGGCCTCCCTGATACAACTCCAGGGCAGGGTGTTGAAGGCGTTGGTGATGTCCAAGGACACCGCCAGCGCGACCCCGCCCCGGGACACCGCATCCTCCGCCAGGACTCTCACCCGCATTATGGCGTCCACTGTGGAGCGCCCACGCCGAAAACCGAACTGGCTGTCGTCCAGGTCCGGCCCCTCTGTGAACAAGTGGCTGACGAGGCGGTCTGCTACTATCCGCTCGAACAGCTTGCCCACCTCGTCCAGCAGCACTATGGGCCGATACCCGGACGGCGAGTCGGCAGGGCGCCCTGCCTTCCTGAGCAGGACCAGGCGACCCGTCTTCCACAAAGTCGGAAATTGGCCCTGCTCTAGGCACGCCGAGAAGAGTCCTCTCAGTTGGGGCCCTAGCTCCTCCAGAGCTAGGACGAGAGCACGGCCCGGCACTCCGTCGGGCCCCGGGGCGGTATTTTTGGCCCGGAGCCGTGCCACGGCTGCTCCCATCTCTGGTCGTGTCACCTCGGGGACGCTGACGACAACCTCGCCTTCAGGCTCTGCGGCTGAGGGCGGTGCCATCGGCGGCGGAGCGTATGCTCCACGCTCAGGGAAGAGAGCTGCCACCACATTCTGCAGCAGCTGTGGCTGGAGACTCTCGGTGAGTGGGGGGCCCGAGGCACGGAGCTTGCCCCGGACCATGCGATACGGGCGCCCCCACGGATCCCCATCCAAGGTCTCCAGCATCTCCTCCCTGGACCGCGTCTTGGAGCGCTCGATGGCCAGCCACAGAGCCTCCTTCGCCGCGCTGTACGCCTCATACAGCGCGGCCTCCTCTTCGCGGGTCCGTCGACGTCGTCTTCGGTACCGAGTGTACCGGCGCCTGACCGCCACACACGTGACGCGCAGCTGCGCGATCTCGGCAGACCACCAGTACACCTGGCGCCTCGAGGACTGCGTGCGAACCCGGGGCATGGACGCGTCGCAGATCTGCGTCATCGCCCCGCGGAACCACTGCGCCTCTCGTTCGACGTCGACGGGTCCGTCGGCCGACTCCCTTATCCAGGCCTGGATAATGGCCGCCTCCTCAAGAGCTTCCTTGTCCATGCGCGTGAGCGCCCAGCGTGGGCCGTCCCTCCGCGGAGCCGATAGGCTGCGGCCGCCCGCGGTCTGGGCGGAGAGGTCGAACCGGATGTAGCGGTGGTCCGACAGCGTCTCCACCTCCCGGGCGACGCGCCACTCGCGGACACGGTGCGCTACAGCGGGGCTGGCGAACGAGACGTCCACGATGGACCCGCCCCGCTGCCGCACACACGTGAAAACCGAGCCCCGGTTCAGGACGACCAGGCCCGTCTCTAGTGCCCACTCTTCCAACACCTCGCCCCTGGGGTCCGTGACCGGGGATCCCCACGCCGCAGACTTGGCGTTGAGGTCCCCGAGTAGCAACACGGGGCGAGGGTGGTGCCGGGCCACGACGGCCCCTAGCTCGACAAGGAAGCTCTCGAAGTCGGCGAGACTCCTGTTGGGCGAAAAGTATGCCCCGATGGTGACTGTGTCGTCCACGAGGGCGGCCACCCAGCCGCGACCTCGGGACGCGTTGACAAGAGTCCCGCCGATGATGGCCACCAAGCCGCTCAGGTCACCGACCCAGTTATCGCGGTCGGGGACGAAGTACGGCTCGGCGACGACGGCCACATGTATCGACCACTCCGCCATGCTCTGAAGGAGGAGATCCTGAGCTCTGGCGCAGTGGTTGATATTGCCCTGGAGGAAATGGTAGTGCGCCATTGTTAGCACTCCATCTCCTCGGCAACCCCTCCTTCACTGGGCCGGGAGTCGGCCGAAGTGCAAACAGGCTGCGGGGGGGGTGTGGGTCCCCCGGCAGCCTTGTTCCCCGCCTTCTTTTTCTTTTTCCCGCTGGTGGGAGCCTTGCCGCAGGCTTTTCCTCCCATCCTGTGCTCCGCGGGCTTTCCCGCTGCTGCACAGATGCAGCAGTTTGCCTCCGCGGAGCACTGGGATGCCTTATGGCCGGGTCGACTGCAGCGAAGGCACAACTCGCTGCGGTCCGTTTCGGCGGTGCACTGAGCCCTGACGTGCCCTACATCAAGGCATCGGTAGCACCGCATGACCCTGGGTTCTACGAGTTTGACCCTCGCAGAACCCCATCCCACCAGCAACTGCCCAGCGTCAGCGACTTTTTTAGCAGCCGCCGCTGGGCACCTCACCCAGGCCGTGCCGAGCCTGCGCGCGCCGCGCCGACACGCGATCTCTCCGGCGGTCACGTTCTCAGGCGAACACCCGCCGCCCCGAGCGATGGCCAGCACGAGCTCCTCCGAGGACACGGAGTCCTCCAGCCCCTCGACGCAGATCTCTGCGGATTTTATGGGCTGGTGCACCCGCGCGTCCTCAGGCCTGAGGACCTCGCGCAATTTAGCGGCTAGGGCGTTCGCCTTTTCGCCGCTCGCGGCCCCCGGCAGCTCCAGAATCCGGCCACCCGTGGCCGCCGTTCTGAAGCGGAGGCCAGTCTGGATACCAAGGTCGTCTAGCTTGACCTTGGCTCTGGCCTCCAGCAGGACATCCCTGTACGTGACGCCCCGCTGCACAGCTTCCGGCTGCAGTGTAATAACTACAGCCGCGGAGCGCGGGACGTCGATTCTGGGTGTCTTCTTGCCGCCCTGTGCGGCCCCGGTCGCCGGGCCTGATTTGGCCTTGCGCCCTCCTCGGCGTCGGCGCTTCTTTTTAGTGACCGTGGTCCACCCCTCGGGGTCTTGAACGACCACGGTCGCAGGCTGTGCAGCCCCCTCCACGGGCTTCGCTCCACCCTCCACGGGCGGCTGCACGGTTTTGTGGGGGGCCCCCTCCACGGGCTTTTGGCCCTCCGCGGGCTTTTTGGCCCCCTCCGCGGGCTTTTTCGGCCCCTCCGCAGGCTTTCTGGCCCCCTCCGCGGGCTTTTTCGGCCCCTCCGCAGGCTTTCTGGCCCCCTCCCCGGCTTTTTGGGCCCCTTGTGCGGGCCTCGATTTTGGAGGCTCCTCCGCCCTCCGTTTATCCGCCGCTAGCGGCGGCCGGAGGGTTTGTTTAGGGAGCAGCCTCGGCTCCAGAGCCTCAAGGCGGGCATTTATCATGCCCCCGACTTGGAGCAGGACGGCCCGCACAATTTCTTCGACCTGGGTCGACCTCGGCGGCCCAGGTGTCGTGGTGGAGGCGGCGGCGGCGTAGGATGGCCGCTCCTGTTGCCGACCGAAGTCGGCCCTTAGGGCGGCCATATCCCGCTCGAGGGCCTCCACTTTACTTTGGAGACGGCCGTTCTCCTCCAACAGCTTCGCCGTCTCCTCCGAAGTGGTACGGTTAAGGAGGACCCCCATCGCCTCCTCGATCCCGTCGGCCGCCTCCTTCAGGGCCCGCGTGAACGTCCCCTTCAGGTTGCCAGATTTCGTGGCCACCTTCAGGATGACGTCCACGCCATCCGTCACCTGGCGGCTTAAGGCCGCCGATGTCAGGCCTTCCGTGGCGGTCGCAAGAGCGGACCGCCTTTCCCTGGCCTGACGCGCCATTTCGGCGACCTCGTCGGTCGCCATAGCCCGCCTCTCTTCCCGCCTCGCGGCCAGGAGGTCCGCCTTAGTGCTCACCAGCACAGCGTTATGCTGCGTCTGGGTCGCACTGGCGTCACTCTCTTCGCTGTGCAGCGGCGTGTCCGGGCGCTTGATAAAGCGACCCCGGGCGTCACGCGACAGCGACGAGCTAGACGCCCGCCCTCTCCTGGCCGTCGGCACTTTGGGGACCGACAAGTTCTCCTCGCTGGAGGAGAGGCCCGTCCCGGCCCCCGATACGACCTCGTCGTACGGGCGCTTATGTCGCCGACATTGTCCTTTCGCCGACCCTTGGTCGGAAAGGATTTCGTCCCCAGAGGGACGTGAGCCTCCTTGGCTCCCATCGTCTATTTTTTGTTTTAAATTTTTCTTCATTTAGAATCCCACGAGTATGGGGGAAATAACAGTCCACCCGGGCAGTGCCCCCTGTACCCGGGTAAGCGTAGAGTGTAACCCAACCAGGGGGTCCGCAAGTACCCTGGAGGGGGTCGCACTAGTGACTGGTTACTCCGAAGAGCCCCGCCAGCCACACATCCCCTCGCGGTGCGCCGCCGCTTGAGATTCAGGGTAATTTGTTCTCGAGGTTTTCTTCCCCGCAGTCCGGGCGACGAAGCCAAGACCGACGGAGGGTACCTTACGCTGAGCCGCGAGACATGACCACGACACCCAGCATGTGTAAGAGTATCCTCCGATTTAACGACGGAGGCAGGGAAGACACACTCCCACTGCCCGCTCGGCGGTAGGTTAAGTACACGCCGAGCCCGTCCTTGCTCCTCCACTGTGCCCTCTGCTAGGTCAGAGGGACACGTGGAGCAACGCCCCCATGGCCAGTGATGGCCCCTCCAATGCCAGACTATCTGCCACGAGCAATAAGAGTCCCCAACTGGAGAAAGTTATTACTCGTGCCCAGGGTGCACCGGCTCCATAACGAACGACTGCTGTTCCCCCCGGACGTATCCAGGCGGGACCAGCAGCCGGGAGCACACGAGGAGGTTGTCTGGCCCAGCACCCCTGGGTTCGATCCCTAGGTCGAGTTCGGTTTTTCTATGATATTCTCAGAGCAGCTCGGAGTCTGGATTTTTGCCCGGTTAATGGCAATAGGCTCGCCCCCTATTACATGGGACCTAAACATACCGGCGGACTGTGGGTGTACATTAGTATCTACGCCTCTGCCTAATCCTTCGGGGAATACATTCGTGAGGTATAAGGGTATAATCTCTTAATTTTTTTGTGGTTTTGTTCTAGGTAGAAAGAACAGAGTTCTGTCCTAGGCAATTTTATTATTACCTCGAAGGCACTTTACTGAGTCATACTTTAAGATTTTATTGCAAGTACTTTATTGCTTTTCACGTAAACTCAATCGAGTTTTACGATTTTTCAGGAGATAGACTAGAATAAAGCCTTACTGTGCACTACAACAGGAAATAATATTTCCCTAGAGATAAATAATTTTACTAGGAGTACAGTCACGAGCATCAAAATGTGCAGGTTCTGAGAAATTCAACTATGTTCTTCTTTAAAAATATCGATTATTAATATCTATGAAATGTTGTGCTCACAGAATCTTTTAACACATTTAACATTTTTTTTATACCACTAAGGTTACCGTAGCCTATGGACGCTTGCAACACCAGGGGTAACACTCGCGCGATGCCGACCCTGTAAGGAGGATTAATTGGGCTGGCAGCATAGGAAACATGCTGCCATGCATGACAGCGGCGGTAACAAAACACCACCGGTCCCCCACACTGCCAGCACAACGCTTCCTTGCGGAGCTCTGGCGACCTTGCTCACCGTTAGGAACACAACATAACACGGAGCTATGTTATTTGGCTACGATTTTCTGATTGGTATAATTAATCTATACTTATAATAAATCTGTAGAGAGGTCAATTCTGTACATGAAATATATTTCCAAAATAAAATATCAGCGGGTGATTAGTGATCGATACTGACGCCAAAAATGCAATCAGTAAAATTTTTGTCTGTCTGTCTGTCTGTATGTTCGTTATAGAAACAAAAACCACTCGACGGATTTCAACAAAACTTGATACAATTGTTCTTCATACTCCTGGGCAGGTTATTGTATACTTTTCATCACGCTACGATCAATAGGAGCGGAGCACAATTAAAAAATGTTGCAAAAACGGGAAAATTATTTGATTATTTTGTTCTGGGAAGTGACATGGGTCGTTGATAAAGCGGGCATAGCCGCTGGCGGAAGCTAGTATGGTTTAAAAAAAGCGGCGACAATGTGCAGACATTCTATTTATGGATCTCATCCAGTTATTCTGCCGTTATTTTAAGTCCTTAATCATAATTTTAAGGTAACCTTTCTTGGGTTTGACCGAAAACAATAAGTAGGTACTTACAAAGTTAATTTTTGGAGGCAATTATCAAAGTTTAGCGTTAAAAACAACTTTGTTTAGTAGCCTTCTATCTTAAAACTGAACTTCAGTTAATTAGCATAGTGCCTGTAATTTTATCTACCCTTCGCTTTAACCGGAACATTATCTCTTGGTTTCATGTTTTTAGGGTTCCATAGTTAGTCTAAAATATCGCAAAATCTGCCATTCCTGTCTTTTATATATTTCCTTCGACTTTAGTAGAAAATCTTTTTACAAAAATGTTAATTTTGCAGAATTACGGAAAAATAAAAATACTTTACTTATTTTATACTTTTTAGTTTTTGAAACATCCAGTGTCACTCTCATTGAGACGCATCTAACAACTTCTCTTAACCTAAAATACATTAAGGCATTTAGGCTGCAGAGTGTTACAAAGAAATAACATGATAGGTGCATACATACATACACACGAAAAACATAACCCACACCCTTCTGGCGCAGTCGGGTAAAAATCTTTACAATTATTAAAAAAATATTACAATTTATAATTTCAGGTCAAAGTTATAGTTATTATCTAATCTGTGGTTATAAATTAAATAATGCCGGTTAAAATCGAAATACGTCTGAACAGCTCAATGACTACATTAAAATACTTAGATTAGATTAAAATCTAATAGAATTTTTTACTGATAGAAAACTTTCCCTAGAAACCTATTTAAAAGATTTTATCTTACAATGCGGCAGAATTAGATAAATGGTCAATACTAATAATATTTCCCAGACTTTAATATACTTTCCAAATTTTTACAGGGCAATATATTTTTTTAAATAGTTGCATAAAAAAGTTAAATAATTTTTTTGTGAATAAATATTTTTTCTTTTTTTTAATAAGAATTTAAGTATTCATTTTTAATTTATTTAGAAAATTTTAATGTAGAATTTTCTTCTAATTGCTATTACGGAACCTTACTTTATAAGTACGACATTCGCTTTGCAGGTTTTTGCTAGAATTAGCTTTGTAAGTGTGTTGTGCAATTAATTTTATGACAATGTTGCGACTTAGAAACATCTTTAAAACCTTTTAGATACCCTTTTCAGAATACGAGCTGCAGACAGCACCTAGGGCAGTGGTATCTCACTAATATTATAAACGTGAAAGTTTGTGAGGATGTATGAATGTATTTTGTTGATTCATCACGCCAGAACGGCTTAACGGATCTGGATTAATTGAGAAAAAGAGCTGCATCACTACTACACCGTGTGAGGACATGCACCAACAGTATTCTAAGATTCTAAGCATGACAGTCTAATTATGACATTGGATGTCACTTCATGTCTAAAATTTTGTAAATTATATTTAAAAAATGTCTATTCTGTTCACTAACATAACCCCTAAGTACTTACTAACATATTATGGATCTTGATATCTGAAATAAATGCTTTAATTAATTAAATTTGGCACAGAGATGAATTATAGTCTGTAATAGCACATAGGCTACTTTTTATCCAGGTCGGACCCAATTCTAAAGTCCACGCAGGCGAAGTGTCGGGCAGAAGCCGTTGCTTTATAATACCGCTGGTATAATTAAGAGTGTTGGGCAGGTACGCAATTATATAATATACCAAATCATAATAATATAAATTCAACACTGTAATGTATATATATATTTTCCATAAAATATAAATTATGTATGCATTGGATTATATTTATGTATGGAACGAATGGTTTGGTTGAAATCTCATACATAAGTAATATGTTAAAATTTTACAAAACATTTTCTATTAAATTATACATTCGGAACATTTAATAAGCTCGCATCCTATTTCTTGATACTTAATATCATACTGGGGAACTGTTGGGTCAGGTACAGTTAGTAGTCACATCTCTGCCTTACCTTTTGAGGAATACAAGCGTGATGGTATGTCAATGCTCACAGTAATAAAATATAGGTCTAACAAATTTAATGCCGGATAGATCGAAAGTAAAGATTAGGCTGAAATAGGTTTCTGTCAGGAAGAGTTCAATTCTGATGTGGGTTGGCAATCCTGCGAGCTAGATTTTTATCTTGAGTATAAAGATAAAAATACAAGATAAATGACTTTTAGTAATTGAATTATAGATGATGATTAAGTAAGTACGTAAGTAAGTAGTTTTTATTGTTTCTGATTGAGTATATAAAGTTCTTATACATGCATGAGTATTTATTTATACATGCATACATGAGTGTAACATCAATCAGCCGTTGTTGGGCATACAATAATTGAAAGAATGGAATTTAGAATAATGGATTAGAAATAAAATTCTATGGTTGAGTTCATAAATGATTTTATTTCTGTAATTAATATTCTTTTAAAGACACTTTATACATTTTTACACTAGATGGCGCTGGCATTTCGTAAATGACGACCTCTGAGAAGAAGTACCCAAACAAACTCAGAAAAAGTGTCTTTTTAATTTTAAAGTTGCTTTTTAATTTTAAAGTTGCAATGCTAGTAGAAAATATGTGAGCATATCTATTAGGACATAATAAAAAAATAAACTATTGCGTTATGATACCCTGTCCGCAATTATATAGATAATATTTCTTGAATATTTATATATTCCAGTTAATTGACATTGCTGATGAAGCGGTAAAAATTGACTCTAACATATCTACGTAGAACACAGGCAATGTTGACTACTATAGACACAGCACCGAAAACGATTTTTCTACTATATTTGCAGCTGAAAAATATCAAGTTAATTGAGGCCCTGTCTGGTAAATTATCAGATTAATTTATCAAAAAATTTTGCAGACACGTCTGGTGTTAATCTATTAAGACTGAATTTTGTTTCATGGATTAATAGTGGATCTGCCACTGAATTAGCACTAGACGACCTAATTACTTGCATACTTATTAAAAATTATTCGTTGCTAAAATTCTGACAATCTCCATACCGACTTAATTCTTTAAAAGTCTGTGTGGATTTATGAAATGAAATGAAATTATTTATTCTGCAAGTAGATCTTTAGAGATACTTTTACATGTCAATGGTTTGGGTTTTTTTTTTAGCTAGATGGCTTCGGCATTTCCTAACTGACGACCTCTGAGAAGAAACACCGAAACAAACTCAGAGAATCATGGTCTCTGGTCAACACTTATTATGTGAGTGGTACGATGTAAGGTAATGTCTAAAATGGCCTTTTTAGAAAAGAACCATTGCAGCTTTGAGTAGACCAGTCCCAACTGACGGCACGCATGCATCAGTCATCGTGTAGCTCAACCATAATTTAGGGAGCTCAACGACCTGTCGCACGACCATACCAGATCAGCAGGGCATTCGTGTAGGTCTAACAAAGTTCCCAAAGCCTCCAGACTATATGCTAAAGTTAACTTATTAGCAGACACTTTATTTGATCTATTTACTGGGCAATATTATTTGATCCTAATTGATCTATTGTAAAAGGGCACTTTTTGAAATAATTGATGTATTTTTTTATGTTTAATCTTTATATTAATTATTGCATCTACTCGTATATTAGTTGATCTACGAATAAATGATAAATGAACTGCATTCAAGGTAACGATAGAAATATAAACAACGGTTAAGTTAGGTTGCCAGAACCCTGCACAAATCAGTAGGTAGATGCAAAAGTGTGGGACGCATCGATTTCCCGCGCATTTCGCGCCGCCATTGTCTGCAAAGTAATGCATAGCAGTTCTCGTGGCCTCTCTACATTAGCGGACGTAGGCACAAACGGAGTTTTTAGTGGGTGCGAGCCCCACATAACTTCACCTTTCCTCGAAGGTGTCGTATGCGCAAGGCATTTTCTCCGACCAAAAAAAAAAAAAAGGTTGCCCCGAATTGTTGCCATTGTACATACATAACATAACATACCATCACGCCTGTATTCCCCGAAGAGGGCGAGCCTATAGCCATTAACCGGGCACAAATCCTCTAATCCAGACTCCGAGCTGGTACTGAGAATTTCATAGAAAAACCCAATAACACTTTGCTCGACCTGGGGATCGAACCAAAGACCTCTATTGTAGTAGTCGCGCTTGGGACCACTACACTAATGAGGCAGGCATTGTACAATGAGTTGAAAATTATTTTTTGAAAAAATAAACTCTTGTTTTGGGTCCCAACAAGTAACTATCAGACATCAATTAGGTACTAAATCTCAAACATTTTTTGGGTACTTCTAAACAGATTACCTAAAATATCGATTGATTTAATTTAGATTTAAGAAGATCAATAATTAAAAAAGATGACCGTTTATGTTATTTCTTGAGCAGTGATAGCCTACTGATATGACTGCACGTACTTCTGAATTTTCGAAGTTATGTGCGTATTAATAGTTAATTATCATACACTTGAACGGTGAAGGAAAACATCGTGAGGAAACCTGCATGCTTGAGAGATATTCTCGACGGCGTGTGAAGTCTGCTAACCCGCATTAGGCTAGCGTGATGGACTATAGCCTAAATAATCTCTCTCATTCTGAGAGGAGACCCGTGTTGATGGTATGTTATGGGAATCGAACCCTCAACATTCGGTAGTAACAGTAGAGACTACGTTTACCGCTTCACTAAACGTACAGTTAATTGCTACAAGTAGGTACCACTTTCTATCACGAAAAAGCATTTTTATAATATTATGCTATGATACTATCGGACGACCAGAAGCACGAAAAAGCGACATCGATTCATGGTGGATATTCCAAAAACCCGAACCAAACGCTTTAAGTCCAAACGTACCGCTGAAGTATGGAATGCGCTTTCCGAGTGGGTCTTCCTCGATAGATATAATATAGACGTCTTTATATCACGAGTGAATCAGTTTCTTCTAGGCAAGCGCGTTTCTTCGTAGATCGCAGTATCGCTTAACATCAGGTGAACTCGCGGTCAAGCGAAAGCTTATCCTAACTAATATTATAAATGCGAAAGTGAGTTTGTTTGTTTGTTACACTTTCACACTTATATGATAATGATTATAACTTTGACAGTTATTTTAAGACATCAACGCGAGTGAAGCCGCAGGTAAAAGCTAGTTAAGAATAAAAAAGAAAAAAGGAATCCACTTTAAACTAGATAATTACAAGGTAATTGCTGTTAACTACGTTCCTATATACTTACGGGCCTAAGTATCTAGTAATTTCAACACAAAAGGATTTCTGTGTCCATTTCTACGCTACGAATAGAAAAAAATCGTTTTAGAGATGTGTAATTAGTGGACCAGGAACTTTTAATTACGACCGAGTAGTTAGGTATACATCTAAACTATCCGAGCAGCTAGTGAGAATCTCTAAGAAAAATCCGATTACACTTTGGTCGACCTGGGAATCAAACACAAAACCGGCAAGTCAGCAGCCAATAAATACAATAAGTGTTGTTTTCTATTTCGAAGACGATGACGCAATCGCAAACATATTCAGGGATATGTACCTATTCCGAATTATAAAAATCAATTAACATAACCCCGTCACTTCCAAAAAAATATAACTCAGAAACCTCATTAATCTATGCTATAATCAGGATACTCTTTAGACAAAGACAAAATGATCCGAAACATGAAAAAAAAAGCGATAGACGGCGAGTATTAGGATTACAAATGGATTATATTTAAGGCCTTTTATCCCCGTCGAGAGGGATGGGATTGTCACTTATCACCCCTGAACATTGACAGGGGTGAAATATGCCTGTATTGGAAACTTGAGCTAGAGGTCATCTCTCGATTAAATGTATAAAAAATATATTTCAATAAAGTTGTGTTTTGTTGTTCTTAATATTGTTATATAACATAATCAACCCATAATAATGTCCCACTGTTGGCGCAGGTCTCCATTCAGAATGAGAGAGATTAGACTATAGTCCATCACTGTGGCCTAAAACGGGTTGGCAGACATCACGAGGTAGAGATAATATCTCAGGCATGCAGGTTTCCTCACGATGTTTTCCTTCAGCGTTTAAGCATATGACTTCAAAAAGTCAGAGGATTCCAACTCGAGACCTTTGACTTGGAAGTTCAATAATTATTATTGATATTGCAATGACGAAATCCAGTAGAAATAATCCTGGACTAAGTTAGGTCAGGCCTTTGTTCAGCAGTAAAACACAAAAGAAGACATGGCAACCTTTAAGAAGCGAACCTATTCTTAGCGGCCGGCAATGCACTTGCAAACCCCTCCGGTGTTATGGGTGTTAATGGGCGGGATCGATCACTTACTACCAGGTGACCAGAAAGCTCGTTTGCCCCCCTCTTCTATAAAAAAAGGTTACACTACATGGTTAAGGTTACATTGTGACAAAAATCGCAAGACAAGAAACAAAATATATTTGTTTGTAATTATAACGTTTCGACTTAAAGACCACCAATTAAATACAATGCATATTTAATTTAATTACTGCAAAACAATTGTATTATTTATGGTGGATTGTAATATAATGATTTCCAGAGATACATCGTAGATAATAATATTCACCTAAACTACATTATTTCGTATGATTTATCTTCAATAACACAAAAGTCGATATAGCAATAACTAAAAAGGTCACGTATTGCTATATTAATAACCAACTTCGAACCCTAACTTGCGTGACAGTTTTTGCGTGCCCCATCCCTACGGTATCGTATGAGATATTATATCGTGCGACAAACTTATTGGACTCAGTGACCGTTATTGGTACTAATGTCACTTTGAACGTCGCCATTTTGAATAATGTCTGTCATATGTCAGTTGAGCTCAGTGTTTCTCTTTACCGATTTGTATGTTAATGTTTGTTGTTGAATACCTATGCTTATCAATCGATATGTAAACTCTGAACATATCGAATAACTCTCCGTGCCTCGAAGTGCAGGAGGTTGTCCTACGAACACATAGGGACAATCGTTAGTTCTAGTCAAAAGCCCAAAGAGGTTGATATCATTTATGTTGTTTAATTTTTGTATGTACGATTTGTGTGTTAATTTGTGTGTACTAGCGGGCCCGGCAAACGTTGTCTTGCCCTGTATCATCATCGTCTTGCATTATCCTGATTTATTTGTGGTCGGCGCAACATGTCCTTTTCTTCCATTCATCCCTGTCAGCCGTCACCTCAATCATTCATTCGTGGAACCCTATTGCGGTGGCATCTAGCGGCTCAAATTGGGAATCTAAACCATCCCTTTTAAAAAAACACAAAAAATAATCAAAATCATACCAGCAGCGTATAAGGAGTTTGGACAATGCACACTGGCCTTAACGAAAACAACGCCATATTCATTTGTGGCCGTGTTTTTATTTCTGTCAAATCTGTCGATCCATTCCCTATACAAAATGTATGAGAAAATAAATTTTCTTTATGTTCTTTTTCGTGAATTTTTCGAATGTTTTAATAGTTATTCTGCTATTCGGGCAGGAGACAAATCAGACAAACCAAATATCATAAAAATCGGTCCACCCGTTCTCGAGTTATAGTGTTGGAACAAACGCGACTTTTGTTTTATATAAATAGACAATGTTTAGGGATTTAAATCATATTTTAAAGTTTTTTAACTTATTCAAACATGGGAGGATGTTTCCATTTCATACCTAGCAGCTACAAGTGATAATTTAATTAAATATTACCTACTTTTTTTTCATTCCTGCGCATTCTTTACACTTTCTAAAATTCCAACACTAGCAATGATACAAACATTTTTAGCTAAGTTTATACCTATTATAATGTCATTGCAAACTTGTTTCATTTAATGTATTGATGATAATTCTTATTTAAAAAGTGATCACGTAAAAACAACTTTATTTGGGAGAGTCATGCTTCGGCACGGATGGGCCGGCTTGACCGGTGTGATACGACGGCCTCACAGAAAACCGGCGTCAAACAACGCTTACGTTGTATTTCGTCGAGTGAGGTTACCGGAGGCCCAATCCCCTTTTAAAAGGTCGGCAATGCACTTGTGACTCCTATGGTGTTGCGGGTGTCCATGGGCGGCGGTAATCGTTTACCATCAGGCGATCCGTCTGGTCGTTTGTCCCCCTATTCCAAAAAAAACTAACTTATAATCACGCGCATATTACTTATTCCTTATACAATTTTATAATTAAAACTTTACTTCATCTATCATAGATTAAAAATGAATTAAGGGTCCGGCGGAGTTAGAATTGCCCACAAAAAAGTAATACCGAAATCACTCGTAATCCAGACAATATTCTATCACATTATGTTATTATTCGGATTTGGATACCGCTAATCTAGGTTTTTTCTATTACTACTTCACTGGAAATAAAAGACCGAAAAATCGTGCCAATTTTTTTTTTTCGTTATCCAAAATTGCATTCGCTTACATTTATTTCCAGTAAAATATTTTGGACGAAATGGTACAGTAGGAACCTAAATTATCGGTATCGGAATTGATTAAATTGTGTTTGAATTACGATTTATTTCGGTATTACATTTGTAAAAGAAATTCGGTCCGCCGAACTCTTAAGAATAAAACACATCTCAAATCCAGATATGTACTTATTAATTACTTAATCCTAAAAGCGGATTAAAAAATGTGATCTGTCATTTAAAGTCTACCTTCACATCGACTTACAGACGAAGCTAATCCATCGCTATACACAACTACATATTGAGATATATTAATCAGTATAAGCTGAGCTGTTATTGTAAAGAAAGTCTATACAACGCGAGGTCAGTTTATCCTGGAAATGTAGCGTACATAAGTAAGCTGCTTTATCGACACAGACAACAAAGATCGGAGCATTCTGGCTTACTATGCTTTTTGTCTTTAGCCCGAACGGATTAATCACTGACCGTTCAGGACCCACAAACAACAACCAACTGTATACCTATGTGAAAAGGTTTAAAATCCTTATATGAAGTTTGTTAGATGATTTATTGTAACAACATAATGTTGGTTTAGGGCTCTGGATGATTAAAGTAGGTACATACCTTAAAAACATTGTATTATTGCTTAGGAGTAGAAATTGATGGGTCAGTCGGGATTCAGATGTTTCCAATGTTTAGTGTAAGTGATGAACGGCTGGTATCTAAAAGTTTTGGAGAATTTTGTTTATAATTGCTCATTTGGTGTAGGTTTTTGTGGTCTCCTCACCACTATCGCTGCGTCGCGGATCAATCTTAGAAATATCGGGTCTAGGAGTACCCTATCGCCATTATCCGGGCACAAATCTAAACTCAACTGCTTCTGAGAATAAAGTGGGTATAATAAAGTTTATCAGATTCATATCAATCCAAAGTATATAAAGACGCAATCATATTCACATTAGCAGCTTTTAATGAAGGCCAGTGGGAACTACACCCCTCTATTTTTCAGGAAAACGCGTCAGCGATGACGTCATGCTCGTGTTTCTTCTTAATGGCAACGATTAGTTGTGAGTAGATGTGATTTAACACGTAATGCATGTTCTAAATGTCCCGTCGCACACAAAAAGATCCATCACGCAGAATGGGGTCAGAAATTATTTGAAAATAACTATTTAAGTATCTTTTTCTATTTCAACGACTTCGTAGAAAAGGAGTAGATTCTGTGATTTCAATAACATAAAAACATACCATATACCATCACGCCCGTATTCCCCAATGGGCTAGGCAAAGTTTACTGCTCACTCCGCAAAGTTCGACGGTATTTTCAGGTCTCATAATAATAGGGGCGAGCGTATTGCCATTAACCGTGCACAAATCTGCCACAAATCTCAATACCCATAAAACACTATATTATCTTGGTATCTATATTTATTTTTTGATATTTTGCAAACAGAAAAGTAGATCTCAGGATTGTGTATAATAACTTACTAAGTTTCCATAAGGGGGGCAATAAAATTGTCATAAATAGATGGCATGGGGTAAAGCTATCATCTTTTATGGCTCCCAGAAGGGTTGTATTGTATGGAGTAATTAGATACCGGATGATATACTTACATACTTCAATTCCAGAGAGCTTTTTTTATGGAACTAACGGTCAGGCCCACATCAATAGATCCCTAATCAGTAGGTGGTGGTATTGTATGGACCTTATCTCAAAATCCTGTCTCTAGTAAGCAAATCTATCGACGGATTTGAAATTGGGACCGGCCATATGACGACAAATAAGCGTACAGACTGGTACTAGTAACTCTGGTAAGTGACAACCGCAGCCTGTAGACGCCAGCAACACCAGTAGTATCACTAGCGCGTTGTCTCGAGACTTTGCCCATTATTTTCATTTGAAAGAATGAAGAAAGAAACTATATTTATTCGTGAAGGACACCTGAATACAGAAAGTGGGTGTCTTTAAATCATGAGTGAATCGGATTCTTCTAGGCAAGCGCGCTCTATCGTAGATCGCAGTGTCGCTTAACATCAGGCGAACTGGCAGTCAAGCGTGGGCCTATCAGGAATAAAAAAAAAGAAATGAAAATAATTATAGCTAGGTACATTACCCTTCAAACCGGAAATCTAATTCACTGTTAATAGGTACCATCGCGTCTATATTTCCCGAAAGTTTAGGCAGAGGCGTACTAATGTACCTACACCTACAATTCGCAGTTTAAGTCCCATGTAATAGGGGACGAGCCTATTGCTATTAACCGGGCACAATTCCCAATCTCCGAGCTGCTACTGAGAATTTCATAAACCCAATAACACTGTAGCGCGGTAGATCTACCGCGCTACATCTACCGCGCTACAACACTTTGCGCGACCTAAGAATCGAACTCAGGACCTCTAGCGTAACAGTCGCGTTCAAGACCACAAGGCAAGGCAAGATAGTTACTGTATATCATTGTTTAATAATTATTTTTATTTGCAAACGAAATATTTTGGTCTAAGCCGCTTCACAAGTTTCTTTAACATAACGTAACAAATCATACGCTTGTATTCCCTGAAAGGTTAGGTAGAAGTGTGCTAATGTACACCCATATGTCGCATGTCTGTCTAAACAGGCAAATTTAAGACAGCCAAAGAAATCAACCGAAATTAAAAATATGTGTACCTACACTCCAGTTCGCCAGTATGTTTAGGTCCCTGATCGACCTGAGAATCAAACTCAGGACTTCTATTCTAGGTAGTAGTGATGCTAAGGACCCCTACACTAATAAGGCAGTTATTTTCCATCCTAGAAATTTTAGGAAATTAATATTTCTACGTTCTCTTTTAACTTATTTTGGTACGGAAAACTTATTGAAAGGAGTTCCGTGTTGCAATTAAGGCCAGCTTTGAAAGTTGCCTCAGTTCGAGGATTCATTTAAAATGGATGAAGTGTTTCGGGAAATGGACTAGGCACTTTTTGGCCACGACACTTGAAAAGAGAGAGAGGGAGAGACAGAAATTGGCTCGTTAGCTGTGTTACGATAGAGGTCCTGGGTTCGATTCCCAAGCAAATTGTTATTGGGTTTTTCTATCTATATTTTCTTTCTTTCTATATAACTACTAAATATAACACCAACTTATACTGAATAAATCATCTAACACATCAAACTGCATAATTGTCTAACTATTTAAAACAAAGTTGTAAAGATTATTATTGTAATTTTGTTTTTTTAAGAGTATCTATGGAGTTTCTTGCCGGCTCTTCTCCATAAGACCCACTTTTTGGAACCGTGCAATTAGTTTGACTTTTCAAAAGTACCTTTTTAATGGTCTAATTGAAATAAATAATTTTGACTTTTGACTTTGACTTTGACTCTATGAAATCCTCAATAGCAGCTCGGAGTTTGGGATTTGTGCCCGGTTAATGGCAATAAACTAGTCTAAACATACCGGCGAACTGGAGGTATACATTAGTACGCCTCTGCCTAAACCTTCGGAGAATACAGGCGTGTTGGTATGAAATAGACAGTCTTTTTTGTACTAATTGTATGCCCGCAGTTTCACTAGCATTTTGTGAGACATTAGGTAGTCTATAATTCTCTTCAAGGTTATATTTTACACAAAATTTTAATTTTATATGAAAATTTATCAAAATTAGTTCAGTAGTTGAGGCGTGAAAACGTACCTAACAAACAAACATACACACAGAGACAGAACCCAATTGTAGCCGTTGTGTAGATGCTATTTAACAACCATGCTGGGTCGTATTCATCGTAGCTTACGGCGATTATAAATAGTGGGTAAGATAGTATTTTTTATATGAACATTGATAGTGACTGTTCTTGACGTTACATCGAGTCGTACCGAGGAGTCGATTCGGAATCGGTTCCATCATACAACAGCGGCTCCGAACTATCAGACTACCTCAGCTGAACACTCACTCGCCGTTACGGAAGCGTGAGCACGCATCGGTTGTCTTCCATTTTTGTAATTAGCGCCTATTGTAATACAGTTCATTTAGAAATTAAGCAGTTTTATTACCGTCGAGATCCCCAGCAAAACACCTGGAGCTTGACACTCAAACAGTGACTGACCAGGGACCTAGTAATTCAGAGGACAATGTAGTTTTTTAGAGGAGAGCAATGCTATTACGCGTCCGGCGGAGCTTGAATTGCCCACAAAAACGTAATATCGAAATAAATCGTAATCCAGACAATATTTTTACAAATTATGTTATTATTCGGATTTGGATACCGTTAATCTAGGTTCCTACGGTACTATTTCATCTTCACTTCACTGGAAATAAAAGACCGGATAATTGTTCCAAACTTGGTAATGTTATCAAAAATTGCATTCGCTTACATTTATTTCCAGTGAAGTATTTTGGACGAGATGGTAGAGTAGGAACCTAGGTTAACGGTATCGGAATCTGATTAATAACAGAATTTGATTTAATTGTGTTTGAATTACGATTTATTTCGTATTCGTAAGCCTATCACAAAATATAAAATAAAGTCGTCTTACGAGAAGTCCCAATATCAAATCAGTCAGTAGATTTGCTTACTAGAGATAGAATTTTGACATAAGGACATCACACACGACTTGTATGGAACAATAATGTCAAAATGCTATGTCTAGTAAGCAAATCTATCGAAAAATTCGTTATTGGGACTAATGGCCGTTAATAGCACCAAATATCATTTAACTATTTATACTCTTATGTTGATAAAAAAAATAAAAAAAAACAATAAGAAATCCAAAATAACCTATATTTTGGCTTCAAAGCGCTGCGACATGACAATTCATCTTACGTTATGACGTGGCAACGTTTGATTAGCTAATGTATTCTTCCAGCATGATTCCCGCAATCCAATTGGATAATGGAGTCGTAACGGAGGTGCCTAATGTGTTGGCCGCTTATAATGTTCACTAAAATACGTGTTCATATTTGTTTTTAACCGACGTTAAAAACGGAGGAATTGATATGGGTCCTCCATTTTAGTCGAAATCAATTATTCAAGATGGACTACTAGGTCACTATGGACACCTATAACGCCTATCCTCTGCTGCCTCTTCGTGTTTTTGCTGGTAAAAAAATAAATAGTGGCGCAAACTCCACAGCAACACATTTCTAACATTTCCAGCGTTAAACATCGCTTGCCTTGTGTTTCGCCGAGTGAGTGAGGTAACCGGAGGCCCAATCCCCTTTTAAAAGGTCGGCAACGCGCTTGTGACTCCTATGGTGTTGTCCATGGGCGGCGGTAATCGCTTACCATCAGGCGATCCGTCTGCTCGTTTGACCCTCCTATCCCATAAAAAAAATTACCAACATATTTAGTACCCTAAGAATTATCAATATATCAAATTATCATCAATTGTTTATATTGAATGTTCTCTTGCTACAACATAGTAAATTATCTTATATAATAGACTGAACAAGACCTTAAACATCTACCCATTGACCAAAAAACAATGCAAAACAAAACTGACACAACACTTCCAAAAAATGAGTTATGAAGAAACAGAACAACTCTTATACATAGTACAATGAAATAAATCGATAGAAACAAATGTAAACACAAATATAAAAATACATACACACACACACAAACACACATACACACACCATGTTGATATGTTGCTGTAATATTCACTAACCCCTGTAATTTTTGCATGCTATGTATTATTCTAGCAAAACATGTATGTGCCAATTTATAATATATTTAACACCTTGTATACCATGTTTTATGCAAATAAATGATATTATTATTATTATTATTAATACGCAACCACATCATCAAAAAAAAAATAGTATATAGAAATTGAAATAGTTTGTTTAATAAAAAGGGCTAACATTATTGTATAATTTTATTGGGGTTGGCGCTGATAGCCGTAGTACAGGCATTGCCTAGTTCGGCTACAGAAGCTTAATCCATTTGATTAAAATCATATTCTAGCCTAAGTTCAAATTGTAATATGTACTAAGTTTTACTTGTAATAAAGATTTATTATTATTATTATAATATTTTTAAGGAAATGGGTACAATAGTTACGTAAAGGAAAACAATTTCTTCAGAATGAAATATTTTTGTACAAGAAATTCGCCCAAGCTGCTTTCGAACAAAAACGATTACGTTTCTTACGTAGAAAAATGGATCTCGCAAGCTACTATTAATTTCAGCTGCTGTTCTATTTAGAATCGTATGTTACAGTGATAAAGTATTATTCCAAATGTAGCGTTGGGTGCGATACACAGGCTAGTCAAGCAGATTTTTGTTTTAGTGGGTTTTTTATAACATTTTTGATTAGGTTACCTACTACCCAAAGCGATTGAAAAGCGGACATTGGTATCATTTTCATTCAAAAATTTTGATCCTATATTGATTTGTTTTCTCTGTCATACTGACAATGACAGAGACAGTGCGACTTCGTCAGAGTGATTTATTTACAACTGGAAAAACTAATAGATTACTATTTTGTTTGTGATGTCCCGTCTATTGAAAGAAAGAAAAAACTTTTATTATGTACCTCTCACAAGATATCACACAAAGAAATTACATAAAAAACAGAAAAGAGAACAGCCTATCGGTATGAGGCAAAAATACGGTGCCAATCTCAGCTGATGCTACAGCCGAGATGCTATTGCTAGTTATATTTACATGTCTTTCACACTGTCAGCGTCAGTGGCAAACGGGGAGAAAATCCTAAAATGGCAGCCATAGACAAAACGGCTATTGTCGCCAGGACCTGTCAAAAGGCAATGGCTAATGGCGGCCATAGACAAAACGTTTTGTTTACTCAACAGCACATTAAATATTTATTTGTATTAATATAATCCAAGCTCTAAAATATTTAATTTCAATTATTGATAAACAATTTACAATTTTAATGTGTTTGAATTTTATGACATAGCAATAAAAATATAAAATAACATCGAAACGCTTCGAGTTTTTTTAATAATTTAAAAGTTAGATATTGCTCTGCTTCTTTCGGTTCGTCTTGATGCTCGTTTAACAAAATTAATATTTTATTTCTGTTAGGGTAATAAAAGTGTTTCCAATTAATGATTTCCCAATACAATCACTAAAGCAAACTCGTGCATGCATTGAAATAAAACTACTTTTTACGGATGTTATCGCGTTACATTAATATTATTTGATTCCCGACGTTTTCGATCCTTTAATATTAATATCGCGATATAATCCGTTACAAATAGTCTTATTTCAATGTCTAATATTCGCGTAAGTGTCAGAAACCAGTATCATGCATGAATGTATGAATTCCACAGTTGTTACGGACGGCTTAGACGTTAGACGGTTAGCTTGAACGATATCAATACCTTCGTTAGTGCTGGATGAAGCGTGTTGTACGTTATGCTTAGGAATGAATGACGTTCTTATTACATTTACGTTCAAGTTAATTATGGAATCAACATTCCAGGAAAAGGCTGATTATTTTTATCTTTAATTCATCTTCAAGGATTTGTGTTTATAGAAGATTGAATTGTTTCTGTAAATAGATCTTTTAAAGACACCGTCATACATACCAACTTTTCCTACGAAAGTCATACGATGACTCGGAGAACCTCCTTAAAATATCGATACTCTAGTAAATTACGTAACTCCCTAATTATAGGCCTTTACAATAGTATAACAGAATACGTAGAATACATGTAGGTATAATTTATACAAGTAATACAAAAATAATAATATCCTCTACACTATCATCAACCTATTCTATATAAAATATATCTCAGCATGTTTTCATTTTCCTAAGCCTCTAAGCATATTACCATATATTATTTATAAGTTCCCTGTTTGCACATACCAATCTAAATTAATAAATAAACCCCTTACAAATTATATCACAACTAAATATTGTAAAAGGTTTAGCACCTATGCCGTACTAATGAGCTTATCACCTCTTCATTGTTTCCTCAAAACGGTCTTTTGTATTGGGTGTCGCGCTGTTTACGTTAAAGCAGTAGCGCATCTTTATGTTATTATCTCGCTCGCACTCGAACGTGGAGAATTCTGCTTGCTTGCTCACACATCTACTTCTTTGCTGTTTACTTGCTTGGGCCCAATTATTAATAAGTTTTTTTGTCTTGGCACGTTATTTTTTGTGACTTACCCTTTTTTAATTAAATTATTATTCAAATATCTAATAGTAATATCGCATTATATTAATTCGTATTCGACTTTTGATAACATTTCTAATGGCTAATACTTTAGATAATAAATTAAATATCTACTATCAGAATGTCCGTGGGTTACGAACTAAAACTGATATTTTTTATAGGCAAGTGGCATGTAAGTCATTCGATGTTATTGTTCTCACAGAGACGTGGCTGCTGGATGGAATCTCGGACTCGGAACTATTTGATAATCGGTATATCGTATGGCGACGTGATCGTGACTATGTTGCTACCGGACAAACGCGCGGTGGCGGTGTTTTAATTGCTACTCGAAGAGAATTGTCAGTTGTTTATCAACCACATTTCAATTCTACTGCAGAGGACCTATGGCTTAGCTTACGTCTAAAAAACTCAAGTACGCGTTCTCAAATTAATTTGCTTCTTTGTGTGGTTTATTTATGCAAACAAAACCTTGGTTTCCCCTTTTCAGTACAACTATCTAATTTTCTATCAAATTTAAATCGTGCTGTCGTGAATAATAACTCTAATACATTTCTTGTGTTGGGCGATTTTAATATGAGCGGAATTAACTGGCTACCCGCTGACGATCTCTTTTTAGTCCCATCAAACACTAATAGTCAAGATGAATATTTGTTTACCGACGAATTATGTGCGTTAAACTTACACCAATATAATGGCGTTCTTAACGGGCACGGAAAAATTTTAGACTTAGTACTTTGTAATAATACAGTTACTGTTTCTGAATGTTCTGACCCGTTAGTGCCCATGGACGCTTACCATCCAGCGCTACTAGTGAATGCTGATTTTTTAGAGAAAACTATGTTGGAGTGCGCACCGCGTACGCGATACCTATTTGATAAAGGAGATTTTGACTCAATCAATGACAGTATTCGGTTGATGGATTGGGAAAACGAGTTCTTAAATCTTAAAATCGATGACTCTGTTGACTTTTTTAATCGTTTATTATCTGACCTACAAATAAAATACATACCGCAAAAGAAATCCAAAAATAAGTCTTACCCGGTTTGGTATAGCTCAATACTTATTAGATGTATTAAAGAAAAATATAAATATTTTAAAAAGTTTAAAATTTACGGTAACAAATCGGACGAATTTACATTCAAACTTCTACGTGAAAGGGTTAAATCTTTAGAGGTCCCAGTGTTATGCCGCATACTTAAAAATAACTGAGGATTCAATTAAAACGAACCCGAAATATTTTTGGACATTTGTAAAAAAGAGATATAATACAAATGCGGTACCTAGCACCTTAAACTACAAAAATCAAACATTGTTATCTGCTGAGTCAATATGTGAGGCATTCTATGCATATTTCTTGTCTAATTTTCTTGATACCACGAATAACAATTCTAATATAAATTCTTCTTCACCTCCTATAGTACCTGTAACCTCTGACATTTCTAACATAATAATAAACATTGAGACCGTACGTAACCTGCTCCTTGGATTAGACACAACTAAGGCAGCAGGTCCGGATAATATATCGCCTCACTTACTAAAAAGATGTGCTTCTTCACTTGCTTATCCTGTATCTCTATTGTTCAAAAAGTCTTTATCTTCCTGTGTAGTTCCTAAACTATGGAAATCAGCTTTTATATCGCCCATCCATAAAAAAGGGGCCAAGACTGAAATTACTAACTATAGGCCGATATCTAAATTATGTGTCTTAGCTAAAGTTTTCGAAAGGGTTGTCTATAACCAAGTATATTCTGCCCTTAGGAACTCATTCAGTCCATTTCAACATGGTTTCTTGAAAGGTAAATCTACTGTCACAAACCTCGTCTTACTGAACGACTACATTACGGAAGCAATGGATAGGGGTGAGCAAGTAGATGTAGTCTATACAGACTATAGCAAGGCCTTTGACAGAATTGATCATAAAATTTTACTTTTAAGATTAAACGCCATGGGTATCCGCGGTGACTTACTTAGGTGGTTTTCTTCATACCTAGAAAATAGGTCACAGGCTGTAGTGCTAAACAATTACATTTCAAGCTGGGTTCCTGTCCCTAGCGGATGTCCTCAGGGTTCCTTGATAGGGCCGTTATTGTTTGTTGCATATATTAGTGACATTGACTCATGTCTCTTATCATCGAACCGTCTATGCTTCGCTGATGACATGAAAATTTATGCAACAATAGCATCAATTGAGGATATGCATCAACTACAAGCAGACCTAGGACGTTTAGAGGAATACTGTCGGAGGAGTAAGTTGGACCTTAATCCAGCTAAATGTTCGATAGTGACATACTCACGTAAGCGTTCGGTAATTGTAACGAGCTATACATTGGGTGGTCAGCCTTTACCAAGAGTTAGTTCTATCCGCGATTTGGGAGTACATCACGACTGTAAACTTTTGTTTGAAACTCATGTGGATTCAATCATATCCAAAGCTACCAAATCATTAGGATTTATCATGCGGCTCTCTAAATCTTTTAAAAATGTCAAAACTTTAAAAATTCTTTATTGTACCTTTGTTAGAAGCCAGCTAGAATACGCATCAGAAATTTGGAATCCTTGCTACCAAAAATATATTGAAAGAATCGAAAATATTCAAAAACGATTTATAAAATTTTTGTGTTTCCATCAGAAAACTGCTTACAATTCCGATCAATACCTCAAACTCTGTAAAAAGTATCACTTGTTACCTTTGGCCACTCGTCGAGAGATTTCAGACTTCGTTTTTCTATTAAAGATCTTCAAAAATAGCATCGACTGCCCTGAACTTTTATCAAAATTTAGTTTCAATATACCATCAAAGACCCGCTTCAATCCACCTATATGTGTACCATTTGCTTCCTCGAATTACAGGAAAAACTCTTATGTTGTGCGTGCTAGCAGAAATTTTAACAACTTGTGTAAACAGCACGATTTCGATGTTTTTAACACTAGTATAGTTACGGCTAGGAGGTGCCTAAGTCTTGATTTTTTCAAAGACCAAAGTGTAGAGTAAATGTCGCAGTACTTGGTCTAAAGATTATTTTCATATTCACTAGTTAGTATAAGTTCACTGTTCTTTTTAATATTCTAATTCTAAACGTGAAGACTTGTTATTGGCTGACAGATTACTGTTCAAGAATGTAAGGTGTCATAATTTGCTGTAAGTCTTCCATGCTATATAAATAAATAAATAAATAAATAAATAAACTTCCCCTCATACTCGCTTGGCTCCGGCCCGCAAATGAGGTACCTTATACTCTCTCAAAAAGAGAAGAAAAAAAAGATATGATAAATAATAATAATAATATGTATTCTACTAACTCTCATTGTACTAACACACACCCTCGCACGCACATACACCATCATACACACCACAAACCTTCATACACACCTCATTAAACAACACATACATACACATCACCAAATTATACATTACAAACATAACATTATTATAGTGCCATACAGTTAAAGCGATCACATTACACTCATAACATCAAATTTATGTAGATAATTAATAGCGAGAGCCCTGGTACTCATAACACAAGTTGAATCTTAATTTGAGTACCAGAGTTCAACTAAATCGAAGATTTTTATCTTAAGTCTACCTGTTCTGTGTTTTTCCAGTGTGTATCCTTATGGCAATAAAATTTATTTATTATTTATTTTATTTATTTATACCTCCCATACCCCTATTCGTAAAAATAAATAAACCTGGTAGGACCTCTTGGGGTCTGACTGGCCGGCGTCCATCCTTACGTCAGAGTCTATCGCAAAGCACCTTGGTGTGTGTTTCGACTTTTGCACGTAAGAGCCAGTTCCCCTCGGTTGCTGCGGCTCTGGCAGTCTGCAGTCCGTTGGTAAATGATATTTATTTCTGTAAATAGATCTTATAAGGACACTTTTACAAGTCATTTTTTTTTAAACTAGATGACTCCGGCATTTCCTAACTGACGACCTCTGAGAAGAGGTGTTCTTATGGGTTGGCAACGCATCAGCAACTTGTTTTATTATTGCAGTTGTCCATGAGCTACGATGAGTACATACCACCAGGTGGCTCGTCAGCTAGTTAGGCGATTTAATCCATAAACAAGAGAAGACATTTAGGCCTATAAGAAAAAGCGTCTTATTTAAATAAATAAATAATTATTTATTGCCAGAAATAAGTTTACAAAAAAAGAAATACGAAGACTAAAATAAAATACAAGTATTATTTTGGCAATTGGGGTAAGCTCAGCACTAACAATGTCGAGACAAATCTCCACAGGGCTGTTTTTCAGCATACCCCATCGCTCGAATCATTTATCAGCTCATAGGGAATAGTTGTCAGTATAATGGGTGCAATCATCCCTTTATAGAGCACAGGAAATTAAATCAGCATCCTGTGTATATATAATATACCATATATATTCCCGTCTGTAGCTATTGCGTGCAATCGTGCATCTTGCAACTTGTGGCTAGAAAATAGCTTTCTGTGGCTTTCATACGTCTTTCAAGCTCGTTGTAGGTTGAATGTTGCTTCTAGTGAAACCACTTTTGTATCCATGCATATTAACCTTTTATAATTGAAACATAAAACATAACATACCATCACGCTTGTATTCCCCAAAGGGTTAGGCAGAGGCGTACTCAGTAATGTACACCCACAGTTGCCTCATTAGTCTATTGGTCCCGAGCGCGATTGCTAGGTACGCTACGGTCCTTGGTCCAATTCCCAGGTCAAGCAAAGTGTTATTGGGTTTTTCTATGAAATTCTCAGTAACAGCTCGGAGTATGGGAGTTGTGCCCGACTAACGGCAATAGGCTCATCCTTTATTACTAGGATCTAAACATACCGGCTATCTATGGGTGTATATTAGTAGGTACACCTCTGTTTCCCATCAGGGAATACAGGCGTGATGGTATGTTATGTAATTAAAATTTTTTTTTTCTAAGTATATTGGGCTTTTTTTCAGTTTAACTAGATACGGCTGACTATCAATATTTTAGACGATGCCAGTGCCATAAGACCATCGAAACCAAATTTGGTGACAGTTATATCCTAAAAATTAATTAGTTTTACTCAAGAATGTCATAGGTATTGTTCTCTAAAGAAATTGTGGCTTAACCATTACATCGCATAAAACCAAAAAACACCGTAGCTTTAATGAAGTTTCTAGTAGAATCCTTATGTGCGTTTGCCATATAAAAATATATGTTATACTTAAGGTCATCACAAACAAATTGTATTGTTTAAAATTTTTATAAATTTGCCCCAATTTTGGATAATAATTGAAGTAAATAGGCCTTTTTTAACCTAATTTGTATTTTTTCTCTTTAACGGCTTAATAGTTAATCATGAATTTTATACCAAAAAATTGTAATGACATAATTAACTATTTGTATTGTTTTTATTTTCTTATATCTTTGAATATTTTGAAATAATAAAGAAATACCCGAAACCTCACTAGCACCCCGCGTGAAGCACCTCCGCAATGCCTGTGACTAACAAATACTAGCACAAAGACTAAATCCTCAAGGTCATTGGGCAATGTAATACCCTTAACGTGTTACGAGTGGTCACCCGACCATCTGATCGCTGTAAGGGGAACTTAATCTTGCAGACGTACACATCACTACATAACTGTGAGTACAATAAATTAAGAAATAAAATTAAAGTAGGTTAAATTCTTATAATATTTTCCACAGCTAACCTATACAAGTTAAACTATAAACTGCGTTTACGAAGCCCGCGTCAGCTAAACAACTCGTGAATATTTTACCGATGTGAAATGTGGAGCGCGCTTCATGAATGCACCTCGATGTGTGAACATAGAACACTTTTGGGCTTTGCATTTTGTATTCAGTACACGAAATAAGCTTTCAATCACGAGATTGAAATCAGTAAAGGAAATCGTGATTGAAGTAGGAAAAAATGTATAATATAAATTAATATGAAATAGAGGTGGATTTGGGTCCTTGACTGGTGTTCGATTTATTGAAAATAACATGTAAAAAATTTTAATTTCTGGTGAAAAACCTAAGGGTGGTCCCTAGCCACTCAGACCCCAAGAGGTCCTACCTTCGAGCAAGTCAGATATTTTCTCGCCTCTTACGAGATGCCTATCTGAACTTAAAAAGAGTTTTATAATTATTAGGCCCTTAGTGTTGAGCTGAGTCCCATCACTATAACTTTACGTTCCATTTCACACAAAACACATTAATATTCGCACAGTACATTTCAATTTAACAGTTCAATCGGTCGACAATGTGTGGATGCTCATCTTTACCCTTAGGGACTCAGCACGTGCTAGCAACGTGAATAATGGCCTAAATAAGGGCTGTGCTATATTGAAAGCGGGGCAGATACGATGCAAGATCTCATGAAAAGATACTGAAAAGATACTGATAGATACCAAGCTCAATACCCTAACCAAATGAAGTACTTTGAAAAACACAAATATAGGTAAGCAGCGATAACCTAAAATTAGTACATACCTTAAGATGTATAGACATAACATACTATCACGCCTGTATTCCCCGAAGGGTTAGGCAGAGGCATACTTAATATACACCCACAGTTCGCCTGGTATGTTTAGGTCCCATGTTATAGGGGGCGAGCCTATAGCCATTAAACGGGCACGAATCCAGACTCCGAGCTGCTACTGAGAATTTCATAGAAAACCCAATAACACTTTGCTCGACCTGGGGATCGAACCCAGGACCTCTAGCGTAGAAGTCGCGCTTGGGACCACAAGACTAATGAGGCAGTCAAGATAAGATGTATAGATAGTTAACAAATATTATTTTTTGTCGTCAGGGGTGAGATAGATCATTTATTGTAGATTTTGTGAATTTAAATCCGGCAACAGAATCGCTGTAGGACGTCAGAATTTGGAGATATACCAATCTCAAAATGTTCGGGACATTTCAAACTAAAGTATTCTTTAGTTCTCTTCTCCTTTCAAATCCATTTAGGATTGCTCCACTATGAGTTTTATTTTCTCAAGATTATTTTACATGTATCGGATAGCTAATAAATTAACAAAAATATATGGTACCCAGCTGTTTATATTAATATAAGACGTCCAACACCTCAGTCTAGCCGTGAACATGGATGCTGTAAAGGATCCGATTCTTCGGGAATTAAATAATATCAATACAACGCGAGAAAATCCGTAAAAAATAGTTTTATTACAATGTCTAATATTCGCGTAAGTGTTAGAAACCACTAGATCACAATATATTTTTTCCTAATAATAACACACACCATTAACTATAGCGCAAAACTATTTCATTTTGCTTCCAGAAACATGCCACATTAGCCAATTTTCTCCAATAAGCAAGTTTCATTGAAGGTGGCGACGATTTGTATTCAACACTATACCTCTAACTTTACCTTATCGAGTCCCGGAGCACGGCTTACTAGACCGGTAGCATTATTTACCTGTCTCATGTTCGACTTGGTATAAATAAGGAAATAATTTATTTACGGACTTTCGGGGGTGGATTAATGATGGTTGATTTGGCGTAGTAGCTGAGCGATCGGCCTATGCGACGAGGGTTATGAGTTCGATCCCCGCATGGAACAAATATTTGCATGATCTACAGGTAGTTGTTCCGGGTCTGGGTAATTGTGTATGTAAAAAAATGTATTTGTTAACGGATCATGATACAGTACAAAATATCTAATACGTATTTTAAAAATAATATTATATTTTTTGCTATGGTTCTATGAAGTAACGAAACTGCCTCATTAGTTTAGTCATCGCAGCCGCAGGTGTAGTTGCGTATGTTTTTTATGAGGTCTCAGTAAAAACTTGGAGTTTGTATTTATTAAACGCCCAGTTAATGATAAGGCCGGCCCCTAACCGAAAACAAACCAGCGAACTTTGTGTGTAAGGAAATTCATGCTTTCATGTCGTGCTATGCTGCAAGAAAGGCTATAATATCCGACGGTGTTGACAGAAGATCCATACTAAATTATAGATACAAGTAACTCTGTCTGTGTGTTCGTCTGCACCTTATCACGCGTAAACCGCTGTACAGATTTCTACAAAATTTTACAAGGAGATAGATTGTATCCCATAGGCTAGTTTTGCCTCAAAAAATCTCCGAGTCGAATAAAACTGCGGGCCACAGCTAGATTTTTTTTTTGTGAGGACACGTTAGAATAAAGTTCATCACTGCTATTTAGATAGGCATCTCGTAAGAGTCGAGAAAATATTTGATTTGCTCGATAGTAGGACCTTCTGGGGTCTGACTGGCTGGCGATCACCCTTACGACTGTCGTAAAGCGCTTTTTTTATGGGATAGGATGGTAAACGAGCAGACGGATCGCTTGACGGTAAGCAATTACCGCCGCCCATGAGCACCCGCAACACCAGAGGAGTCACAAGTACGTTGCCGACCTTTTAAAAGGGGATTGGGCATCCGGTAACCTCACTCA
This sequence comes from Acronicta aceris, assembly GCA_910591435.1. Taxonomy (NCBI): domain Eukaryota; kingdom Metazoa; phylum Arthropoda; class Insecta; order Lepidoptera; family Noctuidae; genus Acronicta; species Acronicta aceris. Next base: position 8,763,433 of record OU342780.1, on the reverse strand, counting down.
CTCGGCGAAACACAATGTAAGCATTGTTTGACGTCGGTTTTCTGTGAGGCCGTGGTATCACTCCGGTCGAGCCGGCCCATTCCTGCCGAAGCATGGCTCTCCCACGTAAAGTGTGTGTTTCGACTTTTGTACGTGAGAGCTATTTCCCCCTCGGTTGCTGCGGCTTTGGCAGTCCGCAGTCCGTAGGGGCTCTTAAAGCTCGGCAACGCATCAGCAACTAGCGATGACTATTTACCGTCAGGTGGGTCGTCTGCTCGTTTGATGACATAATAAAAAAAAAAAATTATACTCCTCAGTAAAAATTATCCTTAAATTCAAATGATGAATTCGCCCCTTGGAGTGTACAAGCCATTTGTTTTGTATGCCATCAACAAGCCTCATTGTGATGCAGATCCCGAACCAGATTACAGCTATCATTGCCATCATTTACCTGCCTTGAATTCAGATCAGACTGGCTATCAAATTATCGGGGTGTACTAGCTTTGTATCTTGATATTATTTATTTACCTATATAGGTTTATACAGCAGTGATAGCCTAGTGGTATGACCGTTGGAATGCCAAGTCAAAAGTCTCGAGTTCAAACCGAGCACGCACCTCTGACTTTTTTTTTTTATTAATTATTAATTATCACGCGCTTAAACGGAGGAGAAAACATTGTGAGGAAACCTGCATGCCTGAGAGATTTTTTCGATGGCGTGTGAAGTCTGTCAACCCGCACTAGGCCAGCGTGATGGACTATAGCCTAATCGCTCTCATTCTGAGAGGAGACCCATGCCCAGCAGTGGGATAGTATAATGGGTTGATTATGTTATGTTTTATAGGTTTACTATAATATAATTAATAACAACATAACATACCATCACGCCTGTATTCCCCAAAGGGTTAGGCAGAGGTGTACTAGTGTACACCAACAGTTCGCCGGTATGTTTTAGGTTCCATTTAATAGGGGGCGAGCCTATTGCCATTAGCCGAGCTGCTACGACTTTCTTTAAAAAACCAAATAACGCTTTGCTCGACCTGGGCATTGAACTCAGGACCTCTAGAAGCCGCTGTATTTGTTAAAAGAAGATCTCTCTATTCAAAAATTCATCGAGTATACGGCATCAATATAAATTGCATATGGTTGCTAGCAAGACGCAATTATTTCATGAAAGTTTCTTTTACGCAGCTTCGCGTATATTTAATAATGTTCCGGTGCCTATTAGGACTATTCTAGAAATTAAAATATTTAAAAAGGGGCTTCATGCATTGTTGGTGAACAAGTGCTTTTACCAGAGTAATAGCACGTCTTATCAAATATCTTTAAGCAATTCTTATCAAACAAATCACTGTTGCAATACAATTTACCCCAGTCATGATGCGTTCAATGTTCTACCAAGAGACATTAATTTATATTGTTCGTAAAATTTGAATAACTGACTATGGAGGTATACCAATTTTTTTATGGGATAGGAGGGCAAAGGAAGGAGCAGACGGATCGCCTGATGGTAAGTGATTACCGCCGCCCATGGACACCCGCAACACCATAGGAGTCAAAAGTGCGTTGCCGACCTTTTAAAAGGGGATTGGGCCTCCGGTAACCTCACTCACTCGGCGAAACACAACGTAAGCGTTGTTTAACGCCGGTTTTCTGTGAGTCTGTGTTCTTATTTTATTTTATTTTTATTTATTTATTTAATATTTAGTTAAAATGAATTATTTATTATTGTTAAAATGTTGACATGTACTGTTTAATTTTAAGGCGGGACAAAGCCGAACGCAAAACTTTCAATAACATCTGTATTACCTACCTATGATCCGCAATAAATAATTTGATTTGATTTAATTTGACCTCTAGCGTAGCAGTCACGTTTGGGACCACTAGACTAATGAGGCAGTTAGGTACTATAGGGTGAAAGAAGGATTTTTACGCACACAACGACTCGGGCCCTTGTAATATAACGTTAAAAAGCTCATAAAATTATGAAATAAGCTTTAGATTATTCACAGAGGGAAGCGGTGTATGCAGTGATTTCACGCTTTTTAAGCTCTCTCCGCTTGCTTGCTCACATGTATAATAAATACATGATCATATTTTGTTTACGTCACCCATTTTATCTTTTGCTGTTACAAATTATGCAATATTTGAAATTGTGTTTATAGTAACGTAATACTTCGAAATTTTTTGTAAATAAAAAATATATCTTTCTGAATGAACCGTCTCGTTCAGGGATGAGACCTGTGACCAAGAATGGGTTAAAGGTTGATGACGATACAATATACAAATTACAATATAAACAAATTAATAGGCTAAAATTACTTTATAAAGCAAAGTCTCTCACCGCGTTTGTCTGTCTTACTGTTCGCCATAAACTCAAAAACAACTAAACGGATTTTCATGCGGTTTTGACTAATAGACGAAGTGATCCAAGAGGAAGGTTTTAAGCTAGTTAGTTATTGTATTTAATTTTACCAATGTGCATTGATTAGTAATACAGATATTTTTGTTGGAAGGTCGTTTTAAGAGGTTAGTTTACCATGTGGAGAAGCGAGGTATGTTGCCCCTCTCACCAAAGGGAGGATCCTCCGACCAGGCGGGTGTTTTGCCTGGCGGGCCACGGCCCGACGGTTGATGTCGGGCAGTTGTATATATGCAGGTTGCGTTGCAAACTTCACTTGCGCGATTCAGGACTTCTCCAGTTTGTATGTAGCGCGGTAGATGTCGCTACATCACTCCCCCCCGAGACCGGAGGTCGATGGTCGTGTCGATGAGTCAGCGGTCAGTGCGTCTGAAGAGCTTGCCAGTGCCAGTGGAGTGTGTTCCAGTGAGTCGGAACAGGATGCCGCATAGTCCGCAGTGAGTCGGGACTGTGTTGCGGTGCGTGCGTTGAATGCCCCAGTGAGTCGGGGTGATGCTGCGTAGTCCTCAGTGAGTCGAGGTGGTGCAGTGTTGAGTAGTGGCTGGCTGCTGCGTCGACCAGGAGAGACTGCCTCTGCTTGTTGACCGGCCGAAGTGCAGTGTGCTGTGCCAAGTTGCTTGATGTCGGCTGAGGGTGCTGACCAGGCATGCGCGTTCGCTGCAGGCTTGTGGTCAGGATGCCCGTTGAAGCCGGAAGAGTGCTGGCTGGCTGTGTGACTCGCTGCTCGTGCTGTGAGGGAAGGAAGGCGACGATGATGATGAAGCTGCTGGTCTTCGAAGGCTGCGCTGATGTTCTTCTTCGGGGTCCCCAGTGTGGATACACTGGGATCACGTCGGGGTCACCACTGTGGAGGGGCGAGGTATGTTGCCCCTCACACCAAAGGGAGGATCCTCCGACCAGGCGGGTGTTTTGCCTGGCGGGCCACGGCCCGACGGTTGATGTCGGGCAGTTGTATATATGCAGGTTGCGTTGCAAACTTCACTTGCGCGATTCAGGACTTCTCCAGTTTGTATGTAGCGCGGTAGATGTCGCTACAACCATTTTTTTGTATCGAGGTTCTCCGGAATATGTTCAAGATTAACATTTATATTTTTTTCGCTATCACAAACTGTATGGATTTGGCTAAAAAATTGTTTGAGATATGCCTATTTAGCTGTTGTCAGCGCCTTAACATCATACTACGACTCTTAGGAACGGGGCAACGCGGGTGAAACCGCGGGCGGGTCGCTATGTGTTGAGTTTCATAATCTAGTAGTCTACGATAACACAAATATTAGTCATCATGTAGTAGTTAGTTCTATCATTATTTAGATAGATCAACAACCTGTCACGCAACTACTAATGCGCCAATTTTTTGTTGTTATTGTGTATAAAATGCAGAAATCCAACCTTATTCTTTATTTATAGCAAAAATAAATGGCCGTTGTCATTATGAACATCTTTTAAGAAGAGACCGATTCTGGAATCGCTAAAAAAATCTGCTCTTCCACAAATTTTGTCGAGTTGAGTGAACTGAAAAGTAAGAAACAGTTGATTTTTTTTCTCGTTTTTATTTTTATCAGTATGTTACATAACATAACATACCATCACGCCTGTATTCCCCGAAGGGTTAGACAGAGGCGTACTTAATGTACACCCACAGTTAGCCATTATGTTTACGTCCCATGTTATAAGGGGCGAGCCTATAGCCATTAACCGGGCACAAATCCGGACTCCGAGCTGCTACTGAGAATTTCATAGAAAAACTCAATAACACTTTGCTCGACCTGGGGATCGAACCCAGAACCTCTAGCGTAGCAGTCGCGCTTGGGACGGGCAGTCATCATCATTTGTAATATAATGTAAATAATAAGCATCAGTATGTAATAACTCAATAAGTAATTGAAGCCGCTTCTAACCGATAATTCAAATCTCTCGTTCCTCATTTAAAACACAAATAAATAAAAATATTCCTTAAAACATTGTAAATAAGGCGCATTGATGAGAATCCTCGTGGGGTAGACTGCTGTAGAAATTAAAAAATAAATGTAAAGCATCAGCCGAGATATGAAATAAATTCTGTGGGCGTCGAAATATTTTTGCTTTTTAAAATATCGTGTTAAGGTGCGTTCCCTGGGATCTGAATAGAACTTTGCATTTAAAAGACTTTTTGATTCCATTCTGCTCTACCATCCATCTTCACTTGAATACTGTGACAAAATCATCTAGCAATAAATTTGGTTTCTGAATGTTCATTGTAACATTAAATGTGGGATTTTATAGTCAGATAGACATTATGAAAAGTAGAGAAAAGCGATATTCAAGATTAAGGCAGATAGTGATAATCTTATTTATGTAACATACCATGACGTGTGTATTCCCTGAAGGGTAAGCAGAGGTGTTCTAATGTACTAATCGGGGCCGAGCCTATTGCCATTAACCGGGCACAAATTCAAACACCAAATTGCTATCTGAATTTCATAGACCCAATACCTAACACTTTGTTCGACTTGGGAATCAAACCTCTATCGTGGCAGTCGTGTAAAAATTTGTGATACAAACAAATATGCGTACAGGAATCGAATTCACGATACTCGGCTCGATGATAGTAGCAAGACAACCGACAACAACGCTACCAAACTTAAAACACTGACATCCCAAAATACCTTTTAGTGTAAAAGCAAATTGTATTTGCAGTTTATAAACTCGATAAATTTGACCATTAATCAATTTTACTGGAACCTAATGCAATTAAGCTGCTGTGTTAACCACGTAGGTGTACTTCGCCCAGTAAAACCTCATTTCAGTTTCAGGAAAATTTTCAGTAAATTGGTTGATACGGCCGCTGTAAATTGTTTACAGATAAGTTCATCCATGCATTGTAACAATATTGAAAAGATTTCCTTTCACAGAGTAATAGAGTATTGATATACAGTTGGACTGCCAAATCAAGAGAGGTAGGGCATAGTGGAATTGAATAATTCCACTCACAATTGGAGCTGCTCGACTGGGGAAGTATCTCCACCTTGCAGAAAATCGTAGCTAAATAACATAGCTCCGTGCTACGTTGTGTTCCTAACGGTGAGCAAGGTCGCCAAAGCTCCGCGAGGAAGCGTTGTGTTGGCAGTGGGGAGGACCGGTGTTTTGTTACCGCCGCTATCATTCATAGACGCATGTCTCCTATGCTGCCAGCCCAACTATTCCTCCTTAATTTACAGGGTCGGCAACGGGCAAGCATCTATAGGCTACGGTAACCGCTCACCATCAGGCGGATCGTATGCTTATTTGCCACCTTAGTGGTATAAAAAAAGTCACAAGTGATCAACACTTGACAGGATTTCAATTAAGTACTCTCTCCCTACCTTTAACCTTTTTAAAAATACCTGTGTCATCTATACTTATAATAAATCTGTAGAGAGGTCAATTCTGTACATGAAATATATTTCCAAAATAACTATCAGCAGGTGATTAGTGATCGATACTGACGCCAAAAATGCAATCAGTAAAATTTTTGTCTGTCTGTCTGTCTGTCTGTCTGTCTGTATGTTCGTTATAGAAACAAAAACTACTCGACGGATTTCAACGAAACTTGGTACAATTGTTCTTCATACTCCTGGGCAGGTTATAGTATACTTTTCATCACGCTACGATCAATAGGAGCAGAGCAGTGAAGGGAAATGTTGGGAAAATGAGTGATTCATGAGAAAGGTTTCAAGCTATAAAACATAACGCGGGAAAAGAACTAGGGAACAAAGTAACTATTCCTCGCGGAAGAAGTCGCTGGCAAAAGCTAGTTCGTAAATATTATAAAGAGACATTCCTGTATCTAAATTACTACAATAAATAATGCTCAACATTCTGTGTTAATTTACGAATTAATTATGCTCTCGTCCTTAATAAGGGTAGATCATACTTAAGGGTTGGGTCCCACATTTTGATGTGATGTACCGTTACTTAGAATTAAATATTCATGTGCTTTTAATGCGTTGGAACCTGGTTTTAATGTATTATGTTTCTTTAATTTAGTCTTCCAGAGTAGTCGTCGCGATATTTTACGCATTTTTTTTTGGGATAGGAGGGCAAACGAGCAAATGGATCGCCTGATGGTAAGCGATTACCGCCGCCCATGTACACCCGCAACACCAGAGGTATCACAAGTGCGTTGCCGACCTTTTAAAAGGGGATTGGGCCTCCGGTAACCTCACTCACTCGGCGAAACACAACGTTAGCGTTGTTTGACGCCGGTTTTCTGTGAGGCCGTGGTATCACTGCGGTCGAGCCGGCCCATTCGTGCCGAAACATGGCTCTAAAACATGCACACTAAAGCATGCTGTTAACACACATTTTTTTTAGATTTAGAATTTGTCCTCTATCGTGGGTGTATTAATAAACACAAATTATCACAAACACCCAGACCCAGAGCTACATGTAGGTCACACAAATATTTGTTCCGGGGTCGAACTCACTACACGTAGAGTAGAAGCCGATAACTCAGCGGCTAGGCTAAACGTGTCGTCAAAAATGTAATCACACAGTATTCTGCATCAACTTTTATGCTAATACATATTATGTATAGTTATTGCCATCGTAAAAAGAGACGGTAAGTATATATATACTACCTAATGTTATAAAGAGGTAATGTTTGTGAGGTTGTAGGGGGGTAATCTCTGGATCTACTTAACCGAAATCTATTCTATGTACTATCTACTAAAACTAAAAATCTATTTTACTGCATCTCTATATTTATGACTCGTGCACATAAAGAATGGATTTGGAAATAGCGACAGCTGTATTCACCTCTCGCTCGCGTGCTATAGTGTGCGAGCGAGATGTGAATACAGATGTCGCCTTTTCCAAATACATTCTTTATGTGCACGAGTTATAATTTATGCAATACTAAAACCTCATAGCCTAGTGGTCCTGAGCGCGGTTGTAACGCTTGAGGTCCTGTGTTCGATTCCCAGGTCGAGCAGTGTTATTGAATTTTCTATGAAATTCTCAGTAGCAGCTCGGAGTTTGGAATTTGTGCCCGGTTTATGACAATAGGCTCGCCCCCTATTACAAGGGACCTAAACATACCGGTGAACTGTGGGTGTACGCCTCTGCCTAACCCTTTGGGGAACACAGGCTTGATGGTATATTATGTTAAAACCTCTTCACACTCTTGTGTGCTACGCTACCTCGCAGCTATAGCTACCTCGTACATGTTTGGTGGAAACGCAGCCTGATCCTGGTACGCATTTGTTCGCTTGTGAATATTGTTCTTTAGTTCTGTTTCCTTTTCGACGACCTCACTGGCATACTTTTTTATTTCTCAATCCAATTCAGAGATAAAAGAAAAAAATACAAAAAAGGTATAGTATTAAAAACATTCGGGAAAAAACAGATGGAAGTCGCTCCTTGATATCTTCTATCTATATCTATACTTATAATAAATCTTTAGAGAGGTCAATTCTGTACATGAAATATATTTCATGTACAAAATTGACCCCCGCGCCCGCGGTTTCACCTGCGTTGCCCCGTTCCTAAGGGTTGTAGCGTGATGTTTTATAGCTTGAAACCTTTCTCATGAATCACTCATTTTCCCAACATTTCCCTTCACTGCTCTGCTCCTATTGATCGTAGCGTGATGAAAAGTATACTATAACCTGCCCAGGAGTATGAAGAACAATTGTACCAAGTTTCATTGAAATCCGTCGAGTGGTTTTTGTTTCTATAACGAACATACAGACAGACAGACAAAAATTTTACTGATTGCATTTTTGACGTCAGCGTCGATCACTAATCACCCGCTGATAGTTATTTTGGAAATATATTTCATGTACAGAATTGATCTCTCGACAGATTTATTATAAGTATAGAAGATAGAAGATAGGCTTACGCTTGACCGCCAGTTCGCCTGATGTTAAGCGACACTGCGATCTACGATGGGGCGCGCTTCCCTAGAAAAAACGGATTGACTCGTGATTTAAAGACACCCAGATTATATATATCAGGGGAGAACCCACTCGGGACTGGCCCATCTTTTTCATTGGGCACTATGAGCAAGTGCCCAGGGCCCCCAAACCAAGGAGGCCCCGTAGGAGGCCTTTTTGTATTTGTTTTTTAAAATAGTCTCCTAACTTATCCCCCAGTATCCTAGAGCCCAAGGCCTCGGAGATTTTAAAGTCGGCCCTGACTCGGGAAGTGTCTCTCAAAAATTTTTTGGTTGCGAGTGAAATCGCGGGCAACACTAGAGGATAAAATATACAGTGTTTTTTTTTTAAATTTATATTATTAATAAATTGACTGCCTCATTAGTCTAGTGGTCCGGAGCGCGACTGCTACGCTAAAGGTCCTGGCTTCGATCCCCATGTCGAGCAAAGTATTATTGGGTTTTTCTATTAAATTCTCAGTCGCAGTTCGGAGTCTGGATTTGTGCCCGGTTAATACCTAAACCTAAACATACGGTTAAGACCTAAACATATTGGCGAGCTGCATTACATTAGGACACCTTTGCTTAACCCTTCGGGGAATACAGATGGTATGCTGTTATAAAAAATTGAAAAATAAATATGATGGAAATGTAGCATTTTTAATTTAGGTATGATTTTCACAGTATCTTCATTGAAGTGGAACTTCTGTTTCAAATATTCATCCTGTATATCTCGGTCCCAATCAGTTTATAATCTCAATCCCATTGCTTATTGAACGATCAAAACAAATTTGTTTATTATTCCCTGATGTAATAAAATCTCTTTTTTATTGATATTGTTTTTATTTTGGAGGGGAAATGTAATGATATTAAGAAGTATCCTTAATATCTTCTGAGGTATTTTTAAACTGGGTCTTGTGGGAAGATAATATTTGTTGGTTATTTTTAGCAAAGTTTATTTTTAGACCGGTTATTACTGTGTTCCGTCGTGGGTACCTTGGGACCGAAAACGCAAAAGAGTATTAAATTGAATTGTGTTCTTAAACCCTGTTTAGGATTTTCATAATTGAAGAATAAATTAGGTATATACCTATTTTCTGTAAAAATAATCATGGCACATCATCACGCCTGTATTCCCCGAAGGGTTAGGCAGAGGTGTGCTACTAATGTATAAGTACTTGACGACACGTTTGGTGTAGGGGCTGAGTGATCAACTTCTGCGTCGCGAGTGGTGGGTTCTATCTCCACACCGAGCAAATATTTCTATGATCTACAGGTAGTTGTTCTGGGTCTGGGCGTTTGTGTATGTGAGAATTTGTGTGTATAAACGATCCTACGGACCATGACCCACGAAACAAGAGAAAATCATAGTGTGGGGCAAGGTTTTATTAAAAAAAAAGGTTCACCCACCAATACAGGTTGCCATTAACCGGACCCTGCTGTTACTGAGGATTAATTGGAAAAATCCAATAACACTGCCCGACCTGGGAATCGAACCCAAGATCTCTAAAGTAGCTGTCGTGCTTAGCACCACTAGACTAATCAGGCAATTCGTATGTTAAAAAAACGCAGGTTCGAATCCTGCCCGCAGTCGAATTTTTCCTTCACTAAAAATAACTTCAGATAGCGTATGGAGGGCAATATCTGAAATGAAGGATTAGGCAGAGGTGACTAACGTACACCCACAGTTAGCCGGGATAAAAATAAATAATATAAATTTATTTTCTCATCATCACATACATACAGTGCAGTGATAGCAGTAATAGCCTTATGGTACGACTGTTGGACTGTCAAGTCAAAGGTCTCGAGTTCTAACCCAAGACACGCACCTCTGACTTTTCGTATTAATAGTTAATTATTACGCGCTTATACGGTGAAGGAAAACATCGTGAGGAAACCAGCATGCATGAGAGATTTTCTCGATAGCGTGTGAAGTCTACGAACCCGCACTAGGCCAGCGTGGTGGAGTATAGCCTAATCCCTCTCATTCTGAGTGGAGACCCGTGCCCAGCAGTGGGACAGTATAATAGGTTGATTATGTTACGTTTATGTTATGTACATACATACTGTAGCAGTAGGTAGGTACGTGTGTCATGTGAATGAAACTTACACAATCACAATAATATACATTTTAATAGAGACTGGTGTTTGTGAAAGGTAAAACCTGTGTTACAGATCACCAGACGAACCATGTATGAGTCCCATGTATTAGGGGCGAGCCTATTGTTTCTCATCTTATAAAAATAAGTCGAACTAGAGAAGGAGAACTGAAAATCAAAGCTATATGGAGAAATAGCGTTTATTTTCCAATGCCGATAAATTACGTGCTTACAAGGGTATCGCGTGAACGAAGCGCGAAATTAAAACGCGAGTCCTCGCCTACGGATACGAAGAAAAGCGAGTGGGTTATAATAGGTATTTTCTTTTATTTTTGTGCTTAATCTTTATTATACTATCACGCCTATCTTCTCTAAAGGATTAGGCAGAGTATACCTATTTTTCTGCGTCGTGTTTGTTGGTATATTTTTTAATGGAGTAAGAAAAGAGATTTCGCTACTGAGATACCTGCCTTGTTAATGTAGAATTCGTACGAAAGTTGTTAATGTTTAGTTCTACGGCTTCTGAATTTTTTTTATTTTTTATGGGATAGGAGGGCAACCGAGCCTACGGATCACCTGATGGTAAGCGATTACCGCCGCCCATGGACACCCGCAACACCAAAAGAGGAGTCACAAGTGCGTTGCAGACCTTTAAAAGAGGATTGGGCCTCCGAAATTGTCTGACAGCACGTCATGACATCATTAAGCATTTGTATAGACAAAGTGCAGGCACGTAGACCAAAAAAAGGTTCACCATTCATGTACTACATGAACCAATTTGTTCAGCATGCGTAAATACACCTAAACAAATTACAAGTTAAAATAAATTACAAAGAAAAATGGGCCTTAAGCAAGATTCGAATATGCATCCTATTTCGTTTTCTTTTTTTTAAAAAAAACGTTGCCCCACACTAGGATTTTCTCCTGTATCGTGGGTGCGTTTACAAACACAAATTCTCACAAACACAAACACCCAGACCCGGAACAACTACCAACAGATCATACAAATATTTGCTCCGTGTGGGGATCGAACCCACACGTTGCGCAGAAGCCGATCGCTCGGCCGCTACGCCAAACGTGTCGTCAAATTTGATATTCGCTATCACAGACAGTGATGGTTGATGGTATTATCTTAGTTGCCATGTAGTATTCCAAACTATAAGACATAGGTTCGCATGTTGCCTGTACAACTAAGTTAACTCTAGTGATTCTAAGCTAAGCTACAGGCAGCCAGACTAAATTCGAGAAAATCTCTCAAACAAAATCACTATAGTTATTTACAACTAGCTTTTGCCAGCGACTTCGTCCGCGTGGAATAGTTACTTTGTTCCCTAGTTCTTCGCCCCCGGTTTCACTTACGTTGCCCCGTTCCTAAGGGTTGTAGCGTGATGTTTTATAGCTTGAAACCTTTCTCATGAATCACTCATTTTCCCAACATTTCCCTTCACTGCTCTGCTCCTATTGATCGTAGCGTGATGAAAAGTATACTATAACATGCCCAGGAGTATGAAGAACAATTGTACCAAGTTTCGTTGAAATCCGTCGAGTGGTTTTTGTTTCTATAACGAACATACAGACAGACAGACAGACAGACAAAAATTTTACTGATTGCATTTTTGGCGTCAGTATCGATCACTAATCACCCGCTGATAGTTATTTTGGAAATATATTTCATGTACAGAATTGACCTCTCTACAGATTTATTATAAGTATAGATAGATGACAGCATGATGACCTAAGCATCGTGACCCATCCATATACTGTCCGCGACAAGTATAGTTTATCCTTTTAGATTGATTGATCAATATAATTGCTATTGAGATACTAAACCACTCGCTCCAACGCAATGGATGTTCGTAGAAACCGCGACGACCCTACAACTGTCCTTTATCATCTAACTATCGTTTAAAACAATATTAATATTGAGTGATTAAGTACACCGAACAAAGGGAATTAAACAGAGTGCCAACAGATTTATTGCTGTTGTCTTGAATTCGGGATTAATTGTTTCTTTTTACAGTTCAAGGATTTGGATCTTGGATAAGATAAAAGATTATTAACAACGTTAATTTATATGTAGATTAGTTGGTGTTAAGTGATTTGTTTAGAAAACAGAATATTATAAAATATAGTACTTTTAATTACTTTGAATATAGGCGAATGTCAGCGGCAGCGTCGTTAGAGGTCGCCCTAGAAGGACATACGCTGATCTTATTGACGAAATCCTTCAAAAAGGTCAGGTGCGTAGCACTCGCAACCGGCGCGTATGTGTGAGAAGATGTATGAATGTGGAAGAAGCAAAACAAGTATACAAGAATCGTAGCAAGTGGCGGTCTATAGTTTCTGCCTACCCCTGTGGGAGAAAGGCGTGAGTATATGTATGTACTACTTTATTTTAAACACATAACATACCAACACGCCTGTATTCCCCGAAGGGTTAGCCAGTACGCCCACAGTTCGCGGGTATGTTTAGGCTCCAAGGCAAACCTATTGCCATTAACCGGGCACAAATCCAAACTACAGGCAGCTGAGAATATCATAGGAAAACCCAATAACACTTGAATAATACTTGCTCGACCCAGGACCTCTAGCGTAGCAGTCGCGCTTGAGAACACTAGACTAGGGAGGCAGTCAGTTTATTCGTTTACTAATTTATTAACTAATGGAGTCTGTATTTTTGCCCGGTTAATCGCAATAGGCTCGCCCCTTATTACATGGGACCGAAAGATCCCGAATTGTGGTTGTACATTAGTACGCCTCTGCCTAACCCTTCGGGGAATATAGACGTGATAGTAAACGAATAAATTGTCTATTAGATAGGATAGCAACGTTTGCTAATTTCATGCTTTTCAATGGATATTTTCAAAGTCGGGATTTAGTTTTTTAAACTTTAATTTTTAAATAATTATACATACATACATACATGCACTCACGCCTTTCTCCCACAGGTGTAGGCAGAAATTATTATAATCCCTTTTAATGTAATTGTAACCTTTCCTCCAACCGTCTTACTTTTCAATCCTAATCCTAATTCCATATTCAACACCCAATACCGCCTCTGCAATAGCGTTTGTCAAAGATTTTTGAACAATACCTTTTTTATATAAAAGCCTGTGACAGATTTGCAATATAATTTTAGGGAGCCTTCGGAGAATAAGCTTTAATAAAAATACATTATAAAACAATTTTCTGTCTCAACGTTTTCCATAAGATTCCTTAAGCTGTGTTCTGGAGAAAGCAGCGTTTATTCTCACGTAATGGCTTCTTTGAAAGTGTTTTAACGACATGTAATTGGTTTTTGTTACGTGATATTATGATACGGTGGCGTCGATAGCACGGCTGAGCGTTAGGTTTTGGGTTCGATTCCTAGCTCGTGCAGTGTTATTGTATTTAGGTTAAGCTCCTATTACATGACCTCTCACGTAATTCAAGCCCAGTCGAATTTTTCCTGCATTAAAATAACTTTATAATCTCAGCATAGAAAATACAAAAAAAAATACAAATTCAAATTCAAATGTTTATTGATTTCTTATGTAATTAGCATGTTACAAATTACAATAATTTGTGTATCAATATGAAAATGTATTATTTCAATTAGACCACTAAAATAAAAAAAGCTTACTAGCAATGTGGGTCACACATTACTAGTATTCTTGTTAACCCCTCATACTAAGCTAAATGCTTGTGTTACGAGTGGGTTCACGTCGGTAGTGCAATGGGTGGATTTCAAACCGGCAACCACATGATCGCAAGTCCAACGCCCTAGCCATTAAGCTACCGCCGTTTCAAAAGTTACACGGTTCCAAAATGTTGGTTCTACGGAGAAGAGTCGGCAAAAAACTCCATAGATACTGTATTATACATATTTACATACATATTTTCACGCCTGTCTCCCATTGGGGTAGACAGAGACTATAGATCTTGACACACCGTTTTCGCTTCATCTACGTTCATTATTTTAACATAACGTTGTGCCTTTATCGTTTTGAGCCCCACGTTATAGGGGGTGAGCATATTGCCTTGAACAAATCAGAACTTCAGGTTCCTAATAATAATTTCTTGATAGAAAATACCGAAAAATATTTTAGAATTAATAATTATATAAGGAATCGTTACACGTTGAGCAACCGCGCTTGTGATTAATAGACCAATTATATAAAAAAAACAAATTACTCCACTAAAAATATAGCAATCTAAAAGTAACGAGACATATTAATAAAATGTGACAAAGGACAATCCTTTGGGACTACTGCCATCCCAAAAATCGGCAAATGGATTATTTATTACATTATGGTGAAGGCTGATTTTATTATTGTAATGTTATTTCATAGTTTCATAAATCCCTAAGCTCTCTTTTTCAATAGCGTTCTCACTATCTTAGTAATCGGTGATAAAATGCTAATTGTTGCTACGCCGTAGTCGATATGTTACTGCTACGCCGTAGTCAACATGACGTCACTGCTACGCCGTAGTCAATATGACGTCATATAGATCATACTTTTACTTCTTTTTTATTTGATTCCATAAAAGACCTCGTCCAATATTTTTTTCTAGGAAATTCTCAGTAGGACTTATATTGTACATTAGTATACTCGTACTTCTGCGTTACCTTTCGTGGATACAAATGAGAAAAAAAAAAAAAAATTTTACCCTTCATTAAGGTCATTCTACCGTATAGGTCCAGTGGCCTGGTTTCATTGTGAATCTCCCTTGTGTATGTGTTAAGTGATCAAATTATAACACCATCAGATTGCCATCAGATATAAGACTGGCCTAAATAAAATAAGATATTATTTGAGACAAAAGTAATTAGTTTGGATTTTTATCAAGAATGATTTTTCCGAAAATGATCTTTAAAATAGGGTAATTTACTCTATATAAGAAAATTTTAAAAATATATTATTGAGATAGCTTAGGCAAAAAACAGTCGGAAAATGTTAGTTTTAATTCATAAATTAACAAAATAATTTTTTAAATACAATTCAACGTTTCAGTTTTTTAATCTGTTTTTAAACACCATGAAATATCGCCATGTAGTCGCCATGTTATTACGTCTTGCGGCTGTGGAAACTATATTAAAAAGTATCAACTGTCAACTGATCAGCCTTTGTATTTCTACTGTTTACACAGCCAACTGACGTCATAACCACAGAGCTATTTGGCGTCCACGGCGTCCAACGTTTTCGTGAAATTAAGTGCGAAGTTTGAAAATGTACTTTTTAATGCATTTTTATGGAACTAAAAATGTTGTGTTTTTTTAGCGGTTTATTAGCAATATAAAATCTAATTGAGGCACTTTTCGAAAAATGGGTGTGTGGGCGTAAGTTAAATTTAAATATTTTTATTGAAAGACGACCAATGTTCACTCGCCTTACGGAACTGCGCGTCGGTCGTTTTCCCTTCTTGTATCACCACGTAGCACATCCGGCTCGAAGGACCACTGTCAACCCCCAGCAATACACCTGGAGCTTGACAGTCAACAAAACTGCAATTGATCTTTATCTTTTATAATGATAAATAACTTTTGCGCCAGTTGAAATGTAGCAATGAAAAAATTATTATTAGCTGCGCTAGTTATAAGCATTGTACCAAACATACCATCACGCCTGTATTCCCCGAAGGGTTAGGCAGAGGTGTACTTTATGTACACCCACAGTTCGCCGGTATGTTTAGGTCCCATGTTATAGGGGGCGAGCCTATAGCCATTAACCGGACACAAATCCAGACTCTGAGCTGCTAATGAGAATTTCATAGAAAAACCCAATAACACTTTTCTCGACCTGGGGATCGAACCCAGGACCTCTAGTGTCGCACTTGGGACCACTAGACTAATGAGGCAGTTATATATATAGGCAGTTATAAGCATTGTATAATATACATAAGCACCTTAGACGTTGTATATATTTTGCTTTGGTAGGACCTCTTCGGGTCTGACTGGCTGGCGACCACACACATCGGAGTCTGTCGTAAAACACCTTGGTGTGTGTTTCGACTTTTGCACGTAAGAGCCAGTTCCCCTCGGTTGCTGCGGCTCTGGCAGTCCGCAGTCCGTAGGTGCTCTTAAAGATCGGCAACGCAGCAGCAAATGTTCTGGTATTGCAGGTATCCATGGGGACGATGACTACTTACCACCAGGTGGCTCTTCAGCTCGTTTGCCGACTTAATCCATAGTTTTTTTTTTATTAAAAGTTAAAGGTCACTCCAAACCCCAGATGTTATTTGACCAGACAACACGTTTTCGCAATACGAACAGACCCACAAACTAACAAGTTTACAAACTATCGTTGAATACACGAACATATGTTAGTAGTCTATAATTACCTTCGGGATAGAAATCTGCAAGGGAATAGAGATTTTCGCTTGACCGCTAGTTTGCCTGATGTTAAGCGATACTGCGATCTACGATGGAGCGCGCTTGCCTAGAAGAAACCGATTCACTCGTGATTTAAAGACACCCAGATTATATCTATCATGGAAGACCCACTCGGGAAGTGCATTCCATATTTCAGCAGTACGCATTATAAAAGTGGACTTAAAGCGTTTCGTTCGGGCTTTTGGAATGTCCACCGTGAATCGATGACGCTTTTTCGTGCTTCTGGTCGTACGATAGTGGAAAGGGCTAGGGGTGATAAGATCGTGGAGATCTGATGCACACTCTTCGAAATGTATCCGATAAAAAACCGATATAGAAGATATGCAGAATTGGGTTTGAAATTTGAGATTCAAGTAACCAAATAGTCTAGGAGATATAAACTTGGGTACATTAAGTTTAAGTGTTCTTATAAAATCTTAATATAAGATGTTTCGTTATGTTTTAAGCAACAGCTGGTGTTGTCTTTAATAAAATGAAAATATTATTAGGTATTGCCACAACATACCGAAATTGTGATGAAGATTAATAAGGGGCGACCCTATTGCCATTAACCGGATACAAATCCCAAACTTCGAGACTCCGAAACTGCTACTGAGACTTTTATAGAACAACCCAATAACACTGCTCGACCTGGGAATGGAACTCAGGACCTCTAGCGTGGCAGTTGCATTCAGGACCGCCTGACTAACGATGAAGTGACATAAAATTCAAATAACGGATACAAAATTTGTACCTACATCCAGATTATAAATATCCAAAGTACCTCCACCATGCAGAAAATGGTAGCCAAATAAAGCTCGGTGTTATGTTGTGTTCCTAACAATGAGTAAGGTCGCCAGAGCTCCGCGAGGAGGCGTTGTGTTGGCAGATAGGAATGCAGCTAGCCTAACTATTCCTCCTTGATTTACAGATCGGCGCCCATAGGTTACCGTTTACTATCCGACGGGCGGTATGCTTGTTTGCCACCTTAGTGGTATAAAAAAAAACTGACAAACATGGTTTATTGGTCATAAGCGTGGTTAATGAGTGTGAGTTCCTGGATTTAATTCCCAGGTCGAGTAATGTTA
The DNA here is from genome assembly GCA_910591435.1 of Acronicta aceris. Classification (NCBI taxonomy): domain Eukaryota; kingdom Metazoa; phylum Arthropoda; class Insecta; order Lepidoptera; family Noctuidae; genus Acronicta; species Acronicta aceris. The sequence goes on along the minus strand of OU342780.1, from coordinate 8,745,601 downwards.
TTGGGTTTTTCTATGAAATTCTTGGTAGACACTCAGATTTGGTCTTTGGGTAATAGGCTCGCCCTCTATTAGAACTAAACATATCGGCGAACTCTGGGTGTCAATTAGTACGCCTCTGCCTAACTCTTCGGGGAATAGAGGAGGAGGGAGGAAGCAGCGGTAGCCTAATGGCTAGGGCGTCGGACTTACGATCATGTGGTTGCCGGTTCGAAAACCACCCATTGCACTACCGACGTGAACCCACTCGTAACACAAGCATTTAGCTTAGCACGAGGGGTTAACATAAATACTAGTAATGTCTGACCCACATTGCTAGTAAGCTTTTAAAAAAAACAAAAAAATAAAAAATAATCATTAATTTAGTGGTCCCTAGCGCGACAGCTAAACTAGAGGTCCTGGATTCAATCCCCAGATCGAGCAAAGTGTTAATGGGTTTTTCTATGAAACTTTCAGTAGCAGCTCGGAGTCTGGGTTTATGACCGGTTAATGGCAATAGGCTCGCCTCCTATTACATGTGACCTAAATATAACGGCATTATAACGCGTTGGCTTTAGCTGTAATATTATGTAGGCATATATTTAAATAAGTAAATAATAACATAATCAAATACGCTTCATCTCCAAAGTACCACTACTACACGTAAGTTCATTACACTCCCAAGCATAAGAACACATGCTGGTTTAATTTGACAACTTTATTAGCGTATACAGGGCAAGGTGTATTATACACATCTTATTAATTAAGCAAGAATACTAAGAACAGCCTGTAAGTAAAAATCAATGCAGTGTCAACCCTAGATTCAAAAAATTAATTTTAAATTCATTATGATTTTATGACGTCACATGAAGGCAAGAGAAGAATTTGGAAGTGAAATTCGACACCTTAGTATAGAATTAAAATTACTTTCTATGGATTAAAATAAAACTACTTTCACGGATTTTACCGCGTTGTATTGAATATTATTTATTCCCGACGTTTCGGATCCTTTACAGCATCCATGGTCATGGGTAGACTAAGTTGTTGGACGTCTTCATGTTGCAATTATTTTTTAACGTGGAATAGCCATGCTTCGGCACGAATGGGCTGGCTCGACGGGAGTGATACCACGGCCTCACAGAAAACCGGCGTCAAACAACGCTTACGTTGTGTTTCGCCGTTTGAGTGAGGTTACCGGAGGCCCAATCTCCATTTAAAAGGCGGGCAACGCACTTGTGACTCCTAGGTGTCAGAACTCAGTTATCTCACGCAGGTGCGTCAGACGCAGGTACATACGTATTCTGCCTGAGATCGAATATTTCTCTGGCTAAAGTGTATGTATAACCATAATTTATTATAGATGAACCTACAATTTTATTATTGTCGAAACCCCGGTAAAGTTTTCTATTTGAAGGATTAAGCGAGCGAATTCTTTTATAAACCTAAAATGATGGAGCAAGAATATTATATTCCCTTGATTATAATAATAAAATAAGAAACACTAACATAAAAACTTGTTCCACGACTCAAAGAACAATTAGCGTTGCAGTGTATTCTCTGGTTGTTATACCTCAATGGAAAATAAAAGAAAAACAATCGCAGCTCCAACATTTAATTTCTATTTAAAGTAGCCGCAGCAAGGGAATCTCTAGTAAATGCCAGTGTTTAATTGAATAAGGCTAGCTTCAGCGCTGAAGTTACTCCTGCGCTTTGTTTAGATTGAGAATAAAAAGTATATTAAAAAAAAGTAAATTAAAAAATATAAGTACAGTTTTTTATGTACCTTTAGTTTTGCATTAACGCATGCTAAACCTTTCCAAAGATATCTCCAAGACCACTAGTGAATGGTCTCGGTAGCTTTGTTGGCTTACGGCAGGTACCAATAACAAATCTGACAGTAGATTTGCTTTGATTAAATAATAATCCTAATATTACTCGTATAAAGCTGAAGAGTTTGTTTGCTTGTTTGTTTGAACGCGCTAATGTCAGGAACTACTGGTTGGAATTGAAAAATTCTTTTTGTTTTGGACAGTCCATTTATCGAGGAAGGTTATATGGCTATATAAACATTACGCTACGTTTCTTAGGAACGGAAACCGCTGGCGGGTCGCTAGTTAAAAAATAAAGCTATTTTATTTTACTAATATTTTGCATGTGTCCCGCGGTTGAACCAAATGGGTCTCCGGAACTGCTAAATGGCGAGCAAAATTATATGCTTGACGCTGGTTTTCATCTGGCCATTGTGCTCCACAGATATCAATCAGAGAATGTGTAGCGTAATGCTAGTGAAACAATGACAATGACTTTTTTATACCACTAAGGTGGCAAACGAGCATACGGCCCGCCTGATAGTAAGCGGTTACCGTAGCCTATGGACGCTTGCAAAATCAGGGGTATCACACGCGCGTTGCCGACCCTTTAAAAAATCTTTCGACACCCTTTTAGAACAACCCCATGCTGTAATCCTTTGGGAAACCATTACAGGTAGATAATAATAATAATATACTCTTTATTGTACACCGAAGTAGCAACATAAATAAAACAGACATTTTAACTTAAAAATACAATAGGCGGCCTTATCGCGATCAGCGATTTCTTCCAGCCAACCTTTATATAGACATATAAAACTGAACAAAAGAAAATGGGGTTGACGGTGCATAAACATATTAATTGTAAACATACCTACATAAATGCCTAAAAATATATACTAATAATTAATTGGGGTTGAACCGCTCGGGTCGTGGGGTCCGAGTGCTCCTCGTCTCCTTTTCAAGGAAATTTCAAGGAGACTGGTCGACACTTCACCTGACCAGAGGGCTGGCTTGTTTCTAGGACAGCGTATAAGCATTGCCATTCAGCGTGGCAATGCTGCCAGTCTTCTGGGCACCTTCCCGGACGACAACGAAGCCGAGGAATACTTTGACGCTTAGTCACGCCTCTGTCTTTTAGATTTATAAATATCGCTTTTTTTTACGTTCTGGTATTTTATGTAAATAGTGTATATTAATAGGTTCCTTTTCATAATGTATATTGATAATAATACCAATAATAGATCTGAAAAAATCTAATAATAATAAATAAATATACATAATATAAACAGTAAATATTGTGGCAGAATAGAATATTGATAATGACAACGATACCAGAATTACAATACGGACGATAGTAGATATTTACCTATTAATGGTCAAACATTCACTAAAAACAGACGATATGTACAACGAATTTCACGTCGTGTTTCTGCATTGCAGCATTTCTAATTCACATTTATTTGCATTGCAGCGGCGGTCGTTAGAGGGCGCCACTTGCTCCACAAACATTTCAGGAAAATTATAATGACTGTATGATTTTTGCTGTGCAACTGAAAGCATTTTGTGTGCAGATGTTTCATGTAAAATAGAAAATATTTCGTTGCATCTATGTAGACTGGAAGCCAGGCAATATTTGGTTGAAGGTCAGGCAAGACCATCAATACTATTGGTTATTGGTTATTATTACTAATTTTTTGTTATTTTAGTGTTGTAGTATGTCTTGAGTTCGATTCCCATGTCAAGCAAAATGTTATTGGGTTTTTCTCTGAAATTCTTAGTAGCAGCTTGGAGTTTGGGATTTATGTCCGGTTACATGGGACCTATAACATACCGGCGAACTGTGAGTGTACATTAGTACATCTCTGCCTAAGCCTCCGGGGAATTACAGGCGTGATGGTACGTATGTGTGTAGTCGACCTCTAATTTTCTTTTTTTATAAGATTGCAATGCTATTACCATTCAAACCAGAACAGAATTCTTAATATTTATCGCACCCAGATCAAAACTAACATCAGAATTTTCCTTTTCTTCAAACTACGTATATCAATTTTTCTTAATTAAACATTTGAAATTTCCAACAACTTACTAGTTCGATCGATTAAGACAACATTGTCGCTAGTATATGCCCAACGTAAGTCTTTGAAACAACTTTTACAGCTCCAAAGATGTATAAACACGTGCTTACGTTGCTTGGTTAGTAGGTCAAAATAGTTGTTCTGACCAAAATAAAGACGGTATCACACGAGATCTTGTAATATACAATGTATATTACATCCTAAGAAGTATATATCTTTATATATATAATTCTCCTGTGAGTGTGTATGTCACTGAACTTCTCTCAAACGACTGGACCGATTTTGATGAAATTTTTTGTGTGTGTTCAAGGGGATCTGGGAATGGTTTAGATCAAACGACTGGACCGATTTTGATGAAATTTTTTGTGTGTGTGAATGGTTTTGTCCGCTGTCCGCTGTATTTCGCTTTATACGTAGCGAAGCACGTACCGGGCCGCTAGTTAAATATATATTTTTCATTAACTGAACGTAGGTATGTTTAGGCCACGTAATAGGGAACAAGTTTATTGTTACTAACCTTAACCGAGCGCTAATTCAATTGTTACTTATTACTGTGATTTGGGGATTATAGGATTCTAAATTATGTTGCAAATCCCTAAACATAATTCATAATTCTAACAATGCGCGTCGTCGGTAGTGCGGGTTATGAAACAACTGAAGTTAAAGCGCAATACAAGTTCTCACCAGCTAAAACATGCGTCAGCGACATTACAAGCCGCATCTGGTCCCGTTGGAATATTATACATTTTTACATTAAATTACCGTCTGTGTTGGTCTTAATATCTGAGGTTGAATAAATAACTATTTGTAATAAGTGTTTTTGTGTCTGTGGGACTAGTGTCGGCATTTTGGCTTTATACCAACTTATTGAAATGGCTACCCATCTATGTGAATGCGGCTAACCATTCAGTATTTTTACGATCTGAGCTTTGAAACCTATATAATATAACGTAAGCGTACCAGTAGCGTGCCAATACAAATATTATTGTGAATTAGGAAAATTTTTGGGCTTATGATTACATATTTTTTTACTCATATGCTGCCTCATGAGCTTAGTTGTCATAAGCGCGACTGGGTTCGATTCCCAAGTAGAGCAAATTGTTCTTGAAGTTTTTTATGAAATTCTCAATACAGCTCAGAGTTTGGATTTGTGCCCGGTTGATGTGTGATTGAACTGTGGGTAAACTGCTTAGTTATTCTAGTCGTCTTGAGCGCGACTACTACGCTAAAGGTCCTGGGGTTCGGCTATCAGGTCGAGCAAATGTTATTGGGTTTTTCTATGAAATTCTCAGTAGCAACTCGGAGTTTGGTATTTGATGGACTCGCCCCGGCGAACTGTGGATGTACCTACATTAGGATACCTCTGAATAATCTTTCGGGGAATACAGGCGTGATGGTATGTTATGTAATGAACTGTGGGTTTAGATTGGTACACCTCTCTCTAAACCTTCGGGCAATACAGGTAGGTATTTATTTATTTATTTAATTAGGTACAATATCAACAGCATACATATTTTTTTTATGGGATAGGGGGGCAATCGTACAGACGGATCGCCTGATGGTAAACGATTACCGCCGCCCATGGACACTCGCAACACCATAGGAGTCACAAGTGCGTTGCCGACCTTTTAAAAGGGGATTGGGCCTCCGGTAACGTCACTCACTCGGCGAAACACAACGTAAACGTTATTTGACGCCGGTTTTCTGTGAGGCCTTGGTATCACTCCAGTGGAGCCGGCCCATTCGTGCCGAAGCATAGCTCTCCCATGTATAAAATATACATATTTTACAATCGATAGAAAAGGTACATAGAAAAGGTCTGATACATATGCCAATTATAGGCATATAATTATACACAACATTTACCACTGAAGCACACAATTATAATACTACAAATTTAGAGATAAGGTTAGAACCACTAAAATATAAATAGAAGAATAGAAGCGGCGGTAGCCTAATGGCTAGGGCGTCGGACTTGCGATCATGTGGTTGCTGGTTAGAACCCCACCCATTGAACTACCAACGTGAACCCCCTCGTAACACAAACATTTGGCTTAGCAGGAGGGGTTAACAAGAATACTAGTAATTTCTACCCACTATGATAGTAAGCTTTTTAAAAAAATAAAACAAAGATAAAGGTATGTTTGTTTTTTTTACGTGGGAGAGCCATGCTTCGGCACGAATGGGTCGGCTCGACCGGAGTGATACCACGGCCTCACAGAAAATCGGCGTCAAACAACGCTAACGTTGTGTTTCGCCTAATGAGTGAGGTTACCGGAGGCCCAATCCCTGTTTTAAAGATCGGCAACGCACTTGTGACTCCTCTGGTGTTGCGGGTGTCCATGGGCGGCGGTAATCGCTTACCATCAGGCGATCCGTCTGCTCGTTTACCCTCCTATCCCATAAAAAAAACCAACCGAATCCTCTAATATTTACTGTAGGAGTTAATGAATGATATGAAATATCACGCCTACGCTGAGGTGAGGGTATGGCTTTGATAAATGGCGCCAGTAACCTGTATACACTAATGATAGTATTCCATTTGGGACCTAATTCTCTGGAACTTCCCATCATTAATCTTTATTGTGGGCAGATTATTTTTGGGCGTGTTGATTTCTCTAGTAAATGCCAAATGAATATTTATAATTGTAGGTCGGAAAGGCTGAGTAAAAACTGCGTGGTGTGATGGATGAACCCTTCGGGGAATACAGGTGTGATGGTATGTTAAATACAAAATACAAATTAATATCTAGAAATTATTAAAATATGTTATGTTATGTAATAAACAATGTCTAACATCGTTAGACTAGAAATAGAATACAATAAAACAAGGACAATGAACTAACTTCTAAAAAAAGCCACATTAAATTTTCTTTCACCAAAACACTGCGAGACAGAAAAAAGCACACCTAAATAAAAACTACCATTGTTAATGATTTCTTTAGTTATTTTGTTTTTGCACGGCACTGTAACGCCTACTAGTTTTTTCATTTTCTCTTTGTGAATTTTTCTTTTGTCTATTACAAAAGTTTTTAGTGTAACGAGTCAGTTTTCATGAATGGCGGTCATTATTTTTAATTTTAGGGCTTCAGTTGCTAGCATGGAATGGTGTTTTTTGGGGTAAAATTGTTTAAGGTGGTAATATAACTGAGCAAACATTTAAATATATAAAATATATAGATAGATAAACAGACAGAATAGTAATATTATCGAATCTGGCTAAAAAAACTTATTAGTAGGTAATACAAATTAAAAAAATCTATATTGACACCAATTTGAAGAAATCTTATTTTCCCCTCTCTTTTATAAAAAAAAATATTAATTGGGATCGGATGTTAAGAGAGAAGAATTGAGAATTATCAGCTGAAATTACGGTTAATTGAAAAATTAATAACTGAATTTAAACGTAGACACAAAAATACAGAAAAATTGAGAACTGTCGCTTTTTTTAATTTGGTTAAAAAGATATTCAATTATATATACGAAAAAAAGTAGACTGTAGAATTTTTCTACATGAAATCTAATTTGAACTAGCTAATCATAACTAAAAATAATTCCCCCCTAAAACAAAACTTTTTCAGCTGCGAACTCACTATATGAAAAAACTACTAAACATATGAAAAAATCACCATAAAGTTTATAGGTTATACTACCCATAATCATTGTATTCCTCACGATATTGCTGTCTTCAATATCAACAAGTTATTGGTCTATAAAACAAGCGTAGTTCCCGAACAAAGGAGAACTTCATGAAACACAAGCAATAGTTCTGATCACGCGATGCTTAAAGAAAAATATTACGTTACCTTTGTTCCCATAATATTCTATCATCTGTTCCATTAAAATGGCCTACATTGTAGTTACTTTATTTGATGGTAAAAATGCGTGAGTGCTTTTGAAAGAGGTTCAGATTTTTGAACATTCGATATTTTACGGACAATATCGTGCATTTAAATTATAGTCTCCTAAATCCACAGCTGTCATCAGCCAAATTACCTTTGAAACATACGTGTGTGTATGTAAAACAAATTTGTGCATATGTATACACAAACACACACATTATTTGAAATATATACACAAAAGCACCTATTATGAAATACGCCAAAATACACTGTATATAGTGAGCAAGCAGTGATAGCCTAGTGGTATGACCGTTGGACTGTCAAGTCAAAGGTCTCGAGTTCGAACCCAACATAAATAGTTAATTATGACGCGCTTAAACGGTGAAGGATAACATCGTGAGGAAACCTGCATGCCTGAGAGATTTTCTATTTTTGCTTGTGAAGTCTGCAAACCCGCACTAGGCCAGCGTGTTGGACTATAGCCTAATCACTCTCATTCTGAGAGGAAATCCGTGCCCAGCAGTGGGACAGTACAATGGGTTGATTATTTATTATTATTATACACTGTATATTAGCAAAATATATGTGCAAAAGCATACAACAACAGCATAATAATTATTATGTTGCAATATACACATTCGATTACACAACGCAAAATACGTAAGTAGGATTGCGTAAACTCATACAGTAAGTAATACACTAGATGACATTTTTTTTTCAAATAATTCCATCTTTCTATTTTTTTTATGTGATAGGAGGGCAAACGAGCCGACGGATCACCTGATGGTAAGCGATTACCGTCGCCCATGCACACCCGCAACACCAGAGACGTCACAAGTGCGTTGCCGACCTTTTAAAAGAGGATTGGGCCTCCGGTAACCTCAATCACTCGGCGAAACACAACGTGAGTGTTGTTTTACGCCGGTTTTCTGTGAGGCCGTGGTATCACTCTGGTCGAGCCGGCCCATTCGTACCGAAGCATGGCTCTCCCACGTGAAAATTCTTCTTCTAAATTAAATTTAAGGAAATCACAAGTTAAATCTAAAAAAAGTACATTACATTTGGGCAAATCTCAGACGTTAGGCCGAAATGGTAATGTCCAGACTGTAAAAACGTTTCAAGATTGGACGTGGTTGTCGTTAAGAATTGGAATTAGGCTTTGAATACTAATCCAAAGTAATATAAATAAGACTTTTGCTAATCCGCCGAAGCGAGAGAAATAAATTATTATTCATCTTGGAACAACTATTTTGTATCGTAAATAGGCTCTGTCATTTTTTAATGTTACTTGAATGATCGCGTTTTTTAGCTTAAAGGAATCTGTCCACTACTCCTGTCTCATACTATAACCGTGGTAAGAACGTTTCAGGTATTCGTACGAACACAGGCAGGACACGAACTACTATGCCGACTAGAATGTATCAACAGCGTATCATACCCGTGCATAACGGTGTGGTCATCATAATTACGCGGTTTCAATCTGTATGCTCACCGTTTTGCCGCAGCACCAGCCAAACATCGGTAACGTAACGGTCTATAGTGTCATACTTCTTAATGATACGTTTGATACGTTCCTAGTACGTTCATAGTATGATATGGTATAGTGGGCAGACTCCTTAAAGATTCAGCGTATTTTTTTTATTTTTATTACGTTGTGGTTTTTTTATAAGCGAAATGAAAGACAGCATTTTGTTATGAAAAGGGCCATCCGCGCAATCTACGATATGGGCCCTCGCGATTCCCTAAGAGAAGTTTTTAAGAATATCAATATACTTATTATTTATTATTATTATTTACTTACACTGCCGTCACTCTATATTTTCGAAAACATCATGTACGTCCGCAAAAACCTGCAGACGTTCAGTATCAATAGTGACTTTCACAACCATAATACTAGGAATAAACATAAAATTGTGGTACCTAAATTTAGATTAACCAAAAAAAATAAATCATTTCTAGGAAATTGTGTGCGTTTCTACAATAAACTCCCAGAATGTGTTACCGATCTTACTGGCAAGAAATTTAAAAAGTACGTCAAATCAGTTCTTGTTAAGAAAACCTATTATAAAATCAAGGACTACGTTGACGATAAAGATGTGTGGTGTTTAAATACGGATGCACTTGCGGCCTCCCTGGCAACCTGAGGCTATTGATTACTAGGGACTATCCAATTCCAACTTAGTATCTATAGTGAATATATGGACATAGTTTTCACAGATTCTGTATTCACAATTTCGAGATGTCTTCATATGGTTAGTATTGTTTACCTCAACTGAAACTGTAAATGTGTTTACATTGTGGCATGTCTGAGTGAACTCCTAATTTATCCTGCTTTGATGATGTGTGTACTTTACCACATAGTTCACTTATATTCTATTATTGACATCGAGTTCTCAAACACTGAGAACCTTCTACCTAATTTTGACATCCAATGTTCACACATCCTCATATCGCAATATTGTACCAGTGAAGATTGTAACACCATTTATTTTAAAAGAGTGTCCATGGAGTTTCTTGCCGGATTCTTCTCCATAGGATCAACCTTTTGGAACCGTGCAACTAGAATCATAACGTTTCATAAACGCTTGTAAAAGCTTATCTTCTATACTTATAATAAATCTGTAGAGAGGTCAATTCTGTACATGAAATATATTTCCAAAATAACTATCAGCGGGTGATTAGTGATCGATACTGACGTCAAAAATGCAATCAGTAAAATTTTTGTCTGTCTGTCTGTATGTTCGTTATAGAAACAAAAACCACTCGACGGATTTCAACGAAACTTGGTACAATTGTTCTTCATACTCCTGGGCAGGTTATAGTATACTTTTAATCACGCTACAATCAATAGGAGCAGAGCAGTGAAGGGAAATGTTGGGAAAATGAGTGATTCATGAGAAAGGTTTCAAGCTATAAAACATCAGGCTACAACCCTTAGTAACGGGGCAACGCAGGTGAAACCGCGGGCGAAGAACTAGGGAATAAAGTAACTATTCCACACGGACGAAGTCGCTGGCAAAAGCTAGTTTGGAATAAAAACATTTGAACATTTAAAAAAGAACGATGATAGATGGGGGAATAACTTTTAAGTTGAAATTAATAATGATTAATTAAGTATCTCCTTACTATGGTACTAATTATTTAAGCGAAATAAGTAGACATCTCATCGCAATGCTACAAAGAGAGAAATTCTATAAAACTAAACAATTTTTTTTTATTTGCATTACCTACTTATATATGCGTGCTTAGTAATGTCTAGAATTTTTTTCATCATCGCTTACGTTGTGTTTCGCCGAGTGAGTGAGGTTACCGGAGGCCCAATCCCCTTTTAAAAGGTCGGCAACGCACTCGTGACTCCTCTGGTGTTGCGGGTGTCCATGGGCTGCGGTTATCGCTTACCATAAGGCGATCCGTCTGCTGGTTTGCCCTCCTATCCCATAAAAAAATACGTATGCTGTATAATGCTGAAATGTGGAATGCGCTTCCCGAGTGGATCTTCCCTGATAGGTATACTTAATCTGGGTGTCCTTAAATCACGAGTGAATCGATTTCTTCTAGGCAAGCACACTCCATCGTAGATCGCTGTATCATTTAACGTCAGGCGACCTAGCGGTCAAGCGTAAGCCTATCACAATTGTAATATGATCACCGACCCTATCGGTGAGGGCCTTCAAAAAGTTCAGGTGCGTATGTAGTAGGTACTATCAATCAGCGCTGGTGTATGACAGGATGTATGAATGTGGACGATGCAAATGAAGTATGAAAGATAAATAAAATAAGTGTCATAATCATAACACATATTAGATCTGTTTTTGCATTATGACATATTGTTTGCCGGGAAGCGATATGTTAATACAATTATCAGTTATGTTCATCTATACATGCAAATGCTTGCAGGGTTTCATATTAACACATTATTGTAACTTGTAACATCCTAATTACATATGAAAGCAATAAAGATTTGAATTTGAATGTTTTGTCCTGAATGACTGACTGACGGATCGTAGAGACCTGAAACTTGGAGGGTGTGTTCTTTGTATGACGTAAGCATCCGATAAGAAAGGATTTTCCGAAATTCTACCCCTAAGGTGATGAAAATGGGGGGGGGGTGAAAATTTGTATGAAAGTCCGTCTAGTCCATCTATAAACGTTGATCCTAAAACTATAGCTAATCTAACTTCTTTTGTTACAGAAAATGACCTCAGACGACAAGAATCGGACAAACCAACGGGCGTAGATGATCTCACCGCCGGACCTCGAAACCGCACCAAGATGGAACATCACCACAGAAACCCATACAGAAATCATTATAGAAAACGCCAGCGAAGAAAAATACAATTTATCCAACAATTTTTACAATGTAATCACAAGAACAGATGAGAAAAATGAAGAATGTAACAACACTCTGAATTCTTCTCTTGAACTTGGGTGCAGTGAGTCGGCGTATGACTGTTTTGAAATTAGTGTTGTAATTATTTTATGCTTGCTAATAGTGGTGACAGTTATCGGTAATACGTTGATAATATCTGCTGTGGTAACGACGAAACGATTAAGAACTGTGACGAACTGTTTTGTGACTAGTTTGGCAGTAGCTGATCTGTTGGTGGGTATTTTTGTGATGCCGCCCGCTATCGCTGTTCATATCACTGGTAAGTTGTTCCGTTCTTTATTTACATAACATTAGATAGTTTTTTATAAGATAAGGGGACAAAGGAGCAGAGGGATCGCCTGATGGTAAGCGATCACCGCTGCCCATGGACACCCGCAACACCAGAGGAGTCACAAGTGCGTTGCCCGCCTTTTAAAAGGGGATTGGGCCTCCGGTAACCTCAGTCACTCGGCGAAATATAACGTAAGCGTTGTTTGACGCCGGTTTTCTGTGGGGGTGGTAAGAAAGAAAGAAAGAAAGAAAGAAACACTCCGGTCGAGCCGGCCCATTCGTGCTGAAGCATGGCTCTCCCACGTTACGTCTATGCTCAAAAGGTAAAACTGATGTGGTGTCAGTATGCGTCGAATCTTCTCTACTTCCTAAGATAATAGTTGATCTACACGATGACTGATGTGTGCCGTCATTTAGGACAGGTCAACTCAAAGCTGCTATAATATAGCCTATATAGAGACCATGATTCTCTGAGTTTGTCGAAATGGCGACGCCATTAAATTTAAAATATTGAATTTTTACTATAATGTATATATAAAAGATATATAGAAATAAATCATCATCATACCATCACACCTGTATTCTCCGAAGGGCTAGGCGTGGTGTACTAATGTACACCCACAGTTCGCCGGTATTTTTAGGTCCCATGAACCATCATGTAATAGGGCGCGACAGACAGCACCCGTTCACGAGCATGACGGGCGTATCGGCGTGGTTCGAATCAACCATATTGTAGGGAATAAAACAACACGACACACAACGCCACCATCAGCAGGACATTTAAGTGAGCATGACAAGCTCAGACATTATTTACCCTAATCACGTGTTCTAAATTTTATTTGTTACACATAAAATCATAATTATTTTAATTTGTCGCATCTATTAAATTTCACCCTGTATAAATGGTACATAGAAACCTAACCTAGATTAACGAAACGAATTTATAAGGCGAATGTCAGCGGCAGGGTCGGTAGAGGTCGCCTTAGAAGGACATACGCCGATCTTATTGGCGAAATCCTTCAAAAAAGTCAGGTGCGTAGGACTCGCAACCGGCGTGTATTTATGAGAAGATGTATGAATGTGGAAGAAGCAAAAGAAGTATGCAGGAATCGTAGCAAGTGGCAGTCTATAGTTTCTGCCTACCCCTGTGGGAGAAAGGCGTCAGTGTATGTATGTAGAAACCTACCTATATACATATAGCGTAATGGACGATTACTTATTTCAAAGATAATGGAATCTAAATTTTGGAATTTAGAAAAAAAAACAAAAAATGTAATCCACTTAATCTTCATAAAACAGAATACTCACAATTTATTTTACTGAAACCAGTTTGGTCTTGCATCATAAACAACATTAAGACGTTGAATATGAAACAGATGTCTTAATCCTGAAATAAATTCTTTCCGTTTGTACTAAAATGGAGTATAAAACAGATTTTATTATCATGTTCATGCCAACTTTGTAATCCTGATTTATATTTAGGGTTCCGTAAATCAAAACGTGAAACCCACAAACGATCACTCAAATATCTGAAATGTCACAACACGCAATAAATGAAACGAAACTCATTGAAAATCAAATTCTCTTTCGACCGCTTCTTATTTTCTGTTCATAACGTAACTTACCATCACGCCTGTATTCCCCGAATGGTTAGGCAGAAGCGTACTAATAAACACCCTCAGTTCGGTGGTATGTTTAGGTCCATGTAATAGGGGGTGAGCCTAATGCCATTAATCGGGCACAAGTCTCAAACTCAGAGCTGCTACTGAGAATTTCATAGAAAAAACCCAACCCACTTTGTCGCGCTTGGGACCACTAGACTAATGAGGCAGTGATTTTTTTTTATAAAAAGTTAATTATATAAATATTTGGAACTGTTTAAGTACACTACCCAGGTCACAGCATACCTAATAAAAATAATCATGGTATATTCTTTAAAGTACCTAATAAAAAATAACAATGAATTTGAGGTACCTGCAGAACCCCTCTCTTGCAAGTTAAATTCAAACGTGACCGCTTTTTATTATTAAGTATCTATAGATGCAGTATGGACATTTTTCTAGATGTCCTTCGTAAATCTAGATTTTACGTTCAAGTTCGTGTATTAAGAAAAGAGCTGAATTTTGTTTTTAGTCAGTGCATCAATCTAGCCAAATTAAATCAAAAGTTACCTTTATTTGACTACGCTACATAATTATATCTTAACATATATTTTGATGCATTAGTATTTTTCTCATTAGTCTAGTGGTCCCAAGCGCGACTGCAACGCTAGAGGTCCTGGGTTCGATCCCCAGGTCGAGCAAAGTGTTATTGGGTTTTTCTATGAAATTCTCATTAACAGCTCAAAGTCTGGATTTGTGCCCGGTTAATGGCAATAGGCTCGCCCCCTATTACATGGGACCTAAACATACCGGCGAACTGTGGGTGTACATTAGTACGCCTCTGCCTAACCCTTCGGGGAATACAGGCGTGATGGTATGTTATGTTATCTATAGGTGTTATTTTGATGCTGGGACACTAATTTCGACTTCTGTTTAAATTGGAAATATTGGACATGTGTGTAGCGGAGGTTTGATGGTAGTGTCTAGATATTCAGTATCTGGTTAGACAGGAAAAGCCTAAGATAATGATGTTATCAGCATCATCCAGTTTGTAATATTATTAGGATTAGTAGGACGAATCCTACAGTAACATCGTCACTGGGAGCCAAACATAGTACTAAGGACGAAAATGGATATATCACATTTTAAAAATTTACAAAATAGGGAAATTCCGGTAATTTAGACACGACAATCGTGAACGTTAACTTTCCTAATTATTGAAATAAAGCATCCGTGGTCACGGGTAGACTGACAGTCAACAACTGACAGTATTACCGTGACCATGGATGCCCCCTAATTCTGAGAGGAGACCCGTGCCCAGCAGTGGGATAGTAGAATGGGTTGATTATGTATGATTATGTTGTGTACTCATAATACACTATTTATAACTACACTTTTCCGAGTTCTCACAAAAAAACCATTTTCAATATACATATTTTAACACATTGTCCAAAAAGGTTTTCAGGACTCTTTAGCGCGTTAGCGGGCATTATTAAAAAACCCTTTCACACGACAACGGACACTTCCTTTGCCAGATAAACGAAAAAAAAAACGGGTCCAATTTATCAGAATATATAGGGGCCACGAGGTCTATGGTTCTCGTAAAAACTGAGGATATCAGATTTATTCCTTTGCTTTTTGTGAAGGGTTTGGTTATGAGGGTAGTCTAATAAAGTTCCCTTGTGTGGTATCAGCATTCGAGGTATCTTGCACTGCCATGGATGTAAGTGAAACGACTCTAAAATACTGTTATTGTTATTTGTATAATTTCGAAACATAACTTACCATCACGCCCGTATTCCTGAAGGGTTAGGCAGAGGTGTATCGACGAACACCAACAGTTCGCCAGTATGTTTAGGTCCCATGTAATAGAGGCGAGCCTATTGCCAATGTCCTAACAGTATTCTGTTCTAGTTTGAATGGTTCTGGTTTTCTTATAAAAAACATAATTAGGGGTAGACTAGGTACACATATACCATCACGCCTGTATTCCCTGAAGGGTTAGGCAGAGATGTACTAATGTACACAATTCGCCGGTGTCATATAATAGGGGGTGAACCTATTAACTGGGCACAAATCCCAAACTCCGAGCTGCTACTGAGAATTTCATAGAAAAACTCAATAACACTGCTCGACCTGGGATCAAACCCAAGATCTCTAGCGTAGCAGTTGCGTTTGGGACCACTAGGCTAATGATCAGTCTACGGTTTTTAATAGCATATTTTGATCTAACCTATGTTATGTATCTAACTGCTGCTGGGAAAGTCTCCCCTCTTCCATAGAGTACAGTGGAAGGTGATATAGAACTTTGAAGTCGAAAATAAATATGAAAATGATTGAATATCGAGGAAATAATTTTACGGGTATCCTAATTTTCGATCTAGTTTTAAATCCTTACTAATAATATAAACGTGAAAGTTTGTGAGTATGGATGTATGGATGTTTGTTACTCTGTCTCGCCAGAACGGCTGAACGGACCTGGATGAAATTTGGCACACAGGTAAATTATAACCTGGAATAACACATAGGCTACTTTTTATCCAGGATGGATCCAATCCTAAAGTCCACGAAGACAAATTCGTGGGCAGAGCAGGCGAGTAACATTATAATTTAAGGGTGTTAAAAAAATGAAATGTTGTCAATTTTAAAAATAATCCTTGGTTAAATCTTTAATTCTTATCTCTTCGCCCGACGAGATCAGGTAAAAGAATTTCATAATAAGAGTTACGTCATGTTTGCTAAATCATCTTACGTGTCTGAATCTTTTCCAATCGTACCCCAAGTGGAACCGATGCCTCTTAAGTTAATGGTTACGTAAATTTAATTCTGTTTACCTAGGTTTGATTTTGTAGAATGATCTAGAAACTATTTTCGATGGAGTATCCAACTGTCTGTCTAGTGATTGTAAAGGCGACTGCTGCGCTAGAGGTTCGGAGTCGATTTTAAGGTCGAGCAAAAAATTATTGGTCTTTTCTATGATTTTTTTTATGGCAACACGGAATTTGAACTTGTTCCGGATAATGGCAATAGGGTCGCCCCTTTTTAGATGCGGCCTAAACATACCGGCGAACTGTGAGTGTAAATTAGTAGGTACACCTCTGCCTAACCCTTCGGGGAATACAAACGTGATGGTATAGGTAATGTAATAAAATATGGCACCTCCCGCTTAATTAGGAGCCCACCATCATTTATAATGTATGCGCTATATAACAGAATATATAATACACTTATATATTATATGTAATTATATAGCTGTCCTTCAAAAATACTGTGTCCATTAGAAAACCTTTTACAAACCCTACTTGTTAGCAAAAAATGAAGTTCTTGGAAACCGGTTTTGTTAATTGCTACTTCGTTTGTATGTTAAGGTAAATTGCCGTCTGTACACTTAGCACCAAAAGTGAGAAATAATAAATGTGACAAATTTTTCACATATTTAACATAATGTATGGAAAAGCGGGTCTTTTCCCATTTCAGGGTGCAGTGGTAAAATTTGTACATAATAATAAAAGTTATTTATAACATGGTCCATTATTTTTGACGGTAAATAAAATTTTCGGATGTATAATTTTCTAGTAATATCTTGCCTGTCAGTCTCTTATTAATAACTAGCTTTTGCCAGTGACTTCGTCCGCGTGGAATAGTTACTTTGTTCCCTAGTTCTTCGCCCGCGGTTTCAACTGCGTTGCCCCATTCGTAAGGGTTGTAGCGTGATGTTTTATAGCTTGAAACCTTTCTCATGAATCACTCATTTTCCCAACATTTCCCTTCACTGCTCTGCTCCTATTGATCGTAGCGTGATGAAAAGTATACTATAACCTGCCCAGGAGTATGAAGAACAATTGTACCAAGTTTCGTTGAAATCCGTTGAGTGGTTTTTGTTTCTATAACGAACATACAGACAGACAGACAGACAGACAGACAAAAATTTTACTGATTGCATTTTTGGCGTCAGAATCGATCACTAATCATCCGCTGATAGTTATTTTGGAAATATATTTCATGTACAGAATTGACCTCTCTACAGATTTATTATAAGTATAGATATATTTCATGTACAGAATTGACCTCTCTACAGATTTATTATAAGTATAGAAGAAGAAGATGTCATAATTAATAATTTCACAACTAACAGACATACATAGATACCCAACTTATTAGATAGATAGAATACTCTTTATTGTACAGCAAAAAGATTATGAAAAACATAGAATTAGATTCATAAACAAACATGTTTAGAGGTAAAATTGGCTGTCGTATTGCTAAAAGCAATTTCTTACAGACAACCATTGGATGGACACAAATGTTATAGGAAAAAGATTGAGATTCTTATTCGCAATTTAATAAACAAAAGTTTGTAAAAAAAAGTTAATTTACGTGGTAAAAAATCAATTCAGTGAGTTGAGAGAGTTAACTTTACATTATTTACCTACGTATTGGAAAAAAAATGTTTTGTACCCCTTACAAGATAACATATTAAAAGCTGAACTGTTGCATATAAGTAATTTTTTCTTCGTTCTAAAAGATACTTACTCAACTCATTATACTGTCCTACTGCTGGGCACGGGTCTCCTCTCAGAATGAATGGGATTAGGCTATAGTCCACCACGCTGGCCTAGTGCGGGTTGGCAGATTTCACACGTCATCGAGAAAATCTCTCAGGCATGCAGGTTTCCTCACGATGTTTACCTTCACCGTTTAAGCGCGTGATAATTAATTAACTATTTAATACGCACATGACTGAAAAGTCAGAGGTGCGTGCCTTGGGTTCGAACTCGAGACCTTTGACTTGGCAGTCCAACGGTCATACCACTAGGCTATCACTGCTTATAAAAGATAGATTCTCTTATTTACCGTAGGTACATCAATAAATCCAAAAGTTTGACTTGATAATTGCAATAATTAATTTACCTTTCAATACTTAGAAAACTTTTGTTGGAAGATCACTTATTTTTCACGCCGACTGTACCTACTTAGCCATTTCTATCAACATTAACGTCACGCTTAAATTAACCTTATACATTTTATACAAAGTCCAAAATACACGGGACACAATTCCACCACCTCAGTAAGCACTGAAAAACTTTTTGAACCTGTAAATAGGATCTATTATTAAATTACTTTCGGTAGAAATTTCTCTAAGGAATACAAACAAATTCGATTATGGTATAAAGCGACTTGACCCGCGAAAATGGGCCTTTTTAGTTAAGTGATTGATGGCTGATTTTGGGGTGGAACTTAGGTGTAATAATTACCTTACTTTTTCGTCAAACGTTTATAACACCTATTGGAAGTAAAGTATAACAGGGATTATTGGAAGAATGGTAGGATATTCTACTATTTCTATGGGAATATATCAACACGTCATCAATTACGTCAACCTTTCAGCAGGAAGGAGGAAGGAGGTCCTTATACATACATATTTTCACGCCTGTCTCCCATTGGGATAGACAGAATATATAGATTTCCACTTGCTGCGATACTGGCACACCACTTTCGCTTCATCTGCGTTCATTAATCTCCCCTTGCATGGTGAATTTGTAAAAAAAAATCACGTTAATTCGCACTGCCAATAATTTTTTGTTTTCATGGATTTATGAGCACACTAACAGTTTACTTTTTACTGTAGGTAGGTATTTTGCATATAAACATGCAATGCGTTTCCAAAACTCATTTTGTAATAGTTAAATTCGGAGGACGGAGATTCGAATGCTTCCTGAGGTTAAATTATTGATTTGCATCACGTTTTGACACTTCACAATCCTTTGTGAAACACTCAATGTCCTTATCTGTCTGCAAAATCTTATTCCCCCCATATAACACCGATCAAGAGCCTTTGATCTCAAGATAAAAAAATACTTGGCTCGAACTTAATGATCACTTATAAAAATACTGTCCTGATAAAAAAAAAAATACACTCGCAACAAAATTATTTGCCCATTACTGTTAACCAATATTTCATGCACGATGCGAAATAAAATGTTGTCAAAAGTTCGGTGTGATGTGAAGGACGCCAGCTGTATCGATAAGATTTTTAATTTTAACATACCATCACGCCTGTATTCCCCGAAGGGTTAGGCAGGGGCGTACTAATGTACACCCACGGTTCGCCGTTAATTAATAGGGGGTGAGCCTATTACCATTAACCGGGCACAAATCCAGACTACGAGCTGCTACTGAGAATTTCATAGAAAAACCAAATAACACTTTGTTCGACCTGGGGATCGAACCCAGGACCTCTAGCGTAGCAGTCGGGCTTGGGACCACTATACTAATAAGGCAGTCATTAGTCTAATGGTAATTTTTAAAATAGAAATATATATTTTTTAAATAATATACTGACGTAGTTACACGAATTGTCAACACTACCTGTATTTAGTATGTTTATAATAATCTCACGAGAACATTTTGCGCAAAATACGAAACTAAGTGTTAACTGCGCTGTAAAACTAAATAGTCAACCTCACAGGTAATATCGCAAAAGTAAATGATCTCAACGCTTCCATTTTCATCTTAACACACGTTATAATGTGTATATAATACACACACATGCATTTTTCACCTTAGTTTTAATTTTTTTTGGCTTTTAACTACGCTTATCAATCGATCTGCAAGACTTGGCTGCGTTTGTCGTGGTCAGTTTGTAGATGGTGACCATCGGTAACACATCGAGACCCCTCCGGGTCTTCGTAAAGCTATCGGTCCGTAAAGTTGTCATACGAATAGACGTCAATCGTTAGTGTAAGTCAGAATCCCAAAAAACCCTGACAAACAGTGTACCACCATGGTTACCAACTTTATGGGTTTTTTTATGGGATAGAGGGACAAACGAGCAGACGGATCGCCTGATGGTAAGCGATTACCGCCGCCCATGGACACCTGCAACACCTGAGGAGTCACAAGTGCGTTGCCCGCCTTTTTAAAGAGGATTGGGCCTACGGTAACCTCACTAACTCGGCGAAACACAACGTAAGCGTTGTTTGACGCCGGTTTTCTGTGAGACCGTGGTATCACTCTGGCCGAGCCGGCCCATTCGTGCCGAAGCAGGGCTCTCTCACGTAAAGAAATGGGATTTGTAGATCTACCCTTCAAGTAGGTATTTAATATTATACTATATACTATTGTCTTCATTTTTATGGGATAGGGACAAACGAGCGAGGTGTTAAAGATTGTGAGGAAACAAATAATATTTAACGGCGTGTCTATATCACATACCTATGTTCATGTTTTAATAGTAATAAATATTTTTGTTTCAATAATGTGTGAATTATGCAGCTTGAAGTGCATAATAAATGGCGATTGCCATGGTACATAAGAGTTGACTAGTCCCGACAGATGGCGCTCGTTCACGAACATGACGTCCTGCTCGTGACCGAGCGGGTGTCGTTTGACTAAATCATGTTGTAGGGAATAAAACGATCCGAAACACAACGCTACTGCGGCTCACTTTATTACATAGGACCTAAAAATATGGCGTACTGTGGGTATTCATCAATACATCTCTGTCTGACTGTTTGGTAAATACAGATGTAATGAGGGCTAACGCGCGTGAATTCGCCGCTAGAGGCGCTAGTGTAGAGTAAGGTCTCCGACATGTCAAATTATACTGTTTGTGGGTGGGCTACGTGGGTTTATGACTAATTAAAATAATTTAAAACTTCTTCTATGTCTTTCCTTCCTCGTTTTCCTTCTAGTAGTTCTAAAGAAGTCGTCGTGTCGTATCAAGTGGCCAGACATCTTTCCTCTCCTATTGTCTATGGTTTTTAATCTTTTCTCAAAATGAAAACAAATGAGGAAGTATCAGTAATTGGAACTAAACTTATACTTTTAAATATTTCGTCACTTTACAACCTCGCTGGATTTATTACAAACTAACGATACAATTTTCAGGTGATATCTATAAAAATCTTTCTTGTCTTCAGGTAAATGGGAGCTTGGCTGGATTCTTTGCGATATCTGGATCAGCCTGGACATCCTGCTCTGCACTGCCTCCATCCTATCCCTGTGTGCCATCAGCGTGGACCGCTACTTAGCCGTCACGAGGCCCCTGACGTACTCCAGAAGAAGAAGATCCAAGAAACTAGCTTTGACCATGATATTCTTCGTTTGGATCGCCGCTGGGGCGATTACGTGTCCTCCTATGTTTGGTTGGTGAGTATTTTTTTACAAGGAGTTTCTATAACTTATCTTTTTTAAGCGATTTCAAAACGGAGGTTCCAAATTCAATTGTATGTTTTTTTTATGTGTATATGTCACGAGGCCTACGTCCGGTAGTGGACTGATATAGGCTGATAGTGACAATGGCGATAATGTTACGTGATCCATGATATCTTAGCCGATTGTGAACCGATTTCAATGATATTTTTTTATCTGATAGGATACCTAAACATTCTAATTCCTCTTTTATAATTTGGTTGGTATCTAAAGATATACCACCAATGCTTTAAATCAGTTTTCATACCTACACTCACACCTTTTTCCCACAGGGGTAGTCAGAAAGTATACCTAGACGGCCACTTGCTTCTTTTGCTTATTTTCCCCAAAAAGTTTAATCATATATTTTACCGATGGAATAAAACAAACAGGGTCTAAGACGAAGCAAATAATTCAATTGAATAATTATATTTTTTAGAGCTCTGGCTCTCACACACACACGACGGGAAAGAGTATAAAAGAATGGCGCCGGTCTTACATGTGGTAGCAAGCCAAGCGAATCATTAAATCCCTGCCACTAGGGGTGCAGGGGTTTTGTTGATGTTTGCAACACACGTTTCTTCTCAGCTTGTGGAATGGAAGTTTTCTATTCAAAGCAGTAAAAATCTATACAATGTAGGATACCTCATATTATCTCTCTAGTTATTTTTATATTACCAAACCAGATTCCAAAGATTGTGTTATAGTTCATTAAATTCATCAATGGCACAAGTCAAAATATTAGTTTTTTGAGTTAGAACCTAATGGATTCTCGTTCTTAATTTCGTAGGTACAGACCGTTCACCGTAAGATGACAAGCAATAGTGCCGTGATGTTGGCACTATTGCTTGTCATTTTGTAAAGGCTTCAACCCAATCTCTCTTGCACCGCTTTTAAATGACTTTGGCATGTTTAATTCGAAAAACACAACACTACACACTATGACAGTCAATAGTGCCTTTACAATTTTATATCACGGGATTTGTCCTCACAATATAACGGGATCTCGTAAACGCGTGAAAGGTAAACACAGGTCCCTTCTAAGTGAAATGTCACTAAATTTCCTTACCCTCGCTGGGGTGAAGGGGTATCCGATCATGCATGTAAGGCCTTGTACGACCCGTAATGTTCCAATCAATCTAACCTGCTCACGGACCTTTCAATAGATGTTCTTGTTGTGTGTGTACGCTTCCATAATTATGTAAAATTCCAGCATCTATTAAATATATAATTATACGTATGTATATATAAATAAAAATATAAATAGAAAGAAAGGAAATTCATCTTGAATCACAGCACAAGACAAAACCAATAAAAAAAAATATTGACTGCCTCATTAGTCTAGTGGTCATTAGTCTCAGAGTCTGGATTTGTATCCGGTTAATGGCGTAGGCTCGCACCCTATTACATGGGATCTAACCATATCGGCGACATGTGGGTGTAGTGTACATTAGTGATCCTTTGCCTAACCTTTCAGGGCGCGTTAAGCGCGTTTTTTTTAAGTAAAAAATACTCATTCAAGAAAAATATATTTTTTGAAATTGGTCCACTAAAATTAACAAAAACCTACATACAGACGAACATAGAACCTCCTTTTTTTAAGTTGGTTAAAAATAGCGTGATCATGGATGCTGTTAAGAATCCGAAACTTCGAGAATTAAATTAAATAATATCAATATAACGCCGTAAAATATTTCCAAATAAAGTTAATTTGATTAAATAAATAATTCTTCCCCAGGTATGAGCCGGACCACAATCAGAATGGGAACTGCCGCTACAACCAGAACCCTGGTTACGTGGTGTTCTCCGCCATGGGTTCCTTTTTCCTGCCCATGGCTGTCATGGTGTACGTGTATGCCAGGATATCCTGCGTGGTAGCCAGGAGGCACCATCAGCTGGCTAGCAGTACCAAGTGTAATAAGGTTGGTAGAATTTACTATGTTTTTATTTAAATTCTTTAATAACATAACTTAACATACCATCACACCTGTATTTCCCAAAGGGTTAGACAGAGGCGTACTAATGTTCACCCACAGTTCGCCGGTATGTTTAGGTCGCATGTAATAGGGAGCGAGCCTATTGTCATTAACCGGGCACAAATCCAGACTCCGAGCTGCTACTGAGAATTTCATAGAAAAACTCAATAACAGTTTGCTCGACTTGGGGATCGAACCCAAGACCTCTAGCTTAGCAGTCGCGATTGGGACCACTAGACCAATGAGGCAGTCATGAGGCAGACATATGGCTTATCAGTAAACTTATAATCTAGAGTGAGTTTGGCACTTCTAGGTGCGAACATCAATTACATATTTTACGATCGTAATAAAATTAGATTTTCTAAATTAAAATAAATTAATAAACATATAATTGAACAGCGAAATTTAGGCTGGGTTAATCTTGCAGTTGTGACTATGTTTTGATAACACTCTTAGCTTCAATGTACGTCAACCCTAACTATACTTACTGCTCCAAAGGGTCGCGACACGTCATCAATAAGCTACAAAATGCTGGCAAAATAGGACAGCTCGCGACTTCCTTCTATACGCCAGACGTCACCCGAGGGTATATTAAGCTATTTCGTGACCGAAATAGTCGTTCTACTTTGAGCGATGCTGGGTAAAATGCCAATACTTAGATAAATTGGTATTTTGCTACCCTGGATATTTCAACATTTGTCACCTAAAATTCCATACATTTTTGTTCATTGTACATAATCAACCCATTATACTTTCCTACTGCTGGGCACGGGTCTCCTCTCAGAATTAGAGGGATTAGGCTATAGTTCACCACGCTGGCCTAGTGCGGGTTAGCAGACTTCACACGCCATCGAGAAAATCTCTCAGGCATGCAGGTTTCTTCACGATGTTTTCCTTCACCGTTTAAGCGCGTGATAATTAACTATTTAATACTCACATGATTTCGAAAATCAGGGGTTCGAACTCGTGACCTTTGACTTGGCAGTCTAACGGTCATACCGCTAGGCTATCACTGCTTTGTTCAGTGTAATGCATTGTTTTTTCCGAGAAATATTGGTTGCGATGTGCTCTTATATCATTAACAATATTATAAATCTTGTAGTCGAAAATAACTTTATAATCTTAGCATGGAAGATGCAAAAAAAATACAAAAAAATAGTTAACAGGTAACGTGGTATTGTACGACATCGAACTAATTGTAAAGTAAATCTTGTCGGTAGAGAAGCCAAAAGTAACTTGCTTTTCAATAGATGTTACTGACGTCAACTTAAAGACATTTCAATTCAGAATGTGAAGGCAAATTTCGACCTGGCAGGTGCGACTCTCGGCTTAATGCTTGTGTTACGAGTAGGTTCAGGTCAGTAGTGCAATGGGTGGGTTTCGAACCGCTAACCATATGTTCGCAAGGTTGGGGCAAGGCAAACCATTAGGCTACCGCCGTTACCTCAGAATGTGGTGGAAACTGTTTTAGATTGTGTTTTGTATATTTTGCATGTATTTTTTTCTTATATTGTATATACATATGTTAGTTTCCCGAAAAAAACTTACATAACATACCATCACGCCTGTACTCCCCGAAGGGTTATGCAGAAATGTACTAATGTACACCCACAGATCGCCGGTATGATTCCCATATAAAAGGGGGCGAGCCTATTTCCATCAACCGGGTACAAATTCCAAACTCCGAGCTGCTACTGAGAATATCATAAAAAACCCCAATAACACTTTGCTCGACCTGGGAACCGAATCCAGGACCTCTGACGTAGCAGTCGCGCTCAGGACCACTAAGCTAACAAGGCAGATACAATAAAATAAAAAGGATACAATTTCACAAAAGCATTCCCAATCCCATTATTCTATTATTTTGCCTAAGTCTAGATTGAGAATCCTCATAAAGAAATAAAATAATCTAAACTATCAGTTTTCTCGTCCACAATGTTTTACGTAGTTTTAGATACGGATTTCTTACTAAATTCTTCCTGTGGCTTTGCTTGCTTTTAATGATCCTCTTTCATCAAATAAGTATATGGAAATATGGATACCTACAAATATATACATGAAGCACTAGCCTCCAATACTGGGATACCCTTTATCGCATTTTTTTTTAGCCTCTTTTACCCGAGAAAGAAATTTGAAACAAGTTAATCTAGTTATAGAGTACGTCATTAGGCCGAGGGCCAGGCATTAGGCAGGGTGTAATTTTTAATATATCGAGCAACCAACGTGACAATCTGAAATGACCTGGGGACAAATTGATTGGATATCTGTAGATTTGTTCCTAAGTACTGAAGTCTTTAAAAAATCCAAAGAAATTTACAAGCACAACCCTCTCTGTACAGTTAACCTCCGTTAGGACCACTTAAAATAACATCATTATCAATTTATTTTGAAGTAGGTCTTAACAATTCGTTCCCCTTCGTATTTACGTACTTATGTCCCTGTCGTAATGAAAGAAAAACAAGAGGGGATTACAATCGCGTCTTAGTGAGGTAAATGAGTTGTTTTCGTGTTTATGGACGATAAACAACAGCTGTTTGGTAGCTAGCCTCTGTCCGTAATGTATTGTAGCGTTGTTTTGTTTTTGGGAGAACAATATTTGTGAAGCTCTAGAATTATATATAACAGGGAGACGAAACTTTTTAAAATAAGTTCCATGGGAAACTTCATTAGAATAAATAAAATAAAAATATATTTTCATTAGAAAGAAAGAAAGAAAGAAATATATTTATTTGTAAAAGGCACCTGAATACAGTAAGAAAATTTGGTACACAGGTGAACCTTACAAATCGGTCCAATCTCAGCATAATGCCGAATTGCTAGTTACAGCAAATCGACGCTGGACTTCCGAATGGACCGGTTTGGTATTGCCACAACAAAGAATTTTACATTTTAAAATTTATTTACAAATAAAACAGCCACAAAATCAACACACACATAGTACATGAGAATAGGTAGGTAATACAATACATCAGGGCATAAACATATATATTTTTTTTACACTAGCGACATTGAAATTAGACTAAGTACCTATATTACAACACATCCTTCATTACAACCATCTTTATAATTAAGGTCATCATTAGCCTAGTGGTCCTGAGTACGGCTGTTACGCTAGAGGTCCTGGGTTCGTTTCTCAGGTAGAGCAAAGTGTTATTGGGTATTTCTGTGAAATTCTCACTAGCAGCTCGGAGTTTGGAATTGTGCCCGGTTAGGGGCGAGATCCCAAACTCCGAGTTAAAATGGGATCTAAACATACCGGCGAACTGTGGGTGTACATTACATTAGTACGCCTTTGCTTAACGCTTCGGCGAATACAAGCGTGATGGTATGTAAGTATGTCAAGTATAATTATAATTCTTTTGTATCTACGTCTCACTCTGTCCGTATAAACGGCTAGACAGGTTCCGATGCAATTATTTGTGTGTTTGAATGGGTGGAGAGCTAAACCAAAAAATTGCAGGTACCACTGTTTTCGTTTTTAGTTTATTGTTAAATCCTATCTGAACAATTTTTACTTATACATACGAGTACATACATACATAAGTATTTTCACGGCACACCTGACATATCCTGGCACACCACTTTCGCTTCATCTATGTTCATTAATCACCTCCTCATCAGTTTAGGGTGCTCTTAACCTGACCTTTTTTGAGAACGTCCGCAATCGTGAAATTACGTGGGAGAGCCATGCTTCGGCACCAATGGGCCGGCTCGACCGGAGTGATACCACGGCCTCACAGAAATCCGGCGTTAAACAACGTTTACGTTGTGTTTCGCCGAGTGAGTGAGGTTACCGGAGGCCCAATCCCCTTTTAAAAGGTCGGCAACGCACTCGTGACTCCTCTGGTGTTGCGGGTGTCCATGGGCGGCGGTTATCGCTTACCATCAGGCGATCCGTCTGCTCGTTTGCCCTCCTATCCCAAAAAAAATAATTTACAAAACCACCTCTTGTATTGAACGGACAAACAAACCCATTTCACAAATTTAACCGTCTTATTCTTATCCTGTTACATTATATGTATACAGTATTCTAAGTATAGTATACACTTTACCCTTTTCAAGAACTAAAAATACCAATTCAAGCTTGTCAGTACTCGCTTTTACCACAGAATTCAAAATAAGAAAATGGGAACGCCTTACAAAGCCATTTTTAGCCTTCCGAATGCTCATCGATATTGCGGGGGAGTATTTTTCTCAATGTTGGCCAACCCTTTTAGTCTAGAAGCTGTTTACATCAGGTTTTTGAATTTAGAACCCAATATAGATAATGATGGATTGGTTAGTGTTGCGATGATAATTAAATAAAACTTGTTACATTTTTAATACAAGTAACTATATACATATAGCTAGTACAAGTACTAATGAAGGATAGATATATAATATTATACAGTGTTAAATTTTAACCCTGTATCTGTGCCGGATATTGAAAAATAACCCCATATATACATATATGTAAAAAGCGATAAAGATGGGTTCTAATTACCATGAGACTGCCAAGAAAAAGTTCTCGATTTAAAATCTAAGGCACCTCTGACTTTTCGGAATCATGGCTCGCTTAAAGTGTAGGAAAAAAACGTGAGGAAACCTGCACGCGTGAGAGATTTTCTAAGTACCCAACAGTGGGATAATATATGGGTTGATAATGAAATACATTATTTTATTTTTGTAATTAAAAATGGAGCAAGCCCATTTTTAATTACAAAAATAAAATACTCTTACTTCAATCTTGCCTCCGGGGCAAAGATGAGGTCGATGGTGGAGTGTATGATTTCCATTATATGGAAATCACACACTTTGAAATATTAATTTAATATTCAGTATGGCAAATATTATAGTTAATGCGTGCGTGCGTAATGTGCGTATTAATAGTTAATTATCGCTTGCTTAAACGGTCAAGGAAAACATCGTGAGGAAACCTGCATGTCTGAAAGATTTTCTCGACGGCGTGTGAAGTCTGCCAACCCGTATTAGGCTAGCGTGGTGGACTATAGCCTAATCCCTCTCATTCTGAGAGAAGACCCGTGCCCAGCAGTGGGACAATGTAAAGATTGATTATGTATGTTATGTATGGCAAAAAATCTATTTGTTTGAGTGCAACCTTTGATAATAATGATCGACTCCATTTCTTAATAAAAAGTAAGTCTAAAAAAGGGGAAAGATCTACCATGACAAAGATAATGCTCTATAAATAACACGCATTTTGGAGCACCCAGAAATTTCAGCTTTATGTGCTACTAAATAAAGCTTAGCGTTCATTTTATCTATATTAGAAAACTGGGACAAAGGCACGCTGCGACAAACAAAATATAAATCCTTATTAAAACCTTGTTGATCCAATAATTTTGTTTTAACTTAATCTATAGGATAATCTATTATTTTATAAATTTTATGATTAAAATAACATTACATAACCTGACCACTGTATTCCATTAAGGGTTAGACAGACTAATACAAGTAACTACCTCATTAATCCAGTAGTTTTAAGCTCTAGAGGTCTTAGCTTCAATTCCCAGGTCGAGTAATGTTATTGGGTTTTTCTATAAAATTCTCAGCTGTAGCTCGGAGTTTGGATTAGTTCCCGGTTAATGGCAATAGGCCCATTCATGGGATCTAAACACTTGCGAGCTGTAGGAAGGTATAAATTAGTACAGTTCTGCCTTACCCTTCGGGGAAAACAGGCATGATAGTATGGTAATGTAGATAGAGGTATATTGATGTACTCTAAGTGTTAGTTCGCAGGTATTTTATATAGCTGAATAAAAAGGTTTTTTTTATGGCATAGAAGGGCAAACGAGCAGACGGATCGCCTGATGGTAAGCGATTACCGCTGGCCATGGACACCCGCAACACCAGAGGAGTCACGATTTCGTTGCTGACCTTTTAAAAGGGGATTGGGCCTCCGGTAACCTCACTCACTCGACGAAACACAACGTAAGCGTTGTTTAACGCCGGTTTTCTGTGAGGCCGTGGTATCACTCCGGTCGAGCCGGCCCATTCATGCCGAAGCATGGCTCTCCCACGTAAAACGTGTCTTTAAAAGATCAATAAACAACAACAGAATTCAAACCAAAACAAGTTTTTCAAATGACAAAACTTAACTAAACTACTTTGTTTCAGAAAGGAAAACTATCTTGCATCCGAACCGAGTCCGAATCCGGATCAGACAAGATGTCATTACGACAATCCGCTTCAAAACAGACGTCGAAAAACTCCACACAACCGAGTGACTGCGTCTCGCAAGACCATAAATGTCCCTGTTGTTTCAGACCAGAGAAAAAAAAGAAATGCAGAAGCAAGGAGAGGGAATCCCGTTTCTACAATAATGAAGTCACTTTCAAAGCTAATTTCAAATATAAAAACACTACACGACGAACTCATTCTATGAAGGAACATGTAGACAATAACAGAGTATCTTCCTTGAGGAGGGAGACAAAAACGGCGCAGACTTTGAGTCTCGTTGTGGGGGGTTTTGTCGCCTGCTGGCTTCCATTTTTCCTTTATTACCTTCTTACCCCCTTCATACCAAGTAATTACGTGAATCCAGTTCTAATGTACATACTTACTTGGTTAGGGTGGTTTAATTCGGCAATAAATCCTTTTATATATGCTTTTTACTCTCCTGATTTTAGACTAGCATTCTGGAGACTCACGATAAGAAAATGTAAGAGAAATAAACGTTAAAAATGTAAGTTACTTTTCCACTCACAATAGGTACTTTCGTTGTATATATTAGAGCAAAAAAAAAGGATTTTAGCTACTGGTATAAAGATTTGACGGTTATTCGTTTGTCTTTTCATTATCAATTAATTTTATACCTTATCTTTATAATTCAAAGTTTTATTTGCGACTCAATCAGTTCTTCATCATACAGGGTTCATTGTAAAACACCAACAACCTCGCCATATATTCCTAATATCATCAACAACATTTTTCGTTCTATGACTTTTTAAAAATACTTAATAAATTTACCAAAAAAAGACTTTACTACCGCACAGAGTTACTAACATTTAGGGCGAACAATGTTCATATTTTTAATTTGAAAAGTAAAATCTGATGAATTGTTAAAAGTCATAGAACAAAATATGTTGTTGTTTATGATTTTAGTAATAAAGAGTGCCGCTAGGTTGTTATTGTTTGAACCTTGTATATCAAGTAATACGGATACAAATTTCCATGCCTTTGTATTAGACTTTGATCATCAGTGTCTTTCTCGTCAGATCTCAGCCTAAAGAAAGTTCCAAACATGCTTTAGTTGTGTCTTTATGGAATTTTTATTATTTCCAGTTTATTATCTGTTACACTGTGCTACCTTTGCTTCGAATGCGGGTCATAAAACAGGAGATAGCTGCTGTGATATTCGGTTTTATGTAGCTGTTAGTTAATTGGGTTCCCCCTCAGTGTTTTTATCGGATTATTTGAGATTTGTAAAGTTTGTTGCGTTGTAAAATAATTTTGATAAATATTTTTTTATTAATTAGGTTTTGAAACCAACCGTTTTTGCATTTTTTTAATAACAGAAGTGTAAAAATACGTAATATAATTAGGTATTGTAATTTTTTTTAAAAACGTAGATACTTTTATTGTTAGTTTCTGTGAAATATTATAATTCGTTGTATGCAATATGAAATCTGAAATCAATTTTTTTTTACTTTTTAATTTTTTTTAAAGTTTTTTGTAATTTTAAACACAAATATAAATATATTAAATATTAAAACATAAATAATCCACAGATTTTGGGATTACTTGTTCCTAATTACAGGCTGCGCCAAGGGCCGCGAGGATTGTTTGATGTGCCAGTCATACGTGCGAACTTATTAAAGTTTGCGACTGGGAAGGGCAATTACCATCCTAAAACATATAACGCAACAATTGGATATTTTTAATTGTGCGTTGGCAAAATTTGAGAGGTCACAGATTGGTTAAGGGTCCGGCGGAGCTTGAAAAGCCCACAAAAACGTAATACCAAAATAAATTGTAATCCAAACACATTTTTTTCAATTAGTGTTATTATTCGGATTTGCATACCGTTAATCTAGGTTCCTACAGTACCAATTTGTTTACTACTACATCACTGGACATAAACGGCCGGAAATTCTTTCCAAGCTTGATAAAGTTATCAAAACTTAAAATCGCCTACATTTATTTCCAGTGAAGTATTTTGGTCGAAATGTAAAGTAGAAACCTAGATTAACGGTATGTGAATTGTAATAATAACACAGTTTGATAAAATTGTATTTAAATTACGATTAATTTTGGTATTACGCTTGTATGAAAAATTATGTCCGCCGGACTCTTAAATTATCTGTCATTAATTTAAATGTATGTCTGTAAAAACATTGTATGTTATAAATAAATAAACATAAAGAATTATTTTAGCACAAAAATATAATAGCATATTGAAACGTCATACATATTACAAAAAGATATTAAGTTAGTGAAACACATTTTACTAAGAACCCTTTTCATGCCATTAACCACTATGGAACAGAAATCACAATGGTTTTAGCAGAAAAAATAAATAAAAACCTTTTTAGATACTCACAAATAAATATTGTTGGAGTACCCTATATATTGCAATTTTGTTGTAAAAATAGTTTGACATATTGTAACCATTATGGATGGTACTTAACATAGTATGCATTTATTTTTCATGTTAAATAAATAATAGATTCTTAGGACTTCTTTATTAGGACAATTCTGGGGTCCCAAAAGATTTTAATAATTGAATTAAGGGTCTGACGGGGCTTGAATTGCCCACAAAAACGTAATACCGAAATTAATCGTAATCCAAACAATATTCTATCAAATTATGTTATTATTCGGATTTGTATAATGTTAATCTAGGTTCCTGCGATACTATTTCATCTCATCAGGAAATAATAGTCCGGAAAATCATTCCAAACTTGGTAAAGTTATCAAAAATTGCATTTGCTTACATTTATTTCCAGTGAAGTATTTTGGGTGAAATGGTAGCGTAGAAACCTAGATTAACGGTATCGGAATCCGAATAATAACAGAATTTGATTAAATTGTGTTTGAATTACGATTTATTTCGGCATTACGTTTGTAAGAGAAATTCGGTCCGCTGGACTCTTAAGCTTTATAGTTTGATTAAGCTCACCATGCCATTTAATTTGATTAAAACTTAAATACATTTTGATGCGGCAATCTGATACATCCATTAAATTGTGTATTCTAAAATATTTATAAATAGGTATCTTTTCTTATTGGCTTTTGTTAAAGTTACTGGAAATAATGGTAAGCGAATGCAATTTTTGATAACTCTACGAAGTTTGGAACAATTTTCCAGTTTTTTAATTTCAGTGAAGTAGTAGCACACGAAATAGGATCGTAGGAACCTAGATTAACAGTATCTAAATCCGAATGAAAACATAATTTGATAGAATATTGTCTGGATTACAATTTATTTCGGTACTACGTTTTTGTGGGCAATTCACGCTCCGCCGGACAGTTAAATAATACTACAAAGAGCACAATTTGTTAAATGAAATGGCTCTATCGAAAATGAATGTTTGGAGAGCAGTAGAATCGCAGCTAACTGTAATGAAAACTGTACAATTTGCCCATCAGTGATTTCATCTCTTTAATGGTGATAAATGTCCAACATAATGGAATTTCAGTAGTTCATTACGATTTTTTGCTCAATATTTTCAAACAAATGGGTAGTAGAATCATTTATTATCTGAATAGCTTTCATTGCACTGGGATTTGGAGATATGTGCACTATGTGACATTAAGGCTGATACATTATTTGTTCTATTCTTCGATTAACTTCATCGTGAAAATAAATAAAAAATGTTATTGTAAATGGAATTTGTTTGTTACATGTTCTGTAAATACCTAGATGATGTTTTGTACAGTAATTTTTATTATTATATCATCCAAGTAAACTAGCTCATTCATAGTACATCGATCTCATAAGCTTAAGAGTATTATTATCATAATATTACGAATTCGAATTAAGCTTCTCTTATTTTGTATAGAATATCAAATAATTTTGCATATTTTCATGTTTAAAACATATTTTGCATACTACATCAATTTGGTGAAAGCCTTAAACAAGGTCTAAAATAAGAATGCTTCGGAAATGGATTTTTTTCAGAGCTCATTCATTCCTTTGGTATATGAAAATATCTAAAAGATATGACTTTTATTTCCTTGCAGAATAGTTTCTTCAGCACACAATCGACTTTGATTTAGGTAAAATAAATTGTGAAATATTTTGAAAAACGCAAGTAGGAATGTAACCGTAATGTTGAATGGAATTTGTAATATTGAAGTTTGTATTTAATTAATGTTGGTACTAAGAACCGTGTACATTTAGAAGATCTCGAAAGAATAAAAAATGGAACTGTTTTCTGTGAAAGTGAAGTTATGTAAAATAAATAAATAATACCTATATAAAATGTTTCGAGTTTATTTATCATCTGCAACTCTCCACAAGGTTTTGGTAAAAAATAACTTATAGCGTAAGGTTTAAAAGTGGTCAACCGATTGTACAATCAAATTGAAAATATACCTGCACGTAGGACATGTACGGACTGCAGACTGCCAGTAACGCAGCAATCGAGGAGGGAACTGGCACTCATGTGCAAAAGATACTAACGTCAAAACAGACACTAAGATATTTTACGACGAACTTCGACTTACTAAGGTTGGTCGCCAGCCAGTTAGGCTGCTCTTTTACGAGATACATTACCGAACGGCAGGGAAAAAAATATTCTAACCCGTTTCCACGCGGGGTAAAAAATACTCTGCAAATTTATACTTTTACCAACCACACTAAATTATGCAACGGAGCATTAATATCCTTGATTATTATTACAATTATAATAATTGTAAACAAGAAAATTTCACAAAATAATACTTGAATTTCACAGTAACTGCCATTAACGTCGGGAAGCACTTAATTAGCTTTCGGAACAATACCTAGAATGTTTTATAACAGGAAAGTAATAAAAGATATCGTGAAACCGTCCCCTAAGGAAAAAATCGTGTTTAATTTTTTTTAATGTTGCTAATTTTTCTGTAAAACGGCAAAATATTGTTATTATTTAGTCAACATTTCGTATCTTTTATCCATATTATGACTCTCCGAGCTCGAATCTTAGGCACGTGAAGAGAACGCCATGCATCTTCATGGGATTTTCACAATACATATGTTTATGTCTGTCAATTCAAACTTGACCAACGATACCAACGTGGTGGAGTAAGGAGCTTAACCGTTTAAGCTCCTTACTGCACCACGTTGGTCTAGTGTGAAAACAGACATAAACATAGGCACGGGCCTAGCAGTGGAACTGTAAAATGGCTGATTGGATGGGTTTTTTTATATATTATACTTTTTTAGGGATGCCTATATTTTATGCGAACCTAACTGCTGAACTATTTTATACGCCTGGGGTATAGTTTTCGAGATTTAGCAATTATTCAGTGATTGAGTGGTGGGTATTAATTGGCTACTTAACGTATTATCTATGGCCTTATGAAAATATTTACCATAAATAGACCATCAACAAAATCAAAATTAAAATCTGTTCAATAATAAGGAAGTTTTATGCATTTTAATGTTATGCTAGACAGATGACGTCAACAGGCCCCTCTTTTCCATTGGGTGCTATAGGCAAGTGCCCAGGGCCCCGCGAACCAATGGGCGCCAAGTTCCCATTCTTTGCATTTGTTTATAAAATAGATCCCTGACATTTCATTGTCATAGGCGCCACATTATACTAAAGAACAGACCATCGATAGGATAAAGACAGCCCTGAACGTACATACTTACTAGAGAAAACTGTGACGACACAATTCATTATGCCATATAAATCCTATACTAACACTCGTTTTGCGGGAAAGGGACATAGCATCCCCTCTCAATCCCCATTAAAAACTTTAAAATGCTTGTATCTTAGTATAAGCTGTGGGTTCTGTTATTAAATAGATATATTAATGGTTACTATTACTGCTTTTATATGTAAAATGATATTGAATTCTGTAAAATAGATCTTTTAAAGATACTTTTAAATATCAATTTTTTAAGTACTAGATGGTGTCGGCATTTCTTAGCTGACGACCTCTGAAAAGAAACACCGAAACAAACAGAGAATCATGGTCTCTTTTATATTCCAGACATAATAGTATGAGAATATGTGAGTGATACAATGCAGGGCAGTGTCTGAAATGGCCTTTTGAAGAAAGATCCATAGCGGCTTCGAGTAGACCAGTGCCATTCGACGGCACGCATGCATCAGTCATTGTGTAGCTCAACCATATTATAGGGAGCTAAACAATCCGTCACACGACGATACAAAGTAGGTATATATAGACAAATGACTGCCAGAAAATAATTTATCATGAACCAAGGTTTTGCGTGAAACAATAGGCCGTAAATGATTGCGCATAAATGAACGGAAGTTATTAGTGTACATAAAAATTAAAATAACTGGAAATGATAAATCTTTTTGTGGAAAACATTTGTAAATTTAAGTTACCCGTTATTAGGGTACATTTAGTGGGTTTATAGATACGCCTATATTTCTATTATTTATCACTACATAGTATAAAACAAAGTCGCTGTCGCTGTCTGTCCGTCCGAATGTATGCTTAAATCTTTAAAACTACGCAACTGATTTTGAAGCGGTTTTTTTAATAGATAGAGTGATTGAAGAGGAAGGTTTTAAGCTATTTAACATTACGCTACGACTCTTAGGAATGGGGCAACGCGGGTGAAACCGCGGGCGCGTCGCTAGTAATATAATAAACTAGAGTTCCCGTGCGCAGTTTCGCTTACGTACATAGGTAATTTTCGTTTCTAAAATATACTGGTCCCACTGTACCTACAATATAGAGGTTTAATATCGATACCTTAAATCTCAAATGGCGTAATCATCAAATCGTCACTTTTCAGGAGAGCCAAAACAAAAAATAAAAACAAGATTAATATTAATATCTTTTATACTAATAATGTTATTTAAATGAAACTTGGATATAATTATATGGCATTGGCAGCTTTATAACACAGTTCTATGGTATTAAAAATTCAACCAATAATTACAAAAATGATTTGTGATTACGCCAAAAATAAATTGATATGTTTGCGTTTACGACCCAAAAAAAACGCTGTTCTGCAAAAAGTTACGGTGTAACAGCCTAGTTGGCTTAGAGTGAACGCATTTAAAATAGCTATTTTAGGTTTTTTATAAATAAAACACTTAGGAAAATGAAAATAAAGTTTAATTGTTACAAAATTAATATTTAGTTTTATTATTTCAATCATACAAACGCAATAATTTTGGTTTGAAGATTAAACTAAAGTTATTGTGTATGTTTAATTCTGTTTTTAGATAAGGAGAAACAACATAATTATATTTTGCATGTACTAAGACTACTTACATCCGCACTGACAGGAATGTTACTTAGCGCCTAAATCCAAATTGTCTTCTACGAGTTGTGTGTAAAGAAGTAAAACTAACGTTTATTTTTTAAATGTCAAACAATCTTCAATACGAGTACTATTAGGCAAAAAAATAACACGTTCTAACTTCACTATTATTAAGTAGAATTAAATATTTAAATCACAACCTTACGTTTCTTTAAGTTTAATTATAAATCACAGACTTCGATTATATTCGGTTTAACGATAAACATGATACCCCCTAACAGTTAATTATTTTATTTCAAGTCTTAAACTATCTTGAGTCGTAAACGCCACTGTTAAGTATATATTAGTCCTATACGTCTAACTCGATAGTCAGTATTTTTCATATCATTATAATTTTAACTGGTGTATCGACCAAACTCTTAAGAATTGTATTCTTAAAGGTATGTACAGCTAAAAAATAATAAAATCCTTGTTTATCGATGCTAAATACGTGGGCTGTAATCACCACTTTTTTGCGAATTTTGAAACTCTGATAAGACAGATCGATAGAGAAAAAAAAATTGAGTAACACAGCATTCAAAAGTCATTTTGTCCAAAATGGTGATTACGCCATTTGAGATTTAAGGTATCGATATCATAAAGTGTGTTAAGTCTAATTCATAAGGAAGAAAAAAATTGACAAAATGTCAACAGCGAATGACAGCGTTGTACTATAGTTCCTACGATAATATGGTTTATATTTCCTCTGCGGTTTATATACTAGGCATCCCGTAAGAGGTGTTAAAATGTGAAAATATCTGACTTACTCGGTGGTAGGACCTCTTGAGGTCTGACTGGCTCGCGACCACCCTTACGTCGGAGTTTGTCGTAAAGTACCTTGGTGTGTGTTTCGACTTTTGCACGTAAGAGCCAGTTCCCCTCGGTTGTTACGGCTCTGGCAGTCTGCAGTCCGTAGGGTCTTAAAGATCGGCAACGCATCAGCAACTCCTCTGGTGCTGCAGGCGACCATGGGCGATGATGACTACTTACCACCATGGGGCTCTTCAACTCGTTTGCCGACTTAATCCATAAAATAATTTATTTTACTTCTTCCACATTCATACATCTTCGCCGGTTGCGAGTGCTACGCACCTGATATTTTTGAAGGATTTTGGCAATAAGAATAATAATATTATTTTATATTTATAATAAAAAAACTAATCTTACCTCTTTAGATATGACACCGCTACAAATCAACAGGTTGTGTACATATATCAATTAATTACGAAACTTATTACTGGTGCTACACAAATTAAATAAACGGAATCCTAATTTAATTGGCGCGAAACGCGTTGCGCGGAAAGTAACTAAAGCCTTTGATGTGTGGAATGTAATCAACACGGTACACCAGCTCTGTTAATCAATGAGAATAGACTAGATGACTAAAACATTTTGTTTGATGCGTCAGATAGATTATAAAAAAATAAGATAGATACACGTATTTTTACTTTTGTTTAACAAATATGGCTCTCCAACGTTTTTGGGGGAGCCATCTTCGGCACGAATGGGCCGGCTCGACCGGATTGATACCACGGCCCCACAGAAAACCGGCGTTAAGCAACGCTTACGTTGTGTTTCGCCGAGTGAGTGAGGTTACTGGAGGCCCAATGCCCTTTTAAAAGGAGGCCCAATCCCCTTTTAAAAGTTCGGCAACGCACTTGTGACTCCTCTGGTGTTGCGGGTTTCCATGGGCGGCGGTAATCGCTTACCATCAGGCAATCCGTGTGCTCGTTTGCCCTTCT
This sequence comes from Acronicta aceris, assembly GCA_910591435.1. Taxonomy (NCBI): domain Eukaryota; kingdom Metazoa; phylum Arthropoda; class Insecta; order Lepidoptera; family Noctuidae; genus Acronicta; species Acronicta aceris. Next base: position 8,706,287 of record OU342780.1, on the reverse strand, counting down.
ATCCCAAAAAAAAACAAACAAAAAATGACGGCGATACAGTGCATTTAATTTTCGCGTGACGTACCATCGAGTCGTGGTTTCGTACAATTTTACCGAAATAGTGACGTCACAACCTCCAATTCCGGAACTTTGATGCTCTTTAGGTTTGTTAGTTCTGATTATTTTGATAAAGCAAAAAATACGTGTCCGATATTTTTGCATACGTGGGAGAGCCATGCTTCGGCACGAATGGGCCGGCTCGATCGGAGTGATACCACGGCCTCACAAAAACCGGCGTCAAACAACGCTTACGTTGTGTTTCGCCGAGTGAGTGAAGTTACCGGTGGCCCAATCCCCTTTTAAAAGGTCGGCAACGCAATTGTGACTCCTTTGGAGTTGCGGGTGTCCATGGGCGGCGGTAATCGCTTACCATCAGGCGATCCGTCCGCTCGTTTGCCATAAAAAAAAAACTGACGGACCGAATATAATGATATTTTTAATCCAGTCATTTTCCCTATTTTTGTATGCTGCACGAACAGGCGGTAGAATATAACATCACGCCTGTATTCCCTGAAAGATTAGGCAGAGGTGTACAACCACAGATCCCTGGTATGTTTAGGTACCATGTTCACAAATCCAAACCCTGAGCTGAGAATTTCTTGGAAAAATCCATCTGTGAATCGAATCTAGAATCTCTAGTCTAGCAGTCTCTAATAGGTGGTGGAATAAACATTTATTTTTAACCTATTCCAAATACGGAGGAGGTCTCAATTTGTATTATTATGTTACGCTATAATATTTGATTATGAACGAATCTGGACTGATAAATATACTAGAATGCCTAACTCATTAGTCTAGTGGTCCTAAGTGCGACTGCCTTGCTAAAGGTCCTGGATTCCCAGATCAAGCATATTGTTATTAGGTTTTTCTATGAAATTCTCAGTACCACCTCGGAGTTTGGATTTGTGCCTGGTTAATGGCAATAGGCTCGCCACATATTACATGGGATCTAAACTTATCGGTAAACTGTAGGTATACATTAGAACATCTCTGCCTAACGCTTCGAGGAATACAGGCGTTATGGTATTTTATTTAAAGTAAAATTTAGCAAATAAAACCCAATATGTACAATTGAATAATTGAACAGTTTTGTGTTCGCTACAATTTTCCAATAAATTACTAATAAAGCCGCAAAAGATCCTAAGACTAATCCCAAACTTTTTAACTAGCTCCTTGATCGATATTTAACTAATTGTACAGCCTTTTATTTTCTGCTATCAATCTTTAATTCATCAAAAGATTCTCTAAGCTTTATTTTTATCTACACAAGCAAAAATTTCATCGCCAACATCTTTTGAAACCTCAAAGATATTGAGATGAAGTACTCCTTGAGTGGGAGAAAAAATGTTGTAATTTCAGCTCTCAAGACGCCCTGGATTAATAATCTAAGTCCTTTTAACGAACTCTTTTATAAAAGAAAGATTTCACGGACATTTACACTGGCTATGGATGGTTCTTTTAAGTACCTAAAATAAAAAATATGTGGAAGTTAGAGCGAGGAGGTTGTATTGTATTTCTGGTGGAAAAATAAAAGTGAAATATACAGTTTCTTGGATTGTTTAGATTTTTTACTTAATATTTTTTTCAGAATACGTATTATGATGAATTATATCGCCGTGTGTGGAAGAGTTAGAATACAGTTCTTCACTGCCATTCGGATAGGTATCTTGTAAGAACCGAGAAAATATCCGACTTGCTCGGTGGTAGGACCTCTTAGGGTTTGACTGGCTGGCGACCACCCTTACGTCGGAGTCTGTCGTAAAGCACCTTGGTGTGTGTTCCGACTTTTGCGTGTAAGAGCCAGTTCCCTCTCGGTTGCTGCGGCTCTGTCAGTCTGTAATCCGTAGGGGCTCTTAAAGCTCGGCGACGCATCAGCAACTCTTTTGGTGTCGCAGGTGTCCATGGGCGGCGATGACTACTTACCATCAAGGGGTTCGTCTGCTCATTTGCCGACCTAATCAATAATATATATATATATATATATGTATATTTCATTAGACCTAAGGTATTTTTAATAAATAAAACACCAATCTTCTGTCTAATTATTCTTTTAGTGTTTCCAACGCGCCAATCCTTCCAGAACATTAACATAATCGTATTTTAAGTAACCTCTAGCAATAAACGGAATTGCCAACTCCAGGCGGCCGAAAAAACCCTCTATTTGTTTCACATGTAAGTAATACCAGATAATAAAAGGTCTGAATTTCGGACTACGCTCGGTTAGAGTACGTTTGGTCGCAAATACTGTACGCTGTACTGTGCATTGAGTTATAATACACCTAGAGATAATACAACACAAAAGCGTTCTTTTTCTCAATTCATTGTGGTGTATTAAAATGCACTGATCGATATTGATTTTCATCGATAAAAAAAACAGCTTCTTTTTCGAATTTTCAGGGTTGGTCTCACAGTGAAAGTTGTGAAGATACTAATTTTGATCACCGTGTGTATACTGTTATGAATGAATGAATGAATAATTTTATTTCAGACAGGAGTCCATAGGGTTAGTATGAAGTAGTAATGAGGGCTATACTGAGGTCATTATCATTTCAGTTATCATACACTACAGTCATTTTATAATGTAGATACTAGGACTGTAAAAGAATTCTACATAAAAAATTGAAACATCAAGATTTTATCACCAGTTACTACAATTTTATCAAGCACATAAGTGGCTGTTCTAGTCCAATAGGGCTTAATACCTCGATGCGATGGCACTTTAGCCTTTCATTGGGTCCATTGTGATGTTGTTGACGCAATCCTATTGTTATAAAAATGGTAAGCGAAATCTTTATAGATGGTGTTGGTCATCCCTTTGGCGGTGTTATTACAACATTTTTATTGTATACAGAGTGTAAAGAAATTGCGAAATTGAAAAATTGTAGCGTTAAGGATTTTGATAAACTTTTTTTTTGAATATTTTAAAATATGAGAATTTGCTTACTCCTTTTTTAAATCGGATATTCTGCCTATAAGCAATAATGTGCTTACATTTTAAATACATTGATCGTATTGAGATGATCCAGAGGCGCTTTATTAAAAATACCTTTGCTATCATAAAAAGATACCATATCACTCCGACAACTATCCTGACCTATGTAAAAAAATCCATATTAAAAAATTCTGCCTTTAAAAGATCGCTGACTGTGTTTTGTTAATGAAAACGATGACTAATGAAATTAATTGCTCTCATTTATTATCAAAATTTTCCTTAAATATTCCACAAAAATTCACAAGATTTAATCCCCCGATAAGTGTACCATCTGCCTCTACTAACTACAGACAAAACTCGTATATCGTGAGAGCGAGCCGCAATTTCAACAAGTTATGCAAGGAACATGATTTTGATGTTTTTACCACTAAAGTGTCATCGGCAAGGAAAGGTTGAGCCTTAAGTTCTTTGGCCATTAAAACCATTATTTCAGTTATTAAGTTAATTGTATAATACTACAATATGACTGTAGTATTGTTTTGTGGTTTTTCTTTCTGTCTTTGAGTACAGACCAATTAATATGCATTATTAATAATGTTAACTGCCTATCGCTATATATAATATTTATATATTATAATATGATATAATGTATTAATATATATATATATAGTTTATAATTACTGTTAAATTATATTTGTTTATCTGTGTAGGTGCACCATGGTCAACCCCATTTGTTAGTTCAGTTCAGATATGTCCATCCTAAGGTTACCTGGAAGAAATTGCTGTTAGCGATAAGGCCATTGTATGGTTTTTGTCTCACTATGTTCTGTCCTATGTTTAATTTGGTGTATAATAAAGTATATAATAATAATAATAACCCTTCGGGGAACACAAGCGTGATGGTATGTTATGTTTATGTTATTAATAATGTTCTTTCTTTCTACCGAGACTGTTCAGACTTTATTCTTTTAGTAGGTATGTCATCTTGAAGTGAAAACCTGTGATCACTGTTATGTTAAATTAGCTGTAAATTTTCCATGAATTAAATAAATAAACATTATTGTGTTTCAGTTTGAAGGGCAATGTAGCCATTGATATTACTAGTTTTTTTTTTGGGATAGGGGGACAAACGAGCAGACGGATCGCCTGATGGTAAGCGATTACCGCCGCCCATGGACACCCGCAACACCAGAGGAGTCACAAGTGCGTTGCCCGCCTTTTAAAAGGGGATTGGGCCTCCGGTAACCTCACTCACTCGGCGAAACACAACGTAAGCGTTGTTTGACTCCGGTTTTCTGTGAGGCCGTGGTATCATTCCGGTCGAGTCGGCCCATACGTGCCGAAGCATGGCTCTCCCACGTTATATATTTATAAGACTTATCAACTGAGGTGTCAAGATAACAACGCGCTAGTGATACTATTGGTATTACTGGCGTCTATAGGCTCAAATTGTGTATATTTATATAGATTTTCTGAATATAGAAACATCATCATCATAGCAGCCAAAACAAGTCCAATGAACTGAAGAAAAGCCTCTCCCATAGTCTTCCACAGGACCGTTTATATGCCACCTGCACCCAATGAGTTCCAGCGACCTTACCAAGGTCGTCCGTCCATCTCGTTGGAGACACACTGCGATTCCCGGTGCGTGGTCTCTACTCGAGAACCTTTCTACCCCGCAGAACATACGATACAGAATATTATTAAAAACTAGCTTCTGTCCACGGCTTCGTCTGCGTGGACTTCTGAATTATATCAGCCAGTGTACTTGCTATTACAGACTGTAATATATCTCTGTAACTACCAAATTTCACCCAGATACATTCAGCCGTTCTGGCGTGAAAGAGTAATAAACATCCATACATCCTCACGAACTTTCTCGGTTATAATATTAGTAGGATTCATTCCCTTTTTACATCCTGTATAAGAGTTTATTTGATTTGATTGGGACCGAAATGGTGATTTCTATTTTGCATTCCGTTGGCTTTTGTTTTTTTTTTTGTGTTTATTAGATGTGGGTTTGTCAAAGGTTTTTAAAACAATAGAATTATATTGACCCGAATGTGACCTCTCGTGAATATATCCTCTTTATTAACATAGGTAAATAACAAGTTTTGGAATTAGAAACCTAATTTCACATCCGACAAAGTTCATAATTCATTGCTACTATAAAATCTTTAGGACCTTTTTTAAATATTTTTTTTTTACACTCATTGTGTAATGTGCTGCCTCACTGGTCTAGTGATCTTAAGCGCACTTACAGGTTCGATTCCTAGGTTAAGTAGTGTTATTGGGGTTTACTATTTTAAATTCTCAGTAGCATTTCAGAGTTTGGATTTGTGGCCAATCACAATAGGTTCGCCCCCTTTTAATTGGGATACTACCTTTCCAAGAACTATATGTACCTTCATAAGACTATACCTACGTCACAGAACCAGATCTCCATCTCTTCGGAGAACATATTCGGCGTGATGGTGTGTATTATAATCACGAAAACCTGTGTGACGACCTATCTATCTATGATCTGTATTTCATTGACATAAAGTTCAAAGTTCAATAATTTAACGGCCATAATGAGATAGACTATTTATATCTTAGTGCTAGTACTAAGATATAAATATTCTACCTCATCATAATATATTCATTGTTGCCCGCAGTTTCACTCACGTCCCATAAAGATTAACATACTTTAAGTCCGATTCTAGGCTGAGTATCAAGATCAAACATGCACCAGATTTTAAGTTAGACTTCTAGCAATACATCGGTGAAAACTGTATTCAATTCCATACAGTAGCTTTTGCGTGATTCGCGTACAAACATACAGACAGACAAAAATTCTAAAAAATGTTATTTTGGCTTTTATTCCTCTAATAAAGACCCCCATATTGGTTTTTCTTTAATATCTATAATGTACAGACATCGGCTTGTTACAATTTTATTATAGTTTTAAATAGATGTCTCATTTGTGACTGTTATTCTTCTTGTTTACGGAAAATGAATGCTTTTTATTCTTTTCTTTCCAATCAGCTCTTCCACTCCGCTCAACCTTTTGTCCTACAGGTGAAACACGTGCTGAATATGATAGCGTCGCCGTGTGACTGACAGCTGAGACACAAAGGGAATCATTGTTCAGAAGATAAATTACTATTATCTTTCTGCGATTTTTTTTTTGCATTTTCCATGCTATAAAGTTATTTTAGTGATGGGAAAATTCGACTGCGTGTAGGATTCCTGACCTGCGTCTTCTGGTTACATACACGAGACGCTATAACCACTAAGGAATTGTGAATCGTCAGACGTGAATTAATAATAATAATTATTAGTATTTTATCTGTCTCGTTAGTCTAGTGGCCTCAAGCGCGACTGCTACGCTAGAGATCCTGGGTTCGATCCGCAGGTCGAGCGAAGCGTTATTGGGTTTTTCTATGAAATTCTCAGTAGAAGCTCGGCTTCCGAAATTTGTGCCCGGGCTCGCTCCCTATTACATGGGACCTAAAAATACCGGCGAACTGTGATCGTATATTAATACGTCTCTGTCTAACCTTACAGGCGTGATGGTATGTCATGTTATGATTTAATAACTCGTAAAATAATAAAATTTATGATTTTTATTAGCTAAACTCCCACGCTTAATTTTGTACCTACTGTGAAAAGAAAGAGAGTTGTCTTTCTAGTTAATTAACTAACTACTTTTAGAGTTATGCAAGCGCAAATTCAGAATTAATTTTTATATTAATGATTTCAGATAGGCATTCTGTAATGATTACAGAAAGCCTATCTGAAAGGCAGTGAGAAATAATGTTCTAAACCGTTCCCACACGGGGGAAAGTATGCAGGAATCTTAGCAAGTAGCGGTCTATAGTTTCTGCCTACCCCTGTGGGAGAGAAGCGTGTGTGTATGTATGTATGTATGCAAAATAACAACGACCACGGCAAACGTACCACAACCAAATTTCTCGGACGGACGTTCTCAAAGGTCTGGTTCTGAAAGGTCCGGAGTTATTTAATAAATGGAGTGGTCATTGTAATTTTAACACAAGATATCCAGACAGCTTTTTGTTGCCTAACATAAGAACTGAGCTGTATCGCCGAAACTGTTACACTGGCCATCAATATCTATAATACGTTGCCTGAAAGTTATAAAAGCCTCTCGGCAAACATTTTCAAGTCCCACTTACATAGTTGGCTTTTAGGCAAATGTTTCTATAATTTTAATGAGTACATTAATACAAAATTCTAGTTCGTCTTATTGTAATTCTAGTTTTTATAGGTAGGTTATACTAGTTGTCTTAAATAATAATACTTTGTTTTAATTGTGTATATAATTGAAATTTGCATGCTATTTTATTATGACAAAATGTGACTTACCTTTTTAAAAATTATTGTACCACCCTTTTAACATTTTATGCAAATGCAAATAAATAAATAAGAGCACCCTAAACCCGACGATCATGCATGAGGAAGTAAATTAACGTAGATGGAGCGAATGTCGTGTGCCAGGTTCGTAGCAAGTGGAACTATCGCGGGGACGCCACACGGGGTAAAACCATAATATTTTGTGCTTTTTTTTTAAATACCGATAAATTATGCCTACCTGAAGACAATAGATGACTTTGTGCCATCTAAGATATACAATAAAATTATTTTTTGGATAATTTAGATCCTTGAAATTACTTTTTTAAATGAATATTAATGATTACTGTATTACTCCCATTTTGACTTGTCGCATGTTTTCCAAGTTACCCTGTATACCATTACGAAATTCTGAAGGGTTAGGTTTATGGTACCTAATTAGGGTCCTTCTACTACCACTCTCAATACCGAATCGTTCAAAAAAGGGGCTACTCATTAGTCTAAGTAGGCTTCAGTAAGGTTACATTAATTGAATAAATACTTCAGAAAATGTGGGTTGGTTTTTCAGACTAATTTCTACAACCTCGTTAGTTTTGTCGTAAGCTAAATTGACAATATTTCATTTTTTTAAGACCCATTTATTATAATTTTATTTGAAACTATTTTCCCGATATTCAATCATTTTCATATTAATTTATTTTGATTTTAAAGTGCTTTCTATTCTAAACAGATGTAAGTGCCAAATGACGTCATTTGTACGGTTAAACGGTGACCAGACGTTATGTTTCTGACCTTTAAAAAAATGTCTTACGTCAGTTCGGCATTTATCTTATTTGTTAATTACCTTACATTATCTATTTCGTTGTTGATTTACTATTATTTCGACAAAATTTCAATTTTCTCAGTTTCCGCCGTATAAGTGACGTCATCACACTTATATAGGAAAATAAAGAAACGATATTTTTGTATTGCTGGCTCAATAATTTTCAAATGATGTCAATTTCAGGTCAGGATCTGGATCTGGTCTTCTATCGATTCTCAAGATTTTCTACGAAATTCTCAGCAGCAACTGGTAGTATAGATTTGTGCCCGGTTAAAGGCAAAGCAGGCCCCTATTACATGAGACCTAAATATCACCGAACTGTGGGTGTACAACAGTACACTTCTGCCTAACCATCGATGTATACAGGCGTAAGGTTATGTTATGTTGAGTTTTATTTAAACGAGTTCTTGAAAATTTTAAAAGCGTACCTAATGACCTGAGAAACCTGATAAGTAGGAAGGAACCTAATATCGTTTCACATTTAGCAGTGCAGTGAAAATTCTGAGCGAACGACATTGCAGTATTTTATTTTATAATGTTGTAGGTATTTCATGTTACGTTTACGTAGATATGTGTGCAGCCGAATAAATGATTCAAATAAGAATAATCTTTCTTCTTCATCATCCCAGCACTTTACTAAATACTTTAAGCGGCGGTAGCCTAATAATGGCTAGGGCGTCAGACTTGCGATCATGTGGTTACGGTTCGAAACCCACCCATTGAACTACCGATGTAAACCCACTTGTAACACAAGCATTTAGCTTAGCACGAGGGGTTAACAACAATACTAGTAACGTGCGACCCACATTGCTAGTAATCTTTAAAAAAAAAATATGATAGATACAAGAAAATGTTGGTATTTTACAAGCCAGGTGCCATCAAACCACCGCAATTTTCTTTTCATTTTCCGTGCTAAGATTATAAAATTAATTTAGTGAAGGAAGGAAGGAAAATTTCGATCGCGGGCAGGATTCGAACCTGCGTCTTCTGGTTAGATACACCAGATTCGCGGTGGCTTAGAGGTCAGAGCGTCTTAATTGCGCGAATTTTCCCTTCACTAAAATAACACCGCATCTTATTTAAATTTTTATTTAAGTTTATATACATAATATTTTAAATATAATATATTTTTTTATTCTTTACACTTCGTGGTCGTAGCTGCCCCTGGCAATCGTCGAAGGCCCTGTTTGAAAAGCAACGCTGCAGAATTATGATTTTTTTTAATGGCAGCTTGAGCTATGCTATTCATCGCGAGGTTCTATTTTCTATTTTACCTACATACGTGTGCAAGTCCATAATAAAAAGGTTTCGTTCTATTTTTCTTTCAACTCGATTTCTGGGCAATACCTTTTTGCGCTGAATACCACTAACGGATGTCATTAGGTGTTCATATGACACCAGGAACCGACAGCTTTGCAAGCTTATGCATGGAAAGTTCTTGATGTGTTAAAAATGGTCATCAATCCGTGACTACCACTAACCGCAGCAAACATAACTTAAGCCACGAGCCCCTCTATATAATTTTATTACTGTTGAACAAATAAATAGTGTTTCTTCCCTTTTTCTAACATGCGAACTCCAGACCTCTGACTCGACAGTCCAATGATCATACCACTAAGCTATTGCTTCATAACTCCAATATAGAGAAATAATATTATTTGGTAGGTAATCTAATAAAACTCGGCAGAAATATTACTCTTAATGACGCCATTACCAGATCAAATTACTATGGTGATGAAGATATGATTAAAGAAATACGTGACATTGCAATTTGGGAATATTCCTTCCAATTTATGTTATTGCTAGGAATGAAATATCTTAGTGTTTTTCTCAGTGAGACAATTTGGTCGAATATTAAAGAGAATATCTCATATTTATATACCTACCACTAAATGTGCCCGGAATGCGTTGTAACTCATCTTTTTATTTTTTTTTTGCTCGGTGGTAAGATCTCTTGGGTTTTGACGACCATCCTTGCTAACATCGGAGTATGTCGTAAAGCGACTCGGGGTGTGCTTTCGACTTTTGCCCAAAAGAGCCAATTCCACCTCTTGGTTGCTGTGGCTCCGGCAGTCTGTGGTTCGTAGGAAGTCTTTAGGCTCAGCAACACAACAGGAACTCCTCTAGTAATGCTAGTATCTATGAGTGGCGATAACTGCTTACCATCTGGTCTGCTCATATGCTGACATAATTAACAATATGCACACACAGATACACATGTTAAACTTATAACACCACTCTTTTTTGTGACGGGGGTTAAAAAAATGCCACACGTACCCATAGCTAGGCTGGACATGGACTTTGAAATAGAAAAAAAAGTAAACAAAGATAAAAGGCACAAAAAGTCTATGCCTAAAAGCTTCGGTCCATCGCCTGCAATATAAATTAGGCTCACGGCCCAACTTGGCTCAGTGCCAAACGCAATCCATCATGACGTAATAGTGCACAAACTCAATTTCAAGTTTTGCCACACGGTTCTAGGGGTATCCGTAAATGACAATGGTACGAAGGGAGAAACTTGCCTGATCAAGTTTATCGCCATTAGTAACGTATCCTTGGAAAAGTACCAGTAGCTTAACCAAGGGGTTAATGAGCGAGAATCAAGGTATATCAAATCTGACAAATAATTTAACTGCATCATTAGTGTAGTAAGGCTGACTTCTCCGCCAGAGGTCGGAATCGAGAAAGCGTTATTGGGTTTTTCTATGAAATCTTCAGTAGGTCATAGTTTAGAATTGTGGCTGGTTAAAGGCAACAGGGTCGCCCCCTATTACATGGGACTTTACCATACTGGCGAATTGTGGGTGATTACTGATACAGGTCTGCTAAACCCTTCAGGGAAACAAACTAGTTACATATACCAATATTTCATAGTCCTATAGATCCTACCAAACCTGCTGGGGTTTAATGACTATTACAATGCTGCAAGAAGTTTTCTATTCTTAAGGGACCGGCGGAGCTTGAATTGCCCACAAAAACGTAATACCGAAATAAATCATAATCCAGACAATATTCTATCAAATTATGTTATTATTCGTATTTGGATAACGTTAATCTAGGTTCCTACGGTACTGTTTCGTCTACTACTACTTCACTGGAAGTAAAAAACCGGAAAATCGTTCCAAACTTGGTAAAGTTATCAAAAATTGCATTCGCATACATTTATTTCCAGTGAAGTATTTTGGACGAAATGGTAGAGTAGGAGGACCTATATTAACGGTATCAGGATCCGAATAATAACAGAATTTGATTAAATTGTGTTTGAATTACGATTTATTTCGGTATTACGTTTGTAAGAGAAATTCGGTCCGTCGTCGGAGTCTTAAGAGATCCCCCATTTGAAAAAGTTAGTTCAAAGGAAGAGTTTTATATCCAGCAGCGTTTTGGATAGACCTGTCAAAACAGGAAACCATTATCTGGCACCTAAGCCAAGCTAACTTTTGGAAAACTAACGATTTTGAAACCTTTTCAATGTAGAAACTTTACGCTTGTAATGGCGTAGGTAGGTTTTCAGTGACAGCGGAATCGGAATTTTTGTATTTTGTGTCATCTTATGCAAAAGAAATATGCAAAATCTCCTCCTATTTATCAGGGAAAAGGCGTGAGTGTATGTGTTCTTTAACTAACATCAAAACCAAAGCCAAGATTTCGTTCTTTAAAATCTCGATTTCTATAGAAAGACCGATAAATTAGTACACGAACCGTGACGTCATTCAAAGTAAGAATAAAAACACAAATATGTTAGTTAGTAAGTACATAATTTCCTGCGAATCGCTCCCACTGAAACCGCAGAATGACAGTGAAGAATGGAAGCTACCAAAAAGTTTGTAAAAACAAAAAGTTTTGCGTCGAGCGTTGAGAAATGGCGCGTAACATGACGCCTACAGAGGTGAGACGAGAATCAAATTAGCGATCCCCTGAGATCATATAAAAAAAGCGGATATGGTAACAATGACACCAGCAAGACATTTCCTAAGAGCCTTGAAAATATTTGACTAGCTCGGTGGCAGGACCTCTTGAGGTCTGTCTGGCTGGCGATTTACGTCGGATTCTATCGTAAATCACCTTGGTGTGTGTTTTCACTTTTGCACGTAAGAGCCAGTTCTCCCTCGGTTGCTGCGGCTCTGGCAGTTTACAGTCCGTAAGGGTTATTATGGGTCGACAATGCATCAACAACTCCTCTAGTGTTGCAGGTGTCCATGGGCGACGATGACTACTTATTATCAGGTAGCACGTGAGCTCGTTTGTCGACTTAACCATTAAAAAAAGCTACCTGCCTCATACAATCTAATGGTTATCAGCGCGACTGGTAGGCAAGAGGCCTTGGGTTCGTTTTCCAGATCGAGCAGTGTTTTAGTACTGCGATTTATTTATCTGTGCCCGTTCAATGACAACAAAGTTACCATCGTATTACATGGGACTTAAATATAGAGCGGACTGCTGGTGTTATCTAGTACAACTGTACCTAAAAATAGAGGAGGGACGGTAGTAGCTAGGCAACATATTAACGATAGATAAAGTTTTTGAAAGATACAGTTATTTTATAAACCCTACAGGTTTAAATAAAACCTGTAGGGTTTATAAAATAACTGTATCTTTCTGAGAGTATCGGAATATGTGGCATAATATCTGTATTTTTATTGCGTTGGCTAAACTTTATTGCTCTGAAGGGACCGTAGACCAAAGTAATCAGCATGATGCCTCCACGCGTTCTTAGAAAAAAGGTTTTGACAGACAGATAGACGGACATTGAAGTGAACTAAGGGTTTATTTTTTCCTTTTTATGTATGAAAACCTAAAAAATAAAAATGGTTCCCAAATCTGCCCAATTTCAATACTCCGTGAAGATCTGATTCCGAACTGTTTATAAAGCATCCCTAACTTCGGACCTTTGAGTTTGTTTGTCACAGTTTCCTAATTTTGATATCGAGTGTATGAAAGCTTCATCAGACAAATATAAAGATTTAATGAGCAAAGTAATAGTTAGCTTTTTAAAGAAAAACATGATCTTTTTTTTTTGTAAACGTTGCCCCACACTAGGATTTTCTCCTGTTTCGTGGGTGCGTTTACAAACACAAATTCTCACATACACAAACGCCCAGACCCGGAACAACTACCTGTAGATCATACAAATATTTGCTCCGTGTGGGGATCGAACCCACAACACGTGACGCAGAAGCCGATCGCTCAGCCGCTACGCCAAACGTGTCGTCGTAGATCTTTAGACGTAGAATGTGTAAGAGTAAGAGAAATTTGACATCACAGGCACTGGTTTTGGTACCTTAGTTCGCTTAACCGTTTGGTGTATAACTGAAAGGATGCAGGTTCGACTTTTGCCTAAGATAAATTTTTCATACCATAACATACCCACATAGGATTAGGCAGAGGTGTACATTAGTATACCCACAGTTCGCCGGTTGTTCCAGTCCTATGTAATAGGGGGCCATATTGCCATTAACCTGGCACAAATCCAGATTCCGTGCTGTTACTGAGAATTTCATAGGAAACCCCAATAACACATTGCTCGACCTGGCGATTAAACCCAGGACCTCTAGCGTAGCAGTCCCAGCAGCAGCCTGGGACCCCTAGACTAATAAATTAATAAATTTTCGCGAGAGGAAAATGAATCTTTTTTTCTTGTTAAAATGTATAGTTGTAAATGTTTGAAGCGATCAAGCATTTTGTGGTATTATTTTCAAAACTATTAGTAACATCTACCACGGCTTCTGCTACGTTTTCCGGTATATTTTTAGTTTTCATCTAACCGGGCACCTAACCTCCGAACTGCAACTAAATAACACTGTTCGATCTGCGAAAGGATACTGGCAAACTGTGGGTGTACAATTGTACACTAGTATACCTCTGCCTAACTCATCGAGGATATCGGCATAATGTTATATAAGTAATTTGTTTTTGTTTTTTATTCGTGATGGGCTACGGTTGGCCACCAGTTTACCTGATGTTAAGCGACACTGCGATATACGATGGTGCGCTCTTTGCCTAAAAGAAACCGATTCACTCGTGATTTAAAGACATCCAGATTATATCTATCGGTGTGTGATCTACTCGGGAAGCGCATTCCACATTTCAGCGGTACGCATGATAAAAGTGGACTTAAAACGTTAAAAGTAATTTGATTATCTATTTAAGTTTACATTTCAGACATTTTTAGTATCGGTATTTTCATATACCAACTGCACCACGTAGATTATACAAGTAGATATCTATTTAACTATACATAGGTAATATTATACTACGCAAATATTAGGTTTGGAAGCAAGAGGGGCATAGTGTGCAAACATTGATATGTGGTATTCAGGCACACAGTAATCTTGGATCATGTTTACTGTAAGCTGAACCAAGTTGTCGAGACTTCGAATTATTAGTTGTACGTACTAGGAAATTCCGATTTCATCAAATTATTGGGCTTATGAGAACTGACTAAATTCAACCAGCCCGTGCGTATGACTCATGATGTATGAATGTGGATGAAGCAGCAGACATGCAATAATCGTAGCAGCTTAAAGATGTCATACTTTTGGTGACGGTGGTTTTAGTTTACCTAGTTACAATAGTATTTTAGCTTCACCATTGTTGGTTCAATGACTAAATGATATCTATTTCTGTAAATAGATATTTTAAGGACATGTTCACAAGTCAAAGTTGTTTTTATAACTAGATGACACCGACATTTCCTAACTGACGACCTCTGAGATGAAACACCGAAACAAACTCATCATGAATCATGGTCTCTTTTAAAGTCGAGACATAGTAGTAGCAAGTATGTGAGTTCCAACGTAAGACAATGTCTGAAATGGCCCTTTGGAGAAAGATCGCGGCTTTAAGTAGACCAGTCGCATCTGATGGCCCACCCATATGGGAAAAAAGGTGTTAGTGTATGTACGTACATCATATGAGAACTGAGAAACTGTGATCTCAAGATGATAACGCGCGAGTGATACTATTACTGTTGCTGATATCTATATACTGCGGTTTCCACAGAGGATCAGGTGATTAAAATTGAATAGAATCCGGTGAATAATAACAAAAGAATCGCCTTATATTATATAGGATCAAACAATGTCGAGAATTTTTGGCCAATTATGTGAGTTGTGTTTGCACGTTCATTCAAACATGAACAAAATAAGTAAATCGTTATAAGTACAGTCGCGCGCCGTCACCGGCCTACTTCACTCCAGTTCATTTAGGTCCAATGTACCTAACAGATGGCAGTTCGATAAATTATAAGTGTACACCTGTACCGAAACCTTCGGAAAATCCAGGAGTGATGTTAACTTTTAAAAATACCTACGCCCAGTTTTTCAGCCTTAAAACCCAGTGTTATCACGTTTCTTGCATACTAATATTCTCTGCAAGGTCTCGAGTTATATCCGATAGGTTGGTTCTTATTGCGACTACACGGAAAGTCTTTTCTTTTGGGGATTAAGTCGGCAAACGAGCTGACGTAAGTAATCATCATCGCTCATGGACAGCTGCAACACCAGAGGAGTTGTTGATGCGTTGCCGACCCTTAAGACTACGGATTGGAGACTGTCAGAGCCGCAGCAACTGAGGTGAAACTGGCTATTACGTGAATAAGTCGAAACACACACCAAGGTGCTTTACGACAGACTCCGACGTAAGAGTAGTCGCCAGCCAGCCAAATGCCATGAGGCCCTACCACAGAGCAAGTCAGATATTTTCATACCGCTTACGGGATGTCTATCTGAAAGGCGGTGAGGAACAGAACAGAGTCCGACGGACCGAATTTCTGTTACAACCGTAATACTGAAATAAATCGTAATTCAAACACAACTTAATCAAATTCTGTTATTATTCGGATTCCAATACCGTTAATCTCGGTTCCCACTATACCATTTTATCCAAAATACTTCATGGAAATAAATGAAGGCAAATGCAATTTTTGATAACTTTACCAAGTTTGGAACGATTTTCCGGTCTTTTATTTCCAGTGAAGTAGTAGTAGACGAAATAGTACCTTAGGAACCTAGATTAACGTTATCCAAATCCGAATAATAACATAATTTGATAGAATATTGTCTGGATTAAGATTTATTTCGGTATTACGTTTTCGAGGGCAATTCAAGCTCCGCCACGCCCTTATAAAAATAAAATAAGTCCATGGAGTTTATTTTTTATCCATGACGAAGTTAGAA
Organism: Acronicta aceris; assembly: GCA_910591435.1. Classification (NCBI taxonomy): domain Eukaryota; kingdom Metazoa; phylum Arthropoda; class Insecta; order Lepidoptera; family Noctuidae; genus Acronicta; species Acronicta aceris. The sequence continues at coordinate 8,689,963 of OU342780.1, read as the reverse complement.
AAAATGTATTAGGTCTCATGAATGATGGATTACGAATGAGCTGAGCTGCTATTGAGAAATTTTACAAACCCAATAATACTTTAACGTCAAGGATAAATTTGTCACCTCGCCACTATCGATACGTCGCATGTTGTGTGTTCGATTCCCACCAGAGTTCCATGAGTTATGTGTTCCAAAGCTATGTAGGATGAGAGAACGGAACGTATAAAAGGTTTGTGAAACGGAATGTAAAGGAGTCAGTGAGAGAACGGAATGTAAAGGTTAAAATGTAAGAATTAAAAGCAAGTGATAGTTAGAAAGAGAAGAAAGGGGAAATAGAAGATGGTGAGAGAGACTAGACGAGAGGCGTGAGGTGTGTGTGCTAGGAAAGACGATAGAACGAAGACGATAGAATTTGACGTTGGAAAGCCATGCTTCGGCATGAATCGGCCGGCTCGACAGGAGTGATACCACGGCCTCACAGAAAACCGGCGTTAAACAACGTTTACGTTGTGTTTTGCTGAGTGAGTGACGTTACCGGAGGCCCAATCCCCTTTCAAAAGGTCGGCAACGCGCTTGTGACTCCTATGGTGTTGCGGGTGTCCATGGGCGGCGGTAGTCGCTTACCATCAGGCGATCTGTCTGCTCGTTTGCCCTCCTATCACATAAAAAGAGAATTATTAAATCTAGAAAAATGTACTAGGAAGTGGAGAGCAGAGAAAATAAAACTATTATTTGTGTTTCGAGTACAAATATTTTATTTAAAGCCCCGATCCTACAGCTATTTGTTTCAAGTCTTGGTAATTTGTGTCCGTCCGTCCATTTTTGTGAATCAATGTTTTAATCTTTTAATGACTATATGGCCCCAACTGACGACTTCTGAGAAGTAACACCGAAAAGAACTCGAAGAATCACAGTCACTTTTAAAGTCTAGACTGTTGTAGTAAGTACCATAGTAGATAGGAATGTGAGTTTTACAATAAACCATCTAAAACAGTTTACAGTTTTTTTTTAATTGTAGTTAATCTCTTCAGTTTGCTTTTAGTCTTTTTGTAACTGGACTTAAGTTTTCTAAGCAGACTTTTAAATCCGAGTTGCTGTAGTTTTAAGTTACAATCCCGCACTAAGCTGCGTGAACTCAGCTTAAAGTTTATACCTAAGTTACTTAAGATGTTAAGTCAACTTTAGAAGCTCTTTTGCCGCAAAATGAGTAAGTCCATACTGAAGAAATAAACACAAGAAAAATGCAGAACAATTGCGAGTTTGACTCGCATACCGAGGTTTTGTTCTTTGTGTATAGATAATTCTTCCATCATGGAAAATGAGTCTCGAAAATAAATAACTTTAAGGAAATTCATAAACATACCATCACGCATTTATTCCCCGAAGGGTTAGGCAGATGCATACTAATGTGCACTTACAGTTCGCCGGTATGTTTAGGTCCCATGTAATAGGGGGCAAGCATATTGCCATTAACCGGGCACAAATCCAGACTCAGAGCTGCTACTGAGAATTTCATAGAGAAACTCAATAACACTTTGCTCGATTTGGGGATCAAACGCAGGACCTCTACCCATAGCAGTCGCGCTTAGGACTAGGCTAATGAGGCAGTCAAAAACTATAAAAGAAACGTTATCCTAACGTTTACATAAGTCAGATGGAAAGATTGATTCTTTTGTGCGCGAAAAAATGGAGTGAACGAATTTTTCCAGAAATCATAAGCTAGCTGTGTCCAATTTCTGCCACAATAAACCCAAACATTGTAAATTTAACCGAAATTCGTTAGAGCCTTTCTCAAAAACGCAATGAAACAAATATATAAACAATATACTTAGTTTAGGATAAACTTTACGTGGGAAAGCCATGCTTCGGCACGAATGGCCCGGCTCGACCGGAGTGATACCACGGCCTCGCGGAAAACCGGCGTTAAACAACGCTTACGTTGTGTTTCGCCGAGTGACTGCGGTTACCGGAGGCCCAATCCTCTTTTGAAACGTCGGCAACGCACTTGTGACTCCTATGGTATTGCAGGTGTCCATGGACGGCGGTAATCGCTTACCATCAGGCGATCCGTATGCTCGTTTGCCCTCCTGTCTCATAAAAAAGGACTTGGTTTTTCAACCCTCTCTGTATTGATGTCTACAACTAGTCCTGAATGCATAAAAATAATCTTAATCTAGTTTTGATCTAAACAAATTGATTTCAAAACTTGCGTCATATTTATATTCAAGACATAAATTGTAAACTTAAAGCATTAGGCTTGGAATATTGTTAGCGAACTACAACGATAAAATGTAAAGTTTGTAATATTTATGTGTGGATCAGAATAATAATATTACATCTTCTGGACAAGGGTTAAATTTGAAACAGCAATTTTATTTTATGTTTATCACTAACATAAATTTTCAAGAGGTTTAAAAAAAAAACTTTCGTACAAAAAAGTGAGGTACGTAGCACTCGCAACCGTTGCGTATGTATGAGAAGATGTATGAATGTGGAAGAAGCAAATCAAGTATGCAAAAATCGTAGCAACTGGCGGTCTATAGTTTCTGCCTACCCCTGTGGGAGAAAGACGTGAATGTATGTATGTAAATATAAACACAACAAAAAAAAAAACAACCGAATAAGCTTTTGAAGCCCTCTTCAAACCTGATACGGAGCAATACCAATAATTTTGTGTCAATAAAAAGCGTTCTAGCTTAATAAATAAAGTGTTTTTATCAGATCAAATTCGCCTTGTAATATGATGACAAACAAGCATTCAGGTCGATGGTTAGCGGTGACCGCAGCCTATATATAATCTATACCTATAATGAAATCGTAACAGGCCGATGTCTGTACATTATAGATATTATAGTAAAACTAATAAGACCCCCAGTCTTAGAGCAACAGAAGCCAAGTAATATGTATGTAAAAACCACAGCATTTTTTTTTTATTCGTGATAGGCTTACGCTTGACCGCTAGTTTGCCTGATGTTAAGCGATACTGCGATCTACGATGGAGCGCGCTTGCCTAGAAGAAACCGAATCACTCGTGATTTAAAGACACCCAGATTATATCTATCAGGGAAGACCCACTCGGGAAGTGCATTCCATATTTCAGCAGTACGCATTATAAAAGTGGACTTAAAGCGTTTCGTTCGGGCTTTTGGAATGTCCACCGTGAATCGATGACGCTTTTTCGTGCTTCTGGTCGTACGATAGTGGAAAGGGCTAGGAGGAATAAGATCGTGGAGATCTGATGCACACTCTCCGAAATGTATCCGATAAAAAACCGATAAGCTAGCAACTTTGCGGCGATGTTCAAGACTTTGGAGCTTAGCCCGGACAAGGGAATCGTTGCCAATGAGCTTCTTGGCACGTTTCTCGATGGACTCCAACGCCTCGAGCTGGTACTTAGCCGATCCATCCCAAAGGTGCGAACAGTACTCCATGCACGACCGAACTTGTGCTTTATACAATGCGAGCAATTGTTCCGGCGTGAAGTAACGCCGCACCTTCGAGAGGATACCCAGCATTCTGGCAGCTATTTGAGCTTTGGACTCTATATAGGAGCCGAAGTTGAGGGTGGACGTCAGAGTAACGCCCAAGAGCACAAGGTGGTCAGTCATCGGCACAGATACATTCCGGAAAGTAGGAGCCAGTTGGAATGGGCTCTTTTTGGCGGAAAACAGACACGCCTGGGTCTTGGCAGCGTTGAATTTGACCAGATTGGCATCGCCCCATTCGGAGACAGCCTGAAGGGACAAACTCAGACGCTCGACCATAGCCTCTCTTAGAGACTGGATTTCAGGTCCACCGGTCCGTGCGCTGCATGGAATTGAATGCAATTTTCACCGATGTATTGCTAGAGGTCTATCTTAATATCTGGTGCATTTTTCATCTTGATACGCCGCCTATCGAATCGGACTTATCTGTTAATCTTTTTGGGACGCGATTGAAACTTCGGGCAACAGCAACTAGTCGCTAATAATAACAGAATTACACACGTTATTTGCTCAGTGATTTGACATTGCTCTTCAAATGGAACACAATAATGTTTGCAAAAAAAACTAACTAACAGCAGTGATAGCCTAGTGGTATGACCGTTAGACTGCCAAGTCAAAGGTCTCGAGTTCGAACCCAAGGCACGCACCTCTAACTTTTCGAAGTCATGTGCGTATTAAATAGTTATTATCACGCGGTTAAACAGTGAAGAAAAACATCGTGAGGAAACCTGCGTGCCTGAGAGATTTTCTCGATGGCGTGTGAAGTCTGCCAACCTGCACTAGGCTAGCGTGGTGGACGATAACCTAATCCCTCTCATTCTGAGAGGAGACCCGTGGCCAGCAGTGGGACAGTAGAATGGGTTGATTATGTTATATTTATATTATACAAAACTATTTACATAACTCAAGGAGCATTATATGTTGAAATAAAACTACTTTTTACGGATTTTATCGCGTTGTATTGATATTATTTGATTCCCGACGTTTCGGATCCTTTACAGCATCCATGGTCACGGGTAGACTAAGTTGTTGGACGTCTTAATGTTACAAGTACTAACAGCTACCTTACATTTTTGTTAATTATTGGCGATCCGATTCACGCAGAACGAGCTCACCGTATCCTTCGGTCTTGCAGTTTTGGGCTTGGATTTTGATTTTATGGATTCTATAATGGGGTTCCAAGCAAGTGGTAAGATCCAGCCATCTTCTCTATTGAAATTTGGATGTTTTTTAATTTCAATAGCCTCACGGATCATCCTGGGAAGGAATCGGTTTTCTTTTGCGAGGACTTGTGGTTTATCAAATCTGATGTAGTGCTTGTCTAGAGTATGTTCACAAACTGCTGACTTCTTGAAACGGCGGTGTTTGACATCAGCGATGTGTTCTTTTACGCGAATAAAAGAACACATCGCATTTAAAAGAAGCATAGGGATCCGCGTTAATAAATCTGTAGAGAGGTCAATTCTGTACATGAAATATATTTCCAAAATAACTATCAGCGGGTGATTAGTGATCGATACTGACGCCAAAAATGCAATCAGTAAAATTTTTGTCTGTCTGTCTGTCTGTCTGTCTGTATGTTCGTTATAGAAACAAAAACCACTCGACGGATTTCAACGAAACTTGGTACAAATGTTCTTCATACTCCTGGGCAGGTTATAGTATACTTTTCATCACGCTACGATCAATAGGAGCAGAGCAGTGAAGGGAAATGTTGGGAAAACAGGAGAACTTACTCCATTTTTTAAGCTTCCGTCGGGTGTGCAGCCGTAATGGTTAAAGCTACACAGAAATCGTGTATGACGGAAATGTTCTCCTTAAAATTATATAAAAAATATTCCACGACAGCATATGTCTATCTTTTATGGTTGAAGCACAATAACACGTGTAACTCCCGATAGCTTAGCAGTTCGGAGCTTTCTGATTATATTTGTCTACTCTTACGTTAGGTGACTGACTGACTGACATAGTGATCTATCAACGCACAGCCCAAACCACTGAAGGGATTGGGCTGTAATTTGGCATGCATATAGCTACTATGATGTAGGCATCCCCTAAGAAAGGATTTTGATAAATTTCGACCTACAATGTAGGGGTGAAATAGAGGATGAAAGTTCATATGGAACAAAGTAACTATTCCACGCGGACGAAGTCGCTGGCTAAAGCTAGTATTAAATATTAATACACAAATGATTTCGAAAAGTCTTTTGGTCAGTCAGGACATTATATTGCGATTTTCTTTAAAAAAAAGCTTAGGTACTAGCAATGTGAGTCGCAAATTACTAGTATTCTTGTTAACCCCTCGTGCTAAGCTAAATGCTTGTATTACGAGTGGGTTCACGTCGGTAGTGTAATGGGTGGGTTTCAAACCGGCAATCACATGATCACAAGGCCGACACCCTAGCAATTAGGTAACTGCCGCTTTAAAAATTAACTGGACAAACATTCAAACTTTCAACTTCTACTAAAATCATAAGCTAAAGAACACTTAGCTCGGCTTAAACTTAGCACTCGTGCTAGCAAACACTTTGAAATTAAACTAGGTAGTAATAACAGAGTGACAATAAGAACATTGTTGTCAGTATCTGAATCTGTCGAGAGTGCTCTTAAAATATCGAACCTCGCTGTAAGCGTGTTTCGGAGGGCGATACTTATTTCTTATATATAAACCAGGCTGAAATATATGGTTACATTTTTGCATAAACATTATAAACATAACATACCATCACGCCTGTATTCCCCGAAGGATTAGGCAGAGGTGTACTTAATGTACACCCACAGTTCGCCGGTGTGATTCTAGAAAGAAAAAACTTTTATTTTGTACCTCTCACAAGATATAACACACAAAGAAATTACAAAACAGAAAAGAGAACACCATATCGGTGTGAGGCCAAAATACGGTGCCAATCTCAGCTGATGCTCCAGCCGCATAGTTGCTGCAGCGCTGATTTCCAGAAAGGCCCAAAGTAGTGTATAGTCACGGATGCCGAGCACAGTTCATAAATTTAAACATAGATAGTTACATTGAACGTACCTGTGCCATGATATTTTTTTTTATACATCTTTGAATCGTATCTGTCACGCGCAAGTGACACTGACATAGCTGAATTATCAACCCAAAACAGTAAACATAGAACTTCAAACCCATCTACATGCTACACAGAGGGTGGATTAAGATAGCAATAATCGTATTTCACTACTAATGGATATAAATATTGCACAACTCGGGAATTGCTCACGCTAAATTAAAAAAGAAGAATTGGCTTTTGTTTAAGCTGTGTACATACCATCACGCCTGTATTTCTCGAAGGGTTAGGCAGAGGTGTAGTAATTTAAACCCACAGTTCGGCGGTATGAAGGTCTTATTTTTTTTAAGTTTACTTACAATGTGGATCGCACATTACTAATATTCTTGTTAACCCCTCGTGCTAAGCTAAATACTGGTGTTACGAGTGGGTTCACGTCGGTAGTGCAATTGGTGGGTTTCGGACCGGCAACCACATGACCACAAGTCTGATGCCCTAGCCATTAGGCTACCGTCACTTCCGTATTGGAGGCGAGCGTATTACCATTGGCCAACCGGTCACAAATCTACAAGGGCTGTAAAAAGGGGATCTTTCTCACAACGCATTCCAAGGCGTACCATTTTCTGTATCAGACCCTGAGTTTTATTATTAAGAATGCTATTAAAGGTGTAAGCAGACATGCTTTGTAGTAAGACGCATAAAACTTGTCATTTATTTTTACGGGTACTGAGATAGGATGTGAAATAGGTATCGTTAAACTTAGTGTATTAGTTTAACATGTTGGGAGATAAATCTTTATTGAAAAATACTGAAAGAGATAAAGTTTGTACCATCACGACTGTATTACTCGAAGGGTTAGGCAGAGACACCTACAGTTCGCCGGTATGTTTTAGGTTTGTTTACAGAATGTACTTCGGAGTGTGAGCACAAGAGCTCCATGAGCTCAACCCGCCTTCCCCCTTCTACCATCGGAGCTCCAGACGCACCGCACGATATCATCCCTACCTTTTTTTTATGGGATAGGAGGGCAAACGAGCATACGGAACGGATCGCCACACGCAACACCAGAGGAATGGAAAACCTCAATAAAGGTTTTGCTCTAACTGGAAATCGAACTCAGTACCTTTCACTTAGCACCCGCTTGCCTCCACTAGACAATGAGATAGTCTCAAAATTAATTAATAATACCTATTATACCAATATAAGAATTGTTTTATATTTTCGAGAATATATCTTGACAACTGTTTGAAAGAGACAGAAATATAAAACAGTATAGCGTCATCTCTTTCTTTAGCATGACTTATCCTTATTGCAACATCAATAAAATGATTTTGCAGTTTCCGCATGCGATAAAGAATTCCGCTTACTGCCCATGGGTATCGTTACGGAGTTCAGGATTAATGTAAGGGATGGGCCGGGATTAGGGGATGATTTTGGATGGGTGGGCAGACTCTACCTGAAAAGCGATTTTATAATAACATTGCTATAATAATTTGCCTGCTTTAATACCTATATAGGTTTACAGAATATTAATTGAAAAAGAGGGATTAGGAAAATCTATTAAAAACCTGCGTTAATGAATAATTTTAATATTCCAACTGCTAATATAATTATATATATAATAATATTTAACTGTAATGAAAGAAAGAAAGAAAATCCTTTTATTTTGCACCCTACACAAAATAATACACAATGAGATAAAAAAAAAACAGGAAGCCTACAAAAGATAAAGCATGTGAGGCCAATATTATATTTTATATAAATAGTAACTGTTAAACGTTATGTAAATATAATATTTAACTACAAGTTACTAGTGGTTCTGAACGCGACTGCTATATTAGTGGAAGATTATTCAGAGATGCCAGAGGTTTTGCCCTCAAATTTTATACTGAAGCCTCATACTTTGGCATAGTTGGTTTAATACTCTATTGTATACTTACATCTGGCTCATTAGCCTAGTAGTTTTAAGCACGACTGCTACGCTAGAGGTCCTAAGTTCGATTCCTAAGTCTATAAAATTCTCATTAGCAGCTCGGAGTTTGGAATTTCTATATGGGGATGGAAGTCTCGAACCTATTGGAATTCTTGAGAATTTTAGAACAATATTACAATGCAGTAATATTATAATTACAGAAGACTATACTAATATAATATAATAATAATATAATAGTCTTTATTTGCAGTAAAATGTAGTAGGTACATAAGGTGTTACAAGTGGTAGCAGAGACACATCTTTGTCATATTATTGACATGCAAAAAGTACATGAGTCGTAATAGGTATGCCATTGTTTATAATTATAATAAAATTGTCATTCATTACATAATTCGTTACAACACACAATTATCATTTATTATACACTATATAAAAACGTTTACAAAGCCAGACCATGGCCAGGCTTGGAAATGCATTATAATCAAATGCAAAATAAAAACAAAAGGAGTAGGAATTAGGAGCCCCATGGTTTGCGGGCCCTGGGCAGTTGTCCAAAGTGGTCAATGAAAAAGAATAGCCTCTACTACATGGGACCTAAACATATCGGCGAACTATGGATGTACATTAGTGCTTATACTTCTGCCTAACCCTTCGGGGAATACAGGCGTGGTGGTATGTTTTATATATTTTTAACCCCCGAAGCAAAGAAGATGGGGTGTAAAAAGTTACACGTGTGTATCTGTATCTCTGTCTTTTGCATCGTAACTCTTAAACGAATGGACCGATTTTGATTCCGTTTTTTTTATTTTGAAAGATGACTTGATCTAGAGTGTTATAAGCTATGATTTAAAAAAATCTGGCCAGCCGTTTGAAGATTCTCATCTTTTTTCTAGGTCTTGAAGGGATGTGAACAACTTCCACAGGTCTGATCGATTTGAAACTTATTATCCTGTTACTTCAATGATATTTCGAGGGCATGGTAACCATGACTTGATTAATTATTTTTCAAAGAAAAAGTGATATGAAATACCAAACAATAGTCTCAAAATTGAGTCTAAGAGTAATGAAGAAGGTTCTCGGAGTAATAAAAGGCGTCATGATCCCGCTAAGTCGACGAAATCTTTTTTCTCCGCGAGTAATAGATCAAATCAGGCATATTCGGTGTGTTACCAACTCGGTGAGTTCACATTACGGCGTTTATTTAACAGTAAACGGCGTTTTATTTCAGCTGGCTCCTTGGTCTAGAAATCTATTGCTTTTTACCTGACTAGGAAAAAAAGGAAAAATAATGAGTTCAATGGTATATTTAAGCAGCGGTAGCCTAATGGCTAGGGCGTCGGACTTGCAATCATGTGGTTGTCGGTTCGAACCCCACCCATTGCACTACCGGTGTGAACCCACTCGTAACACAAGCATTTAGCTTAGCACGAGGGGTTAACAAGAATACTAGCAATGTGCGACCCACATTGCTAGTAAGCTTTTTTTTTGTTTTAAAAAAAAAAAAATATTAGGCTGCTATTTGTGAGCTCTCCGCGAATTACCAACTCATTAAAATGGAATAAAAATATATTGATAGTTAGGTGGTTAAATGGTAGCGTCAATGTAAGCAGTGATAGCCTAATGGTATGACCCTTGGACTGCCAAGTCAAAAGTCTCGAGTTCGAATCTAAGGCCTCTGACTTTTCGGAATCATGTGCGTATTAATAATTAATTATTACTCGCTAAAACGGCGAAGGAAAATATCAAGTGGAAACCTGCACGCCTGGGAGATTTCCTCTAAGGCGTGTGAAGTCTGCCTACTCACAGTAGGCCAGCGTAGTGGACTATAGCCTAACCGCTTTCACTTTAAGAGTAGAACCGTGCCCAGTGGGATAGTATATGGGTTGATGACGAAATGGCAGCGTCGAGGAAGGTCGACTTAGATAATTATTTCCTTCTAGGGCGAGGGCTTCTACTGCTTCATTGATCTAGTGGACGCTGTGTTGAGCCTGAAGTCCTTTATACTGGATTTTGTAATTCTAGGTCGAGCGGTGTTGTTGTGATTTTCTATAAAATTCTCAGTAGCACCTGAAAGTTTGCAAAGCAAAGCAAAAGTCAGAACATAAAATACACCAATGATATATTGGTCTACCCACACTAGGACAGCCCTGCCCATAATACTGAAAACAAATAACTGGTACGATGGTATATTATGACCCAAAAACGCTTCTCGACACATTAATCGCAACTTTTATCCCTGAGCATCAAAATCACTCCTCCCTTTTCAAGAAGCTTTTCCAAGAGTCTTGCGTGACCCTGTCAAATACCGCTACCGCCTTCGAGTGACCGGTCATAAAAATCGTTGCCACGTTGATTGATGAGTAAAACCAGAGTGTACTTGAGTGTTGAGATCAACCTTTTTACTGTTTAAAGTTATATACGTTTTAGGGCATCCTTTGAAAGAAAGAAAAAGGTTTTTTATTTATAAATCTTACCCCTCGTGCTAAGCTCGGGGTGCAATGGGTGGGTTTTGAACCGGCAGCCACATGATCACCCATCCGACGCCGTAGCCATTAGGCTATCGTCGCTTCAATTCAAATTTTTTTATATAGGCACATATTGTAAGCCAAAAGTTGCTATAAAGATATAAATTGAGTTTCAATTACTGATAGATGGTTTTATTTTGATCCTGAAAAAAAAAAATTTTTACATTGGCTGAGCGATAGGCTTTCTGTCCCATAGGTTGTGAGTTAATTTGATAATTTTATCGGGTAATTTTACGAGAAATTATACAAACATGTATAAATCAGTGATCGCCAGCCAGTCAAATATTTTTTAGCCTCTTACCAGATCCACCTGAACGGCAGTGAAGAATTGTATTCTAACCCGTCCCCACACGGGGTGTACACCTCCAGGAGAACTTCTATGCTAAGCTGATTTAACACTTCTTGAAACAAAACTAAAACCAAATAATTGCGGATTATAAACACATTTAAATTAAATATAAAACTAATTATTTATAAGCTACATAATTTTAGCCGTGTTAAAAACTAGTATCTCAATATTTACGTACCATTTCTTACAAACAAACAGAAGATTTACTAGTTAGCAATTTGCAATTATATTGTTTACCGACTGACTGCTTTGTTGTAAATTATCCTTATTATGATTTAAGATACTTTTAGTTTATTTGTTATTGTTAATTTATATAGGTTTTTGCAACTCCTAGCCTGAAACACAGGTTCAACCTAGTTCAGGTTTATATAATTACTAGCGACCCGTCCGCGGTTTCACCCACGTTGCTCCATTCCTAAGAGTCGTAGCGTAATGTTAAAGCTTAAAACTTTCCTCTTGAATCATTCCATCTATTAAAAAAAACCGCATTAAAATCCGTTGCGTAGTTTTAAAGATCTAAGCATACATAGGGACGGACAGACAGCGTGAAGTGACTTTGTTTTATACTATGTAGTGATGAAAATGTGCTCTATTGAAAAGTAATTTAGATATAAATAAACTATAATGATTAAAGATTAGCTTTACCCCTCGGTTTCACTTGCTAAAAAGTGACGGAACTTCATACAAACTTTCACCCCCCTTTTCACCACCTTAGAGGTTGAATTTCCAAAAATCCTTTCCTATCGGATGCCTAAGTCATACAAAGAACACACCCCCTAAGTTTCAGGTCTTTATGATGAACGGTTTAGGCTGTGCGTTGATCCGTAAGTCAGTCATTCAGGACAAAGCATTTTATATGTATAAATATAAATTGTAGAAGGAAAATTTGATCTCAGGCAGGGTTCTAACCTGCGTCCGAATATCTGTGGAATTTTTCCCACTAAAATTTATATGTATCTTTGGGAAGGTTTAGCATACGTTAATGCAAAAAAAATATGGATTATTATTATTTGAATCTCGAACTAAGAACACACTGCACGCCTGTAGACAATGAAATATACGCAAGCAAAATCTCCTTAACATGCCTTCGCTTAATAAAACTCGGGAGCTCGCAAAGACGTTATTACTTATATTCCTTCACTGGGTATTAGCATTAGGGCGACAGTTCATTGCAGCGTACAGACAGACAAAGAAACTCAATAACATATTATAGTGATTTCTGACATTTACGCGAATATTTGAAATACATACAATAAAACCAAATATAACGTGATAAAATTTGTAATCATTTTATAACTTTTTGGATTGTTTTAGTTTGCCTCTGACGAGAGACGCTGTAAAGCGGTCAGGATTTATTAATTTAAATATAAAATAGATAAAATCCGTGAAGTGATTTTATTTAAATATGTTGATAACATTCTGAATTTACGTCATAAGGTGACGTTGGTGACATCTATGAGAGGCAAGTTACCTTACTTCTCAACCGACACATAGATGTCACCAACGTCACCTTATGACGTAAATTCAGAATGTGAAGGTAAAATTTCAATCATGTGGGTAGGGTTCGCGGTGGCTTAGAGGTCAGAGCGTCTGGTGTATCAAACCAGAAGACGCAGGTTCGAATCCTGCCCGCGATTGAAATTTTTCCTTTACTAAAAAATAACTTAATAATCTTAGCATGGAAAATGCAAAAAAATCACAAAAAGATGTTGATAACATATTTATATGTACCTATATATGTATAGGTAGGATTCTGTCACCTTACGTAGCGCGGTACCAGTCCGATACATGCCGCCCCTCGAGGTGGCAGACGTGCTATGACACATAAAAAATACACGATATCATGTATCAATAGCTAAATTATAAATATATATTTACTTATTAAAGCGGCGGTAGCCTGATGGCTAGGGCGTCGGACTCGCAAACATGTGATTGTCGGTTCAAAACCCACCCATTGCACTACCGATGTGAACCCACTCGTACACAAGCATTTAGCTTAGCACGAGGGGTTAACAAGAATACTAGTAATGTGCGACCCACATTGCTAGTAAGCTTTTCAAAAGAAAATAAAATGAGGCTTTTTTTTAACAGCAATCTAAGCTGGGTACAACAATTATCTTTTAATTTAATTTTTATTTGTCTGTTTGTACGTGCATCACGCAAAAACCGCGGAACGAATTTGAATACGGTTTTAACAATTGTAATGCTGGAGGTCTAACTTATAATCTGATCTATGTTTCATCTTAATACGTCGTCTAGAAGCTGAATTAAAGGAAGTAAAACCTTTTGAGACACGAGTGAAACTGCGAGAAACAGCTTGTCTATAATGTAAATCATAGATATTCGTGTATTTATATTGTGTGTCCACACACCTAGATTTATTTTATACATTCCAATTTTTCGACTGAACAAATTCAGGAAATAAAATACCGTAGAATATTGAAGCGTATTGGCACTATGACGTCACTGGTACACGCATTCAATCGGATAAACACGCACACGCTAGAGCGCACGTGACGTACATACACGTGGCCCTAAGATAATATACGCGTGTGTGGGAATGGCAGGAAGACGAAAGTTCCGGATAATTTGGGTAGTTGTACAAATATTAGGTAGGCTGTGTATATTTGCTCATTGTAAAACATAACATACTATCCCCTGTATATCCTAGGGGTAAAGCAGAGGTCTACTTATTTCTATATTTGTTTAGCACGCTCTGTAGCCTAAATGCCTTGATGGGATTTAGCTTGAGAGGCGTCGTTAGATTTCATCTCAATTGACAACATTTCATTTTTTTGACACCCATTTATTATCATTTTATTTGAAACTAGATCGAAAAATAGGATAGGGTATAAAAAATATTTTTATTTTCCCGATATTCAATCATTTTCATATTTATTTTTGACTTTGCAGTTCTTTCTATTATATTGTATACTTTCTATTGGTTATTTCTAAACATACGTAAGTGCCAAATGACGTAATTTGTACGGTTGAAAGGGCTACACGATGACCTAACGTCATTTTTCTGACCCCTCAAAATTTATTTCTGTTTTGGTGGCTTAATAATTTTGAAACGTTGCCAATTGTGAGAGCGACATTGGGTATGTGAAACACTAAAAAGTGTAAATTAAGAACTAAAGTTAATTTAAATAACCAAACAATCTGACTGCCAAAATAATTTTAAGTTTTTTGGCAGTCGGGTTTTTTGTTAGGTATTTTGTATATTGATATTCGAATCGTCGGGAATTGAATAATACCAACATAACAGTATAAAATCCTTAAAAAAATAGATTTATTTCTATTGTAAAAGTGTTTTTCAAAGATTGATTTACAAAAATAAAAATTATTTATAATCGTAACATAATATACCATCACGCTTGTATTCCCCGAAGGGTTAGGCTGAGGCGTACCAACCTCAGTTCACTGGTATTTTTAGGGCCCATGTAAAAAATCTATTGCCATTAACCAGGCACAAATCTTAAACTCCTAGCTGCTACTAAGATTTTCATATAAAAAACTAATAACACTTTGCTCGACCTGTGAATCAAACCCAGGACTGTCGTGCTGGGGACCACTAGGCTAATAAGGCAGATATTTATTATCAGCCTGTCACAGAGCGAACGTGCGCAGCATAAGAAAAACAGCTTGCGCCGTAATGGGTTGCACGGCTAATCGTGCGGTCTGAAACAACTGACGGTTTCGCTTTATTAAGATTATGGAAGGTCCATTCTTAGAGGTCCGAAGTTAAGATTTTACGATTTTTGTGGCAGAAATAGAATTTATACTATACAAATCCGTTCTGAAATGGGAAGATGAATGGAGATGCTAAAACCAGTAGCGATTGGAATCATTCTAAAAAAATAACAATATACCATCACACCTGTATTCCCCGAAGGGTTAGGCAGAGGCGTACTATACCCATAGTTCGCTGGTATGTTTAAGTCCCATGTATTTGGGGGTAAACCTATTGCTATTAACCGGGTACAAATCAAAACTTCGATACTACCAATATTTTTTTTAATTTAATTCTATTAATTTATTTATGCACACATAACAATACAAAATCTTCTTCTTCTATACTTATAATAAATCTGTAGAGAGGTCAATTCTGTACATGGAATATATTTCCAAAATAACTATCAGCGGGTGATTAGTGATCGATACTGACGCCAAAAATGCAATCAGTAAAATTTTTGTCTGTCTGTCTGTCTGTCTGTCTGTATGTTCGTTATAGAAACAAAAACCACTCGACGGATTTCAACGAAACTTGGTACAATTGTTCTTCATACTCCTGGGCAGGTTATAGTATACTTTTCATCACGCTACGATCAATAGGAGCAGAGCAGTGAAGGGAAATGTTGGGAAAATGAGTGATTCATGAGAAAGGTTTCAAGCTATAAAACATCACGCTACAACCCTTAGGAACGGGGCAACGCAGGTGAAACCGCGGGCGAAGAACTAGGGAACAAAGTAACTATTCCACGCGGACGAAGTCGCTGGCAAAAGCTATTAATAAAATAAAACTTAAAACTGCTAAGTACAATGCTATCTATTGCGATTGATCATTTTTTTTAAATATCCTATGTTGTGTCCCACTGCTTGACAAATTATTTTTTGTTTCATTTAGTTCATTTAATTTTTTAATGGTTAATGCTCAATTAGTGCACCATACTGCCTGGGAATAGAACCTAGTACCTAGCAATCGCGATTGAAACCACTAGACTAATGAGTCAGGTACAATTAGCAGGGAAAATATTATAATAACTATGTATTTTTTGTTTAATTATATTTATGTTTAATATTGTTTTACCTTGTATGCTCTCATTCATCATTAAGTATACTTAGCATCTGTCAGTAACATTCAAAACTTATTCGTTGGAGCCATTCATCAACTTTGGGTTCTTCGAATTATTTTTCATTGCTTCCAAACTGAAATATACTTAGGTCAAGTTTTCTGTCACAGTTTATTTGAAACCTGTCTCTTTATTTGTGTCATGCCTTCGCGTTCACACTCAATTTATTAATAACTAGCGACTCGCTCGCGGTTTCACCCGCGCTGCTCTGTTCCTAAGAGGCGTAGCGTGATGTTATATAGCCTATGTTACTCAGTGATAATGTAACTTTCTAACGGCAAAAGAATTTTTGAAATCGGTCCAGAACTTTTTCAGCCAATTCGTTACAAACATACTTACATACAAATCTCTTTATAATATAAGTATAGATTAGCGACCCGCTTGCGGTTTTCCTCGATAAATGGACTAACCAACATAAAAAGAATTTAAAAAATCAGTTCAGTAAATCCAGAGATTACCCCCTACAACCTACAACCTCACAAACTTTACCTCTTTTTATTATTAGTATAGATGTCAAATATAAATTTAAAAACAAGGAATCTGACTTGAATAAAATGTGTTGAAATAATACTACTTTTTACGGATTTCATCATGTTGTATTGATAATTATTATTTAATTCCCGACGTTTAAGAACCTTTATAGTATCTATGGTAACGGGTAGGCTGCGGTGTGGGACGTCTTAATGTTTAAATTATTAAAATTAACCTTACATTTTTGTTAATTAAACAAAACTGATAAAATTCTTAAATCAGATAGATATAATCTGGGCGTTTCTAAATCACGAGGGAATCGGTATCTTCTAGGCAAGCGCGCTAAAATCCGTAAATTTACATAAATATACAGAAAAGTCTAGTCTAGTATCAAGACAGATTCCAGTTCTCAAACCTAAACATTCGATTTAAAAATACATATTAAAATCCAAGAGCTTTAGATATTATAAGAAAATAAGTAAGTATTGAAATGAAACTACTTTTTACGGATTGTATCGTGTTGTATTGATATTATTTAATTCCCGACGTTTTGGATCCTTTACAGCATCCATGGTCACGGATAGACTAAGTTGTTGGACGTCATAATGTTGCAGTTACTAACAGTTACCTTACATTTTTGTTAAATTATTGGCGATCCGATTCACACAGAACGTGAAGTAACAATATTTAATAATATTGATTGCATAACCAAATCTTTATACAGGCTGACTGGTGAGACACTAAAAATACTAGCAAACGTATAACATAAAAAAAATGGCTACTAAGTTAACTTATTTGAAAGTTAATTACTACGTAACGCATGGACATAGCGCGGGCGCACGTGCTGAGCTATCAACACAGATTAGGTACCGAGCTATTGTTTAAGCCAAGACTTCGCCACGTGCTACCAGAGTACCAGGCTTATTCTTTATAGGGAAATTTGGTCAAAAATCAAGTATCTAATTTTATTACATCACCGAGTACTGTCCTTCATTATCTTAATATATATAAAACTCAAAGGTGACTGACTGACTGACATAGTGATCTATCAACGCACAGCCCAAACCACTGGAGCGATTTCTTTGGCATGCAGGTATATGTTATAACGTAGGCATCCGCTAAGAAAGGATTTTGATAAATTATACCCCCAAGGGGATAAAATAGGGGATGAAAGTTCTTAAGGAACAAAGTAACTATTCCACGCGGACGAAGTCGCGGGCAAAAGCTAGTTACTGTATATGAAGCCATGCTTAACCGAAATGTATGATGTCATTGTCATGACGATTAGGTCATAAAAACTTCACTCTACCTTAACCTAACCGTTGAGCAAAGAAAAACATTTTTACAGCCCGTAAATAACTTTCTACTGTTAAAATAACTTGACTGTGAACTTTTAGCTAACTGGATAGACCGTTCAGAATCGCTGAATAATTCAAACAGAAAACTTGTAGACAGCGGGAAACGCCGTGAGCAATCAATAGTTCACTGAATTTTAAATGAAGACTAACTTTATGATAACTTAATGTCTGTTTAGATTTAAACGACAATAATTAGAGGGATTATGGGAATAGGTTGTGTCTTAGTTAATTAATTTTTCATACATAATGACATTCAGTTCTCGAATGCTGACAACTTTCTTTTTCTATTATCGACTTCGGTCTAACTTGGACATTAAATCAATCAGCACATCCTGTTATTGCACTATTGTACCTACTTGAAGATTGTAATACAAATTATTTTAAAAGAGTGTCCATAAAGTTTCTTGCCGGATTCTTCTCCATAGGATTTTTTTGGAACCGTGCACCTAGACTCATTAACGTTTCATAAACGCTTGTTAAAGCTTATTTGAAATAAAAACATTTGAACGAACTTGAAATTTGTCATTTTTTTTATGGAATAGGAGGACAAACAAGCTGACGGATCGCCTGATGGCAAGCGATTACCGCCGCCCATGGACACCCGCAACACCATAGGAGTCACAAGTGCGTTGCCGACCTTTTAAAAGGGGATTGGGCCTCCGGTAACCTCACTCACTCGTCGAAACACAACGTAAGCGTTGTTTTTTCTGTGAGGCCGTGGTATCACTCCGGTCCAGCCGGCCCATTCGTGCCGAAGCAAGGCTCTCCCACTTAAAAACGTCACTTGAAATATTGAGTGATCGAAAGATGTATTTTTTGTTTATTTTTTCATTTGCTCATCCCTAATACCACCACAGAACAATAAAATAAGCACTTAGTCTTTGCTACAGAGTACAGACTAGACCATATTGTATATCAGAGGTCAGTCAGGGGCAGACTTTGGGCTTTTTAGGTAGGTATTATAATATTAGATTAACTATTTTATTGTGTGCTCGAGTTTTTATTTTATTATCAAATATTAGTATTATTGTTTCATTAGTCTAGTGATCCTAAGTGCGACTGCTACGCTAAAATTCCGGGCTCCGAAAGTGTTGTTGCATTTTTCTATGGAATTCTCAGTAGCAGCTCGGAGTTTGGATTTGTGCACGGTTAATGGCAATAGGCTGAATTAACAGACGGGAATCAAATGTTCTCACAAAAGAATGAAAGAAACTTTTTTATTTTAGACTCGCACATTTATTACACATTATATTATATTAGTTAAGAAATATACAATACAGCGACCGTAGGCGATATCAAAAAAGGTCCCTATCTCCTAGTATACTGCTGTGACATTAAAAAGCGTAATGCCGCAGCGCTGTTTTTCAGATAGGGCCAACGATGATTGTGATGTCACGGGCAGCTACGATTACGACACATAAAAAAGAGAAAAAAAGCTCAAGTAGATAAGCGCCCGTCACACACCTAGCTATAATATATATTTTTGTGACGTCACCAACCTATACCCTAATTTATATCATTGCATGTTAATATATATTATGGTATAGGCAGACCATCAATGAAATGACGGCAAAATATATATTATACCATCATCTCCGTGTGTGGATAATATATATTACCGTAATAAATATTATAGCTTTGTGTGTGACGGGCTTTATGAGACAAATAGAAGAGAAGATAAATTAGTATAACTGTTCAAATACAAATTCGCCCAATCACCCAACCTCGTCGTTCGTTCGATTTAAAAAAGTTTCTAAAATAGTTATATCCGTTTTGCGTCGAATACGCTTAGGACATTGCTCCCCTTTCTTTTTACAAAAAAAATCCGTATTAGGGACTCCTCTATTTGTGAATGCGGAATAGACGAAGGCTCTTTGGATCATATTTTTTTGACTGTCCAAACAATAATCCATTTCTTGACCTTTACAGTCTCCTCCCTAAATTAAAGATTCCTCTCCCAATCAACTTTTCATGTCTTCTCACATACCCCTCCCCCAAAATACTTGAGGCCTTAATGATTTTTATTAGTTAGTGGCAACAACGATAAACTTTAAAATCTATTCACACTAAGCACGAATATGTATAGACTTCATTCTCACTTTCCTTACATCCTGCTTTTATTTTTTGTCTAAATTGATGTTTAGATCTTCACACGTTTCTCCATTCTACTTGTTACCGCCCATGCAACATCTGACACCTGCAACACCAAAGAAGTTACGGACTGCAGACTGCCAGAGCCGCTGCAACCGAGGGGAACTGGCTCTTACGCGCAAAAGTCGGAACACACACCAAGGTGCTTTACGATAGACTCCAACGTAAGGGTGGTCGTCAGACCCCGAGTTGTTCTACCACCGAGCAAAATAGTAAATAGTAAGCAAATAGTATATGAATTCATATAGAGTGTCTTAAGTCATCCATCATAGCTCTTCCTAACTACGTTTGGGTCTAACTAAATGTAACTCAACGTCGGAATTTTACACAAAGTGACTGCCATCTGTGCTCCATAACTACATTAAGGGGCAATATTGGCATAGATTCGTAAGGTAAACTGGTTATTGTCACAGATATTTATAGGACAACGGAAACTAGGTTTTATAAAGATTTTTATTTACAATCAATTTTTACCCGTCGTGCTCCCTTAGATGTTAGCCTGTGGTAGCGTCATTGGTCGGGTGACCTCCTTCCCTCTAAAATACGTTGCGTTACGCTCGTGAACGGGTGCGTTACGGGTGCGCGTTCAAACAAACAAACTCCTTAGCTTTATAATATTAGTATAGATTATCATGGTTGAAGGTTTGAGCAGGCTCACCGTTTCTAAAACTGTCAAGTAACATAAAAAAGAGGCTTGCTAATTATTATAAATATAATGCTGGAGTATTAACTCGGTTGTCATAATGTAACGTGTGCGCCAGCTGACATATAGCAATGAAAAAATATTAATTATACAAAAATTCTATTTCTATTTTATGTAACTTTTAACGCCTTAGTTATTTTTACAATATAGACGGCTCCAAAACGTCTGCCCTTCACCGCTTCCTAGTGTTTTCGTTGAGATGAAGAAGCGGCGCAGCAAACCCCCTAGCAACATATTTCTATCTGATAAGTTACTAAGGCTATCTTATGTGATTTTTTGCATTTTCCATGCTAACATTATAAAGTTATTTTAGTGAAGGAAAAATTCAATCGTGGGCAGGATTCGAACCTACGTCTTCTGGTGAGATACACCAGACACTCTGACCTCTAAGCCACCGCGAGTCCCACCCGCTAGGTTTTTTATTTCTAAATTTTGAGTTATGTTGAGGTTCTCATAGTATATTCTAACGGTACGTGTTGTCATCTTCAACAAATTTAAATAGGACTACCTAAGAGATAATATTCTTTCCAATAAAAAAAGAATTTTTGAAATCGGTCCGCATTTGGTATACAGACGAACATAGAACCTCCTTTTTTCATGTCGGTTGCAAAAGATGTTCCTATGAAATGTGTACAAACGAAATAAACACAGGTAGCACCGCGGGATAATGTTAGTAAAACATTTATTATACTCATATTACATCACTAACACAAACGGCTACGTCATCGGAAAACAGTCATTTGTCAGAATTTGTTACATACGTCACATGTGACGTCACACGTTGCTGTTCTGAAAATAGTAAATGATTTCAGGAAATTCGTCAAACAAAAGGAGTTTCTTAAATACGGATTATTATTAGGCTATAATTATTTTAAGGTTATAATTATAATTGGCCACTGTAATTTTACTATAATATAGATATTCAAAAATCCTTTTTTTGTACTGATTTCTGACACGCGAATAGATTTTGAAATAAAACTACTATTTACGGATTTAATCGCGATTTATTGATATTATTTAATACCCTAGGTTTCCGACCCTTTACAGCATCCATGGTCACGGGTAGACTGAGTCAGACAGAGAACAAACAGCCTGTATATATGCTATTATTTTTGTATCTCGCTACGTTATCGTAGCACAACAAACACAGCAAGTGGAACTGCGGGCAACAGCTAGTCAAATATACAGGGTGTTTGGTAGAACGTTGAACATACGAAAATGGTGGTTAGTTGGGGTAATCTGCTACCCACTTGGCCCAAATTATTTGACCTTGGCCGCACTGTTTTTTTTTACTTTTTTTAATTTCACAGAAAATTACCAGTTTATTTTTACTTTGAATTCGAATATCTTTACTTGTGACGGGTAAAACAGGCAGGATGTTGTTTTCTATTAATGTCTAATTGTAGCAGACTCTCATAAAATTATTGTTTGGTACAGATTTTAATGGGAAAAAAAGTTATGAGTCTTTAAAGGTACAAAAAGATGTAAAAATACATAGATGCATAACTTTGACTTTAAATGATAAAAAACTGATAATTTTCTGTGAAATTAAAAAAAAGTAAAAAAAAACCGGTGCGGCCAAGGTTAAATAATTTGGGCCCAGTGGGTAGCAGATGACCCCAACTAACCACCATTTTCGTATGTTCAACGTTCTAACAAACAGCCTGTATATATGCTATTATTTTTGTATCTCGCTACGTTATCGTAGCAAGTTGCTACGTCAGCTACGACGTAGCTACTACGCAGTTAGCTTCGCAATTGGTGAGTCATTCACAGGCATTGCAGAGGCGGGCTACGAGAGGAGCGGGTGCGTATGCGCCTGGATAACGTTCTATATCGGTTGGCGTGGCCACACATCATCAAGTCCGCTGGGCGTCTGACGCCAGGGGAGGTGGCAGCGTCAGCTTCTGAGAGGTTGCGATGGCGATCATTCCAATGTCAACTTCGATGACACTGCGTTGGTTAAAGTTCCAATCAATGCAATACTTGGAAAGTCGTCTGAGAAGTGATAACACCCGGGTATCAGAA
Source organism: Acronicta aceris (assembly GCA_910591435.1). Classification (NCBI taxonomy): domain Eukaryota; kingdom Metazoa; phylum Arthropoda; class Insecta; order Lepidoptera; family Noctuidae; genus Acronicta; species Acronicta aceris. The sequence goes on along the minus strand of OU342780.1, from coordinate 8,667,099 downwards.
ATACCGGTCCGAATAGCAGGAGCTGCAGCGGCTTTTGGCAAACTGAAAGCTCATGTTTGGAACTCGCATGATATCAAACTGCAAACAAAAATCTTAGTGTTCAAAGCTATAATCTTGCCTATGTCGCGGAGACCTGGTGCTACTACAGGGCAGAAATTAAGCAGCTGGATACCTTTCATCTCAAGTGTTTTTTGAGGTCTATACTGCATCAGGTGACATGATCGTGTTCCAAATACAGAAATCCTACGTCCAACCGGATTGCCCGGAGTCGAGGCACTTATAATGAAACATCCACTTAGATGGAGTGGACACGTCGTACGCATGGACGACGTCTTCTACTCCGAGGAGGGAAATACCTGCGCTATAAAGATGTATTAAAACGCAATCTTGCGGCCTGCAATATCTCTACTGATCTTATTTTATCTCATCTTATATGATATACGATACAAGCCTGACATTGTTTCTCTTCCCCAGCTCATTTAGAGTCCGGGCAGCGACAGCAGCCTTCAGCGGCCTTGAGTGCAGCTTGGCTGTCACTAAGAATGTAGATGGACCTACCTGCGGTACCGGTACTTTCTCTCCTGATGGTTTGGAGGAGCTTGCCCGTCTTAGACCGGTATGGTATCATACCGTCCACACTGGTGTGGAGACTTATGAAGAAAAAACGTCCAGAAGACCTTGACAGGAAACGCCAAGTACGGAAGACTCAACCAAAACACTCCTAAACCTACACGTATAATTTGCCGGGCCAGCTATATAGTGCGCCTTGTGATCGTGTGTCTAAGTCGAGGTTCGGCTTTGCAAGTCACATCAGAGCCCATCATAATGACCAACTGAATATTAAGAGTAGCCTAAGCCTAGGCGGTAGCCTAATGGCTACCGACGTGAACCCACTCCTAACACAAGCATTTAGCTTAGCACGAGGGGTTAACAAGAATACTAGTAATGTTCGATCCACATTTGATTGCTAGTAAGCTTTTTTATACAAACAAAAAAAAAGAGTCGCCGTCACTGGATACGGTGTGGAGGACATAATGATGATGATGATATTTGTAGATACACAACAACATTTATCAATTTTCATCGCAATCAAATGAATGAACAAACAAAATAACATTGTTTTTATCTATATAGAATTTGTAACTGTTCTTCAGAAAATAAACTCAAAGAGAGAATAATTTCGACAACTATTACATTATCGACAACCCCTGCTAATCAGCAAAGAAATGATACAATTTATAAACAGTGTACGCAACTGTACGTGTCTCAGTACATCTGTTTCTTTGAGTACAGTCGTCACCAAAACTTTGCCTACATATTTATGTTAAACATAAGCCTACGCGAAGCATTTCGTATGTATATTACTTCGAGCGATTGCGGCTGCTAGGGTTGTCAAAACAGAAATAAAAATATGTTATGCATGGATTTGGCGTAATTTTGGGTTCATTTTGGTAGAATATCGTACTAGATTTTCTATGAAATTATCTATAGGAGTCCGGAGTAAGTATTTGTAAGGATTAATGGAATTATACCCTATTGTATAAGCACATTCGAGCTAACTGTGAGTGTACATAAGTACAAAATAACATAATACCATCACGTCTGTAATCCTCGAAGGGCTAGGCAGAGGCATACTAATTACACCTACAGTTCGCCGGTATATTTAAGTCCGATGTAATAGGGGGCGAGCCTATTGCCGTCAACCGGTCATAGATCCTCAAACTTCGATCTGTTACTGAGAATTTCATAGAAAAACCCAATAACACTTTGCTCAAGCTGGAAATCAAACACAGGACATCTAGCACAGCAGTCGCGCTCAGGATCACTAAGGTAATGAAGCAGGCATCAATACATCTCATTTAATGTTTCAGGGAGACGTAATGGTATGTTATGACGTATAAATGATCAATCAGCTGACTGGCAATTTTATTTACATGAATATACAAGACTTTGAGAGGCGAAACATTTCCGAACATCCTTACAGACAAATCCCAACCTTAATGCAGACACCCATTATGCCACATGACTGAGCCAATAAAGTTATGAACTCTCAACACAACAATGAACCAACTTTTATTAATAATCTTCCAAAACAACACGAAAACAATTTTAAATTCTGTGCCCTTTTGTGTCAAGAACATTATTTATCCCTTTATAAAATGTGAATATCATTTCCTGTGTGACAACCCTGATAGAAACGCAGAACTTTTCTAATTCGCGTTTGGTATCTGCTCCAATGTTCCTAACTACGTGCAATGGTTTTGACACATCAATTTTCTTATAAATAATACGTAGTCTTTTGATGTTAGCAGTGATAGCCTAGTGATATGACCGTTGGACTGCCAAGTCAAAGATCTCGAGTTCGGACCCAAAGCATGCACCTCTGACTTTTTGAAGTCATGTGGGTACGAAATAGTTTATTATCACGCGCTTAAACGGTGAAGGAAAACATCGTGAGGAATCCTGCATGCCTGAGAGATTTTCTCGATGGCGTGTGAAGTATGCCAACCCGCACTAGACTAGCGTAGTGAACTATAGCCTAATTCCTCTCATTCTGAGAGGAGACCCGTGCCCAGCAGTAGGGCAGTATAATGGGTCGATTATGTTATGTATTTTAATCAATGATGTGAGATTATTTTTAGGTTATCCTGCGATTTTTTTCCTCCCATGTGTTAGTTTATTTATTTTTAATAACAACGTCATCATCATCATATCACTCAAAAGAAATACGTTGCTGAACAAAATCCACACCCTAGACTTCGACAAAGATTCCGGTATAACACTGTGTTAAAGAAACCCTGTCCGATCCTAAAGGGGCTTATAAAGGGGTGTAAGTATTCCATTCCAATCACACCACCAAATAAAATAAGAAAAATTTAATATTCATTAAAGCAAACATATACTTGAAGTTTAAAATTCAAGGTCATCGTGATCGTGTCCAATTACCACAACTACCTCAAATTCCAGCTTTTTTTTTAAATTTTATATTTTTCTTTATGGGTTATGAGGGCAAACGAGCAGACGGATCGCCTGATGGTAAACGCCGCCCATGGACACCCGCAACACCAGAGGAGTCACAAGTGCGTCGCCGGCCTTTTAAAAGGGGATTGGGCCTCCGGTAACACAACGTAAGCTTGTTTGACACCGGTTTTCAATAAAACCATCATGGACCTGTGTCCATGACCATGTTTGTCACCCAAGGACGGTGTCCCTGTCACCTAATATATTGCCATTTCAGTTTCCACTTTTTTTCGGGGATTTTTTTCTTGTACATTGAAAATGACTATATAAATAGACCCGGATCTCTATACCTAACAATACCTTCACGGGTCAGACAGGCTTTTCTTAACACTATACCGCCTACATGCAACGACTCCCAGCAACCTTCACCAGGTCGTCCGTCCATCTCGTCGCAGATCGTCCCACACTATATTTTCTATATGGTCTACACTCGAGAATCTTTTTGCGCCAGCGACCATCAGTTCTACGAGATATATGCCCTGCTCACTGCCACTTAAGCTTGCTAATCCTTGCGAATCCGAGCTATATCGGCAACTTTTGTTCTTCTAATACATACATACCAACACGAAGGCTTAAGCAAAGGTGTACTGATGCACACCAGTTATCACATGTCTTAAGGCTTAGGTATTGCCATTTACCGGGTACAAATCCAAACTTCTAGGTGCTACTATTACATGGGATCTACACATACTGGCGAACTGTGGATGAACATTACCACACCTCTGCCTAACCCATTGGGAAATATAGCCGTGAAAGTATATTATGTGACGGATACAATCACTCTGCAGATATATTAGATTTGATGGTAGTACGAGTATTACCCTTTTCAATGTCACAAACAGACGTCGAATCTATTAAAGTGTCTTGTCTCTCAATAGTATTGTTACGCCGAGTAACTATTAGTACGGGGATGGGTCACGAAGATTCTAGATAAGTCGTAGAAGCACGTAGAACATTCGAAGAAAAGCCGGGTTCAAGGTGAATGACCGTAAACAATAGACGATCGCTTTATCATCTATTGTTTATAAGTAGGTACTTAGGTACTTACCTACTCGTATTTTGTGGACCTATCGAGAATGTTCGATTCTAGAATCTTCGTGACTCATATAAATACTGGTCGTGAGGGTCGGCCAGAGCAGTTTAGTTCTGAGCACGGTGAAGTGAATATCGAAGCGAAGTTAAGTGATTACAAGTTCGACATTATAGTGCGATAAGTGATACTGTAGTGACTCTCTCAGTAATTTCTGTTGTGTGTTTGTCAAGTAAATTAAAATATTTGTTGTTTCGGTGAAATTGGTGTTAATTAAATTTATCCCGAACCCTAGCTCGTAACATTTGGTGTCAGAAGTGGGATAAATTATGCCGGTTTTACCGAAGGAAGACACGGAAGGTATCCGTACCAGAAGTCAGCGGCAGCAAGAGATGGATCAAAGACGATTGGGAGATACTCCGGCACTACCTGTGGGTCATCAGCAACCAACTATAGACCCAATTCCTGGTCTATCTGGAACTTCTCCAGCACTAACGGTTGACCTAGCGACCTTGATGGCAATGATGCAGGAGCAGGCCCGCCGTCGGGAAGAGCAGCGGCAGCATGACAAGGAAGAACAGGCTCGCCGGGAAGAGGAGCAAGCTCGCCGTCAGGAAGAGCAGGCTCGCCGTCAGGAAGAGCAGGCACACCAACTGCGGGAACAGCTGCAACGCGACAAAGAAGAGCAGGCACGTCTATTGCGGGAACAGCTGCAACGCGACAAAGAGGAGCAGGCACGTCGGGAAGAGGAGCATACCAGACGTCAAGAGGAACAGATGCTCCTCATAAAAGACCTTCATGGGACTCTTGGCAAACAGCTCGGTGTTATGAAGGAGCAGGTGGAACAGCACGAGACCCGGATTTGTAAAACTGAGGAACAGATTGCTGACGTGACAAAGGCGTTAGGTGATCTAAAGGTACGAAACGTACTTGCGACTTCCGTGAATGTTGCACCCATAACGACCTCCCTACGTGGATTTAAAGTGCCGCCATTTGACGGAACCTCCTCATGGTCGGCATACAAAATGCAATTTGAAGCCTTTATGGAGTCGAACGGATGGGACAACGGTCAGGCAAAGACAGCACTCACCTTATGCCTCCGCGACCAGGCCTTGACAGTACTGGAGGCCCTCGGCAAGGACATGACCTACGACCAGTTGATTGAGGCGTTGGACTTAAGATACGGCGACGCCCATCTGGAATACGTGTTTCGTGCTCAGCTAAAGGATCGGGTACAGCGTAGTGCCGAGACCCTACAGCAGTGGGCCGTGGAAGTTGAAAAGCTGGTTCGAAAAGCATACCAGTCCACACCTGCTCTCATCAACGGTAATCTGGTCCAAGCGTTCGTCGATGGAGTTCGTGACCTTGAAGTCAGAGCTGCTGTAAGACTTGGACACCACAAGACATTGAAAGACGCCTTAGCCCATGCCTTAGAAGTAGAGGCAGTTAGACAGGACCATCGGACTGATCGTATCTGGGAAATCGTGTTACCGACATGTCATTACTGTGGGGAGAAGGGGCATATGCAGGTGGGTTGCCCGAGGCGCAGTGACGGTCGAAGGGTTGGTGCAGCATCACTTAGATGCTACATTTGTGGAGAAAAAGGCCATTTCCAGTGGGGATGCCCTAAGCGCAGAGAGGGTCGAAGGGATGGTGTAGCATGGCCTAGATGCTACATCTGCGGAGAAAAGGGACACTTCCAGGTGGGTTGTGCAAGGCGCAGTGAAGTTCGAAGGGAAGGTGTAATATCGCTTAGATGCTACACCTGTGGTAAACGGGGTCACCTTCAAGCTAGTTGTTGGAGAGGTCAAATATTGAAAAAGGACCGAGTACATGAAGAAAGGAACAGGATGGCAGCTCCAAGATGTTACACCTGTGGAGAAAAAGGTCACCTTCGGATGAGTTGCCCTAAGCGAAGAAGTACCATTGGAAGTTTTTCGAGCAGACCGTGCTCCGAAAACTGGAGGAAGAATAGAGATGACGATTATTTTGGCGTCCGACAAGAGGCTACTGTACCGGTGCCTGTGAGGATATTGAGAGCAAATTTAAGTGATGTACGAGAAGAATGCTCAGAGCATGTCAGACAACCAGGCTGCCAAAAGTCCGAGAGAATGAAGTCCCGTTTTGACCGCAAGATGAACAACAAAGGCAGATTTGATGAGGGCTCACTAGTATGGCTACATAACCCGGTTCGCAGCCAAGGGAAGTCATCTAAGTTGCAGGAAAAATGGGACGGTCCCTACCGAGTCGTGACTAAGATCAACGATGTCACCTACCGGATTCAAAAAGGGCCAAGAGTTGCTCCGAAGATCGTTCATGTGGATCGTTTGACGCGTTATTACGGATCTAATCATGCTCGGGACGAGCATGTCTTAGGAGGGGGTAGTGTTACGCCGAGTAACTATTAGTACGGGGATGGGTCACGAAGATTCTAGATAAGTCGTAGAAGCACGTAGAACATTCGAAGAAAAGCCGGGTTCAAGGTGAATGACCGTAAACAATAGACGATCGCTTTATCATCTATTGTTTATAAGTAGGTACTTAGGTACTTACCTACTCGTATTTTGTGGACCTATCGAGAATGTTCGATTCTAGAATCTTCGTGACTCATATAAATACTGGTCGTGAGGGTCGGCCAGAGCAGTTTAGTTCTGAGCACGGTGAAGTGAATATCGAAGCGAAGTTAAGTGATTACAAGTTCGACATTATAGTGCGATAAGTGATATGAGTGACTCTCTCAGTAATTTCTGTTGTGTGTTTGTCAAGTAAATTAAAATATTTGTTGTTTCGGTGAAATTGGTGTTAATTAAATTTATCCCGAACCCTAGCTCGTAACAGTATATTTGTACGGTATTTGATACGGAAAGAATTGACAAATAAAGAATAAAAAGACGCTGAATTTTATTCACTGTTCAAGTTCATATAAATCTCTAAGGACTTTTTGAGACGGAAGGTAACTAATATAGTTTTTTTTTATGGGATAGGGGGACAAACGAGCAGACGTATCGCCTGATGGTAAGCGATTACCGCCGCCCATGGACACTCGCAACACCAGAGGAGTTGCAAGTGCGTTGCCTGCCTTTTAAAAGGGTATTGGGCCTCCGGTAACCTCACTAACTCAACGAAACACAACGTGAGCGTTGTTTGACGCCGGTTTTCGTTTTTAGACGCCGGTTTTCTGTGAGGCCTTGGGATACCACGGCCTCACAGAAAACTGGCTAAAAACGAAAACCCGCCGACGGAAACCGAAAACGCCGACGACGAAAGCCGGCCCATTCGTGCCGAAGCATGGTTCTCCCACGTTTAAACGTTTCCAAAGTCAAATCTATCTCTGTACCAAAATCCATGAAAAATGGTTCTGTGGCACGTGAAAACTTAACAAACAGACAAAGTTACTTTTGCATTAATAATAATAGTGTAGATAAAGTTTTACAAGCGTTTATGAAACCGTCATAATTTTCAAGAAGTTAATCCTATGGAGAAGGATCATATTTCAGAATAAATTCCAAGAATTAATCTCTTATTTCAATTTTCTCAGTCATCGTTAAGTTTTCACAATTCGACAAATCAATCACGATTTCATTTGGTGTATAAATAAAATAATGATAAAATCAAACTAATTTATTATTTGCGAGCGTTAATTAAAATCTTAAAATCGTACGACAATCATGGCCCGCTACTAGAAAGGTCAAAAACTCGAAGGTTCTTTGAACTTGGGATTCAAGTCTGACTTGAATCCCAAGTTCAAAGAACCTAACGAAAATAAATATAGCATTACCACGTATTGGTTTATATTTTCGTTTTATATTGTATATTCTGAAAAGTGTGTAAAGTAGGAAAAAAAATTAAATCGGTTCTTGATCGATATTGAAGAAAAACTAATATGGGTCTCTAGAGCAACAGAAGCCATATTTTTTTTAGAATCTTTGTCTGTGTGTATGTACGCGTATTACGCAAAAAGTACTGAATGAAATTGGATGCAGTTTTTACAATCGTATTGCTGGAGGTCTGACTTAAAATCTGTTGTATAATTTCATTATGATACGCCGTCTAGAAGCCCTGTAAATCCTTTTGGAGAAGCGAGTGAAACAGCGGGCAGCTACTCCTGTAATATACACACACAATTAAAAAACTAAAACCCAACTACTATCTATTGAGTTCTTCTTCATTTAGTCTTATTTTATTTTTTAAAAATCATAGCCTAAAACACTCTTACAGTAAAGACACCTCATTTGTCAAAATCTGATCAGTAGTTTTAGCTAGGATCGAACATCCACATAATTAAAGACACATACATACTTATCGAATAGACTGTTAAACTCACTACCCTTCCTTTTTTCGTAGTCTGGTAAAAACATCCAGAATCTTCTCTTATTATGGATTCGGTCAATAAACCACCAAGATCCCATTAATTATTAAGCACTTAGATAAATGTTTTAACAATTCTATTCTGTATAAATTAACAAATAAGAACAAACGACTAAATACCACGTAAGTACGGGTATGTTTGCTCTTAATTATACAGTAAATGTGTTAAGTCCTTTGTGTAGTGATGTGCCCGTGTCTGCTTAAAAAATATCGATAAATCACGTTTTAAGAAAAGTAGTAGATGCATATGTAACTACACACCTATTTATGGGCCTTTCTGGAAATCAGCGCTGCAGCAACAATGCGGCTGCAGCATCAGCTGAGATTGGCGCCATATTTTGGCCACGCACTCTTATAAGTTTTGTATGCTTCTTGTGTTTTATGTTGTGTGGGGTGCAAAATAACAGCTTTTCTTTCTTTCTTTCATATGTAATGTCAAAAATAATCTGTGTTAACCTCATACTTAGCCATATATTTGTTCTCTTTACCCCTTTATTATTTTTTCCAACAATAAAAAATATTAATAACTATTAAATCAAAACAAATACATATTCAATTACTATCGACAAATGGTTTAAATGAAATCCCTAATCTTCAATTGTTGGATAGTCAAGATAATTACACTGAATGTCAATACATCTTACTAAAATGTTCTCACTAATAAACAAATTGATACTGCAAGGCTTTTTATTATTCATGTCGGCAAATGAGCAGATGAGCCACCTGATGGTAGGTAGTCTTCGACACTCATGAACACTTTCAACACCAAAGGAGTTGCTGATGCATTGCCGTATCTTAAGAGCTTCTGCAGACTGTCAGAGCTACAGCAAGCAGGGGAACTGGCTCTCACGCGCAAAAGATCGAAACATAAACACTCGAGGGTACTTTACGATAGACTTTGACTTAAGGGTGGTCGCCATCCAGGCAGACCCCAAGAGATCCTACCACCGAGCAAGTCAGATATTTTCTCGCCTCTAAAAAGATGCCAATCTGAATTGGCAATGAGGAATTGTATTCTAAGCCGTCCCAACACGGGACATTTACATTTTATTATGCAAAATTTTCCTATTTTCTTGAACTTATTATTCTTGTATACTTATAAAAATCCAGAGAATATTATCCTGTAAATTTAACAATTTTTTTTTTAACATTATCAATAGTGAAGTAGATATTGCATAAAAACTGGACCATATTTAGTTATTTTAGTGATGGAAAAATCCAATCGCGGGCAGGATTCGAACCTGCGTCTTCTGGTTAGATACACCAGACTCTCTGACCTCTAAGCCACTGCGAGTCCCACCCGCTAGATCGAAATTTGCCTTCACATTCTGAATTTACGTCATAAGGTTACGTTGGCGACATCTATTGAAAAGCAAGTTACTTTGCTTCAGTTAGTTCGATGTCGTACGATGCCACCTTACCTTTTAACTATCTTTTTTATAAAAAAAAAACGCAAGTTCGAATCCTGCCCGCGATTGAATTTTTCCTTCACTTAAATAACTTTATAATCTTAGTATGGGAAATGCAAAAAACTCACAAAAAGAAGATGGACCATATTTATTTCATTTTTTGTTAGATTCTTATGTAGCGTTCATTTCCGTCCTGCTGAGAAGGTGGGGTAGGTATGTGACAATTGCATTAACTAAGAACCACACATGCTTTCCCTTATCCTTTCTGGAGAACAGTGAAATTCCAGATCGTTTTCATCAGTTTCTTCATTTTACATAACTGTTAATAAATAATCGATTTTCACAAAACACGCCAGTCCCGGAAACCGATGCTAAGTTTATTCATAGTTTATAACTACAGCCAATATAATACTCAGGTGGATTATCTGATACCTTTATCCGTTATCTGGAATTACAACTTAGACTTATTGGCGTCGAAGTTATTGTAACTTGGATTAAGGAACAACTAAGTTATTTTACAGGTGAATTATAATTGGGAGATCAAATTAAACTTATTTTTAACTAGCTTCTGCCTGTGACTTCGTTTGCGAGGACTTCAGAATCGGATCCGACCGGGATAAAAAGTAGCCTATGTGCTATTCTATACTATAATCTATCTCTGTGCCAAACAAACTTTCAGGTTCATAATATTAAAAGTTTCAAAGGGATCTCCATAGTAGGTAACCTAATTTTTCTTTGATACCTTGGGTTACATTGTTGTAATTTTCATAGGGATTTGGAGTCGATTATTATAAAATAATATAGCCTATGTTACTCGCTGATAATGTAGCTATCTATTGGTGAAAGAATTTTTAAAATTGGTTTAGTGGTTCAGACGTGAGAGCGTAACAAACAAACAAACTCACTTTCGCATTTATAATAGTTAGGATGTTTTTGAAGACGGTTTTACTTTTTATTTTATTTCAACATTTTGAGTGGTAAGGAGAATTCGCATACCTAGATGATGTTATCATTTATTCCGTTTGGTACTTGTTATTGTCATTTTATTCTAAACTAGCTTTTGCCAGCGACTTCGTCCGCGTGGAATAGTTACTTTGTTCCCTAGTTCTTCGCCCGTGGTTTCACCTGCGTTGCCCCGTTCCTAAGGGTTGTAGCGTGATGATATATACATTGATAGTTTGAAACCTTTCCCATGAATCAATCATTTTCCCAACATTTCCCTTCACTGCTCTGCTCCTATTGATCGTAGCGTGATGAAAAGTATACTATAACCTGTGGTTTGGGCTGTGCGTTGATAGATCACTATGTCAGTCAGTCAGTCAGTCACCTAACGTAAGAGTAGACAAATATAATCAGAAAGCTCCGAACTGCTAAGCTATCGGGAGTTACACGTGTTATTGTGAGTCAACCATAAAAGATAGACATTTGCTGTCGTAGAATATTTTTTATATAATTTTAAGGAGAACATTTCCGTCATACATGATTTCTGTGTAGCTTTAACCATTAAGGCTGCACACGCTACGGAAGCTTAAAAAATGGAGTAAGTTCTCCTGTTTTCCCAACATTTCCCTTCACTGCTCTGCTCCTATTGATCGTAGCGTGATGAAAAGTATACTATAACCTGCCCAGGAGTATGAAGAACAATTGTACTAAGTTTCGTTGTAATCCGTCGAGTGGTTTTTGTTTCTATATCGAACATACAGACAGACAGACAGACAGACAAAAAATTTACTGATTGCATTTTTGGCATCAGTATCGATCACTAATCACCCGGTGATAGTTATTTTGGAAATATATTTCATGTACAGAATTGACCTCTCTACAGATTTATTATAAGTATAGATTTTGTGATCAGATCTTTACCAAAGTGAAACGGCGGTAGCCTAATGCTTAGGGCGTCAGACTTGCGATCATGTGGTTGCCGGTTCGAAACCCACCCATTGCACTACCGACGTGAACCCACTCGTTACACAAGCATTTAGCTTAGCACGAGGGGTTAACAATAATACTAGTAATGTGTGAACTACATTGCTAGTAAGCTTTATAAAAAAAAAATGGGACCTCCCTGAGAGTGCACTCTTTCATAATAAAAAAAGAATTATAAATCGGTCAACAACTGACAAAAATGTCGGTGAACATACATAAAAAAAATTACAAAGACGAACATAGCACCTCCTCCTTTTTTAGAAGTCGGTTAAAAATAAAACAGTAGACTTGGTTGGCCTGTATGCTTGGTTGGCCTGTATGCTTGGTTGGCCTGTATGCTTGTTTGTCAGCTTATAAATGTGTGGCAGACACTTTATTAAAATCTACTTGTCAACACATACAGTCCGTTGACTTGAGCGAGCATTGATCGCTGTAGGGTAGGAGTTTTGACCTCCACACGATCGGTTCAAAGGGATTATTTACCGTTGCCTCCCCTAATATTAGTATGGAGATCATTGAGATAATATTTGGTGAGATTGCTTTTCATATCGAGTGAATTTAATTTGTTAAACAAAGCGTAAGAGGTCATGGCGTGGCATATACCTAATTTCGATTCCACAGGGCAGTGTCATCGGATGCCTTCTATTTTTAATTTACATTAACGACCTCCCGAAGATCATGGAAGAGCCATGTGTGCTCTTTGCGGATGACATATCGTTATTAACCTCATGCCAAAACGAAACCAACATAAACGAGCAACTTCATACTATACTCAATAAAACGATTAAATGGATGAACGAACATAATCTCGAAATCAACTATAAAAAAACCAAAATAATGACCTTTTACCCCTACCAAAAAACCCCGTTGACAGTTAATTTTATCAGTAACGGTACTAAAATAGATGTCGTTAACGACTTTACATTATTAGGACTAACAATAGATACACACATTACTTGGAAAACTCACATAAATAATATACGATCAAAAATATCAAGATTTTCATACGCCCTTAGAGAAATTAAAAAAACTACCGATTTTAAAACTGCTCTGACTACTTATTATGCCTATGCTTATGCGTGGCTAAGCTATGGTATCATTATGTGGGGTAATAGTACAGATGCACCTACCCTTTTTATTTTACAGAAAAAACTAATACGAATAATCACAAATATAGAACAAACTGACAGCTGCCAACCTTTCTTTATTAAACATAAAATCCTAACTCTACCCTGCATATACATTCTGGAAATTTGCAAATTCGCCAGAAGATATATATCATTTTTTACAAAACGTGCCGATAAAAATACTAATCGATCCTTAAGACATAAGAATAGACTAATGTTACCTAATTCCCGCCTAACAATGCACTCAAATAGCCCTCATGTGATGTGCATAAAAATATTTAATAAATTACCAGACACAATAAAAGACGAAATTAGTGATATAAAATTTATAAATAATCTAAAGCAAATACTCATTACCAAAGCCTACTATACTATCAACGATTACCTCAACGATACACAAATTAAATAAGTATATAACATAACTTATATTAAGTGAATATAATAAATAAAAACATAAGTTTATAAAAATAATTAGAAAGGAAATATAAATCAAAATTAAAAAATAGTCCTGCCTACCAATTAAAATAAAAGAACCAAAATAAATCTAAATTTCTAAACTAATAGCAATGAGAATACTGACTTATTAGTAGGTAATAATAATTCGTATGAAAATAATACCGACATGTTAATTATAAATAAATACAAAATTACCTTTTTATAATAATTACCATTTTTTTTTTACATTCAAACAGACTAACAAAAATTCTATTAGTACAACGAAATTTGACATTGATAATATTTACATTTTAGCTATTAAATTGCCAATAACTATTAAAAAATACATAATCATACATATCTAGTACCTTGTATCTAGGAAAATAAGTCCTCCTCTCTTCTAATATTGCTGTGCCCTACAGGGTCCATAATGGTTCTTATTTATATAACACCACCTCATTGTACATTATGGTATGTCAATAAAGAATATGAATATGAATATAATAACCATTAACGCAGCTCCTGAACGTGAGGTCTTCAAGGGTTAGTTTCGCAGGACATACAAACTGTTATTGAGGTTTTAACAAATCAAAACTGCATATTTCTCAAACTATTTAAAACAAAGTTGTAAATATTGATAATGTAATCATGTTTTTTTTTTTAAAAGAGTAGGTATCCATGGAGTTACTTGCCAACTTTTCTCCATGAGACCCACTTTTTGGAAACTTTGAACTAGTTTTGACTTTTTAAAAGTATCTTTTTTAATGTTCTATTTGAAATAAAACATTTTGACTTTGACTTTTTCTTACTACATACATATTTTCACGCCTATCTCCCATTTGGGTAGACAGAGACTAAAGATTAACACTTGCTCCGACCCTGGCACACCACTTTCGCTTCATCTACGTTCATTATCCTCCTCTGTGATATTGTGTACTAGCTTTTGCCCGCGACTACGTCTGCGTTGGACTTCGGAATGAACTGACTGCTATTTACTTATGGGAACTTCGTTTCGCCTTATTTTTTTTACACTTATACCAACATAGCTGAATGTTAAGTGTGAAAGGAATCTCCATAGTAACCTAAATTTTTTAACAAATAACAAAATGGCAGAGCAAGTCAAATAAAGTGTTGTTAATTGTAATAATATTTGTTGTTCTTTTTTTTTGTTGCTGCTGAGAATCAAATTACTATCGAATGCATTACAAGAGTATGGACGACAACCGCATGATTTTGTACCTACTTGTTAAATATGTTCTCATGTAAGTGACTGTAGTCTTTTATTGAACTGAAGTGTCAAAGGGGATCTCGATTCCGTAGTAACCTAAATTATCTAACAAATAAAAAAATTACAGTGCACGTCAAATAAATCCTTTTAGAGGCCAATTTTTGATACCTCGGGTGACATTATTGTAGTTTTCGTATAAATACAGCCTTTATTACTTGCTGGTAATGTAGCTTTCTATTGGTGGAAGAATTTTTAAAATGGGTTTAGTGTTTTAGGCGTGAGAGCGTAACAAACAAACACACTTTCACATTTATAATAGTTAGGATTACAAGATGTTTGAATGTGGAAGAAGCAAAAGAATTACTCTAGCAGTATCGGAGCAATTAGCGGTGCATGTACACCTTTTATACCAAAAATGAGCGTGGGGTAGAGAGATTTTTTTCCGTATAAAAATCAATTTTCACCCATCGCTTCCTTGCATCGTTGGTCTAGAAGCACCTAAGTCTGAGCTTCAAAACTTTACACTTCTGTCAACTGTATTTGTTAATATAACATACTATAAGAGCCGTAAAAAAGTTCAGGTGCGTAGCACTCGCAACCGGCGTGTATGCATGAGAAGATGTATGAATGTGGAAGAAGCAAAAGAAGTGTGCAAGAATCGTAGCACGTGGAAATCTATAGTTTCTGTCTACCCCTATGGGAGAAAGGCGTGAGTGTATGTATGTATAAGATATACCGTATAAAGTTAAACCTCAACAATTTAGCACTCTACAAAGTTGACTTTAGTCGAAATTTCACAAAGTTTGGACATTGCTAGTCTCTAAGCTTTACTATTTTACTGAAGTCACGGTTTTATACTTAAGATTGGGGCTTTACCGTAATGTACTTAGTAGTTGCGCCGCGAGATATGGGTTCGATCCCCGCACGAAACAAACATTAACCTATGTTTTTATAAGACAAACAAGCCGTCTAAAAACACCCTAAAAACAGCTATACAGACGTCAACAACATCAGTTTTATGATTTGGTTGATGAAATGCATCTGGCATAGTACCTACCAGTGGTATACGGTATGGTACACCATAGACTACCCTTAATCTCCCATTTTTTCATATCATTCCTGTCCATCCAAAGGTTGTCTGGTAGATATCGCTATTAGCGATAAGACCGCCATTGTACCCTTAGTTTTTAACAATTTGATCAAATAAACAAATCAAATCAAAATAAAGATTATTCTATTCTATTCTATTCTACCAGTTCCGCTTTTCAATAGATGACATTGAATAGGACGTCACCTTAAAGACAACCCAACAGACAGACAGTCCTAACCCGGCGGGTGGGACTTAGGGTGGTTACTTGGTCATAGTGTCAGGTATATTGAATTGGAAGACGCAGGTCCGAATCCTGCCCGCAGTCGAAATTTCTCCTTCACAATTTTTCATTCACAAAAATAACTTTCCTTCACTAAATGGGCACTTGAGGTCTCAAGATGACAACGCGCTAGTGATATTTATAGACTACTTCTTTGTCATCTTATTACAAAAAAAACACTACCGCCTATGAAATCTTGAACACCAAAAGCGTCATCGATGCGCCAACATTTTAGGACAAGTATACAACGAACTTAACAATTGATTGACGACACGTTTGGCGTAGCGGCTGAGCGATCAGCTTCTGCGTCACGTGTTGTGGGTTCGATCCCCACATGGAGCAAATATTTGTATGATCTACAGGTAGTTGCTCCGGGTCTGGGCGTTTGTGTATGTGAGAATTTGTGTTTGTAAACGCACCCACGATACAGGAGAAAATCCTAGTGTGGGGCAACGTTTTTTTAAAACAAAAAAAATAAAAAAATATTCAATTAGCACTTTCCCACACTAACTTGCAAGAAAACATAATAAAATATTCTCTAGCTTTCCAACAGTTCCAAAACTTAGTATTTCATTAGTACCTAAGTTAGAATGTCGCTTAGACTAGTAAGGATGTCGCTTAGAGCCCGCGGTCCTTTGAAAAGTTCATTCTATTAACTTAGTCAGGTACTTAGCGCTTTTTTAAAATCCAATTTAAATAGTTATTATGTATATTTTTACGTAGATTTTTTTAAATATAAATGCGTGTAAAAGTACCTACATCTATTTTTTCCTTTATAACATGTTAAGAAAACCCTGTGTAACTCGTAAAGTTATTATTAGGTATTGAGATCCGGTTCTATCACATGACAAGTACAAAAAAATACCCTAAAAAATCGAGGAATCTTAAATGGCAATACTTAGTGTCAGCGACATCGTCACTGAAAAACATAGTAAGGCCCGTAAGGCCGATGATGAAGTTTTCACGTTTTAAAAATTTGCCAGATTTTGGGGAAATTGCGGTAATTTAGGCACGAAAATAGTGACTTTTTTACATTCATGATTATTCTATTTGGTGATTTGATTGGGGTACCGATCCGTCAGGGCTTTTAACACTATTTAATTTGTAAGTAATTCTAGCAAATTTTTTTTAAGGGTCCGCTGGAGCAACTCAATTGCCCACAAAAACGTAATACCGAAATAAAGCGTACACCATACAATATTCTATCAAATTATGTTATTATTTGGATTTGGATACCGTTAATCTAGGTTTCCACGGTACTATTTCATCTACTACTACTTCACTGGAAATAAAAGACCGGAAAATCGTTTCAAACTGGGTAAAGTTATCAAAAATTGCATTCACTTACATTTATTTCCAGTGAAGTATTTTGGACGAAATAGTAGAGTAAAAACATTCAAATAACAACAGAATTTGTTTAAATTGTGTTTAAATTACGATTTATTTAGGTATTACGTTTGTAAGAGAAATTCGGTCCACCGAACTCTTAATAGTTCGCCTGATGTTAAGCGATACTGTGATCTACGATGGAGTGCGCTTGCCTAGAAGAGACCGATTCTCTCGTCGTCGATTTCTCTCGATTTAAAGACACCCAGATTATAACTATCGGGGAAGACTCACTGTAGAACCGCATTCCACATTTCAGCGGTACGCACGATAAAAGTGGACTTAAAGCGTTTCGTTCGGGTTTTCGGAATGTCCACCATGAATCGATGTCGCTTTTTCATGCTTCTAGTCGTCCGATAGTAGAAAGGGTTAGGGGGAATAAGAACGTGGTGTTCACACTCTCCGAAATGTATCTGATAATGGCAATGGTAGTCTTTGGCTGCTTTGCAATGCAATCTTCAAAATTTCGATATATAGGCAATCTGTTTATATTTTACTGATCAATCTCCTTTTCTCACTAACTTAGAAATATCCTTTAACGGTCACCTATCGATATTTAGGTATATATATAACAATTTTCGAGATCACTAGGTCTACGCTTACTAGTATTATATTATCTGTGCTCCCGGTTAGGCAATTTTTTTTATGGGATAGGAGGGCAAACGGGCAGACGGATCGCCTGATGGTAATCGATTACCGCCGCCCATGGACACCCGCAACACCAGAGGAGTCACAAGTGCGTTGCCGGCGAAAGGGGATTGGGCCTCCGGTAACCTCACTCACTCGGCGAAACACAACGTAAGCGTTGTTTGACGCCGGTTTTCTGTGAGGTGTGCTATAGAGGTTTAGATCAGTGTCTACCGCCAACTAGTAGGTAGGGTGCCAAAATCTATTCAAACAAACCATATACAATAAGAAACTTTACTGAACATGGGGTCACAAACAATAATATATATGTCTTAAGTTAGTTTCACTGCGGTACTATTCAAATTGGTTGACCTTTTGTGATATTTGTGCAACTTTCGTGCAGAGTGACCACAATTTTATGAATCGTCGGATAGAATTTTTTAGATAATGAGCTGATCCGATGTCCTACCTCAATAAATATTGAAATAAAACTATTTTTATTGGATTTTACCGCAACATTTTGATATTTCATTCCTGACTTTGTCATCCAAGGATACTGTACCCAAACGTCATCATCCATCCACGGGTAGCCCAATAGACTACCCGTGGATGGACGATTTTGACGTTTGGGATTCACGATTGAAGTCTTAATATATTTAAGATAGCTTGAGTGATATAGTCCATGGTCTGAAAAGTCAAAAGTCTTAAGTACGAATCCAAGACACGCAAAATCAGTCTACCAATTCAGTCTCAATTGTGATGGTCTGCCCTTCAATTTGAGGGGAGATGGGGTAAATTTACCTAGGAACTTCTTTATCGTTTACAATTATATCGTGTACTATTTATTATCCGGAATATTTATGAACATTATGCATTCAAATGTTACCTCTATATAGACAAAGTTTTTAAAGTACTTTTTAAGCATTCGTTTGCCTTTCCTTATATTTTCGGGTGTCAACAATACAAAACATAAAACCAGAAAATCTCACGGAACGATATTACATGGAGCTGCTACAACTAACCCCCAAATAGCGGGGACCGTTTAAATATTCCGGTCTGACGTCACAGCCGGTGACTATCCCACTTCTATTTTAGAATTCTTCCATTGATATTCTGCAGTCTGAATGACCTGCTTTACTTCCAGCAATATTTCTAGAAATAGATGCTTATCACAATACATAATAACTTTTAAGAAAACAAAAAAAAATAATGTTAGGTACGAAACAGTTTCGGCAGTTTATTTATGAAGACGCTTTTAATTTTTCTTAAAAGATATTTTATTCTAACATTTTGAGTAGCGAGCAGAATTTTACGTACCTAGACAAAGTTATCATTTACTCGGTCGTTACGTGTTATTATCATTTTGTTCTAAATGTTGTGTTCACAGATCACAAAACTACATCAAAAAAATTATCATCAAAATCGATACATAATTGTCGGAATAATCACGTAACAAACATATTAAATTAAAAAAATAAACATAGAGTGGAATTAAGAACCTCCTCCTTTTTTTGAAGTCGGTTAATAAATAATATCACGCCTGTATTCCGCAAAGGGTTAGGTAAAGGTGTACTAATTATACATACAGAATGCGTATCTTTAAGTCCCATGTAATAGAGGGCGAGCCTATTCCCAATAGCCGGGAACTAATTCTAACTCCGAGCTGCTACTGAAAATTTCATAGAAATACCCAATAACGATGCTCGACCTGGGAATCGAACTTTCTAGCGTAGCAGCCGCGCTTATGACTAGTAGACTACAGAGGCAGTTAAAGAAACTGAAAATGTTATGAAATTCACACAATCTTACTAATAATATAAACGTGAAAGTTTGTGAGGATGTATGGATGTTTGTACTGGTTGAAATTTGGTACAGAGATAGATTAGATTTTGGAATGGCACATGGGCCTTTTATCCAAGTGGGATCCACGCAGGTCCATGCAGTCGCGGGCAGAAGCTAGTAGGTATATTATATGAATAAATGAGAGGGGCTCGTGGCTACGTAAACATGCTAACCAATCTACCTGCTCCATTAAGCTGCTATTGCCGTGGTCATTTTATGGATGGGTGATCGTTCACAAAATTGTCGTAAATGGTTCTTTACGCTTGATGCGTTAAATTAAAAATAATTCAGATCAGTCTATCAGTCCAGTAGTTTTTGAGAAGAATAGAAACAGGTACCAAACATACCAAACTCTTAGGTTAAACACAATATTATACCGATCATCTTCCATCTTGTAAAAAAATATAAGTACCTAATATTATAATACCTAATTGTTTTAATCTGGAGGGATTCTCATATTTGGTATTCTGATGCTAAAAAATACCGGACCAGTGCGAGTCGGACTTGCCCACCGAGGGTTCCGTACATATTTGTAGGTACATATTATAATTAATTGCAAATGTATATTTTTCAGTTTTTCCCTATACCTGTAGTATAAGATGGTATTGATTGCCAAATTTCATAGTTCTAGGTCAACGGAAAATACCTTATAAATTTTGATTCCCTTGAGTGTCGAAATATACGTTTTTTGCGGCATAAACGGCCGTATTTTTTTTAAGTTAATCAAGTAGATTTTTTCACAGCCTCAGGCTTTGTAAACCTGAGGTTTTAATTTCAACTTGATAAGTCTACGCGTTCCCGAGATAGAGGGTCTTGAGTTCTTGACAGACACACGGACGGACGGACGGACAACAAAGTGATCCTATAAGGGTTTCGTTTTTTCCTTTTGAGGTACGGAACCCTAAAAATAGTCTCAATTTCGTAAATTTCAAATTAATGGTATTCTACTAAACTACTTAAAAAAAAAGTCTAATGCGAACAAATTAGATTGAATTGAGATCGAAAATGGACCAAAAGGTGACATTTGTGACCTCTAAGACACTGAAACTGGACCGAAATTATAATTTGGACATTTTTAATACAAGAATTAATCTTCTGGAATCGTTTGGCTTTCGTATCTTTCGCAATTTTAATTCTAAATTTAAATATAATAAATTGACGAACAAAATACAAGTTGGGATTAATCTTGTAATTTTAATTATCCTCGGTCACATTATAAATACAACTTGAAATAACAACGGCATAATTTTTCGTTGATACCTATTTGAAATTGAAATTAATCCATAGATATTTTTGCAATTCGAATATTTTTGCTGAATTTTGTATATAGAAGTTAAATAATATTTTGTTAATTAAGTTGAAAGTTCTGAGGGCTACAAAAATTCATAAAAATTTTAAACAATGTAATATTTTTGTGGTTATAAATTTAAATACTTAAAAAATAATATTCGGTTTTTACGTTACTTTCGCAAAAAAAAAATATAAAAGCAAAATAACTGTAATAAACATAAGTTACCAACTTTACTTAATCGTAAATCGACTTTATTTCATTATACTCTTAAAATAAGGGTTTGGAGAGCTTTCTTACGAGCTTACAATTAATTTGATCTTGATTTTCGACCTTTTTTCTACCAACCTTTTTGCAAGGACGATCATTAGTGCAGAGTACTTTTATTTATCTACAATAATTGTGCTATTAGATTATCATTATCTTATTGAGTATTATTATTCGTATTAAATGCTAATATGAAATGAAATGAAATTATATTGCATAGTGCAATTTACCAACTCCTTGTGGTTAAATTCCGGAATTATCTGTGTTAATTTAGAACCTTTTTATGGTTACAATAGTTATTAGAACAGCATTCATTCAGTGGATCTCAGGTTTTAACTCGGATAAATGTAAAAAAAATATCATGATAAATGTAATGCGAGATTTCGCGGCGGTATGTACGACTATATATTAAGCATAAAGCTGTGCCGACATGCAATGGAATGCCTTTTTTGTCTGTTTTACATCAACTCACCAAAGTTTTATTGCAATAGGATGAATGGTTTAGCAATGCGTAGAGGACAAACAAACAGACATTGATTTTACTTATATATTTATTCATATAGATAGATAGAGAAGATAAACTGACCTCTTATTCTGCAGAAAGTCTATACAATTCGAGGCCAGCTTATCTGGATAATATAGCTTGATATTGTAGCCTTATGTATTTACGATCAAGAATCCCTCCCCACCTCCCTACTCTACACACGGGAGGCAATACAATTAACTTAAGGAGGTACTTCTGCCTTGGATTGGTAAATATTACCACATTGAACAACGATGGAACGATCTCAGACAGTGTAATAATTAAGTTCTCTCACAGATGATAATAAAGACTTTAGTCCCATGTAATAGGGATGAGCACAAAATCAAACTCCAAGTTGCTATTGAATATTTCGCCGAGCGAGTGAGGGTACTGGAGGCCCAATCCCCTTTTAAAAGGTCGGCAACGCACTTGTGACTCCTATGCTGTTGTGGGTGTCCATGGGCGGCGGTAATCGCTTACCATCAGGCGATCCGTGTGCTCGTTCCTATCCCATAAAAAAACCAATAACACTTTGCTAGACCTGGAAATCGAAGTCAGAACCTCTAGCGTAGTAGTAGGACTTACAAACGCTACACTATTGAGATAATCAATATACAACTTGTAACAGAATAAACGCAAGACCTGAAAGTAGTTTGTTCAGAATCGACTACTGAATCGATGACAGTGGTTTTTAATGTGTTAATATAAAAAAAATTATGCCTGAAATATGGCCCCCTTATCCATCAGTGGGTAAGGTTTGGAAAACTGTTCAACCCATTTGCACAAATTGTTATTGGGTGTGTGTGAAGCAGTGTTAGCCTAGTAGTATGACCGTTGGATTGCCAAGTCAAAGGTCTCGAGTTCGAACCCAAGTCACGCACCTCTGACTTTTCGAAGTCATGTGCGTATTAAACAGTTAATTACCACGCGCTTAAACGGTGAAGGAAAACATCGTGAGAAAACCTGCATGCCTGAGAGATTTTCTCGAAGGCGTGTGAATTCTGCCAAACCGCACTAGGTCAGCGTGGTGGACTTATAGCCTAATCCCTCTCATTCTGAAAGGAGACCCGTGCCCAGCAGTAGGACAGATTAATAGGTTGATTATGTGTGTGCGCATCGATATCATAGTTGTTGCGAGTACGATTGTGGTACGGCCACATGTTTTATGTTTATCTTATATACCTATTTTCTTGAAAAAATATGCTTACATGTCTCAAAATGACTTTCGGGTTTCGTTATAATTATCACTTGATATTTCTAATCGAACTGGAGCCGTATTATACGTTCATTTTTAGGTTGTAAGAAAGAGATGAGGCTATTTAATATGTAGAGCGGCATCTCTTTCTCACAACCTAAAAATTATGGCGTTAACACGTCATAATACGGCCCCTGTTCGAGGTGCCCTTATTCAGTTACACGTTGTATATAGCAGGTAATATAGTAATAAATATACTCTGTTATATAAATATTGTAAGTCTACGTAATACTCGCAAATCCTTCATTGATCTGTAAGAAATAGTTCTTGATACGAGCGAGGAATATTTTCTTATAAACTTTGATCCCGATTTGATTTGACTTCTTTCTTTGTTAGGCTGACGTAGAAATGACACCAATCTTTGTGTTTTTAACCCTCGACGAAAAAGATGGGTGTTATAAGTTTGTAATATATATCTGTGTGTCTATCTGTTGCATCGTAGCACTCAAACGAATGGATCGATTTTGATTCAGTGTTTTTTTTTATTTGAAAGGTGACTTGATCGTGTGTTCTAGATAGTTCTAGCTATGATTTAAGAAAATCTGGTCGCCGTTTGATGATTATCAGCTCTTTCCTGGTTCATGAACGGATGTGCACATCTTCCACAGGTCTGATTGACTTGAAATTTGGTATCCTGTTACTTCAATGATATTGTAAGAAGATGAACCTTCTCTCGATGCTGCGGAGTATTAATTTTAATAATTTTAATTTTAAACTTAATTATGTAGATATGTAAATAACACGAATATTATACATTGAAATAAAACAAATTTCTCATTAATTAATTAATTTATGATTCGTGAATCGGATAAGCTAATTAGGGATAGCCAATAATTAATAAAAATATAAGGTAGCTGTTAGTAATTGCAAAATTAAGACATCCAATAATTTAGTCTATCCGTGAACTTGGATACTGTAAAGGATCCAAAGCGTCGGGGATTAAATAATATTTTATCCACGTTTTACGTCGGAGAGCCATGCTTCGGCATGAAGGGGCAGGCTCGACCGGAGTGATACCACGGCCTCACAGAAAACCTGCGTTAAACAACGCTTACGTTGTGTTTCGCTGAGTGAGTGAGGTTACCGGAAGCCCAATCTCCTTTTAAAAGGTCGGCAACGCACTTGTGACTCCTCTGGTGTTGCGGGTGTCCATGGGCAGCGGTAATCGCTTACC
Source organism: Acronicta aceris (assembly GCA_910591435.1). Lineage (NCBI taxonomy): Eukaryota > Metazoa > Arthropoda > Insecta > Lepidoptera > Noctuidae > Acronicta > Acronicta aceris. The sequence continues at coordinate 8,642,823 of OU342780.1, read as the reverse complement.
ATCAGGCGATCCGTCTGCTCGTTTGCCTTCCTATCCCATATTTTTTTTTAATATCAATACAACGCGATTAAATCCGTAAAAAAGTAATTTTATTTCAACGATAGAATTGAAAATCTAATTCATAATCATAAAACCAAACAAATAGATAACGATGAAAATTATTTACATCATTTTGAAATACACTCACGGTATAGGAGAAAATCCTGGAGTGGAACAATATTAAGTTAACAGTAATCATCTTGATACTTTTTTAAATCTGATCCCATGAAAAATAAATAAAACAAAGATTGGATGCGCAAAAAGTTTAAAATTTAAGCGTAATAAAATTACATTCGCCTCGGGATTGACGCAAAAACTTCATTAAAATTTTTGTTGTTATAAAGTTTTTCAATATGCCAAAAGTTAATGCTAACATTGTAAAATAATGTTCAAAAACTATTAAGTTTGTGTTTAAAAAAATGCTCTCTGAATTCAATGCGATCAAGCTGTTATCCAACTTCAAAATAAAGGAGGTAGATATTGGTTTTATGTGTGTGTTTATTTTATACGCGATATTTTCACCGATTTTGATGTTTCTTTTTTATCTGTTAGAGAATACTTCGTAGTTGATCCCATATGAAAGAAAGAAATAAGATTTATTTGACACAGTCACTTCAATTTCATCGTATTTATTAAATTTGGTCGTTATCTTAAAGCACCAAACGATATTAGGTTCTGAACATTATGTTATTACTAGTTTCTGCTCGTCACTTCTATGTTACGAGTAGACTAGACGTCTATCATTTATATTAGTACGGTTTAAGACATTTATTTCTCAATAACAGAATACAATTCACTTAGAATGAGAAACACTAGGCTCTTAAGTAATTATTCTTAGGGAACGAGTATAGGAATGATCGTCCAGGTTATAAACTATCTGTTTGCCAATTTTCATCCAATTCCGCTGCAATTCAGCTGTTTTTGCGTGATTGAGTGTATCAAACATCCAAACATCTAAACATACAATATCATATTTATAATTTAGATCTCAGATCAGATTTTCTAGCAGTTAGAGGCTGTCATGCTCACTTGAATGTCCTGCTGATGGTGGCGTTGCGTGTCGGGTTGTTTTATTCCCTACAATCGGTTGAGTCGAACAACGCTGATACACACGTCATGCTCGTGAACGGGTGCTGTCTGTCGGGACTGGTCAACTCTTACATGCCATGTCAATTCTGATTCCATTATGTTATCTTTTGGAGGGTAACTTACTTTTATCACTCACATCAAAATCCACAATACTCACATTGATAGACTAAAAAAAATGTAAACATAAATTATCTATTTAAAAGAGTATCTATGGAGTTTCTTGCCGACTCTTCTCCATAAGACATACTATTTGGAACCGTGCAAGTAGTTTTGACATTTCAAAAGTACCTGTATATGGTCTAATTGAAATAAAAAAATTGAGTTTGAGTTTAATATTTGTAGGATCGATAAACTGTTTAACACTACATCGCTCCGCCTTGTTTCACATAAAAGACGTTATCTATCAAAATCTGCACATGACTACGACTATAATTTATTAATGTGCCCTTAGTAATAAAACAAGACATTGGCCTATCTATATCTATACTTATAATAAATCTGTAGAGAGGTCGATTCTGTACATGAAATATATTTCCAAAATAACTATCAGTGGGTGATTAGTGATCGATACTGACGCCAAAAATGCAATCAGTAAAATTTTTGTCTGTCTGTCTGTCTGTATGTTCGTTATAGAAACAAAAACCACTCGACGGATTTCAACGAAACTTGGTACAATTGTTCTTCATACTCCTGGACAGGTTATAGTATACTTTTCATCACGCTACGATCAATAGGAGCAGAGCAGTGAAGGGAAATGTTGGGAAAATGAGTGATTCATGAGAAAGGTTTCAAGCTATAAAAGATCACGCTACAACCCTTAGGAACGGGGCAACGCAGGTGAAACCGCGGGCGAAGAACTAGGGAACAAAGTAACTATTCCACGCGGACGAAGTCGCTGGCAAAAGCTAGTCCTTAATAATATTTAATACATAACAGATAAATTCAAAAGGACTACTCTGTATCATTCCCGGAATAAGAAGGCTTTTAATAGCTCCAATAATATTATTATTACAAAATCATTCAATGCCTATCGCTGTCTTCCATCTAGGCCTGTAACCTCCCAAAAATAGTATTACTAATAGTACTTAAAATCATTTAAGGTCTAGTGGTCGCAAGCGTGGCTGCTGACTTTGAGGTCCTTGGTGCCATTCCGAAGTCGAGCAATTTTATTAACACGTTCACAGTACTTGACCCATCGATGGTGTATTTTGGATCTCTTATCATACGTGCATGCCCCATGCATGGGGCATGAGTCCAATCAAGTTTTAAGTTATTTTAGTGACCTACACGTGTGAGCAATGTCAAATCATATAATATAAATTAAATGATATAAACTTTATTTAGCAATTCCACGTAAGCGGCGGTACCCATAATTTTAAATACACAGGAAACGTTTTAGTGCATTAGTTATTTTATTAAATCGATCAAAGATGCGTTTTAAACTTTGCCTGATGTAAAAGCACATACAGGATCTAAGATGAAGCATGCAATAGAAATAAATATATTTTTGGGTATGTCTGTTTGTCATTAAAACTGCTCGTTTATTGGAACCGGTTTTACATGTGAGGGTTGCTACCCTCCGACAATCCGTAAATACAAAGCATTTTATGTAGTTCTATATTTAAAAAACACGATTTTTCGTAAATACATTTGCGTGGGTCTTCTGTTAGTTCCGTTTTTTGTGTTAATCTTAAATTTGACACCATTTTGAGGTCAGTATGACCTGACTTAGGTTTAGTACATTTATGTTTATATTCGTTACTAGCTATTGCCCGCAGTTTCACTCGCGTCAACTCGTTCTCGAGACAAAATGACGTGAAAAAATTAACGAACTTTGAATGTCATATTGATTTATATCGAATCAAATTACGATACTCCCATACAACTTTTCACCCCCCCCCCTACTTTCAACCCCTTACAACTCTTTTTCGCATTAAAAAGTTGCCTATGTCCTTAGATTATTTGTTGTCCCTCTAGATTATCTGTTTACCAAATTTCATTTAAATCGGTTCAGTAGTTTTGGCGTGAAAGCGCGCCAGACAGACAGAGTTACTTTCGCATTTATAATTTTAAGTAAGGATTCACATAAATCTTACATATTTTCATACAAACTTTCATCCCCTATTGTTATTTTAAACCCTTGAGGGTAAAAAAATTACAAACTTTGAATGTCATATTTATTTATATCGAATCAACAGCCTAAAATATAAGTTTCTTCTTTCGAGTTACTTTCGCATATATAATAGATATTAAGTAACGAATAAAGTAAGGATTATAATGTAGGTAATGTATACTAGAAAAATGTGGAATGATCTTTCGCCTGCTGTATTTCCGCACCAGTACGACCTTCAAACCTTCAAGAAAAGAGCGTACTCCCTTTTAAAAGGCTGGCAACGCACTTATGACTGGTGTTGCGGGTGTCCATGGGCGGCGGTAATCGCTTACCATCAGGCGATCCGTTTGCTCCTTTGCCCTCCTATCCCATAAAAAAAGAAATTAAAAAAATCGTTACGTGGGTATAGATTGTGGTTATCTATATTTATCTACATAATAAGTATTACAAAATGAATTTTGCTAAACTTCTGAACAGTGCAGTTATATCAGATAAGGTTCGATTCCCAGGTGGGATTAATTGATATAGGATTTTTCTGTTAGGAAATACTTAGTAACGAAACGCTTTAAGTCCACTTTTATTATGCGTACCGCTGAAATATAGACTGCACTTCCCGAGTGGGTCTTCCCTGATAGATATAATCTGGGTATCTTTAAATCACGAGTGAATTGGTTTCTTCTGGGCAAGCGCGCTCCATCGTAGATCGCAGTATCGCTTGGCGAACTGGCGGTCAAGCGTAAGCCTATCACGAATAAAAAAAAACTTAGTAGCAGAACGTCAGTACATCTCTGCTTTACCTTTCGGGGAATTTACTGAAAAGCGGGAATCGATGAAGATTTTCAGTTTTTTTATTGTAATGAGATGGCATTGGCTCCTTAACCTAGTTCTTTAAACGGCCTCATTAGCATAGTGTTTCTGAGCGACTGTTACGCTAGAGGTCCTGGGTTCAATTCCCAGCTCGAACAGTGTTATTATTGGGTTTTTCTATGAAATACGCCTCTGCCAAACCGTTCGGGGAATACACGCGTGATGGTATGTGTGTAAGATGACAATATATATTATTATACATACGGGCAGCCTGATGGTAAGCATTCGCAGCCTATAGACGCCAGCAACACCAGTAGTACCACTAGCGCGTTGTCCGCTTGAGACCTCAGTTGTTATATGCGGTTGATAAAAAACCGTCGCATATTCCGGCGAATTACGTCCTAGTAAGCCCTATGCTGTTTAAAATAAAGATCAAAATTGGTCAGCTACTAATATTGATAATTTGTTCGTCTTTACTATCGGACATCGTTGGCACAACGCCACATAACACAAGTTTAAAGATACCTACATATTTGTCCCACAGTGCCGTAAATCAATGGCGTGATATATGAAGATTGCCCGTGTAAACGAGAAAGTATTAGGAAATAATATTAAGGTCAATAACCTTTTTGACTTTGAAATGGAATTCCAATTTCCTGGAAACATGGAAACCTGGACATCTGTAATTTTTACATATATAAGTAAAGGCTATATAATTATTAATTGTCTATGTTTTTATATTGTAACTTTTTTTATGGGATAGAGGGCAAACGAGCTAACGGATCGCCTGATGGTAAGCGATCACTCCCGCCCATGGACACCCGCAGCACCGCAGGAGTCACAGGTGCGTTGCCGGCCTTTTAAAAGGGGTTGGACCTCTGGTATCCTTACTCACTCGGCGAAACATAACTTAAGCGTTGTTTCACGCCGGTTTTCTGTGAGGCCGTGGTATCACTCCAGTGGAGCCGTGTGAATAAAGGTTCTGGGTTCGATTTCCAGGTCGAGGTAAGCGTTATTGGGGTTTTCTATGAAATTCTCAGTAGCAGCTCGGAGTTTGGGTATCATGTACCGTGGGTATCATTAGTACATCTCTATAATCAATTACATAACATACCATCACGCCTGTATTCCCCGAAGGGTTAGGCAGGGGTGTACTAATGTACACCCACAGTGCGCCGGTATGTTTTAGGTTACATGTAATAGGGGGCGAGCGTATTGCCATTAACCGGGCACAAATCCAGACTCCGAGCTGCTACTGAGAATTTCATAGAAAAATCCAGTAACACTTTTCTCGCCCTGGGGATTGAACCCAGGACATCTAGTGTAGCAGTCGCGCTTGGGACCACTAGGAGTCATAATCAATTACACCACTAAAATTGGTGGATAAGTACTTTTGAAAAGTCAAAACTAACTGCACGGTTACAATAAGTGAGTCTTATGGAGAAGAGCCGGCAAGAAACTCCATAGATGTGTCCTGTCTCTTGCGATACAGGCAATACAAGTCCAGGTCCTCCTAATTTATATCCTGCTTTGATGATATGTGTATTTTACCACATAGTTCATTTATTTTCATTTAATGACATCCAGTTCCCAAACACTGAGAACCGTCTAGTAATTATGGACTTTGTTCCAACTTTGGCATTCAATGTTTACCCATCCTCGTATCGCAGCATTGTACCAGTGAAGATTGTAACACCATTTATTTTAAAAGAGTGTCCATGGAGTTTCTTGCCGGATTCTTCTCCATAGGATCAACCTTTTGGAACTGTGCAACCAGAATCATAACGTTTCGTAAACGTTTGTAAAAGCTTAATTGAAATAAAAACATTTGAATTTGAACTTGAATTGTTAAACTGTTTTTGGTAATTTATAAGTAAATAGATACTCCTTTATATTTATACCTATAAAATTCATTTTTGAAAACGTATCTACCACGTATGACAAAATCCTTTTATAAAGTTTCCTTTGGCTTCGAGAAACGCAGTATAGTGTTGTGATACACAGAAATAAGATTACAGGAATCGACCAAACATCGTTGAAAATATGAAAAGCTATAACCGGATTTATAAAATGGAGTCCTTCTAAAATCCCTAGAGGTCTTATGAGGTCACACCAGCGCCTTTAAAGCTTCGACATCCAATTTAAATCCTTTGAAGAGTGCATGTTTTATTCAGGTTTATTCGTGTTTTTTACGTGGGAGAGCCATGCTTCGCCACGAATGTGCCGGCTCGACCGGAGTGATACAACGGCCTCACAGAAAACCGGCGTCAAACAACGCTTACGTTGTGTTTCGCCAAATGAGTGAGGTTACCCGAGGCCCAATCCCCTTTTAACAGGTCGGCAACGGAATTGTGACTCCTATGGTGTTGCGGGTGTCCATGGGCGGCGGTAATCGCTTACCATCAGGCGATCCGTCTGCTCGTTTGCCCTCCTATTCCATAAAAAAAGGTCATGGCATTGCTCTACCCTAGAAGGGTAAGGGCATATTACTGCTGAGAAATTGGTGAATATGATCATTTTGTCCTTTTAACCTAAGCAAGAACGTTTAAAACGTTTTGGGCCCGGTAAATGGGAATATGCTCGCTCCCTAGACTAGACTAAACACATAAGACTTAAACATTCAGGCACATTGTGGATGTACAACAATAACTAACTAACTAACCTCCGTCTAACCCTTCGGGAAATACAGGCAATGGTGGAAATTCGGAAAGGTCTAGGAATTGATGGTGGTGATAGCGACTGTAGCGCAGAAGCTGTTACCTCAGCCGTTGATATGCCACCAAAAATCATTCATATTAGGAACGAGATGTGCTTTTAAGTTTTATAATTATCTAACTGCCTATACTTTAGATTTAGAACATAAATTATATCTGGTAAACAACTGTTCTCTGGCTTCCACTTCGGGTTCACTCGGGTTCACTCGGGAACATTGGCCCAAGGGTCTTTGACAAACTCCTTTATAATAAAAAGGAAATTACCTTCATTCATCTTAACGAATTAATGTAGAGAGTTTTGTGTAATCGATTCCAAGCGCTATTTTGAAGGTGCAAGGTTGGAAATTAAATGAGTGTGATAAAGTTATTATTTGTTTAATGTAACTTTGGTGGTTCAATTCTGCCATTGAGTGTGCGAAAGTTAACTGTTTGAGGGTAAATTAATATTAAGAGCCAATTTTATTCTTCCTGCCTTGTACCTACTTCCCACAAATTCGGGGAACATCTTGGCAATCTCAAAAATAATCTTCTTAGAAAACGGTATTTAATTTAGACAGAGGTGTAGGTGTGTATAATCTACGCCGACAGTTCACAGTAATACGGGCATTGTCATAAATCGGGCACACATCCAAAGTCTGTGCTGTTACTAAGCGTAAAACACTAATATAATTGAAATAAACTAATAATAACTATATATAAATAATAACTACTTTTTACGGATTTTATCGTAATTTAAGGTTAGTAATTTTAACATTAAGACGTCCAGCATCTCATTCTACCCGTGACCATGGATGCTGTAAAGGTTCCGAAACGTCGGGAATGAAATAATATCAATACAACGCGATAAAATTCTTAAAAATTAATTTTGTTTCAATGACTAATATTCGCGTAAGTGTCAGAAACCAGTATAACTATAATATTTTGAACACCAGGGAATCAAACAAGGGATCTAACGCAAATAAAAAATAATTGCATGGCTCTAAAAAGTGCCTCTTAAGGAGAAGAGGCTGTTAGAAACTCCATTGACGATTCATTCATCACGCCTGTATTCCCCGAAAGGTTAGGCAGAGGCGTACTAACGTACACCCACAGTTCGCCGGTATGTTTATGTCCCATGTAATAGGGGGCGAGCTTATTGCCATTAACCGGGCACAAATCCAGTATCCGAGCTGCTACTGAGAATTTCATAGAAAAACCCAATAATACTGCTCGATGGGATCGAATCCAGTACCTCTAGTATAGCAGTCGCGCTTGGGACCACTAGACTAATGAGGCAGTCTAGTAATATTTTATTTCAATTAGACCAGATACAAGTACCTACTTTTGAAATATCAAAAACTATTTGAACGGTTCCAAATGGTACGTCTTATGGAGAAGTAAGAAGAAGGAAAGAGTATCTATACTCTTTTAAATAGGTAATTGGTGTTTATTATTAGGATTTCATAACCGCTCGGTATCCATTTCTAATCTAACCAATAAGGAAGATAAATAATCGTGAATTACCTAATATTTTTCTATATTTCCCGTGCAATAAATCTCGGTAATAAATCATAGAGATTCAGACATCTGCCGTGGCCCGTAGGTACTGATAGATAAAAAGCTATTAATCATTTTATACACCTGTTCTTTAGGTCAAAATACGATTAAATTCCGGATTAAAACCCTGAAAGTAGATAATCGTTACTTTATACAAAATATTTTGATATTTATTTTACTACTCATTATCGCGGTATGTATGAGAAAATGTATTAAAGTTGGAGAAGCAAAAGTGACGATACGTTTGGCGGCTGAGTGATCGGCTTTTGCGCCACGTGTTGTAGGTTCAACCCCCCCACGGAGCAAATATTTGTATGATCTACAGGTAATTGTTCCGGGTCTGGATGTTTGTGTATGTGAGAGTTTGTGTTTGTAAACGCACCCATGATACGGAAGAAAAAAAGCCTAGTGTTGGGCTAACGTTTTTATTTTTAAAAAGTATGCAAGCCTCGTAGCAAGTGGCAGTCTATAGTTTCTTCCTACCCCTATGGAAGATAGGCGTGAGTGTATTTATGAATGTACTTCGTAGATTTCGATAAAATTTGGCAAGGAGACTACATCCTGGAAAGGACGTAGGGCTGCTTTCTGTCTCAAAATAGCCCTTTTGGAATGCCTGTGAAGCTCGCAGCTTGCTCTGTCCTAACCTGTAGGTAGGTTTTGGGTTCAAAGAGTACTGTTTTATTTGCCAGTCAGTTATTTGTATAATATACATCGTGAAATTTAATTAATAAGCTAATTGCTAATTGACAACTAATTGACGACCTCTGAGAAGAAACACCGAAACAAACTCAGAGAATCATGGTCTCTTTTAAAGTCCAGACATAATACTTAGTAGCAAATATGTGAGTTCCAATGTAAGACAATGTCTGCTATGGCCTTTAGAACTAAGAGCCATTGCAACTTTAAGTAGACCAGTCCCATCTGACGGCTTGGATAGGTCGACAATAATCTAGAGAGCTAAACAAACCGTCGCACGATGATACCAGGTCAGTGGAACATTTGCGTAGGCCAGATAAAAATCTCAAAGCCGCCAGACCTTAAATGTGTGTATATCTAATTACCCAGCATAATACTCACATTTACATTTTCCGAGCGAGCTGTATCATACTATACACGATCAAATGTATGGAACAACAATTTTTTTTTTATATTTCAGGGTCGGTCCCATAATAAAAGTTGTTCCTATTCATTACTACGTTCATTTTGCTGCGGGATAACAACCATTTCAATTTTACGGTGTATAAGGGCGACCCCTAATGATACCTGAAAACTATCAATGTGATAGAGGACACAGACAACTCTAGTTAGGTCACACGTGCTTATAAATCACTTCAATGTAGTAGAGGAGACAAATATTTCGCAGACAATCAGGGTTGTCGCAATAGGCTTGCCCCTTATTATATGGGACCTGAACATGTAATGTGGAATGCGCTTCTCGAGTTTTTCTTCCTAGATATATAGGTATACTTAGTCTGGGTGTCTTTAAATCACGAGTGAATCGGTTTCTTCTAGGCAAGCGCGCATCATCGTAGATCGCCAAGTCTGGCGGTCAAGCGTAAGCCTATCAAGAATAAAAAACATTCAGAGGCGAACTATGGATGAACTTAGAGTAGAGAACTTAGGTACTCCTCTGCCTAAATCTTCAGGGAATACAGGTGTATGTTATGTTTCTCCACTTCCTATTCCCTTCGGATTCTTAGTGCACTGTGGATAAATACCTTAGCCACAGAGTCTACTGGTATATTTTAGGCCATAATGCAGTTCCGGAAGAAAACCCAATAACACTCTGATCGATGTAAAAATAGAATCTAAGACCTCAGACACTGAACTAACAAGTCAGTCGTGGTGGATATTAAGCTTAAAAATATGATCAGAATTAATAGCAAATAATAAAAAGACGGCAGCCCTGTGGACAAGTTAGTGACACGTCCTAACACTCTGCTTACCTGTTTGTGATTTAAATGGGTTGAGAATACATTACGAGTGTGTCTGGAGACTAGGGTTTTGATATATTGAGTACATTATCAAATGCAGCCTCTGGCAGTGACTTAGATTTGTGATAGCTGAGTCGTGTTGTGTGTCATATTATATCAGTAGTCAACTTGATATAAACGCCGAGATATTGCTAGACGAATAAAAACGTACTGATTTCGTAACCTTAATATTAAATTATTTTTTTAAATTCGTGAACTCTATCTCTTATGTTACAAACTGAAACGAAGCCAGAAACGATTTGCAAACAAAGGAAACAAATAAATGGGATAATTGCCCAAACTAAACCACGATTTATTTGGCCACAATGCCAATGGGCAATAATAGACGTCAAATGGAATATATTGCGCCAGAATTGGGCAAAAGTAGAAGTACAAACGATGGATGTTGGCGGCGATGAAATATTAATCTCTTGGGAAAGAGTTGTGTACACTGCCGTGCAAAAATATGGAACCGTTTGCATTTTTCGCTTTAAATAACGTGTGGTGGGGTGGAAGCATTTTAAAAATTTTGTTGCTGCAGAAAATTTAATGACGGGAACAGATTTTTTAAATTTTAAGTTAAAGCTACCAGCAATGATCCCTAAATAATGGTTGAGCTACACGATGATTGATATCATGTGAGCTGTCAGTTAAGACATAAGACAAATCTACATAAAGCTGCTATGGCTCTCTTTTTTTCAAAAGGTAGGTTTTTGTAAAACACTTATACATAACTAGACTGCCTCATTAGTCTAGTGGTCCCAAGCGCGACTGCTACACTAGAGGTCCTGGGTTCGATCCCTAGGTCGAGCAAAGTGGTATTGGGTTTTTCTATGAAATACTCAGTAGCAGCTCGGAGTCTGGATTTGTGCCCGGTTAGTGGCAATAGGCTCGCCCCCTATTACATGGGACCTAAACATACCGGCGAACTGTGGGTGTACATTAGTACGCCTCTGCCTAACCCTTCGGGGAATACAGGCGTGATGTTATGTTATGTTATGTTATGTTATGTTATGTTATGTTATGTTATGTTATGTTATGTTATGTTATGTTATGTTATGTTATGTTATGTTATGTTATGTTATGTTATGTTATGTTACTTATACATAAGTATCTAAATATACTACTACTGTTACATGTTAGCCTAGTGGTCATGACTGCGACTGGGTTACATTCCCAGATCGAACAAAGAGTTATTGGGTTTTTCTATAACACTGTGTTCTCTTTTTTCTCAGTAGCAGCTCGGAGTTTGGGATTTGTGCCCGGTTAACGGCAATTGCCACCTTTTATTTGGGACCTAAACATACCGGCAAACTGTGGGTGTACATTAGTACACTTTCACCTAACCCTTCTGGAAATATCGCCACGCCCTACCAACAACGTAGGATCTGAATTTTGCTGATTTTTTTTTTATGTTGCCTAGGTACTTTAAAAATTGTATTTAATAGTCCCACATTTAAAAAACGCATTAATATTAATTATTTACGGAAATAATTAGGTTAAAAACGTTGGAAATGATGCTTGCCACCGTTCAAAAATGTCGGTAGTTACTTAACGACGATGTTGACCGCGCGAATCGAGCGAGCGAGCGTGCCGATCTGCCAGTTGCCGAGTTATTGCCTGGAGGAGCAAACGTTTAATGTTCGTTGCATGATAATTACATTTTACGTAAAAAGTGATGTCCATGCATAATAAACATTATCGATCTGCTAGGATTATGCGATTAGTTGCTGATAATAACCCATGATTACTCAATAATAATGAAAATAATATCAATGAAAGTACAACAGCAAGTCCTTCGAACTCGGATACGGGTGAGGTTTACTTTAATTTGTATTAACTTACCTCCTTAAATCATTGTTTATTACATTTTGTGAGGAGTCCCAGTTTTAGTCGAAATCAACAACAGTTTTCATCATTATTCAATCTTATATTTGTAAGTCCAATTAGAAACTACGGATCTGCCACATTCGACGTTATTGAGTGTACGTGATGATGTTTATAATGTCGGATCTGCCATATCCTACGTTAATGATCGCACATCATGGAGTGTATATTGTAGGATCTGTCATATCCGACATTAATGATCGTACATCGTCTAGATTGTATTGTTCGATCTACCACATCCCACTTTATTTATCGGATATTTTAAACAGTATGTGGTTCGTATCTACCAGATAATTTACTTTTTAGTAGAAGATCCGACAATAATTGTTTTAGTAAACGCTAATTATAAAACTATTTTTGGTTTAAGGGGTGTCTCGAGACTCATCAGTACTTACCTGAATGAGCATTTTTGATGAAGAGTGTGAATCCATGGAAATGGAGGAATTAGTTAGCGATAATTTTAATCCCAACATATATAATCAACCCATTATACTGTCCCACTGCTGGGGACGGGTCTCCTCTCAGAGTGAGAGGGATTAGGCTATAGTCCACCATGCTGGCCTAGTGCGGGTTGGCAGACTTCACACGCTATCGAGATAGGTAAAAAAAGACTTGTGCACAAGGAAGACTGGATTGTGGTTAAAAGTAAATTGCTAATAAATAAAAAGAGAGCCTTGTCGTTGCCGTATTTAATGTTTTAAAGCTTTTAAATGAGTAGGTACGATTCCAATTTTTAAGCTCCTATCTTTACTAAACCCTTTACTATACTCCCATACAATATACAAACATCCAGCCCCCCATACCAATACGCCTGTATTCCCCGAAGGGTAAGACACACATCCCAAACTCCGAGTTGCTACTAAGAATGTCATAGAATAATCCAATAACACTTTGCTCGACCTAGGAATCGAACCTAGGACTTCGAACAGTCGCGCAGTCGCGCTCAGGACATAGTAATTACAAAGATCGAATAATAATTATGTGAAGTAGTGATCTCGTCCCCTTTAGATCCCATCACCTCCATACAGGGATATTTTTCAATAGCCGGCCAAAATTCAGAATCTAATTATATACATAAGTCTGTAGAAGTCGTGTCAGTAATTGCAAGATAATTGGGAAAAAATAGGTAGAGTAGATTAAGCGATACTGACACCGAATGATTGGTTTTAACGATTGATATCATTCTGTCTGTATGTATGAGTATTTCTGTATATCTGCTTATAACTCAAGATTTACTTGACGGATTATGAGCCTAGTCAACATTTAGGGTAGGTACCTTATATCCGACTACAACTGCGTATAAAAGAGGGTAAGTTCTGCTTGAATGCTTGGGGGTGCTTAAGTAAGGTGCTGAAAGTAACCATTGAAGTAAATTTTCGATTTATTAAGTAAGCACTAGACTTGCAGAAGTTAAAAATATACTTAACAAATTAAAGAATATTTATAAAAAATGTACTCTTTTGATTAAACTACTATGTTAGCCAGTTACTTTATCTTTTTCGGTATCCGCATACCGAAAACTACGAAGTAACTGGCTACTAAAGAATTTTTTCCCCGTGTGGGGACGCGTTAGAATACTATTCCTCACTGCCTTTCAGATAGGCAGTGAGGAATAGTACTGACTTGCTCGGTGGTAGGACCTCTAGGGTCTGACTGGCTGGCGACTACCCTTACGTCGGAGTCAGTCGTAAAGCACTTTGGTGTGTGTTTCGACTTCAACGCATAAGAGCCAGTTCCCCTCGGTTGCAGCGGCTTTGGCAATCTGCAGTCCGTAGGGGCCCTTAAGGGCCGGCAACTCCTCTGGTGTTGCAAGTCTCCATGGGCAAGGATGACTACTTGCCACCAAGTGGCTCGTCAGCTCGTTTGTCGACTTAATTCCACAAAAGAGGGTGCCATTTTTTCTCTACAAATTAATACGATGTCATTGTCATTGGAAGTAATTAATATCAATATTGTTTATCGAGATTTCATTTAGTTATGTTTAAATCGTTAAGTTCTATAGAACATAATTTTATGTTAATTACTTGTAATTTGATGGTGACTGAGTAATATTTGGTGATTTATTACGTACTTATAATATATATACCTATATTTTTAATATTTTGCCTAAACCAATTTCTAAGACCGTTTAGAAAAGTAAAAATTTGTTATGAGTAAATAAAGCGGATTTTTCATATAAATACATTCATTCTTTCATATTCTGCTTACCATTTTCGTGTTTTGTGAAATACGCCATAGTTGCATTTATACATATATTGTAACTACATGCATAATTGCACATAACATGACTTTATTCTTCAAAAAATATGCATTCAACAATAACGTAAGTACCAGATCCAACATTATTTATTCATTTTTTCCGATTAAAAAGGTCACATCAGTCACATCCGTCATAGAGAACAGAATTTCATCCAGTCAAAAATGTTGGATATACCACATCCGACAATAGTGCTAAAATATATCCATACAAAATAGCGTCATGTGTCATTTCTACCAGTTTTTCAATAAATTAAGTTAATCTGTTTTATTAGTATCATTACTAATAAGGCAAGTAATGCGCGTTTAAAATTTTGTAATCCTATCCCTTGTAAAATTATTTTTATCGTACATGTTAACTTTAAACTACTCTCCTTAAAAGTTGTGTTTTTGCAGATCCTACGTTGTTGGTAGGGCGTGGCGATATATGCGTGAGAGTATATGATGTTATTATTTTATAATAGCTTCATACAAAACAAACAAACAAACAACTGTTTATTGTTACTAGAAAGCAAAGCAAAGTTTTCTAAACCAGCGTATTTATAGTATTATTCTATTTCATAGAATTCGTACCTAAATATACATTGGATGAAACTTTCAGCTAAACAACTTGGTAAGAAGAATCAATATTTAGATTTGTCTAGATGATTCTAAATTCAATATTATTAGGGAAAAATTGTTTCTAATCCGTGTTATTATTATATTTGTTTTATAGTTAAGTTTAGTTAAGAACAAAATATTCAATTAAATTCGTTTAGTTTAACAAAAAAGTAATAAAAAATGACGTGTGGCACTCGGGGACTGCCGCAGTAAAGCTATTGCATAGCGTTTTTTATCAACTTATGTAATACAACCAATGCCACCTAAAGGCGGGTTGCTGAACTAAAGAGACAAGCGTGTTAGGTTTTTTTCGTTACGGAATTTCTGGATTCTGTCCCCACGCTCAAGGCCCGCGATAGAAGCTATGCAATAGCTTAAAAGTATTTAGTTTTACAAAAAGACTTGCATCACCAATCAGTTAAGATAATTTTAGCTATTGCAAAAAATCTTAATTAAACAGAAATAATAATAATACAAAGAGCATTGGTAATTTTTTTTATCCACGCTACTACGAGTAGTAATATAATTATTATCTGTGATCTACGCTGACAAAACTGAACGCAGAATTTATATTTAAAAAGACTTATCTAATAAAAAGACAACTGACTGACTCATTAGTTTAGTGGTCCCATGCACGACTGCTACGCTAGAGGTTTTGGGTTCGATCCCCAGGTCTAGCAAAGTGTTATTGGGTTTTTCTATAAAATTCGCAGTAGCAGCTTGGAGTCTGGATTTGTGCCCGGTTAATGGCAAAAGGCTCGCCCCCTATTATATGGGACCTAATCATACCGGCGAACTGTGGGTATATATTAGTACACCTCTGCCTAACCCTTCGAGGAATACAGGCGTGATAGTATATTATATTAAAAAACAACTATTTTAAGATTTTTGCTTTTACGTCGTCTAATATTTCTGTCCCACATTGTACCGCATTGAAATTCCTCGTGAATGTTTCATGTGTGGTGTTAAATGGAATTCAATTTTGGGAGCTCACCGAGCTTGGTGCGTGGTTGCCGAGTTGTGCAGAACTCATATTGTGTGGTAATAACTAATATTTCCCTCAAACTCCTTTTTTATGACGTTTATCACCTAACATAGCCAACATGGGTAACTATTATGTTTATCTTTAAGGAACATAACATAACTTAAGTACTGGAAATGTATTTTTTTTTATGGGATAGGAGGGCAAATAAGCCGACGGATCGCCTGATGGTAAGCGATCACCGCCGCCCATGGACACCCGCAACACCAGAGGAGTCACAAGTGCGTTGCCGACCTTTTAAAAGGGGATTGGGCCTCCGGTACCTCGGACCTCACTCACTCGGCGAAACACAACGTAAGCGTTGTTTGACGCCGGTTTTCTGTGAGGCCGTGGTACACTCCGGCTCTGGCTCACTCCGGTCGAGCCGCCCCGTTCGTGCCGAAGCATTGGCTCTCCCACGTAAAAGAAAAGAAATAACGTTTATTTGGTAAACCACATCATAAGACCAATGCCTGGTTACATAAATTTTAAAAAGTAGAAAAAATACAGAAACAAAAAGAAGGAGTTCAATAATAGATAGCAAACAGAATGAAATGTATGTACGTGTGTCATGCTGGGGCTAAATGGGTCTCCAAATTAGCATCGTGTCAAGTTCAGTGCTTGACGCTGGTTTTCATTTGGAGCCCTTATAGCTTGATATGTAACCATGTGCATACGTACACCATATCAATCACTGTATATCACCGTATCTCACCCAACAGTCACATTTCCATTGTTCATCAAAAACAACAAACCATAACCAAAGCAAACAACCTAATTCACACACCGCACGTGAAATTAAACGGGTATTGTGAAAAGCGGGTCAGGCAGGCCACGGTCCAAAAGTCTATTATATAAAACAAAAGCATTCGACTATTATGGCAAGCAATTTAATCAATGTCTCGTGACGGTTCCCACTTTGTCAAGAGATAACCGTACAAATGACGTGTACTGAGGTATTAAGGACTACGTACTAAAATAACATTACTCTGTTAGTTAGAACACGTCCATATCTGCATCACCCAAAAGTTGCTTGGTAGAAAATGCCTAGGTACTTAAGTCATTAGGACCACCTTTGTAAATTTTATGAATTAATCAAATATTTTATCTTATATCTTAAAAAAAAAATTATGCACTGTTAGGTATAAATTTTACATCATACTTATTAGTATTTGCGCAGGTACATAAAAAAAATTTCACTGAGTTCCCTTTAAACACTTTTACTAGGTATTTACTTTAATCAGGCGTCACAATATACTACAGGAATAACTTAACTTTAACTTTTTGAGTACCTAACTCATTGTCAGCCTATATTCTTCACTGCTGAGCGTAGGTCTCTCCTAATTAACGCCAAATAGAATGCCCGGTCTTCGGCTTTCCCCAGTTACCAGTGCCAGCTGCGTTAGCAAAGTTGTTACTTCACAGGGCCAGCGGGCGTCTACACTACGCTTGCTTAGACGCTGTCTCCACTAGAACACTCGTTTGCTCCAGTGTTTATTAGCTAATTACCAAAGTGTAAACACAATGGTGCCCGTAGTAACTAAAATAATTATATATACAGAATAATTGACGACACGTTTGGCGTAGCGGCTGAGCGATCGGCTTCTGCGTCACGTGTTGTGGGTACGATCCCCACACGGAGCAAATATTTGTATGATCTACAGGTAGTTGTTCCGGGTCTGGGCTGGTATATGTGAGAATTTGTGTTTGTGAACGCACCCACGATACAGGAGAAAATCCTAGTGTGGGGCAACGTTTATTTAAAGAAAATAAGAAATAAAGAAAGAAATATATATTCTAGTACGATAATGCATAATACCCGAATAATATTGAGGTAAATTTGGTACATCTGATATGAAAACTGAGCCTGAACTGTGAATGGTGTTGTGTCGAAATGGGGTCACAAAAATCAAGCTTACATTTGAACCCGAATAGGGTTGAAAAGAGGGATTGTGTACCTACATAGAAAAGTACCTATCTGAAACAGGAAAGTGTATCTTAATCAATCTAAAGGTCAAGGAGATACGGATGCGGGTAACACCAGAGTTTCCGCACTATTTTCTGGTCGAATATTATTATACAAATAGAAGCCCACATCGACAGTTTATCGTTTTTATAGTGTTAAGGGCATTACATCGCTCAAATCCAAAAAATACCCTAGCTTTAAAGAAGTTTCTAGTGGAATCCTTATGTGCGTTTGCCATATAAAAAATATATGTTATACTTAAGGTCATCACAAACAAATTGTATAGTCTATTTTTTTTTTAATTTGGATTAATTACTGAAATAATGTACTTTTTATTATTATTATTAAACATTTTATAAATTTGCCCCAATTTTGGATAATAATTCAAATAAATAAGCCTTTTTTAACCTAATTTGTATTTTTTCTTTTTAACGGCTTAATAGTTAGTCATGAATTTTGTACCAAAAAATTGTAATGACATAATTAACAATTTGTATTTTTTTATTTCATGAATATTTTGAAATAATAAATAAATACCTGAAACCTGACTAGCACCCCGCGTGAAGCACCCCCGCAATGCCTGTGACTAACAAGTACTAGCACAAAGACTAAATCCTCAAGGTCATTGGGTAATACCCTTAACGATAAGGCAATTTACTGAGTGTAAACGTGGTTTTTTACCCTGTACTCGTATATTCGACATCATATTACTAGCACCTACTTAATTGAGAATTGTTTAAAATATGTAACAGTTGAAATCTTACCAAATTAGAATTTAGTTATTCATAGAAAGTTTGACAGCGTCAGCCTGTTTCGCATTAATAAGTACGAAGATTCAAATAAATCTAGCTCGTCTGGCATTGGTTCAAAAATGTAACAAGTTTATTTGCCAATCAATCACAAAATATCCAAAATCTCAAAAATATTTTGGTGAAAGCAAAGGCTACCTAAAAACCTGTAAGCGCGAGTTGAAACAAAATTAAAATTGGTTCTGTAGCTATTTTTAAAATTGATTTTTGATTGAAATTTTAATTGGTCGGTATCGTGGTAACAACAAGCTGTAAAAAATTATTTAAAATATGTATATTTTTAATATGAGTGTGATATTTATTTTTAATATTGGCTAGGCATGGGTTTGACAATCCATCTCCTGAGTTATAATGCGGTAGAGATAATGGACAACTGGCTGCCACCAGACCTACGCAACCGAAATTCTCGGCAATACTAATATTTTGAAGATACTTTGGATGACAGGCTTTTAGGGCTTGTGATCTCTACTAAAATGTGTTATAAGTTTTTTTCATGGGATAGGAGGGCAAACGAGCAGACGGATCGCCTGATGGTAAGCGATTACCGTCGCTCATGGACACCCGCAACACCAAAGGAGTCCCGAGTGCGTTGCCGACCTTTTAAAAGGGGATTGGGCCTCCGGTAACCTCACTCACTCGGCGAAACACAACGTAAGCGTTGTTTAACGCCGGTTTTCTGTGAGGCCGTGGTATCACTCCGGTCGAGCCTGCTCATTCGTGCCGAAGCATGGCTCTCCCACGTAAAAGTGTTCATATAGTGTTGTCGATGTCGGCAAACGATCAGACAAGCCACTTGATGATAGCTATATGAGCCCTTATGGACTGCATTGCCAGAGACGCAGCATCCAAGAGTCTCACAAAAGTTGTCGATCGAAGTGTTGTCGATGTCGGCAAACGATCAGACAAGCCACTTGATGATAGCTATATGAGCCCCTATGGACTGCATTGCCAGAGACGCAGCATCCAAGAGTCTCACAAAAGTTCCAACAAACGTTGCTTTACCACAGACTCCTATGGTCGCCTGCCAGTCAGAACCCAAAAGATCTTACCATGAAAGTCTAGAATATTTACTTGCCTCTTTCGAGGATTGGCACTCCTTTACGACGGAACCCTAAAACAGAAGCCCGACAAAGCCCAGCGGTGTATGATGCGTAAACGCTCTGACAGATTTATGATTTCGAGCCAACATCCGCCTGTGATTTATTATCTATGGTCTGTGTGCGTGCTAGCCCACGGCAACGGGAATTATCTTGAAATATATGGGCTTAACTACCCCGATAGTGTAGTGGTTGCAAATGCGGGTGTAACTTGATGATCCTGGGTTATTTTTTTTAATCTTTATATAATGCAAGCTTCTGCTCGCTACTTCGTCTGCGTGGACTTCAGAATTGGACCCAACCTGGATAAAACCTATGTGCTAATCCAGCCTATAACCTATCGCCGTACTATCCAGATCCGTTCAGCCGGTGTGACGTGATTGAGTAACAAACATCCATACATCCTCACAAACTTTCACGTTTATATGTATATCCTTTTTTTATGGGATAGAGGTCAAACGAACAGACGGATGGTAAGCGATTACCGCCACCCATGGACACCCGCAACACCAGAGGAGTCACAAGTGCGTTGCCCGCCTTTTAAAAGGGGATTGGGCCGCCGGTAAGTTCACTCACTCGACGAAACACAACGTAAGCGTTGTTTGACGCTGGTTTAATTCGGTGTTTTACATAAGCGCTAGCTTTTTACAAAATAGCTTTGTTATGTACGTTTCGCGGGTTACTTACTGATTACCGGTTTTTGTAAAGCGGCATGAAATTAAACTTCGGAGAGTAACCAAATCAAATTAATATTCCTCTTCCGTCTCCCAGATTATTAATATTATATTTTTCAAGAATATAAATTAACTTTTATCCAGTGCCGTGAATTTAAAATGTATGAAGTATTGTGGAGCGGCGAGCTTTTAGTGAAGGGTAATTAGATTTTTTTATTTTCTTTTTTTTTAAAGGGTAAATTATACGGTACTTATAAGACGACTGAAATTGACAGTACCTAAAGCTGTCTGTCTACTACACCGTAACATACCATAACCGTGCTATCAACGTGAGTAACAAGTGTATTATCTATAATAATATTCGATCAATATGATTTCGACCGCTTTTTTCCAACCAGAATAACAGTACCAACGTCCTCAACGCTATACCTTTTATACAAAAAATATTTTTTTATGTGCCGTAAAAGCTACAGTCATTTCTTAAAATTTCTAATAAACGCGATTAGATTCCAATTCACACAATCATTTTAAAACCGACAATCAACGATTTTACAACTGCACCGCATTTTGCCAACTGAACGATACGTTACATCTCACGATACTTTTGCATCACAAGTGAGAGTGATAGCTAGCCAGGTGGATCACTAGATCCTGTCATCATCCCCGGCTGCGTCACCTAAGGCAAGCGGCTGTTTGGTATCGCGGCCGCGCAGAGAGTCCACAGAGTCCCCCTGTTCACCCATTATGTGACCCCAGTGAAGACGGTAGCACAGCAGTGGCCACATGTTGCCGTGTACCCCCATGAGACCCCTTTACAGACTTTCTAGGGATGTGCCTAAACAGGCATTGCACAGGGGGGTTCTGGAGTGGTCTTTTAAGAGGGCACAGTGCCCCCCTTTATGTGCTGATGGCGGCCACAGGGGTGGGATTTTAGTGGGTAAAGATCCCACAATCTCCGAAGACTGGAGGCCTTTTGGAAGGTTTCCCCCGTAACCAAAAAAAAATATTATCATGTACGCTGATTTTGTTGACTTTTGTTTAAAAAGTACAATCTTTATAACATGCGCTTCTTCCCAGCCTGTGGGGAAGAAATTTTATATTCTTATCGTCCTCCCACGGGTATACCCCATCTCTAAAATATAATTATATCATAATATGAAAAAGGTATATATTATTTTTTGTTGTGCAATTCTACCCCCTTTTGTTTTGAAAACATCAGATTAAAATTCTTCTCGCGAAAATTTTATTGTGTCATTAAGTCTTACCTGATAAGAAAATTCAAATGAAAGTTTAAGTAACACAAAATATATTTTAAATTAGAATTCCAAAGAATGGGAAAGGCTCTAAAGGTAAGGCAACGTTGTATAGCATTGAATCAACTGTAACTGTATTACGGCTAGTCCCTATATCAAATCAGTCATTAGATACGCTTGCTAGGGATAGAATTTTGGTCTTTAAAAGTAATGTCAACATCTTATCTCTAGTAAGTAAATCTATCGACAGATTTGTTATTGGGACTGGTTATTAGTCTAATGGTCCCAAGCGCGAGGTCATGGGTTCGATTCCTGGGTTCGATAGCAGCTCGGAGTTTGGGTTTTTTCCTGAATAATGACGCCTTTTTACTTGGGACCTAAACATACCAGCGAACTGTGGGTGTATATTTTATAATCTACATCTATCTATACTTATAATAAATCTGTAGAGAGGTCAATTCTGTACATGAAATATATTTCCAAAATAACTATCAGCGGGTGATTAGTGATCGATACTGACGCCAAAAATGTAATCAGTAAAATTTTTGTCTGTCTGTCTGTCTGTATGTTCGTTATAGAAACGAAAACCATTCGACGGATTTCAACGAAACTTGGTACAATTGTTCTTCATACTCCTGGGCAGGTTATAGTATACTTTTCATCACGCTACGATCAATAGGAGCAGAGCAGTGAAGGGAAATGTTGGGAAAATGAGTGATTCATGAGAAAGGTTTCAAGCTATAAAACATCACGCTACAACCCTTAGGAACGGGGCAACGCAGGTGAAACCGCGGGCGAAGAACTAGGGAACAAAGTAACTATTCCACGCGGACGAAGTCGCTGGCAAAAGCTAGTTAATAATATAATCCAACATACTCGTAGTTGAGTAAAGGCTAGGCTATGAACTTACGATAAATAATGTATTATTTTGTCTGACGTATCCTTAGTTTAAGTTTACCAAACATGTTTATATTGCCATTTATCTTGCAGTAAACAGCCGACCTGGGTGTTTTTACGTGGAATGTTTACTTTTCGAGTCTCGTTCGGAAACGAGAGTAAAATGTACACAGAATTTTGGTGATCTTTTATAAAACTTGGTCCTTTGAGGCGAACTGAGGAGAACTGTTATTTTGTGATGTAATGTGAAATATAAAACATAAAATACCGTCACGCTTGTATTCCCCGAATGGTTAGGCAGAGGCGTACTAATGTACACACTCAGTTCGCCGGTATGTTTAGGTCCCATGTAATAGGGGGTGAGCCTATTGCCATTAACCGGACACAAATCCAGACTCCGACCCGCTACTGAGAATTTCATAGAAAAACCCAATAACACTTTGCTCGACCTGGGGATCGAACTCAGGACATCTAGCGTAGCAGTCGCGCTGGGGACCACTACACTAATGAGGCGAACTGTGGGTGTAAAGTAAACGCTTAAAAGTATATAAGCACGCTAAGGATTACATTGCTATAAACAGTACGAGTGAACTCGATACAGCCAGTGCGTGTCACTTGTTAACGACAATGAATAGAAGGTCGTAAGTCAAACTAAACGTCAAGCTATTGCGTTGTGAGATTGCCGATGGACTTTTGGTCGCCACTGTACATTAGTACACATCTGCCTAATCCTTCGGGGACTATAGAAGGGAGCTTATTGCTATTCACCAGACACAAATACAAACTCCGAGCTGCCACTGAAAAATTTCATAGCAATACCCAGTAACACTTTGCTTGACCTGGTAATCGAAACCAGGTCCTCTAGCGTATCACTCGCGCATTTGACCACTAGACTAATGATGTATTTCAGTCATTGTTACCAGAGTGTGGTAAATAATGAGGAAAAAGTCGCTTTAGCGTCATTACCGTGACGTCCGCTCATTGATTAGTATTTTTGCTGAATGTGCTCGTAATGAGATCAATCAGCGTGTTACTTACTGATGTATATATAGATGTATATAGTTCTAGCTTCTGCCCGCGACTTTTTCTGCGTGGACTTCAGAATTGGGTCCGACCTGGATAAAAAGTAGCCTATGTAACATAATCATAATCAACCCATTATACTGTCCCACTGCTGGGCACGGGTCTCCTCTCAGAATGAGAGGGATAAGGCTATAGTCCACCACGCTGGCCTAGTGCGGGTTGGCAGACTTCACACGCTATCTAGAAAATCTCTCAGGCATGCAGGTTTCCTCACGATGTTTTCCTTCACCGTTTAAGCGCGTGATAATTAACTATTTTATAGGCACATGACTTCGAAAAGTCAGAGGTGCGTGCCTTGGGTTCGAACTCGAGACCTTTAACTTGGCAGTCCAACAGACATACCCTATGTGTTATTTATTATAATCTATCCATATCTATCATTTCCAGCTTATACTGGAGATCTAAGCTTCATGTGTATTATAATAAATATATATATATATATATATATATATATATATATATTTACCAGCTAGATGGCACTATATGACAAAAAAAACTGTTTTAAGTTAAAAGTACTTCTCTGAAAAAGGAATCACATTATTCCTACGTCTAATATGAGACTTATAGTGTTGTGGAAACGGTTTAAATTACTAAAGCAATAAGGATGGCGACATGCCGAGTTGAATAAACGGAGCCTTGAGGTGAAAATGAAACAGTACGCTTAGGGCTGCCACCGTTTATAAGTATCATTTTTTGGTAAACAGGAAGCGACTAAATCACCAAACTTGAGAGACAAACAATAGCACTGGAACAAAGGACCAAATAAAAAGTTCATGAAAAATAAGCAAATTACAATTTTATTTAATCTTATAAAACTATATTATGAGATTAATAAGCAATGAAAAATAAGTAGCTGCCTCATTAGTCTAGTGGTTCCAAGCGCGATTGCTACGCTAGAGGTCTTGGGTTCGATCCCCTCGAGCTAAGTGTTATTGGGTTCTTCTATGAAATTCTCAGTAGCAGCTTGGAGTCTGGATTTGCGCCCGGTTAATGGCAATAGGCTCGCCCCCTATTACATGGGACCTAAACATACCGGTGAACTGTGGGTGTACATTAGTACGCCTCTGCCTAACCCTTCGGGAAATACAGGCGTGATTGTATGAAAATTAAGTACTGCTTGCATCATTAGCCTAGTAGACCTGAGCGCGACTATTGTAACAGATCTTGGGTTGGATTCCCAGGTCGAGCAATGTAACATTTGGTTTTCCTGTAAAATTCTTATAGTAGCTCGGAGTTTGGATTCGACTCCGGTAAAAAGCAATAGCCTCGGCCCCTATTACATGGGGCCTAAATATAATACCTACCGTTGAACGGTGAGTGTAAATTAGTACACCTCTGCCTAAGCCTTCGGGGAATACAGGCGTGCAAAACAAAGTCGCTGTCGCTGTCTGTCCGTCCCTATGTATGCTTAAATCTTTAAAACTACGCAACGGATTTAGAAGCGGTTTTTTTAATAGATAGAGTGATTCAAGAGGAAGCTTTTAAGCTATTTAACATTACGGTACGATTTTTAGGAATGGGGTAATGCGGGTGAAACCGCGGGCGGGTCGTAACAGCCCTGGGATTTAATATTCGTCTCAACTCACGACGTTTCTGCACAGACGGGTAACGTGTAAAGAAACATTTTTATTTCATTTTATTTTTTTCTTCTAAAACGTATTAGGTACAACGGCATATAAAGTAACCACAAATTTCCCCAATGGATAATAAATTCTACTATTTGGAGATTAAATTGAAAATCGAATAAAGAAATTTGAGTTTTGGATACCATGATGTGCTTACTGTTGACTGTACTTATAACCTCATTTTTAAATCGTCCCCACAGGGGTCTCTGTACCTAGTCTCTCAGCTATTCTATTTTGTGCCTATAATATCATACAGAGTGTCGTGTCGCTAACACATGTATTTGATGGCTTTCCACGCGATATGCTATCATTTTTTACGTCACTCTCACACGGATATACGATGAAACCTATTCAAAAAATCCCTTTATTTACATGAAGATGTAGCGAGCAGTAGACTTGGAAAATGGAGCCGTTCAAACTACACATTGAGTCGTTTTATACGCTGTTTCTTTTAACACGATACGACGAAATTAAAGATTCACATCCATTTTTAGATCGCGTCGGATTTGCGACCATGTGGTTGCCGGTTCGAAACCTACCCAGTGCACTACCGACGTGAACCCACTCGTAACACAAGCATTTAGCTTTGCACGAGGGGTTAACAAAAATACTAGTAATGTGCGACCCACATTACTAATAAGCTTTTTAAAAACAAAAAAAAATAAGTATGTTGAATTTTATGTAATTTATTTTTTTATCATTTGTAAGTCATGAGCGTAACTATTATGTTAAAAGTATTTTATTATCTATACTAATATTATAAAGAGGAAAGATTTGTATGTAAGTATATTTGTAACGAATTGGCTCAAAAAGTACTGGACCGATTTCAAAAATTCTTCTGCCGTTAGAAAGCCATATTATAACTAAGTAACATTACGCTATGCCTCTTAGGAATGGAGCAGCGCAGGTGAAACCGCGAGCGGGTCGCTAGTAAATAATAAATATTATAGATGCTATTCACAGGTCACGCTAAGTGTTATTGGAATTATATAAGTAGATATAAAATTCTCAATAGCAGCGCGGAGTGTTGATTTTTCTCAGTCACCCCTTACAGTACCATGAGACTTAAAAATGGTAGTAAATTGTGGGTGTATATTAGTGCACTCACAATTCGTTGCTATGAGTCTTGGCAAACCCATTAGGCATGGCAATGATTGCTACATTTTATTCATTTTTCATTTGATGAGATTATGATTATTTTTTTGATTTTTCGAAGGTTATTAAATAGTTAATTATCACACGATTAAACGGTGAAGGAAAACATCGTGATGAAACCTGGATGCCTGAGAGATTTTCTCGACGGCGTGTGAAGTCTGCCAACCCGCACTTGGCCAGCGTGGTAGACTATAACCTAATACCTCTCATTCTGAGAGGAGACCCGCAACTTCAAATGCGAAATCTCGCAGCCTGCTACTTTTTTTCCGCTATGAATTTTCATTCAAAATCATTTATATACAATTGTTATTTTGCTAACTGTTAAATTGTGAACAAAATGCGATTTCATTGTAATTCGAATATATGGAGGCTGTCGCTAAAAAGACGCAGGTGTGACGTAGAAAAAATGTTTTATGTGATTTTTCACTTGCTGTCTGCGAATTTTTTCATGCCTAATTCCCATAAAGTGGGCACAAATCTAAGCTGCTGCTAAGTATTTATTATTTATTATGTGGGAGAGCCATACTTCGGCACGAATGGGCCGGCTCGACCGGAGTGATACCACGGCATCACAGAAAACCGGCGTCAAAAACGCTTACGTTGTGTTTCACCGAGTGAGTGAGGTTACCGGAGGCCCAATCCCCTTTTAAAATGTCGGCAACGTCCTGGTGACTCCTATGGTGTTACGGGTGTTCATGGACAGCGGTAATTGCTTACCATCAGGCGATGCGTCTGCTCGTTTGCCCTCCTATCCCATAAAAAAAGTATCTCGTAGATAAACCGAATAACACTTTGCCCTGACCTAGGATTCGAATCTGGAGTCGCTCTCGCGTCTTATGTATAGTAATGAAGTACTGAATGAAAACAATTAACACAGATTTTTATTTCGATCCACTGGCCCGATAAATGAGATTGAATGTACAAGACAGCTATTAATTAGTTAGGTCTTAAGTTTTTTAAATTTCTGTTTTCTGATTTCGATTCAAAATTATTATAATGGTTGCTGGATCATTTTACGCACACCATGAAAGTAGTTTGTTCAGAATTGGCTATTGTATCGATCAACGAATCATTTTATGCGTTCGTAGCTTAGCTTTATAACTGTTTTCGTGAAGACTTTATATTCATTGAATCATATACAAACACAAATAAGCGCGCGCGTTCGCGCGTGATTTTAAAAACATAGATAGTGACGCTTTGTATAATATCATATCTGTCATTATGTGTAAAATTGTCAATTGAACTAAGTTTCACCTTATTGTTTACATAATTAGTGGTGGTGGGGGCCTGATGTCCTAAGATACAGGCCTCGGCTTAGTTTAGGCATCAGTCTCCCACAAATAATTTTATTTTGTAGCTTAACACTTATGTAAATTGATATACGAGTACTTAAGTATAATACATTGTGGATTAGAAAATAAATCAAATGTATTATATTATTATTTATTAGTAAGTAAACTTAAAAATATAGATAACTAGCTTTTTGCCTGCGACTTCGTCCGAGTGGAATAGTTACTTTGTTCCATATAAGAAAGAAGAAAGAAAGAAAGAAAAAGAGTTTATTGACACAGTCACGGACACTGCATACATAGCATAAAAAAACTAAACTAATTATCTTATAAAATAATGAGACGAGGAAAGAAAAGCAAAGATAAATCAATATTGTGTGTCCCACGGCTGTGTCAAATAGGTCCATTTCAGCTAAGTGCCAGACAGCCGGTGAGCTGCCTGGCGCTGGTTTTCAATTGGACCTCAAAAAGTCAGAACCACGGATGCAAATCAGTCTTTCAACACAGAGATTAAAATATAAGTATAAATAAAAAAAAATGTATATATGAATATGAACATATGAACTTTCATCCCCAATTTCACCCCTACATAGGTCCCTTAGGGGTGGAATTTATCAAAATCTTAGGGGATGCCTACGTCATAGTCGCTATATGCATGCAAGTCTCAGCCCGATCGGTTTAAAATTGACAAAGTTTCATACAAACTTTCATCCCCTATTTTATCCCCTTGGGGGTAGAATTTATCAAAATCCTTTCTTAGCGGATGCCTACGTCAAAACATATACCTGCATGCCAAATTTCAGCCCGATCCCTCCAGTGGTTTGGGCTGTGCGTTGATAGATCACTATGCCAGTCAGTCAGTCACCTTTGAGTTTTAATAAATATTTAGATTGGTTGGATAAAACGTACAATAAATTGAAACACGTCATATTTCTATTTATTCTGTATTGACTGACGGAATTTCTTTATAAGAGAAAAGGTTTTATTACCGTGGCTTACGTTTCAGTATCGTTTGTTTCGACTATTCTTTTTAGGGTTGCGTACCTTAAAAGGAAAAAACGGAACCCTTATAGGATCACTTTGTTGTCCGTCCATCTGTCAAGGCCCTTTATCTCGGGAATTTTCTTAGTTTTAATTAAGTAATGGTTGGCGCTCCTTGGGGGAGGCCTACGTTCAGCAGTGGACGGCGATAGGCTGATTTGATTGATTGATTGAATTAACTAATTGTAAGATAAAAAATATATCTATTAAAAATTACATCAGAAACCGATTCAGTGAACAAACTACATACTTACTTTCAGAGTGTGCATTAATTATGTAATTAAGTACACGATGTAGGTACCTATATCTAGTGCATTTATGGCTGTGGTGGTACAGACAGACAACTAAATAAATAAATTGTTTAACCTCAATAGTTGAGGTTAATACTGGGGATTGACTTCTTCAATAAAAAACCAGGATCCTCTTTGAATGACTTGGATGGACACTCCAAGCCCGATTTATTAGGTTATCCATAGATTACGTTAGGTTAGATTAAGTAGGATAAGACAGGTTAGGTTAGGTTAGGTGATTTACAGATTGCATGTCTAACTACTTATACTACGTGCGGAGAAACTTAACACCGCGATTTACGATGTGACGTAAAATGCACCCTGCCATCTAGTTACATCAAAAGTACGTTAAAATATATAAATGTCATCCATGTCAAAATATGATACCAATTTTTACCAATAGATGGCTTCAACATACCGCCCACCAAGGACATAATGCGATATGTCCTTAATTACATATAACATTTTGATAATACATTTTGTTTACTACACATCCAACTGTACTAAGTATTGCTAACTTATACAACCATTGTTTACATGAACTCAAATTAAACACAAAAATTATAAAACTTAAATCTATGAACATGAATAATAAACAAAAGCGTGGCTAGTCACACAAGATAGACCGAACTCGGCTGAAATATAACCACTTTATCAAGTAGCCAAATCATTAAACCAATGGGTACCGCCCACCCTGACGGTATACATCCTTAAATTAAACTAAAATATAAAGTAATCTGTATGTGTACTTTTGAGAAACAAAACAATGTTGAACAACCACCTTGGTTTACCCATGTATAAGCAAAGTGACATGATATAATCCCATATACAGCATTGACTACACGTGCATACACCACCAGAAACATGTAAGCCAATCTGCTTGTCACCATACTTGTGATTTTAGTATCAAAAACCCTTTTTAACTTTCTACCAGTAAGTAAACCAATTTGTTTATTTCGTACTTAATATTATTTCGCTAAGTATTCTTAACCATTATACAGATCTCAGTTTGTTTTTATATTCTAACCACTATAGCATTCCTTAACTATAATATATTTTCTTACAGATTCCTAAATGAGGCTGTCCTGCAGAAAATACTGGAAGGCGTCGCTGTTTCTGTTCAAAGTCAGTACCATATTCTAGTTTCTTATATTTAGTTTTAAACTCTTTATTTTGGCCTAGCTTAGTTTCTGATACCTGAAATCGCTTTGTTGCCTTTGTGGTTGCTATATATTTATAATTTGAATTGATACTTCTATTTACTTTCAGGTTTTCACCACCACTGACGTTGACATGTAGTGCAGCAATAGTACTACAAGCTACTGATTCTACCGTCCCCGATAAAATCCATCCTAAGGAGGTGTACTGCGCCATAGTTCGACCATCAGACGATTTTATGAATCCATTTTGTAAAACCTTTGTGCATATTTCTGCTCCTAATAAAATATCTACTCTATTTGGTTTATTATAATTTGGATCAGCCAACTGCATATTGCTTACCCAATCCAAATGTACCGTTTCTCTAGATGGTAATAATGAAGTTATAGAGTCAAGAACATAAGCATTTACAACTACTTCAACCGACGGATCGAATCTAGACTGAATTTTTATATCAACAACATAATTTATTGGTAAATTGTTATCTAGACCTACTCCAGATAACATTCCTTTGAACGATTCCTTTTTAAGACCTAAACTTTGAACAGTGCTTTCAGTCACAAAGGACGCCTGCGAGCCCTGATCCAACAACGCTCGTAATGTGTACCTAGCTCCGTTTTTCGAGACAGCTTTTACAAGAGCCGTGGCCAACAATACATTATTAGTGGCAATACCCTTCGAAAAACAAGAGATGACTTCCTTCTGATTTCCTCCCTTAACAGTTTGTGTTGACTCTTTCGTCGGAGAACTCATATTCCTCGACGAACCTAAATCCTTTCTCTCTCCAAAAGACTCATGTTCACCTTTAGGGTGCAACAACGAGTGATGCCTACGTCTACATATACGACAAGATGCTGTGCATTTACAGAACCTAGCAGAATGATTGAGGCCTAAACAGTTAAAACATAAGTTGTTATCCTGAACAAACTTACGACGAATATCTACATCTTTAGTTACAAATTGTTTACAGTTCCCTATTTTGTGATCATCTTTACAAAACTGACACAGCAAAGTTGAAACATGAAATACTTTGGTTTCATTAACAATTTGACCCTTATTTGGCTTAGTCTCTAAAAACTCAAACGCTCTATACCGACACGTCAAGAACTCCTTGAATTGTTCAAAAGAAGGCAGTTTATCTGAATCAGTATTGCTAGTAACCCTTAACTCCCATTCCTTTCTGGTATTTGCATCTAGTTTCAAGCTAAGTATGTATATAATTAAAATATCCCAAGAGGTTACATTAATATCCAGGTTAGTCAGAGCATTCAAACAATCAGAACTTGTATCTATCAACTGTTTTAAAGCACTTGCTGACTCACTAATAATATTTCCTTGACCTAATAATCTTTTAAGAATACAATGTGAAAGATATTTTTTGTTATTATAGCGTGTCTCAAGAAGAGCCCAACACCTATCGTAGTTTGATTCACATATCGGAATGTGTCTCAAAAGCTGTTCTGCTTCACCACTTAAGTACCCTTTCAAATAATGCAACTTTTGAACTTTTTCTACATTCGTATTTCTATGAATTGCAGACAGAAATAAATCACGAAAGGTTGGCCATTCGGTATATTTACCAGAGAATGTTGGAATAGTAATCTTAGGCAATTTAATAGACGTATGCTTGCCGCCTGAACCGCTATGACTTGCTTCTGAAGAAGCACCACTACCGCTAAGATTATCTGAAACAGTTCTAAGTTCAACCTTGAAATAAAGATATAATTCTTCAGTAGTATAAAACAATTCATTGATGGTATAAGGCGAAGATTCTAATTCTTTAGTATCAACATCTCGAATAATCTGAGTATGAGTTGACCGAAATTGTTCCCACAACTCTTCAGCAGCCTCTAAGCGAGAATCTACATACTGTTTAGTCAGTCTTTCTTTCGGTGTTTTCATGTAGCTGATTTTAGCTCTGGACAATCGAGCGTAAATATCATTTTGAATATTAACCAAGGATTGTAAAGACATTCTGAAGAAATATAAAATCTGAGTATAAAATACAATAAGAAAATAATGACAATCTTGATGACACCTAAATTGTCAAAAGAAATGCCAAATAATGTATGAAAATTTACAAGTCTGGAAATATTCTCAAATTTTTACAAGTTAATGAAAATATTAAAAATATTCTAAGTGTTTTGAACTTCTATATTTTACAAAAAATCGGGCATAGGTTCCCCGTCGGAACACAAATTGCCTTAAATCTAGCTATGTCTAAAACTACTACCAATTATGGGGTCACATTTTACATTGGGAACATTTGAAGAGATCCTTGATGGGATGTGCTCAGTACAGTATCCTAATACCAATTATACTAAGTTTACAAGCTCTTGAAAATAAGAACCAAATTCGAATGTACAAAGAGAAATTTACAAGTTTAAATGTTCTAAGAAATAGAGCTCACTTTCCCTAAACCAGTTATGAAATAACAGTACTCACGATTTTCGCCACTATCACTCACTTCCTTACGACCTATTGTCGTCTGCAGCAACGCTGCTGATTTGGTTTGTATTCCTTCCTCCGCACCTTCCGTGACCCGAGTGTTGCTATCTCTTCCTCTTCATACAACACCTCAACCACGGCAGTGCACGGGGTTGATGCTCAGCTCTGTTGACCCACTTCAGAGCAAGCACCTGATCCTGTTCCAGCCCTTGCTGCTACATCCAGCTCCTATATCCAGCTCCGAAGGACCATGTTTAACCTCAATAGTTGAGGTTAATACTGGGGATTGACTTCTTCAATAAAAAACCAGGATCCTCTTTGAATGACTTGGATGGACACTCCAAGCCCGATTTATTAGGTTATCCATAGATTACGTTAGGTTAGATTAAGTAGGATAAGACAGGTTAGGTTAGGTTAGGTGATTTACAGATTGCATGTCTAACTACTTATACTACGTGCGGAGAAACTTAACACCGCGATTTACGATGTGACATAAAATGCACCCTGCCATCTAGTTACATCAAAAGTACGTTAAAATATATAAATGTCATCCATGTCAAAATATGATACCAATTTTTACCAATAGATGGCTTCAACATAAATAATTCTTTATTACACAAAAGTTGTACATATAACCACTTATTTGGACACTGCATCGTTACATCAACAAGAGAAGTGGTTACGATGAACTCTGGTACCCTATGTAAGATTAAACTTGTGTTTAGGGTACCAGCGTTCTCGCAATATTTAAATACGTAAAACTAGTTGTAAGACGAGCACGGTCGTTACATCACTTATGTGAACTCGTGTGTGATAATGGATACAAAAGATATTTAAAATAACTATAATGTCCTGCCGCGGATATTGATTAATCTAATCTAATTAGACATGTTTCATTAGTCTAGTGTTCTTAAGCGCAGCTACAACGTAGAGATAGATGGTTCGATTTTTAGGTCGAATAGATTTTTTTTGTTTGTCTATGTAAGTAATTCTAAGTAAAAGGAGTTTTAATTTGTACCCGGTTAATGGCAATAGCCTCGCCCCTAATACATGGCACCTAAACGTACCAGCAAATAAACGCAGGAGTGATAGTATGTCTGTTTGTTCGTATTTTATGCGCTGCTATACCGTGGAGATCCATGCTACGGCACGAATGGGCCGGCTCGACCGGAGTGATACCACGGCCTCACAGAAAACCGACGTGAAACAATGCTTACGTTGTGTTTCGCTGAGTGAGTGAGGGTACCGGAGGGCCAGACCCCTTTTTAAAAGGCCGGTAACGCACCTGTGACTCCTTTGGTGTTGCGGGTGTCCATGGGCGGCGATAATCGCTTACCATCAGGCGATCCATCTGCTCGTTTGCCCCCTATCCCATAAAAAAACAACCACGTCAAATCTAGTTCAACATATTACCAAGGGATATTACAATTGGTCTTGTCAGTGATAGATCTGATATTGTATCAAATTATTGATTCCAATTTAATTCAGGACAACCCTAATTTATATACGCCCTTTGAATAGGATGTGACAGGGACGGGTATCCAAGATTGTATCAGCTAATTACAAAATTAGATGCATTGAGTGAACCTTTTACTTATAACTAGAGATTTTTACTATTTTATACCACTGAGGTGGCAAACGAGCTTACGGCCCACCTGATGGTTAGCAGTTACCGTAGCATATGGACGTCTGCAACACCAGAGGTGTCGTTCGCGCATTGCCGAACCTGTAAATTCAGGAGGAATAGTTGGGCTGGCAGTTTAAGAGACATTCTGCCATGCATGACAGCGGCGATAACAAAACACCACCGGTCCCCCACACTGCCAACACTACGCTACCTCGCGGAGCTCAGGCGACCTTGCTCACCGTTAGGAACACAAAATAGCACGGAGCTTTGTTATTTGGCTACGAATTTCTTCAAGGTGGAGGTACTTCCCCAGTCGAGCAGCTCTAAAATGTGAGTGTAATTATTCAAATCCATTATGCCCTACCTCTCTTAAATAAATAATGGGCGCGTCTACGTAGATGGCACTATCTATACCTACAACAACTACTCTGGTCATAGAATTTCACTTCTTTGTGTCGATGGTACGATTTTTTTTTAATTTTTCCCGCCCAAAACCTCGCCTCTTATACAGCGTCGTCAGCTGTTCAAACAAGTAGTGTATAGAATTTTGTTCATTAATTAAAATCCCAACCAGCTATCGAGTTTCCTTGTCGCCTTATAAAATGACGGCAAAATAGAGAATGCTTTCCTGCAGCAAGCTCATTAAGTTAAAACAACATTTTTCTTAGTACTTACTCGTAGTTTTTGACATTTTGCTAGTTTATGAGACAAGAAGACGAATATTTACAGACAACCCTCTGGACTTTTTTAAACAAACACTGAACCTATGTTATTATAAATAGGTATTGCATATTATTATTATTTTATTCATATTATTATTATTTGAAGCGGCGGTAGCCTAATGGCTAGGGCGTCGGACTTGCGATCATGTGGTTGCTGGTTCGTACCCCACCCATTGTACTACCGACGTGAACCCACTCGTAACACAAGAATTTAGCTTAGCACGAGGGGTTATAGTAATGTGCGACCCACATTGCTAATAAGCTTTTTTTTAAACAAAAAAAGAAAAGAAAGAAAAGATTATGCGTTTTAAATTTGGAACTGGAAGTTGAACACAGTTGAGCATTTTCTGTTCTAACGAGTCCGGCGGACCGAAATTTCCTTACAAACGTAATACCGAAATAAATCATAATTCAAAGACAATTTAATCAAATTCTGTTATTATTCGGATTCCGATACCGTTAACCTAGGTCCTACTTTACCATGTCGTTCAAAATACTTCACTGGAAATAAATGTAAGCGAATGCAATTTTTGATAAGTTTACCAAGTTTGGAACGATTTTCCGGCCTTTTTTTCCAGTGAAGTAGTAGTAGACGAAATAGTGCGGTAGGAACCTAAATTAACAGTACCTATCCAAATCCAAATAATACCATAATTTGACAGAATGTTGTCTGGATTACGATTTATTTCGGTATTACGTTTTTGTGGGCAATTCAAGCTCCGCCGGACCCTTTGAACCATTGGGAATATTTTTATACAAAAGCTTTGATCCCGAACGTACGGTTTTTTTTTTATGTGACCTGTCAGGTCGACCTAGAACACTATACACGCCACTTGTTACCTACGGGTAACTAGTACCTACCTAAGAAGACTACGATTTTCTTCCGTCTATCGCTCCTAATATTGAAATATGTTTGAACTTTGAACCCCACTGACACAAAATTGTGTTCTAAACTAAAAATAACATCTTCAAGGTATAATAAAAAAACAAAATTCAAAATAGATGTCTCGAACTCTGCGAGACTTACCATTACAGAGTTACAATAGCATGTGTAAGTTAATCTTCTTATTTTAATACATTCATTAGCGAAGAGATAAACAGGACAAATCATCTTTTATAATGCGCACAGCCAAGGAGTAGAACACCCTTCCTGCGTTTTTATTTCGAGTAAGAATTCAAAAGTAGCGTGAACAGGCATCTTCTGTGTGTGCTCGCGCCACAGTGAACCTCATCTTTGTCCCGGAGGCAAGATTGAGGTCACATAATCATAGTGCCATCTCGCTCTATTGACATAGAAATGATAAAGATAGGTACATTTTTATGTGATTACTTCATAGAGGTTCAGTTAGTTTTAGAATAAGTCCTCTAATCTCTTGAAACACGGTCCCTTGGCAAAACAATCAATCGTAATTATTTGATTATGAAAATTTGATTACATTCAAGGGTTAGCTGTCAGATAATAATTTGATGGATTGATGAATAAAACCACGCACGCCATAACACCTAAAGTCCTACTTATAACAACTTACCAACAATAAAAATTCTTTTGTCGCCATCTTAAACGGCCATTTGAAACGTTCGGCCCGAATTAATTGTATAAAAACTTTTTCGGTAAAAATACGATTTAAAAAAAAGAACTTTTTCGATTCCCAACAGATCTTAACTTCGCCTTATTTCGGTTACTTATGGGCGAAGGAATTCATGTTTTTTAAATGCGCCTAAGTTGTGCCGTTTTGCATGATGGCTGAGGGGAAAAATAATGATGTAGATTTTTTATAAGGCTTATGCCGTTCTCCTTAAGATGTTCTCTTGGAGGGTGAGGCAGTGGAAGTGGAATACCCTCCTATTCTGTAGACATTACCACGAAAAATTGCTATTATATATCATTCATACATAGACTGCCACTTGCTACGATTCTTGCATACTTCTTTTGCTTCTTCCATATTCATACATCTTCTCATACATACACGCCGGGTGCGAGTGCTACGCACCTGACCTTTTTGAAGGATTTCGCCAATAAGATCAGCGAATGTCCTAGGGCGACCTCTACCGACGCTGCCGCTGACATTCGTCTTATTGCTATTATATATCATTTGCAAGGTTTTCATACTGCAGACTCTAAACTGCGCTAAACTGCGATTGCCAGAGTCTGCAGTCTGTCTGGATGGGTGATCATTCTTAATAAAACAAGACCCCTCCGTGCCTCAGAGAGCACGTAAACCTGACGGTGCCGTTTATCATACAAATACCTAAGACTAGTTAGTGGAAGTCAGAAAACCAAAAAGCTTGAAAACAATTTATCCTTCCATCATATTTTCTGAAGTAACTAAGAATACCTATAAAGTTCTCAACTGGTTCGTTATGGTAGTGGTAAAGCGTGACTGCTACGCTAGAGCTCCTGAGTTCAATTCCTAGGTCGAGCAAAGTGTTGGGTATTGGATTTACTTATGAAATAAGTGTAGTTTACATATGTATACCGGAGAACTGTGGGTGTACATAAATACGCCTCTGCCTAACTCGTCGGGGAATACAGGTGTGATTGATTCTCAATAACAGCTCGATGTTTGGATTTGTGTCAGGTTAATATATAGGCAATTACTCCCGATTACATGGAACCTAAAACATAACGGGGCACTGTGTCTGTCGAACCTTTCGGGGACTAAGTCGTGATGGTATAATAATATTAAATGATGGCGTGATTTTTATTTTAAAAAAGCTTCCTAACAATGTGGGTTGCACATTACTAGTATTCTTGTTAACCCTAAGCTAAATACTTGTGTTTCGAACCTACATGATCGCAAGTTTGATGCCCTACCCATAAGACTACCGCCATAGATTACCGACATAGAAAACTATCCATAATACCGAATTCAATCAATATTTTGTTCAGTAAAAAGTATCTTCTGTAGACCAACGACCAAAGTTTCAATGCCTTATAAATAAAAAAGCAAATAACTAATATCCTCGGCTCACATACCTCGGATACCTTTAAGAAACTATTTTCAAAGAAATTTTCTTTTTTCTTTTCTTTTATATTGTTTCGACTCCAAGTTCGATACGTGGTCAAATTGAGAAATACCAAATAACAGATCGCAAAGTTCTGTGTTGTGTGAGACATACGGCTTTTGCGGATGTCCATCAAAATATTATTGTGTATTTATTTTTTAATAAATCTTACTAGCAATGTGTGTCACACATTTCTAGTATGCTAAGCTAAATGTTTGTGTTACGAGTGGGTTTACGTTGGCCACTACGATTGCACTCCATGGGTGGGTTTAGAATGTGATCGCAAGTCCGACGCCCTAGCCATTAATAATATCAGACTTTTTATTCAGACAACCATAGATCCATTACATAATATTGTTAGTACGATCTTAAAAACTATGTTAGTATTTAATTACTAAGCGTGACTTTGTCCTCAGTGTAAGTATCCACATCAGAGGACTGTCTAACTTACAAGCTATCATATTCAGGATGCTGTTGCTACTCCCACGCAATCTGCTTAGCAGTGATGGTGTCTTTTTGCGCCAAGTGGCATCAAAGCCATCTGTGCGCGACTCCACAAACATAGTTGACTGCAGAAACGTGGCAGACGCAACAGCGCCGTGAAGGCATTATTAAACTGGATGCGCAGAGAATTGTAAGCCTGTTGGGTATGCTGGAACCACAGGCTCGCTGAGTACAGGGATGTATAGTATGCTTTGAATAAAGTTACTTTTACAGCGTCTGTATATCGATCAAATCTGCGGGCTGACATGTTCGCCCGGACTGACAAGCTATCACTTGACCGCTAGTTCGCCTGATGTTAAGCGAACGGTTAACCGTTTCTTATTAATAACGCCTCAGTATATAAGCTGATTATTAGTTAGGTCTACCTTGTTTGCCTAGTGGTACTGAGCGGGACTGCTATTATAATATACCATCACGCCTGTATGCCCCGAAAGGTTAGGCAGAAGTGTAGTTATGTAACCCACAGTTTGCTGTTATATTTAGGTCCCATGTAATAGGGTGCGAGCATTATCCAAACTCCGAGTTGCTACTGAGAATTTCATAGAAAAACTTAATAACACTTTGCTCGACCTAGGAATCGAACCCAGGACCTCTAGCTTAGCAGTCGCGCTTGGGACCACTAGACTAATGAGGCAGTTGCTAGAATAATAATTATAAATGACAACATTATCTTAATGAGTATAAACTGTTAGGATAATGTTGATATTGAAATAAATATTTAAATACCATCACGCCTGTATTCCCTGGAGAATTAAGCAGAGGTGTTCTGTACACCCATAGCTCACCGCTATTTATAAGTGCCATGTATGAGAGGTGCGCTTATTGTTATAAACCGGACACAAATTCCAAACTCCGAGCCGCTACTAAGTAGCTATCAAAACCAAGTAACAATTTGCTCTTTGCTCAAACTGAGAATCGAACCCAGAACCTTTAGCGTAGTAGTCACGCTAAGGATTAATGATGTAGTTATCAATGAGATAAATAGAAGCAAAATAGCTTGCATTTAAAAAATACTAATAATTTTGGATGCTGCACAAATCACACTTCTGTATCTCAAACAAAAATCTATTTCACATTTCTGCCCAATATTTATTCGATTTGCAATCAATACCTTACTGCTGTTCAAGGTTTGTTTTTCTTTTTTTATACCACTAGGATGGCAAACAAGCATACGGCCCGCCTGATGGTAAGCGGTTACCGTAACCTGGACGCTTGCAACACCAGGGGTATTCCTCGCGCGTTGTCGACCCTGTAAATTAAGGAGGAATAGTTGGACTGGCAGCATAGGAGCTTATCCTACCTGCCAACACAACGCTTCCTCGCGGAGCTCTGGCGACCTTGCTCACCATTAGGAACACAAAATTTTCTGCATTATGAGTGGAATTATTCGATCCCACCCTGCCTCTCTTAAAATGTCACTCGTACTCAATCTTTTATAGCATAGTACTTAGCACTTTTGTAGCATTGACATAGGTAATTATAAAAAGAACATTAAATAACAATTAATGCACAATGGGCGGCGGTAATCGCTTAATATCAAGCAATCGGTCTGCTCATTTACCCCTTATCCCTTAAAAAAAAAGAAATAATTACCTACATAATTTTGTTGAAACTAAACGGAAGTTGGTTAGTTTTTCATATATTATTATAGATTTTTTTTCTTAAAATACTTTGAAGCTTACCGTCGTATTTTCTAAGACCTGTCTAAACCTAGTTAGAAGAATTTTATTACCGACACTACATAGTGGTCCTCAGTACCTTTCCAAAGTACTTCTAAGTGCATTAGCTAAGTACTCTGTCTTTATGATGTGTTAGTTGCGCGCAAGACAGACGTATCGAGGTTGCACGTGGATGGGAGTATCTTGTATGGCAACATTGTGATAAATATATACTTTGTTGTGATATTTTTATATGAAATTGCCTCGCCTATTCGCCGTGTGAGTGAGGTTACCGGAGGCCCAATCCCCTTTTAAAAGGCGGGCAACGCACCGGCATTTAAAAAGGGTTTTGCCTGGTCACTCACTCGGCGAAACACAACGTAAGCGTTGGTTCACGCCGGTTTTTTGTGAGGCCATGGTATCACTCCGGTCGAGCCGGCCCATTCGTGCCGAAGCATGGCTTTCCCATGGTAAATATGTTACCTACTTGCATATTAGCGATTAATCGATTAGTGCTCAGTATCTGGTCACAGATAACTAATTAGAATTAACGAACACGCTTTAACCACGGGAACAAGATGGCCGACCCAATAGTAATTAGATTAGTTTAATCTGCGCAAACGAACACTAATAATTGCCTGCCT
Source organism: Acronicta aceris (assembly GCA_910591435.1). Lineage (NCBI taxonomy): Eukaryota > Metazoa > Arthropoda > Insecta > Lepidoptera > Noctuidae > Acronicta > Acronicta aceris. The sequence continues at coordinate 8,601,842 of OU342780.1, read as the reverse complement.
ATACCAATATATTGTGGTGTGATTATGGCTGAGATGGTCGAACTCTGATACCGATTTCGTCTTATTTAGTAATAATATGCTAACGTTATTATGTGCTGGTTAGAAGCAAGACAAAAAAAAAGAGTGCTTACGGCCCCGCGATGGCTCCCACTGACTTCACGGATTTCACGATCAGTGATGCCGTTGATTAACAGCTTCGATAGCAATAAAGTTTTTTTTTTTCATCATGAATGTACAATAAATTGCTTACTAGCCCAACTATTTTTATCTCGTGTTATTTGTCTACTAGCTACGACTAGGACCCCGCGGTTTCACCCGGTAAAAAATGACAGTCTTTCATACAAACCTTAGGGGTAGAGTTTCCAAAAATCCGGTCTTATCGCAAAGAACACACCCTCCAAGTTTCAGATCTCTACGATCAGCGCTTTAGGCTGTGCGTTGATCCGTCAGTCATTCAGGACAAAGCATTTTATAAGTATAGATTCAATTGCCTCCTTCATTGTGTGGCTAATGGTACCCAATCTTGACAGCAAATCATTTCTAAGATAATATTTTCCCGGGACGACATTGAAATCCTAGACTAAGCTAGAAAAAGGACCCTCGGATCTATAGTTTAAACAAGAAGATTAATCGCGATAATTACTTGGCTTGCAAATTAATTCAACCTCCCAACCCACGACCATATTTCATCCCAAATGAGCTACCAAGTGGAAGCTTCCATAAACGTTATCCAACGCGTTAGGATTTAGCACAACCCTAGGTTACCCAATATTATTTACCAAGTCTTCATTACACCTTCCCTTAGAATTTACAATGTGGGTACTAAAATAGTCGGCCTTACCGAGGGGTGCCCAAAACAGTTTGTCAAGAAAATAAAGCGATCCGGCGCAGGATGTATCGCTCTACACCCATTTCTGTGATTAATTGGTGTGCGTGGTGGACCCACTACTAAACCACCTTCTTTTTGACGGGGATTTATAGCGCGCTGGATGTGACAAAGGTTTTTATTCTGTGGGTCTGTAAGCGGTAGAAAATATCGTGTAGTTAATTTTGCCAAACTTCTTGGCAGTATATGATTAGGTATAAATGAGACAAAGTTGTAGTATAGTCTGGTTATAATTATCCAAAGGTGCATCTTATATACTAACGACTACGTGTTGATCACGGATAGTAGAAACATTTAATAGATATTGAACGTGTGATAAAGATCATAAGATTGCGACGTAGATTGTAGATACAGCACAAAGATATTGTACTGTAACAGTACACCCCCCTTTAAAAAAAAAAAAATATTATGGTAATAGTGTTTACAATATAAATTTGACCTAAACCTTACTAGTTATTTGCTGATGTATATAAATAATAATGCTATTGTACGCGGTGGAATTTGATGACGCCTGTTGTGGTGTGATTTGCTGACGTATGTAATTTTGACTTAGCTGTTGCACGAGTGTTTATTATTTTTTTCCGTTAAACTCTTCATTCTTCTGTCCAGTGTTTTCATTATGCCGTAAAGTAGGATCACGCCGATTGTTAAAATAATCTGTCCCATTGCAACATTTCTTGTCCACCGTAAGTCCTCCTGGATCAGGTTACGGAGTTTGTCCGCTTCGTTTTGATTGAGGCAACTGTCCGTATTGTATGTTATCTGGTCCTTAGAACTTTGATTTCCCATTTTAGATGTCTTGTTGTTACGAGTAGTTGTGAATTAATGGTATATGTTAAGATCTATGTTAATATATATACGAATAGCTTGCTTATATCAGCGATTTTTATAGACGTACTACTGGCTTTACTTTACGTCCCGATCGTGTAGTGTACGTGTGTGAATGTCTGTAGAAATCCTTTGAATCTGGCACGTAGTTTGATTCGTCATTGATCATGAATGCTGGTTTCAATCTATCAATTGATATCACTGTCTCTTTATCCCTAATTCTAATGCAAAATGTTTTATCTGTTTTACTAATTACTGGGTAGGGTCCTTCATACGGCGGTGTCAGGGCTTTCTTAATTCTATCACACCGAACAAATACGTGTGAGCATTCTTTGAGTTCGGGATGCACAAATATAGCTTGGTTGTGGTTTTTTCTTTTCGGAATTGATGTCATTTGTGTGATGTCCTTTTGAATTTGTTTTACAAACTCTTCGTACGTTGATAACTGTGCTGCTGATGACTCAAAAAATCCTCCAGGAAGTCGTATTGGCGTTCCATATGTCATCTCTGCTGAACTATAACCTGTGTCTTCTCGCAAGCTACTCCGCAACCCGAGTAAAACTGTTGGAATTTCTTTTAACCAATTTTCGTTGGATTCTCTTGTCATTAACGCCACCTTTAAAGTTCTATGAAATCTCTCTATCATTCCATTGGATTGCGGATGATAAGGTGTTGTCCTAATTTTATGTATTCCCAAAAATTGTGAGAGTGACTCAAATATTCTTGTTCTTTTATTCAAACTGTCGGCCTTGATCCGTAGTAATGCGCAATGGACATCCAAAACGAGTAATCCATCCTTCGAAAAGTGTCTTGGCTACTGTTTCTGCAGTTATATCTTCTATCGGAAATATTTCGGGCCATGACGTACAACGATCTATGATTGTGATTAAATATCTCTTCCCTTGTGAAATCGGAAGTGGTCCGACGATGTCAATATGTAAATGTTCAAAACGTTGCGCTGTCATAAATGTACCAGGAGGTGATATCGTATGTCGTTGTATTTTTGATTTTTGGCAGGCTATACATGATCTACACCAATTATTGATATCTTTGTTCATATACGGCCATAAATACCTTTGGGTTATCATTTTTCTCGTAGTTCTTTTTCCTGGATGGCTCATACCATGAATGGTATCGAAAATTTGTTTGCGAAATTGTTTTGGTAAGTAGGGGCGGCTTTTTCCAGTAGACGTGTCGCAGGTGATGTTTATTGTGGAACCCGGAAGCGTAATGTTTTTGAATTTTAATCTTTTATTGTCACGTAATTTACTTAGTTCATTATCTGTTGATTGACATTTTTCCAATTCAGCGTAATCGATAGGTGATGGCACGTATATTTCCTCTATTCGAGATAATGCATCGGCGGTAATATTGTCACGTCCGCTTATGTGTTGAATGTTGGTACTGTATTGTGAAATGAAATCTAACTGCCGGACCCGTCGCGGTGTATCGTTTGATGATGGTTTTTGGGAGAATGCGTATGTCAAAGGTCGGTGATCCGAATTCTCTTCCCTCGATTAATCTGTGAAAATGTTTGACGGCCATGTATATTCCTAACAGCTCTCTGTCAAACGTAGAATATTTTTGCTGAGTTTCGCTCAATTTTTGTGAAAAAAAACCTAATGGTTCCCAATTGCGTCTGGATTTTTGTTGTAAAACTCCACCAACGCAAGTAGCACTAGCGTCGGTCATGAGCGCTAGTGATGCGTTGCGGGAAGGATGCGCTGTTAACACTGCGTTTTTCATGCTTTCCTTGCATTTTTCGTAAGCTTTGTCTGCTTCCGTTGTCCATGGAACAGGTGAATTATCGTTCTTTTTTGAACCATGTAGATATTCGTTTAAAATTCTTTGATTTTCCGCTGCGCGTGGAATATTACTTCTGTAGAAATTGACCATGCCCAAAAATCGTCTTAATTCTTGAATTGTTTTCGGTTTGGGAAATTCCATGATTGCTTTGTAATTTTCTTCGGTAGGTTGTATTCCTTGGCTCGTTATATGATAACCTAAGAAATCTATTTCCCTTCTGAGAAATTCGCATTTTTCGAGATTAATGGTTATTCCATTCTCGTGTAAACGTTTGAAAACCGTTTCTAAATGCTGATAATGCAAATCTTCGTTGTCCGATGCGATGAGACAGTCGTCTACGAATATAAATACGAAGTTTAAATCTCTAAATAAGGAATCCATGAATCGTTGAAATGTTTGTGCCGCATTGCGTAATCCGAAAGGCATTCTTAAGTACTCAAAAAGTCCGAAAGGTGTGATGATGGCTGTTTTTTCTATATCTTTAACAGGAATACAGTGGTATGCTTTGCGTATATCTATCTTGCTTAGTATCTTCTTATTTTCTAATATGTATGTAAAGTCAGTTAATCTTGGTAGTGGGTATTTGTCCGGTACTGTCGTGCTATTGAGCATTCGATAGTCTCCGCACGGTCTCCATTCGCCATTTTTCTTTTTTACCATATGTAATGGGCTTGCCCATGGGCTATCTGACGGTCGGCAAATTCCGAGCTCTATCATATTTTGAAATTCCTTTTTGGCTATGTCGTATTTTTCTGGAGGTAATGGTCTTGCTCGAGCTGCGACGGGTGGTCCTGTAGTGATAATGTGGTGTTCAATCTTATGTTTGGGCGCATTGCGTAGAGAGGACTCTTTCGTGATGTCTTCGTATTTGTTTAAAAGTTGCGTAATACGTGAATTCGTTCCCACTGCGATAGTACGAATTGTTTGTTGTGTCGCTTTTTCTGAAGTTACATGCGTTGTCAGCTCTGTAACTTTGTCGATAAGTTTGCGACCTGCTATGTCGACTAATAGTTTATAGTGCTCTAGAAAATCTGCTCCAATTATTGGTTGTGTAACATCGGCGATTATAAAATTCCATTTATAACATCGTTGTAGTCCTAAATTCAAGGTAAGCGTCTTCTCGCCGTAAGTCCTAATTTTAGTCCCATTTGCAGCGTATAGTGTGTATTGTTCATTTTGTAAAATTGAATATCTCTGTTGCTTGCTAATGACTGAAATATTTGCGCCCGTGTCAATCAAAAACTTCATACCACTTTTTCGGTCGGTAATGGTGAGGCGATTGGATGGGTGGATTGCACAGAGTTTCGCCGTTGTCTGTGCTCTTATTCGTTTCCCTGGTTCCGTACGTAAGTCATTGGTTTCCAACCGCATGGTTTAATGCAGTTCCTTGCATATTTTCCGAATCTTTCGTGGTAGTAACAAAATCGATTTGCTCCTCTATAGTTTGTTCTCGGCCTCATAATCGGGAATTGTTGACGTTTCTTGAAATGATTGTGCGTGCTGGGTCGATAGCCATATTGACCTTGCTGAATTGCGTCAATATCTATCTGTAATTTTGCTAGCTGGGCTAAAATGCATGCTGTATTGTTGTCGTTTGAAGTGTCGTTGCTAACAGCTGATATTTCGGTTACTTTTGAATTCATTATTATTTTGTCTGCAATTTGGCTCAGTTTGTCAATTTCCATGTCTTCCGTAACTGCTAGAACCGTAGTAACTGATGTTGGTAGAAGCCTGAACCATAGTAGTTTAATTGTTTCGTCACTGATTTTTCCTCTCCCGAGGACTCGCATTTGACGTAATAACTGCGAAGGTTTTTGATCACCGAGTTCTGTCTCTGATATTAATTTTTGAAACTGTCGCTGTTCTGTTTCTTCGTAACAATCAATTAAACGTTCCTTGATGTTTTTATATTTATCTGTAGTCGGTGGTGAAGTGATTAGGTCACTAACTTGTAGTATTTCTTCCTTGGATAATTTTGCTATTACTGTACAGTATTTGTATTCGTCTCCTTGCTTCTGTGGTGCTAATATGGCTTCTAGTTGCGTGAACCATAATCTTGGTTGGTCTTTCCAAAATTCCGGAATGCGAGATAAAACCGAGGTGCCAGCAGCTACTTCAAGTGTTCCTTGCTGATTTATGTTCGCCTTGCATGGTGATTGTGCCATGTTTCTTGCTGCGTATTCGTTCGTCGGGGTCACCAATTTGCCAAACTTCTTGGCAGTATATGATTAGGTATAAATGAGACAAAGTTGTAGTATAGTCTGGTTATAATTATCCAAAGGTGCATCTTATATACTAACGACTACGTGTTGATCACGGATAGTAGAAACATTTAATAGATATTGAACGTGTGATAAAGATCATAAGATTGCGATGTAGATTGTAGATACAGCACAAAGATATTGTACTGTAATATTAATCAATCTATAATAATTACTCCAGCATAATGCTTACATTTAAATTCTTATAAAGTTTCAGGACTCTTAAGTACCAGTAGGCGTGCCTATTTAAGCGCATCTTTTGCTTAGTCCATGTTCATACACGTGAAACGTGGGAGAGCCATGCTTCGGCACGAATGGGCCGGCTCGACCGGAGTGATACCACGGCCTCACAGAAAACCGGCAACAAACAACGCTTACGTTGCGTTTCGCTGAGTGAGTGAGGTTACCGGAGGCCCAATCCCTTTTAAAAGGCCGGTAACGCACTTGTGACTCCTCTGGTGTTGCGGGTGTCTATGAACGGCAGTAATCGATTACCATCAGGCGATCCATCTGCTCGTTTGTCCCCCTATCCCATAAAAAAATACACACAAGTACTACGCACCTGACTCTTTTTACATCTTCACGCGCAAACTACGTCACTGAAAAACCATGAGAATCAAACACAGGGGCCGTATTATGACGTGTTAACGCCATAATTTTTAGGTTGTAAGAAAGAGATGGGGCTATTTAATATGTAGAGCGGCATCTCTTTCTCACAACGTAAAAATGATGGCGTTAACACGTCATAATACGGCCCCTGGACCGCGAAACCGCTACACCAATGAGGCAGTAAGTATTTCCAGTAAAATTTTACCGTCTGTAATTAAATGTTATTCTCAAACTACCCTCCAATGAATTATAATGGATATTCTACCTTTCATTGGTAGGTAACGTATCTTGCCGCAAAATGGCTTGTTGTTAGCCAAGCATGATTCCAATTCTCTTGTTCCCGTTATAGCTGTACCCCTAACTTATTTGATTTATTTTCAACCCCTTCGGATAAAGGGTTCAAAATGGTTTTGATAATGTAAGTTTTGTTACAAATCTAGCAATTCGGCTGGTTGATTAATGTTTTTGATTTGCAAGACTAGAGTATTGGATAACTGGGTAATAGGTTTATGGTTTATTTTAGACTTACCATCACGGCTTTATTCCTTGACAGATTAGGCAGAGGTGTACTGGTTACTACTGCTGCTAAGAATTCACAAAAAAATATTTCTTCTATCAAAGATCACTTGCGTTTCTACAGTCGTTATGTAGGTATATCAAAGTTAAGAGTAATTTTTTTATGCGATAGGGGTGGGCAAACGATCAGACGTATCGCCTGATAGTATGCGATTACCTCCGCTCATAGGCACCAGAGGAATCGCAAAGGGGTTTGTGCTTCCGATATCCTCACTCATTCGGCGAAACACAACGTAAGCGTTGTTAAAAAGCTCATTCGTACTTAAAGCACGATTATCACACTGGTAGTCATAAAAAAACATACTTTCTAGTCACTTTAACCATCACGCCCGATTTCCTCGAAGGGATAAGCAGAGATGTTCAAATGCCGTACATTTACGTCCCATGTAATAGGAGATGAGCTTATTGCAGGCACAAATCCAAATCTGATGTTATCTGAGATTTTTTAGTACAATCCTATAACACTTTTCAACATGGGAATCAGACCCAGAACCTCTAGCAGTAGCAGTAGCAGAGCGTTGTGAAATATTTTTTATTTGATAGGAGGGCAAACGAGCCGACGGGTCGCCTGATGGTAAGCGATTACCGCCGCCCATGGACACCCGCAACACCAGAGGAGTCACGAGCGCGTTGCCGACCTTTTAAAACGGAATTGGGCCTCCGGTAACCTCATTCACTCGGCGAAACACAACGTAAGCGTTGTGCGATATATATATATATATATATAATAATATAAATATCATGTGTTGTATGTAGCCGAGAGCTGTTAGAATTCCTTGCATTGATTTTATTCACGAAGCTCAGAGCTACAATATTTCTGACCGACATTCGGATAATTTTGTTTATTTTCCGTTATGACCAATAACAGATTTCTATGACACCCCACCATATAACATCTGATATAAGCAATGAAGTATTACAAGACAAGATGCCAGGAAAGATTCCCATTTTATATCCTAACAAGACCAGTTTCCATAGAGCCCCACTGTTTCGCACTAACAAAAAAGGTCTACCGCGGCCCTCAAAAACATGTAAGTAAAAGAGTCCAGGTTATGCTGGTTTTCGGTTCCTCCAATAAAACATTTGTTGCGCCCGTAAATTTGGCCGAATCTATACGGTGTGACGTTTTTATTGGCCTCTATATGTGACCCTCAACGCTAAGTAGGTACAGGTAGGTATAATTAGGGCATGGGAACAGAATTTACTGGGTCACATTTTTCCTTAATTTTGAATACGGGAAGGAAAAATGTTGAGACAAAAGAGGAAGGAGGGGATAAAAGATAAATTACATCCCTAGTCATTTATTTTTGGAGATAGCTTTTCACGTTCAGATTAAAATATTAAGTTAATTTTTGAACTCATTCAGTGGAAATCTTCACAAAATATAAACAAAAAATACAACTAATTAAGAAGATAAAAAAATACAAATCAAACTTCTATAACTTTTGGATTATATACCCAAAAAAACATCCAATATCTTTCTTTGAAATTAAAGAGTTTAGTTATACCTATGAACTAAAAAAACTTGTGATTTTTTTTCAAAAAGATACAAGATACACTTTTGAAACTCAAAAGTTGACATTTACATTAGATCGATAAAATTGTACTTATTTCAAAAAGTTTTAAAATCAATTCTCATCTAAAAGTCAAATTACAAGTAAAATTAATGGTTATTACAAGCACGTATCAATTTTATGTGACAAAAGGGTCATTGCGATGGTCGGTTTCCTCAATAAATTTTCTAAATCATCACTAAGGTGCAAACATTTAAAAGTATTTATGGTATGGGTCAGTTTGGCATCGCAAACCCTGGAGTGAATTGAGGACCCATAACCTATGGGGATCTTAATGTATGTGTAGTGTGTGTAGTAATATTTAAGGGAGCGAGCTTATTTATACCAATATTATAAAAAAAAAGTTTTGTGTTATTTTTTAGTAAAGGAAAAAATTCAATCGCGGGCAGGATTCGAACCTGCGTCTTCTGGTTTGATATACCAGACGCTCTGACCTCTAAGCCACCGCGAACCCTATCCGCATGATTGAAATTTTGCCTTCACATTCTGAATTTACGTCATAAGGTGAAAAAATTCAGAATGTGTTTTTTCCTTTACTAAAAAATAACTTAATAATCTTAGCATGGAAAATGCAAAAAAAATCACAAAAAAAAAGTTTTGTGATTTTGTTTGTAATGAAACAACACAAAAATTAGTAAACTGATTATAAAAATTATTTCATTAGAATGTTATATTATCATTGAGGCTACACATAAGGCTATATTGATAATCGAGTTAAACATAACGTCACTTTAGGTTGCGAGTGAAACCTCGGAAAACAGCTAGTAAAGTAAAGTAAAGCTTGCATAGTTCAAACAAAATAACTGTACATTTCTGAAGTTGTCCGCAAGTGGTTGTGCTGTGGTAGATAAATTTTAATAATAAAATTCTATTTTATTATTTACTTATTCTTCATTATTATTTATTTTTTACAAAAACAATTAATTTTTTTTATGCGCGGCCATTCGGAACACCTAAATTCAGACATACAATGTTATTTTCACAAAATTTCTCCGTTCATGTTCAAAATTGCCCCGATCTACTCTTTTACAAGATCCAACTGTTTTTAGAATCTACTCGTACATTTGCGATTCTACAGTCGTTATGTGGAACCGATTAGGTTTAACAAATGAGTCATAAAAAAAACATCACATTTGGCTTTACGGTGCACATCTGCTTCAAGGGTGAGCAGTATTTTAAGCTTACGCTGCGATTTTCGATTTTATTTTTCTTTTCCTTTAGTCTCTTTGTTTGTATGTAAAAACTACTGTACACCTGGTTTTGGCAATTCAGAAGTACCTACTCTAATTGAAATACAACATTTGACTTTGACAAGGAATGTGCTTTAAAAGTGCAACTATTGGAAACGACTTGTCTATGAGGTTAAGCTACACATGCATCGGTCAATTGATGGATGGATTAACATTAATATTTTATTTGACGGTGGTTTTCTTTGCCGAATAAGCAAATGTATGAATAATTAAGTAATGTATAAAGATGTATTAATAATTCATTATTTTACTTTTTAAATTAATCATGATTTCGAAAAGTTTGAGTTGTGTGCTTTGGATTCGAATTCGACGCTGATTTAGAAGTCCACTAAAACTATCGTGCCTTCGCATCATATTCGTCGAAGGGTTAGGCCCTGGTGTAGGGCTGTACAATTTGTAAATTCACAAATCCCTGTTAAGTTTAGATTATATAGATATGTTAGGCACCCTCCGATGTGCCACTGGGAATTTTATAGAAAATCCCAATAACACTATTCGACCTGGACATCGAACCCAGTACCTCATATTTAGCAGTCAGGCTTAAGACCACTGGACTAATACGACTATAAATACTAAAAACTCACAACATTAATTCACCAAAGATCGTACCCCGGTGTACAAGAGAACAATAAAGAGCGGGTGTTTTAGGGGCTGTCTATAAAGCAAAAATGACGTTCAAAAAGTACTAGAAAGAAGAAGAAAGAAAAATATAATTTGGCACAGGTTTACGCAATTCGCACCATAATACAAGTAGGTACATAATATTAATAGGGGATAAATATAATGACCACCAAATTTAGTAAATTGATCACCAAAATGCTTACCAAAATGGATAAATGGTCACCAAAAATTAGGTTTAGGTTAAGTTAGAACTTATTTTTGTGATCATTTACTATTTTTGCCAATATAAAGTTATTTTTTGCCATAAAATTTTATTAGATCTGGTGGTTAGTTAAACATACGCCATATTAATATAAGCATATGTAGTCTGTATCTCGCGGCTGTGTCTATCTTGAGAAAATGGTATTGTTTTTTTGTACACTATAATTTTCCATTGTGTCCGACAGTGCTTACTTGAAGGGTTAAAATCAATTGAAACAGTGTTGCTGAAAATTTGTTCTGAAAAAATTCCTGCCATCACTCTAGGTAACAATGTTTCGAAGTCCTTCAACAAACACTGGAACAAAAATTGGTAGTTAAACAGTTAACATCACGCTTGTTAGCTGGCAGTTAACCAAAGTTTCGTTAAACAAAATTGCATTTTTATACTGCCATAGGTAACTAATAAGTTAGTAGGTATACCTACTGATATCCTAACTTTAGAAAAAGGGGAAATACTAGTTAACAGTACTTTAATATTATGAGATCGCCCCCTATAACATGGGACCTAAACATACCGGCGAACTGTGGGTGTACATTAAGTACGCCTCTGCCTAACCTTCGGGGAATACAGGCGTGATGGTATGTTATGTTTATGTATGAAATTCATATATTATGAAATACAATGACGCCTGTATTCCCCGAAAGATTAGGCAAAAGCGTACTAATGTAATCCACTGTTTAGGTCCTATCTAATAGCGGGCGAGCCTATAATATTATAAATGCGAATGTTTGTTTATTACGTTTTCATACTGGAAACGTTGAACCAATTTTTATGAATTTTTGAATAAAGTTAGATTGAACTATGGAAAAGGACATAGGCTACATTTTGGCTCAAAAAGTCAAACCGCGTGTAGCAGCTAGTTTACTATACGTACATAATTACGCTCACGCCTTTCTCCCACAGGGGTAGGCAGAAACTATAGACTGCCACTTGCTACGATTCTTGCATACTTCTTATGCTTCTTCCACATTCATACATCTTCTCATACATACACGCCGGTTGTGAGTGCTACGCACCTGACCTTATTGAAGGATTTCGCCAATAAGATCGGCGTATGTTCTTCTAGGGCGACCTCTACGGGCCTCTTTACTATATATATACAATTATATATATACTCATACGCACACCTTTTTTCCATACTCTCTCCTCTAAAAAGGAGAATACCCTTACTCATTCTAGAGAAGAGAGGTCAGTTTTTTAAAAACCTGAGAAAGAAAGTGGAAACATTATTTAGTTTTTCCCTGTGTGGGGACGGGTTAGAATACAGTTCCTCACTGCCATTTGGATAGGTATCTCGTAAGAGCCGAGAAAAAACTGACTTGATCGGTGGTAAGACCTCTCGGGGTCTGACTGACTGACAACCACCCTTACATCGAAGTCTGTCGTAAAATACCTTGGTGTGTGTTTAGAATTTGGCGCGTAAGAGCCAGTTCCCCCTCGGTTGCTGCGGCATAGCAGTCTGCAGTTCGTAGGGGCTCTTAAAGCTCGGCAACGCATCAGCAACTCCTCTGGTGCAGGTGCCCATGAGCGGCGATGACTACTTACCATCAGGTGGCTCGTCTGCTCGTTTGCCGACCTAATCAATAAAAAAACATAACGATAGAAGTCTCATTAACCCAATAATGTCATACATAGGTATTTAATTTCAATTTACTATTTAATACTTATGTAAATTCGTGCCTAGACACTATATCCTACATGTCCGTGCACTGGTTTTGTCGCCTAGTACTAGGAATTTAAGTAGCTTAGCGAAACCGCTTAGTTGTGAACTCAGTTAATGAAAATAGTTTAAATAATAAGCGGCAGCACAAAGTTCTTGAAGGTGTGTGAAAACCAGCAAGAGGGATTATAGAATAGCTTGCTTTTTTTATTCTGATGGCTCTTTCTTCAAAAGGCCTGTCAGATATTGTCCTAAATTGCAACACTCACATACTCTCTGATAATACTACTAGGTACTAATTCTCTGGCCTTTAAAAAAGATTATGATCTCTGAATTTATTTCGGTGTATTTTTCTCAGAGGTCGGCAATGCCGGCGCCATAGGGCGCCATTAACCTTTTGACCGCCATAGTCATATATAGACGACAAACCAAAACGTGCCCAGAGTACGCCAGGGAAATTTGGAGCATGGCGTCGAACGCACATTTTTGAAATGTCAAAACTAAGTTGTCGCAAAGTACCAAAAAGTGGGTCTTATGGAGAAGAGCCGGTAAGGAACTCCATAGATACTCTGTTTAAAATAGACATCTTTGATCCGTCTGACTGATGTCATACAAAAGACGCAAAATGCACTCTAACAATACCTTATTCAATTCATTCCGTACAAGATAGATCATTGTTACCCAATGACAAAAAGGAACTCCAATTTATTTTAATTATGAAGAGCCATCTTCGAAACTGCACTGATGTCATCAGTTCCTTTGCATCCAGTTTTTTTCCTGCCAAAAATGTTTGCTGTTCATCATAATAAATTCTCTACGTACCATCATCCATTTCAATTTCAAACTCAATACACTTAGTAATACGATGCTTATTTAATTGTTGTGTTATGCAAACAAGCAATTCAATGCATGGAGTCGTTCGCGACAAAACACATATTTAGGTCAAATGGAATAATATGTTTTAAAGTGTCCCGTATTTAAGAGCATTACTTCTACTTAAGGGGACGCTATCATCTTTATTATGAAATGATATTGATTTCTGAATGTTGATCATTGTAGACAATTTTAGAAGATTTTGGCTAGATGACGCCAGCATTTCCTTGTTGTCCTTTGAAGAAGCCTTTAGAAGCTAAGTCAGTGTATCGATTTAAAGTAATGTCTAAAATGTTATTTTTAAGAGCCGCTACCGCTTAGAATTGACCTATTGCAACTACAGGATTTGCTTATATCATCTATACTTATAATAAATCTGTAGAGAGGTCAATTCTGTACATGAAATATATTTCCAAAATAACTATCAGCGGGTGATTAGTGATCGATACTGACGCAAAAAATGCAATCAGTAAAATTTTTGTGTCTGTCTGTATGTTCGTTATAGAAACAAAAACCACTCGACGGATTTCAACAAAACTTGGTACAATTGTTCTTCATACTCCTGGGTAGGTTATAGTATACTTTTCATCACGCTACGATCAATAGGAGCAGAGCAGTGAAGGGAAATGTTGGGAAAATGAGTGATTCATGAGAAAGGTTTCAAGCTATAAAACATCACGCTACAACCCTTAGGAACGGGGCAACGCAGGTGAAACCGCGGGCGAAGAACTAGGGAACAAAGTAACTATTCCACGCGGACGAAGTCGCTGGCAAAAGCTAGTCTGGAATAAAGAAATATCTTACTGTTGTTATTATCAAAAATCAGACGAAATCTTCAGATGATCATATGTAGGTATAACTAGAGTAGTTTGGTTAATATTTTAAAGTAAAAGTGCTTTTTGTTTTAAATAATATTGTATGGAACTTGAGTCTGCAATAAAGATATAGATATTATTATTTCCTTTATTCATTATTTATCTACATATCTAAATACATTTTCAAATATTTAAATTATAAAATAAAAATAAAAACATAACATACCATCATAACATACCATCACGCCTTTATTCCCCGAAGGGTTAGGCAGAGGCGTACTAATGTACACCCACAGTTCGCCGGTATGTTTAGGTCCCATGTAATAGGGGGCGAGCCTATTGCCATTAATCGGGCACAAATCCAGACTCCGAGCTGCTACTGAGAATTTCATAAAAAAACTCAATAACACTGCTCGACCTGGAGATCGAACCCAGGACCTTTAGGGTAGCAGTCGCGCTTGGGACCACTAGACTAATGAGGCAGTCAAAAATAAAAACATATATAAAAAAAATAAAAACATTTAAAAATATTAAAAAATAGTAGTCCATCGGTATCGGGAGCAGGATCCAAGCTACCGGCGGTCAGGGCCCCACAGAAAGGAACCTCCTAACAATACGCACCGTATCCAGGAGTACCGCTTTCTGTATCAGGCCCTGTTATTATTATTATATTAAAAATTCAATTTTTCAACCGTTCACTTACAAGAATATCCAAGAACTTTACATTTATGATCTCACGCGTTTTATCGATTTTATATCAAATTGAATAATCTTAGTCTAAATCAATGCACATGCCCATTGTTTTGATGATTTCATTATTTATCAGAATACCATTATACAATATTTGTGTGTTAGAATTGTTTAGTAAACATCTTCACTCGTAATATTTGTGAGATGAAAGAATACAAGTTGTTTTTTAATACGAATGTAGTTAGCAGTACATCTATGATTAAAATATCTTTAGAACTCGTAGTTTGTTTGAAGAGAGAGGAAGCATCTTGGGATAAACTCACAGTGTTGGCCCTTACGTGATATAAAAAGAATCTAAATACTCAATAATCAAAAAGTTTTGCTGATAGAAGAAGAGCATTCTTGCCTTCTTGACGGTGTTCCAAATTAGTACGTAATGGTGGATTATAATAAAAGAAACGAGAGGAAATATTTCCAGTTGACTGTTTATATTGTTTATTTTTCCGACAAAAGTGTGTGCGTGTGCATGTGCATTGCCTTGCCAATTCTTAAACACCAACTACTGGTGGTTGTTTTATATTTGGACTATGAAGACCATACCTTCCCCTTAAGTAAATAAAATTACGCGCATGTGGCGATCTATTCACTATATAATTTAACATTGAACTAATAATTACATGGAATTCTTAACGATAGAATATACGAATACCAACGTCAGTCGTTTACTAGACGCCATTCGATTTCATTTGGCGTACATTAAATCGACCTTTTTCATCGTATCCGAGTGAAATATATGTAATGGACAGTATTTTCCATTGTATTGATACATAAGAAGACTGTAGTAAAGCTTCATACACATTAAAAACGTGGAAACTACGGAAACATAAGCTGATTGTGTGTAGTGTCCCACAAGGAGATATATTGGTGCCAATATTATTTTCACGTTGTCTAATAGTGGATGATAAAAATAAACCCTTAATTTATTTATCAAAATAATTATATAATGGTGCAAATAAAATACACGTTAAATTCTATAGTGCTGATAGTCTTATTACTACGGACAGTGAGAGTATTATGTAGAGACCTGAGTGAAAATGAAAGAGCATTGAGGGCAGAGTTTATACAGAAACTATTGAATAAGCAAAAGAAATTAGAAGGAAGAATTAAGTTGATGGGAGGACCTAGTAAATATGAAGGTAAGATTATTAGTAATTTATATAAATTTAAAAATAAAAAAAGAATACTTTAAAATTAAATTCATCAGACTTATGTATGGTATGAGGACAAGATGAACTGGTCCTAGGTCCTAAGTTAATGGTCCTAAGTTAATCACATTTACATAAAAGGATTTTATGTAAATGTGATACGATGCAGGCTAGATACTCGTATACTACGTCTTTTAACTTTTAACTGTCTGGTGGTTTCGAGATTTTTTATGTGACCTACGCAGATATTCCGCCGATCTGGTATCGTCGTGTGACGGATTGTGGAGCTCCTTAGAATATGGTCGAGCTACACAAAGTCTGATGCATGCGTGCCGTCGTTTGGGACTGGTCTACTCAAAGCCGCTATGGATCTTTCTTCAAAAGGCCATTTCAGACACTGCCCTGCATTGTACCACTCACATATTCCGATATCTACTATTATGTCTGGACTTCAAAAGAAATCATGATTCTCTGAGTTTGTTTCGGCGTTTCTTCTCAGAGGTCAGCTAGGAAATGCCGACACCATCTAGTACTTAAAAAAAGACATGTAAAAGTATCTTTAAGAGATCTATTTACAGAAAAATAAATATCATTTCATTTCATAAGTCCAGCAGTGAGCTGTTATCTGTTGGTGATGATGATGATGTATGGTACGCAATTCATGTATAAACATTTTGATAATATTTATGTATCATGTCCCAGCGTCTGAGAACAATAGATTTTTTCCATTGTGTTTAGATAATAATTTGTCACAAAGCAAAGGCAGCATTCCTTTCTTGAATATGTGTCAGTAAACTTATAGAATACCTAAGTATCTACTTTGTTCTAAAAACCCTTCCGTGTAAAATATGTTGAAATATTTTTACTATTATTTTACCAAATACGAAATTATAGGTATTATAAGTATATTTTATTACATTTTATGTATTTTCTATCTTCCACGTTTCAAAATCTTATGCGGGAAATAGGTGGACTGAAAAACTTTTGGTGTTCATTAAAATTCATAAAATAATTCTAAACATTTCAGGAAATGTATATATTTACCACGCCGGTCGCTGGGGAGCGGTGTGCGATGACTCCTGGGATGACGAGGCAGCCTCTGTGGTCTGCAGATCCTATAATAAAACTGGAATTGCCACATTAGGTTCACAGTATGGAGAAGCAACTGGTTAGTAATTAGGAATTTAATAAATACATTTTGAATTTTGAGTCAATATCAAAAATATTAGGTAATACAAGTATTAGTAATTCTTTTCTATTACTCAAATTGGTATTACTATATTCCGACTTATGGCATGCAATATTAAAAAATACTAAAGAAATTAAACTTTTGTTTGTTTGCTGTGTTTCATTCTAAAATAACCCTTATTAGTTCGATCAAATATAATTGAGATAGTTCAGATTTTGAACAGTTTGTACGTCTTATGGTTCATAATTTAAATTTTATTTACTGCAGAAAAATACTGGCTGGATGACGTAATATGCCAGGGTGATGAAATATCTCTATCGAAATGCGTATTCAATCGTTGGGGGGCAGCAGACTGCGAACCAGATGAAGCGGCTGGCGTAGTGTGCCTAGACCAATCTGAAATCCCAAAGAAATTCGCCAGAAGGACGAATACGGGGAAGAAGCTTCAGGAGATTGTAAACATGGAAACTGTCAGTATGAGGCTGGTTGGAGGAAAGAATACTAGAGAAGGAAGAGTTGAGGTGAGGTTTATTCTTCATACTTCCTGCTAAAGATTCGGTCTACAACGGTATCTCTATTTTTTTAGTTACGAATCTCACTCACTAGATCATACAATTATTTTAGACGACCTACTAGGTCGTCTAATGGGAGTTTTTGGAAGCAGGTGGCATGGAACTGGTACTTGTGGAAGTATATGGGGGAGTCCTTTGTTAAGCAGAGGACCTCTATTGGCTGAAATAATGAATAATGATGATGATTAAATTGACAAAGTTCGTGTAGGCTTTGAACCTGCAACATCTACTTTGGAAGGTTTACCGCAGCTAGTCTGGCTAGTTAAGCATTCTATGGCATTTTTTTTATGGGCAAACGAGCAGACGGATCGCCTGATGGTAAGGGATTACATGCAACACCATAGGAGTCACAAGTGCGTTGCCGACCTTTTAAAAGGGGATTGGGCCTCCGGTAACCTCACTCACTCGGTGAAACACAACGTAAGCGTTGTTTAAAGCCGGTTTCCTGTGAGGCCGTGGTATTACTCCGGTCGAGCCGGCCCATTCGTGCCGAAGCATGACTCTCCCACGTAAAAAATTTTTATAAAATGTCAAGTCAAAAGTTTTCATTTCATCTAGACCAATGATACCTAAAGTGGTCGACCCCCAGGGTTCAACGAGGACCTCCAAGGGGTCCAAGTCATTGAAAAAAAAATAGTGTTCAGTGAGATATAAATGGGTATATATGGATATAATGAATTTGAAAAAAAATTATGTCAACAAATTATGTCTACCCAAAACTGAAAAAAAATGCGAAGTGGTCGACAAGATAAAAAAGTTTGGGGACCTCTGATTTAGACCATAATAGGTACTTTAAAAAAGTCTAAAAGTAGTAGCATGGTTTTTAATATAAATAAAATATATTGTCAATATATAGACTGTGATAGCCTAGTGATAAGACCATAGAACTGCCAAGTCTCGAGTGCGAATCCAAGGCACGCACCTTTGACTTTTCGAAGTCATATGCGTATTAATAGTTAATTATCACGCGCTTAGAAGGAAAACATTGTGGGGAAACCTGCATGCCTGAGAGATTTTCTCGACGGCGGCGTGTGAAGTCTGCCAACCCGAATTAGGCTAGCGTGGTGGACTATATCCTAATCCCTCTCATTCTGAGAGGAGAGCCGTGGCCAGCAGCGGGACAATGTACTGGGTTGATTAAGATTATGATTATATTCACAATTCTGATGTACCTACAACACTTGTTTAACAAAAGTTTTACATTTTAGGACCTTCTTTAATTTTCTGTTTTATTTGCAACTGGTTTTCAGATCTTCCACAACAATGTTTGGGGCAGCATTTGCCCTGATGGTTGGACCTTATACGAAGCTTCTGCCGTCTGCCGACACCTGGGTTTGGGGTATGCTGAGCAAGCCCTCCAAACGTACTACTACGGCTTCTCAAATATAGTGCTCAGCGGAGTCCACTGCGAAGGAAATGAATCCAATTTATTTGAATGCACGCATCGCCACTATGGAGATATCACTTGTCCCGGTGACATTGGTAGGTACAACAAAACCCGCTTTGATAAAATATATTTTTTTAACATTAAATAATTCGAATTAAACAAGTGCCTATCTATAATAGTAAGCACACTGTCTCTCTTCTGATTTTTGTTACGTATGGAATCACAAAATCAAATTCCTTTTGCAATAATTCTCAAGTTATTCGACTTTGGACAGAATTCTAACCTGCGACTTCTGGTTTGATACACCAGATGCTATTGCCAACTCAGCCACCGCGAGTCACACCCACCAGGTCTAAATTTGCCTTCACATTCCGAATTTACGTCATTAAGGTGACGTCAATTTTATACCACTTGGTTTAATTTAAAATAAAAAGGCATTGTACCTATTTATAGTTGACAATAGAAATACTTATCAAGCATATATATATATATAGTTAAAAAGAAACATTATTAGTTATCATATCAAATCATCATCAAATTAATAAATCTCTCCTTTCACTCTTTAAAAAGGATTGATATTAAGTTTAAAACCTGGTCGTTGCTATGAAGTTAGTCATAACAACGACCAGGTCTTTTACGGTCAGATAGGATTTATCAAATAGGATTTATTTAAACAATACACTCACTCTCTCATTAACTCATTTACGGTTCCACTGCTGGGCACAGGTTCTCTCAGAATAACGGGGGTTAGGCTATAGTGTAGCACGCTAGGCTACTGCGGGGTGGCAGACTTTGCCGCACTGTTAAATCTCTTAAATTTTTTTTATGGATTAAGTCGGCAAACGAGCTGACGAGCCACGTGATGGTTAGAACGAAGAAGTTATGACGATAACTTCTGAGGAGTTGCTGATGTGTTGCCGAACCGAGCCCATACGGACTGCCAGAGCCGCAGCAACCGAGGGGAACTGGCTCCTTCGTGCAAAAGTGGACACCAAGTTGCTTTACGACAGACTCCGACGTAAGGGTGGTCGCCAGCCAATCTCACCCCAAGAGGGCATTATCACCGAGCAAAATACAGATTTCCCCACGATATTTTCAACTACCGATAAAGCGATTGATAATGAACTATTTATCACTCACAACTCCAATTTAATTACCTATAAACGTAATTGTTTACATAATATTATAATTCACCGTCGAGATTCTGCGTGAGGCGTAAACAGAAATTACGAATTCATAGTTAACATGCAAATTGAATCACGTAAACCGAAAGATTAACATTAGTTACTACCGTAATTTGTCAGTTACACTTGTTTACCTCAGTTCCTGTAAATTATTAACTAGTAAATCGTAGTAATATAATATTATAGTATTCTATACAACGAGTTTAAAAAAATTGATATGTTCATAGTAAATTAGATAGTAACCACATTTTTATTATAAAAGTGTGGTTACTGGACTTAAGGTCGCCGGTTCGATTCATCACCTATTACAGGGAACCTAAAAAAACGCGTAGTGTGGGTTCGATTCCCACTCGAGGCACATATGGCCATGAATTATATATGTTTATGAAGTAATCTGTAACACAGGGCTTGTTGCCTGGGCTGTTCCTCCCAAGTGTCTAAAAAAGTAAACTGTAGATAGCAATACATCTCTGCCTATCCCCTTTGGAGATGCTGGCGTGATAGTATGTCATTGAATTAAATTCCTTTTAAAACGGCCGGAGCACTTAGCGACAATGTTTGCATATCCAGATTCAAATTTAAGTCACGATTCTTTAGCTTTTCAGATTCCTGAGTGGTAGCCAAAATAAATATTAACATCAGAACTGAAACAGGACCATTCACC
This sequence comes from Acronicta aceris, assembly GCA_910591435.1. NCBI lineage: Eukaryota > Metazoa > Arthropoda > Insecta > Lepidoptera > Noctuidae > Acronicta > Acronicta aceris. Next base: position 8,580,930 of record OU342780.1, on the reverse strand, counting down.
CTACTTGATATTCCTGGCAAATAAATAACTTTACAAGAATATTATATATTCTACGGCTTTGCGAACTCGCACAGAAAATTGTCACACAAAAGTGTTTTGAACTATGATCAATAGTTATACCCACAAAGAGAAAAGTTGTTTAGGATTCCGTATAGAAAAAATAAATCCTTCATGTTTTTTGGGATGCGGAATATGTTTAAGGATCTTCTGCCACCCAAGTAGGCGACAGGGTATGTCGGATTTAAAAAATTATACTACCTGGACCCCTGCGGTTTCACCCGCTAAAAATACAAACTTTCATACAATGTTTGCCCCCGTTTTTTACACCCTTAGGGGTAGAATTTCGGTAAATCGTTTCTTATCGCCTACGACATACACACACACCCTCCGAGTTTCAGATCAGCGGTTTAGGCTGTGCGTTGATCCGTCAGTCAGACATTCAGGACAAAGCATTTTATATGTATAAATATGTCGCTGCATCTAGTTTTTATGCCGAAATTACAATCCGACAAGTCAACAACAAGTAACGAACAAGTCCGATTATCAATTCTAATTAACGTTTATACTGCTAACATTACTTGCTTTTAATATTAATGATTCCGTGTAATTCTAATAATAATTATTATTCCTTTATTTTAAAATAGAGCTTATACTCGTAGCTTTGAGATTGCTTTGTTAAAACTAGTACCTAATTAATTCATTTACAATTTAGCCAATACTTAGATTGTAACATTACATTGTAAGTCATTATCTTATTAGATAATTCAATGGAAAACTTTAAAAACCCTACTATTTTAGCTTTATTTATTGCTAATAGATAATTTGCAAGATAGGAGAACCGATGACTCATATGGAATCAACGGTTCTGCTCTTTTTAGAAATAAAGGCGAGCTCCCCCTTCCCATATACAACGTATATCTGAATAAGCGCAAGACCTCGAAAAAATATCGAATAATAAATATAAAAAACTTGAGAGGTGTCAAAAGGGACACCCGGATGGAACGAAGTTCCTCAGACCTCATTAAGTCAGCTTTGTTTGGGGATGAACTCAAATCGCAAGAAGTAAAACCAAATCGACCGTTGAACTAATGGTTTATTGGAACTTGACCTTCTTTTACAATTTTAGTTCATTTTATTTTAACTCAATATATAAATTTTGTACTGCGGGGGTCATTGAACGGCGGAGAATCTTAACACCGCCGTTCAGATTATGACGTCAACAGTACAGTGCCATCTATTAGACAAAATTCGTACTAAAAAAAGTGTCGTGACAACTTTTCGTAAGATTTTTTTCCGTCTAGCCCCCTGTCACAACGCGTGATAAGGAACTTTCGTTCCAATAACGAAACCCGAAAGTCATTTTGAGACATGTAAGCAATTTTTTTTTAAAGAAATTAGTTATATCTGTTAAACGTAAAACTTGTGGCCGTACCACATCGTAACTCGCAACGACTACGATATCGATGCGCACACGCACACAATATCAATTTGTCCAAATAGGTTTCAGTTTTCCATATCTCGACCCACTGATGGATCAGGAGGCCATATTTCAGGTAGGTATTAATTATTTTTTGAAAAATTAACACATATTAAAAACCACTGTAATCGATGTGTATTCCCTATACCTGGTCACAGCCATGATATTTGTAGATAAGTAGATACGGAACCATAATAAATAGTCCGCGCTGCTGCTTGGTGGGTTTTGTACGTATAAGTCTGTTCAACCATTCCTTATACATTATATCTTTGATCGTAAATAAGATCATGAATGTCATTATGGAAGAAAAAAATTTTCACTTTTGTATTGATAAAAGTTTGTGTCTGTATTTCACTAAGAGTTAGGTAAAGATGTACTAATGTATACATTTCGCCGGTATGCTTAGGTCCTATGTAATAGCGTCGAGCCTATAGCCATTCGCCTATAGCCAACTTCGAGCTGTCACTGAGAATTTCTTACAAAATCCCAATAACATTGATCGACTTGGGAATCGTCCAAAATCTGGTGTAGGTATCATTCGTACTGACGAAGTCTTTAAAGTCATTACAAGTTTATTTTAACTATAACTAGCTACATGTTTTTATGGTCTCATTAAAATATTTACCATAAATAGTGCCCATCAAGAAAAATAATTAAAATCGCTCCAAAAATAAGGAAGTCATACCTAAGAACATACCTAAGTCATACCTAACCTTTACTTATAATATGATATACAGAGAACCTACTATAGAGAATTGTGACGTCATCATTCACTGCACCATATCACTGCAATCCTCTAATAACACTCGTTTTGCGGGAAATGGACAAAGCATCTCGTCTTAATCCCTACCAAAAACTTTAAAACCTTAACTTAAATTTTAAGTTCCAAGACTACATTTTAAGGTCTAGGAAATTTATTAACAGATTTAAATATTTTTTTTAAAATATTATACATTATATACGCAATACTTTAAACTAGTAAGGTCAGCACATAATGGTATCCAAAATTGACAAATTTCTTACATTAATTTTCAATTTAATCACCAAATATTAGAGATTACTATCTATTGGGGAAAATTGGCAGTGGTAACTTGATGTACTGTTGACTGTACATTGTGTCCATTGCATTATATCCTCTCTCTCTCTCTCTCTGTGTCTTATCCAGGACACGCAGCTGCCGTGGTCTGCACCCAATTCCTAGCAGACCTGGTCCTCGACCTCGCAGTAATAGAGCGCTCCGCTCATCTGCAAGATGTTATGATGTACCAGCTGACTTGCGCTATGGAGGAGAACTGTCTGAGTAGATCTGCGTATGAGGTTAGAAAATTCCATTATATTTTATTTTAGGTCCTTACCTACCAGTGTAGCGTTCGTGTAGTTGTAGTCGCTTTCAGAACCTACACTAGAGGTCCTGAATTCGATTCCCAGTCGAGCAAAATGAAAACCTTAGTAACATTTTGCTGTTGGTTAACCTGGGAATTTAACCCGAGGCCGTTAGCGAAGCAGCCGCGCTATTGTCTAAATGAATGAGGTAGTTAGTCCTCTCCTTTCTGAGACATAGATTATCATCATCAGGTCCAGAATCTTATCCCGGATTGGCAGTACGAGACCCGCCGTCTACTCCGCTTCACAGCGTCTTCGCTCAATAGGGGCAATGCGGAGTTCAGACCTTACCTCCCGAAGCATCTCTGGCAATGGCATCTCTGTCACATGTAAGTTACCACATATTCCTAATGTCTGAAGGATATTTTTTTATATTTCGGCAAACGAGCAGACAAACAATGATGATGATGGTAAGTAGTCATCATCGCCCATGGACATTTACAACATTAAAGGAGTTGTTGATGCGTTGCCAAGCCTTAAAAGCCTGCATACTGTCAGAGCTGCAGCATCCGAGGGGGAACTGGCATTCACGCGCAAAAGTCGAAACACACCCCAAGGTATTTACAACAGACTGTCATAAAACATCTTGGTATATGTTTCGGAGTCTGCTCCAACGTAAACGAAGGCTTCTCTCATAATCTTCTAAAAGGCCCGGTTATATGTTGCCTGCATCAAACGATTCCAGTGACCTCTATCAAGGTCGTCTGTCCATCTCGTTGGAGGTCGTCCCACACTGCGTTTCCCGGTGCGTGATCTTCCACTGGAGAACCTTTCTGCGCCAGCGGCCATTATTTCTACGAGCGATGTGCCCGTAGATTATGTCCCACTAGATTATAAATATTATATTATTTCAGGCATTACCACAGCATGGAAGTGTTTGCCACATTTGATGTCCTGGATATGAATGGTCTAAGGATCGCCGAAGGTCATAAAGCTTCTTTCTGTTTGGAAGACAATACTTGTTTACCGGGAATAGAGAAGAAGTACTCCTGCAAGAATTATGGAGACCAAGGTACGCATCAAAGATACCAGAGTAGTAGTGGTTGAAGTGTCTCATTCGTTGTTCGATTGCTTAATTAGCTGTTTTACATAACCGCTAGCTGTTATAAAAAACAGCTTAAGTAAAGTATCTGCACAAGGTCTAGCTGGATTGCAATTACGCTATGTTCAGCAAAACTGCTACCCAGTACGCCAAAATTTTAAACTAAAAACATTACTTATAGTACGTGTTTAACAAAACCACTAATCATCAACCCACTGCATTGATACATGCAAAACGTTCGTGCAATTAAGCGTGTTAAAGTTCAGTTATTATGGAAAAATTGCTGAAAGTTGTTCAGGGTCATGCATTTCTGATATAAGGTCAGCTTTTATTGGAAAAAGATATTTTTTTAAATTCGACCGCCAGTTCGCCTGATGTTAAGCGATACTGTGATCAACGATGGAGCGCGCTTGCCTACAAGAAACTACGGAAATGCACGATGTGTAGCCAGGTGCGATCAAAAGTAGGCATTTTGGCTTTTCTGGTGATCTATTCTGCTTAACTCTATTTGAATTCTATTATCCGGTCCCTTTCTCCACAACATACACTTTTCTCTTGATAGCGGACTTTATTCCAGGTATATCGGTGAACTGCTCCGACGTCTACTTATACAATATTGACTGCCAGTGGGTGGATGTCACTGATGTAAAACCTGGAGATTACGTATTCAAGGTAAGATCCTACCCATCAAGAAGTCGTATTATTTCATATTATGAATCCTGACTTTTTGGATCCATTACCGGAGTAATAGATGAATGTGTGGATACGAAATATTTCGATAAAATCCGTAATGTAATTTATTATTAAAGCCTATCGTGATCCTGAAGGTCAAAGGCAGCTCGCTCTTCTTCCAATTTTTATGTACTTAAATATTGGTGTAAGTGTATAAGATGTCTGTGAAATGAAATGAAATTATATTATTTTTGTAAATAGATCTCTAAAGTCCTTTTTTTAAGTACTAGATGGTGTCGGCATTTCCTAGCTGACAACCTCTAAGAAGAAACACCGAAACAAACTCAGAGAATTATGGTCTCTTTTGAAGTCCAGACATAAGAGTATCAGAATATGTGAGTGACAGGGCAATGTCTGAAATTGCCTTTTGTAGAAAGATCCATAGCGGCTTTGAGTAGACCAGTCCCATCCGACGGCACGCATGCATCAGCCATTTAGCCCAAAAGGATAAACGGATTTTCATAATTTTTACCGGTTTTTTAAGATCATCAGCACTAAGTTATTTAATAGTAAAGGAAAAAATTCAATCGCGGGCAGGATTCGAACCTGCGTCTTCTGGTTTGATATACCAGACGCTCTGACCTCTAAGCCACCGCGAACCCTACCCGCATGATTGAAATTTTGCCTTCACATTCTGAATTTACGTCATAAGGTGACGTTTGGTGACATCTATGAGAGGCAAGTTACCTTACCTCTCAACCGACACGACTTACTTTACAGTCAGTTCAGTGTCGTACGATGCCACCGTACCTTTTAACTATCTTTTTATGATTTTTTTGCATTTTCCATGCTAAGATTATTAAGTTATTTAATAGTAAAGGAAAAAATTCAATCGCGGGCAGGATTCGAACCTGCGTCTTCTGGTTTGATATACCAGACGCTCTGACCTCTAAGCCACCGCGAACCCTACCCGCATGATTGAAATTTTGCCTTCACATTCTGAATTTACGTCATAAGGTGACGTTTGGTGACATCTATGAGAGGCAAGTTACCTTACCTCTCAACCGACACGACTTACTTTACAGTTAGTTCAGTGTCGTACGATGCCACCGTCGCGGTGGCTTAGAGGTCAGAGCGTCTGGTATATCAAACCAGAAGACGCAGGTTCGAATCCTGCCCGCGATTGAATTTTTTCCTTTACTATTAAATAACTTAATAATCTTAGCATGGAAAATGCAAAAAAATCATAAAAAGATAGTTAAAAGGTACGGTGGCATCGTACGACACTGAACTGACTGTAAAGTAAGTCGTGTCGGTTGAGAGGTAAGGTAACTTGCCTCTCATAGATGTCACCAAACGTCACCTTATGACGTAAATTCAGAATGTGAAGGCAAAATTTCAATCATGCGGGTAGGGTTCGCGGTGGCTTAGAGGTCAGAGCGTCTGGTATATCAAACCAGAAGACGCAGGTTCGAATCCTGCCCGCGATTGAATTTTTTCCTTTACTATTAAATAACTTAATAATCTTAGCATGGAAAATGCAAAAAAATCATAAAAAGATAGTTAAAAGGTACGGTGGCATCGTACGACACTGAACTGACTGTAAAGTAAGTCGTGTCGGTTGAGAGGTAAGGTAACTTGCCTCTCATAGATGTCACCAAACGTCACCTTATGACGTAAATTCAGAATGTGAAGGCAAAATTTCAATCATGCGGGTAGGGTTCGCGGTGGCTTAGAGGTCAGAGCGTCTGGTATATCAAACCAGAAGACGCAGGTTCGAATCCTGCCCGCGATTGAATTTTTTCCTTTACTATTAAATAACTTAATAATCATAGCATGGAAAATGCAAAAAAATCATAAAAAGATATCATCAGCACTTTTCTAGTTGACAAATTGAGTAGCTTTCTCAGATTTGAGCGATTCTAAATTTAATATCCTGTCCTAGTTCAATGATGTTTATTTATATTTTAAATTTTACTTTGTTATTCTTAGGCTCATTAGTCCAGTTTAGTGGTCGTAAGCGTAACTGCTACGCTAGGTTCGATTCCCAAGTCGAGCAAAATATGATTGGGTCTTCTATAGAATTCTTAGTAACATCTAGGAGTTTGTATTTTAATGATATGGAAGGCCATTTTAGAAGGTCAGAAATTGGTATTTGTCTTTTTTTTTCTTTATAGGTTGCAGTAAACCCTCACGCCCGGGTCGCCGAGCAGACCTTCCATAACAACGGCGCATCATGTCACCTGCAACTCTCGGAATCTTATGCTATGGTGTTTGGTTGCAAACATGAAAGACCATGAGAATTCTGTAGTTGTGTGCGGTACTCACCAAGCTATAGATTTCCAGTATAAGCTAAGCTGTCATTGTAGAGAGAACCGACCAATATGCAAAATGTATAACTTGGTGTGTAGCCGTGTGTAAGAATATATCTTAGTCTTTCAGTGAATATTTTGAGAAGTAAAAAATATGTCACTTTATAATTTTTTTGTTAATAAAATCATAAAATGTTTTTATTGTGTGCCTACGGTGTGACTGGCGTTGATGTAGTCATTCCAATCCCATCAATATAAATATTCACATCTTCTGAACTCTTACGATAATTTTGAAGAAATTCGTTAAGCCATTTCGGAGTCTTTACCTACGAGGCAACATTTTTAACAAAGAGACAAACATTCTAATTCCGGTAATTTATGATTAGGCATCATATTAATAATAAAGTTATCACTGAAATTTTAGCATTTATTTTGAAACCTTATACAGATGTGTACTTACCTACTTTATTTTATTTACTTATTGGCAACAACTCGCTTGTAAATTGTAATAGTAGTTACTTAAAAGGTGTGAATTTGTACTATCTTAGTATAAATTCAACTTGAAGATAGGTACAATATGAGAAATAAAAAGGTAGCTATTAGTATTTTTCCTACAAGAGCCTAAGTTCTAAAAGAAAAATACCTAAAGTACAAATGAGTAGAAAGTTGTTATAAGTATTTCAACTATATTACATGCTTGGTTAAATCTTAATATAACAGTATACAAAATGATACACAAAAGCAAATTTTATTTCATTTATTTATCACTTAAAATATACTATCACAATGTCATTGCAGAATTAACTAATTACAATTGGAGCTGACTATCAATTATACCAAACCATTTTATTGGAAATACACACCGGTACACACAAAGCTACTATTTCCAGTATAAGCTGACATTGCAACAATGAATAGTCAATTTATACAGGAGTTTATAGCTTAATGTGTACTCGTGTGTACCAAATATAACAATTATTTCGTTTATACCACACCAAACAAGAGTTGGAAGGGGCCGATCTCGTAAACGTATCACAACCAAATTGGGAACGTTCTCAGAAAAGGTTAAGAGCACTCTTAACCGACGATCATGCACGAGGAGATTAATAAACGTAGATGAAGCGAAAGTGTTGTGCCAGGATCGTAGCAAGTGGAAATGTATAGTCTTGGCCTACCCCAAAGGGAGACAGGCGTGAAATATGTATGTAGGTATGTATGCCACACCTCAGACACTCCATAAAATTCCGTACCGATGTCTACAACAACTACATTAGCAAGAACCTGTGTATATCCGCAGATGTGTGCGTAAATTAGGGTTGCGGGCAGAGTCGCTTTAGGGGTGGAATAGGGTTACCTTTGTGTCAATACGTGCACATACGATGTTATTATTGCTTCGCGTTCATTCGCCGGCCGTCCTTTGATTAAATAAACAACGAACGCGACAACAAAGTGCGGAGAACGGTGGAGTATCTAAGATTAAGGAGAGGTAAGTAATACCTGTGTCTTCCCTTCATCTGATTAGCCCAACATATAATTTTATCCTAACTTAAAATAGCTGAACGTCTTCAGTAGTCTCTTCCTGACCTCAACAATCCAGTTCCTAAACCAAAAAGACTTCCAGACCTTCGACGACCTGTAGCGAGGAGGACACTTCACAGATATTTGTTGGATGAATCAGGACTAACAAGTAATGGTTGAACTACCCTCCTCCGTCACCCATCCACTGTAAAACCTTGGCAAGTACAGCTTGCAGATATAACGGTCAGTTGGCAATACTTTTAGCCACGAGCCCTCCTATTTAAGGATAGGTTGATTACTATTTAGTTACGTATAAATTTTGTTCAGCTCATTAAAAGCGTACAATTGTACCTTAAATAAATAAACCTAAAGTAAATAATGTATATTTACAATGGAGATGTTACAAACAGCATAATTATGAACCATTACCTGCGTACCTAAATAAATAATTTATATAACTACGCTCCACAGTGGCTAGCGTCGCGTGAGAAAGAAAGAAACAGATTTCTGAAAATCCCAAACATATAACCTAATATACCTAATCGTGCAAAATCAAATAAAAAGCAAATAGTCAAGTCCCAGTTAGTTGTAATGTCAATTATTTTAAAAACAAATCTAAAGACATCAGAAAGATATTTTGTGTAGAAAATGGACGAAAGCATTCACCTTAGATGCACTTTGTATACCTATCTACAGAAATCTTTGATAAATTCATAAATTCCCTCTTATTCATAAAAACATTATAAAAAAACTTTAAAAATCCATAATGTATCGTAAAAGACATGCTTCTGGCAGATATGTAAAACTCTAATTAAAGCATAGATTTCTCGAAAAAGTACAGATTCATCAACAAATGGAGCCAGTAAGCGATATGGAAGAGATAAGTCAACCTTTGACGTCTACTGTCAATAAAATTTATATGGATTGGTCTTCGCAATGAAATATGCCAAATTAAGTATACCGTGACATGCGCCTCTTGGGGCAGGGTTATCCAAGACCAGAGGACTACAGACTCTTACCCCCAGGCCTCATCATAAAGCTCATGGAAGAGCTGTTTGAAGAACTGGGCGGGGATGAGTCATAGGCATCTAGGGGAAGCACAAAAGATCGCATTGGGTCGAAGTGCTCTGTGGCATTGCTGCCGCGGCCCTATACAAGATAAGATAAGATAAGTATACCGTCCTTAGAGAGAAGTATTATGACCATTCCATTTTTATTCTACTCTGGGGTGTTTTGGTCTAGAAGAATATGATTAAAAGGGAATTATGTGAACCAGTAAATGTCTAATAGTTATTATTATAATACCTCGTAACAAAAAGGAAAATCGTGTCAAATTATATACAAACAAACCCATCCATTTGCAATAAACCTGCACCAAAATGAGAATAGCAATACAAATAGTGATGTATTACTATTTATCGAATATCGATCCTAAAATGTCAATTTGAGCACTAGTTCAGGTCTATAAAAATTTAACTTACTATTTTTTTTAATCTACCTACTCCATTTGCTATGAAATAAAAAAGATAAAAGGTCTTTTCCAAAATTTTTGTTTTTTGGAAAATTTTTATCGATTTTATTTGCGTTGTTCATATACTGTGAACTATACTTTGCCAACAATACTGACATGCTTAAACGTACCCAACTTATAAATATATCTAATTATTTGTACCTAGTCTAACACATAAAATTACAACACTCTGTATTCTTTTCCAGGAATTTCTATAAATGGCAAATCATCGATAAAAACGTGTTTGAGCAAAAATACATAGCTAACATATTAAAAGGATTAAAATAGTTTCAGCCCTTCTTAAATTTCAGCAGGAGGATGCTTGTAGTCAGGTAGACGGCGATCCAGGTGGCCACGGAGATGAAGCCAGCGGAGACAGTGGGAGTGCTGACGCTCCAACCTCTCTGTAGCATTGATCTGAGACCCTCAGTTGATAAGGTCAAGGGGAGGAAGTAACTTATCCATTGGAGGATGAAGTGCATACCTGGGAAAGGAATAATTACATTATTAATACTAAGAGCAGTAAAAATCAAAAACTATTCATAACAAGACCAATACCTATACCAATATTCTGTCCAATGGTCTAGGAGCTAATAGCACTGCTCAAACACTACATGACTAGAGTAATAAAACAATTGAGCCATTTTTTATTGGTTATTTCGGCAAACAAGGAAAAGAACCACCATATATTAAATTACCATCACCGCCCATGGATATCAAGAGCCCATATGGATTGCAGATTGCCAGAGCCGCAGGAGTCAGAACACACACCAGGATGGTTTACGACAGACTAAGTTACGGTTGGTCGTCAACCAGTTAGACTCTAAAAGGTCGTACCAACGAGCAAGTCAGATAGTTTCTCGCCTCTTACGAGATGCTTATCAGAATGGTATTAAGAACTGTATTCTAACCCGTCCAAATATTTCGGTACGTAAAAAAATTCTCACCTTCGACTGGCCAGATGATTCCACACAGCAGGACCATTGGCAAGAAAGAGCCAAGAGCCAAATAAGTAGCCGTTCTGTCCGTGTCACAAATTGTAGACACGACGAAACCTAGAATGGAAATTAAAATAATATTCTGTGAGGCAATATTTAAAAAATAAAGATGGTATAACTTCTGCTGAGATCTACCAACTCTACTGCAGAGATGTATCTACCAACTCTGTAGTTCGTCGGATTTGGTACCACCGCATTGCCAAAATATATTCTGCCACTTAGTTATAAGGTTGAGCTTTGAATCTAAGAGGGCGTGTGGTTGCATTTTTGAATGAGTGTATTGTTTTGAAATGTTTTATTCTCTGTTGTGTGGTGTGATATAAATGTGAGCAAGATTTTTCTAAGGGACAAACAACAATCTTTCTTACCGAATGTCATCCCACAAAGTCCTGTCATCACAGTTAAGCAGATCACCCATCCAATCGGTCCCTTCATGGTCAGACCGAAGAGTAGGAACCCGAGGATCAACACCATTGTCGATTGCATCAACATCACCAGCATCTGCACTAACACATGGGAGAACAGGATCTCGGTACCTGCAGGGAAGAAATGGATTTTTATTAAACAAGTGAAATTCGAAATATTTTTTATTTGTACTAGCTGCTGAGATCTTGGTTTTGATTTTCAGGTCGTGGGAATTATAGGGTTTTCCATTAGCAAATTACCCCGGAGTTTGGATTAGTGTCCGATGAATGAATATAGAGTCGCCATCCCTGTCTTCAGTCTTCAGTTATAAGTCAATAAGTGATTAGGAAATATCGGCTCCATCTAGTTTCTTCAAAGATATATCTACAGAATTAAATATCACAAAACATTAAATAAGTCGCAATTACAAAGCTACACTTGCAATTGGGGAAATGATCGTGACGTATATTGATGAACGCGAAAACGCTTTTTCAATTACAAAGTTAATTTTGTCCTTAAATTATCAATGTATCTTTTTGATGTTCGGTACCTTCATAGCTTTTGAACTTCAAAGCTGTTAACTCTATTAATGTAAGTAGCAAGTTTATACGGAAGCCTGAATGCGCGAGTCAAACTCAACTTTAACAGTTTTTTAATTTTAGTAAGGTCTTTAAATCTCTACGAAAAGGGAGAGACCTTTGCTCAGCGAAAGAATCAAATAGGTTAGATAAAAAAGGTTGTTAGAAAATTTTAGCCTAGGAACCTCAAATACACTAATTACAATAATTTGCCGACAATTACACCGTCAACATTAATTTTTATTAATTTAACTTTCAGGGTGAAAACGTAATTAGGGTTCCACAATCGGGTAATTGGGTGCCACTTATAACGCGGTTAGTTAACACTGATTAAGGTAGGGTTCCGTTACTGACTTCGTTTTAAATAAATGTAAAACGGATTATTTAAAAATAATCAGCTGAACTTAACTAGCATATGATGACACCTGTATTCCGGAAAGGGTTGAGCAGAGGTGTATTAGTGTACACGCAGGAGTACATTGGGCACTAGTAGTAGTGGTGTACTGCTGAAAATAACATGCCATCCGCCTGTATTCCCCGAAGGGTTAGGCAGAGGCGTACTCAGGTATACCCACAATTTGCTGATATGTTTAGGTCCCATGTAACAGGGGGCGAGCTTATTGCCATCCTTTAACCACCACGTCATAACAGAAGAAGAGTCCTCTCAGCGTCAAGCTTCCGAATGTCCTATATTTTTTATGGGATAGGAGGGCAAGCAAGCCGACGGATCGCCTGATGGTAAGCGATTACCGCCGCTCATGGACACCCGCAACCCATAGGAGACACAAGTGCGTTGCCGACCTTTTAAAAGGGGATTGGGCCTATAGAAATCTGTCACCCAGTCGTGACCGTGGCATGCTGGGCACATTTTAGTTTGTAGTCTATACATGACTGAGGCGATCAAAAGGATAACCAGGCACAATCCAAACTCCGAGTGTTAGTGGGTTTTTCTATGAAATTTTTAGTAGCAGACTAAAAATTTCATAGAAAAACCCACTAACACTTTGCTGGACCTGGAAATCGCACCCAGGACCTCTAGCGTAGCAGTCATGCTTATTATTACTAGATTACTACGCGATGAGTTATAGGCCGACCATCTGTGGCATTTTCTTACAATGTCGTCAATGATACGATCACATGCACGCAATGCACTAGAACTTTCACTAAAGAAATTGGCTACATAAGCCACTTGTGAGCTTACCAGGGACAATAGGATCCATACAGCGGTCACCGTGACCGAAACCGGTCGGAAGAATCATCATCATCATTAATAAGCATTTTGGTCACTTTACTTACCAGTAATTCCTGAAACTAGAGACCTTTCCAGAATACCCTCGTTCCTCTCAGCCAACATGGAGCCAGAAGTCAGGGCAACGGCCAAGAAGAAAACAATCCTGTTGAATAAAAGCTTTTAAGAAAAAAACCTACTTATTATCAGGCATTTTGTGTTGTATCTTCAGAACTCAATGGTCTGACATCAACCAAACTTATAAGAGGCCATTTTGAAAGTATATTCTATCAGATAAATACATTTTTAAATAGGTTCAAAGTCAGCGAAGACATCGCGTATCATACAACATAACATACCATCACGCCCATATTCCTCGAAGGGTTAGGCAGAGGTGTACTAATGTACACCCACAGTTCGCCGGTATGTTTAGGTCCCATGTAATAGAGCGAGCTTATTGCCATCAACTGGGTACAAATCCCAAACTCCGAGCTGCTACTAAGAATTTCATAGATAAACCCATTAATTAACCCTTTACTCGACTTGGAAATCGAACTCAAGACCTCTAACCGCGCTCAGGGCCACTCGGCTAATGAGGCAGTTGCAATAATAAAAATAATAATCAGTTAATCATGATTAATATTTTCTGCTCAACCTTTACTGTCCCATTTTTTTACAATAGCTTACTAGTAATGTGGGTCGCACATTACTAGTATTCTTGTTAATCCCTCGTGCTAAGCTAAATGCTTGTGTTACGAGTGGGTTCACGTCGGTAGTGCAATGGATGGGTTTCGAACGCGCAAACACATGATCGCAAATCCGAAGCCCTAACCATTAGGCTACCACCGCTTCTATTCCATTGTGGGTACAAATTTCCTCTCAAAATGAGAAGTCACCATGTTGGCCTAATGCGGGTTAGTTGAAACAACTCAGCGTTGAGAAAATCTCTCACACATGTAAGTGATATAATAAGCACATAATGCCTAAAAGTCAGAAGTGCGTAAAAAACGTATTTGTTATAATACTTACGTCAAAATTACACCAGGTCCTGCGAAGTCCGTAAAGTTTGGCACGTCCAAACCGTAAACTGGCTTATTGAACTGTAAACAAAAGAATAAGTCCAATAAATTAGTATTGTGATACTAATACTTTGACGACACGATTGGCGTAGCGGTTGAGCGATCAGCTTCTTTTTTTTATATGATAGGAGGGCAAACGAGCAGACGGATCGCCTGATGGTAAGCAATTACCGCCGCCCATGGACACCCGCAACACCAGAGGAGTCACGAGCGCGTTGCCGACCTTTTAAAAGGGAATTGGGCCTCCGGTAACCTCACTCACTCGGCGAAACACAACGTAAGCGTTGTTTAACGCCGGTTTTCTGTGAGGTATCACTCCGGTCGAGCCGGCCAATTCGTGCCGAAGCATGGCTCTCCCACGTAAAAAAGGCCACGCTGCGCCACGTGTTGTGGGTTCGATCCCCACACGGAGCAAATATTTGTATGATTTATAGGTAGTTGTTCCGGGTCTGGGCGTTTGTGTATATGAGAATTTGTTTTTGTAAATGCACCCACGATACAGGAGAAAATCCTAGTGTGGGGCAACGTTTTTTTTTTAAAAAAATACTATCTACTGTTTGTTGAAGTCATGATGAGACTGATTGTCAACCTTGATTACCACTAACGAATATTTATTGTCGTGGGTGTTAAGACAACCAGGACCAACAGATTGATGATTCTTTGGTCTCGATATATTAACTCCCTATTATTTGAGTTCCCCATGATATTGTGACGGAATGACTGATCCATGCGTGCCTTCGGCGGGGACTGGTCTGCACAAAGCTGCTATGGCTCTTCCTTCAAAAGGCCATTTCGGACATCGCCCTGCATTGTGTCATTCACCAATTATGATAGTATTATGTCTGGATTTAAAAAAAAGACCACGATTCAGATTTTTTTTTCGGCGTTTCTTTTCAGGTCGTCAGCAAAAAAACGCCGAAACTATCTAATACAGTACCTTCTTAAAAAAATCTAAACATTGACTTGTGAACATGTCCATATAAGATCTATTTAAGTACAGGAATAAATATAATTTATAATTATCTGTTTGTGATTTTTTTGCATTTTCCATGCTAAGATTATTAAGTTATTTTTTTTAGTAAGAGCGTCTGGTGTATCAAACCAGAAGACGCAGGTTCGATTTAATTTAATTCCTTTACTAAAAAAATAACTTAATTTATAATTAACAATAATCACTCATCCACGGACTAACCACGGCACGCCCAGGAGTAACTTAACCTTGTAGATTGGTAGATCCGCTTAGTTATTCCTTAGTTATGAACTCCTCCTAAAACCCTAAAAGGACTTGAATTGCGTATTTCATCTTAGAAACTAATTGTGCCCTCCATCAATCACGACACAGATTGAAACGTATCAAAGTGTAAAGTAAAAGAAAAACATGAAAAGCTTTCAAAAGATAAAAGAGATTTCTTTTCTTTTGTAAACAGAGTACACGAGTGTTTGCGGCGGTGAACGGGTTAATTAAAACGCGCACCTATAGGTAACACCATTATAGGAATTCCCTTTGTTCTGCTATAATGCCATTTGCAGTGTGCCTTTGGGCTTACTCTGTCAACTGTGCGACTCTGTCGGGTTATGCTACATGATTTTGTAGATGTGATTGAGTAGGTACTCTATAAAGTTCAATACTAACTCGGAGTTTGGAGTTGCGCCCGGTTAATGGCAAAAGAGGTGTACAGCAATACATCTCTGCCTAACCCTTGGTGAAAAATGTATAATAATACACTATTTGTTGTCGCAAAAAAACTGTCATTTTTTCTTTCTAGCCATGAAGGCCTCAAATTCTTTCCTAATTTAAGCAATTTTATTAAATCGAAGACATGAATATTGTAAGCATAAGTCAACTAAATCTGATATGATATGTAAGATTTATACAGTTGATATATTTGCTGTGTAATTAACCCAGATATGACTAGAGCGAACTCGATTATGTTGCTAGAAAATTCAATTTGGATGAGGCTAGACATACTTCAGACTAAATCAGGTTAGCTTCGAATCTAGGAAAATAACGTAATACAGCAAATTGTTAATGAACAGGGCAGTATATTAGCGTAAATTGGTCAATTTCTTTTAGTTTAGTAAGTACTAAGTACTTGAATTTCCAATGAAGATGAAAGTTTTTTGGGTCAATTTTATAATTTTTCGTCTTCTACAGTCCTTACTATCCGTACTCCCTTCCTAATATTATTAACGTGAAAGTTTGTGAGTATGGATGTATGGATGTGTGTTACTCTTTCACGCCAGAACGGCTGAAAGGATCTGATTAAAATTTGGCAAGATCTGGAATAACACAAGGCTACTTTTTATCTAGGTCGGACCCAATCCTCAAGTCCATGCAGACAAAGTCGTGGGCAGAAGGTAGTAATTTTAAAAAGAGGAATCAATTGTATTTTTAATTGTTGTAAACTTGTAACGAATAAACTCAAAAACTACTGGACCGATTTCAAAAATTCTTTCACCATTAGAATGCTACATTATTTCCGAGTAACATAGGCCATATTTTTAATCGAGTTAAGTATACAATAAAGTTACTTTAGGTCACCAGTGAAACCGCGAGTAACAGGTGGTCTTTAATAAAAAGTCAATCTCTTATCTAAGAATACCATTCTAGTGTCTACGTAGCCATCCTTCAATCGCGGGCAGGATTCGAACCTGCGTCTTCTGGTTTGATATACCAGACGCTCTGACCTCTAAGCCACCGCGAACCATACCCGCATGATTGAAATTTTGACTTCACATTCTGAATTTACGTCATAGGTGACGTAAATTCCGAATCCTGCCCGCGATTGAATTTTTTCCTTTACTAAAAAATAACATGATAAGAAGTAGTTTATCAATCAATTTGCTGTCCCGCTGTGGTCACGAAGCATGAGTTGTCAGAATTAGAGGGATTAGACTATAGTCCACCACACTACGTCCTAATCGAATTGCCAGACTTCACACGCCGTCGAGAAAATCTCTCGAGTTAATATTTACCTACTCTCGAGCATGCAGGTTTCCGCACATAATTTTTCAACACTATTAATTCATTTCCACCCTTTGTAGGTAAATAAAATATATCTTTTCATTTTGATAGATTACTGTCGCCATGTACACTATACGTTTGAACGATTTTATTAAAAACGTGAGAGCATTCTCTCGTTTTTCGCTATGTATCATTAATCACAAACATAGTATCAATTTCTCTCTGTTGCTTGCAGCATGTGCAAAAGATTGGAATCTGTTTATACAGGCTGACTGGTGAGACTCTAACGATAGGAGACTCTAACTCTAACTGAAAGAGAGTACTCGGTATACGATTTTCGTTATAATTATGTAAAAAAAATCCCTATAAATTAATTAATTAGTTAGCAGCAGGGCTTCGGACTTGCGATCATGTGGTTGCCGCTTCGAAACCCACCGACGAACCCACTCGTAACACAAGCATTTAGCTTAGCACGAGGGGTTAACAAGAATACTAGTAATGTGCGGCCCAATTTTTTTTTTTTTTTTTAAAAACCTTGCCCCACACTAGGATTTTCTCCTGTGTCGTGGGTGCGTTTATAAACACAAATTCTCACATACACAAACGCCCAGACCCCGAACAACTACCTGTAGATCATACAAATATTTGCTCCGTGTGGGGATCGAACCCACAACACGTGGCGCAGAAGCCGATCGCTCAACCGCTACGCCAATCGTGTCGTCGACATTGCAAGTAAGTTTAAAAAAATGTGGATGCTTCTTCATCAAAGTAGCCTGGTAACCCGTTAGCGCGTGGCGAGGTCTTGACGTAAGGAATAGCTCGGTACCTAATCTATGTTAATCAGTACGTGCGTCCGCACTATGACCTTATTGTCCATGCGTAAATTTTGATTAGTCTTATATAACCGCACCATTTGTGTGGGCAACCTCTTTCAAAAGTAAGTAGTGGAATCGAATATTCCACTCACAATTGGAGCCGCCCGACTGGGGAAGTACCTCCACCTTGCAGTCATAGTCAAATAACACAGCTCCGTGCTGTGTTCCTTCCTAACGGCTAGGTCACCTCGAGAGCTCCGCGAGGAAGCGTTGTGTTAGCAGTGCCCCCCCACTGCTGGTGTTTTGTTACCGCCGCTGTCACGCATGGCAGCATGTCTCCTATACTGCCAGACCAACTATTCCTCCTTAATTTACAGGGTCGGCAACGCGCGAGTCCATGAGCTACGGTAATCAGGCGGGCCGTATGCTTGTTTACCACCTTAGTAGTATAAAAAAGTAGGTTTATATTTTTGTAATACTTACGTGGACAGGGATGGACATAATTCTATGCGGCAGGTCGCACACCTTAGCCAGATGTTCCGTGGCCTCCATGAAAGCCAGCTGCAGATCCCTGCTCAACATCCATTCGACTTGTTTGTCTGTGGGCAAAGAAAAAAAAAAGATTAAGAATTAATACTTTCTTTTTAAAGTTGCACTGCCTCATTAGTCTAGCGGTCTTAAGCGTGACTGCTACGCCCATACCGATTGCCCACAAAAACGTAATACCGAAATAAATCGTAACCCAGACAATATTCTATCAAATTATGTTATCATTAGGATTTAGATACTGTTAATCTAGGTTCCAAGGTTCCCCGGTCCGCCGGACTCTTAAACAAACTTACTTATTAGTGACGTACCTAAAGATACAATGTGCTCACATTTTGAGATCTAATTTCGTCAGCCGGATCTTATCCCTGAGGTCAATATGTAATTTTTTGTAAGTATGTACTATCGCTTACACCAATGCCAAAAATTACCATTATTCACACAACCCTTACAGTAACTCCTATTTACCCAAGACCCAACCCTTTTGCTGGATAAACAAGGAAACAGGAGGGGGTATTTGTTACCCCGTGCAATAAAAGCCACCTCGACCGGAAACTCGAAGCTAATGGCACATTAATTTTAAGAAAACCCAAACTCCGGACGGGGGAGTCCCCGTGATTGACTGTTTAATTAAAGGTGACTGGTATCGTGGATGTCATGTCCTTCTTACACTACCGATCTATTACTCGTGGAGTTAACTTATGAGTCTGAAGTTAGGCAATTCTGAATGGCCGTAAAGGAGCGACCAGTGATAGCCTAGTTATATGACCATTGGACTGCCAAGTCAAAGGTCTCGAGTTCGAATCCAAGGCTCGTACCTCTGACTTTTTGAAGTTATGTGCGTATTAATAGTTAATTATCACGCGCTTAAACGGTGAAGGAAAACATCGTGAGAAAACCTGCACGCCTGAGAGATTTTCTCGACGGCGCGTGAAGTTTGTCAATTCACGTTAGGCCAGCGTGGTGGACTATATCCTAAGCCCTCTCATTCTGAGAGGAGACCCGTGGCCAGCAGTGAGACAATGTAATGGGTTGATTATGTTATGAAAGGAACGTCACGTTTTTGAAAAAACCCTTACTAATATTCCCTCCACATTGCAGTTATACAGGATGTAGATTCAATCAAGGGGTATCGCCCCCATAACATATACGTGAAAAAGATCGACTTCATACATTCTTAAATGCAGTCTGTCTACTTTTTATAAGTTGTATTTATTTTTCCCGAATAGGTTACGTATTCGCACAAGCACAAGACGGCACATTTATATAAAATTAAAATTTATTGCTGTCAATAGCGCTGTCAAACACACTTCTACGCCTTAGGTCGGTCAACCGCATAAGTGACACTACAAATTACACGTTGCCCATGAAACAATATTCGCATTTGAAGGATGATAACGTGTCTACCTCTATTTAACTATATAATGTCATTGGACGTGAGTGAAACTGCGGACAACAGCAACTAGTATCCAATTTTTTTTTTTGTAGCTAAGGTCCAGATTTTAGACAAATTTAAAAAACATGTAGAAATTTTGTATGCCTTGCAATAAATGGCAATTATTGATCACTATAGATCTTACGGAGACACTTTCGCTTCAATCTCTCAGTTACAAAGTAAGCTCAATTTTGTGACCAAAAGTTATTGTTTTCCATTTATATGTAATTTCAGTTAAAATAGCGACACTTTTGATTACTTTAGCTGGTGATAAAGGTTCACTGGCATGCCCCAGTTAAAGCGAGTTGACTAAAGAGATTATAACGATATCTTACTGAACCGTGCCTTGGATCGCCAAGTTATGTTGACTCTAATTAGTTAATCTGGCAGAATTAACTTGACTGTTAACATAGACATGATCCTTAATACAACATACTATCACACGTGTATTCCCGAAATGGATAGGCAGAAGTGTATTAATGTACACCCACAGTTCACTGGCGGGGGCAATGAGGGGTAAGCCTATTCCCATTAACAGAGCACAATATCAAGCTCTGAGAATTCCTTAGAAAAAGCCAAAAACACTTTGCTCAACCTCGGAATCGAATCTTATCTTCTATCGACACTAATATTATAAAAAGGAAAGATTTGTATTTGTGTATGCAAAGAATAAACATAAAAAACTTTCGGACCGATTTCAAAAATTCTTTTGTCGTTAGAAACCTACATTATCACCGACTAGAATAGGCTATATTTATAACTAGAAAAAATTAGGGATCCCGACTAAAACTTCAATAATGTCCACCTGTGCGAAGCCGGAGACAGGCCGCTATATTTTATATGGGGTCGAGGCAGCAAGGTCTCAGTGCACTTCGACCCAATGGGATCTTTTGTGCTTCCCCTAGATAGGCACCTATTCCTCATTCTCACCCAGTTCTTCAAACAGCTTCCATGAGCTTTATAATGAGCCCTGGGGTATGACTCGATCATCACCCATCCGGTCTTGGATAACCCTGCCCCAAGAGGCGCATACGGACCAGTATAGGTACTAATGGAGTCCGGCGGACCGAATTTTGCTTACATACGTAATACCGAAATAAATCGTAATTCAAAATCAATTTAATCAAATTCTGTTATTATTCGGATTCCGATACCGTTAATCTCCTCCTCCTCCTCCTACGTTACCATTTCGTCCAAAATACTTCACTGGAAATAAATGTAACCGAATGCAATTTTTGATAACTTTACCAAGTTTGGAACGATTTTTCGGACTTTTATTTCCATTGAGGTAGTGGTAGTTGAAATAGTGCCGTAGAAACCTAGATTAACGGTATCCAAATCCGAATAATAACATAATTTGACAGAATATTGTCTGGATTACGATTTATTTCGGTATTACTTTTTTGTGGACAATTCGAGCTCCGCCGGACCCTTAATAATAATCATAATAAATAATACAAAACGTGATTTAAACTATTTCTAAGCCTAGGTTAAAATGTATATCCGTCACTTTCCAATGTTATATTACAGTAACATACCATCACGCCTGTATTCCCTGAAGAGTTAAGCAGAGGTGTACCAATGTACACCCACAATTCGCCGCTATGTTTAGGTCCCATGTAATAAGGAGCGAGCCTATTGCCATGAGCTGCATTGACAGTTTCATAGAAAAGCCCAATAACACTTTACTCGATCTGGGAATCGATCCCAGGATCTCTAGCATGGCAGTCGTACTTGGAACCACTAGACTAATGAGGCAGACACATTATCACAGTACCTTTTTAGAAAAAGAAAACCGACCAACCATTTTGAGGTGTAAGTTTAGGTATTGTGTATGAACTAGGGTAACTTGAGTAACTAGGGTAACCAACATAGAAACTTTGATTTTTTTTAGGTATTAATAAGTAAGTGTTAAGACTAACTGTTAAAATTAATTGTTATGAAACAAGTTCGGGCACAAGAAAGTTAAACTGTAAAATGTTATTACTAAGCGTCACATTTTGAGAATTACAAAAGTTTCCGGAAAACTAGCTACGATTCAAGAGATTACCAAGAAAAAAGGTTTTATTTTTACTTTTGTACCTTTTTAGAACTACAGAAACTAAAAATAAGGGAAATCCTCAAAGGAAAATGCATAAAGAAACTCCTTTGGTTTTTCTAGGTGAATTTGCAAGCCAAAAGAAAAGTTACAGGTTACCCAATGAGATTTCGGAGGCAGCGAATAATTTATTGCCTACTTATATGAAGCAACCACATCTACGCAAGAGAATTGAGGTATAGCTACCCCGTACTAGAGTGTAGCTATTGCAAATACTCATTTCAGCATATCGAGTGCCGTGAAATGTTTTAGGAAACGTAATATGGTAATGATCAATGATATATTAGTACTATTTTTGGCTATATAATGTCATTAGCATGGTAGTATGACAATGTAGGTACTATCAAATCACTTTTCTTGAATTCGTAAGATCTAAGTCACACTCCATTTTTCGATATTTTGTATAATATTAATAAACCTTCCGCGATTTTGAAGGTAAGTCGGCCTACCTGTTTGATATTCTCAGTGACGTGTCTGTACACACTGAAATGGTTAATTAAAGTTGTTATTCTGAACCGAATTATGAATTATTATACAAAAAGAAAATAGAACAAATAGGTGTATTCCACATATTATGCAAAGCCCTTTACAGCAGAATTTGTGTATTTGTGGAATACCCTGATTTGTTTTGCTTTGCTGAAAAATAGCTGACAATTCGGTGTTCAAACACAAATTTAGTTCGAAAATAACTGTACAATTTTAATATGAACTGATCACCGTTGTCGCCCTTTACGAGTTACGATGAAAGAAAAATATTTATTCTTGTGATAACTAATAGGCGTAATAAACCGCTTTGAGTTCGTGCGCTTCGCGTGTGGTGCATTCTCTAGTTAACAATATCTCAATGCATGAGGACAGCGCGTCCCGTAGGCGACATAGTCAGGGATTCAGAAATTCAGTGCCGACCAATCCCTGTAGACAAAATGTCTTTCGACGCATAGAAAGTTCTATGTAATGATTTTAGATTGACATATGACAGCAATCAATAGTTCAAAGTTTAGTTTAGACGTGAGTGGATTTTCTATCTTTGTCCCACTGTTTGGGCTTTGTTTTTTTTATTGGGCATAGGGCAAACGAGCAAACGGATCGCCTGATGGTAAGCGATTACTGCCGCCCATGGACACCTGCAACACCATAGGAGTCACAAGTGCATTGCCGACCTTTTAAAAGGGGATTGGGCCTCCGGTAATCTCACTCACTCGGCGAAACACAACGTATGCGTTGTTTAACGCCGGTTTCCTGTGAGGCCGTGGTATCACTCCGGTCGAGCCGGCCTATTCGTGTCGAAGCATGGCTCTCCCACGTCAAAAACGTATTATCTCATCTGACTTTATAGAGTAGAAACAATTTGATCGTCCTTTGCGTGTTGATACTTGATGATTTGGAATCCCATTCACAACATTTTGATGTTACACTATAAGTATGTCCAGTTTACGGTTGTTATTGCGTTATATTCGTCCATGACCCGTGATGCTGTAAAGGGTCTAAAACGTCAGGATTTTGTGAATATTCAGTAAATATAACGCGATAAACTCCGTAAACTGATTTTATTTCAACATGTCTGATTAATATTCGCGATTAAGGTCTCAGAAATTAGTATATACTAGCTTTTGCCAGCGACTTCGTCCGCGTGGAATAGTTACTTTGTTCCCTAGTTCTTCGCCCGCGGTTTCACCTGCGTTGCCCCGTTCCTAAGGGTTGTAGCGTCATGTTTTATAGCTTGAAACCTTTCTCATGAATCACTCATTTTCCCAACATTTCCCTTCACTGCTCTGCTCCTATTGATCGTAGCGTGATGAAAAGTATACTATGACCTGCCCAGGAGTATGAAGAACAATTGTACCAAGTTTCGTTGAAATCCGTCGAGTGGTTTTTGTTTCTATAACGAACATACAGACAGACAGACAGACACACAAAAATTTTACTGATTGCATTTTTGGCGTCAGTATCGATCACTAATCACCCACTGATAGTTATTTTGGAAATATATTTCATGTACAGAATTGACCTCTCTACAGATTTATTATAAGTATCTATATATATCTATACTTATAATAAATCTGTAAAAAATTTAAATATTAATCTAAATAAAATATTAATCTAATTTTGGCACAGAGTCTATACTCTGTGCCAAAATTAGATTAATATTTATATTTTTCGGCATACGAGGAAAACTTAAAAAAAAATTGCGTATTACGTTTTTCTTCGCTAAATTTGTGGACCCCAACGAAAATTAAGACAACTGGCACTTAATTCAACAAATAGGGCGCGTAAAATGGGGCTAAGAGAGGAAATGCCCCAGTTAGCGTAAGTAGCGCCTGGAATTAATGATTTCTGTAATAGGTAAGTGCGTTTGCATTGGTATTTTTTAACGTTGTTTGGATTTCTGTCTTGTTATTTGGAGAGCAAAAATTTGTAATAACTTATATTGTTTTAAATTCCGCGAAAAAATAAATACTCTGCAAAAAACATACCATCACGCCTGTGTTCCTCCAAGGGTTAGGCAAAGGTGTACTAATGTACACCCACAGTTTGTCAGTATCTTTAGGTCCCATGAAATACACAAATCCAAACTTCGAGCTGCTAACTACTGATATATTCATGGAACCGAACCCAGGATCCCTAGCGTAAAATAAAAAGATTTTTGATTTGAAGATGATTTATATACTTAAGGTTTTTCTCTACCACTTAGGTACTTAATATCATCGATATAAGCATATAAAGACCATCAGACTTTTTGGAAGGTAAATAAAAATATTCCTAATTACTAGGTATTTTAGGCAGGATTTCAAATGACAATCTGAAACCCTTCACTGTTCATCTGGAGTACCATAAATACCATCAGTTGCAATCCCAAATTGATACTATTGAGACTTGCATGATAAGTTGCGATTCAAATTTCAACTTTAAACCACGCTAATTTCAGTTCATTGTTTTGCGACCTATTTTAATAAAAAAAACATTTCGCCAATCAAGCTGATTGGGGGCATGAAAATCTAATTTAAATGCAAATGATACAAGTAATATATGGGACCGTACTTTTAATTAAGGAAACCACACACCGTCATGGTATTTTTTGGCTTTTATTCAATTAATTATAACGATAAAGCTATATCAATATTTTTTTTAGAGTGACTTTTTTTATTAGCTATGGTTTTCAGATCCTCTCTCATCCTTTATTTTTTTAGAAAAAGAACGCCGTCCCATTAATACTATCTTCAAAGTACATATGCTTTAATAAATTTAATAAAGTTAAAATCGATTTTTTTTTCTCTGTATTGGGGTTTTTTTCTACGAGAATAATTCAGTCGCATTTGGCCTTAAAGTGTACATAAAAGAACAACTTAGAACTAATTAAGTATTACAACGACAAAGTTCTAAAATTCTAAATTATAAATATCATAGCCTGTTTTGACATCCAATAATTAAATCTCCTAATTCGTATAGATTTGAAATTGCGCGAGTGAATCTTGGCATGAGTATATCACTTTCCTGAATAGCAGGCTTACTATTGAAAACAATACAATACCAATCCAAAAGTGATCCGATTTCAATGTCAATTTGGCTGTCGGGCGATTTCGTACTCTTGAGCACAAATCCGTTAACCTTGTATCGGCATCCTGATTGGCCAATGGTTGGGTCGTTTCCCAATCCTATTTAGTTCACTCAATCACCGCGCAATATTCAAACAATTTGGCGCTAGTCTCGAATTCAAGAGTACGAAACTTGACGAAACGGCACAATTCCAATGTCGATGTATCGTTGACCATGTTTTCCAGCAAATAAATATTTCTATTTCTATTTCTATTTCGGTTCAAGAGTAAGTCCCCAAGCATAGTGATAAAATAATACGAGCATAATTCATGAGCTGCAACGGCTATTGCTTGCAGCTGAGATAAAAATGCTACTAGAAATGCGTGGGGTTACAAGAATAGACAGGATAAGGAATGAATATAGAAGAGGCGGGTATGTGGCACCAGATACTGATAAGTTTTTTTTTTTAAAAACGTTGCACCACACTAATACTTTCTCTTGTATCGTGGGTGCGTTTACAAACACAAATTCTCACATACACAAACGCCCAGACCCGGAACAACTACCTGTAGATCATACAAATATTTGCTCCGTGTGGGGATCGAACCTACAACACGTGGCGCAGAAGCCGATTGCTCAGCCGCTACGCCAAACGTGTCGTCAAAGTTGTGAGGTAACCATTTGTCTTTATATAGATATGTGATGTATATAAGTGAAGAATATTTATCAAGGAGGTTTTGAGTATAAATGTGGATATATAATCGAAGAGAGGGACTAAACAAAAGCTAGCTGAACTGTGTGAAAGACGATATGGCTACAAAGGAAATAAATGATGATATGACTCTGATACCATTGAAAATAATGGATTTGTAGGTATGGCTACCATTTAGCCAGAACCGTCCGTTAGCTTATAAACGTAACCCAGAATATTTATGTGTATATCTACAACTTTATTTACTTAGGATTTCTGTGAGCCAAACAGGAATCAGTTTGTCAAACTTCGATATGAATATACCCATTTATAAAAAACATCAATATCCCGGATCAAAAACGTTTCCAATTCCAGGCAAAATCCAGGCACTATTGGAATCAGCCAGATGGTAAAAAACTATTACTTATTCCAGTTATTGCCTCGTTACCCCTGAATATCTTCTAAAGCTATGGACTGTTATCAGCCGTAAAGGTAACATTTTATCACTGGAACTGGATTGCTACGTGTCAACCGATCAAGACGGAGGACCGGACTAAGTCTCCATTGCGTTTCATTGCAAATGTTTACATGAACATACATAACATACATATTCAACCCATTACATTGTCCCACTGCTGGGCACGGGTCTCCTCTTAAAATGAGTGGGATCAGGCTATAGTCCACCTCGCTAGCCTAATGGGGGTTGGCTGACTTCACATGCCATCGAGAAAATCTCTCAGGTATGCAAGTATCCTCACGATGTTTTCTTTCACCGTTTAAGCGCGTGATAATTAACTATTAATACGCACATGACTTCGAAAAGTCAAAGGTGCGTGCCAAACTCGAGGCCTTTGACTTGGTTGTTCTATGGTCATATCACTAGGCTATCATTGCTTAGAAAATGTTTACTAAAGAATAAAGTACAATGCTTTTGTTCAATGTCCATTCCTTAAAAATAATGGCACGTTATTTTGGCACCTTTTTGTTTTTTGTAACTTTGATATGTGTGGGGTACAACATGAAATCTTTTTCTTTCATTCTTTGGTACTTACCAGTTTCATCCATATGGGCTTCCATGTCGGAATTCTTGACAGTCCAGAAGTTGGAGTGTCTTGGGTCTGTGATCCTCAGCTGCAAGGATTCGGAGAAGTTGGAGTGGAATACCAGGACTGCTCGTGCTTTGCCGTGCTCAGCTTCTGACATCGCCAACTCTTTTGATGGGTAGTATATCTGATAAAGATTAGTGAGATTGTTTTACTTATATTTTGTCTATTCTTTAATATTATTATCTTGACTTGCCTCATCTGCCAACATGAGACTTTCGTTACTCTAAGAGCCAAGTGGATCAAAGGATTTTCCTTGTTACAGATCTGGATGAATTTGTCTTTTTCTAGTTTAATTGACTCTTCTTTATTACGTATCTATTCCAAATATATAATAATAAAGATAAAGAAGTATAGAAGAATAATAATAATAAAGACAACTACTATATTTAAAAAAAAATATCCCGACGCGTGGCTACATGTCGCCTTGCTCTCGGTACTCCCTGCGATTGAATATCAGTAATATGCAACCCAATTTCTGGGCAATACCATTATTCGAAGCATACACTCATTGTCCGACTTTTTGGGTTTCTGACTAGCACTACCAACAGGTATACGTGCTGTCCGAGGCATAAACATCTCAATGTATTAAGAATAGTAGCCTATCCGGAGACTGTCCACGGCAAGCACCGCTTAACCTGAAGGATTGGTTGAAAACCTTCTTAGGTATACTAGTGACTATCGCTTACTAAACTTTTGGTTAGGCTACTGATGTGAGACGTCTTCGTTAAAACTATAAGCAACCACTAAATTTTAAAATTTTACAAGTAAAAAGAATGTCAGAACTCACCAAATTATCTTGTCGTTTCGATAAGAAGTCCAGATATTCACAGCTGAACCTCGTCAGGTTCCATTCATACGTGCTCGGGTCTTGAGGGCAGTGATTCTTGTCGTAGTCACAGAGAGGATTCGTGGTGTTGACCTCGTAGTTCACCACAGCAATTGGAAGGCCAACTGGGTAGTGACCGATGGCAAGGCAGAAGAAGATCATTTGAGAAACTGGGAGGCCGAGGAGGAAGGCTAGCGCACTAAAAAAGAGAAAAGATGAATTAAATATACCTACAATGGAATAAAAGAACATTTATAAAGTATTATTTGCGGTATTATTTGCGTTAACCAAGTAGGAATCCAGGCGCAACCTAATAGGCGTCCAGGATCAGCATAATCATCAAGCAAGACCTTCAAGGTGCAGTGGAGGTCTTGACGATATCTCATAGAAATTAAATAAGGCCTTAATATGCTACTATTGGGAAAGATAAAAAACTAGGCAGTAAGATATTATTGGGCATTCTACTCCACCTGCCGTTCCGTATTATTAATAGTATTTATTAAACACATACCATCACGCCTGTACTCCCTGAAGGGTTAGGCAGAGGCGTACTAATGTACACCCACAGTTCGCCTGGTATGTTTAGGTCCCATGTAATAGGGGGCGAGCCTATTGCCATTAACCGGGCACAAATCCAGACTCCGAGCTGCTACTGAGAATTTCATAGAAAAACTCAATAACACTTTGCTCGACCTGGGGATCGAACCCAGGACCTTTAGCGTAGCACTCGCGCTTGGGGCCACTAGACTAATGAGGCAGTCAGTAGTATTTATTAATAAATAATATTATTTAACTTCAGAAATGGCAGTTAATAATCGTTTCATCTGTTCTATTCGAACTATTACTAACAGTCAGCTTTTCATTGAATGCATATTTGTATCAAAACTTACCCAAAATTCCTAAACAAACTCAAAAAGTTCTTCCAAATTAGCGCCTTCATGTGATGCCACTTCATTGGCATGTACATCTCCATACTCCTCCTTGGTTTCTCTTCTGGAGGCATAGCTTCTATGGGCATTATCAGCTCAGGAGTCACTACCACACGACCTTTGCTGCTCATTGAAACATTGTCTCCAAATTCTCCAGAAATTTCACCAATTTCAGCTTCTTCTAGGTCTACTGCTGCGGGGTTCTGAAAGAAAATATTTATAATTATTATAAATATTCGTCAATGGAGATTATTTATTTTTACATTGCGGATCATAACATTAAATTGACCCTCTAAGGTTCTAGACTATAGGCAATCTCTCAACGCAATAGCTTGACGTTTAGTTTGACTTACAACGTTCTATTCATTGTCGTTAACAAATGACATGCACTGGCTGTATCGAGCTCGCTCGTACTGTTCATAGCAATGTAATCCTTAGCGTACTTATGGACTTTTGAGCGTTTACTGTACACGTACAGGATGCGTTGATGATCTTGATTTCATTGTTCTTACAATCTTAGGTCACATTATTATGTACCTATTGATTCTGTAAATTACTCTCCACATAAACTATAGCTAAGTCAACAACTGTAGCATACCGAAAGGGAATACTTACTGGTATAGCAGGCAATTCCACTCTCTCTACTACATCAGCCAAGATACTGGATCTTCTCCTCTTGCCCAAGTTCTGAAGGACCGACAGCTTCAAGAACACGTCTTCTAAGCTCTCGCCTTGGTAGCGACGGATCAGCTCTGTTGGTGACTCTTCAGCTAGGAACCTTCCACCGCGCATAAGACCAATCTGAAAGATACAATTATTGATTACAGAATGAAACTTGGCGTAAAATCAAGTAATAAAAATCAAGTAAAACTTTCTTACAATGAAAATTATTGCGCAATCGCAATATTTTTGGTTTTTTGCTGTCTTACGTTTGATACTGAGTGTATGTTGTGTTACTCAGTATTAAACAAGATCGTTGAGCGTCTAAATGTCTTGTATCTAAGAAAGTTTTGTTGGAACTATCAATCCAAAATTCTCAAGTTAGTAGTCATACGAACTTGAGAATTTTATAAATTAAATAATACCATTACTCACTATATCAGCCTGCTTAGTCTCGTCTATATAATGTGTCGTGATAATCACTGTAGTTCGACCACCTTTGGTAATGTCGACCAAATGATCCCAAATGCTGGAAGCAAACAATTTTATAATTAAAATCCTCATAAAACTGCACTTAAAACTCAAATATTTTTCGAATTGTTCACTACGAAATAGTTTTCAGACATGGCAATTAATTTGAACTCTCGCCATCGTTAATTTTGATTTATATCGCCAATTTACTTTTAAATTGGAACCTTGTTAATTTTTTCTGAACAGTTTTAAGCTCCTTTTGTATTTTTAGGCAATTAAATTTTAATACTGGAATTATTTTACTCAAAAGAATTTTAGCGTCCGTTAATCTTTGAAAAGGGATAAAACAATTAGTTTTTTCATGGCTGTGTTAATTTTTCCTAATCCAATAGGTATGAAAGTATATTAGACTAGCTTCTGCCGTGGACTTCAGGATTGGGTCCGACCTGGGTAAAAAGTAGCCTATATGTTATTCCAGGCTATAATCTATCTGTTCAGCCGTTCTGGCGTAAAAGAGTAACAAACATCCATAATCCATACTCACAAACTTTCACGTTTATAATATTAGGAAGGATATATAGTATATAATTATAAATAAATTACTAAAATATATAGGACTATATTATTTAAATCTATAGGACTTTATTATAATTTCAAGTGAAACAAAAAAAAATTAATACCTCTGTCGCAGTACAGGATCCACTCCAACGGTGGGCTCGTCGAGGATTAGCAGTTCAGGGTTATGGATCAGAGCTGCTGCCAGCGATGTCCTTCTCTGTTGACCTCCTGATAAATTTTTCACTTGTCTGTAATTAATAAAAATATCAGT
This sequence comes from Acronicta aceris, assembly GCA_910591435.1. Lineage (NCBI taxonomy): Eukaryota > Metazoa > Arthropoda > Insecta > Lepidoptera > Noctuidae > Acronicta > Acronicta aceris. Next base: position 8,549,823 of record OU342780.1, on the reverse strand, counting down.
GCCTATATTGGGCAATGTTCTTATAAGGCTTACTATAATTGGCTCACTGTCAGTCTGCTAACTGAGGTTTTTTTAAATCGTTGTTCCACACTAGTGTTATCTCCTGTGTCGTGGGTACGTTTATAAACACAAATCCCCACATACATAAACGCCCAGACCCGGTACAACTACCTGTAGGTCATATAAATATTTGTACCGTGTAGGGATTCAACCCACAACACGTGTCGCAGAAGCCGATTACACAACTGCTACGCCAAACATGTAGTCATACTCAAATGAGTCTAGCGTCAGTGAGTTAGCAACTGTCTGTAGCTTATGACGATCGAGTTTTGATGTTTGACTGTCGCACTCTAGTTAGGTAATTATAGCTAAGCAAATTGAGTCAATTTGCTGACGTTTATCACTAGCCGCTTCCCCAACTTTGTCCGGGACTCCCAGGTCAAACAGTGTTATCGGATTTTTCTACTGATACTGCTACTGTGAACTGCTTCTCAAATACCCAGTAGCAGCTCGGAGTTTGGATTTGGTCCCAATTAATACCAAACATTTCACCTCCTATTACGTGGGATCCAAAAACGTAACGGCGCATTCTGACTAATACTTCTTTTTTCATCATCGTTATTATATCAGCCTAATGCCGTCCACTGCTGAACGTAGGCCTCACTTTTTTATAGTATGGAAAATCTTCATGGATCGCCTGCCACTTGGGGAAGCAGTAAGGGATGTCGGTCTTCTACCGAAGTACACAGACGCGTTAGTATGTATGTATAATGGATTGTCTATATATATACGTTTTATTATTGATGGTAATGGCTCAGGAAAAAAAGCACAACAGGGATTAGGTTAGGCAGGTACTGGAGAGGTTGCCGCAAAAAGGCGACATCACTATGGGATAGCTGGTTGGAAATTATTAAAGAATAAACAATTATTTAAATTTTTATATATACATATATGACGTAGAGAATTGTCTAGCTTAGGTCTCTAGGTTAGACAATTCTCTTATACTCATACAATTCGCTAGCCTAACTAGCCTAAGTTAGATGATATTAAAATATCAAAGTCAAAATATAAATCTACCTTTAATTATTAACCTCTTGGAAATTCTGGTGCCTAAAGTACATAATTCTGCAATCTTCAAAAGAAGGAAAAAGGGCATATTTTACTATAGTCTACCACCTACCTGGTGGGGTTTGGTAGTTGCAGCAGCTGGATCAAGAAGTCTATGCGCTCTTCCACCTCTTTGGTTGGCATGTTTGCGATCCAGCCGAAGTATATCAGTGTTTCTCTTATAGAAAACTCGCCGAACAGTGCTATTTCCTGTAACAGTCAATACATTTTATATATTTAGTCGAAATTACCGACAAAGCTCATAAGATTAGCGATAGTATAAGAGAAATCAACGCCAAGATCCGGCGGAGTCTGAATTGCCCATACGAACGTAATACCAAAACAATTAGTTTCTTTATGCTTTTTTTTTTTTAGGGGGCAAACGAGCAGATGTCTCTCCTCATATTAAGCGATTTCCGCCCATGGATACCCGCAACACCAGAGGAGTCACCAGTGCGTTGCCGGCCTTTAAAAGGAAGTACGCTCTTAAAGGTTTGAAGGTCGCACTGGTCCGGAAATCGTAATTCGAACACAGTTTAATCAAATCGGATACCTCTACTCTATCTATCTACTCCGTTCGAATCTTCGTAAAATTCTGAAGAATTACATTTACTTAAATTTGCTTCCAGGCAGGATTCGAGCATTGTTGTGATTTAATTATGATTTATTTTGGTATTACGTTTGTGTGATCAATTCAGTTTCCACCGGACCCTTAACACGTTGTGGTCGGCTGAAGGCTGCATTATTTTTTATTATCATTTATTTATTTATAAAAAGACACTACTCGCACTGGATAACAAGCCCTTTAACGCAAGAATTTCACAAAATATACAATAACGGATACAAAGCACATCCAAAGTCGATACAAAAACTGTGTATTATAAATATTTAACACAATGTATAACACAAATATTTGGCTCTGGATGGAATCGAATCCATGACACACCGCGCAATAGCAGTGGAAAATACGATTTAATTCTAAGATATAGATGGATATATTTGCATGATAATGAACCAAAACACTTACAATATTATTGGAACCTTACCTTAGGCTACGTACGCGAGGGATGGAAATTATAATGTCAAAGGATTTAAGTAGCTACCCGGTAGATACCTCGCTGCTAATAACATAAACAAAGCCTAAATCTACATTTATTAAGTACTAGCTGACCCATCACACGTTATCCCGCCCAAAAATACAAAATCCCATGATAAACACCATTCTCAATTTTTCGAATTTGAAATTTTTGCTTGATACTTTTCCATTTTCATTCAATAAGACCCTACTTCGGACTATTACGAACATTTGGAAGTAGAAACAGCCAAATTGATCCAGCCAATTTAGAATTTAAATTAAATAAGTAACGGTTCCTGAACCACCCATTTCTATAAGTCGCATATTTTCAAAGTCTATAACAAAAATATTACATACATCTAATCAAATTAAACAAAAAATAATAATAATTGAAATCTTTACATAGCATAAAACAAAGTCGCTGTCGCTGTCTGTCCGCCCATATAATTATATGCTTAAATCTTTAAAACTACGCAACGGATTTTGAAGTGTTTTTTTTTTTTAATAGATAGAGTGGTTCAAAAGGGAGGTTTTAAAGCTATTTAACATTACGCTACGACTCTTAGGAATGACGCTAGTAAATTATATAGGATAAATAGTTTTCTAAAATTAGTTAGCCATCATCACACAAATATAATTATACAGGGTTATTGATAATCAATCGTAAAACGCGTAGAGGATACTTCTCTACACCGTAACGAACAACTTTTGTTCTATGACTTTTCTCAAAACCTAATACATTTATCAGAAAAAAATATTCAAGTTCTGCCTGTACTCTCTGATATTTCTTAGCTCTACAGGCGCGGGGCGCGCCCGCACCGCACCCCGCGTGTACAGAGCTCTGAGTGCCGCGCTGAGTCATACCACAGATATGATAATATTAGAGTGTAGGTTTTTAGTTTTTTATTTTTGTATAGAAAAAATATTATTAAAAGTCGTAGAACAACAGTTGTTTAAAATTGTGTAGAGAAGTATCCATTTTGCATTTTATGATTGATTACCAATAACCCTGTATGTAAATACATACCTACATACAATCGCGCCTGTCTCCCATTGGGGTTGGCAGAGACAAGATAATATTAATAGCATAAGTTCCCGTGCCCTGCAGTGTCCATAATGTACCTTTGTGATATCGTAACTTCTAGCGTGATTATGGTGTGCAATAATTGAGTAAGTCACCCTGTATAAGTGGGTAACAAGATAAATGTTGCTTTAGCCTTCAAGGTGGTTAATAATTCCAGAGAAATAGCTCATTTTTTTTATGAATTAATTCGGCAAACCCTTAACAGCCCCTACGGACCGCAGACTGTCAGAGCCGCAGCAACCGAGGGGGGCTCTTACGTGCAAAAGTTAAAACAAACACCAAGGTGCTTTACGACAGACTCCGACGTAAGGGTGGTCGCCAGCCAGTCAGACCCCAAGAGGTCCTACGACCGAGCAAGTCATCATAAAGGCAGTGAGAAACAGTATTGTAACCCATTCCCAGACGGGGGTCAATACAACCATTTTAAGTAGCCCTCCTCATTGTCAGGCTTTTATAGACTTCTGACTACCGCTAACGATTGTCAAAACCAGGGCCGGATTTAGTGAAGGGCTACAGCCCCTGGGCCTCCACAAAAGAGGGGGCCCCACAATAGAAATTTGGAAATAAAAACTTTTAAATTCCCTCGAATAAACACTAGTAAAAAAAAAATTAATAACTTACGATAGGATAAAAACCTATGAACTGAAAAATATGATCCTTCACTCCTTTGTTGCCCCAGAGCCTACAATCCGGCCCTGGTCAAAACTGTTCATATCACAACCAGGCTCGACGACTTAAATGGGTATCCGTGACACGGAGATGTCTCGACGTCTGTTAAGAATGGTTAACCATTCTTAAACTGACCGCAGCGAAGGCAGCTTAGCCAGGCAGATTATTTAATCGGCGTAGTTATAAATTAGCCACGAATTCTCATACATACATAATCAACCCATTATACTGTCCCACAGCTGGGCACGGGTCTCCTCTCAGAATGAGAGGGATTAGGCTATAGTCCACCACGCTGGCCTAGTGCGGGTTGGCAGACTTCACACGCCATCAAGAAAATCTCTCAGGCATGCAGGTTTCCTCACGATGTTTTCCTTCACCGTGATAATTAACTAGTAATACGCACATGACTTCGAAAACTCAGAGGTGCGTGCCTTGGGTTGGAACTCGAGACCTTTGACTTGGCAGTCCAACGTTCATACCACTAGGCTATCACTGCTGTACTGCGAACTCTCAAGTACACAGTAATACAGATAAATCATATTAATATAAAACATAGATAAGAATACATTAATCATGTTTATAGATGTAATAGAATGATTTCCTTACTGATTTGTAAATCCATTATCCATTGTTTTGCTTATGGTCCAGGTAATTGTAAAATGAGTCACGCGATTACTTTTATACGGTCGTTATTTAGTTTACATTGTTATGGTCAAGGGTTTAGCTGTAAACTTTAACTCGTCTAGTGGCGATCCCAAAAGGCTAATCTTAGTATTATTATGGCCGCAAATACCGTATAAGTAATTTAAATTAAATTTAAACATAATAAGTTGTATATATTTTTGTAAGCCATTTATAAAACTATCATAGTTATTTTAGTGAAGGAAAAATTCAATCGCGGGCAGGATTCTAACCTGCGTCTTCTGGTTAGATACAACAGACGCTCTAACCGCTAAGCCACCGCGAGTCCCACCCGCTTGATCGAAATTTGCCTTCACATTCTGAATTTACGTCATAAGGTGACGTTGGCGACATCTATTGAAAACAAAGATCTGCTTGAAGTGCTTCTCAACCGACATGACTTTTGACTTTACAGGTAATTCGATAGCGTACGATGCCACCTTACCTTTTAACTATCTTTTTGTATTTTTTTGCATTTTTCGAGGTGGCTTAGCGGTCAGAGCGTTTGGTGTATCTAACCAGAAGACGCAGGTTCGAATCCTGCCCGCGATTTAATTTTTCCTTCACTAAAATAACTTTATATTCTTAGCATGGAAAATACAAAAAAAAACACAAAAAGATAAAACTATTATAGTCTTAAGCCCTATCTACTAACACTATTTTGTATTATATCTATATTTTATATCATGTTAACTTGTTAGGTATATATCTATGGGCCTTAGATGCCTGAACATAAATGATTAAAAAATAAAAAAATAAAACCCTTTATTTTGATAACCCAGTAATAGTCTAGTGGTATGACCGTTGGACTGCCAAGTCAAAGGTCTCGAGTTCGAATCCAAGGCACGCACCTCTAACTTTTGGAAGTCATGTGCGTATTAAATAGTTAATTATCACGCGCTTAAACATCGTGAGGAAACCTGCATGCCTATGGCGTGTGAAGTCTGCCAACCCGCACTAGGCCAACGTGGTGGACTATAGCCTAATCCCTCTCATTTTGAGAGGAGACCCGTGCCCAGCAGTCGGACTGTATAATGGGTTGATTATGTATATTTATTTTACTCGTTCGATCGAGGTTTTGAGGAAAAAAAATTGTCACGACATAATATGGCGCCAAAAATTGGTAATTTCAATTTTCGTTATTTTGATATAGCCAGTGTCACTCTCACAATAAAGGCGAGTCTAAAGATGCCTGTCAATCTAAAATTCATTAAGTCGTTTACGCTGTAGAGCGTGACAAAGAGGGTTATGTTTTTCAAGTGTAATGTATGTAAGTATATACATACATTACACTTGAAAAACATAACCCTCTTTCTGGCTCAGAAAATTATAACCGGAATTCAGCAGTTTTCAAAATAAGGACTGCTAAGTCTGTTCTTAAATTTTTCTGATATAATAATTGTCAGTTTTAGCCCGGAATTTGTATTTGTGTAACCAGAATACAAAGACAGTCAGATCCCAAAGGACATTTTTGACACAAAAGCAAGGCAGAACCTAAATGTCCTTCTCTAAGGTCCAATCTATCTCTATACCAAAATTAGTTCAACAGTTTATGTGTGAAAATGTAAATAATAATAATTAAGTATTCCTTGTTCTATATTTAGCTTGGAGCATTAAAAATATAACATGGCTTCATTAACTTCATTTTCAATATAGTTTACAATGAAACAAAACAACTGACACGATAATTAACCACTAACAAATAGTTACACAACAATCCTGACAAACAACTACCCACGTATCATTCCAATATCGCTTCACTGATCAATATATATTATATTTATTATGACATTTAACTACACCATTCTCACTACCTATCTTAATACCTTCAAAATAAAGCCGGTTTTCCGTTAACACTCGTTTATTTGTTTACACATTACATAAGTGCCATATTAGTCGCTCTCTGAACACAAATTGGTGACACAGTAGCGAAAAACTTCGTGACAATAAAGGAGTCTGCCCACTACCGTGTATCATACCATGACTGTACTGGGAATATATCAAGCATGGAGACGTCATCGTCATCAGCCTATATTCGTCCACTGCTGGACATAGGCTTCACCTAGTGAACGCCACAGACCCCGATATTCGGCTTTCATCATCCAGTCGCTGCCAGTTGCCTTCCGCAAGCCGTCACTCTACCTGGCCGGCGAGCGATACACTACGTTTGGCTAGATACGGTCTCCACTCGAGAACTCGTTTGCTCCAGCGTTTGTCGGTTCTCCTACAGATGTGGCTGACCCATTGCCACTTCAGCTTGCTAATCTTTTGAGCTATGTCGGTAACTTTAGTCCTCTGACGGATAAGTAACTAATATTAGGAATATGAAACTATACCATGCACGGAGCGTCAACAATTGTCGGCGAGAATATTTTGGCGGTACCGATACGCTCCGTGCATGGCACGCGACGATAACGGAACGGTCTAGTGAGCATAGTCTCAAACTTCTCAATACAAAGATTATATTTGTTTGTCTGACTCGTTCCTAGTACATACGGTCATGGTATGACACGGTGTCATGGGCAAAGTCCTTTATATGAGTTATCCCAGTCCCAGAAATAAGCGTTTTTTAGTATTATTTTATGTGTCCCTTACCTATATATCAAACTCATTTTTCTTATGAAATAGTAATTGAATTATAATATAATAGAATTGAAATGAAGTGATTTATTTATTTTCAACATTTTTCTTTTAAGAGTCCGACGGAGCTTTTATTGCCCACAAAAACGTGATACCAAAATAAATCGTAATCCAGACAATATTCTATAAAATTGTGTTATTATTTGGATTTGGATACCGTTAATCTAGGTTCCTAACGTACTACTTAATTGATTATGTACTACTGCACTGGAAATAAAAGACCGGAAATTCGTTCCAAGCTTGGTACAGTTATCAAGAATTGCATTAGCTGACATTTATTTTCAGTGAAGTGTTTTGGACGAAATCTTATAGTAGGAACCTAGATTAACGGTATCGGAATCCGATAAATAATAGAATTTGATGAAATTGTGTTTTAATTATGATTTATTTTGGTATTACGTTTGTAAGGGAGACTCGGTCCGCCGGACTCTTAATGAGAAATATCCACATTCTTATCTCTGTGTGGAAATAAATAATTATAGATCTTGTTATTTTAGAACTCCCTGATTAGTCTAGTGGTCTTCATTGCTACTGCTACCCTAGGTCCTGGGTTCGATTCCTAGATAGAGCAAAGTATTTGGGTTTTCCTATAAACCCATTAACACTTTGCGTTTTGTGCCCGATTAATGGCAACAGAATTGCTCTCTATGACATGGTACTTTAACATACCGGGAACTGTGGATGTACTAGCCATAAAATTTCACTCAAAAACAACCTCTATTGCAACGAAATACGAGTCATATAAAGAGCGAACAGTTAAACTTGTCGTGTGTACAATCAACAGCACATCATGGTATTCAAATATGTAAAATTTCTTCGGGCTATTTTGAATTTAATCTCCAAACAATTTATTATCCCTTATTTGATGTGCTGGTGTCCGTACATATAAGTGTACGATCGACGCTTTACGAGTTATTATACATAACGAATCTCTGTCCACAAACCTGAGGCATATACCCGATCCGAGGTCCAGGTACTCCGCTGCCAGGGCTGCCAGGCTTACCCCCCAAAACCCATATCTCTCCAGAGTTCAGTCTTCGTCTGCCAACAATACAAGACAGCAAGGTTGTTTTCCCACAGCCCGACGCTCCAAGAAGGCCGTATCTAGAAAGGAAAGGAGATGATTACTGGTTAGAATCTATTTTCTTTAAACTAGTGACGCGTACGCAGCAATGTTTCCTATACAAATGTCTGTCCTTACCGGTGGATTAAAAAAACAAAATCCTGACAATTAGGAACACAACAAAAAGAATATTAGATAGGTAAGTCAGCAAACGTGCATGAATGAACTGATGGTAAGTAGTCATTATGATACACGACATATACACGACTAACACAGTATAATAAAAAAATATAATAATAACACACTATAATAATAAATATACAAACACATATAATTATTTCTATTATATACAGACGACGAGGCTCCTAGGCTTAATTTTTGCAACTGGCTAAGTTTTTTTAAATCTATTATCTACGTTTACTTTAAGCTTAAACTATGTGTGAGAGCCCTGGAACCCATAACTCCAGTTAAATCTTATCATGGGTACCAGAGTTCAATTCAATTTTTTGTCACTATTTAAAAGTTATATTTTATGTGTAAATCGTGCACTTTTTTGGGAAATAAATTATTATTATTCATTATTTATTAACACCCATTGACATCAAAGGAAATGCTGACGCGTTCCCGAGCTTTAAGAGCCCATGAGACAGACCCACGGCAATCGAGGGGTAAATCGCTCTCACGCACAAAAGCCAAAACACACATCCAGATGCTTTACGACAGTCTCCAAAGTAAGGAACGCCATCGCCAACCAGTCAGACCCCAAGAGTTCCTTCCACTGAGTAATTCAGATATTTTCTTGCGTCTTATGCCAGATGCCTCTGCATGGCAGTCAGGAACTGTATTCTAACCCGTCCCTACATACGGAAAATGTCACAGATACCTATATGCAAGTACTATATTTTGACTGCAGATACTAAAACATTCATGTTAGATAATACCCAAAAAATCTTTATCGCATTCAGCCTAAATTATACTGTAATAATTCTCCCGAATATGTCTCATTTTCAAAACGAGAGTTGTTCCAGTAAAATAATGTCGATAGAGCCTTTACAATTCCACAAAAGCCGAAGATCATTGGGGAAAATAGCCAAGGAAGCTTTTTAAATAATTTGGACCAAATGGCGAGAGAAAGAACGATAATATTTTCAATTTGCGGACTGAAATGTAACAGACAGGAAATATATATTAAATAGGAGAAAGCTTTTGTCTTTGAGAAGATGGTTAAGAATAAGAAACGGATTTAGATTTACAAGATATAACTAAATATTGTATGTTCAGCTCATTAGTCTAGCGGACCTAATTGCGACTGCTATGCTAGAGCTCCTGGGTTCGATCTCCAGGTCGAGCAGTGTTATTGAATATTTCTGTGAAATTCTCAGCAACAGCTTGGAGTTTTGATCTGTTCCCGGTTAATAGCAATAGGCTCGGCCCCTATTACATGGGACCTAAAACATACCGGCAAATTGTGAGTGTACATTAGTATAACTCTGTCTAATCTTTCGGGGAATACAGGCGTAATGGCATATATAAGTTTATAATAATTCTACTTACATGGCCCCTTTAGGTACTGTCATGTTCAGTCCATCCAAAATGATGTTAGGATTCTTCGAAGAGCCATATTTTTTATGTGCTCGCCTGACGCAGACCGCTTGTTGTTTTCTGTAAATAGAAGTATTAGAGGTGTCAAATAATACAATAAGGCGAAACCTGAACTAATGTCATAGTTCTGTTCCATTTATGGCTTTTGGAAAGATTCTCCTAGTACCTACAGAATATTGGTAGATATTATGTACCATTGTATGTATGTATCAATACACCTATTGATCCATACTGTGTAATCTTCTCAATTCATGAAGACCAAAAGAAAACCACGGCCTTGAGTCTGCTATTAGATTGTATCAAAATCGTAATTTAATATGACTTTAGAAATGTTTCGACTATTATTTAGAATAGGGGGCAAACAAGCAGACGGATCGCCTGATGGTAAGCGATTACCGCCGCCCATGGACACCCGCAATTGAAACAGAGAAGCGTCCAACAGCGAGATGGGTCAACGCCATAATTCAAATCATAGTGTGAACAGTACAATCTGAGGGAGGCCTACACCTAGCAATGGGCGAAGTCAGGCTGTGGACGATGACAATGATTTAATCACCTTGAAGCTACAGTAGACTTCTGTGTCTTGAACATCTTGTGTCTCCTGGCGATCAGCTCCTCCTCGATGGTGCTGATCGTGATGGGTGGCTCCGTTGCGCGGACATCCTCCATGGATATCGTCGCACCCTCATTGTCGTACGCTGGCATTTTTGCTGCAAACAAAATTATAATTGGTTATCATAATATCTTGATCAAATTTCCACAAATATAGCGGTCAAAAATAATATCAATGCTTGACTCTAGGCCCACCTGATATTCCCATAAAGAGCATGTGCTAAGAATACCAGTTATGGGCACTTAAACCGCTGCCGGATTCGTTTGCTAACGAGTATTATGTGGCAGATAATGCTAATATAGTCAGATAAGAAAACAATGATAGAAACAAAATTCGATAGGAGTTCTGAATTTATTTGGAATAGCTGGGGATAGTAAATTTTGAACTGAGTAACCTTTTTCATTTATTGCCACAAGCTTCGACTTTGTTAGGGTTAACGTTCGAACCCTAGATTGCATTATAGATTATGGGGTCAACAGACTTGTAAACACTTCCACCCGACGAATGCCTAAATGTCCGCGACCATTACCAATTATAAATAAAAAATCACTGTTCAATTGAATTCGGAGTCTAACTTAACCCTCCACCAAACGCATTGTGGTATAATTATAAAGGACTTCACGACAAAAAATATTCTTTTCCCAAGTAGGTACCCTTAAAAAGTATTTACGTCAGTTCAGCTTGAACGATTGAATGTCAATGCACAGGGTTGGCAGACTACTCAAGTTTCAAGGTACTCGTAGCACGAACGGAAACTTAGCACGCCATGCGCCGCACGCAATTGGAAACCAGATTATTTGTTCGATTGTTGAGGATTAAAAAAAAATATAAATATAAATAATAGATAAGCTAAATCATATTATCTTTAAATTAAATTGAATAAAATATTTGTAATTATTATTTTATAACTTTTGAATAATTACAATGTCGTATAATTATGGAGTGTGAACATGTTGAATAACTCATTTAACATAAAGCTGACTAAATTCAACAGTGCACTTGATTAATATTCAATTTGACAATGATAAGTAATTGCATATTCATGTAAAAATGTTCTTTATACATTATTCTATTTTTTGTCCAAACTTCTCGACATTTTAATTAATGGATAATATTATGATTCTCTATTTTTAGGATCCCGTACCTCAAAAGGAAAACGGAAGCCTTACGAGTCAAAGTACAAAACGATAATAGAAAAAATACTTTAAAAAATCTGACGAATTATTTACAAAAAACAATTTGGTTACTATCCCTCTCTGTTTGTTACGGGTATGATCGGTTTCGACACCTTGGAGCTACGAAGAAAATTACAGACGATTATCTACTTCTACCAATTGCTAAGCAATAGCACTGATAATCCTTCAGCTCTGGTGGACATAAGTCTATGTGTTCCTAGGTGGTATTTTCCGTTGACTATGAAATTTGGCAAGTAATACTTGTAATTAATTTGTAATTACATCATAAAAAATATAGTCTTTATTTAACATACGGAATCAAATTTGTACGGAACCATCGGTGGGCGAGGCCGACTCGCACTTGGCTGGTTTTTTTTCCGGAGCACATTCAATAACTCCAATCTGGCAGAGACTTTGTATGTACCACGCTGGAAATTAAGTATCAATGTACGTATTATTTAATCAACGATATTTTATCATAAATTAATCACTGCTACAGTGATCAATTTATTACTCTTTGAACCTAAACAAAAACTAAAAAAACATTGCTTAGAAAACATAATTAATATACATTAAGTAATTTATTCTGTCAATTTATTGTATTTATTAATGATAGCTATATATTTTCCGGCATTGATAAGGTTAAGGTACAAGGTCTCTTAAGCTTGGAGGCAGTGAGGGGTTTATTCAAAGACGTTAGACATGGCTAAACAAAAACCGAACGAATCGATTATTTCGTTCAAGTCAGTTTGCGGAAGTTAATCTCCGTTTTAAGGGTCCGGCGGAGCTTGAATTGCCCACAAAAAAGTAATACCGAAATAAATCGTAATCCATACAATATTCTAACAAATTATATTATTATTCGGATTTGGATACCGTTAATCTAGGTTCCTACGATGCTATTTTGTCTACTACTACTTCACTGGAAATGAAAGACCGGAAAATCGTTCCAAACTGAGTAAATTTATCAAAAATTGCATTCGATTACATTTATTACCAGTGAAGTATTTTGGATATAATGGAATAGTAGGAACCTAGATTAACGGCTTCGGAATCCGAATAATAACAGAATTTGATTACTTTGTGTTTGAATTACGATTTATTTCGGTATTATTATTTACACACCCCGGTCGTTGTTTGTCGGGCGAGAAGGCAAGTCTATAGCCATTAATCAGTTATACATCTTCACTCTGAACAGCTACTGAGAATTTCATGGAAAAACCACTTTGCTCAATCTAAGAATAGTCTCAGGTCGAGCAAAGTGCAATTGGGTTTTTTTCTCTGACTTATCGCTAGTTAACGCTGAGTAGTCGCACTTGCAACCCCTAGGCACATTGTGTGGGTCGCACATTACTAGTATTCTTGTTAACCCTTCGTGATAAGCTTAATGCTTGTGTTACGCGTGGGTTCACGTCGGTAGTGTAATGAGTGGGGTTCGAACCGGCAGCCACATGATCGCAAGTCCGACGCCCTAGCCATTAGGCTACCGCCGCTGCATAAAAGACAGTTATATATCTAGGTATAATAAATGTACCTATCTACTTATATATTATTCTTTAACAGTCAGTTTCTATATCAAAACTGTCAGTAAATTTGGTTACATTTATTTTCTTTCTTTAATAAAGATAGAATTTTGACAGATTTAAAAATTAAGTAAATAGATCTTTTAAAGACACTTTTACAAATCCTATGTCGTTTTTTTAACTAGATCTAAGTCCTATCTCCAGTACCTAAGCAAATCTGCTGACAGATTTGATATATAAACCTGTGGCAAGTCGAATTCGGGTCCGGCGCTCAAAAACAATGTATTTCCTACTGTGTACATAATTTGTTGCTTAATAGGTTAAATTCCACATAATTAATTTATATTGAGTTAGCTAAATGACTAGGTACGATAATATACACGTTTTACTAACAATTTGCGCACACGCATAAGGCTATAAGTCAATTACTTAGTTAGCAATGAGTGTCAACGATGACATTTATATACACGGAAAACATGGCGATAATAGATAAAAAATAGCAGTTGCAGATAAAAACAGTTTATTACCATAATAAAGAATTCCAGGTAGGAAGCGGAAATAAACTTCTCTCTTCCGGCCATATTTGAATCCGTGGACAGGGGAGGGAGGTACTGCCTTCTATTACGGAAGTCACGGACCGGGAGAGAGATATATATCCAGCTCTCTGTCGATCCGTAGTTGATGCAGTGAGAGCCAGCAGACAGGACAAAAAAATCTCCCATATTCGACCTCGTAGTATTGTGGACTGCAGATGGCTGACAAGGTCCACATTCCGAACAACTAATTCCTCAAAAAGACGAGACAAGTGAACTCATTCACACACTCACTCATTATTCTTCCTATAAAGATATTATATAAACAGCAATGCTTCAAATATTGTTCCAATTCTTCATAATTTATGTCCATGTATCGCAATTGAATCTTGATTCTCCTTACTTCGAATCTACTATTTATGCTATGAACGTAGAGAACATGGATAGATAAATACCGCAAAGGATGTCATTTATAGCTTCAATAATAAGACACGTTTATATAGTTAGGAAGGTTACTGGCAATGACTTGATGAGGAAAGCCGAAGATGGAGGAGGCCTACGTCACACCGTGGACGAATATAAGCCAGCTAGGCTAATAAGACTTGATTGTCTTATTAGCGTAGTACTCATAAGCGCAGCTGCTGTTAAGAGTCCTATATCTATTCGTGTTACTGGACAAAGTAATAAAGAGGCTGTCAGCCGATTTTATGCCCGATAATTTAACATTATGTACAAGATGGAGCCTTTTTTGCGTGTGGAAATCCTCATGGACTTCTGCCAGTCGGGATAGGCGACAGGGTGTGTCGGAATCTAACCATACTTGGTGTACTAAAGACTAAAACTACACGGGTGTTTCAGCTCGCTACTTTTTTGCTTACGGGGTTACGAGAGCGAGGTTACATTCCTTTGCGAAAGCTCAACTAGAGCCTATATTAATCAATGATCGGCAATAGGAATATACATATAATAGGTATTTCGAAAAAAATCCAACCCTGAAGCAAGGAGGTGGTACATTCCAAACCTCAAAAAAAATTACAATTAACGATTTTATTAATGACCTCCAGTAACATCAAATTAATGGCTACATTTCCTGAACGATTTGTTGGCAAAAAAAAGTTGTTTTGAACATCACAATCTCAATCATGTCGGGTACAAGGTGCGAGCATGGAAAATTACTACGAGATTCTTCCGTTACGAAGGTTTATTTAAAGGCTATCAACCACATTACATACTCGTAAATAATGCATTTTCCGAGAGTAGAAAGAACAGATTATTTCCAGTTACAATAAAAAATTGGACGACAGTGTATTTTTCGCTTGGCCTTTTCTATGGACTCTAAGGAGATAACTGAACGGAAGAGAGGAGCAACCGTCTCCCCTCAATCCATATAAAGTGCTAAGAGGTGTGCACTAAATGATCTTCATGAGCTATGGTTTTGAATTGATGAGGTTCTGTACTTGTTCATGGACCAAATTTTGTCTGAGTTGTGTAACAAATGTGTTCACGAATCCCATGAAACGCGAACATGAATTTTACCCATTGTCCGTATTTATTTACATTTTTTATGTACCTACATATTAAAGAAGACAAGATACAAGAAAACGTGGGAGAGCCATGCTTCGGCACGAATGGCCCGACTCGACTGGAGTGATACCACGGCCTCACAGAAAACCGGCGTTAAACAACACTTACGTTGTGTGAATGAGGTTACCGGAAGCCCAATCCCCTTTTAAAAGACGGGCAACGCACTCGTGACTCCTCTCGTCCATGGGCGTCGGTAATCGCTTACCATCAGGTGATCCGTCTGCTCGTTTGTCCCTCTATCCCATAAAAAAACAAGATAACATTTTTCTTTCTTCCTTTTACACTCACCCAGCGAACTGTGAGTGGTCATTAATACGCCTCTGCCTTACCAGTCAGGGAATACAGCTATGATCGTATGTTATCTTTTTTAAGTTATTGAAGGAAAACAACCATTAAAGAACATTAAAAATATGAATGTGGAGGGACGGAGGGGTAGGGGAAGGGTCGATATGATGGGAAAGGGAGTGAAGGATGAGGTGACGGCTGATAGGAATGAATGCAATAAAAGGATGTCCTTTTATTCCAACTGCGCCAACCCCAAATAAAGTGAGACAAGGCAGGAAGATGATGATGTTGATCCTATTAGCATCAGAAACCAGGTGAAGGTTCCTAAGTGGCTATTTCCAAAAATATTGCTTTACTCACTAAACTTTTGGATTGAAGTACCCATAGTCTCCAGAGACATAATTGTATTGGTAAATGGAAAAAACCAAATCACAAAAATAATTCTAATACTTGCATGGAACTGTTTACTGGTAGGAGTTTTATTATCAAACGAAGCAAATTACTCAGAAATACATCAATTCATTAATAACTTTTTCGAATTATTAATAAAGCAGAGCCTAGTATTTCCTAATGCCCATGACCGGACACCGGTTGTGTGACGTCATCAGAAATACCCAAGAAATTACAAGAACAGTTTTTTCCATTGATTGATATAATTATTTATGATTTTATAAAACGTTTTTGTTGAATGTTATTGCGATGTTATACATTTGTCTAAGGTTGGCAACACCGATTTTATCTCTGTTGCCAAGTAAGCCATATAGAGCTCTTATGTCTATGCCTTCCGGTGTCAAATTTTTGGATTTCGAGACGTTGTGTAAAGATAATTATAACAGTTTTATTATGGAAAACTCAGCATGGACCACTACACTAAAGGGATAGTGTAGTGGTCCCAAGAAATTAGACAATGTATGTAAAAGGACTGTTCATAACTAAGTACGGGGTCAAACTACAAACCCGTAAAACTTTTATGATGTATTTATATTATAGTCCTTTTGTGTTTTAACAGTGTCGTAAATAATAATATTTTGTTGTAAAATAACCAACAATTAACTATTTTGTGTAATCTTTTTTCCCCGTCTTTGTCCAGTGTGCGACGACACGTTTGGCGTAGCGGCTGAACGATCGGCTTCTGCGTCACGTGTTGTGGGTCCGATCCCTACACGGAGCAAATATTTGTATGATCTACAGGTAGTTGTTCCGGGTCCGGGCGTTTGTGTATGTGAGAATTTGTGTTTGTGAACTTTAATTTATATTTAAAGCAACTAATATTTTTTATGACACTATTATGTTATTTATTTATTTAATTTCTATGGAAGACTTACAGCTAATTATTATAAAATAAAAACAGAATGTTAAATTCTACTAATATTCCTACTTTTAATTATTTTTTTTATATAAAGCTTACTAGCAATGTGGATGGCACATTACTAGTATTCTTGTTAACCTTTTAAATTGTTAATTGTTTAAATTGTTTTATTTATTAATTCATATCAGCTTACAAAACCCTTCGGGATTTTCAACTAACCTTTTCCTAAACATACCAGCGGACTGTAGGTGTACACCTCTGTCTGTCTGCCTTTGGGGGACACAGGCGTAATGGTATAATGACCAAATCTTAACTTACATTCTACAACTTACCACCACAGGATTATACCGCGCCTTAGCTATGGTTGTTAACTTTTTAGGCCAATTATAGCATTTATTTTATTGGGATAAATATAATTACCACTAAATTTAGTAAATTGATCTCCAAAATATTTACGAAAATGGATAAATGGTCACCAAACACTAAGTTTAGGTTAAATTAGAGCGACCACAACTCCGACTGTCAGACCCGAATTCTACCTATTATTTTACTTGGTTAGTGAATTTATTTGGTTTTTTTTTTTGGATTAGACAATCATCATTTGTAGGTCGTTGTAAAATTTGTAAAATTTTTGGTTCTAATTTCACGCTAAAATGAGGATTTATTTTGGTGTCATTTACTATTTTTAGCAAAATATATAATAATTTTTTGCTGTTACATTTTGCTTTATCTGGTGGTTAGTTTAACATGAGCCTGATTTTAATATATATAGCATTTATTTTATCATAATAATGTTTAAAAATATTTAAAAATATTTAATTTATGAAGTTTATTTATCGATTGAGTGAATTATTTACTTGTTATTAGTTTCGGTGTTGCAAAAAAAATCGATCCAATTGTATCCAATATTATAGTATGTTATTTTGCGTGCTGCTATAGAATATCCTATGTGTTAGTCCAGATTTTAAAACAACCTGTGAGCCAAATTTCATCGAAACCTATTCAGCTTTTTTTACGTGGTTGAGTAACAAACATCCAAATACATACCTACACTTTCACATTTATAATTAGGATTATAATTAATTTTTAAGTCAAGGTTAATGTGATCGTAGCTACTTGTGCAAGCAACTTTTTAATAAATTAAATTAGTCTTTATTAAAATAACTAGCTTCTCCCCGCGACTTTGTCTGCGTGGAGAATTGGGTGCAACCTGGATAAGAAGTAGCCTATCTGTTATTCCAGACTATGATCTATCCGTTCAGCCGTTCTGGCGTGAAACAGTAACAAACATCCATACATCCATACTCACAAACTTTCACGTTTATAATATTAGTAAGGATATTAGGATTAGTAAAGATGTTAGATAATAATACTTTTTTTACATCATATTAACTGTTCTCATGTCAAGCGCTCGAAATGAAGAGATTTTCTATTGAGCGAGTATTTTGTTGCTTGAATTGAACGATACCATCTCTGACGCTCCAGGTATGACGTCCGAACGACGAACTTAAACACATTAGGGTGCGTACACACATATGGAAAAAAATATTGCGTTGCACAACTTTATTGTGTTGCATGATATGCAACAACCTTATTTACATGTGTGTAGATAATATCTACAAATTATATATCTACTAGATACCACTAATAAACATTGAGTAATTGCATTGAGCATGCTAGGACTAAAAACAGGAAAGCCGGACACAGATTCATATTTAGCCGGACATTTTGCCCTGACAGCCTAACACACTGGTTTTTATAAGAATAAAACGTAATAAAATATGTATATCTATAACTGAGCTAACTAACTATCACTCGCACGCTTTCGTTCGGCATCTTTTCGTGGGGGGTAGACCAAAACCCGGACAGGTCGCTTATTTGACCGGACACGACTGTCAATGTTCATATCATATCAAGAGACATATCGCCCAACATTCACATGGTATACCTTTGCGAGTTTGTGGATGAGACAATGTCGTTTTTTGACATTTGCCTAGTCCACCCTACCCAGTGGTGAATAGTATGTCGCCCGAAATAAGTCCCGCGACCCATAGATGTCGCAAGCGAAGTCAGGCGACATCGCGCGGGACACTTTACTTTCGTGTCTAGCAACAGTCGCGGGACAGATGTCCCCTAGTGAAAACGCGGCTTTACGCTCACGTTTGCACGTGCACGAACACGATCGAATATACCACTTATGTAATTGTAGTAGGCATCAAAATCGAAGCGGATTTTTTTGAAGTTTCTGGTGTGTGGTAGTAAGTTGTGCGCGAACTGTGACTGTGACGACACGTTTGGCGTAGCGGCTGAGCGATCGGCTTCTGCGCAACGTGTTGCGGGTTCGATCCCCACACGGAGCAAATATCTGTATGATCTGCAGGTAGTTGTTCCGGGTCTGGGTGTTTGTGTTTGTGAGAATTTGTGTTTGTAAACGCACCCATGATACAGGAGAAAATCCTAGTGTGGGGCAACGGATTAAAAAAAAAAACTTGAATCGAACTGTGTTCGCTTTGCTAATTTGTGTTCATGCCTATGAACCAAATGTTCGTGTTCGCGGTAATCGAGTTCGTAAATGTGGACGCGGCTTTATAAACCGGTTCGCAAACCTGTTATTAATAAACATTGGTCTATAGTCTATGAAAAACACCTAAGGTTAAATTAGTGTAAACAAAAAAGAAATGTATAGTTTTTGCTTCTAATTTAATGTTTTTGCTTTGTATTCGTGTGTTTACCGGTTATAGGTAGGTAGAATATTTTTAGTTTAAAATTAACAAAAAATTAATCGTTCTATAACTGAGAACTATTGATTCTGACAGCCATATAAACGAATAGCTGATAGCAGCATCAGGTTTTAAAATAAAGATTTGCTGGTTAATAAAAAAAACATTTCAGCGATATTTTAGTCCTAAAATTTAAATCATACAAGTTTTTCAATGAGCATACGTAATATAGTGAAATAAAAAAAAACTAAGGTTGAAATTTTCCATATCCCAAATATTTCATCACTAAATCGCGCTTAAATGCGCTATTCACCGCTTCAAAAAGCATGGTTTATTATTTGACCATGCCCTAAAAAACAACCAAAAAAACAACTTACAGAATTAAATATAATTTAAATAATACATCTTATCATAATAAATCTTATCTTATCTTATCTTTACTACAAAATACAGCATTATTTTTATGGCATACTTAGGAATTCCGAAAAGTGGTTCCATATTATTTATTTTTATTTTAAGTAACCTGAATGATACAAAAATATCTTTTATCAATGTGGCCATTGACATTTTAAATGTAATACCGATGATATTACTGAGGTAAATTCTCAATGACAAATACAGACATAAAGCCTGAACGCACTCATTATAAATACAAGTCTATTATTTACACGTCAATGTTTGCGTGGAGCTGCGCCTGCGCCGGTCTTCCCGACGCAGTGACCTTTGATGGCGGTAATTTCCATGCACATTGCCATGTAAAAATAACACTGCAAATGCAGAATGTTGGAATGTCTTTCTATAACAACAAGAATTAATAGGTCTATGGAATTTATCTACATTTTTCTTAAACGGATGTGTGCTTAGTGACGTCAATTCATAGATAACATGAGTAGCGTGACTATAGGTTAACATTGGGATGTATTAAATAACACGTGACCTTGACACGAGCCGGCCCATTTGTGCCGAAGCATGGCTCTTCCACATAGCTAAAACTAAACAAAATTGAGCGAAATCGGTTCACCTGATCAGGCGCTACGACACAGACACAGATACACACTACAAACTTATAACACCCCTTTTTTCGTCGGAAGTTAAAAAGAAAAAAAATAAACACACCTATTCATTTCCAGAAGAACTTGAGACTTATTTACTTAAACCAACACAGTCTCAATTAAACTGTCATTTTCCATGAAATGTATCGCTTTTTAACGTTCTCGGATATTTTCAGTAAGTAGCTTACTTCCGGGTGAACCTATAAAATTTTCCAAGAGTTTGTAACTTTTTAAAAGTTGGTTTCTTCTTATTACAAACTCTAAGGAAAATGTTGAGTATACGAGTATGAAATTTTGAAATAAGCGTTCTTATGGTTGAACAAAGTTTATTTACTAAGAATCAAAGTTTTTTTTATTAGAACTTTGTCTGCGTCGACTTCAGGATTGGGTCCGACCTGGATCAAAAGCCTATGTGTTATTCCAGACTATAATCTATCTCTGTGCCAAATTTCATCCAGATCCGTTCAGTCGTTCTGGCGTGAAAGAGTAACAAACATCCATACATCTATACTCACAAACTTTCACGTTCATAATATTAGTAAGGAAGTAATCCAAATGTATGTTTATTTTGCTAAGCTTTACAGCTGTTATACCTGTTGCAAGAGTGTGACTATCTTATCATACGCGTATACATCATCCTAATATATATCCCTACTTAATACAATTGTACATAACTAGCTGATGCCTGTACATAAGAAATATTAAATAATAATATGAGCAATAGAAGTCAAAATAATGATAACTTTAGAATTTTTGTTTGTCTGTTTGCATTGCATGAAATTGTCATAGTTATATTGTTAACAAATATCAATGGTGCTGCTTAATATGCTAACTTATGCATAAGCCAGTTAGTTTCTACTATTTAAATTATAATCGGTAAATGTACCCATACTCGTATAATAATCATAAACGACCCTTCCTTCCGTTATTTAAAATAATCGTTGAATATTTAGTGTTATATAGCTTAACAGATCATTATTTATTATTTTAAGTATTCTCATTACAATTATTTTATAAGCAAGCCAGGCATAAAAGTATACTTAATTTGTAATTGACATAACCTAATTTCCGTTCTTAGAATTGTATAAAAGGCAGGGTACTTGGCTTAAATGATGGCATTCGAGTAAAATATATTAGGAAAGCAAACCTCTGTTCAACTGTATTTTCATAATCGAAAATAAAATGATTAGATCCCATCGCAAGACTTCCCATTTTTATACTCCGTCACAGTATTTCTGGCGATCTATTTTAAAATCTAGTAAGTTACATCTTGATACGCCGCGGATTTTCCGAAAACAAAAAATGAATGTTTATATAATAATTAGCGAAGATACAAAATTAACAGCCTTGTGCCATCATCATCAATGCACATAAATTTAAACCACCAAGTAGTCACTGAACTTATAAGGAAGATGATTAAAACATGGCATTGAACTATGTGGTCTTAAACGACACACCTTCCCTTGACATCAATTGGTTATGGTAAAAATATGTAATTGATTGGATTGGAACAAGTCAGGTAGGCTTTAAAGATGAGTTGGCAATGAACATCAATTTTTAAGGAGAAAAGGTAAGTAACTTTTTTTATTGAACTTAAAAGGGGAATTATAAGTCAAGCCACAGAATTTTTATTTACCAAGGAATCCAACCTCTGATTATATACGTGAGCAACGGGAAAATAAGAAAGCTTCTAATAAACTAATACGTCTTTTAAACAACGCTTTACAACTTTTTACGTGGGAGAGCCATGCTTCGGCACGAATGGGCCGGCTCGACCGGAGTGAAACCACGGCCTCACAGAAAACCGGCGTCAAACAACCCTTACGTTGTGTTTCGCCGAGTGAGTGAGGTTACCGGAAGCCCAATCCCCTTTTAAAAGGTCGGCAACGCACTTGTGACTCCTGTGGTGCTGCGGGTGTCCATGGGCGGCGGTAATCGCTTACCATCAGGCGATCCATCTGCTCGTTTGCCCTCCTATCCCATAAAAAAAGCCACCAAAATATTTCAAAGAAAGCGATGAGTAAAGAACAACAATTATTTTTACTTGTCTACTGATTTACTAAGGCACCACCAACATTTTGCGTTTTTAATTATATGAGTTTTTAATTATTTATGAAAGAAATATATATTTGTTAGGTTAGGTTAGAATGGTAGCTGTTATGTAGATGCTATAAAATAACAACCATTCTGGATTTTACTTAGGGTAGCTTACATCGATGATAAATAGTGGTTATGATGGCTTTTTGGATGAAAATAAATAGAAGTCGTGTTAATTACAACCTAAATAAAATTATAAACAAGACTATAAACTGCCTGATTGTAAGCGGCAACCGCAGCCTATAGACGCCAATACCAGCATTAATCGCGCGTTGTCATCTTGATACCTCAATTATTTGATCAATAATTTCTCTAGCGACATTACCCATCCTCAACACAAAAATGTTATCACATTATTGCTTATCGGAACAATATTTAGCAATGCAGTGGTGACATGTCTAGGAAAACTATGTACGTACA
This sequence comes from Acronicta aceris, assembly GCA_910591435.1. Lineage (NCBI taxonomy): Eukaryota > Metazoa > Arthropoda > Insecta > Lepidoptera > Noctuidae > Acronicta > Acronicta aceris. The sequence goes on along the minus strand of OU342780.1, from coordinate 8,526,591 downwards.
ACCGTTTCGATTACTGTAGTGCTTATGTAAGTTATTTTAGTAAAGAAAAAATTCAATCGCGGGCAGGATTCGAACCTGCGTCTCCTGGTTGGATATACCAGACGCTCTGACCTCTAAGCCACGGCGAACCCCACCCGCCTGATTGAAATTTTGCCTTCACATTCTGAATTTAAGTCATAATCAAACGAAAAATCAGTCAGGCGGGTGGGGTTCGCGCTTACGTTGTGTTTCGCCGAGTGAGTGAGGTTACCGGAGGCCCAATCCTCTTTTAAAGGTCGGCAACGCACTTGTGACTCCTCTTTTGGTGTTGCGGGGTTTGGTCCATGGGCGGCGGTAATCGCTTACCATCAGGTGATCCGTCTGTTCGTTTGCCCTCCTATCCCATAAAAAAAAACAGTCGTAAGTCAAACTAAAATATGTCAAGCTATTGCGTTGTGAGATTGCTTATGGACTTGTGGTCGTCACTGTACATATGGCAATGGCTTACCTAACCATTTCTTAATTATCTTGAAGTTGAAATCAATGTTAAATAAAGGTTTAAATGAATGAAAAATTGGAAGGGTTGCCCATAAACTTGAAAAATTCTGGAACAACTGAAAGTGTTTTAGTTGTATATGTTACTGTAAAAGCCCGAACTACGGCAAATTCTAAGATTTACCAACTCTGACTGGTAAAAGTTCGAAATGTTCCACCATGGTTAGGTTAGGTTTTTTTTTTAAACCATGGTGGAACATTTGCATGGCGTTGTAAGCTTTTTTTTTAAAAAAAAAACCTAACCACCTTAGTAAATCTTAGAATTTGCCGTAGTTCGGGCTTTTACAGTAACATATATAAGATTCTTATGTGAACTCAAGATAATTGAAAGGACAGTAGGACGACCTCCACCTTTGCAGACCTCACAATTGTGATGAAAGACATCCTTATAATCTTGTACATGAGCTTTCTCAATATCAAGACCGCGAAGGTTATCCAGTGGTCAGGTTTTACGTCAACTGAACGTCCGACTACATGGTTGAGGCACTTGTCTGCCAGCTCATTAACGATAATTCGACCAGTCCCGAAAAATAATAAGAAGTCATCAGCTTCTGAGAATTTCATAGAAAACTAAAAAACACTGCTCGACCTGGGGATCGAACCCAGGACCTCTAGCGTAGCAGTCGCGCTTGGGACCACTAGACTAATGAGGCAGTGATTATATATATTGATTAATATTTTAAAATAAAAAAAAATACTAAACACCGTATAATTTTGTCCAATAAAAATATTGACTGAAATATAAATAATTATTTGGAAACAACTTATTTTTTAATAGTAAAAAGCTTTCCCCATTTGATTTACTTATCTATATCTCACATTTTTCCGCAAAAGCAAAATCCATATCTAATCCATGGTTATGACTAATTGACGATTCACTTAAATGACATGTATAATTAATTGATATACGTAAACATGATTAACTGGCCTTGGGTTTAGTCTAGCGGAAATGATTAAACACTACGATATTAATATTAGATATTAACTTAGATATATCTTGATTAAGGGTCCGGTGGAGCTTGAATTGCCCACAAAAACGTAATAACGAAATAAATCTTAATCCGAACAATATCATATCAAATTATGTTATTCTTCGGATTTGGATACCGTTAATCTAGTTTTCTACGGTACTATTTCATCTACTACTACTTCCCTGGATATAAAAACCGAAAAATCTTTCCAAACTTGGTAAAGTTGTCAAAAACTGCATTCGCTTATATTTATTTCCAGTGAAGTATTTTGGACAAAATGGTAACGTAGGAACCTAGATTAACGGTATCGGAATCCGAATAATAACAGAATTTTATTAAATTGTGTTTGCATTACGATTTATTTAGGTATTACGTTTGTAACAGAAATTCGGTCCACCGAACTCTTAAGTAGAGACGATTCATGAGGATTTTCCGGAGTACTATTCCTGTTTCGGCCCCAATTGTTTGAGCACCTATGGTTTGAGTAGGTACCTTTTTTTTCTCGACTGGGGAAATGCGCCTTATGCACACCCTCTTCGGGGATGCGGGACGGTTGTGTCGAGCTCTCCGGCCAGGTGGCCAGCATACCGACTAAAACCACCATGGCAAAAATATCGATAACTATATCAAAATTTTGATATCTTCTTTAAAAATAATTCACGGTATACGAGTAACCATTGATATTCATTTTGGAGTACCAAATTCGATATTTTTCAAGCAACTATTAATTCTAGATGATCTGTTGATGACAAAGATTAAAAAAAACGATCTATCGGAATAACGATATTTTTCACTGTCGATACTGTTTAAAAATATCGATATTTTTCTTTCATTTGCCCATCCCTACACAAGTCAACCATAACCATATATAATATGTTTTACATTCTTCGCCACTAGATGGCGCCAGCGTCAACAATCACTCGGTACAAATCTCTTCCGGCATGAACATAAACCAGAAGAAAACCCATACATGTAACAAAATTGTAACAGGCCGATGTCTGTACAGTACAGATATTGAAGAAAAACTAACATGGAGTTCTTTAATAAAGCAACAGAAGCCAAAACAAAGTTTTGACTGTGTGTGTTTGTTCATATCACGCAAAAACCAATGTATACAATTGGATGCAGTTTTCACAGTAGTATTGCTGGAGGTCTAACTTAAAATCTGGTGCAAATTATAGGCAAGCGAGCTCCATCGTAGATTGCAGTGAAGAATAAAAATAAATCATTTTGATACGCCGACACCATCTAGAAGTCGAGATTATTATTAAATACTTTTGGGAAGCGAGTAATACCGCGTACGTCACTATATATACTACCGTTTCCCATAGCAATAATAGTTAATTCACTGTGACAAATTGATGACGCTACAGTCTGATTAAGTGTATGAGGAAGTTCAGACATAATTTATAACATAATTGTGATTATTTATTTTATTGACCAACAATGACCTAGGTATAATTTTTAACATTAACATTACCATCACGCCTGTTGCTTCTAAGGGTTAGGCAGAGGCGTACTAATGTACACCTACAGTTGGCCGGTATGATTCCAGCCTATACTATTCTATTGCTGGACGTAGGTCTCCCCCAATGTGCGCCATTTCGCCCTATACTGGGCTTGTCGCATCCAGCTTCCGCCAGCAACCTTTTGCAAATCATCACTCCATCTTGCCGGATGTTCAGGTCCTATGTTATAGGGGGCTATCCGATTGACATTAATCGGGCACAAATTTTTATTCGACCTGGGAATTGAACCCATTACCTCTAGTTGCTGGTGTGGTACCGATCCTTAATAGCCCCTACGGACTTCAGGCAGCCAGAATCGCAGCAACCGAGGGAGAACTGGCTCTTACGCGCAAAAGTCGAAACACACACCAAGGTGCTTTACGACAGACTCCGACGTAAGGGTGGTCGCCAGCCAGACAGACCCCAAGATATGTGACTTGTTCGGTGGTAGGACCACCACCTAACAAGTCACATATTTTCTCTTTCTAAGTGGCAGTGAGGTGAGTATTTTGACCCGTCCCCACACGGGGAATCCGAGTTGAATATAACGTATAGTAACTCCCGTAACGTAAAATATGATCAATAAGGTAGTGCAATACTCGTATAATTTGCATAAGTATTACCGTTTGTTTGACAAAACGACTGTGTCATGCATTTCTTAGTAAAATGAACAATGGTCTGAGAACGGTACCTACTGTGTGAGGAAATAAGTAAAGTACTTATGTATTTTACTTACCTTTACTTCTGTAGTTAACTAAATCAAAATAAGTAAGTCATTTGTTTCGAAAAATCCATGGTAAAAGAAAACAGTATTATCGGGTTTTTCTACGAAGTACCTAGCTCGTGGTAGTTTGTGCCTGCTTAGCAATAGTCTCGCCCCCTATTACGTGGGATTTAAACATACTAGCGAATCGTGGGTGTAAATTAGTACACCCCAATAAATTTTTGCTCGAAGTGGGAATAGAACCCAGGACCTCTCGCGTAGCAGTCGTGCTCAGAACCACCAGGCTAATTAGACAGTTCAGTAATAACTACACTTAATGGATCTGTAAGGTTATGATGTACTTACTGCGGCTAGACCATGGATTGGCGCAGTGGCGGACTAACGGTAGGGCGAAAGGGGCGGTCCGCCCCGGGCACTAGTCCTTGCGAGCCTCAAAAATCTCGAGAAGAAGTATTTTTGGTCAAATTCCTAGCAGATTCATGGTTGTATTTGATTTGTTTATACCTATAGGATCAAGCAAAGGGTATCAATAACGAATACTTTAAAATGTGTTTGTACTATAAATTTTACTAGGGGACTTAGGCAGGTACTGTAGAGGTTGCCACAAAGAGGTGACGTCTCATCCAGCTGGTTGATTGAGAATTTTATAAAAGGAATAAACTACAATAATTTCGACAGTACTCAGTACAGTAATATAATTATATAAAACTCAAAGGTGACTGACTGACTGACATAGTGATCTATCAACGCACAGCCCAAACCACTGGAGGGATCGGGCTGAAATTTGGCATGCAGGTAGATGATATGACGTAGGCATCCGCTAAGAAAGGATTTTGATAAATTCTACCCCCAAGGGGATAAAATAGGGGATGAAAGTTTGTATTTAACTTTGTCAATTTTAAACCGATCGGGCTGAGACTTTGCATGCATATAGCTACTATGCCGTAAGCATCCCGTAAGAAAGGATTTTGATAAATTTCGACCTATGTAGGGGTGAAATAGGGGATGAAAGTTCATATGGAACAAAGTAACTATTCCACGCGGATGAAGTCGCGGGCAAAAAGCTAGTGATTATATGTATTGACACGGATGTCGATACCTAACAATTCCTTCACGGGTCGGACAGGGTTTTTTTAGCACATTGTATATTTTGAAGGTCTACAACTTTCTTCGTGACATTTAGAACACACATAATCCATTGAACATTTAATTTTTAATTTTTTTGAAATTCAATACTCTTATCCTCATCATCATGTTAGCCTTCATTCGGTTGGCTTCCCGTCTAACCAGATCCAGCTGAATATTATTGAATATTTATTAGTGTCGCTGACAATCGAGACTGATGGCTTGTGTCTCGATTAGCTAAAAATGGTCACCAATCCAGTGGCGGACGCCTCTCGGGGCCCGGGGTGGAAACACTAAATTGGGAAATAGTAATAGTCAGAGAAATAGAAATTAGACGAATATTTTTTTTGCTATTTCTGAGTACTGTCAGTCAATTTTTATGTTTACTAACATGAATATTTCATGTTTCTTTGTTTATTTTTATAAACTTTTTTTTCTTATACTTTAGATGCTGCATGAACTTAGTAGAGTCACAAAAAAAACACAATTATAAAATTCTTTTTTAAACTGTCATTCTGCAAATGTTTATAATGATGCCTATCATGATCACGTCTATGAACTAAGTATTGAAACTGAATGAAAAATCACCCTGTATTTATGACATGCTAGAGACAAAGAAATAATATAAACACTTCTTTTCTCTTACGTCCAAGGTTAATTAAATAAACTGTTTTTTCCGAGCATGCATGTTTAACTGTACCGGATTATACTTTTCATTAAAAAAAATCATAACCTAATTTATTCGCCGCAACTGAGAAAAGGCTTCCTCTTTCTCCTTTCAAACTTGTCTATCTTGAAGAAATTATAATAAAAAACATAATTATAATATACTATCACGCATATTCCCCGAAAGGTTAGGCAGAGGTGTATTATTTGACACCCACCCGTTCGCCAGTATGTTTAGGTCCCACAAAATAGGCGAAACTATTAGCCGAGGACAAATTCAAACTCCGAGCTACTACCTACTGAGAATTTTATAGAAAACCCCAATAACACTTTGCTCGACCCGGGAATCGAATTAACCACTTCTAGCGTAGGTACCAGTCTCGCTTAGGATTACTAGACTAAGGAGGCAGTATAATAGTGAATTAATTTTATCTTACAAAATTAATACTTATATTATGTAAGCAATATCAACGGAATGTTAAGAGCAGGTGTACGGAATAGATCATCTCCATTCACCGCGCCTCCAAATTGTGACCGCTAATGTACATTATTATGTTTATTATAGGCTGTAAGCGCATGTCCTTAAGGATTATAATGACTATACGTATATTAATTATTCATTTATTTATATAGGAAAACCAATAGCTACGTGTAATGAAAAGAAAAATTGACAATAAGACAACGTTGCAAACTGAAATATTAGGTACCTAGTGACAAGTATTGGAAAGAATATGTTTTGGACATTTTTTTATCTAGTTTAGTTTAACATCATAAACGACACTGCGATCTACGATGGAGCGCACTTGCCTAGAAGAAACCGATACACTCGTGATTTAAAGACACCCAAATTATACCCGGACATGTTGAGGGAATGAATGAAAGACGATTAACCAAAGGAATTTATAAGGCGAATGTCAGCGACAGCGTCGAAAGAGGCCGCCATAAAAGGACATACGCCCATCTTATCGGCGAGATCCTTCAAAAAGGTGACGGTACGTAGTACTCCGTCAGTCCGTGTGTATGAGAAGATGTATGAATGCGGAAGAAGCAAAAGAAATATACAGAATCGTAGCAAGTGACGACACGATTGGCGTAGCGGTTGAGCGATCGGCTTCTGCGCCACGTGTTGTGGGTTCGATCCCCACACGGAGCAAATATTTGTATGATCTACAGGTAGTTGTTCCGGGTCTGGGTGTTTGTGTATGTGAGAATTTGTGTTTGTAAACGCATCCACGACACAGGAGAAAATCCTAGTGTGGGGCAACGTTTTTTTAAACTAAAAAAAAAAAAAAAGTGGCGGGCTGAAGTATTTACTAACCTCTGTTGAAAAAAGTTGTGAGTTTAAGTTCCTATGTTTATATGTAGACTGCCTCCTTGCCAAGCTTTGGGGAAAAATTAGGTACACCCGAAATATCTATGTAAATAAAGTACTATTAATCTGTCATTATAATCTTAGGCATAAATACAAGCACTAAACGTCCTTCATCTCTTAAAATTATATATGTATAACATTATTTTGAATAACAATGTCATGTCATGATAAATGTACCAAGTTGATGTGTAACCCATTTAGAGTTACATCGGGTGACACCAGCTCAGATAATGTCTTAGGCGTAAATTACACGAGTATAGTGATGTACTGGCTAATAAGTTTAGTCGATTAATTTTACAATAGGTACCGATGATAATCGATATAACTCTGCCCCTCTGAAGTTAGCCTTTCCGACGGCAACGCAGGTAAACTCACATAAAAAAACTTCTATTATACGAAAATATAAATAGTTGTAAGGAAAATAACAAAGAATACGAAACATTTACAATCCCAAATGTCTTTGCAGCGAGTTTTTATCGTTAAATTAACTGCCTCATTAGCCTAGTGTTCCTGAGCGCGACTGCTATGCTAGAGGTCCTGGGATGGACTCCGAAGACGAGTAATTTTATTCGGTTTTTCTATGAAATTCTCAGTAGCAGCTCGAAGTTTGGAATTTTAGCCAGTTAATGGCAATAGCCTCGCCCCCTGTTACGTAGGATCTTAACATACCGGGGAACTGTGAGTGTACATTAGTATAACTCTGCCTAACCTCTCAGGGATTACAGCTATGATGATATGAATACTGCGCAGTCACTTGCGCAGAACTTCAGAGTGATATCGTCGATAATTTCCCTCTAGAGCAGCAATCTCTATAGAGGGATCCGTGGGAAAATCACTGTGTTGCCTTCATCCAGGATTGGGTACTTGTCCACCACATCCTGTTCGTTTATTTTCAAACCATGGTGTGATTCGGCCAATGTCATTTTGGTAACATATATTGTAAAGTGCTCGTAGTGGAGAACAATTAGCTTATGAGTCAGTCATGAATCGCAGGTTCACGCATGGAACGAGTAGGTATGTTAGTATGTTCAAGTTCAAATGTTATTATTTCAAATAAGCTTTTATACGCGTTTATGAAACGTTATGATTCTAGTTGCACGGTTCTAAAAGGTTGATCCTATGGAGAAGAATCAAACAAAAAACTCCATGGACACTTTTTTTAAATAAATGGTGTTACAATCTTCACTAGTACGATATAAGGATGTGTGAACATTGAATGTCAAAGTTGGACCAAAGTTGATAATTACTAGAAGGTTCTCAGTGTTTAAGAACTCGATATCAGAAGAAAATAAATATGGCTTTCCGCGTCTGGATATTTCTATGTATAAGTATGCTGTGATAATTTAAATAGATATTATTAAAGCGTAAAAAATCTTAAGACTGATAAAAACTAAATTATAACAAGAGCAAAAAATAAGCACCTAACCATTGCAAAATTTAAATTTTGTTGGTACTTACCTACATATTTATGTACTTATAATTCTGTCAATCAACCTTCAATAAACAAATGTTTGAATAAAATTAATTCTGATTGTATACAATTTAATAATTGTATATTTATTAGCTTACCAATTATTTACACACACAGCATTACCTAGATATTTGCAATAAATAAAATAAAAATAAAAATACTTTATTGACATAAATAACCTTTACGATAAAATAATAGATTTAGTACATTCAATATCACCTGTATTTTAAGGTAAAGGAAAACATACAAGTATTAATTGATGTGTACGTTACCAGTTAATTATTACCAAACGATCACGCCTATATTCCCCGAAGGGTTAGGCAGAGGCGTACTAATGTACACCCACAATATGTTTAGGTTCCATGTAATAGGGGGCGAACCTATTGCCATTAACCGGGCAAAAATCGCAAACTCCAAGCTGCTACTGAAAATTTCATAGAAAAACCCAATAACACACTTTGATCGACCTGGAAATCGAACTCAACACCTCTAACATAGCAGTCGTAATTAGGACTAATAGAGTTATAAAATAAATAAAATAAGTTTATTTCAGGCAGTAAAAACCCATAATGTAAATACACAAAAATAAAATAAACACTAAAATAGATACCTACAATAAGAAAATATATAATAAGAATACAAATAAACAGTATCAGACAGAACTAGCAGCATGTCTGCTAAAGCAATTCCTGAAATAAGGACTGTCAAGTCTCCCGGCAATCATCACCAGGACAGAATTGGAGCTGGCCCCCACCCTGCGCACCAAGGACGCGCACCGCCATTATGAGGCAGTTAGAAAACTAAAATCTCTACAAATATGCAATCAAAATAATTATCCAATTTTGAATTTAAAATATTACATCGCAACTCTTGATCTATTTACTGATTACAAAAAAACTACTTCAACACTGACAAGCTTGACATTCACAACAACAATCGAATGAAATCGTAACCCAATTAGTCGATTACTCGCCTACTCGCTACCAAATAAATGCACATCACTATATAGCAGTGACCGACTTGTTATATTGCGAGCGGCTGCCATTCAGGGCATGTCCACATTCAAATAACCATTACTCAATTATTACGAAGAAGTAGTAAGATTCTATGATTTATTTTGTTTTTGTTTGGAAACAGTAATGTGGACATACCCGCTAATACGACATACTTACGTATTACTGTAGCAAATACACTGACTGCCTAATTAGTCTAATAGTTTCAAACACCGCTGCAGAGATTGAGGTGCCGGTTTCGATTCCCAGAATCTAAGGCCCGCTAAAGTGTATGTCTTTTTCGGTAGATGCAAAATTTCCGAAACTTAAATTTGGGTTTAAGACACATGGGACAGACAAACTTACATCAACTGTGGGTGTACACGCGTACCGCTCTGACTACCCTTAGGGGGTACAAGCGTGATAGTATGTTATATTGTCAGATCTTATAAACACACTTTTACAAGTCAATATTTTAGATTTTTAGTATTAGATGATGCCAACGTTTCTGAACTGACGACTTCTGAGAAAAAACGCCAAAACAAACTCAGAGAATCGCGCACGATCTCTTTTAAAAGTGCAGGTATATTATTATCGAATATGTTTTATATTTTATAATGAAGGCCAATATACAATGACCCCGTATGAGGATGATTTAGAATATAATTCCTCACTACCATAGTCATTTCGTAAGTGGCGATAAAATATCTGACAGGCTCAATGAGAGGGTCTTTTGGTGTCCGTGATACTCCTGGTGTTGCTAGCGTCCATAGGTTACGATAACCGCTTACCATCAGGCGGGCCGTATGCTAGTTTGCCACCATAATGGAATAAAAAAAAACAGACTGTTACAAACTAGTTTGTAATATTACAAAATGAGATTATAATTATTCACGTCGCGTCATTCCGACAATTTTTTTGCAGTAAATTAAGCAAGGATTTTTTGTAAGTTAGACAAAAGTCATTTTTGTTTTTGTTAATTTGTATTTTGTTGTTTATATTCTGTTTGATGTAATCTCAATGGTCGAGGTGTAAATGATTGCACACAATCGGGAATTCTTAGGTTTTTCTATTAGGAAATTCTCAATAACAGATCGGATTACGTGCAGCCGAACACAGGCGAACTGCGGATATAGCCTAATACAGCAGTAACTACCTCTACGTAACCCTTAGGGGAATAAAGCAGTAATAAAACAATTATTTCCTTTTCAACACTAAGCAATTAAATATGGAAAATCCCCGCTGTTTCGACTACAATATCTTGTGGTTTAAAAAAATTTAATTAAATTTGGCTAATCTATTAAAATGTAATCTTTAAAATGAGTAACAAGCACGTTTTTCCGACTTGTGAAAAAAATAAATAATAGGTGCAACACGTATCATATATGTAGTTCAGATGATATGATTGTACGTGTCTGTAGTCAGACATTCCGAACAACCGCTCGTTCGGAATATCTGTCCTGGGGCCGTATTGTGACATGTTACCGCCATCATTTTTAGGTTGTAAGAAAGAGATGAGGCTATTTAATATGTAGAGCGGCATCTCTTTCTCACAGCGTAAAAATGATGGCGTTAACATGTCATAATACGGCCCCTGATCTTTTATCTCGGGAACGCGTGGGGGTATCGAGTTAAAACTTAGGTCTACAGTCCGAAAATCATCATCAGTTAGGAAGGACAGTAATCACGCATACGAAACAATAACAAACTCAACTAGCTATAAATTGAGATTTATATATATATTAATTGAGATTTATATACAAAATGTACATCAACTGACTTATAACAAGAATATGATTGGGAAAAAACAAGTAACAATGCAAAAAATATTAACACACGATTTTCATAATGAATATTTTAAATCAAGTTTCGTTAAGCCAGACGGGTGATTCAAAAATTTACCAATACTTAATAATATTAAGTAATCTGTTACAACATAATTCACAGTGCAACTTAGCCGGCCAATGCAAGATACGTCACACACATTGGGGCCAAGGTTTAACCCAACGGAACTGTTCTAAAGTCAAATACGAAATTGTTTTTATGGTGTTATGTCATTGGCGGATGTCAAATTGCAAAGTAAACAACTGAATTGTTTGCTTAAAATTTTCGTAATGCATATTCAAATAAAAACTAATGGATGTTCGAATGATAAAAACACATTTTTTATTGTCTGCTCACGCGCATTAGTTATGCATTTTGTAATCACAGTTTTATTATTCTTGAAATACTCTTTGCTAAAAATATTTTTGTACAATCTTTTTTTTAATAAAATATTAATTTTAATTATCACATTGAAGCCGAGACGGTTTGATGATAGGAGAATCAAGTGACTGTAGGTTAACGGAGGATTGACAAGAAAACATTGGCGTTGCAGCTACAAAATAGGTTGTGATATAGTCAAACTCCGATTTGCTACTAAAACTTTCCTTACAGAAAAACCTAATAATATTTTACTCGACTTGTGAATCGAACCCTCACGCTCGGCAGGCGCGATTGTGGTCAATCCAATGGCACGTCTGACTAAAATTACATAACATAATCAACCCATTATACTGTCCCACTGCTGGGCACGGGTCTCCTCTCAGAATGAGAGGGATTAGGCTATAGTCCACCACGCTGGCCTAGTGCGGGTTAGCAGACTTCACACGCCATCGAGAAAATCTCTCAGGCATGCAGGTTTCCTCACGATGTTTTCCTTCACCGTTTAAGCGCGTGATAATTAACTATTTAATACGCACATGACTTCGAAAAGTCAGAGGTGCGTGCCTTGGGTTCGAACTCGAGACCTTTGACTTGGCAGATAAATAAAATTGTAATTCGTCAAAACGGCCAAAGAAACATTGGCCAAACTTGTGGCACCAATGTAACGTAAATCCGACGCGAGTCAATATGGTCAGTACGGCTACTGACCAAACTCAGCTGTTTCAAGGATTAGTTCAAACAAGATATGGTAATTAGTTAAGTAATTCTAATGAATCCATATCTATACAATATTATTACAAAATCCTGCACAGACAAACATATATTAATGATGAACCATTAATCAAAGTATCGACATAAAATAACCTTCCGGTACCTGAATTTAGTTTCAATGAATTTGTATTGCATTAGAACAGATAATATAATACTGACTGCCTCAATAGTCTAGTGGTCCCAAGCGCGACCGCTACGCTAGAGGTCCTGGGTTCGATCCCCAGGTCGAGCAAAGTGTTATTGAGTTTTTCTATGAAATTCTCAGTAATAGTTCGGAGTCTGGATTTGTGCCCGGTTAATGGCAATAGGCTCGCCCCCTATTACATGGGACCTAAACATACCGGCGAACTGTGGGTGTACATTAGTACACCTCTGCCTAACCCTTCGGGGAATACAGGCCTGATGGTATGTTATGTAATATAATACTTAGATTTTTGCCTAGAAGAAACAAATTATCCAATGTCATAATTTTTATTTAAAACAGTTTCTTGCCGGTTCTTCTCCATAAGACCCCACTATTTGGAACCCTGCACCTAGTTTTGACAATTCAAAATACCTGTAATATTGGTTTACTTATTTGAAATAAAAGATTTTACCTTTGACTTTGACATTAATATAATACTTTTGATGGGTGTTGTATGTTAATAGTCTTTGCCTTAAAGGTGTGCAGGAAAAAACGAAAAAAACATAACTTGGGAATTGACACATAAAGCCGGAACAAACATTAAAACATATTTTTTTATTTATATTCAGCGGAACAAACTGACTAAGGTTTGCTTATTTTTGTAACATAATAGATAATAAATACCTTTAAAATAAACAGTTTTTGTAAACAGACGACGCATTTAGGGTTCCGTACCTCAAAAAAAACGGAACCCCATCAATTATTTCATCATCATATCAGCCATTAGAAGTCCAGTGCTGAACAAAGGCCTCCCCCAAAGACCTCCACAGGGAACGGTTACAAGCCCCCTGCATCCAACGACTCCCAGCGACCTTCACCAGGCCGTCCGTCCATCACATTGGAGGTCGTCCCACACTGCGCTTTCCGGTGCGTGGTCTCCACTCGAGAACCTTTCTGCCCCAGCGGCCGTCAGTTCTACGAGCTATATGCCCCGCCCACTGCCACTTAAGCTTGCTAATCCTTTAAGCTATGTCGGCAACTTTAGTTTTTCTACGGTTTGATTATCCTTACTAATATTATAAACGTGAACGTTTGTGAGTATGGATGTTTGTTACTCATTCACGCCAGAACAGCTGAACGGAACTGTATAAAATTTGGCACACAGATAGATTATAGCCTGGTATACACATAGGCTTTTTATCCAGATCGGACCCAATCCTGAAGTCCACGCAGACAATGTCGCGAGCAGAAACTAGTTCACAATAAAAAAAAAATGTAAAGTTGTATGTGTATACTTGTAAATAAATAAATAACAGACACCCATAATCATGGCCTTGTCGATAACAAACGAAGTAAAACCTCACACACAACATACCATCACGCCTGTATTCCCCGAAGGGTTAGGCAGAGGCGTACTAATGTACACGTACAGTTCGCCGGTATATTTAGGTCCCATGTAATAGGGTGCGAGACTATTGCCATTAACTGGGCACAAATTTCAAACTCCGAGTAGCTACTGAGAATTTCACAAAAATACTCAATAACACTTTGCTCGACCTGTGAAGCGTAATCAGGACCTCTAGCGTAGTAGTCGACCTCAGGACCACAAGGCTAAAGAACTTCCTCGCTTCAACAAAATAACAAGAACAATATAAATTAAGTATTTCTAAGTTGTTATTGCGTACGTCAGGCAATACCCGAAGGTTATAAACATCAGACTTTCATATTTGCACGTTCATTATACGGGTGTGAGTCAGCAGTACTGATGACTGATGGAATATTGCACGAAAACATACCGCGTATACTTATTAAGAAAATATATTGAAGTACAGTCAACAGCGCATTAGTTACCACAAACTTCTGATTTCTGACACTAACGCGAATATTAGACATTGAAATAAAACTACTTTTTACGGATTTTATCGTTGTAGGTATTGATATTATTTGATTCCCGACTACTACAGAATTCAATAGTGACTCGCCGCTACAACTGTGAAAAAATGCTAGCTTTGTAATGAAAATATTCTACGTATCGCATAATAAAGGACGTAATATCAAGAGATAAATTGAACCATTAAGAAAGACATACACTACCTTTTTCCATTTATAAATCCCTCTCGAACTTAGAGAGAGAGAAATAAACTAAATTATTGTCGACTACTATCGGACATCCAGAAGCACGAAAGAGCGACACCGATTCATTACTAACATTCCAAAAACCTCAACGAATCGCTTTAAAGGTCCGGCGGAGCTTGAATTGCCCACCGAAATAACTCGTAATCCAGACAATATTCTGTCAAATTATGTCATTATTCGAATTTGGATACCGTGAATCTAGGTACCTACGATACTATTTCGTCTATTACTACTTAACTGGCAATAAAAGACTGAAAAATCGTTCCAAAAATTTCAAATTCAATTACAAAAATTTGATTTGTCAAATTAATTATTCAATCACATTTATTTCCAGTGAAGTATTTAGTATGGTAACGTAGGAACCTAGTTTAACAGTATCGGAATACAAACCCAATTTGATCAAATTCTGTTATTATTCGGATTCCGATACCGTTGATTTATGTTCCTACTCTACCATTTCGTCCAAAATAGTTCACTGGAAATAAATGTAAGCAAATGACATTTTTGATAACTTTACCAAGTTTGGAACGATTTTTCGGTCTTTTATTTCCAGGGAACTAGTAGTAGACGAAATAGTACCGTAAAAACCTAGATTAACGGTATCCAAATCTGAATAATAACATAATTTGATAGCATATTGTCTGGATTAAGATTTATTTCGGTATTACGTTTTTGTGGACAATTCAAGCTCTGCCGGACCCTTAAGTCCACTTTTATCATGCGTGACGCTGAAATGTGGAATGCGCTTCCCGAGTGGGTCTTCCCACAATAAAAACAAAATCCTTTCTGCAGATTACTAAATTCTCACGCCTTTTTTCCCACAGGTGTAGGTAGGCAGAAAATACATACCTACAGACCGCCACGTGCTACGCGTCTTGCATACTCCTTTTGCTTCTTTCACGTTCATACATCTTGTCAAACACACGCGCCGGTTAAGAGTATTACGCACCTGATTAGTACGCATAAGCAACCAAATTACATCGTAGATCGCAGTGTCGCTTAACATCAGGCGAACTGGCGGTCAAGTGTAAACCTATCATGAATAAATAAAAATACATTTATATACTCCAATTCAAAATGATTCACAGTTATTTTACAGCACCAAGTATACCCAAATCAAGTCTCCATATAGGTGAATAACCTAAAAATAATCGTACCGTTGAACTTAAAAAAGGTGCATTGAGTTCCAATCAGTCGATTGGAAATTCCAATTCTAAATTTAGAGATGTAGAGATATATTGGTATACAAAAAAAAATCCCGACATGAAAAATAGAATATATTTTTATGTACTTTCGGGTAAAACTTAAAGCAGTGATAGCCTAGTAGTATGACCATTGGACTACCAAGTCAAAGGTCTCGTGTTCGAACCCAAGGCACGCACCTCTGACTTTTCGAAGTCATGTGCGTATTAAATAGTTAATTATCACGCGCTTAAACGGTGAAGGAAAAATATCGTGAGGAAACCTGCATGCCTGAAAGATTTTCTCGACGGCGTGTGAAGTCTGCCAACCCGCACTTGGCCAGCGTGGTGGACTATAGCCTAATCCCTCTCATTCTGAGAGGAGACCCGTGCCCAGCAGTGGGACAGTATAATGGGTTGATTATGTTATGTTATGGGTAAAACTTTTGCCATTTTACACATAGAAACATACCATCTCGCTTGTATACCTCGAAGCTTTAGGCAGAGGTGTACTAATGTACACCAGTACGGTACGGTTTACGTACGTTAACGTTTTCACCGGTACACAGTACGTTTAGGTTGCATGTCGAGGAGAGCCTTATATAATTTCATAGAGTAAACCCAATAACACGACAATCAACTCAAAGCTGCTATGGTTTTTTTTTTTTCAAAGGGCTGGACTTTAAGGTGAGACCATGATTCTCTGAGTTTGTTACAGCGTTTTTTCTCACAGGTCTTCTGCTATAAAATGCCAGCACCATCTAGTATTAAAAATTTAAAATATTGTCTTGAAAGGTCTAATTACCTACAGTTATAAATATCATTTATCATCTAAGCTATTTCAGTGAAGGAAAAATTAGACTGCGGGCTGTATTCGAACCTGCGTTTTCTAGTTCAATACACATATAAGTAAAGCTTAGTTGCTCATAGCGTCTGGTGTATTGAACCAGAAGACACAGGTTCGAATACTGCCCGCAGTGTAATTTTTCCTTCACTAAATCTTAGCATGGAAAATGCAAAAAGAAATACAAACAGATATCTACCACTTTATTCGAACTGGGAGTCGAAATCATTACAGGATCTCTAGCGTAGCTGTCGCGTTTACGACCATTAGGCTTATGAGGCAGTGTGTGATAATCATCATCATCATATCAGCCTATTGCCGTCCACTGATGAACGTCGGCCTCCCCCAAAGAGCGCCAACTATCCCGGTCTTGGGCAGCTCGCATCCATCCGCTGCCAACCGCTTTCTTCAAATCGTCGGTTCTTCGCGTCGCAGGGCGTCCCACACTACGCTTGCCCAAACGCGGTCTCCACTCTAACACTTGTCTGCTCCATCGGTCGTCTGTCCGTCTGCAGACATGGCCAGCCCATTTCCACTTCAGCGTGCTTACTCATCAATACAATGTCGGTGACTTTAGTTCTTTGGCGAATGACTTCGTTGCGAATTCTATCCACCAAAGAAACTCCAAGCATTGCTCTCTCTCTATGTGATAATGATGTCAGCCAAATTATTGGAATCAGAAGAAATAATCCCCTATTAATGGAAACATTTCCTTGAAACCCCGATACGATCTCGTAATTAGTTCCTATTGAAGATCAATATGCGAAGTTAGTTCGGCTAATTAGTAGCTAGAGGGTATATCGTATTTATGGATAGGGTGACCACATCGAAATTTTAAAGATCCAGACATTAATAAAAAGGTGTGCCCGCGGTGTCACATACATTTGAATGTACTTTTTATGACAAAAGGGCCCCTATGTCCTTCTCCAATGTCTAATCTATCTCTGTACCAAAATTCATCAAAATCGGTTCAACCGTTGATTTGTATTCCTTTCGGATATAGAACTTGCGCCCTTTAGTGTGGATGCCGATCTCTGAGCCATGTTCGCTTAGCTATTACTTCAGATTTAAATCCTTATTGAAAGTAACTTTCTATGATGTAGGTACCATCAAAGAAATTTTTAATAGATAATTATTTATATTTACTAGCTTTTACCCATGGTTTCACTAGAATCATAAATAAATTTTCGAGACAGAAGGAGTCTATTTCATTCTCCAAGGTCCAATCTATAACTATACCAAAATTCTTCAAAATTGGCTCAGCTGTTTAGGCGTGAAAAAGAGTTACTTTATAATCTTTTATGGTTCGAGGTATGGATTTCAACATCTATTAATTTATTTAATTATTCATACAACTAATATAGGTACCTACATGACAACTGACCAATAATAGATTGGTACAGTGTAAATATAAACCAAATCAGCTTTTTCTAACCACTCGACACTGACAGGATTTAATTTTAGAATAATATGTTAATTAAGCTGCAATAAAATTTGTAAACTACCTGTACCATTTACTTGTCAAACAACTGTATAAACCAGATTAAGATCTATTGACAAAAGTCCCGCCAATAATCTGGGGAATACGCTAAAAAGCTAGACATGTCTGCACGAATTTAGACGTATGGTAACCCTATGTACGGATGAATAGTCTTCATCAGTCTGATCTGCATACATCTCAGACCTAATTAGTAAGAATTAAAAGTTACCTAATTATTAAAAATTATTCCTTTTGTTATGTATACGTATTAAACTTCGTGATTTAATTGTAAGTTTAAAAAAATATTAATGACTGCATGATTAGTCTAGTGGTCCCAAGCGCGACTGCTACGCTATAGGTCCTGGCTTCAATCCCCAAGTTGAGCAAAGTGTTATTGGGTGTTTCTATGAAATTCTCAGTAGCAGCTCGGAGTCTGGATTTGTGCCCGGTTAACGGCAATAGGCTCGCCTCCTATTACATGGGACCTAAACATACCAATAAACTGTGGGTGTACATTAGTACACCTCTGCCTTAACCTTCGGGGAATACATGTGTGATGGTACGTTATGTTAATTAAATACTAATACCTACTCATTACCCTAGCTATCCTAACCGCGACTGCTACGCTAAAGGTCCCGGGTTCGTTTCAACTATCCACCAATGCGTTTGTTAAATATATATATAACTAATAACACTTGCATTTTAGCACTTATTGTGATATATATTATTTCAAAATATTTTTTAAAACACAGATGTCGTCAGGTACCTGTATACCTAATTATTTTCTCGAGTGTACAAACATGTAGGTACCTTACAACAACGTTAATTAATTTCAAGAATAAATTTAATTAAATTTCTAATTTCAAATTGCGATTAAGTCACCCCTAAAATTAAAAGCTCATCGACACGCGTACAATTTATTATTTCTTCCATATATTTTTGATCTGGTTTTAGTAAAAATTTTAGGTTCTATCTACTAGTATTTTAGAGATAATTGGAAATTGGCATAAAAGGGGTATTCTTCTATATTATTATGTGCCATACAATTATAGTTAATCCCATGGTACAATCACGAGCATAAATATGTATACACTTACTAAAATTCGAGCATTTTTTTTTTGGAAAATGTAGTTGTTACGTTAAGATAACACCGACACAGAGTGGCGCAGAAGCCAATTGCTCAGCAGACAGAGCAAATATTTGTATGATCTACAGGTACTTGTTCCGGGTCTGCGCGTTTGTGTATGTGAGAATTTGTATTTGTAAACAATAACACCATAATAATACTAGAGTTATATAAAGTTGCAATGAAAAAAATGCTTTTATAACATTGGTTAAAAATACTGTGTCAATATTTATTATGCCATGAAATTTTAATCAATGCTTTAAGAGAGATTCGCTTTTAAATTTTGCCAGTGTATACAAATTTATGCTCGTGATTGTACACACAACAACACGTCAAATTGTGAAGGAAATACTACAAAAATCCGAAAAAAGTCTACATCACTATTTACAACATCATTTTTGTAATTTGTTTTCTCGACGTAGTGGTATGGGGGGCCATCTTTAACGTCATAAATAGCAATGATGAAGGAACACTCCACAAAAAGTCTAAGTACTTAGTACATTTATTTAATGTATTTTTCATGAGACCCTACTTACAAATCTTATGTAAATAGTACCTAGGATTTACCGTCTTCAACGTTGTATTTGAATAAGTCTAGAATTCTTCTGATCTAGGTATTACTTTTGGGTGATCTCAGATAGATAGATATACAGAGGTTACTCTCATAAAATATACTAGGTGGCTGATTGAAGGAGACATATACTCGGACATAATTCGATAAATAAATAAATCGATAAGTTTATATGGATCTTAGTGTTTTGGACTTAATAATGAAAATAAATATTATGTCATAAAAAGGACAAAACTTTAGCTGAGCTCCCTATAATATGGTTGAGTTACACAATAATACATGCATGCCGTGGCTGGGACTGGTCTACTCAAATCAGCTGTGGCCTTTCTACAAAGGGCCCTTTCTGACATTGTCCTGCATTGTGTCGCTCATATATTTTTTATACTACATATTATGTCTGGACTTTAACTCTGATTATCTGAGTTTGTATCGGCATTTCTTCCACAGGTCATCAGCTAGGAAACGCCGGCGCCATCTAGTACTTAAAAATAAATTTTAATCTTTGAATTGAAGTGTCTTTAAAAGATCTATATATAGAAATAAATATTGTTACGAGCTGGGGTTCGGGATAAATTAAAATCACTAATTTCACCGAAAACAGTCACTTTATTCACCACACAAACACACAGAAATCACACGAACAGTCACTATACACTAGCACTTGTTACACTTAACGTCGCACTGGTAATCACTTGTAACTTCACTTCGATCTTCACTTGGATGCGTCCAAAACTGAACTGCCTTGCCGACGCTGTCGACCATTATTTATATGAGCCACGAAGATTCTGGATTCGAAAAATCTCGATAAATCTCAATAATGCGACCCGCCCGCATTTTTGAGACAATAGATGTTTACGTCCTTTATTCAACTTGCGAACAATAGATGTTTACATCCTTTATTCAACTTGCGAACAATAGATGTTTACAATCGCCATTGTTAATCCTTGACCTTGAGCCCGGTCTCACGCTATTGTGTTTTGTTTGTTTTTCTTTTTGTTGCGGGTGCCGCATTCTAGCATATTCCTCTTGTTTGTTTTCTACCTGCTTCATCGACTAATCCAGAATCTCCGTGACCCATCTCCGTCGTCCTAGTTACTCGGTGTAACAATATCATTTCATTTCATTACAAGCATAAATACAACAATTTATTAAAATTCAAAAGCAATTTAAAATGATGATTGCAATTTAGAGATAACACAAACATCCTTTTAGTATTGGTTCCAAAATACTATGTCCGTAACATCAAACAGTCAATACTTTAAGAGAGAATAACTGTTGAATATTATCATGTGTATAGATGACAATACATATTTGTGCTCGCGACTGTACTAAAGAACAAATTATGAAAACTTAATTTTATTTGTCATAAATTGCGCGTGTATGTATCAGTGCATGTTTATGTGTGTGAAGTCTATTCTATCTATTCATAATAATTTCTTCGAAATGTTCTTTTAGACATTTTATTAATATATATACATCCTAATATAATAGTCTGACCATTATTCATAAACATACTAATACGAGTATATCAATTGGATATCTACATTAAAAAAACCTGCGAAAAATTCCATATGACGTCAAACTAACGAAAAAAATAACCAAAACCAGTTTCATACATTCGGTATTTCCTAAACACGATGACGGTATGAAAAAAACGCTATTTTGCGAGATTCACCAAATGTTTGATTGGTTCTATACTAATATAATAAAGCTGAAGAGTTTGTTTGTTTGTTTGAACGCGCTAATATCAGGAACTACTGGTTGGAATTGAAAAAATCTTTTTATGTTGGATAGTCCATTTATCAAGGAAGGTTATAGGCTATATAACATCACGCTATGCCTCTTAGGAAAGGAGCAACGCAGGTGAAATCGCGAACCACGACTGAAAACCAGTATTATTTTACATAATTATATAACAAACCTCAAATATACTAAGACGACACGTTTGGCGTAGCGGCTGAGTGATCGGCTTCTGCGCCACGTGTTGTGATTTCGATCCCCACAAGAAGCAAATATTTGTATGTGTTATTATTTCCGGGTCTGGGCGTTTGCGTGCATAAATGCACCCACGATACAGGAGAAAATCCTAGTGTGAGGAAATGTTTTAAAAAATCTATTTTGGTATCAGAGTCTAACCAGAATGGCTGATAATAATCAATATATAATACACAAAGCGAGTGCCATCTAATTTGACTAATTTCTGGCCAGTACTGATAGTTAAACAGCTGGGGTTTATTTTTATTTATTCGACTGTCTCATTAGCCTGAGCGCGACTGCTGCGCTAGAGGTCCTGGGTTCGATTCTCAGGTCGAGAAAAGTGTTATTGGGTTTTTCTAAGAAATTATCAGTAGCAGCTCGGAATTTGGAATTTATACCCAGTTAATGGCTCGGCCCCTATTACATGGGACCGAAACATACCGGCGAACCTAATTTAATCTGGACTTATTTGGCTTCAAAGATAATGATTTCGTTATCTTACTTGGCTCAAGCATCCGCTGGATTGGATCGGTACACGCAGATTCAAAGCCTGCCTTGGACCTTCTTACACTAAAATCTATGTTTATTTCAAATATGTATATCTATAAAAATTAATTGCTGTTCGTTAGTCTCGCTAAAACTCGAGAACGGCTGGACCGATTTGACTAATTTTGGTCCGGAATTATTTGTGGAAGTCCAGAGGAGGTTTAAAAGGTGAATAAATATGAAAGTACAAAGTCTGCCGAGTTATGAATAAATTATTAACCTCATCTGTTCCAAGAAACATCAACGTTTTTATACGAATGTGCTAATCGATTGTTTTGTGAGAATATCGTAAGCATATCTACCATTGTCTAGCGAGCTCCTTACCTTTAATGCTACATGTCCTTGCTAAACAATTAACACGTAGGTGGTGAAGTTATAAATTTTTCTAGTTAAAAAATCAACGTCAGGAAATCTTTACGGCAGCACACAAAAACCGGTTCTTTTTATTTATTATTTTATTGAGCAGTGATATCCTATTGACATGACCATTAGACTGCCAAGAAAAAGGTCTTGAGATCGAATCCAGAGCACCCAACTCTGACTTCCCGAAGTCATGTGTGTAATAATAAAATTATCAAGCGCTTAGACGGTGAAGGAAAACATCGTGAGGAAACCTGCATGCCGGAGAGATTATCTCGACGGCGTGTGAAGTCTACCAACCCGCACTAGGCCAGCGTGTCGGACTATAGCCTAATCCCTCTCGAGAGGAGACCCGTGCCCAGCAGTGGGACAGTATAATGGGTTGATTATGTATGTACAGAAGTGTACAAAGGCGGTCTATTGCCTTAGGTATTTTCTACCAGACGACCTTTGTGAGGTGCAGAGACGATCATTGCACTAAAAGAGTAGGAGTAAGAGGTAGGTACGATGCGAGAGGATTGCTTCGCGATGCAGGATTCCATGACGTCATGTATCAATTAATAAGCACGTATGACGTAGTTAGTAACTAGACGAGATCACATTTGCATCATGTTTGTCATGTCAATGTCAGAGACTTAACCTTGTTGACATTATTGTATAACATGACGAGAGTCGAGACTGACTGCGCAATGACTCGGCAAGACGCATTGCAGGAAGTAACAGCTGTATTACTACCAAGTAAAATCGCTTATTTATAATGCGCACAGCCAACCAAGGAGTGGAGTTCCCTGCCTGCGTCTGTATTTCCGATTAAGTAGGTACAACCCGAATCTTTTTAAAAGTAGGGTTAACAGACGTCTTCTGGGTATGCTCGCTCCACCGTAGACCTCATCTTTGCCCCGGAGGCAAAAATGATGTCAAGAGAAAGCCCATTTAAAAAAAGTGTCACTCTGTCAGCACATTTTTTTTCGTAAAAATTGAGTAAAAATCTACGATTACCTCGCCGTGTAGTTATAGTAAGTTCATGACGACGTATGTCTCCTATGTCAATATGGTTCAAATTTGATCAATTCATACGTCTTCGTGAAATGGACGTACTATACTTATAGCTAGGCTCTGCCCAGGGTACGGCGAACAATAATGCTTTCCATAAAATCTCAAATACAATCGACACATAAAATCGGCAGACGATTTTCCGTGCCTGCTATAAAAAAGTGTGTTTACAAATTTATTTAACACAAATTTTCACATACAAACACCCAGACCCGGAACCTATCTATCTAACCTACTACCTATAGTCCGTACTAGAATCAAATCCAGCACGGAGCAAATACATATTTGTATGACCCGCAATCATTAACTCGCTCAGCCACTGCGTCGTTACCGAGTTCAAAAAATAACTGATTCGACCTCCAACTTCCCCTGGCTTTACCCTTTGATTTCAACCACAAAGGGCCACAATTCCAAGGCGCACTAATTAGACCAATCACGAACAAGGAAATTATCGTCAGCAATTACAATTTTACTTTGAACACGTAAAGGTTTAATCGACTTTACGATTCAATCGACTCGATTTTGTGATTTGCAATTGATATTAAACTATAGATATAGGTATAGTTTGTTAAACACAGTTTGATACGCGTGACAGCTGTCATCGAGATCATGCGCATGAAGTTCCATATTTTTTGAGTCAAAATGTACGCAATACAATGTCATACTTTATTGACAAAAAGGGATGTTCATTGTGTCATCTATCGTCTGACTGTGGTAAATCTATCATGAAAATATCATGAATCGAATAAGTGTTTTAGTTAGTACGATTCCTGACTCCTTGTAAACCAAAATCTGAAATAGTATACCTACCATTGTATGTTCGAATATTCTTCTCGTTTTATTTTATGTTTTTAGTCAAGATAAAACCAATTTTATTTAAAATTTGATTTTAATCGATGATCGATATATTTTCAATGTCTTGTCATGATATTATAGAAATGTCACTCTGACATCTGTCGCGCGTATCAAGCTATTTTATCATACGAATACTATACGATATTTAAAACATAAATAATAAATGTACCGTATAGTTTATGGTTAATAAGTACCTACATATTAGCTCTTTTGTTCCTTATAATAAAATAATGTAAGGAAGCTTAACGTCTGCCAAGAAATTAACATACAATTTATCAGTAGGTAGGTAATTGTTGTTGTTAATGATTTTTTATTTTAAATGAACTTTATTTTCTTTTCTTTTATTGCTCAGAAGACCTTCACCTTCTTCCCGTGTGGATTTTTTTTTATTACACAACATACTATCACGCCTGTATTCCCCGAAGGGTAAGGCAGAGGCGCACTAATGTACACCACTCACACCACAGTGACTCATTCATTAGTGACACCGGCGGCGGCGGCGCGCTGCACGCACGGCTTGCAACTAATTTTATTTTCTTAGAAATGACGTTGACCTTTATTTCATTGCAATAAAGTTGAAATTGTAAATGATTTTTAGGTCCAAACTACATTTTCTTAATTGTCTAATGTTAGACGATTGTTTCCGATGTCCATTATTTATCTTGAAGTACTGTACCCCACCGCCTTCCCAAGTGACAGACGATCCATGAGGAATTGCCTTACCACAGAAAAGTTTGTTTTATAATTTACTTATAAAAACATATATAACATAGTTAAATTTACTTATAACATAATTAAATTGGGGCAGAAACGTTCTCTAGTGGAGATCACGCACCGGAAAGCGCAGTGTGGGACGACCTCCAACGAGATGGACGGACGACCTGGTGAAGGTCGCTGGGAGTCGTTGGATGCAGGTGGCATATAATCGGTGCTTGTGGAAGTCTTTGGGGAGGCGTTCAGCAGTGGACTTTTATTGGCTGATATGATGATGTTGAAGATGATAATTAATTTTAAACTTGTTCTCTCGAGAAACAAGCGCCGTGAATCTGTATGAAGTTTATTGCTGGTGATAAAAAACCGGACAAGTGCGAGTCGGACCCGCCCACCGAGATTTTCGTTCAAATTTGTAGGTAAATATTATAATTAATTACAAATGTATACTTTTCAGATTTTCCCTATACCTGTAGTATAAGACGGTATTATTTGTCATAGTTCTAGGTCAACGGGAAATACCCTATAAATTTTGATTCCCTTGAGAGTGTCGAAATATAAATTTTTTATGGCATAAACGGCCTTATCTTTTTCACATTCACTTAGCAGTTTGATTTTTTCACAGCTTCAAGGGACTGTAGACCTGGGTATATGGTTATAATTTCAACTCGATATCTCGACCCGTTCCCGAGATACAGGATCTTGACAGACAGATGGACGGACGGACGATGGTTTAGTTTTTTTCCTTTGAAGTACGGAACCCTAAAAGTACAAGATAAATTAGCTTCCAAAAAAACTTAGACAAGAACTATGATTCGCATATAAAAATATATAAATAACACTGACGTATGTGCGATTAATTATGTCGCTCAATATTTACAATTCATAGCAAAAACTTGCGATATACGATTAACCAAATATTAGCTTGCTTCTTATTTTGACGGACATTTATGACGTAAAATACAAATCCGGCTGCAAACTGCCTCAAGTCATCAGTCTAGCGGTCGTAAGCGCGGAGGTTCTGGCTTCGATTCCCAGGTCAAGTAAAGTGTTACTATTAGATTTTTCTGATAAATTCGGCAAACTGTTGGTATATTTGAACGTGGGAGAGCCATGCTTCGGCACGAATGGGCCGGCTCGACCGGAGTGATACCACGGCCTCACAGAAAACCGGCGTCAAACAACGTTTACGTTGCGTTTCGCCGAGTGAGGCAAGCAACGCACTTGTGACTCCTCTGGTGTTGCGGGTGTCCATGGGCGGCGGTAATCGGCGGCTTACCATCAGGCGATCCGTCTGCTCGTTTGTCCCCCTATCCCATAAAAAAAATATATACAACAGTACCTACCTATATCTCAGCCGGACTCTTTGCGGAATATAGTCGACTTTTAATGAGTTTATATCACCAAATTGTTCGCAAAATATTAATGACTTGCTCTGTTAACTTGACAAGTTAAAGATATTCCAACTTCCCTTGGGAAAGAGTTAAACAATTACTGTTGTAATAATTGCCCAGTACAATTGTTGGTCTAAGAATTAAGTCTTACTTTGAAATTCAGACTTTATTGTTCTTCTCAAAATGTAGCTATTTTTATTTACGTTGAGGTCAAGTCAAGGAAAATAATAAAAAAAAAATTCTATCAATAAATACAAAATTTATTGATAGAATTTTTTTTTTATTATTTACGTTAACCGTCCCTTTTGAGCCTAGTGGTCCTGAACGCGACTGCTACGCTAGAAGAGGTCTTGAACTTGACCAGGTCGAACAAAGTGATATTGGGTTTTTCTATGTAATTGTCAGTAGCAGTTCGTAGTTTGCTATTTGTGCCCGGTTAATGGCAATAGGCTGGCCCTCTATTACATGGGACCTAAACATACCGGCAAATCATGCCCGTATTTCCCGAAAGGTTAGGCAGAGGCGTACTAATGCACACCCACAGTTTGCCGGTATGTTTAGATCCCATGTAATAGAGGGAAAAATAGTTACATTTCAGTCTGACGGCAAATAAAGGTTTGTAATGATCGTGTTTTACTGTATTGACAAATAAGCATATAGGCCGCAATTGCAGCCTATATACTCCAGCAAGAACAGTAGTAAAAATGTCATAAAACAACCGCCATGTTAGATACACGTTTTCCGTAAACAACAACAATTTACCATCAGGCGGCCCTTATCCGCGGCTTAATGGCAACTGCAGCCTATATAATTATAGACGCCAGCAACAACAGAAGTAAAAATAACTTTTAAAACCGCCATGTTAAATACACATTTTCCGTAAATAACAACAATTTATCGTAAAAAAAAGTTCAGCGATAACCTTGAAACTCTGTGTAACACAAAAAGCTGCTTAGCAGCAATGTGCTAACATTATTATATTCCGGTTTGAAGGGTAATATAGCCAGTAACATTACTGAGCAAATGAGACTTATCAACTGAGGTATCTAGATGACAATGCCCTAGTGATACGACTGGTGTTGCTGATGATAAATCATAAATGATATTTATTTCTGTAAACAGATCTCTTAAGGAGACTTTTACAGGTCATTTTTTTTTTACTAGATGATACCGGCATTTCCTAACTGACGACCTCTGAGAAGAAATACACCGAAACAAACTCAGAGAATAAACTCATGGTCTCTTTTAAAGTCCAGATATAATACTTAGTAGCAAATATGTGAGTTCCAATGTAAGACAATATCTGAAATGGCCTTTAGAAGATAGATCCATTGCTGCTTTAAGTAGACCAGTCCCATCTGACGGTACGCATGCATCAGTCATTGGATAGCCCCGCCATAAGCTAGGGAGCTAAACAACCCGTCGCACGACGATACCAGATCAGTGGAACATTTAAGCCAGATAAAAGTCTCAATACTCAAAGTCTGTATGCTTGTTTGTCATCTTAAAACAATAACAAAAGACTATCCTCATAATTACACAAGGTGTTATCTATACTAATACTAATTATTATAAATCTGAAGAGTTTGTTTGTTTGGTTCAACTCGCTAATCTCAGGAACTACTGCTTCGTATTGATAAATTCTTTTGATGTTGGATAATCCATTTATCGAGTAAGGTTATAGGCTATATAACATCACGCTACGCCTCTTAAGAACGGAGCAACGCAAATGAAACCGAGGGTGGGTCGCTAGTTAATTTATAATTCCACGAATGAATTTAGCGAGTACCGACGCGATCAACTCATGCCTCACTAAACAGGGTCTGTGTAATTCCCATGAACTGGTTATTGGTGACGCAAATGCTCCAAGACCTTACGAGGTCTGAACCTAAAACAGGTTTGCTATAAGTACAGTGAATGTCGCAGAATACACCAGTTTCTGATCACGATAAAAAATTTATAGTAATTTTTTTGAAGAAAATGTAATTAGAACGACCTATAGCGATATTCGTTTATGTAAACAGATCTTTTAAAGACTCTTTTCTTCTATAGCATCGGCATTTCCTGAAGACCTCAGAAGAAACTCCGAAATAAACTGAGAAACTTTTTTTGTTATTCATGATCCTATGCTTGACTGCCAGTTCGCTACGACACTGCGATTTACGATGGAGCGTGCTTGCCTAGAAGAACCGATTGTCTCGTGATTTAAAGTCACCCAGATCATATGTATCGGGGAAGGCCCACTCGGGAAGCGCATTCCACATTTCAGCGGTACGCATGATAAAAGTGGACCTTAAGGGTCCGGCGGAGCTTGATTTGCCCACAAAAACGTTATACCGAAAGAAATCGTAATCCAGACAATATTCTATAAAATTATGTTATCATTCGCAATCCAGAATTGCGATTTATTTCGGTATTACGTTTTTGTGGGCAATTCAAGCTCCGCCGGACCCTTAAGATCAATCTCAACAGCAAGCATGAGTCAGACATCATGTAGCTCATCCATATTGGGAGCTCAACGATTCAACATACAGCACTACCAGACAGTTTTTAAGACCACTGCTTACCCAATGTAGGAAAGGGAGCGTAAAAATTATCAGATATTTCTCATAACAGATGACGTGGTTGGGCGGACGGATGTGGAGAAATAGTGACGTCACATAACCGACATTACAGTCCATTATTTGTAGATTCTCGTAAGTACAGTAAGGCACACGAAGGCTGATAAGAATTTGGGATTAGTAACATAATATAATATACCACCACGCCTGTAATCCCCGAAGGGTTAGGCAGAGGTATACTTAAGAGTGTATCATCCACAGTCCGCCGGTATGTTTTAGGTTCCATGTAAATAGGGGGTGAGTTTATTGCCATTAACCGGACACAAATCCAAACTCCGAATACTTCCTTACCGAGAATTTCATAGAAAACCCCAATAACACTTTGCTCGACCTGAGAATTGAACCCAGGATCTCTAGCGTAACAGTCGCGCTGTGAACTAATGAAGCAGTTTGAGATTAGTTATTTATATTTTTTTGATAAATTCTTGAAATGGTTACGACAATGTATTCATTGCCTCATAGATCTAATGGACATAAAGATAGTTATTCAGTGGCAGGTCCTGGGTTCGATGATATAAAATTCTCAGTAGCAGCTCGAAGTTCGGATTTGTACCCGGTTAATAGCAATAGGCTCACCCCCTATTACCTACATGGGACCTAAAAATAGCAAAGAACTGTGACTACACAGTATCACACCTCTGCCTAACCCTTCGGGGAATATAGGCGTGACGGTATTTTAATAAAAACCAAGTTAAGCGAAACAATTTTAAGCGCAAAACATTTGACGTATGAGTGACAGCACCTACCTAAAGATACTATTGTGTGAAATATTATGAAACTGCTTTACCACGCTAAAATATGATGGGCCTTGTCAAGAAGTCAAGGTGACTGTTACATCAGCCTTAACTGATCGTTTGCTTAACCCAGCTTAACTTAACTAACTTATTTTATGCACCTGTATAACTAACTGCGTCATTAGGCTAAGATTTCCGGGACGATCAGTGATATTTGTTGTTTTACGAATTTTTCAGTAGCTGGTCGCAGTTAGGATTTGTACCCTGTTAATGGCAATGGGCTTTTATACTACCCTGTTAATGGCAATGGGCTACATGGGACCTAAACATACCGATGGACTGTGGGTGTACATTAGTGCACCTTTGCCTAACCCTTCGAGGAATACAGGAATATGTTGTTTTCTGTTATAATTATCTTTTGAGGAAAAGAAAACTGTCAATCAAGCATTAGAACCAATGCTCAAACTCCATTCTCGATGACGTATGCATCCTGCTGACCTGTACAGCCAACAGCGCATCAACTTACCACATACTTTAAATTTCCCCAATGGATACTGAACTCTATATTAAGGAGATTAAATTAAAAATCGATTGAAAAAAAGTATAGTTTTGGATACCCATGATCTGCTGTCAGCATTGCATTTATAGGATGTGCTCATAGGTGAATATTTCTATAATTATTAACTTCTTACACATCATTAAGGAAATTTTAATTGAACATGGAAATATGCGATATTATATTAATAGCATTGTGCATTGTATCACGTATACATCAAAAATATCCGAGTTGCAACATGCGCAGGCGCTCACATTTAGGTTGATGTGTTATGTCATTAAAATATAACAATGGCGGCGAGTTTGCGCGCTTATTTGTTGCTTAGGCTCGCTTTATTACCTGTATCAATGGTGTATTGGTCACTATTGCGGCTGCTGATTGTGATATCTTAGATTAGATTCCCAGGTGGAGCAGTGTTATTGGGTTTTTCGAAACGAAAACGAAAACGAAATTGTGATGGTACCACATGATGGTAAGTAATCATCGCCACACCTGAATACTTGTAACATCAGAGGAATTGCAGATGCGTTACCGAATCTTAAAAGCCGCTAAGGATGAAGACTGTTTTATGAATTAAGTCGGCAAACGAGCTGACGAGCCACCTGGCGAGGGGAACTGGATCTTACGTGCAAAAGTAGAACAAACACAAAGGTGCTTTACAACGGACTCCGACCGATGTAAGGATGGGCGCCAGCCAGTCACACCCTAAGAGGTCTGAGCAAGTCAGATATTTTCTCACCTCTTACAACATATTTACCCATCTGAACGGTAGTGAGGAATTGTATTCCAACCCGTTCCAACACGAAGTTAATATAAATCGGTACATAAATAATGTTATGGATTCTTTTCTTCCTCAGAGTTCTCAGAATTCAACTCTTGACTTCCCACTTTGCACAATAATTATGATGATAATAAATTATAATTTTAAACAATTAACAATAACAAATCGTATACTTCAAAGAGTATTACGCCAAATAAAAACATGTTGGCATCTGCTCCCATGAGCTATTTGGATACCAGCTGCTCGGGGTTACAGTCGCGTTTCAAAAGACTTTTTGACACAAAAGGTACTTAGCCTATCCTTCTCCAACACCTAATCTTTTTTTTTCTTTTTTTTTAAAAAGCTTACTAGCAATGTGGGTTGCACATTACTAGTATTCTTGTTAACCCCTCGTGCTAAGCTAAATACTTGTGTTACGAGTCGGTTCACGTCGGTAGTGCAATGGGTGGGTTTCGAACCGGCAACCACATGATCGCAAGTCCAACGCCCTAGCCATTAGGCTACCGCCGCTTTTTTAAAATCATATTGCTATCTTCATACCAAAATTCATCAAAATTGGTTCAGCGGTTTAGAAGTGAAAACGTGACAGACAGAGAAGATGAGTTACTATTGCATTTTTTACACTTTAACCGCTACGTCAAATCGGAAATAGGTCCTCTCGGCGCCAAGCTCCTAATTTCCTATAGAAATCTGTCACCCAGTCGTGACCGTGGCACGCTGGGAACATTTTAGTTTATCGTCTATACATGACTGGGGCGGTTAAGCAATAAAAGTAATACACAGTATACTAATATATGTAATGTTATGTTAATATGACTGCCTCATTAGTCTAGTGATCCCGAGCGCGACTGCTACACTAAAGGTCCTGGGTTCGATCCCCAGGTCGAGCAAAGTGTTATTGGGTTTTTCTATGAAATTCTCAGTAGCAGCTCGGAGTCTGGATTTGTGCCTAGCTAATGGCTATAGGCTCGCCCCCTATTACATGGGATCAAAACATACCGGCGAACTATGGGTGTACATTAAGTACGCCTCTGCCTAACCCTTCGGGGAATACAGGCGTGATGGTATGTTGTGTTGTTATGACACTAATTTTATACCGTACCTGTTAAATTGTAATGTTGAAGAATTGTATACCTTTTTGCAAACGAATTTAAATAAAGATTTTCGATTGATTTGATTTTTTTTTATTCTCTAGCTATGTAAACTTCTACCATTATATATATTGTATCTACAGCTAATGTTCTGCTGACCTACTTTATACATTCACGCCCCTAGTTCGTGTATTCGTAATAGGTTACTTTCAATCTGCAAGAACCTGCCTCTTGGTAACATTCTAGGTTTCAACATTGCACGTGTAGATGAGTCATGGAAACAATGCAGTCTGAGGCTAAAAGTCAGAGACAAGACTAAAGATTGGATAAGATTCAGAGACAAATGTTAATGGCAATAGGAGACTCGCCCCGTATTAATAGGACCAAAACATTCAAAATCAAAGTTTATAATGCGTACTGCTGAAATATGGAATGCACTGGGTGGGTCTTCCCTGATAGATATAATCTGGGTGTCTTTAAATCACGAGCGAATCGGTTTCTTCTAGCCAAGCGCGCTCCATCGTAGATCGCAGTATCGCTTAACACCAGACGAACTGGCGGTCAAGCGTAAGTCTAACACGAATAAAAAAAAATACCGGTGAACTGTGGTTGTACTTTAATAGGTACGTCTCTGCCTAACCCTTCGGGGAATACAGGCGTGATGTTATGAAATTCTTATTATTTTAATACTATTTTTTACCCGATTGCGAAATAATTTCACTCACAATTGGAGCCGGCCGACTAGGGAAGTACCTTCACCGTTTTTTTATGGGATAGGAGGGCAAACGAGCCGACGGATCACCTGATGGTAAGCGATTACCGCCGCCCATGGACACCCGCAACACCAAAAGAGGAGTCATAAGTGCGTTGCCGACCTTTAAAAGAGGATTGGGCCTCCGGTAACCTCACTCACTCGGCGAAATACAACGTAAGCGTTGTTTAACGCCGGTTTTCTGTGAGGCCGTGGTATTACTCCGGTCGAGCCGGCCCATTCGTGCCGAAGCATGGCTCTCCCACGTGAAGAACAGAAAACCGTGCAGAAAATCGTAGCCAAATAACATAGCTCCGTGCTATGTTGCGTTTCTAACATTAAGCAAGTTCGCCAGAGCTCCGCGAGGAAGCGTTGTGTTGGCAGATAGGATATGCATCACGCTATTGTCTCCTATGCTGCCAGCCCATCTATTCCTCGTTAATTTACAGGGTCAGCAACGCGCGAGTGATACCCCTGGTATTGCAAGCGTCCATAGGCTACGGTAACCACTTACCATCAGGCGGGACGTATGCTTGTTTGCCACCTTAGTGGTATAAAAAAAGATGGAAAAAAGATGATCCATCTCATGCAGTCGAAGGTCTTTGCAGTTCAATTTAAGACAATGCCTCCGAGGCTCCGATTGCATGAGATTGGTCATTTTGATTCCTTTTTTGGCAGTCGGGTTTTTAAAATACTCTAAAGTCATAAGCACTATTAAATATTTATTATTTTTACTTGTGCGGTTGCAATGTAAATTAGTAAGTCAAATTAGTAGCAAATTCAAATTCGTATTCAGTAGGTAATTATAATGTCGCTTCTTCGTCTACGCCTAACTTAACATAGGTACCATCACGCCTGTATTAGGGCCCATGTAATACGAGACGAGCCTATTGCCATTAAGCTAGCACAGTTCCAGACTCCACATAGGAAAACCCAATCCTAACTTTTTTTTTTTTATTACATTTTTTTTATGGGATAGGAGGGCAATCGAGCAGACAGATCGCCTGATGGTAAGCGATTACCGCCGCCCATGGACACCCGCAACACCAAAAGTGGAGTCACAAGTGCGTTGCCGACCTTTAAAAGAGGATTGGGCCTCCGGTAACCTCACTCACTCGGCGAAACACGTAAGCGTTGTTTGACGCCGGTTTTCTGTGAGCCCGTGGTATCACTCCGGTCGAGCCGGCCCATTCGTGCCGAAGCGTGGCTCTCCCACGTTACATTAACCATAATTGTAATAAAACCATTATTTTTGTGATTATCTAACACTGGTGTAGTGGTCTTAAGTGTGACTGCGGCGCTAGAAGTCCTGGGTTCGATTCCTAGATCAAGCAAAGTGATATTGATTTTTTTAAGTAGCAGCTCGGTGTTTGGGATTTATACCCGGTTAATGGCAATAGGCTTGCTCCCAATTAGATGAAGCTAAACATACCGACGAACTGTGAGTTTAGTACAGGCGTGATGGTATGTGTGATGTAATAGTATAACCCGGTATCATATGGTAACGTGTTCTCCAAGGGATCTCCTGTTACGCATGGTCACCCATCCGTAAACTGACCGCAATAAACGCAACATGACCTTGCCAACATTTAATAATAAGTACGTAACTCAGGGGCTCCCAATCTTTTTCCAGATCAATCGTTTTCACAGGGGTTGCAAACCGAGGGGGACTGGCTCTTACGTACAAAAATTAAAACACACACCAAGGTGCTTGACGACAGTCTCCGACGTAAGGATGGTCGCCAGCCGGTCAGACCCCGAGAGGTCCTACCACCGAGCAAGTCAGATATTTTCACGCCTCTTACGGGATGCCTATCTGAAAGGCAATGAGGTATTCTAATCCGCCCTGCACTGGCTTCATGTGGCAGGCGGTGCCCTTTTTCACTATCTACGGGGCATCAAAGCGTCGCGGGCGCATACTTTGAGAACCCATGACGTAACTCATTAATAAATGACCTGATTATTGCATGCCCACGTTGTACCTACTATTAATTATTCCGTGGTATCTACCTGTTTTAAATCTAAGGCATATGACTCATACATTTTGAATACTGCACTCCATTCGACGTCATTAAAATAATTAGGTAATTGACCTTGTGTTTATAAAATATCAAATTAAAATAAAATTCTAAATAATACTTCATTTTTCTAGTAGTACAAACGTGGCTGCTGAGCGTCCTGGATTCGATTCAAAAATTCAAATGGGAATTCTTAGTAACTCGTAGTATCGATATTGGCTCGTCCCTATTACATGGGATCTAAGATCTAAAACATACCGACACTCAAACATTTCTGCCAAACCCTTCGGTAAATACAGGCGTGATGGTATGGTATGACAAACTTACAAATTAAATTGTTTAATGACTTTAACCGGTCCTGTTTATATTCATTACGAAATTTTATCAAATGATTAATTGGTCTAATAACATTTATAATTCGACAGTTAAAAAGTCATATCCTAGACACACCTGTATTCACCGAAGGGTTAGGCAAAGGTGTACTAATGAACAACAACTGTTCGCCGGTATGTTTAAAATTAAATACCTAGAGAGCGACCCTAATGCCATGAACCGGGCACAAATCCAAACTCTAAGCTCAAGTAAAACCCAATAACACATTGCTCGACCTGGGAATCGGACCCAGGACTTCTAGCATAGCAGTCGCGCTTGGGACCACTAGACTATGAGTACAGTCGTGAAATAAGTACACAGTAATAATAAAAAAAACTTAACGATCTTATAATTCATGGTTTCATGACTGGTCAAAAACAACTTTTTTAATAACAAGACGGATCCAACGGTAGGTACATAATCGTCAATTTTAATAATTGCCTTATTTTTCGATATTACGTCACCGTACTGGAAACGACCACAAATATCATTAAAGTATATCTGTGGCTTTAATGCGCGGCAATTTGTGTAAATGACGAGATTCTTCTATTACCAGCAACATAGACATTAACATTTTTAATATTTAATAAAAGCTGATGGCCACTTCAAGAATAGAAGGTCTACCATCAACAATGATGTTTACCTTTTGATTATTGTTTATTCTTAATTAATTTCCCACGGACACCATAAAAAAAAACAAACTCACATTAAATTCCCAAGCTCCGTGAACACAAAAACATTAACTGAATAATATAAAACTGCACTGAACACAACACGACACACTGTTCGAAATTCAAATAATTAAATACGCGTTCTATTTCGAAAAGGTTTCCACGTCCGAACTCTTCGAACGTTCGTATAACACTGAACTTGAAATAAAAATCGTACACTCCGGCGCAGGTTTGCGTCTTGCTTACCTTCAAGAAGTTTGCTCAGAAAAAACGGGCTTTTAGTCTCTGGAAATAGAGTATATAATCTGTTTCCTCTCAAAAAGGTTAAAGATGCTAATATCTATATCAAATCAGTACTCGTCTATTAAATTATATTTCGCGGTTTTTCCATTAATGCCTAGATATATATCTTTATTCTACCTCCGTCATAGAATCAACTTGTTTCGAACTTTGATCCTGATCCACACATTATTGTTTTTTAAGACAACGCCCAGATTATGGCGCGGGCCCTGTAGGTATAGCGGAGGATTTTATAAACACAATTAACATACCATCACGCCTGTATTCCCCGAAGGGTTAGGCAGAGGTTCACTAATCGTACACCTACAGTTCACCGGTGTATTTAGGTCCCATGTAATGAATCTACTGCCATTAACCGGGCAAAAATCCAAACTGCAAGCTGCTGCTGATAATTTCATAGAAAAATATTTTAAACCCTTTTTTTAGAAAAACGCCCCACACTAGGATTTTCTCCTGTATCGTGGGTGCGTTTACAAACACAAATTCCTACATACACAAACCCCCAGACCCGGAACCACTACCTGTAGATCATACAAATATTTGCTCCGTGTGGGGATCGAACCCACAACACGTGGCGCAGAAGCCGATCGCTCAACCGCTACGCCAATCGTGTCATCCGATTAGTAATAAGAGCGGTAGGGCATAGTGGAATCGAATAATTCCCACTCAATTGTAAGTGGGAATTATTCGATTCCACTATGCTGAGCTTCGATACAGGAGAAAATCCTAGGGTGGAGCAATGCTTTTTAAAAAAAAATATGAAAAAATGAATTTTCTAAGCCAAACATCACCCAACATTTTAGCTATTTTGTAATCGTTAGCTACGAAATGACAGTCACCTTGGAAACTCACCTAGAACAGATTTACGAAACTAGATTTCGTAATGGTTTATACGTCCATCCAATCCTTTTTTAGCCTTTCATAAATCTTCCCAAGGCTTTTAAGGACTCCTTATACATAAAATACCATCACGCCTGTATTCCCCGAAGGGTTAGGCAGAAGTTAACACGCACAGTTCGCCGGTATGTTAAGGTCCCATGTAATAGGGGCGAGTCTATTGACATTATCCGGGGCAAATCCAAGCTGCTACTGGGAATTTCATAAAAAAAACCCAATAAGTACCTAACACTTTACTCGACCTGAGAACCGAACCCAGGACCACTAGTGTAGCAGTCGCGCTTGGAAGCACTAGACTAACGAGGCAGTTCCAGTTGAAAGGATTGCTTATACTTATTTGTTATCAAAACCTAACCAGCACCATACATACATATTTTCACGCCTGTCTCCTATTGGGTTAGGCAAGATTTCCACTTGCTACGATCCTGGAACGTCCCTAAAAAATTCCGAATTATGATTTTTTTTTAATTTACTAGCCGTGTAGGTCGCACATTACTAGTATTCTTGTTAACCCCTCGTGCTAAAGCTAAATGCTTATGTTACGAATGGGTGCACGTCAGTATTGCAATGGGTGGGTTTCAAACTGGCAATCATATGATCACAAGTCCAACGCCATCAGGCTACCGCCGCTTTTTTATTAATTGAAAATTTATTGTTTGCTATGTGTATCTACAACATTTTTTTTTTTTCATTTGAAATGAGAAATTTAATTTAACCTTATATAATTACATCAAACAGTAATTTCTAGTAAGTATGTATACAATGTAACCTAAATAACTAACTAAATTATAATAAATAAATTATTAAATAACTAAAATAAAACAAAGTAAATATAACTAAAAGAGGGCATTAAAGAACTCCTCCTCCGTATCACTATCAGCCGGAAGGGTACCCAGAAGGCTGGCCGCATTGCCACGTTGGATGGCAATGCTGATTCTCTGACCTAAGTATAGGCCAGCCATTGGGTCACGTGAAACATCGTGCAGGCGTTTGGCAATAGCCTTAAAAAGAGAATGTGCACTCGGACCCCATGGCCCTAGCGTTTCAACCCCAAACGGTTCAAAAATTTCTCATCTACAACTTGGTTATAAAAATTTCATACAATTTTAAAAATCCGTTGACAGGTGTGGTACGTGCTTAGTGCACGCTGTGACAAGGTTGAAGTAAATGTAGATATAGTATAATGTACCTATTCAATTATTATATCCGCATAATAAATCAAATTCTGTTATTATTCGGATTCCGATACCGATAAGGGCATCACATCGCTCAAATCCAAAAAACACCCTAGCTTTATAAATTTACACTTTATACTTTTATACAATTACAATTAACAATTTGTATTGTTTTTATTTTCTTATTTCTTTGAATATTTTGAAATAATAAAGAAAACCCCAAACCAAATAAAACAATAAAATAAAATAAAACAAATAAAATAATAAAGAATACCCAAAACCTCACTAGCACCCCGCGTGAAGCACCCCCGCAGTGCCTGCTAACAAATACTAGCACAAAGACTAAATCCTCAAGGTCATTGGGCAATGTAATACCTTTAATCTAGGTTCCTACTTTACCATTTCGTCCAAAATACTTCACTGGAAATAAATGTAAGCGATTGCAATGTTTTATAACTTTACCAAGGTTGGAACGATTTTCCGGTCTTTTATGTCCAGTGAAGTAGTTGTAGACGAAATAGTGCGGTAGGAACCTAGAACGGTATCCAGGTATCCAAACGAACGGTATCCAAATCCGAATAATAACATAATTTGATTGAATATTTTCTGGAATACGATTTATTTTGGTATTACGTTTTTGTGGGCAATTCAAGCTCCGCCGGACCCCTTAAAGCGTTTCCTTGTGTCATTTTTATTATTATACTAGCTTTTGCCAGCGACTTCGTCCGCGTGGAATAGTTACTTTGTTCCATATGAACTTTCATACTCTATTTCACCCTTTCACCCTACATTGTAGGTCGAAATTTATCAAAATCCTTTCTTAGGGGATGCCTACATCATAGTAGCTATATGCATGCTAAATTTCAGCCCGATCCCTCCAGTGGTTTGGGCTGAGCGTTGATAGATCACTATGTCAGTCAGTCAGTCACCTAACGTAAGAGTAGACAAATATAATCAGAAAGCTCCGAACTGCTAAGCTATCGGGAGTTACACGTGTTATTGTGATTCAACCATAAAAGATAGACATTTGCTGTCGTGGAATATTTTTTATATAATTTTAAGGAGAACATTTCCGTCATACATGATTTCTGTGTAGCTTTAACCATTAAGGCTGCACACGCGACGGAAGCTTAAAAAATGGAGTAAGTTCTCCTGTTTTCCCAAGATTTCCCTTCACTGCTCTGCTCCTATTGATCGTAGCGTGATGAAAAGTATACTATAACCTGCCCAGGAGTATGAAGAACAATTGTACCAAGTTTCGTTGAAATCCGTCGAGTGGTTTTTGTTTCTATAACGAACATACAGACAGACAGACAGACAGACAGACAGACAAAAATTTTACTGATTGCATTTTTGGCGTCAGTATCGATCACTAATCACCCGCTGATAGTTATTTTGGAAATATATTTCATGTACAGAATTGACCTCTCTACAGATTTATTATAAGTATAGATATAGAAGAAGAAGAAGATTATAAGATATTTCAACATTCTTACAATCATACGTACTGGCCTATTTTTAGATAAATCATTATATTCTTTTTTGACCGCGAGACCCAGTCATACAGGTTTTATCTAGCCTTATTTACATTACGAGTGAAGGTTGATAGAATATTTGAGGTCAATGATATAATGTGACTCGTAATTAATTAATAGTCTGACTGCCTCATTAGTCTAGTGGTCCCAAGCGCGACTGCTACGCTAGAGGTCCTGAGTTCGATCCCCAGGTCGAGCAATGTGTTATTAAGTTTTTCTATGAAATTCTCAGTAGTAGCTCGGAGTCTGGATTTATGCCCGGTTAATGGCAATAGGCTCGCCCCCTATTACATAGGACATAAACATACTAGGCGAACTGTGGGTGTACATTAGTACGCCTCTGCCTAACCCTTCGGGGAGTACAGGCGTGATGGTATGATGGTATGTAATAAATTATTATTATTTACTAGCTTCTACCCGCAACTTCGTCTGCGTGGACTTCAGAATTGAATCCGACCTGGATAAAAAGTAGCCTATGTGTTATTCCAGGCTGCAATCTATCTGTGTGCCAAATTTTATCCAGATCTGTTCAGCCGTTCTGGCATTAAAGAGTAGGTAACAATCATCCATACATACAAACTTTCGCGTTTTCAATATTAGTAACGACTAGCGGGCCCAGCAAACGTTGTCATGCCCTGAAAAAAAAATCGTAGATCCCGATTGCGATGACACCTACCTGTTCAAATTGTGAATCTAAACCATCCAGGGACAATGCACCATTTACTGGCCTTACAACAGCATACAATGCCATGTTAACTTTATTTGTCCGCGAACACGACTTTTGAACACGGCTTTTTTAGCGAGAATTTACTATAACCTGGGGAGGTACTTAGTACGAGTTTTCTGCATAATTATGATAATTTATATTAATAAATCTCTAAGATAAGATCTGATGAAGTTTTGCAGTTTTCAAAAATTTGGCTGACCTCAGCGACGTTCGTTGCTGACCGTAGGTACAACAAACATCATCTTTGACCTCGACCTCAGTTCATTAGCATAACATGAGGCTATACTTGAATCGATTAAAAAAGTTCTTAAAAAAATATATGGATACCTAATTATCTCATCTTTGTCATACCTACCTACTTAATTACAAGGTACCTAATAATTTGCAATTTATTCATATTCCCCATAATTTGAAGTGTTATCAAAAAATTACATTGGTTTTCATTAAAATCATCTAGTCTGATCACGTCGTTATGATTAATAGCATTTAGGAGCTTGGCCTTTTACTTCGTTCTGTCTTCAAATTACTATAGGTAGGTATTATCCAAAAATTACTTTCAATGGTGCTCGCAGCGCCATCTATTACCAAATAAAAAGTCACACTGTCCGAAAGTATTATTTATGAGATAGTACCATCTGTTATCACAAAGATAAACTAAAAGCGCAGTTAGCAAAGAGGGTTTCTTAAAGGTTTTCTTTAACATAATATGTAAAACATACGCCATCTATCGTAACCTCCGTGAAATACTAGCAGTTTATACATTGTGCAATAGATGGCAGCACATGCCTGATTTTTCTATTATAATGTTAGAATTGTTAGATCTTAGGTGTAATCCAAATCCATTATTAGTTTATTCAACTCTCCTGACATAGGTAGGTACTATCACTTTTGTATATTCCGAAGGGTAGTGGTGTGGCTATTCCTAAATGGGCCCTATATCACAATTTGGGGCCTAGGGGCTCTTTAGACCCGGTTGCGGCTACCCAAAAATAAGGTACCTAGGTGATGTTTTTACAAAATTTATAACATGTCGGACCCCTGTAGTTTGGAACCTCGTGTTATTGACACGGCTTATTGGTCGGCTAAGTACGCCTCTGCCGAAGGGTTAGGCCTTTCAGAGAATATAGGCGTCACACAGTTCACGTCGGTTTAAACGAATTCAAAATTTCCATGGACCCCTGGCGGGTACGGTCCCCCACGCATTAATCAAACAATATATTAATTAGGTATTGCATAATTTTCGTAATAGGTAAATAATAATAGTAAGAGTGAACGGTGACTGTGGACCCCTTTCTTGTGTTGCGGAAAATCCTCATGGATTGTCTGTCACCTGGACAGGCGGCAGGGTATGTTCGACTTGGAGTGACTAAAAATCAGCACTTACCTTCCTTTGCCCTATATTTACGTGTAACGGATTCATGACATTCACCATGAGCATGACAGGTCATGGCCCTCTATAGTGACGTAGCTTGCCCAACAAGGGCATTCAAATAATCGTTCGTGCTATGGGGACAGAGGTCCGGGCTCTGGATTTTACAAAATAGCAATTTTTGCGTTCATACGTCGGGGCCGTCGTGCCTTGTTGCCCGGGGCCCCGTATCATTGATACAGCTGATATGGCGGTTGCCCTGTCCGGTTTTTATACCGGACGTCAGGATGCGAGGCTTTGTTCGAACGCTTCCTAATTAAAGGCGACCCCGCACCTTATGTCAGGGACCCTAGTTTAAGACACATATAGAGGAAGAATTCATCAGTGATACCCGAATACCTACCGTGTAATTACCACTTTGTTTTAAGATCTAATTTTGTTTGTAATTAAAGTTAGGCATTGTTATTCACAATCGCTATAGTCCTCCTACGTCAACCGAGAACCGACAGGTTTTAGTCTCCAATAATTGGCGGTTCACTTCCAAATAGCCGTTTGGCCTTGGCGTTTGTCTTCACGTGTTCTATGGCCTATGCTGAGCACGTGTTTTGATTCCGAATGTTATGCCAAAATTATTTGCGGATACCTAAACGAAATACCCGATCTGACGACCGGCCTGGCCGGTTCGGATTAGAGTATAAAAAATATTATAAAATATTCAGGCTCATCTACAGGGTGTATTTTGAATTCATGAGCACTTTTATAAAGCACCCGTACTCTATATGTCCATTCATATAGATGTCCATTCATTACAAGTATAATTTATTTATTTATTGGAGCATACAGTAATTAACTTAAACATTTTTAAGAGACTTGTGGACTTTTCGCCTGATCAGAGGGCTGGGCTGGCTTATACTTGGGTCAAAGAATTAGCATTGCCATTCAACGAGGCAGTGCTGCCAGTCTTCACTGGGTACGTTACCAGATGACAGTGAAATAGAGGAGAGGTAGGCACTTTGACGCCTAGGCGTGAACATTTTTCTTTATCTTTATATGTTTTTATAGTTCTTATTTTAGTTAAATAATGCTGTAAATATTATGTCAATAAATAAATATTGAAACTTAAATATACATTGATTATTGTACACACAGATACGCACCAATAAATTTGTTTTTCTTTCTTCCTTCATCAAATTATAGGTACATTTTACACATTTCCAGTATCTAAGCCGAGGCTGAGGGATCAGCTTTAACTAGAAATGTAGGGGTATACTCGGGTCCGGCGGAGCTTCAAGTGCCTACAAAAACGTAATACCAAAATAAACCGTAATCCAGACAATATCATATTAAATTATGTTATTATTCGGATTTAGATACCGTTAATCTAGGTTCCTACCTTACTAGTTTTTTACTACTACTTCACTGGAAATAAAAGATTGGAAAATCGATCCAAACTAGGTAATGCATTCGCTTACATTTATTTCCAGTGAAGTATTTTGAACAAAATGGAATCCGAATAATAATACAATTTGATTAAAATGTGTTTGAATTACGATTTATTTCGGTATTACCTACGTTTGTAAGAGAAATTCGGTCCGTCGGACTCTTAAAGTGTAAGCGTGTGTATAGGCATTTAGGATAAACAATGCTAATAACTATAATGACTGCTTCATTAGTCTAGTGGTCCCAAGTGAGACTGCTAAACTAGAGGTCCTGGGTTCGATCCCCAGGTCGAGCAAAGTGTTATTGGGTTTTTCTATAAATTCTCATTAGCAGCTCGGAGTCTGGATTTGTGCCCGGTTAATGGCTATAGGCTCGCCCCCTATAACATGGGACTTAAACATACCGGCGAACTGTGGGTGTACATTAAGTACGCCTCTGCCTAACCCTTCGGGGAATATAGGCGTGATGGTATGTTATGTTATGTTAATGCTAATAATTACAATCATCCTGTCGTTTAGAATCTAGACTTCGATTAAAATAAAAAATGTTATTTTATTCTTACTGATTAAAAAACATCAAATGCGTATCTTTATATATTGCAATATACAGTGCTAGGTTCCGTA
This sequence comes from Acronicta aceris, assembly GCA_910591435.1. Classification (NCBI taxonomy): domain Eukaryota; kingdom Metazoa; phylum Arthropoda; class Insecta; order Lepidoptera; family Noctuidae; genus Acronicta; species Acronicta aceris. Next base: position 8,482,233 of record OU342780.1, on the reverse strand, counting down.
CAAAAATTCGTACCGACCGAAGTGGTTTTTTTTTTCATTCTTGATAGGCAAAAGCGCAAGCAGTTTTGTTGTGTTGTGTTTCACTTGTGTTCTGCTAAGCAATGTGGTTTTAACGAATCAATCATGGTGACCCAGCTATAAATATAATTACAACGACAAGCCCAGGTTAATTTTGCAGATCGGCCCGGTCGTAATTTACCTAACCTTAAACTCCTAAAATATTCAATCTCAAACATTATGATATAGGTATCTACATTTAATACTTTTGTGGAAGTTTGTTATTAGCGTTTTATGAAAACAATAATTGTAGGTAAGACTTAAAAAGTTTCCTAAAAATAAATAAATTATCTTCTATACTTATAATAAATCTGTAGAGCGGTCAATTCTGTACATGAAATATATTTCCAAAATAACTATCAGCGGGTGATTAGTGATTGATACTGACGCCAAAAAATGCAATCAGTAAAATTTTTGTCTGTCTGTCTGTCTGTCTGTCTGTATGTTCGTTATAGAAACAAAAACCACTCGACGGATTTCAACGAAACTTGGTACAATTGTTTTTCATACTCCTGGGCAGGTTATAGTATACTTTTCATCACGCTATGATCAATAGGAGCAGAGCAGTGAAGGGAAATGTTGGGAAAACAGGAGAACTTGCTCCATTTTTTAAGCTTCCGTCGCGTGTGCAGCCTTAATGGTTAAAGCTACACAGAAATCATGTATGACGAAAATGTTCTCCTTAAAATTATATAAAAAATATTCCACGACAGCAAATGTCTATCTTTTATGGTTGACTCACAATAACACGTGTAACTCCCGATAGCTTAGCAGTTCGGAGCTTTCTGATTATATTTGTCTACTCTTACGTTAGGTGACTGACCGACTGACATAGTGATCTATCAACGCACAGCCCAAACCACAGGTTATAGTATACTTTTCATCACGCTACGATCAATAGGAGCAGAGCAGTGAAGGGAAATGTTGGGAAAATGAGTGATTCATGAGAAAGGTTTCAAGCTATAAAACATAACGCTACAACCCTTAGGAACGGGGCAACGCAGGTGAAACCGCGGGCGAAGAACTAGGGAACAAAGTAACTATTCCACGCGGACGAAGTCGCTGGCAAAAGCTAGTCATACTTAAAATATAACATATAACAAATAGATGCTATTAACTAGCTTAGTTAAGTTGAAGTATTTTATGTATTGTGCAGTACATAATGTACTATAAATATTTTAGGAATTCCGTACTAATTATGTTTACTTATGTATATAATAATTTACATGTACTTAGGTAATCAAAACTTTAATTTTACAAACGTTACCAAATTTTCATAAACTGACAATACAGAACCCTAAAACAGCGTATTCTTAATTTATAGATTTACATTTTGGTAGAATAACATTATAATATTTATATGGCAGTTATCGTCAATTAATTTTATATTATTTTTTGCGTATCACATGATGAGCTACAGGATTTGCTTATATTCAAAATCACTCTCATTAAGCACTCTTCAAACCAATTAATTAAAACAATTATCATTAAACGCTCGCGTTTCACCCGCTTTGCTCCGTCCCTAAGAAACGTAGCGTGATGTTTATAGACTTATAACCTTCCTTAATAAATGGACTACCCAACACAAAAAGAATTTTTCAATTCGAACCAGCAGTTCCTGAGATAAACTCTTTAGCTTTATAATATTAATATAGATTACTCAATGATGGAGAGAGCCTAGAGGAGCCTTAGGTTCAATCAACTGCAAAGTTGGCATGGTAGGTATTATGTCGAATTCGTAGGCACCGTACCGACCAAGAACTGCACTTTCTTTCCTCAAGTCAAAGTTAGAGAATCTAGGGTACCTCCGACATTTCGTAATCTTTATTGTGCGTTATCCTTTCAATTGCTTAGTAAAAGAATACCTCGCGAGGAAATCCATATGCTAGAAAGATATTCTCGACAATATGGACATTATTTCAAGATTATTGATGATTATGTTAGTATAAACGATACATGGCATGCCATGCCATGAAAGTAGTTTTTTTCAACTCGGAGTTTGGAATTTGTTCTATTACATGGGACCTAAACATACCGGCGAACTGTGGGAATAGGTACGCCTCTGCCTAACCCTTCAACCCTTCAGGGAATACATGCGTGATGGTATGTCATGTTACTATGAATGCCAAGCAATATTCAGTAATAGGTACATACCTACGGAAGTTTCGACATTATGGTGTCACCGGTGTTGCGAAAATACAATTATATAATTTTGATAACTAAGATATGGACATACATGCTTTACGTTCTTAGAAATTTGTTGAAGATCGTAAAATACCAGTTTTTTTTTTATAATACACACCATCGTACTATCACGCTTGTATTACCCGACGAGCTTGGCAGGAGTGAATAGACCCACAGTTCACTGGTATGTTTAGGTTTACATTCAAAGTCAGAGTTGCTACAAAAAAATCCATAGAAATCCAAATAACCCCTTTTGACTTGCGAATCGAAACCAGGACATGTAGTATACTAGTTGTGCTAGCAATCACTAGAGTAATGAGGCAGACACGAAAACAGTGAGGATATTTTTTTATAATTTCGCCGAGTAATTCTAAATTGAAGTCAAATAGAATAGTCATCATCCAGAAGAATACACTATAGCCATCGGCCACCAGCTGGCAGCCCGTGACGTCATGCGTCACCTTTTTTTGTACTGAAAATCCAAATGAATCGTCTGCCAACCCAGGAAGGTGGCAGGGTATGTCATGTTTGAGGATCGTGGTCAATATCAGGGTTGCATCTGGAGCGGATGATCTGCCTCCACCGGTTTCTGTGCAGCGCGTCTCTTATGACCGTGTAGAAATTGGAGGATGTCGAGCAATCTTCTGTAACTAAGGTTTAAACCGACTTTAAATAAAGATGGAGGTTCTGAATTTGGTGCTTTTTTGCTATAATTTGAGATTGGCTGCGGCGATCGGCGTAATATTATATTTATTTTAGGCTGTGCTTATCTTGAGGAGCAAGTTCCATATAAACGTTGGTGTTAAAATAGGTACTTGGGTACTTTTAGTCGATTTAAAAACATAAGTTTCTTTTTATCGTTCATTTTCTTTATCTAGATAAGTATAAAGAGTAAGTAGGTATACCATTATTACCAACTAGGTACTTACTTACCTATAATAAAAAATCTAAACATAATGATGAAAAACACTAATTTATTACAAGATTAATTCGACATAGCAAAATAAATAATACTTAGGTACCTACTAACTTTTAAATTTTTTGCTTAGAAAAATACAAAAATATTTTATGAAATCTTGAAATCTGTGATGATATTATTACATTGCTTTTTTTTGTAAGATTTTCAATCTTATTCCTACCTCAAATAAAATATAATTTCCTAGCGCAATGTGTGTAAGGGTCACACGGCTCAAGAAATATAAATTTTGCATTGTATCTGTATAATTATAAGCCTAACTCTGGGGCTCTGCGGGTCCAGGTTCAGTGTACACCTTCAACCCCAACATACCTGCGCCTTCGGCTAAGACGACTGATATAATTGGTTGTGGGTCACCTACCGACGTCGGACTTCAGGCGATTCAGCACTATATACCTATCTTCTACAAGAAGACCGCAGGGCGTGGCTGACGTCACTGCCTCCGTTCGCAAATCCATAAGGCTAGTGTATCTGTTCTAACTAGACCTATCGCAGGTGTTCCCGGCAGGGTTGTATCGGTGGAGAGAAAATTGATTAAAATATTTTTTTTTTGACCCATTCTATTGTCTACTTATTTTCATACCTACTACCTGTGTCGCCCCCTAAACGCCACATCTTGAAGGGTTAAAATTAACTGTATATACAGTACCTACCCCCGAGATAAAAACGCGCGTGTGAAGTTAACCATTGCAAACAGCCACACAGCTTAAAATAATAACGTAAGTGTTTCTGACACTTACGCGAATATTAGACATTGAAATAAAACTACTTTTTACGAATTATATCGCGTTAAATTGATATTATTTGATTCCCGACGTTTCGGATCCTTTACAGCATCCATGGTCACGGGTAGAATAAGTTGTTGGACGATTACCTACTAACAGCTACCTTACATTTTTGTTATTTATTGGCGATCCGATTCACGCAGAACGAGCTCACTGTATCCTTCGGTCTTGCATTTTTGACTACTTACCATCAAGTGGTTTGTTTTTTTTTATAGGATAGGAGGGCAAACGAACACACAGATCACCTGTTGATAAGCGATTACCGCCGCCCATGGACACCTGCAACACCAGAGGAGTCACAAGTGCGTTGCCCACCTTTTAAAAGGGGATTGGGTCTCCGGTAACCTCACTCACTCGGCGAAACACAATGTAAGCGTTGTTTAACGCCGGTTTTCTGTGAGGTCGTGTTATCACTCCGGTCGAGCCGGCCCATTCGTGCCGAAGCATGGCTCTCCCACGTAAAATATTTTCAGAGAGTTAAGTTTTAGTTATTAGAAAGTTAAACAATATTAGTCCAATAAATCCATGAATAATAAAAAAAATCAATAACAAAATAATAAAACTAAAATCAGATTTAAAAAGGTTTGAATTTACTTTTTCTAGTCTAATCCTAATAAGAATAGGTCGATTAAATTTTAACATTGCCTTGGGTTACACTTGAATTTCAATCTTGATTAAAATCCACCAGGGTAATGTTTCAATTTACAAATCCACCAGGGTAATATTTGAATTTCTTATCAAAATGTTTACATGTATAGTAGGTACGAGATTTGTAAAGAAAAGTTCATAAAACTAAACGTGGAAGTATAAACGTAATATTTTGACCTAGAACAACATTTCAAAATTAGGCCATGGGATTGGTTCTGATTGGTTGACGGCGGCCGCCATCTTTCCCTCTTTTTTTACTTTAGAATTTGATACAGGACACGTCTGTAATGAAAAACTAAGAACTGTGTATTGTGTGCTCATCCATCATCATGCTGATATTAAGTGTCCAAGACTGTGATCCTCGTCAATACGATTCATTTTATTTAATATTAATTTCAATTCAATTTCATTTCATTTCATAAAGAAAAACTAATAAGGGTGGTCTTTATTAGAGAAACAGAAGCCAAAATAATTTTTTTTTAGATTTTTTGTCTGTCTGTCTGTCTCTATCTTTATACGCGTACGCGCATCACGCAAAAACTACTGCATGCAATTGAATGCAGTTTTAGTACCGATGTATTGCTAGAGATCTAACTTAAACTCTGGTGCATGTTTCATCTTGATACACCGCTTGATCTAGAATCGGACTTAGTATCTATGTTAATATTTTTGGGACGTGAGTGAAACTGCGGGCAACAGCCAGCAGGTACCTATAAAAGGTGTAACATACTAATTTCTGACACTTACGCGAATATTAGACATAGATAATGGAATAAAACCAGTTGACGGATTCAACATTAAGTCCTGGCCTGGGTGAGGTTGCACTGATGGGGCCTAAACCTGTTTCTACGCACATTGTTTTTAATTTTAGTTTCTAATTTTAAGCAATTATTTTTCTTTCTTTTGTGACCACGGACGTCGTTATGGGTATGAAACTTCAGGATCTAATCTAATAATACCTATAACGTGATAAATTCTGAATTCCTATATCATTATTTTTTTACGTGGGAGAGCCATGCTTCGGCACGAATGGGCCGGCTCGACCGACTCGGCCAGAGTGATACCAGTGGCCACGGCCTCATAGAAAACCGGCGTTAAACAACGCTTACGTTGTGTTTCGCCGAATGAGTGAGGTTACCGGAGGCCCAATCCTCTTTTAAAGGTCAGCAACGCACTTGTGACTCCTCTGGTGTTGCGGGTGTCCATGGGCGGCGATAATCGCTTACCATCAGGCGATCCGGCTGATCGTTTGCCCTCCTATCCCATAAAAAAAAATCATTGATCTTAAACATATCGATGCACTGTGGGTGTACATTTGCTGTGGCTAAGTAAATGTTCTTACTTCCTTGCATAAGTAGGACCTCTGCCTAACGCTTCGGGGAATACAGTTGCTAGTGGTAAGAGGAAAGATGGGTCAAAACAACAATGCCACCTATTGTTGCCTCATTGTAATATAATGTTACGCGTGAGATCGTGTATTCGATTCCAAAGTGGAGTCAAGAATTTTTTCTTTAGCAGCAAAATTCCAATTCTCAAAAAAAAATTTTTTTTAATTAGAATGTTGCTGCGAAGGAAGAATTGGAATTTTACTGCGGGTGTAAATTATACCTTTGCCTTACATCAATATAAGTAGTCTAACACCGTCACTACATACCAAAACATAATTCATTATTAAGGGGACTGTTAAATAAAATGAAATAAATAAAAACTGTATCTACATAATACAACAATACATCTCTGCCTAACCCTGTTGAAAATAAACGCATTATCGTATGTAAAGCTTTATAAGCAAACTATGTTTTTTTCCTCAATTGTTATTGCGTTCATAAACACAAATTGTCACATACACAAACATCCAGACCAGAAACGATTCTCGGACTAAACGCATACGTAAGTATATAACCAATCATATATGTATGCTTTTCGTCCCATAAACGAACCCTTAACCCAAGACAGAGATTCCGATCGCTGAGCCACTACGACATTCAGTTAAACATCGTCATAACTGGGTCAAATAAGGTACAAAACCTGAAAGTATGTCATAAAAATTACAATAACAATTGGTTACTTGCATTCCCAGGTATTGGTGCGTTCCAATTCAGAGAAAGGTGTCTTATTTCTAGTGACGTCAGTGTCGTAGTAGCGTTAGCCATAGAGCTATGGGCTACTAGAGCTGAACGTACACACGACAACAGTACAGCAGAATAATCCTCCAAAAGGCATTAAATGTCATAAAAACTGACAGATTTAGTAGATAAAACTGATAAAAATCTACAATTCTGAAGTGACTTGATGACGATTTTAACACAATATGATAACAGGCTTGCACCAGGCACCCGTATTCCGTTACAATAACGATGATTTTTTCAGTGCAACTGATAGTTTGTTGTTTGTAAGATAATAGACGCTAATTTTTCACATTGAATAGCGATTTACAATATTTTAGACTGTTGATAAATTGCATTTTTGATGCAATACTAATAGTATCTAAGTAATTATTTCATCACTCATGAAGAGCTATCAAAACGGCTCCAAGCAATAGCAATTTGATTATTTATTAATAATTTTTAAGTAGAATACTATACTAAATATAGGAACTAAGACGATAACTCAAATATCGATATGCTTGGATTGTGATACCATTATAAAAATTGTACGAATCTAAACATTTAAGTACAATACTTTTCACTTAGCTCAGGATCTTAATGACAAGACGATGATGATGATGATAACATAAATCTGATAAAAAAATTATTTTGATATCAGAGGACCGCTGGACTACAAACATCAAACTTTTTAGAATATTAACTTTTTAGGAAAAAGACATCAGGCGAACTGGCGTCAAGCGTAAACTTATCACGAATAAAAAAACAAGCATTTTGCATCTCAGAACGAATGGTCAGACACCTAAAAAATGTAATTAACTAGAATCATATAGGTCATAGGTAGATATTATAATCTATCAAATAAAAAAAGAAACAAGGAAGTTCGTTCACGATCGCTGAAAAGTTGTTAAAAATTAATTTAGTTAATTACCAAATTGATTTAATATCTGCTATCCGTTAAATTGATTGCTTTGATTTCCAATTATTTTTAGTTAAAAATGCAACGCTGCATTAATTAAACTATTCAACATAACATTCTTAGCTATAAGATGAATTGCAACACATCTCAATAGAATCGTCTGGCATGCTTTTGTTAAGGGTTATTTGTTTAAATGGGGGTTTCCATTTAAAGAAATATCCCATAAGGTCTTATTAGTAAACATATGCCATTGTGATGCATTTAATAAAAAAAAAAACATAAATACGAAGCAAGACTGTTAAAGACATTCTTGGTACGAAGATGTCCCCTCTCAAAGTTTGTGATACTGCATAGAGTTCGGAGAGAGCGATCTGCCGGCTGACTGGCAGTGCGTTCTCGGTCTCGGTTCTTGCGCGACGTTTTAAAAAATAAACGCGTTCCATTTCCGAACTTCTGTCAAAACGCGCGGCGTTTTCGTAAACATTTTGCATTGCACCATCGTTTTATTTTCTGATTTTGAGCCAAAGTGTTTCAATATTATATTATAATTTGTCGTGGGTTTCTATTTTAATTTTGTGTAAGTGTGTTGTATACGAAAGTAAAAGGAGGTGAAACGTTTGTTACTTTTTCGGTGAGTAGTGTTTACCGTTCTCATTTTTTATGTAATATATTTTTATTATGTAGTAAGTACCTGATACTTTGGCATTAAGGTTATGTATTTTTATTGTAGGTAAGTATTAAGAAATTTTATTTTTTTAAATATACTATTTATAACTATAATAAAACATTTTATGTGCAGATTAAATTTTACCTACACATTATTTTCATCTTTTATAATTTTTAATTCTACCTAAAAGTAAGGTATACCGTGGTTAATATGATTATGAAACCATATTATCCAATCCAATCCAATAATGAAAAACGATCTCCATAAATAATTAAATTTAATCAGCTTTGGTTAGGCAATTATGGCTGAATGCTTGATTACTGTTGCCTACTTTTAAAAATGTTTCGATAAGTCATTGTATACTTATTTATTTATTTAATTGCTGTACAAAGGAAGGAAATGACGGCTGATAGAGATTTATGATAGAACGAGACAACTCCGACATTCTGAACAGGATTTCATTCAATAAACCCTGAACCTCGCGTTCAGCAGTTATGCTTGTAATCACTACGTCATAAGGACAGTTCAACATAAGAAAAATTAATTGTTGCAAAAATGTTAAAAAACGCAGCCTTTAAAGTTCTGCCGATCTGACAAACAAATAAATTTCGTTACCAAAAAGGTCGTCGAAAGAGCATTGCCTTAATTAAAAATTTGCCCATGAACTGTAGGTAAGTAGTTTAAAATGACCCCGCTCTCCCCTCACTGCCGGTTTTAGCAAGGTTCTGAAGAAATTTCCAAACTTTCGTAAAAGACGCTGCTAAGCATATAATTTGTACAATTATCAAAATTACGTTATGCAGCACGAAACTTTAGTTGCATGGTAGACAGACCTTGTAATGCTGAATAGAAAAGTAAAATAATGACATTGTTTTTCAGGAAGACTAAAATAACGTACAATTATGTACCCTACTGACTTTTTTGACTGCCTCATTAGTCTATTGGTCCCAAGCGCGACTGCTATGCTGGAGGTCCTGGGTTCGATCCCCAGGTCGAGCAAAGTGTTATTGAGTTTTCTATGAAATTCTCAGTAGCAGCTCGAAGTCTGGATTTGTGCCCGGTTAATGGCTATAGGCTCGCCCCCTATAAGATGGGACCTAAACATACCAGGCGAACTGTGGGTGTACATTAAGTACGCCTCTGTCTAACCCTTCGGGGAATACAGGCGTGATGGTGTGTATGTAATTATGTACCCATACGACACACACTTAGCTATACATAACATAACATAATAAGCCCATTATATTATATTGTCCCACTGGGCACGGGTCGCCTCTTAGAATTAGAGGAATTAGGCTATAGTCCACCATGCTGCGTTGCCTTAATACAGAGAAAGAAATAATTCATTAACAGTTTGGACACAAATTAGTACATATATGTATCTAAAAGAAACAAACTCAAGTTACATAAAATCCTTACTAATATTATAAACGTAAAAGTATGTCTTTGACGCCAGAACGGCTGAACGGATCTGGATGCATTTTGGCACAGAGATAAATTATAGTCTGGAATAACGGCTGAACGGATATGTAGTTACTAAGCGTATTGTGTGCCTCGCGGCTGCGTTTGAAGTGGCGGTAGCCTAATGGCTAGGGCATCCGACTTGCGATCATGTGGTTGCCGGTTCGAAACCCACCCATTGCACTACCGACGTGAACCCACTCGTAACGTAAGCATTTAGCTTAGCACGAGGAGTTAAGGGTCCGGCGGAGCTTAAATTGCTCACAAAAACGTAATACCAAAATAAATCATAATCCAGACAATATTCTATCAAATTATGTTATTATTCGGATTTGGATACCGTTAATCTAGTTTCCTACGGTACTATTTCGTCTACTGCTACTTCACTGTAAATAAAAGACCGGAAAATCGTTTTAAACTTGGTAAAGTTATCAAAAACTGCATTCGCTTACATTTATTTCCAGTGAAGTATTTTGAACGAAATGGTAAAGTAGGAACCTATATTAACGGTATCGGAATCCGAATAATAACAGAATTTGATTAAATTTTGTTTGAATTATGATTTATTTCGGTATTACGTTTGTAAGAGAAATTCGGTCCGCCGGACTCTGAACAAGAATACTAGTAATTTGCGACACACATTGCTAGTAAGCTTTTTTTTTAAGATAGAACTAGGTCCAGTTCAGCATTATTGCCAGTCAACATTAGCGCCTGACGCTAATTTTCAAGTAGAAGCTAATATGGGTTGGCAGACTTCACATGCCGTCGAGAAAATATTTCAGGCATGCAGGTTTCCTCACGATGTTTTCCATCACCGTTTAAACACGCGACATGTAGGGTAGTCTCGAATGGTCTGGCTGGCGACCACCCTTACGTCGGAGTCTGTCGTAAATCACCTCGGTGTGTGTTTTGACTTTTGCACGTATGAGCCAGTTCCCCTCGGTTGTTGCAGCTCTAGTAGTCTGCAGTCCGCTCTTAAGGGTCGGCGACGCAGTAGCAACTCCTCTGGAGTTGCAGGTGTCCGTGGGCGATGATAACTACTTGCCACCAGGTGGCTCGTCAGCTCGTTTGCCGACTTAATCCATAAAAAAAAACCTCGCATTGGTTCAAAAGTTGTTTTACCAATAAACCTAGGACGCCGAACGCAGCCTATGATGGTCGTGGGCCTAGTGTACAAGCAGTATTTAATCTTTACTGTCCATATAAAAACTGTGGCAAAAGCAGGCGTAATGTTGCCTGCTTATCGGTCTTTAACTGGTTGTACTTCGGAGTATGTGCCCGTCTACCATCGGAGCTCCAGACGCAACGCAGGATATCATCCCTAACTAGTTGATATTCCACATATTCGCACACAGCGCTATAAATCATCTTTTATAATGCGCACAGCCAAGGAGTGGAACAGCCTTCCTACGTCTGTATGAATGCTGTTCCGAGTACGTACAACCTGAATCTATTCAAAACTAGGGTGAACAGGCATCTTCTGGGTGTGCTCGCTCCACCGTAGACCTCATCTTTGCCCCGGAGGCAAGATTGAGGTCAAGAGTAAACCGATTTTTAGTAAAAAAAGCAATTATATCTTGTAATCTGGTTACGCTAAATTAAATGTTACGAACACCAGTACCTGTGATATCACGTAATTCATGATGAAACATCATTGCTTATCAAAGAAATAAAAATAACTGAAACGGCTTGTAATGCTACTTTTTTTGCAAACTCTCCAGACTTTAAACTGACAGGTACCTAACGTTTGCAGAAAAATCATATTCCAAGCAGCTTATAATGTTTTGACTCTTAACATAGAGCTGTTGCTACTCAATTATTTTATTCCTACAAATCTGTCAATCAAAATACATATATTAGTCTTCGATTCAAACTAACACATAACTCAACTGCACTTAGATTTTGTTTTTTTTTATGACAAAATGACACTTCAATTTTATTTATTTGTGATTTTAGAAAGGTTTATACGTATTATCTTTTTCAACGTACGTTATTACATTTTGATCGGTAAGCAATAGTTCTTTGGTATCACACTAAAATTTAGATAATTAAGAATACTAAAATGTTAAATGCACCACTTATGACACAATACTATACACTAAATAAAAATGCAACTTAACTACTCCAAACAAAAATTACAATTCTGTTTTATGTAACTTTGAACGCCTTAATAGCTGAACTGATAGAAATGTGTCTCTTTGTGTTTTTTTGCATTTTCCATGCTAAGATTATAAAGTTTAGTAAAGGAAAAATTAAATCGCGGGCAGGATTTGAACCTGCGTCTTCTGCGAAAAACGAAACGCTCTGACGCGAACCCCACCCGCCTGATTGATTGATAGAAATGTGTTACTGGGGAGTATGTTGCGCCGCTTCTTCTTCCAGAAAAATGGTGACGTTTCGGGGGCTGTCTATAAAGTTTTAAAATTATATTCTAAAAGTAGGTACTTTTAGAATATCATTTTAAAACTTTACCTAGTAGTTAAACCTAGTAGTTAGTGTATCTTATATCTTATATACGAGTATATAAAAATTTATCGCTGTTCGTTAGTCTCGCTTAAACTCGAAAACAGCTGGACCGATTTGGCTAATTTTGGTTTTGAATTATTTGTGGAAGTCCAGAGAAGGTTTAAAAGGTGAATAAATATGAAAAGTCTGCCGGGTCCGCTAGTCTTGAATAAATATTTTTGACTATAATTCTCAATAACTCCGTAAAGGTTGATAACCAAACCACAAATAAACACGTTTATATTCCAAAATTGGCGTAAATACCTATCTAATTATATCTGAAACAATGTTATATAACAAAACAATGTTTAACTGTTTCTCGCAGAGTTACAATTCAGGCTCCAAATAACATTAAGGTCAAGTTGGAACAATAATGAGACAGTTTTATTTATATAATTTATGTTAATCAATGCATTTGTTGACTGCATTTTCAGACTTAAGTATATAGCATGAAGTGTGCTTAAAATGCTGATTTTATTTCTTACTTTTGTAACATAAAATAAGGTAAAACCGAAGAATATCAACATATAGAAAGGAGGTTAGAACAAGAAATATGTCACTTATACGAAACTAGTGGAAGACAGCATGGCTTGATTAAACTTTCTAGGGATAAGCAACGGGTGATTTTAATATAAGTACCGGGTCATGAGGGCATCATTGGCAAAGAACTTGCAAGAGCGGGGACAAGGCGAGCCCTTTTGTAGCCGTGGCTGATGGAACCCCTAAGAATTCAAGCTTCGAGACTGCCATCAAGCTCTAGACGGAATCATCAGTCATGGTCCTCTCCAGAGCTTTCATTAAAGCCTATAAGGCAGCCTGATAAATGCGTGCCTTTTATTTAGCCAATAAAAGGCACGCATACCTTATACAAGATGGAGTGATGATTCTCGGAAGGTTGCTGGCGGAAGCTGGATGCCACAAGCCGAGAACAGGGTAAAATGACGCACACTGGGAGAGGCCTACGTCCAGCAGTGGACTATTATAGGCTGATGATGATATCTTATACTAGCGCTAAGCAGAAACAATCTGCTCATCGTTTCGAGTTGCTGTTGCTTAAACAAGCACAGTCATGTTCAACTTAAGGCTGACCGATACGCGAACCTGTCGATGTTGTGAGCCTCCCCACAACATCGACAGGTTCGCATATCGGTCAGCCTTAAGTTGAACATGACTGTGCTTGATGAAACGCCACGTTACCTTCTAGAGGAATGTGGATCACTAAAGCTCTGGCGAGGACCATGCCTGACGATTCCGTCTAGAGCTTAGCTGTCTTGACGCTGGAATTCTTAAGGGTTCCTTCAGCCACGGCTACAAAAGGGCTCACCTTCTCTCCGCTCTTACAAGTGCAATTATTGTTATAAGTTTAATATTATGTTATTTTATAGTTATTTATGTACTTGTCTTTACTGTGCGCTGATTAAATTGTTTCTTTCTTTCTTTCTTTCTAATACATAAACGCAATGCTCATCCAGAGAAACATACCATAATGGCTTAAGACCTATGTTATACTAACATGCCCTATCCGCTAAGCCCTATCGACTAACACTATTTTGTATATATTTTATATATGTTAGCTTGTAAAGTATATATCTATGGGCCATAGATGCCTGAGAATAAATGATAAATAAAAAAAATAAGCCAAGGTGAAATAAAGGAGCGTCTTTTTTCTGTGTGTATTCATAATTATGTATATCCTCTGTCATGATTCATTTCAATGATAATGTATACCAATTAATCATATTAGCAGTGACATTACTGTCATTTTTTGTGTCATTCTTTTTAATTAATTCAAATAATATAAAAAAGTAAATGTTAATGTGAAGATTAGATACATATACAGAGCTTTTCAACAGTCTGGCGGCTTTGAGATATTTTTATGTGGCGTACATAAAAGTTCCCTGTGATCTGGTATCATCACGCAACGGGTTGTTGAACAGCTTCACAATGACTGATTCCTGCGCGCCGTCAGTTGGGACTAGTCTATTTAAATCCACTATTATGGCTCTTTCTTCAAAAGACCATTTTAGACATTGCTCTGCACTGTAACTCACATATTTGCTACTGTCTCTGAACTTTAAAAGAGACCTTGATTCTCTGAGTTTATTTATTTATTTATTTTATTTTTATTTTATATTTTCTGGAAAACTTACAGCTATTAAAATACAGTAGTTACAATTATAAATATGATATGGCCAATTACAAGTTTTCACAAATGCTTAAATGTTCAAAATTAAAATAGAGATACAGGTATAGGCAGTCCTAGCACAATTTCCAATGATGCATGAAGTATTTTAAACATTATTAAAAAAGTGATCGCACAGAGTTTTTTTAAGTGATGTCGTACTAGCAAAGTTAATATCAATGTCAACTTCCTGGCTGGCCGCATTATACGCGCGACACGCTCTGATCAAATACGAGTTCTGCCTGTAAGTATTTCTTACCATCGGTGTGTGCAAAAGATGAAATTTTCTTAGTAAAGTGCAAGGTATACGTAGTCCTATTTTGTTCACTAGCTCCGGGATGTCAGCCGAACCGTTCATGATTTTAAGCAAAAAAGTCAAATCAGCGATTTTTCTTCGCTGGTAAAGAGGCAGAATATGAAATTTTTTACATCGCAGAGGATAACACGGTATATATACTTTGGAGCGGAATTGAACGTATCTTAAAAATTTCTTTTGAATGCTCTCCAAACGATCGACATAAACATTGTAGTTAGGATTCCATATTTGAGAACAATTCTCAAGGTGACTACTACTACTGGTGTTTCTTCTCAGAGGTCGTCAATTAGGCAATCACGGTACCATCTGGTTAATTTTAACACTTGAAATTGATTAGAAATGATTAAGTATACTTTGGTGAATATTCGAACATTATTTAACAAATCGACTACTGACTAATGACACTTGACTGCCTCATTAGTCTAGTAGTCCCAAGCGCGACTGCTACGCTAGAGGTCCTGGGTTCGATCCCCAGGTCGAGCAGAGTGTTATTGGGTTTTTCTATGAAATTGTCAGTAGCAACTCGGAGTCTAGATTTGTGCCCGGTTAAAGGCAATAGGCTCGCCCCCTATTTTATGGGACCTAAATATACCGGCGAGCTGTGGGTGTACATTAGTACGCCTCTGCCTAACCCTTCGCGGAATACAGGCATAATGGTATGTATTTAACAAATCATTCTTCTTGTCAAAGTAGTTCTTCTCTTTTATAATGCAAATTGTTTTTATTCTTATCTTATTGCTTGATGGCAGGGGTAAATTAAGTTTTCATTATAGTTTCAAGATTTCAGTATAGTTACCATAAATAAATAAATAAAAATAAAAATAATCATAATCGTAGTTTTAAACATCTGCATCCTTAACTTGGGGATAAAGTTAATGAAGTTCTAATGTTTTTCAAATATTCACCCACTTATGTTTATTTTAACCACTAGTGACTAGACCACAGAATGGGTTCATTTCATTTAATGAAAAAAACATCTCAAGAATCTGTAAACAATGCTGCGTTTCCCTTATTCATAAGCAAAACAGCAAAAAATAAACAAAACAAATTCGCAATTCTTAGCTAATCATTTCTTGTTCCGTAAGGTTCATTGTTCATTGTATTACGATTTAAAGATGGCGGATCTTGATGAAAGTAGAGATAGCCTAGTAATATGAACAGATACATATAACCCTGAACATGTTTAGGTCCCATGTAATAGGGGGCGACTTATTGCCGTTAACCGGGCACAAATCCAGACTCCGAGTTGCTACTGAGAATTTTATAGAAAAACTCAATAAAACTTTGCTCGACTTGGGGATTGGACCCAGGACCTCTAGCGTAGCAGTCGCGCTTGGGACCACTAGACTAATGTAATCTAAAAAGTATTTATTACTACCTAAATAAATAAATTCAAACCCGCTTCTAAGGTTATCGTTAGTAATATTATCGAAAGAATATAGACATAAATCTTTTACGGTTCTTATTGATTTTATAAAACACTTTACCATAAGTATTTATTTACGTATCTACCTATTTACTTTGTCGATTTATTTCATCGTTGCTTGTGCTGGACTTAATTTTTTCTGTTTTAAAATAGAATTCGGGCGAATTGCCTACTGCAAATTGAATTGAATGTTGTTCGTTTTGAGTGTGATTGTTGATTCGAGCGCAAATTAAATTTCATCGTTCAAGTGGACTCCTAAAAGAAATATTATATTTATAACGATCAAATCGACCGATTCGTGCGAGTTAAATTCGGGCGAATTGACCAAGCAAGCTCATGCTCGTGCTTGGGACCACTAGACTAATGAGGCATAATATTACTAGGCATATAAGTCTTAACAACTGAGGTTTCAAGATGGCAACAATGCTAGTTATACCATTGCATGGTGTTACTGGTGTCTATGAGCTGCGTTTCCCAATTACCATTAAGCGGTCCGTACCCTTGCTTGTCATCTTTTAACAAAAAAAAAACCTACTTCTGTATTTAACCTCTTTGAACCAAGAAGTAATATTTCATTTAAATTCGTATCGAGTATTATCTCAACAGAACATCTGCCTACTATGTTTCGTAAAGGAAGTCTAAAAGTTTGTATGTCTGTCACGAATAGATGGGAGCGTGCGCCTTGTGGTAGATTTTAAGTAAATCCACAGATTTGTTTGACTTTAACAATACAACTTTGAATGTATACTCGTATAATATATCTTGAAAATATGACGCTTTGCGACATATTTTTCTTTATTTAGGTTATTATATTTTTGTTCTTAGTAAGAACAGGAAACCAGCTAAGTGCCAGTAATCTGTCACTCTTTTATATTTCTGACATTCAAATAAAATTGATGATTTAATTACGATTTAGTAACTTTTTTTATTAATAGGTAGAGTATCCTGTATTCCTCTGACATGTCATTCATTACTTAATCCCTCGTTTAACACACATTAATCTCTAGTTAAACTTTCAAATAAATAAAACAATTCTAAGTCCCCAATTTAATCACATGCAACCCACGAGCATGGAAGTGTCATTAAACCGCTGGACTGGCCACAGAAATGTCACATACGGTATTCTTCGTCCATCACCAGTGAAATTAACCTTGGTTTAACTGATGCCGCTCACGTAGCTCGGTGTAACCCGCCCTTGAGCCAGCTAAACTGCGGATATGTATGTGTGTGGTTCGATTCTTGTGCAAAAACGTTTACTGTAGATGATGTGCCAACCTGAGATTCTGTGTAGGATACCTTGTGTGGCGCAGTATTATGTTAGAAACTCATTTTGTTCTGGTACGGTACTTTCAAAACGAAAAAAAAAATAACTTTTGTTATGCTATATATTGCATAAAAATGAGGATAGTCGACTGGGGTTTGATTTATTAAAAATACCAATCTTATTGAAAAACTGGTTGTCTTTAAATCATGAGAGAATCGGTTTCTTCTGGGCAAGCGCGCTCCATCGTAGATCGCAGTGTCGTATATCATCAGGCGAACTGGCGGTCAAGCGTAAACCTATCACGAATAAAAAAAAATGTTATAGGTATTCATATAATTCGATTTCAATTATTTTTAGTACCTACCTATAAAAAAGTAATTCAAATCGACTTATAAAGTTCTAAGATACAAACTTTTCAAGTTTTTGTTCGGGATGGAGAGGGCATAGCCTGTCCCTTTCCCGAAAAATGTCAGTGGTCAATTCGCCCGAATTTAACTCCCACGAATGGGCGAATCGACCCCTTTTAAATATAATATTTCTTTTAGTAATCCACTTGCACGATGAAATTTCAACAATTCAACAATTTCAACTCAAAACGAACAACATTCAGTTCAATTTGCAGTAGGCAATTCGCCCGAATTCTATTTTTAAACAGACAAAATACAGTCGAGCACAAACAACGATGAAAGAAATCGACGAAGTAAATACGTAGGTACTTAAATAAATACTTTATGGTAAAGTATTTTATAAAATAAACAAGAACCGTCAAATATTTATTTCTATATTCTTTCGATAATATTACTAACGGTAACCTTAGAAGCGGGTTTCAATTCATTTATTTAGGTAGTAATAAATACTTATTATACTACCTATTGACTGCCTCATTAGTCTAGTGGTCCCAAGCACGACTGCTTTGCTCGAACCCAGGACCTCTAGCGTATAGAGGTATTTATTTATTTATATAATCAAGAACAATTTACATTGTGTTTGATATTTAGGTAACATGCATAAAATTTACAATTTATGATTATTATTAAACAATTAACATTAAAATTAAAGAAATTTACATACAGGTCCTGGGTTCGAGCAAAGTTTTATTGAGTTTTTCTATAAAATTCTCAGTAGCAACTCGGAGTCTGAATTTGTGCCCGATTACTACGATACTGCTACGATAAGCTCGCCCCCTATTACATGGGACCTAAACATACCAGGCGAACTGTGGGCGTACATTAGTACGCCTCTGCCTAACCCTTCGGTGAGTACAGCCGTGATGGTATGTTTTATGTATACTACCTAAAATATTATTATTAATAAACTAAGTAGTTGTTAGGTTTAAATTACTCATAATGGGGATTGCGAGACATGGAATACCTATAATGGGAGTCAAATTAGCAGACTGCATCAAAAATAGAATGCATGCAGTTCTCCAAACAAAACCCAGGTCACCTGGGTCACCTCGAACTTCATTTGACCTACACAAATGTCCTTTTTGATCTGGTATCGTCGTTCTACAGGTCGTTGAAAAATTATAGTTGAGCTACACGATAACAGATGTATGCGTGCCGTCAGTTGGGACTGGACTATTTAAAGCTGTTATGGTTCTTTCCTAAAAAGGCCTATGCCATTTTTTTTTATTATTTGCTTGCGGCTATAGAGTCACTGCGACCGCAGTCGGTCTATTGTGATCGCCACTGGTTGAGTTAGAGTTCACCGCTGAATCCTGCAGCTACTTTGAACTTAAGGTGTGAAAAGCTTAAGGTGTGTTTCCCTAGATGAACACTACGCTTGTTTATTAGCGATCCACATTCCCTACGAAGGTGAAGTGGCGTTTTATCAGCCTCCTCACAGCGGCTACAGGTTTGCGTTTCGCTCAACCTTAGTTTGAGCATGTGCTTGTTTAAACAACAATGTCCTGTTAAGGCCATTTCCTTACATTGTGCCACTCAAATAGAAGTGTTCTACTATTTCTGAACTCTATAAGATACCTTTTAATGATCAAATGCTAATTATTTTTGTAAGTAGATCACCGAAGAAACACTACAAGTAAACCGAAACAAACTCAGAGAATCATTATCTCTTATAGTCCACATATTTATGTATATGTGAGTGTTACATTGCAGAGCTATGTCTGAAATGGCCTTTTGAAGAAAGTGTTGAGTAGACCAGTCCCAGCTGACGGCACGTATGCATTAGTCATTGTGTAGCTCGTAGCTCGACCAAAATCTAGGGAGCTCAAGTTGCTAATAATAATAATATAATAAAAACTTTATTTTGCGACCGTAGGTAGTCCATATTAAGGAAAATTACAAACCCAAAGATAGAATAAATACAATTCACAAGCAAAAACAAGATACACATCATATAAAATCAAGTAAATACATAGTGATATACATATAAAATGCTTTGTCCTGAATGACTGACTGACTGACGGATCAACGCACGCTGATGGTAGAAACCTGAAACTTGGAGGCTGTGTTCTTTGTATGACGTAAGCATCCGATAAGAAAGGATTTTCCGAAATTCTACCCCTAAGGGCGTGAAAAACGGGGACAAAGTTTTTATGAAAGTCTGTCATTTTTAACGGGTGAAACCGCGGGTTACAGCTAGTTATTTAATATAAGTATTTGAATGCAGTCGCGGTCGGTGACTCATCATCCAGTGCAACATAATTGGGCCTGCCATTTTTTGCTAGGCTGGAGCTACCACGCACTCGTCCCAACCGGAGCTAAGGAGCTCAAATTGGCTCCAAATTACTTTGAAAACCCCTAACAATACAATTTCTAACAATGGGTGTCATCGGTAATACGGAACAAGTGAAACGCATTGCAAGTTCTCACTAGCCAAAACATATGCGTCGGCTTGTCATTACGAAAACAGGCTTAAAAAACTCGCGCACTTGTGGATCATATCTCTGCATAACCTTTCGCCAATGTAGGCGTGATGGTATGTTATAATGTTATTGTTAATGTTCCGTGTTGGCAAGTTTCATCTTCCTTGTATTATTAAGTGCATACTTTGATCAAATTTTAATTGAAACTGTTCGCTATTAATATTGAGTACACGTATGCAGGACGCAGTGCGTCAATTGTTTGTTTTTCTTTGTAAAAATAAATGATACAATGAGAAAAACAATCCTAAGTAATATTATAAATACGAAAGTGAGTTTGTTTGTTTGTTATGCTTTTACGCCTAAACCACTAAACTAATTTTAAAACTTTCACCAATAGTAAGGTACTCGTACATTATCAGCGAGTAACATAGGCTGTAATTTTTTTTTTAATTTTTAGATCCCTATTAAAATTACAATAATGTAACTCAAGGCATCAAAAATTTGCATATAAAAGTCATTATTTGAGGTGGGCGTCCATTTTTTTATTTGTTAAAAAATTTAGGTTACTATTGGAGATTCCTTTGACACTTTATCTGACACGGATCTCGATGAAATTTGGTACAGAGATAGATTATAAGTAGTCCGGAATAGCACAATAGGCTTTTTATCCAGGTCGAATCCCATTCTGAAGTCCAGGCAGATGAAGTCGCAGGCTGAGAAATACTTTAATGCGAAAGTAACTCTGTATGTCTGTACGTTTCGTATTCACGCCAAAACCGCTAAACCAATTTTGATGAATTTTGGAATAGATATAGATTGGACTTTGGAGAAGGACAAAGGGTACAATTTGCCTTAAAACCTCCTTTGGTATGCGAGTGAAACTGCGAACAACAGCTAGTATTAAATATATATACACTACAATGTACACCGAATGGGCTGGCTCGACCGGAGTGATACCACGGCCTCACAGAAAACCGGCGTTAAACAACGCTTACGTTGTGTTTCGCCGAGTGAGTGAGGTTACCGGAGGCCCAACCCTCTTTTAAAGGTCGGCAACGCACTTGTGACTCCTCTGGTGTTGCGGGTGTCCATGGGCGACGGTAATCGCTTACCATCAGGTGATCTGTCTGCTCGTTTGCCCTCCTATCCCATAAAAAAAAACCCTACTTACTGCCTCGTTACAACTGCCTCATAATAACATCTATCAATCCAAAATAAAAAACCGGTCAAGTGCGAGTCCAACTCGTGCACCGAAGGTTCCGTACAAACTTGTAGGTATGTAAAAACAGACCAACTTATTTGTTATGTCACTACATATTTCCAGTTTTCGGATGTTTTCCTTTACTTGTGCTCTTTTTCCTTCTTGCCAATTTTCATGATTCTTGGTCAACGGGAAGTACCCTATAGGTTTTGATTCCCTTGAAAGTGTCAAATCAAAACATGCGCCATAAATGGCCGTATCTTTTGATTACAGATTTAATTTTTTCCACTGCTCCAAGGGATTGAAGACCTGAGTATTTGATATTAATTTAAGCTACATACCTACTTCCACGCGATCCTGAGAAAAAGGTTCTTGACTAACGGACAACAAAGTGATCCTATAAATGTTTCGTTTTTTCTTTGGAGGTACGGAATCCTAAAAGTAAAAATTGTAATAAATTAATTAATCAAAACCTCATACCTGTTTAGATACAATAAGGAAATGCCAAAAAGACCTGTCTGTAGGTCATACCTGTTTTGGCATAAGTATATACCTACCTACAGATATGAACTATTATAACGCAAGTGACCTCACCCATAATAAAAACACTATGCTACACAGGACAATAATTATTACTTAATATCCCAGTTAACCTCCCTAAGTCCCTACCCTTCTTCCACTCCTCACGGTAGTGTTGCATAAATAAGCGCTGAAGCCGAGCCTCGAGCGCTAAGTGACGCTCAGGAGCCTTGAAGACTCGAGCGTTCAACTAATCTATACATATAAAATGCTTTGTCCTGAATAACTGACTGACGGATCAACGCACAGCCTAAACCGCTGATCATAGAGTCCTGAAACTAGGAGGGTGTGTTCTTTGCGATAAGAAAGGATTTTTAGAAACTCTACCCCTAAGGGTAGAGTTTATAAAAAGAAAAAAGAAAAATTTTAGAAAGGATTTTTAGAAACTCTACCCCTAAGGGTAGAGTTTCTAAAAATCCTTTCAAAAAGGTAGGGTGAAAAGGGGGATGAAATTTTGTATGAAAGTCTGTCATTTTTAAGCAGGTGAAACCGCGAGGTACAGCTAGTAAAATATAAGCTTTCAACGCTGGTATGAATAATTTATTATTATTTTTATTTCTAAATTTGAAGCTGATCTTGTAAATTATAAACTAGGTAAATAAACAAACATAAAAAATAAAAAGGTACAGAAACAATCGTTTACAATATAGAGCATATTCAACACGCTTTCTCCGCAATATGGCGGAAATCATCTACAGAGCAAGATTTACAGGAAACGGGAAAACTACATTCATGTTGACATAATATTTTCTTGCACCTAGCAAGAGTAAACTCATTAGATACCTATTTAATAATGTGTTAAAATAAATATATAAAATATTATTTGTAAGTACATAGAATGAAGGATTACTATGGAGGTCGATTTAGTTAAATTCACAGCGCTAAACGATCGATTCTATATAAGTCACAGATCGCTTCACTTATAATTATGTGAACTTTAACGAAAATATTGGTGTAGGTGGATTGATCGGCCGTATGCTTGTTTGCCACCTCAGTGGCATAAAAAAACTATATTTTTGTAAATTAAAAAAACATTGCTTTCTTAACTGCATTTAGCATTATTAATTATATTAATTAGCATTTAGTGAACGACATTTCCATTAGATCGGACTAGGGCCCCAAGTCTCCTAAATATTTCGTTGTGTCAAAATAGTCATAATACTTCAAAATTATTGATTTCTGACAGTTTTGTCGACACGTTTGGCGTAGCGGCTGAGCGATCAGCTTCTGCGTCACGTGTTTTGGATTCGATCCCCACACGGCGCAAATATTTGTATGATCTACAGGTAATTGTTCCGGGTCTGGGCGTTTGTGTATGTGAGAATTTGTGTTTGTAAACATATATTTTGACATATAATTTTTTTTTAAATATATGTCAGGGCTTATTTCATTTACTTACTTTAACCCTTTTTTAAAGACTATTAACGGAGTGTGCGAAGTGGTGGGTTAAATAGCGATATGAAGGCGAGAAAGTGTCTGTTCTTTAGCTTGTGCTATATATAATACTATAGTAATTCTGTGACGATGTACAGTCCCCGTGCTTACATAAATAAAAACAAGCCACTTTATTATTTACACATCATAAACACGATCAGGGAAGGCAATTCAATTGTTCATCAAGACAATAGTTAGCATTATTGTTCAATCTATTGCACGTATTTACATGGCTAATTGGCTGAATAAATTATTGCATTCGCGCATCTTCTGCAGAAGTGAATAAAAATATGTAGAAAGACGTGATGAAAGAATAATATTTATTGTGTGTAAAAGTTAACGCGATCATTAGTTACGAGAAATGCTAGCTCTTTCAATCGCACCACGTCGCGGTACGTACGGCCTTTGAAAGGTTAAGCAAATCCAGAAAATAAATAACCCATAAGCAATAAATAAAACAAGAAAGAAGGAAAGTAATAATTATTATTTATAAAGAATTTCTGAATTACGCGAATAAGAGAATTGAAGTGAGATTTTTTTATGGTATAGGGGAACAAATGAGCTGACCGATCGCCTGATGGTAAGCGATTACCGCTGCCCATAGACACCCGCAACACCAGAGGAGTCACAAGTGCGTTGCCCGCCTTTTAAAAGGGGATTGGGCCTCCGGTAACCTCACTCACTCGGCGAAACACAACGTACACGTTGTTTAACGCCGGTTTTCTGTGAGGCCGTGGTATCACTCCGGTCAAGTCGGCCCATTCGTGCCATGGCTCTCCCACGTAAAAATTGGAAATAAAAGCAATCTATAAAAAGTAGATTTATTTCAATTAAATTCATATTATCGTGCAATAAAGGCTTGCAGCGATTTTCAGCTATAATCTGTATTGACAATGATGATGTTTTTTTATAATAACATAGGAAGCTATGATAACTACACAATTGGAGCGCTTACAGATTCTAATCCGGGGTACGTAGGTAACTCTGAATTTGTAAATCCATGTGCCTGATTTGATTTTGATTGAAATCAGAAAATATACTTTTAGTAACGTGGTGAACTTGTAAAGTGGTGGCTTAGCGGTCATAGCGTCTGGTGTATCTTACCAGGAGACGCAGGTGTGAATCCTGCCCGCGATTGAATTTTTCCTTTACTAAAATAACGTGGTGAATTTTTCGCCTCATCACTTTTTGTTCGGGTCACTGGAGCGACTCCGCGAACTGAAAAAAATCTTCTCTGAATATTCTGGAAACATTCCTTCTTGTCCACTCATGAGTTTAAAACCTGATCGAAGTTTGGCTTCTTCCCTAAAGAAAAAAATACTGACTTTTTATAATACATGTACGTACGTAGGTATCATAACAAACTCAATCATGTTATGTATTGGAATACTGGTAGGAAACACCGTCCGGTATCGGAAATGTAATACGAGGATGACACATAACATGCGCGTGAGCATCGACGCGCGAGCAACCAATGACATCAGATATATCGTTTGAATGTGACACTTGCTTGACTTAGCAGTCTGTTTTGCAGGAATTAAATTCTATTTGGTAAGCAGATTGAAAGGCTTGTTTAAAAGCAAATTCAATCAGAAAACTATGAAATAAAGAGGATTTTATCGCGTTATATTAATATTATTTGGTTTCCTAACGTTTCGCATCACCGGTCACGGCTAGACTCAATCTGCATCTTTCTATACTTTCTTATTAGGTGTTTTGTTTGTCTAGCTTTTTGAGCTTCTTACTGCCAGTAACGATTGTTGTAGTTGTTCGTATTGATAAGTAATAACAACGGCTTTACAGGGTTTTGAATGTGTTAAGGAAGGTTGACCCATCCACAACACGACTGCAGCAAGCGATACCTTTGTTTTTTTTATTACCTCGGATACGTATCATATAGGTTGCATAAACGTATCCCTGTTTAAACGCACACTTTTGCTGAAATCATAAACCCACGCTTCGCCGGACACCCAAAATAATTCACCGATGACGGCATTTAGCTATAACCCTGACAGTTAAATAGCCTATTGTCATTCATATGATTCCCGATCATACGCGAATACAATAATTTTTGCATGACTTGGGTTTCCCATTATTTCAAGGACTATTGATAACTATACCGTTGTTTTTCATTTTTTTATGAATTAAGTCGGCAAACGAGTTGACGAGCCACCTAGTGGTGGTGGTGGTGGACACCTGTAGCATCAGAGGAGTTGCAGATGCGTTACCGATCCTTAAGAGTACGGACTGCAGAGTGCCTGCGCCGCAGCAACCAGGGGAACAGACGTAAATTCAGAATGTGAAGGCTTTCAACCTGTGGCTTAGTTGGTCATAGCGTCTGATGTCAATCAAACCAGAAGACGCTGGTTCGAATCCTGCCCGCAGTCGAAATTTCCTTCACTAAAAAAACTTTATAACAAGCTTTGTGAAAAATACAATTAATTATAATTTGTATACTTACTGAAGAAACAAAAATTTTAATTGGTTCATATTTTTTAAAATATTATCGTTTAAAGTTTTTGGTGGGGAATTGAGAGGGGATGCTCTGTCGCTTTCCCGCAAAACGAATATTAGTTTAGATTTTGTAAGGCGCACCATAGACATGACGTCATCTCAATATACTCGTTGGCAGTACCATCTCTGTCTAGCATAAAATCAAAATGCTTATAACTTCCTTATCAATTTTTATTTGGTTTTCCTTGATCGACTCGATTTATGATAAGCATTTT
Organism: Acronicta aceris; assembly: GCA_910591435.1. Lineage (NCBI taxonomy): Eukaryota > Metazoa > Arthropoda > Insecta > Lepidoptera > Noctuidae > Acronicta > Acronicta aceris. Next base: position 8,455,965 of record OU342780.1, on the reverse strand, counting down.
TTTATGGGGTAGCATAAAAAATATGCAGTCAGCTAGCCTATTCAATTGAAAGTCTTGAAGATATGACAATATGTTAAGAGTTGGCAAAACTGCGAGATTTCGCGCAAGATGATCATGTTGTTACGACGCGCAGCCGGAATTCCTCCCAGTGAAAGTTGTCTCTTATTACAAGTGATTCAGATGTCGAGTTATCATAACATATATAGTTATACTAGCTGTTGTCGGCGGTTTTACTTACATTGTTCTTATAAAGGTAGCAAACAAGCATACGCCTGATGGTAAGCGGTTATCGTAGCTTATGGACGCTTGCAACACCATTCCCTGATAGATATAATCTGGGTGGCTTTAAATCACGAGTGAATCGGTTTCTTCTAGGCTAGCTCGCTCCATCGTAGATCGTAGTATCGCTTAACAACAGGCAAACTGGCGGTCAAGCGTAAGCCTATCAAGAATAAAAAAAAACAAGGGGTACCACACGTGCGTTGCCGACCCTGTAAATTATAAGGAAAAGTTGGGCTGGCAGCATAGGAGACATGCTGCCATGCAGCGGCGGTAACAAAACACCATCGGTCGCCCCCACAACGCTTACTCGCGGAGTTCTGGCGACCATGCTCACCGTTAGGAACACAACATAGCACGAAGCTATGTTATTTGCCTATCATATTACGGATGTCGATAGCGGTACCATTTACCAGGGTCCAACTATAGCTAATTAACGAACAAAAAAACATCAAAATCCATCAAATCGTTCAAAAACAAATAATGTTATTGTGTTTTTCTATGAAACTTAGGACTTAAACATACCGACGAACCGTAGGTATACATTTGTACACCTCTGCTTAACCCTTCGAGGAATACAGAACAAAGAATATGCAAGAGCTTAAAACCCTGATACAAATCTTCCATAATCTACACAACCGTCAACAGGTTCCCAAGAACGCAGTATTTGTATGTATGTGTGTGTGTGATGTATTCCGTGATGTAATACCTTACGTCTCGTCACTCGGCCTTCAACCGGTTGTAAGGGAGCACTGTGTCAACCAATCAGGTTACCGTAATGCTGACCGATACGAAATATGAATGGGTTAATTAAAAAAATTCTTTAAAAAACAAACATTGGTCCTTGTGGATTTTTTCCGAACTTTCGAAACGCAACATGTATGTGGCGAGGCTTTTAGGGTTGCTAACTTTTTGTACAAAAAGTAAAGCATATTACGGTTGGAGAACTAAAATAAACAGATTATTAGAAAAGCAAATTGTACTTTTTGGAGATTGAAAAAAATTGCCCCAAATCCAGCGATGATAATACCAGTATGTATTTTAAATACTTTTTTATCCAATTGCATCAAAATGAAGGTTATTTTTAATTGAAAAGTATTTATTTAGAGCGAAGATAATTATTTTAGAGCGAAATAAAGAAGGTATTGACTGTAACAGTATGGTTGGTAACTCCACTAAATGACCAAACAAGTTCAGCAGTGGTACACTAGCTACTTAGATAGATAGGTAGAAAAAGTTTGCGTGTTAAATGCTTATGAGTAGAAGATGTACCTACCCGTTGCGTCGGCATGGTCGGCTGCGTGATAACTGTGACCACCAACCATTGTGTTGCGTATTCACTGTGAAAGATATAATTACCGACGCCAAGATGCTAGGAAGCATACTGCTAGAAATATTTTGCACTAGGTTTTAATAAAACACTGCAGACTGCTTCCAAATTATTTATTTTTCTAGCCTTTTTTATTTAAAAATACGTTGCCTTATTAGGATTTTCTCCTGTATCGTGAGTTCGTTTACAAACTCAAATTGTCACATACACAAACACCCATGTCAGGCGAATGTCAGCGATAGCGTCGGAAGAAGCAGCCCTAGAACGGCATACGCCAACCATCTTGACGAAATCCTTCAAAAAAGTCAGGTGCGTAGTACTCCCAACCGGAGCGTATGGACGAGTATGAGAAGATGTATGAATGTGGAAGAAGCAAAATAAGTATACGAGAATCGTAGCAAGTGGCGGTCTATAGTTTCTGCCCTACCCAGCGGAAGAAAAAGGCGTGAGTGTATGTATGTACAAACACCCATACCCGGAACAACTACCTGTAGGTCTTAAAAAATTTGTTCCGTGCGGGGATCGAACCCACAATACTTAGCGTCGAAGCCGATCGCTCAACCAAAACACCAAACGTCCCGTCCCAATTATGTAGGGGCCTGCTTTCAGTCTAACCAGTCGTAGCTAAATATCCATATTTTTCACGAAGCGACTGACATCAGACCTCCGCGACCCAATTACTGGGTAATACCAATATTCTAAGGACAGAATGGTTGTAAGGCTTTTTGCTGACTACCACTAAAGATTGTCATAGATGTCCGTATGACAACTTTCAAGTATCAAATTCTTATTTCCCGCAACCAAATATGCCATCTTAAAGTAATTGGGATTTGTGTTTCGCTATTTTGAGAGCTATTTGTTAAGTGTAATGTACAAAGACTTGGCCCAGGCCCCATACATTTCGAAACATCTCCTTTAAACCTTTCGTTTTGTGTGCGCGTCTTTGTAGTTATCTGAAAAAATAAAATAAAAATAAACGGCATTACAACGAGAGAGCATGTTTATAATTTTTTTTTTCAAAACTATCCTTATCACACTTACACATTTTTCTTTCCGTTTACCATCGACAAAGTAAGAAAAAAAAAACAAAAGTCTCCATGCGGGACCAGTCGCACATAAACCAATTACTCAACCAGCAATTGATTGCAGTTGCCTATTCATCGCAAGTTCTGAATTAAACCACGTCGTCGGTTATTAAAAACGTAAATTAAAATCGATGACAAAAACTTAAATACTTTAAACTTGCGTGATTTCTGTGATTAACGGTACCTACTTGTACTTATCTTACTAATAATTATAGGTACTAACACTAAATCCTAAATAGTACCTATACCTAATTATCGGCCACTGACGTCAATGCTTCAAAAGGTTTCCATTCACTTAAATTATGGCATTTGCATTTCTTTAAACATGTATTGGAAATCATTTAAGAAATTAGAAAATTGGATGATCCCTAGCTGTCTACTTATTAGCATACAATAGGTTTTTAAAAACGTTTGAAATCAAGAGGATTTTAGCGATGTTATGTAGTATTCCCGGGGGCCAATTCATCTAACAAATTGTCAGTCAATTGCATTTTGTTTGATATATCAACAGTGGCTGTCTATAGTTTCTGCTTACCTATGTGGGAGAAAGACGTGAGTGTATGTATGTATGTATGTATGTATGTATCAACATATCCATTGCGAAACCGTTTTCAAAGATATCACTTTTTATCTAAGTCAGACCAACGATAAAAAATCTGACACTTGCTGCCCTTTTTGCTTGTGTATTTTTTCATATGAGGAAAATGAATAGCATACTTTTTGGAATTCAACTGTCAGATTTTTCTTACAAAATATAGGGGTTGTTGAATACCTCTAGACCATTTCAATCACACCCGATATTTTATTTCACCCATCGTATGACACAAATTACCTACTTCAGATTTTTTGCCAATAAGTACATTTTACACCAACTTGCGATGTCCTAAGTAACTGTCACTGTACATTGACCTCGATCCTCTAACTGTATACAGTATGCATTAGAAATTAGGTGCGTCCACGCGCAAGTGTTGTCTTCATAAATAAACAGGCAACGCGAGTCTTATGATCTTCTTATTATCATTGTTGGTATAAGGAAGCTAAAATAATACTTATTTATATTAAACTTCTAAGAATTGTTTTCTATTAGTGATAGTATGTAATGTTATAATAATTCGATGACTAAACTATTGGTTTTAACTATGTTCGATTCAGGGGCACATAACATTTGTCAACTTTGGTCCTTTGTGGCGGACATTATTCCACGAAGGACCAAAATGTCGTGGACCACGTCTTATTAAGATCCACGATGTAGTCCACGATATTTTCGTTCTTCCTTAATACATTATCCATAATAGGACATTAAATAAAGAGAATATATAGAAATAGGATATTAGAGAAAGAGGCAGAGTGTCACGAGCAATCTACTGATTCCACAGCTTTATCTAGTTTATAAATAAAAGAATCCGACACAAACGTAGAATAAAAGCTAAAAGCAAGCAATAAGGTGTTTCACAATCAGCGTCGGTCTGGTCGTATTATATCTCCTGTTGCCTAGCAATAGACAATGAAGCATGTAACATGATGTCACACACTCACTGTTACTGCGATCTGATTGCTACGGTAAACAGAACATATATCCAAAACTGCCAGATTTCTTCAATCAATTTTCAATTTAATCTCCAAATAATAGAGTTTATTATTCATTGGGGAAATTTGACAGTTTGTGGTAATACCTATGTCCATCATCAAAAAAATCTATTCACATCTAAATAACATCTGTAGCCTAATAACAACATACAAACGTAATACAAAATAAATCGTAATGCAAACACAATATAATCAAATTTTGTTATTATTCGGATTCGGATATCGTTAATCTTCCATTTCGTCTACTTCTACTTCGCTGGAAATAAACGACCGGAAAACCAGTCGAAACTTATCGTAGAGTTATCAAGAATTATATTCACTTACATTTATTTCCAGTGAAGTATTTTGCACAAAATGGTAGGATAGGAGCCTAGATTAATGGTTTCCCAATCCGAATAATAACACAATTTGATTAAATTCTGTTTGAATTACGATTTATTTTGGTATTACGTTTGTACGGGCAATTCGGTCCGCCGGACCCTTAACACTAAGAGATTTAAGAGTTGTAGAAAGGATATTAAAAATATTTTCATACAAAATTGTTAATTAATCCCGTTTTTGTCAGGGCAACTAGCTTCTGGCCACGACTTTGTCTGCGTGGATTTTAGAATTGAGTCCGACCTGGACAAACAGTCTATGCGTTATTCCAGACTATAATCTATCTCTGTGCCAAATTTCATCCAGATCCGTTCAACCGTTCTGGCGTGAAAGACTAACAAACATCCATACATCCATACTCCCAAACTTTCACGTTTATAATATTAAGTAAGGGTATGATACTTTGACGTAGCGATATATTTCTAATAGCAAACAAGTTGTAGAATTCGATTTTGTTCATAATGTTCTTTGCGATTGTCTTTCGCTAGTAATATCGTCTTTACATTATCATATTCTGCGTTCATAACATACCACTACCATGGGAGAACCATGCTTCGGCACGAATGGGCCTCCTCGACCGGAGTGATACCACGGCCTCACAGAAAACCGGCGTGAAAAAACGCTACGTTGTGTTTCACCGAGTGAGTGAGGTTACCGGAGGCTCAATCCCCTTTTAAAAGGCGGGCAACGCACTTGTGACTCCTCTCGTGTTGCGGGTGTCCATGGGCGGTGGTAATTGCTTATCAAAGTTTCCCCCTATCCCATAAAAAAATACCATCACACCCATATTCCCCGAATGGGTAGGCAGAGGTGGACTTATATATACAGTTCGCCGGTATGTTTTAGGTTCCACGTAATAGGGGGCGAGTCTATTCCCATTAACCAAGCACAAATCCGAAACTCCGAGCTGCTACTGAGAATTTCATAGAAACACCGAATAACACTGCTCGATCTGGGAATCGGACCGAGGACCTCTAGCGTAGCAGTCGCAGTAAGAACCACTAGGCTAACGAGGAAGTTCTTTGTAAAATAACACATAATTACTAACACGATTTATGTTGACTAGAAAATTACCTACAAAAAAATGGAAGCGTTAAAGAGTAATATTCATTAACTTTGCATTAGTCTAAATTGATATAAAAAAAACTAATGATTTCATTTGTACGCGGTCCTTTGTCAAATATTTTTGCGTGCCATAATTTGTAAATTGACATAAAAAACGTCATTTGCGGTCACAACTCCTTTTTTGCCTTTTTAATGATTTTAGCGATTGCTGAATAGTTATTTTAGTGAAGGAAAAATTTAATCGCAGGCAGGATTCGAACTTCCGTCTTCTGGTTGGATACACCGGACGCTCTGACCTCTAAGCCACCGCGAACCCCACCCGCCTGATTGAAATTTACCTTCACATTCTGAATTTACATCTTAAGGTGACCTTCACTTAAATAACTTTATAATCTTAGCATAGAAGATGCAAAAAAAAACCAAAAAGATGGTATTTATTAAATACTTATTTTTGGAGCCCTTTTAAACTTTAATAATTTAAATAGTTAAAGTAAATATTATAAACAAACGTTCAAATTTTATTTTATTGTATACCACTATTATCAGAGCTCTTCGAAATTTATTTGCATCATTTAAACCTACTGACCTACCAATGTACTAAACCGACCATTTTATCGGTCAGATTAGTACATTGGTAGGTAGGTGGATAATAATGGTAATGTTGGGATTTGATCCAGATAAATACTCAAAATGAATAAATACTCATAAACATCCGTTTTTACTTGAGTATTTATCTAAAACAACGGATAAATACTATCTAAGTTTTTGTTACATTATATAACGTAAATTTTGACATTTTACAAAATTCAAGTATTTTATAATTTGTTTATATAAGAATACAACATTGTAAAATTATAAAATAAACAACGAACAGTTAAACTAAGTGAGAGACAAGGAAGCTAGATATTGTTGCATTGTCATCTAGTTTTAAGCTATGTTCAAAATTACAAGTCTCTAGCTCATCGAGAAAACCGAGTTAATGAAAACGTTTTAAAAAGTTATAAACAATAAAAATAGGTTATCAATTACTATTATATAACCATACCCAAATAATCATTTGGGTTAGCAATTAATAACGTAGTAAACTTAGCTAAAAACGTTATAATCTAACTTCTAAAACAAGTACAATAGTAGATATTATGTTCGGTAAAAAATAAAACTAAAATGCCCGTGCGCTCTCTATGACGCAAACCTGGGCAACCTGCACGGTTGCATACGGAACGGGGGGTGGGAGAAAAAGATAAGCAAAACACAAGAAACGGGACAAAAGGACACCAGGATAGGGTGCGGTGAGAAGCACGTTGCTTCGTCTTGACATCAGAATTAAATAATGTAATCATTTAGAATTTTGGCAAAACCAAATAAGAATACTAGTCATTAAATTTAAAAAAATAACCGTCTGATGCGCATAAATATTTATCCATTATTTTGAGTAAATATCCGATAAAAATGAGATAAATTTCGGATAATTACTCAAGTTTTTATCCTCTGAGTATTTATCCTCTGCCCATCACTAATCGTAGGTGTGTTTAAGAACACAAATTATAAGTTATACAAACGCCCAGACTCGGAACAACTACCTGTAGGTCACACAAATATTTTGCTCCGTGTCGGGATCGAACCCATAACACGTGGTGCAGAATCCGATCGCTCAGCCACTATGTTAAACGTCGTCGAAATATTATAATATATTTTATATATAGGAATATGTATTTTTTACTTCTGTATCCGCATACAAATGTGCAATATTATACAAATAGGTAGATAATAATATGAATCAAGAATTAGTAAGATAAATTATTAAGAAAATACTGAAATAATTTATATAAATATAAAATAAAGATTAACCTTCACAGTTATAACAAAAAAAATCCATGAAGGTGAATGACCCAACAACTGTCCTAAAAAATTAAAAACTAAACACAAAAATTGCAACATACCTAGGTAGGTATGGGATTACCATACCCATACTCAAAGCAACATATTTAGAGGCCAATAATATTGTGCAATTTGAATGGCATTCTATTTTTTCTCGTGAATAAATTAATAAAAAATACACCAATGTTGTGATTGCGGCCCTGTTTATATTTAGATAACTCTGTGACCTCTCTGCTTAATGGTGTCCTTTTGTGGAATTAAATTATGCATAATATATTATGTTAGCTAATTGTTATCTAATCTGTTTATTTAAATAAAATTCGCGATAACCCCCGATGTAGATACCTACTATTTTTTTTTAAATTATAATTTTATATTTTTAGATAATTACCATTAAAGTTTGTAGATTATGATAATAATATTAATTTGTAGATGTGTTAAGTAGCTAGTCATGAAAGCAAAGAGGCTCTTTACATATATACAAATTGCTAGAAGAATGTTAATTAAATAACTATGTTTTTATTACACTCCCCGCGTAATTTTTATTTAATAAAACTACAAGAGCCTAAATGTATGAGTGACTATGCAATAATATATAATAATTATATTATATTGTTGAAATGATCGCATTTTATATTTGTAGATAAATGGTAAACTAATAATTATTATATTATATTTCTTTTTAATTATTGAGAAAATAATGGACCTTAATACAGCGTGTATTAATTAAATTAATCATTATAATATTGGCGTTATAATGTTTTTAATTATAAAACAATATAAAACAGCAGTTATTCGTTTTATATAACAGCAATAAAATAGTTATTGTTCAGTAACCTTATGCACATGCAAAGTTATCTAAATAATACTCGGATATCGATTTGTCTGCAGTTTGATGTATTGTCAAGGATTTCGGATTTATTACTTCCAATTAATGGTGCTTAGACCCTTCTATTTGTGCATTCATGGTCGCATGGAGTAGATATACGAACTATCGCTTTCATCATCAGCTGTCAACCTTCTAAACATTAGGGGACAATGACCTCCCACTAGCTTAATAGTGATAGGTTTGACCAAGGTTTGACTTAGAACTATTATAGCAAATATATTAAGTATATTTAGGTATAAATTAAAATGTCTCGTTAGTCTAGTGTTCCCAAGCGCAACTGCTAGAGCTTCTGGGTTTGATTCTCAGGTCGAACAAATTATTATTGGGTTTTCTGTGAAATTTTCAGTAGCAGCTATATAATAATAGGCTCACCCCCTACCATTACATGGGACCTAAACATACCGGCGAACTGTGGGTGTACATTATTACGCCTCCGTCTAACCCTTTGGAGAATACAGGCGTGATGGTATGTTATGTTAGATATAAATTACTGAAAAAAAGCTATAAGTAGCGTTTTCTAATTACAAAAAGCTAGTAGGTATATCGTTTGCTTAGGTACTCATCTTCTTAAAACAGCTAGACATGACTATCGTTAGACCTGACTTTTTGTTTGTGGAAACATAGGTACATAGGACTAATTTAGACACCTAAAGTAAAAGGTAAGGAATTAATAAAACCGTAATTTAATTGTATTTTTTTCTAATGCCGATAAGCAATCAGAACTATATCGGAGATCCCGAGATTCGAAAAAAATATGTATATTTGGGTGGTTGACTGAATGAACTCTGTGAATCTATACCTTGTCGCTAATTTGAGTTCGGCAACCGAATTTCCCTTACAAACATAATTCCGAAATAAATCGTAATTCATTTTATCAAATTATGTTATTATTCGGATTCCAATAGCGTTAATCTAGGTTGCTACTTTACCATTTCCTCCAAAATACTTCACCAGAAATAAATGTACCTGAGCGAATGAAATTTTTGACAACTTTATACAGTTTGGAATGATTTTCCGGTTCCAGTGAACTAGTAGTAGACAAATTAGTATGATAGGAACCTAGATTAACAGTATCCAAATCCGAATAATAACATAATTTGATAGAATATTGGCTGGATTCCGATTTATTTTGGTAATACGTTTTTGTTGGCAATTCAAGCTCCGCCGGACCCTCAAGAAAACTGACCGTACCTATTCCGACAAATTCTCTTTGCAAAGTCATATTAGGCGTTATCACATGGGCAGAAGCTACTAAATAGCAAACAAACATAACAGCAATAATACATGTCGCAACTCCATTAACAATACACCAACGTAGTCATTATAATATTGATATCTTACATAAATAATTGAAATGTTATACTGCGGTGTAATGAGTGGTGAAAGTTGACAGGTGACCGTTACGGTGTGGATCGTCACGGTGTGTATGGTGGTCACTCAACATGAACGGTTGAATACTAGATTGCGGGACTCGCTTCCGGATTTATTGGGTTCTGTCTTTAATTAAATTGGATTAAATTGGAATTGACGAGCCACCTGGTGGTAACTAGTCATCGTCGCCTATGGACACCTGCAATATCAGAGAAGTTGCTAATGCATTGCCGACCCAAGAGCCCCTACGAACTGCAGACTGCGAGAGCTGCAGCAACTGAGGGGAACTGGCTCTTACGTGCAAAAGTCGAAACACACACCAAGGTGCTTTACAACAGACTCCGACGTAACGGTGGTCGCCAGCCAATCAGAGCCCCCACGAGGTCCTACCCTCGAGCAAGTCAGATATTTTCACGCCTCTTATAGGATCCCTAACTTAAAGGCAATGAGGAACAATATTCTAACCCGTCCCCACACGGGGATATCAAAATTAACGGAACTCTGACAGGATAATTTTGTTCCATCCATGGACGTCCCACATTTTGCTTAAATAAACCTACTCATTATCATATCAGACAATAGACGTCCAATATTGAACAAAGGCCTTCCTTATAGACTTCCACAGGGGCCGGTTATATGCCGCCTGCATCCAAAGCCCCCAGCGACGTTTACCAGGTAGTCTGTCGTCTGCCCAACCCTTGTGAAAGTCAAAGTCAAATGATTTATTTCAATTGAACAAATATTACAGGTAAATACTTTTTTTTTATGGGTTAGGAGGGCAAACGAGCAGACGGATCCCCTGATGGTAAGCGATTACCGCCACCCATAGACACCCGCAACACCAGAGGAGTCACGAGTACGTTGCCGACCTTTTAAAAGGGAATTGGGCCTCCGATAACCTCACTCACTCGGCGAAACACAACGTAAGCGTTGTTTAACAGCGGTTCTCTGTGAGGCCGTGGTATCACTCCGGTCGAGCCGGCCCATTCGTGCCGAAGCATGGCTCTCCCACGTAAAGATTCTCAAAAACAGGGTCCCAAATAGTGGGAGAAGAACCGGCAAGAAACCCTTACTTATACTTATTTAAATAAACATTGTTATTTTTAATTTTTGTTTACTATTTTGTTATTATAATGTGAGAATGATGTAGCTTGACGTGCAGGATAAATTTGTTAGACAAAATAACTACTAATATAACACTACTTGACCCGAGAATCCAATCCGGACCTCACGGTCAGTAGCTGCGCTTGACCAATGACAGATGAAAGTCGTCCCAAACATATTATAGTCGCCTTACTTCTGACAGGTATGCGAATTGTATTTAACGCATATGATATCCGACTTTAAATCCACTCACGGCCAGTATCAATGAACAATCTGTCGATAGATTTGCTTACTAGAGTAGAGATAGTATTTTGACATTACTTGTATGGATCTAATGTCAAAATTATATCGCTAGTAAGCAAATCTACCGACTGATTTTATATTAGAGGACTGGCCGTAGGTATACTTTATGTACCTATAAATAGGTACAGACATACCTAGAAATAAAAGGACTACGCGGATTGTATCGCGTTACATAAAATGAAATGAAAAATTAAAATGAAATATGTTCATTTGTCTCAAAACAGTAACAAATTGATAATACTCGTACTTGTGTTGAGGCTGTCTGGCTCTTTCCCTTAATTGTTAACAATATTGAGAGTGTTTACAAAAGGTGAGTAATTTTAACAAGTAAATGAATTTTAAAGTGTGTGTGTGTGTGTGTGTGTGTGTGTGTGTGTGCGCGTGCGTGCGTACGTGTGCGTGTGCTTGTGTGTGTGTGCGTGCGTACGTGTGCGTGTGCGTGTGTGTGTGTGTGTGTGTGTGTGTGTGTGTGTGTGTGTGTGTGTGTGTGTGTGTGTTCTATATATTATCTATAATAGTGGACTTATCCTAAATAAAAAGTCAACGTAATAAAGCGACCTTTCTAAGTTTATTTTTAAACTATGAGACTAGGTCACTGACATAGTGTAGTAACCTAGAGATACTTCCCGTTGACCTAGAATATCAAAATTTGATACAAAGGAAGGTCTTATTGGACAAAATAATATTCAAAATATATTGATTTACAATTCAATTCAATTTATCTTAAAGGATTTGGTCTGATTGATATCAAGGTAACGATGGGTGTCACTTCGAGCTTTATACCTACACAATGTTAAAGGAAACCTGTCCAATCCGAAAGAAGCTTACCTGTAGGTATCCCAATCACAAATAAAATAAGAAACATTAAATATTCATGAAAGCAAACATATAAATGAAGTTTAAAATGAACATTGTCGCAATTAGGTAGGTATCTAATCCAAAATCTAGCAAATTTTTACAATGTGATAAATCCGTCATAGACCTTAGTATGTTTGGCACCCGGGGACGGTGTCGCTGCCACCGTAAATATGGCCATTCCAGTTTGCTCGTTTGATTTAAAAAAATCGGGGTATTTTTTTTTTACTTGTATAGTGAAAACAGTGATAGTCTAGTGGTATATAACCGACGGACTGCACGCACCTCTGACTTTTCGAAGTCATGTGCGTATTAAATAGTTAAATTATCACGCTCTTAAACTGTTAAGGAAAACATACACAACAACAAAACAGAGATTTTCTCGATGGCGTGTGAAGTCTGCCAACCCGCACTAGGCCAGCGTGGTGGACTATAGCCTAATCCCTCTTATTCTGAGAAGAGACAGACAATATAATGGGTTGATTATGTATAGTGTAAACACTTATTTAATAGAACCGGATCTCGATCAGGTATCGAGTTCCGAGACTATTAAATAAGTGTCCAATCCCTTCACGGGTCGGGCAGTTGTATATCTACATAGTTTAGGCTGACGTGTCATTGTATGAAAAGCCATACATTGTGGGGTACATTAGTGCACCTCTGCGTGACCCTTTGAAGAATACAAGCAAATAAGTTTGTCATTTTTAAAACATCAATTATATTATTATTTTTCGCCTTTTCCTCTTCTAATATGTGATTAACAACAACAATCTAAAATTGGATTCGTTTTAATAATATAGAGACTATTCAATGAAACCTTAATGTCAAGGCACTACTTTGAGACCACAATGACACGAAAATGATGAATAAGCATGTTATTAAAACCACAAACAGTTAAGTCATTTAAAGTAACTTGTGGGTAGCCATCTTAACCTTTTTCTAAGCCACTTTAAAAATGTGTTGCAGATTAACTATATTATATAATATTGACATTATTTTAAGTGATTTTTCGTGGGTCAATGGTACTTATAAAGACATACCGTCATCACACTATCACGCCCGTGATCTCGAAGAGTTCGGCAGAGAGTGTACGGCTATAGAGTCACATATCGCTGGTGACGAGCCTAAAGCTTGATTTCCTCCTATGCTGACATCGGTCGCTGACATCGGTCGAGCGTATAACACAATGTTCTATGAGACACTGAAAAGCTACGCTGACATCCGCCACAGATTTCGGGTTACATACCTACGCCACTGACGGTACACCGCCGACGTCACCGACCGATGTCAGCGTAGGAGTAAATCAAGCCTAAGATACCTACGCGTACATAAAAAATCTTTTGACAAGTCTTTTGACAAGAGTTAAATCAATTATAGATTCATAGGTTCTTACCTCATGTCCTAACTTTGTTTATGTAGCCTCTTTTGAGTCCCACTGCTGGGCAAAGTACTCCCCTAAATCAGTTCAGGGCTTGTTAACCTGGGCTTCTTCATACCACATTGGCAACGAAATTATCTCGCCCACTTTATAATTTTAAAGTTTATCTAATAGGTAATAACTAGCGACCCGTACCGGCTTCGCATGGGTTCGTAACGTACTCTAACTAGATCCACTTTCTGCAGGTGAAAACCATAAGAAAATACGTGCAGTAGTTTCTGAGATTAGCTCGTACAAACACAAACTCAGCGCGGCAGGGAGTTTAATGTTATGGCGGCTCTTATAGGATATATATAGGTAGGTATGTAAATTATAACGCTACTACTTTTAGGGGATTAGCAATAAAGGATTTAGTTCTAGTTCCTTACGTACGTAAATGGTACGTAAATGTACCTATTAGGTACTTCACTTTTACTTTTTTGACGTGGGAGAGCCATGCTGCGGCACGAATGGGCCGGCTCAACCGGAGTGATACCACGGCCTCACAAAAAACTGGCGTCAAACAACGCTTACATTGTCTTTCGCCGAGTGAGTGAGGTTACCGGAGGCCCAATCCCGTTTTAAAAGGCGATTGGGCCTCTTTTTGTGACTCCTCTGGTGTTGCGGGTGTGCATGGGCGGCGGTAATCGCTTACCATCAGGCTATCCGTCTGCTCGTATGTCCCCCTATACTATAAAAAATAAACTTCAATTAGTCCTTCTTCGACGCGAGCAAAATATACGATAATATATACCTAAGTACATACAAAATTTAAAACCTAAATCATTCGACGAAGATTTTAAATCATATTCTTGACGATCCGATCTTGACCCACTATATAAAAAAATAGGTACTTATTCAATTATTTTTTCTACACTTCAAACCTCAGACCACCGCAGAGTATAAAGTGTGATTAACAAAAATGTCGTTATCCATTTACGTCGACAATTTCGCCGAGATACGAGGTCGATGACATAACAAAGGTTGGCTCACAGTGTTCCGGTCATCCAAGATCACACGTAACGCATTGCATCAAGTATCTACGACGGTGCTTGTGTCCAATGATGCCGACACAACTGACACGACATACAGTTATTTATTTTATTTACTCGATCGTCTTGACATGTCATTGTGTATATCGTATTTCCTGGATTGCAAAAGTCAGTCACAATTGTTCAGTTAAATTATCTGTCTGGTTTAGTGAGATAAAGTCTGAAGCTATTCTAATTGGAGAAGGTTCTAACTTGATGATCTCGATTTTGAAGTTAAGACAAACAGTTCCCAAAATAAAAAAAAAACTAGAAAATTCTTTTACAATTTTTTTTTAATTACAACTGAACACATTTATTCACAGTTTTCATATACTACTAAAAGATTAAATTAACTTAAAGATTCACTTAGTTAAATAGTAATTGAATAGTTCCTTAAACGTAACAAAACGTTTAACGCTGTAGATTAAGCGAATAGGCCACTTGTTCCTTAGGTACTCTCTAAGGTTTAGATTACCTTTTTTACTCCCAACGTATAATCATCCCTACAGGACAAAATAACAATTCGTATTTATTAATTTAATTTAAATACTTTGTAATTTTACCACGTTCCTGTGATGTCAGAAAATCTATTGATGATTGACATTCTCATAATATATGTATACACAGTATTCATTAATATGTCACACCAACAATAATCAACATATATCATCGACTTGATTATTCGATCTTTGATCAGAACCACCCTTGAATTAATAAGTATCCGTCTACATAATTAAGTACATACTTCAGGGGCAGATGACTTCCTTATTACTTGCTCATCTAACGAACTAAATTAACATCCGGAGTAACAAAGGAGATACATAGCTGGAATTATGTGTGACAGTACGCAGGATTCTCCTTTCCATTGAGCACTATGGGCAAGTGCACAGGGCCCCACGACCCAAGGGGCCCCTTATTTCCCACTCCTTTTGTTTTTTTATACCACTGAGGTGGTAAACAAGCTTACGGCATGTTTAATGATAAGCAGTTACTAGCCTATGGACGTCTGCAACACTATTTCATAAAAAATGACCCCGCATTTTTTTATGAAATAGTATGTAATTTTATGTAATAGTAATAGTTAAAGACGCCCCTGACAGTACGTACTACGGAACATTATTATTCAAGTTATTTGCCTCTCACTTTACTAAGCTGTCATAATTATCAGTCAACATTAGCACCGCTTCTTCCAATGCTGGATGAAAGCCTCTCCCAGTGTTCTCTCAGCTCTTCTCCAATCCATTCCTTATCCTGCTACCTTATCTATCCTACATCAATAATAAGCAACTGTGGCATGAAGAACTATTAATTAATCTAGAACACCACGACGTTATTAACACCATTTAATAATAATGAGAAAGATATATCTCTATAAGATGGTGTGACCAGATCCGCACATCTCTGAATACCAAACTTCACGAGGCAAAAACAAAATTCCGTGGGAAAATCATGACCCTCAGCAATGAGGAACACGACTTGAGGAGGAGGAATAATAATGAAAAAAAATATCCGTGGAATACACAAATATATGCCTCGGGTGGAAATCGAAACCACGACTCGCAGCGCAACGGTATTATAGTAGCGACTACCATAACCACTACACTAGTGTAATAAAATAATAATAATAAATAAGGATTAGGAATTAGGATTTAGTCATAATTAAAAAGGCGTGATTTTATTTTACGAATCACAATTCAATGAAAACTCGCATGACACATTAAAAATCGTGTAACATTGGAGCAGCGCCTCAATCTCACGCACACACGCACGTTCATTAAATAAAGGCTCGACGCTCAAATAAACACACGGCCGCGTCAGTGTGCGCGCGCGCAGAGAAAGAGCTCAGTGGGCCAAACTAACAGGTTTGTTCGCATGAGTGTGGATACGACCCCGTTTGAGCTGCCAAAATTGCACAAACGTGTGTTTAATTTATTAAAATTCGTCTGCCGCTAATTAATGTATGCATGTTATTGATAGGAGATGTGTTTCGTTATACTGTCAAATCTTGGCATTGGCATGGCAAGAAATTTTTGCAGGACTGGTCCGTGACTGCTCCAAGAAATATTCACAGGAAATTCGAAAGTATTTCAATTTGTCTGTTTCCTTATCTACCTTTTGTCGCGGTTTCACTCGCGTCCCAAGAATACTTTTTATAACATTTTTTTTGACACATAAGCCCTGTGTAGGTAGCCCTTTCCTTTACAATGTATTGTATACAATGATCCTGTAACAGAATAATGGCAAGACTTGAAAGTAGTTTCTTCAGAATCGACTACTGACTCGATTACAGTGGTTTTTAATGTGTTAATTTTTCCCGAAAAGATAATTATAAAACCTGAAACCTGTCCCCTGATCCATCAGTGGGTCAAGGTATGAAAACTGAAACCGATTTGCACAAATAGTTATTGTGTGCGTGTGCGCATCGATATCGTGGTCGTTGCGAGTACGATTGTGGTACGGTCACAAGTTTTACGTTTAACTGATAAACTAATTTCTTGAAAAAAATGCATATATATGTCTTAAAATGACTTTCGGGTTCCGATAATTTAATTACGACTCGATATTCTAATCGACCTGTCTTGCGGTGATTCAGTTACACGTTGTATATTTTGGGGGGTATAAGAAGCCAGTGACATTACCGGCCAACTATATAGTACTGCCCCTAGTATTGTAAGCGTACCTAGGCGTCGATTCCCGCTTTATCCCGGGCCGTAAGTATGCTTATTTGAGACATACAATAATAAACCAGACACATTTCTTTTATTATCTACATTACAATATTTACAATTTTAAGATCTAAACATTACGGCAACCGTTCACTATTGCGACTTATCAGTTCATAAATATACTAAACGATCATAACATTACCTAATGCTAACATAACTTAAACATAACTTAATGATAATCTCATAAGTGAGATTGCAATCTCCAATCCGTTTTCTAAAAATCCAATGTCCTTTCGATTTATTCCGTTCTAAAATTAACAACTACAACTATTGCATATGCCCTCAGAGAAATAAAGAAAACAACAGACCTCAAAACAGCAATAGTAACATACTATGCATATGCGTTCGCTTGGCTTAGATATGGAATTATATTATGGGGTAACAGTACAGACGCGCCTTCACTATTTACAATACAGAAGAAACTAATAAGAATACTGATTAACATCAATGACACCGACTCATGTAAACCACACTTCAAAGAACTAAACATCTTAACTTAATTTGTAAGGAAGTACCCACAATTCTACAGCAAAAGAGAAGACATTCAAACAAAAATCAAACTTAGACATGGAAATAGACTAAATTTACCAACTTCACGGCTAAAAATGCACTCCTCTAGTGTATTTGTTACGTCCATTAAAATCTACAATAAATTACCTGAATACATAAAAAACACAGAATCAAATAATATATTTACCAATAAATTAAAACGATTTCTATTAGATAAAAGTTACTACACAATTGACGAATACCTCAAAGATAAATTTCAACTAAGGAAATAGGGATAATATATTAAACAAGCAGTACTTAAATATATTTATTTACCTTACTCACCGTGCAAACTTTAATTACTTACAATCTATTTGATTAAAATTACAGCAAATATATAAATATATATAAAAAATAAACAATAACAATTAATACATAATCTAGAATATAAATATTAATAATAAATAAATATATGAATATTAATAAATAAAATGAATATAAATCTACATTTAAATAGGTATTATTTACCTACTTAAACATCTAAATATCATATCTTCCTTTATTTCAATATATTAAGTTTTAAAAGGCGCTCTTCGTCCTCTCCTCTAAAAAAACTAACTTGCTGTGCCCGACAGGGTCCATAATTGTTTCTCTTTAATTTTACCCACCAGCTTTTGTATACATTATGGGATGCAATAAAGTTATTGAGTATTGAGTATTAACTACTGGTATTTGTTTCAACTCAAATTTATTTTCTAGCTAGCTGTTGCCCGCAGTTTCACTCACGACCCAAAAAGATTAACATACTATAAGTCCGATTCTAGGCGGCGTAACAAGATGAAACATGAACCAAATTTTAAATTAGACCTCTAGCAAAACATCGGTGAAAATTGCATTCAATTCCATGCAGTAGTTTTTGCGTGATGCGCGTACAAACATACAGACAGACGGACGGACAGACAAAAATTCTGAAAAATATTATTTTGGCTTTTGTTGCTCTAATAAAGGAATTCTATTTCGATATTACTTGCTTTGAAACCACGCCGATTATTGCAGAATGTATAAATTTGTTTAGGATCCGTCCGCCGTGGTTTTAAAATATTGTTTGCATTGTTAAAGAGAAATTGAAGCCTTCCCGGTAAGTGAGAAAATTCAAATTCGAAAATTTTGGCGAAAATGTTTGAAGGAAATTTTTTTTGTGAATTGGTAAGAATTGAGGCCTACGAAGAAATTAAAAACCAACTACAACTTAAGTTTATTTTAAGGACTTTCACTCCGTACTTCCCATATCAGACGCAGACATAATTTACAACTAACTACTACGACAAAATCTTCTTTTACACAAAAAAAAAAAAAAAACAAAATCCAAAATCATTCGTATTGTTTTAGAGATGGGACAATAAGTATCGTTGAAAATAAATACAGAAGAAAATTCAGAGAAACTTCGTTCTTTTTAAGGTTAAAAAAATAAATAAAACAACAATAATCCTTTTTTAAAACACACCACCTAAACACAAAGTTCATGCGTACAAATTCAAATGTTGTAAGACAACAATCACATTTTAATCAATGTTACCTTCTAAACATCGAGTTAGCAATGTAAATTGGGTACACCGCACTTATAAGGGCTCGAATACACTGACGTATTGTCGCCAAGTGAATCACAGGACCAAACACGGAATGCATTAGATTTGTTCTGGAGGATTCGTCGCCCATAAGGGAAGGTTACAGCAGGTATACACGTAATCAAATATTTAGATACCAGAAGTGGAAATCTGGTAGCTATTTTTTATTTTATTACTACATTAATAAAAATAAAATAATTTGCGTTGGAAATTTTTGAAGACTTGAGACTAGATCGGAATTATTTTTTTAAATACAGTCAACAGCATATCATGGTATCCAAAACTGTCAAATTTCTTCAATCGATTTTAAATTTAATCTCCAAATAATAGAGTTTATCATCCATTGCAGAAATTTTACCTTTTTTTTTTTTTTGTGGTCCAGAATCATCTCTTCTGTTACTACTATAAACTCTGTGATGTACTTTACTTAAACCTTATGTACAAGGCTATACTTCGCTATGTATAGCGAGGTGGGTCCAGTATAAGCCGACCTCTGATTCTACGGAACGGCTATACAATGCAAGGTTATCCACATTATATTGGTACTGTATAGCTGGATGTGTAGCCATGTGTACACTTTATTAGAAAGGCTAATCGGTAACTTAATAATAATAATAACTCAATTTATCAAACAGAACCAACCGATCTTTTTAAAAAAAACGTAGCCCCACACTAGGATTTTCTCCTGTATCGTAGATGCGTTTACAAACACAAATGCTCACATACACAAACGCCCAGACCCGGAACAACTACCAGGTTTGTAGGTCATACAATATTTCCTCCGTGTGGAGGCCGAACCCACAACACGTGGCCCAGAAGCCGCTACACCAATCGTCTCGTCATTTTAAAAGTTGTGAGGGAATGGTATTGAATAATGATTAAAAAAATGTTCTTTTCTTCGATTTATTTAGTCTTTTAATCCTTCCATTTATGAAAACTCCAATACTCATTTATGACACCCTTATTCTATCCCATCTTCCAAGCTCAGCTAGCTGCGCTGGCACTGCTGCTGCTGCAGAAACTCTCAAACGGCGCAAGTATAGTAACCTATCGGGTAACAATATTTTTAAGCCGTTTGGGGTGAAAACGCTCTTGTCGTGGGGTAAAAATGTTCGTCTCCTTTTCAAGGAAATCTCAAGGTGACTGGTCGACACTTCACGTGATCGGAGGGCTGGCTTATTTAGAAATAAGCTAATAGCTAATTGAATGCCATTCAGCGTGTCAATGCTGCCAGTCTTCTGGGCACCTTCCCTGACGACAGCGGCCGAAGTATACTTTGACGCCTAGTCACGCCTCTGTCGTTCATATTTATATACATAACTTTTTTATGATTTATATAGTTTATTGTTGATGTAAATAAACTTGTACCATATTAAAAATATAATATTTTACATAATGGTACTTAGTTTGGAGTAATTAATGACAATGGGTGCTATTATTTTTATGGTTCGTTACTTTGGAAAACATCTGTTTAAACACTTAAACATTATTACGTATGTAAGTAGGTATAATACATATTGAATATCAAATTGTGAAGTGATTAACACAGCTGAGGTGTCCGAGTGGTTAAGGAGTTGGACTTGAAATCCAATGGGTTATACCCGCGCAGGTTCGAATCCTGTCCTCAGCGATTCTTTTTGAAATTTTGATAAACAATTTTTTTTATTATCGGTATCGGGGGTATCGGTTAGTAGCTAGGTAAACATTCTATGCTGTTGTTTTTGTCTATGAAATAAAATGAAATGAATGAAATGAAATTATTTATTCTGCAAGTAGATCTTTAGAGATACTTTTACATGTCAATGGTTTGGGTTTTTTTTAGATAGATGGCTTCGGGATTTCCTAACTGACGACCTCTGAGAAGAATCACCGAATCAAACTCAAAGAATCATGGTCTCTTTTAAAGTCCATGGAACATGGTTGAACACTTATATGTGAGTGGTACTATGTAGGGTAATGTCTGAAATGGCCTTTTGAGGAAAGAACCATAACAGCTTTGAGTAGACCAATAACAGTTATAGTATAACATAAAGTTTAGTTCGCAGTTGTCAAGGTCGTAGGACTATCCCCCCTTCGTTCTTTTCTGCCTTTAGTTAAACCATTCATAAAAGTGTTATCTAGTAATAAATACTAGGTAACTATTAAAAAATATTAGCATGCATGATTATAAAACTGATCACGACATCTACTTATGTATTATTTTCGTCATACAAATAGAATGTCAAAGTCAAAGTTCAAAGTCAAAATGTTTTATTTCAATTAGACCACTAAATAGGTACTTTTGAAAAGTCAAAACTATTTGCACGGTTCAAGTATTTGTCTGTTCAAATTACGTCTTTTTTTAGTGTAGGGAATGGGTAACTAAACAGTTCCTCACTGCTATTCAGATAAGCATCTCGTAAGAACATAACATACCATCACGCCTGTATTCCCCGAAGGGATAGGCAGAGGCTTACCAATGTACACCCACAGGTACAGGTATGTTTAGGTCCCATGTAATAGGGGGGGGTGAGCCTATTGCCATTAACCCGGCAAAAATCCAGACTCCGAGCTGCTACTGAGACTTTGATAACACTTTGCTCGACCTAGGGATCGAACCCAGGACCTCTAGTGTAGCAGTCGCGCTTGGGACCACTAGACTAATGAAGCAGTTTCGTGAGAGGCGTGAAAATATCTGACTTGCTCGGTGGTCTGGCTGGTGACGTCGGAGTCTATCGTAAAGCACCTTGATGTGCTTCGACTTGCGCGTGAGAGCCAAGGTCCCCTCGGTTGCTGCGGCTGCGGCAGTCTGCAGTCTGTACTCTTAAGCATCGGCAACGCATCAGCAATTCCTCTGATATCAGGCCCCTCTTTTCCATTGAGGACTATGGGCAATTGCCCAGGGCCCCGCGATCCCTAGTACCAACTGCATTTGTTTGAAAATAGTCCTCTGGGGCCTCATTATCCTAGAGTGCCCAAGGCCTTCAATGGGACAAAGACGGCCTTGTCTGATGTTGCAGGCGTTCAAGGGCGACGATGACTACTTAGGCACCACTAAGTGACTCGTTAATTTCTTTGTCGACATAAAGAATAAAAAAATACTGTGCCGACCCAAATATACCTACATAGCACGGTTATGATATAAAGTCAGTAGATTACTCCATAAACCTAATGATTATAAATAATTACCAAGATCGCTAATCTCCACCTCTACGCTTCTAGAATGATCCAAACGTCGCCGTATAATTCACGAAATAGCAGGAACCTTGGATATTATGCATAATTACACATTTAGCACTTTGTACGGAGCGTGGCGGGTGGAAGTGCTCTTATGAGTGCTAATTTCCGATTGAAGAGTTGCACACTATGATTTTTTTAAATACATTCACGATTTGATATGTCATTGAAGTTTTTCCTTGTGTAGTTTGTAGTGTCACCAGGGTCTGCTCGGGTTTTAATAAACCGGGTTTTAAAATATATATTAATAGTAACAAATTCTCAGTAGCAGCTCGCTGTCTGGATTTATGGTAATAGGCACACCCCGTATTACATGGACCTATACATACCGGTGAACTGTAGCTGTACATTAGTACACCTCTGCCTAACCCCTCGGGGGATACAAGCGTGAATATCTCTGACTCCGAGAGGAGACTCTTGCCTAGCAGTGGGACAATAGGCATATTATGAGTGATTATGAAATTGTCAATCAACGACAACACTCTTCCTGACTTATTATTTCGCTTTAGTCGCGGAGCCTCGTAGGAAGAGAATACTTGACGACCCTGACAAAAAACATTATTATACTATTATTTTATTGTTCTTTTGCTAGTTAAGTTATTAAAGACTGTGACTAACATGGTAATATCCGTTCAACAGACCTTGCCAAGTAATTAATAATTAATCGATTGAGTTATCTTGCTGCGCACCGCATACAAAATTGAGATAGCTGATTATTGATTTACCTACAGCAAAACTTGATTTCGATCGACACTTCTTTACCGTTTTTTTTTTATGGGACAGGGGGCAAACGAGCAGACGCATCGCCTGATGGTAAGCGATTATCGCCTCCCATGGACACCCGCAACACCAAAGGAGTCACAAGTGCGTTCCCGGACTTTTAAAAGGGAATTAGGCCTCCGGCGAAACACAACGTAAGCGTTGTTTGACGCCGGTTTTCTGTGAACTCTACGGTCGAGCCGGAGCATTCGTGCCGAAGAATGGCTTTCCCACGCCTATTTTTTTAAATCATTAATTATTTACATATGTATATTATAAAACTAGCTAACCCGAGAGACATTGTTCTGGCCAAAGTCAAGATAATTCGTACAAAAATCCTTCCTTAGAAACATTGGAATAAACCCACTTTTTACGGGTTTTATCGCATTATATTTATTTATATTATTATTAAATCCATCTTATCTTATATGGGGCCGAGGCAGTAAGGCCTCAGTGCACTTCGACCCAATGGGATCTTTTGTGCTATCCCTTGATACCTATTCCTCATCCTCACCCAGTTCTTCAAACAGCTCTTCCATGAGCTTTATAATGAGGTCTGGAGGTATCTCTCGTCTGTAGTCCTCTAGTCTTGGATAACCCAGCCGTCCATGTCGTCCATGGTCACGGGCAGAATGTTTTGCTATGAAAATTAATTTATTTACACATACATACCTAGTGGTAACATACATATCAAACCATGACGTCGACATGGGCCCATCACGTGACCTAATTGTCAATCCTGATAGTAAAACAAAATTTCACTAAAGTCCACCCACAGTTCGCCAGTTTATTTAGGTCCTTTGTAGGTATAGGTGGCGAGGCTATTGCCATTAACCGGGCATAAATCCAAACTCAGAGCCGCTACTAAGAATTTCAGCTCAACTAACCATCAGCGGTCGCGCTTGAACCAAAGAGATAGTCCAACTTTTAACTGCTTTTCTAATAAAAAAAAATCTCTTTGTCAACAGACGAAAGATGTCATCATTGTAACCGGGACCGGCGCACACGCATTCCAAGATGGCGGTCTGTACGGCCGCGGTGATCGTGGAGAAAGCCAACAAGTACTATGGCAAGCCTGATAAGATGGACTTCAAACCCGTGCTTAAGGATATGGATATGGTTGTGGATAGAGGCATCATGTAAGTGTACGAATCTGATTCTGATGTAGCCTTACAATGGGGCTCGACACTAGGGTTACCAGATGGCAGGGAAATCCGGGTTGTCCCGGAATTTTACATCTTGTCCAGTGTCCAGTACCTAACCTACTAGTTATTTTGCAAAGTTCCGGACATAACGACATGGTACGAGTGCCAAGTACACCATAATCTTGCATTTCTCTTTTTCCATTAAAATTACCTAATGGAAAAAGACAAATGGTACTTGTAGAATTGTCCCGGAAACCATTACCTGTAGTCATATCAGTCAAAGGACTCCTAAAGAAAGGCCTCGCTCACAGATTTCCATTCAATTTTTAATCCTTACTAATTACAGTTGGTAGGTATACACTCCTAGACATCAAGCTTTCTCTTATTCAATCTTATATTGAGTATCTACTTCAATAAGCATGTCCTAGTAGCTCGCCCTAATAAATTAAGTATGAATAAAAACTTGCACTTCTTTTACAGTCCCCTTTTTCCACAGATACGGCCTACTGGGCCCGTCAGGATGCGGTAAGACCACGCTCTTATCCTGCATAGTGGGAAGAAGGAAATTAAACAGTGGAAATGTCTGGGTCCTCGGTGGAAGACCTGGAGAGAAGGGCAGTGGTGTGCCCGGACCCAGGGTTGGATATATGCCCCAGGTGTGTATACCCTCTTATATTTAAATAAATATTACTTGCTCGATGGTGCGACCTCTTGGTGTCTGACTGGCTGGCAAACACTTGCGGAGTCTGTCGTAAAGTACCGTGGTGTGTGTTTCAACATATGCGCGTGAAAACCAGTTTTCCTTGGTTGCTCAGCTCCAACAATTTCCATGTGTAGAGGCTCTTAATTCGGCAACGCATCAGCAACTCCTCTAGTGTGGAAAATATCCTTGGGCGGCGACTACTTACCATCAAGTGTCTCGTCTGCACGTTTGCCGACATAACAAATTTCATCCAGGTATTTTTTTCTTCACTGTTCAGGTCCTCATCATCAGCATCGGCATATATAAGTCCACTGCTGGACGCAGGTCTAATATGTGCCATTTGACCCTGTCCGTGGCTTGTCGTACCCAGCTTTCAAGTCAATGACACTCAATCTCTTTACCATATATTCCATTCCAAAGACTTCTATCAGTCTCCTCTTTTTCGCAGGACATAGCTCTGGTCGGAGAATTCACAGTCCGTGACGCCATATACTACTTCGGCCGAATTTATGGCATGAAGGCGGAGAAGATGGCCGAAAAATTCGAGTTCCTATCCAACCTTCTGGACTTGTCTGCCGGTAATCGACTTATCAAGACCCTATCTGGGGGACAACAGAGGCGGGTCTCGCTAGCAGCCGCCCTGGTGCATGAGCCTGAACTCCTCATATTGGATGAACCGACAGTTGGACTGGACCCTGTGCTGAGAGAAAGGTATGTTCCTTATTATACTTAGCTTAACAGAAAAGAGATAACAAACTTTTTTTTTTTTTAATATCATCACAAAACACTGACAGACTTATTGTCAGTCTTTTTAGGCTACGAATACCACTAATGTTTGCCATAATTTTTTTTTAATTCGTAATAAATAGGCTTACGCTAAGACCGCCATGTTCGCCTGATGTAAAGCGACACTGCGATCTACGCTGGAGCGCGCTTGCCTAGAAGAAACCGATTCACTCGTGAATAAAAGACACCCAGATTATATCTATCCGAGAAGACCCACTCGGTATGTGCATTCCACATTTCAGCGGTAGGTACGCATTATAAAAGTGGACTTAAGAGTCCGGCGGACAGAATTTCTCTAACAAACGTAATACCGAAATAAATCGTAATTCAAACACAATTTAATCAAATTCTGTTATTATTCGGATTCCGATACCGTTGATCTAGGTTCCTACGTTACCATTTCGTCCAAAATATTTCACTGGAAATAAATGTAAGCGAATGCAATTTTTGATAAATTTACCATGTTTGGAACGATTTTTAGGTATTTTATTTCCTGTGAAGTAGTAGTACACGAAATAATACCCTAGAAACCTAGATTAACGGTATCCAAATCCGAATAATAACATAATTTGATAAATTATTGCCTAGAATTCGGTTTCTTTCGGTATTACGTTTTTGCGGGCAATTCAAATTCCAATTCAAGTAGATGTTTGTATGACAACCTTACGTGCTTTTTGAGGCACTGAATTCGTGGGTAATTTAGTAAGTAGTTACGTAGGTACTATAACTCACGAAAATAAAATAAGTATGGTACAATATATTAACGCTATAGACGCTAATTCTCATAATTATACCTATTTAACACAGAATAATGACAGGATGTCAATAGGAAACACAAACTATCCAATAAAATTTTGACACAATCATAAAGTTCTTTAAATCTACTGTGTTTTTTATAAGCAATGTGCTAAATGGTTGTCATTGTATAGTTAAATAAGATGAATGATATAGTCAAAAGTTCAAGTTGTTCATTAGTTTGAATATTAAAACAGCAAAAAAGTTAAGTATCTAGGTACTTAAGTTGACATTGCACCTGTTTGATGAAGTCATGTTTGAGAAAAAAAACTTTAAAAGATATGAGACTACTTTAACTATGGAGTGTGACCCATAAGATCGTTCACTAATTGCCAGTCCCTATATCAAATCCGTCGATAGATTTGCTTAATAGAGATAGGATTTTGACATTAGGTTCATACAAGTAATGTCAAGCAGTGATAGCCTTGTGGTATGACCGTTCGACTGCCAAGTCATAGGTCTCTAGTTCGAACCCAAGGCACGCACCTCTGACTTTTCGAAGTCATGTGCGTATTAAATAGTTAATTATCACGCGCTTAAAAACGGTGAAGGAAAACACCGTGAGGAAACCTGCATGCCTGAAAGATTTTGTCGATGGCGTGTGAAGTCTGCCAACCCGCACTAGGCCAGCGTGGTGGACTATAGCCTAATCCCTCTCATTCTAAGAGGAGACCCGTGCCCAGCAGTGGGACAGTGTATTGGGTTGATTATGTAAGTAATGTCAAAATCCTATCTCTAGTAAACAAATCTATCGAAGGATTTGATACGGGGACTGGCAATTATGCTATTAATTACTTATTAATTTTATTGCATTCTTTGACATTTTTGTTATTAATAGTTTTACATAACATAACATAACATACCATCACGCCTGTATTCCCCGAAGGGGTAGGCAGAGGTGTACTTAATGTACACCCACAGTTCGCCGGTATGTTTAGGTCCCATGTAATAGGGGGCGAGCCTATTGCCATTAACCGGGCACAAATTCCAAACTCCGAGCTGCTACTGAGAATTTCATAGAAAAACTCAATAACACTTTGCTCGACCTGGGGATCGAACCGAGGACCTCTAGCGTAGCAGTCCCGCTCGGGACCACTAAACTAATGAGGCAGTTCAATAGTTTTACTGCTAAATATATCTCTATTAAAAGAGTATTTAAAGTCGTAAGATTACCTGGCTAAGTAAAAAGTAGTTCAATCAATCAACCCAATAGGTGTATACCTATTGTTTATTATTAGTACCCGGCTACGGCAAAACCCAAACGAAGGGTTACAATTTTAGTTAGTTTACTAGGTTTTGATCAAATTTCACCTGGATCTTATCGAATACCACTTGACATTTCCAAAACTGCATTTAGTTCTAAAATGCAGTTTTATTTATTTATTATATTGCCAGAATTCGACATCTGTTCCCCGGGTTCCGGGTGTTCCGGGTTAGAATATTATTCCTCACTGTCTTTCAGATAGGTATCCCATAAGAGGCGTGAAAATATCTGAGTCGCTCGGTGGTAGGACCTCTTGGGATCTGACTGGCTGGCGACCACCCTTACGTCAGAGTCTGTCGTAAAGCACCTTGGTGTGTGTTTCGAATTTTGTATATAAGAGCCAGTTCCCCTCAGTTGCTGCGGCTCTGGCAGCCTGCAGTCAGTAGGGGCTCTCAAAGATCGGCAACGCATCAGCAACTCCTTTGGTGTCCATAGGCGACGATGACTACTTACCCCCAGGTGGCTGGTCAAGTCCTTTGCCGACTTAATCCATAAAAAAAACTGATTTGCTATTACTCATCATTTATGTCAATGGCATTATACCTGCTCGACCTGTGAACGGGAGTGATACTACTGGCACAGATAATATACTTAATATTAGCTTATACTTCTTAATTTAGCTTGATTGTAAGCGGAAACCCTGTGGGGGTTATGGCTTACAATCATGCGGCGTGTATATTTGTCATCTTATAAAAATTAAAAAAATGTGCGATAAACACAAGGATGTGTTGGAAGACCTTTTCAGAAGTTTTTTGTAAATACTTTTCAAGACTTAGCCTTCGAACTTCATTGCGTAATCTTCAAGTACTTACAATTCAAATAAATTGCTTAAGCAAAAAATGTGTCATCTCGTAAAATGTTGATGTGCGAAGATCAATCAGAATTCATTATTTTCTTCGTACAATAAAATGTGATAATATTTCGTTTAAAACTAATTAAATATTTAAACTAAAATGGCATTAAAGATGTTAGTAGACACAAGCTTTAGTGACAACCACTGGACTGCCAAACCATAGGTCTCGATTTAGGTCAGGTTTATTGTCTTCAGATTTAAACGGTGAAGGAAAACATCTCGAGAAGAAACTTGCAAGCCTGCAAATGGCAGGCGTGTGAAGGGCAGCGTGATGGCTATGTAGCCTAACTCATCTTATCTTATCTTATCTCATTCTGCATTCTGAGAGGAGTCCCGTGCCCAGCAATGGGACAGTAAAGGTGAAAATAATGAGACAGTTATCAAACTCAAGCATGTGAATATAAAAATATTTGGTTAATACTGTCACTTCGTATTGTTGGGAAAAATGATTTTTTGGGTTGTGCCGTTTCTCTTTCAACCCAAAAAATCACTTTTACCAACAATACGATGTGACAGTAACCAAATAACATAATAATGTATTGTTTGACGTGCATGTCCATTGTTTTCGATCACAATGAGCGAAGTCTGATCGCAGATAGCCACGTACCGTCCATCCAAAAATATTACGTCATACGTCATTGAATTTCTTTTGGAAAAGTCAAGTAAGGTTATGACGTAGGCTTATTTAGAAATGGCGCATGGAATCTTGGGATGTAGGGGGGACGTGGTGAATGTTAGCACGAGCCCTCTCCGACTATAGCCTAGGCTAGGGAAAGAAGGTGCAATCATTAGTCTAGGTTCCTACCGTACCATTTCGTCTACTACTACTTCACTGGGAAAAAACGACCCGAAAATAGTTCTAAACTAGGCAAAGTTATCAAAAATTACATTCGCTTACATTTATTTCCAGTGAAGTATATTGAACGAAATGGTAGTGTAGGAACCTAGATTAACATTATCCGAATCCGATTAATAACACAATTTGATTAAATTATGTTAGAGTTACGATTTTTTTTGGTATTACGATTGTACGGAAAATTCGGTCCGCCGGACTCTCAATTATACTTAATCATTTTTTTTACTACTGTTGACCTTTATTTATTTTAATAGGGTTTTTTATTAGGATAAAAAGACACTACAAAAATAAACTAGATCTACCAGTGCCAAAATTAAGTAGGTACATGATATTTTAGACTTTAAACTCTATTGACATATGTGTTTTGAATATTTTATAATTTATTTGTTGACGCAAGTATCCAAACTAATATAATAAATGCTATAGTAACTCTGTCTGTTACGTTTTCACGCCTAAACCACATCCAATTTTGATGAATGTTGGTAGGTATAGAAATAAATCGGACCTTGGAGAAGGATATCGTCTACCTTTTGTCTCGAAAAATCCTTTGAAAACTACAGACTACAGCTAGTCTCCTTTAAAACAAATAATTCCTGTCTTTTTGATGTTGCATCGCATGACCACGGGAATACTCACAGTTAGCTTAGTCATAAACAATAATGTGGTAAGATACATAAATGAATATAAATATACTTACATACATATTTACCGAAATAGTCAACTTCTTCACCTTTTTTGGAAACGGTCAAAGTTCATACCATCGACTAATTAAAATTAAGCACTAATTAAAATGCTTCTCTCAGGCATGCAGGTTTCCTCACGATGGTTTTCCTTCACCGTTTAAGCGCGTGATAATTAACTATTTAATACGCACATGACTTCGAAAAGTCCGAGGTGCGTGCCTTGGGTTTGAACTCGAGACCTTTGACTTGGCAGTCCAACGGTAATACCACTAGGCTATCACTGCTTGCGATGGCGATGTCGATGGCGTGTGAAGTCTCCAACCCGCACTTGCCAGCGTGGTGGACTATAGCCTAATCCCTCTCATTCTGAGAGGAGACCCGTGCCCAGCAGTGGGATTATATCATGGGTTGATGATGTTATGTATGTTAAAATACTTAGGTAGTGTCTATGTTTCCTCTGAGGGTAGGGTAGTTCACTCTCACTCTCTCTCTCTCTCTTTATTCTAACCTTTTCCGAACAATATTGATGTCAGCGTCCAATGAGTCCACTACCCAGATGGGGCTGAATATCGGTATTTCACACGAAGCCACTGCCATAAAAAATCGACATCCCAATTTTTTCTGGAACGATTGAACACTAATGATGTTATTTTTAGTGAAAGAAAATTCAATCGGGGGCAGGATTCGAACTTGCGTCTTCTGGTTGGATACACCAGATACCCTGACCTCTAAGCCACCGGGAACCCCACCCGCCCGATTAAAATTTGCCTTCACATTCTGAATTTACCTCATAGGGTGACGTTTTTGGTTGCCACATGTCCGGCCAAATATATAGGCAAGTCCTGGCTGCCCGACTTTTGTTAGGCTTTTGGTTAACCCTGTCCCGCCAAGTGTTGCCGAAAGAAAGCTCGCAAACAACTCACGTAAATATTTTTTTTTTATTTAAATAGTGTGTCAGGCTTTCATGACAAAATGTCCGGTTAAATATATCTGTTTTCGCTTTTTCAATTTCTGGGCCTGGCAACTCTAGCCGTGTCCGTGCCCTCCGATTCTCTCTCTCCTTGTCTGTCACAAAAAATATAAAATATTCCATAATGAAACTAAGTAGGTACGGTTTTTTTAAGCACTTATTTATTCCTAGTCACGATTGACGTTCGTTTTATGTGCAATAAAACTTATCATTAGGAATTTATTTCTTTTGAATATATTATCGCTGTTGGCAATATTTTATTCATTAATTTTAACACTGACGAGGATATTCGATTCTTAATTTAAATTCAAAAAACGCTTCTTTCTTCAGTAGTATTTAGTTCTATCTTTATTTCTCAATGCATTTATATTAAATATCACTAAATATATTCACTATGACATAATTATTTCGTAATATATTTATTTCGGTTTAGGCGTGAAAATGTAACAACAAACTTAGTTTCGCAGTTACAGTATAATTGTTAAAGATTTTCTCTGAGGCTTCTAATGCTCCCCTAAAAGTCTCCACAAGGTTATCGCACTTTGTGAAACACTGGCCTAGCTGGTACCAGGTGTTCCTGAAATTGTTAAAGGTCATCCCTTAAAGGTTTCAACAACGATCTCCACTTTGAGACAAGTTCGCTCCTTTAATTTCAACACAAACTGTGCAATCATGACTGTGCACTTTCCGCGAAATTTCATTTAAATTATTGCAGTAAATACTTAATTTACTTACCTTAATTTTGCTTTCGTCATATTTTGGTAAAAAGTTCTGATCAGTTGCAAAATATAATAAATAACTTTATTATTAAGGAAAAGTTTATTACTTAATAATTTTTTTCTTAATACCTCAATTCTTCGTTTCACATCTAATCCCAGGTCCACACGTATCATGCAATGTATCGTGTAATGTAACGCAAGTTCTGAACTGAAAAGCGTTCCAGTAAACATTCGTAAAGGAAGTAGGTGTTTACGTCAGGTACATTATATGTTACACCTGTATGCACTGACTTTTATGATGTCGTATGTGTATAGATGCGTGAAAATTCGCAATCCAAAAACATTATCCCAACAAACTTCAAAACTTTTCAAGGTTTTTGAGTACTTAGGTACTTAGTTAAAATAGTGATAAACGCATTTATCAAAGGTTAATAATTGTGGACGGAGAGAAAGGGATGGCACTATTTAATGTGAACAGCGGCATTCTCTCTCTCTCAATTAGTTTCAGACATTTATTTCCCAAACAGAATAACAATAAATTTTACTGTAAATAAGTAGTTTACACAAAAATATTACTTCACTGCATCACTGTGAAATTAAGATTGTTTATTTTGTCACTTGACAATGACATAAATAAGATAAGCATACATAATAATTTGCACGTCGGTCGTGTTCCTTGCCACAGACTTTACAATGGCCAACGACGAAAAAAAATTTTGTTATTGTTATATTTGTTATGTAGTATGGTGCCCATGTAGTCTTTGTAGATGGTATTTAATTAAAATCAGGCTGTAGGCTATAAACGACACAACATCAAGCTATATAACTTGTCCTTTGCAGCCGAATTCCGTTAAAAAAATACTAAATTTTGTGGAAATTGCGGTAATATAAGCATGCCAGTTGTGAATTTCAAACTTCATTAATATATTTACTTTCATGAATATTTAATTTCTATTACTTTATTTTGGGATGTGATTGAGATACCTATAAGTAGTGTTGCCAACCCTACTATATAATATAGTATTAGAGGCCCGACTACTATATTTCTGAAAAAAATATATAGTAGGCGAAACAAGGTAAGTATATTTTAAAGGCATCAAACTCTAAGCAATAATATTCATTTCAAATTTCAATTAAATTGTAATAATAGCTATTGAGGCATTCTATAAAAATAATTTTTTTTTAATTAAGACTAAAAGTAACAAAAAAATATTCTTTTAAGAAATAAAGTAGGTACATATTTTGGGACCTACTATATTTTTTTCATCTTTTCGTTATCTATTATATTTTTATAGGTAATAATTTTAGAACTATTATTTTTGACCGACAAAGAGTTGGCAACCGTACCTATAAATCTCTTTCGGATCGGACAGGATTTTTTAACGTAGTGTATACGTAGGTACTGACATTTCCTTGTTATTATTATTTCCACATTGCTTGTGATTCCTATCAGATAAATAATTTTCCTTTCTTTTTGTCTTTCAAAATCCATGTTCACTTAATTACTTCACAACGTTAGCTGTAAGGTGTTCATTGATGCAAGTCAGCGGCTAATGTTGCCAAATCGAAGTCTATCTCGCCACTGCATTCGCAATCCGTTGGCAAATGCCGCCGATACGACGGTACTCTTGTTTTATTTTACTTTGCCGGCTGACACTTTATTTGATGAAAGGTTGATAAACATTGCCTGTGATAGACAAACTAAGTACTGAGCCCGCGAGTGTATTTTACAGAACAATTGGTTACTTCACTGTTTTTTATGTCCATATGAAAATGTTTGCCATAAATAGAGATAGATCATTAACAAAATTGAAATTGGTTCAAAAATAAGGAAGTTATAAGCATTTTAATTGTATGCTAGACAGAGAACGTACTATAGAGAATTGTGACCTCACATCTCACTGCGCCATGCAAATCCTATACTAACATTATCCTTTCCCGCATCTTCGTTTTGCGGGAAAGGGACAAAGCATATTCTTTGAAACTGTTTAAAGCTTCCTCGATTTTGAACCGATCTTAATTTTGTTTTGATAATTGGCTCTATATTATGGGCAATTTTTTTATAACGCTATAAAAATATCCAGTCAACTAGTCTATTTTTATATATAATCAACACATTATATTGTCCCACTGCTGGGCACGGGTTTCCTCTCAGAATGAGAGGGATTAGGCTATAGTCATTCTTATATCGGGGGCATAAAAGATTTTATCGTGGACATATTTTTTTACTCTTTTCTCAACTATGATGGAGTCGGCTTGCACTATAACCGGTTGGTCGCAACTGATTTAGACTGGAAGTGATTAACATTACTTGTAAAAAAATATATCCGGCACTAAGGAACAGACAAATCGAAACCGACTGCTACTGAAGATTTCATAGAAAAACCAAATAACATTTTGCTAGACCTGGGAATAGAAATCAGGGACACAACAGTCACCACTCGCTCGCCACTACTTTAACGATGAGGCGTGGAAATAAACACAATAATGTTCATATCGTTAGAGTACTGTAATTTCAATTTACAATTGCTTTTCAATATATTGCTATGAGGAAATACTAAACATAAAACAAAGCATTAAATAGTTGCTATAAAACACTTTACAGCTGTTTTTGAATTATACAAATACAAATGCAAAAAACTTCAAATGAACTTACACGTTTGACGTTTGACGTAGCGGCTGTGCGATCAGCTTCTGTGCCATGTGTTGTGGGCTCGATCCCGGAGCAAATATTTGTAAGATCTACAGGTAGTTGTTCCGGGTCTGGGCGTTTGTGTATGTGAGAATTTGTGCTTGTAAACGAACCCACGATACAGGTACAAATCCTAGTATGGAGAAACTTGCAATTATAAAAAAAATACTCTCCCGACTAAACCAAAACACGAAGCCACAAATTATTCGTGAGCGAATTCTGTATGTAAGCCATGATTTTATAAACATCTGAGTCATCACTCTATATCGCTTCATAAGAAAACAATGCAAGTTTAATCAGAGCGGTGATTAATCTATAATCGCGGAGTGTCTATATAACTTTATAATATATATCATCACGCCTGTATTCCCCGAAGGGTTAGGCAGAGGTGTACTAAATGTACACTCACTATATAGGTCACATGTAATAGGGGGCGAGCCTATTGCCATTAACCGGGTACAAATCAGAAATTGATCTAGAGAATTTCATAGAAAAAAACCCAATAATACTTTGCTTGACCTAAGAATTGAACTCAGTTCCTCTAGCGTAGCTGTCGCGCTTAGGATCACTGGAGATAAGGGTAACCAGCTTTAGCCTGACATGCCCGACTTTTTACAGTCGTGTACCTACGGCCAAATAAATCCGCCTGTACGATTTTCGTTAGGATTTTGGTCAACCCTGCCCCGCCCAAAGAAATAGTAAAAGATGTCGAATGAAAGTCACGCAGACACGCATGACCCGCGATCTCGCAGGAGTCGCTCGGCGACTCACCGGTGTATCAGGATTACAGGGAAAAATATTTGATACAAACCCAATTTGGACCAAATTGGATAGGAGGGCAAACGAGCAGACGGATCGCCTGATGGTAAACGATCACCGCCGCTTATGGACACCCGCAACAACATAGGAGTCACAAGTGCGTTGCCGACCTTTGGGCGTTTCTTTCACTCACTCGGCGAAACACAACGCAAGCGTTGTTTGACGCCGGTTTTCTGTGAGGCCGTGGTATCACTCCGGTCGAGCCGGCCCATTCGTGCCGAAGCGTGGCTCTCCCACGTAAAAAATATACAAACTCTCCGATACTGCACACAATATGTAACACACACACATAGGGTGTGAGCGTGTGCGCAGGATTACCTTTGTGTATATAGAGCGGGTAAAAAACTTTTGAGTTCATCCACCCCTTGTTTTAGAAACAATAAATAACAATGAACTACATGGAGCGATGCGTTATCTATCTAAACTTATGGAAGAGTTTTCTACAATTCCATAAGTTGGTCGCTCTGGACATAATTATTCTTTGATCAATAATTGTTTGCACCATTGCATATTATAATCACAATTACGCATCAAAAACATTCCGTGCGCCCGCGTCACTTGGCAATGTCTCGGTCGTCTATTGTCAGTTGCTGCAACCGCCATCGCAATTACGACTAGTTGCGCAAGAGTTGCATGCTCTATTGTTGATCGTTGGCTGTTGATATGGATCTGTAGCCGGATCCGTACTAGTAGGTACCGTAGATTAACTTTAAGTTGGAAGGAAGGAAGGGATGACACTTTACCTGTAGCGCGACATCCCTCTCTACGTACCATACACCAGCATTCCCCGAAGGGTTCGACAGAGGTGTACTAATGTGTACCCACAGTTCGCCGGTATGTTAGGTCCCATACCTACTTATACATAATAAGGGCCATATTGCCATTAATAATAATCAACCCATTACATTGTCCCACTGCTGGGCACGGGTCTCCTCTCAGAATGAGAGGGATTAGACTATAGTCCACCACGCTGGCCTAGTGCGGGTTGGCAGACTTCACACGCCATCAAGAAAATCTCTCAGGCATGCAGGTTTCCTCACGATGTTTTCCTTCACCGTTTAAGCGCGTGATAATTAACTATTAATACGTACATGACTTCGAAAAGTCAGAGGTGCGTGCCTTGGGTTCGAACTCGAGACCTTTGACTTGGCAGTCCAACGGTCATACCACTAGGCTATCACTGCTGCTATATTGCCATTAACCGGGCAAAAATTCAGAACTCCGAGCTGCTGAGAATGTCAGACACCCAGATTAGGTATAGTATAAGGAAGATCCACTCGGGAAGCGCATTCCACATTTCACCGGTACGCATGATAAAGTGGACTTATAGCTTTCGTTCGGGTTTTTGGAATGTCCACCATGATCGATTATAGGATCCCTCTACGGGTGATAAATAAAAGATATTCATAAAATATCATCACGCCTGTCTTCCCCGAAGGGTTATAGCGGGTACTGCGAATTGTATTGAAAAAAACTACATTGCTGGACCTAGGAATAGCATAGTTCATTACTTCGTAATTCTGCTAATTTTGTGATATTTCAATCATATATGGAGTGTGTACGCTCAAATATCCCTAGACCTAATTGAAATGTGTCTTCGTGCACCTAAAGAGCACAGTGTGGCAACACTCATTAGCTATTCTGTTCGCGTCTGCTCTAACATCGAGATTGGTTACGAAAACCCCGCAGTTATTGTGTAGACATGTGCACATGGGCACATCGAACGATACTTGTGATGACAGGATTGGGTCCCGAGACTGTCGATCTTTCTTAATTAGGTGACAGCAAAACTTAACAAAAATAAAAAAATTACAGACAAAATTTCGTTCTATTTTGATAAGTAATAACTTAATAAGATACAAACTTATACTTTTATTTAATAATATAATAGGTATATTGCTCCAATAATTTAAACATAACGTTATTAAAGAGATATGGCTTAAGCTAAATGGTCCAGAGTAAAAAGACCCTGATTTCTAAACTAGGTAATAACCTGTATCTTAGAAGTCAGTGTATGTTCAAAATTATGCGTGCAAGCCTCATTCTTTATTACGAGATCATATCTCGGAATAAAGAATGAGGTTTGCGCTATGAAATGCAAAGTAACACAGTGCTTAATACAATAAAATTTGGAATAATTCTGATTGAAAGATAATTACAAGCAAAAACATAATAACAAAAAAGGGAAAAGTAATAAAAGAAAAAAACTCAGTCTTGATAAAATATAAAACGTCTTAAAACCTCTTAAAACATATTAAAAACCTCTTTAATATGTTTTGTCTTGTTTTGACACGTGATATTTTCTGACAGGGAAAGAATACAAAACCTATACCCAATAGCACTACATAGTTAAATAGAGGCCTATACCTATTGTAGCTATAGGAATAGGAGTGTAAACTTATAAGGAGTGCCTGCCAAGTCACAAAAAAGTGTAGATAATCACAATTGGATGAATGGTGTAGTAACGTAACGCAGTCGGGATAAAAAAAAGAAACATTAAATTTATTCCACAATATTTGTCTAATTATGTTATTGAATTATAATAATATTGCTCCACCTGAGAATCGAACCCATGACTAGTGTAGCAGTCGTGCTAATAACCACTAGACTATAATAAGGCAATTACTGAAGATAAAAGCTATATAGCTTATTTCAAACACCGCCCACTTCGAGAAAACAGTCAAACCTCCAATCTCCCCTTCATTCAACTAACCATCTGTGGCTTGTACTCGTATTCCAAATATAACTTTTAACGTGATTACTAATAACTACCTTCTGCCAGCGGCTTTGCTTACGTAGAATACCTACCTACGTAAACAAGTACGTAAGTGTTTATAACGATAAAAAGTACCCTCAATGTTGACGAGGTTCATAATCTACCTGTACAAGAGATTTCATAGATATCCGTCAAATAAACTGTGTTATAAACGAACATACAGACAGACAACAATTACAAAAATCATGAATTCGGATTCAGCATAGAATAAATAATAGTACAGGAGTCTGTAACTTTCAGTTGGTCTCCTCAACTTATTTTTTTTTCCAATGATTTGACAATTACAGACACGATTTTTCTATAGACATAATTGTATAGATTTTCTCTTATTAACTCTCCGTTCCTCCAGCTTCCACAATCATTATCACCCGCTTTGAGAAGGACTAATATATGATGATTTTATTACATCATTTAGTTCCAGGATCCATGTATTACATATGCAAATCGTTTTCAAGACCATTCTAGTGTTTAAACAATGCACGTTAGTTGTAAATGGCGGACGGATGGGTAAACAAATCGTTTATTTTGTTACATACCTTACAAATAAAGGAATAATGGATATTTTAAGTAAATATAAACTTAGCAAATAACTACCTGTGTGTATTTTACAGACCATAACTACGACTAATGGACATAACATCTCGAATAAACTAATGCCGTTTCTCACTATAAGTCCTTCAAATAAAAAAATCATTCACTAGGCGATCTGAGATCCAAGAATCGATTTCTTGGACCTTTTAAATCGATAAATAGCACTGATTCGATTCAGTGAATCGATATTTCGCACACCATGAACATTCATTTCACTCATCGAAGAAAACTTATTGGAATCGGCTATTTGATTATATATTTTTACAAAAATATGCATTTGTATAAACGATTAACATAAACAAAATTAAAATCGGCTTACACATATGAAACTTATAATCATTTTTTTTATTCCAGACAGAGAGTGTACAGACTACTGTGCTTTAGTTTGTGACGTCACAAACTAATGCACAGTATACACCATACAAATTTTATACAAACACTTGTTTTTGGTGAAAAATCCCCACCAAAAACATCAAAAGTTATCATTAATCCCAAGTGAACTACCCTATTTAGCCTAAAAATATTTTGAATCTTCAACCAATCACTTAGCACATCGTAGACTTATAATAAAATCATAAAATACGAATACGTTGGCAATATACAGTTACTTACCTAATCTGAAATAGTAAATATTTTTTATCGAACAGATTTGTTCCCATAACAATCTTGAGTAACACAAATCGAGACCACTGTGCGAAGAGATTTCTCACTAGTTTCTTTGTTATTGTAAACTCACCTACATTTTCATTGTGAGTTCTCAATACCCTCATTACTACATTTCGCAGAAATCTAGTTAATTTATAACATGACATAATTATTGGTATTCCCCGAAAGGAAGGCGGAACGTCCCCATGGATCTCTCCACCTGGGGAGGGGTACCTAGGGGATCGGACTCCTAACGAGAATAAGCCGCATTTGTCTTCTCTTGCCCTATAACTATATTCAACCCGATAACTTTAAAAACATGGAACAAATAGAAATAGAAGGATCAGTAACCGTTACTTATTCATTTCAAAATGTAATATCAGTAATCTAAATTTTACAAAAAATAATCTTATTTGTTATCTTAGATAATGCTAAGTTATTGCCTTCAGGTAGACATGAATGATCAATTTTTAATGAAAAACAAAACAAATCTAGAAGCGAGGTACCTAATGGCTAGGGCGTCAGACTTGCGATCATGTGGTTGCCGGTCGAACCCCACCCATTGCACGACCGACGTAAACCCACTCGTAACACAAGCATTTAGCTTAGCACGAAGGGTTAACTAGAATACTAGTAATGTGCGACCCACATTGATAGTAAGCTATTAAAAAAAAAACAATAAATATTTTCAATCAAGTATCAAAGTAGGAAATAGCTTAGTTTAGCATAGTTTGGAGTTTTGCACCATCTATGATGGCAAGAAGTAATTTTTTTTTGTGATAGGGTCCAAACGATCAGACGGATCGCCTGATGGTAAGCGATTACCGCCGCCCATGGACACCCGCATCACCAGAGGAGTCGCAAAGTGCGATGCAGGCCTTTTATAAGGGGGTTTGGGCCTCCGAAATCCTCTCACTCAGCGAAATACAACGTAAGCGTTGTTTGACGCCGGTTTTCTGTGAGGCCGTGGTATCACTCGGGTCGAGCCGGCCCAATCGTGCC
This sequence comes from Acronicta aceris, assembly GCA_910591435.1. Lineage (NCBI taxonomy): Eukaryota > Metazoa > Arthropoda > Insecta > Lepidoptera > Noctuidae > Acronicta > Acronicta aceris. The sequence goes on along the minus strand of OU342780.1, from coordinate 8,415,279 downwards.
GAAGCATGGCTCTCCCACGGTAAAATATAGATAGAAAAAAATATATCAGAAGATAAGATAATATGTTGGCGAAATGTTTTGCTTAGAGTGGTTGTGGCGGTAAAGTCACTAGCTACGCGAGGTCTTTCTTTTCGTGGTAAGACAGACAAATTCGAAGCAACAAATAATGGCAACTTTATGATGCTTATAAAAGCAATTTCCGAATTTGGCCTATTTTTGGCGAAGAATTTAGAAAGTTCAGGAAATCCCGGAAAAAGCAATACGCAAACATGACAAAATTACTACAACCATTTTTGACTATGCCCGAAAATGTAACTTTAAAAAGATGGTCACACACGCGATGGTCGGCTAGGTACAAGTCTAAACAGTGATTGAAAAACTGAAACTATAACAAATGACCCTAGTGAAAAAGCTTTAGCTCAGAATGAAGCCAAAGGTTTATTATGTCAGCTTAGGTCCCTACTCCTAGTAACGGCGAATTTTGGGGAGTAATATTAAAACAGTTAAATATTATTTCTAAAATTTTACAAGGGGTCGACATAGACGTTCAGGTCGCTTTCAAGCTCTACGACTCATTGATTTCGTACGTAGCATTTAAAAGAGAATGTTTTGATACTTTTGAAGAGGCAGGAAAAAAATCCTCAGAAGAATATGGAAGCACTCAAAAAAGAATTATTAAGAGGAAGAAGAGAGGCGACTAGTCGAGTGAGGGAGAAGTGTTGTTACAAGGCCGTGACAACTTCAGGACTAATACCTTCTTTCCTATAAGTGACCAATTTTTGGAAGAGCTAAAGCGGCGCAAGACTTCTTATGCCGTAGTAACCGAACATTTCGCTTTTTGTCTAAAATTAATATATTAAGCGCATATTTGACTTCACGCCAAAAGGGGTGGCCAGGCCGCCCCTGGTGAATTGGCGCCCCGGGCCATGGCCCGCATGGCCCTAGGGTAAATACGCCCCTGGGTATCACTCCGGTCGAGCCGGCCCATTCGTGCCGAAGCAAGACTCTCCCACGTAAATTTAAAATTTAGATTATTGATATTATACATTTCAAAATCATAAGTAACGGTTACTGAACCTCCCATTTCGATTAATCGCATGTTTTCAAAATCATCCTGTATTATTTGGCAATCAGAGTAACTCCTGAGGGGTACCGGAGACTACACTCACATCCTACTCCTTCTGATAGTAGTGACTGACTGAACTGCAGCACTGGTCCCTACCTTGACCGTAAGGGTCAGTGAGGTTATGTCCCCTCCTCCTACGAAGGTATGTTGTTATGTTTTAAAACAGTTCTATGGTTGTTACAGGATATGGGACTTCCTCGCTGATCAGGCTCGCCAAGGCACAACTGTGATTATCACAACACATTACATCGACGAGACAAAACAAGCACACAAGGTGAGCCTTATTCAATACTAGCTACTGTCAGCGACTTCGTCTGCGTTGACTTCAGAATCGGGTCCGACCCGGATAAAAGCCTTATAATCTATCTCTGTGCCAAATTTCATCCAGGCCACTAAATTTTAAGCACCACTAACAACCCCATCTTTTTCATTGGGTACTATGGGCAAGTGCCCGGGGCCCTGGGCACTTGCCCATAGTGCCAACCAAACCAAGGAGACTCCCTAGGAGGCTTTTTTGCATTTTTTTTTTTTCTTTTTTAAAAAAACGTTGCCCCACACTAGGATTTTCTCCTGTGTCGTGGGTGCGTTTACAAACACAAATTCTCACATACACAAACGCCCAGACCCGGAACAACTACCTGTAGATCATACAAATATTTGCTCCGTGTGGGGATCGAACCCACAACACGTGGCGCAGAAGCCGATCGCTCAGCCGCTACGCCAAACGTGTCGTCATTTGTTTTTTAAAATAGTCTCCTAACTTATCCCCCAGTATCCTAGTGCCCAAGGCCTCGGATATGTTAAAGACGGCCCTGACCACTAATGATGTAATTAGTCCTGTGTTTAAACACTTAGTAGGCAAAAAATGATTTGATTTGTTGAGCCGTTCTTGTGTGATTGAGTAACAAACTTCCACTGTTATAATATTAGTTAGTAGGACTTTCATCATTATTATCATCACCAAACCCCTCTACACAGGTCATCAGCCTACATGCCTGATAGACGATCCATGTATAAATTGCCGTAAATAAACTGTTGTTTCATACAAAAAATCATTATTAACCCTTCTTATTCTTTTCGTGTCAATGGTTATACAATATTCGGGTAGTATTAGGCCACCTCAATGGCCGATTAACCCTATGAAAATGTATAAAACAACTGTTTTTTTTTATTTTAAGGGTAGGTCTCCTAATTAAAGTTTTTTTTTTAAGTTTACTAGCAATATGGGTCGCACATAACTAGTATTATTTTTAACCCCTCGTGCTTAACTAAATCCTCGTGTTACGAGCGGTTCACGTCGGTAGTGCAATGGGTGGGTTTCGAACCGGCAACCACATGATCGCAAGTCCGACGCCCTAGCCATTAGGCTACCGCCGCTTCATAAAATTTGTTTACTATAATTATGTGTTCTTTCACCTCCTGAACGGTTAAATAGTTCAGATTAAAAACCACTGTGTATTAAGAGTAATTATCTACAGATAATTGCTTTGATGAAGGTGTTCTGTCTCATTAGCCTAGTGTTCCTAAATGCGACTGTTACATTAAAGGTACTGGGTTCGATTCCCAGGTCAAGCAAAGATTTTTTTTATATATGATAAGGGGATTAACGAGCAGACGGATCGCCTGATGGTAAGCGATTACTGCCGCCCATGGACACCCGCAACACCAGAGTAGTCACAAGTGCGTTGCCCGCCTATTAAAAGGGGATTGGGCCTCCGATAACCTCACTCACTCGGTGAAACACAAAACCCATTCGAGCCGAAGCATGGGTCTCCCACATTAGAATTATTGGGTTTTTCTATGAAATTCTCAGTAGGAGCTCGGAGCTTGGATTTGGGCCCGGTTAATGGCAAAAGGCTCGGGTCGTATTACATGGGACGTAAACATTCCGGCGAACTGTGGGTGTACATTAGTACACCTCTAACCCTTCGGGGAATACAGGCGTGATGGTATGTTATGTTATTGAAATAAAACTACTTTTTACGGATTTTATCGCGTTGTATTGATATTATTTGATTCCCGACGTTTCGGATCCGTTACAGCATCCATGGTCACGGGTAGACTAAGTTGTTGGACGTCTTAATGTTACAATTACTAACAGCTACCTTACATTTTTGTTAATTATTGGCGATCCGATTCACGCAGAACGAGCTCACCGTATCCTTCGGTCTTGCAGTTTTGGGCTTGGATTTTGATTTTATGGAATCTATAATGGGGTTCCAAGCAGGTGCTAAGACCCAGCCATCTTCTCTATTGAAATTTGGATGTTTTTTAATTTCAATAGCCTCACGGATCATCCTGGGAAGGAATCGGTTTTCTTTTACGAGGACTTGTGGTTTATCAAATCTGATGTAGTGCTGGGCCTTGTCTAGAGTATGTTCACAAACTGCTGACTTCTTGAAACGGCGGTGTTTGACATCAGCGATGTGTTCTTTTACTTGTCTAATATTCGCGTAAGTGTCAGAAACCAGTATGTTATGTTATGTTAATATTTTACATCTTCCACCAATCACTTAGCACATGCACATCGTGTGCATAAATATCTAAGTATTGTCTAGACTCTTAGCCAATGTACTGATGAAATCCACAACACCACCCCAATCGGTGCTATCAACGATAGCATGTCGAAACTGTTAGCAAACAATAAAACTACGAGTACAACAACATTTTCAAGGTTGCCTCTGTAATTATATTTAATCACTACTCATTATAACAGATTGTAACAAAGAATGGATGCAATTTAATATTAATAGTTATGTAAAAAATTGTTATATAATTATTATTTATGTTAATATAACTAAGTTATTGTAAAATCTCTTGCACATGCTAGTCTTACTCAAGTAATTGAAATATATTAACTGCCTCGTTAGTCTAGTGGTCCCAAGCGTGACTGCTATGCTCGAAGTCCTGGGTTCCATTCCAAGGTCAAGCAAAGTTTTATTGGGGTTTTCTATAAAATCCTTATTGGCAACATGATGTTGGGATTTGTGCTCAGTTAATAGCAATAGGCTCACCCCTAATAGGGGGTATGTTTAAGTCCCATGTAATATAATGGGAATGGGCTAACATTGCTGAGTGCACATACCTACACCTTCGGAGAACCCGGGAATTGTATCCCTAACCACAAAAGATAACATGTAACTTGGCAATAGCCTTTCAAGAATCTAACGACCATTTTCACCAAGTGCTCAAAAATCTTCCCCAACAGATTGGTCTCCTTCGTGACGGTCAACTTCTCGCCGAGGATTCTCCAGAGGATCTGCTGCGGAAATTTGACTGTGATACCCTGGAGGAGGCGTTCTTGAAGCTGGCGATGAGACAACATGAGATGCCGAGACGGCGCTCCAGTAAGCTGCATTATATTATGTCATAGAGATGCGTTGATTCACAGTTTGAAGGCCATGGTGTTGGGATTTAGACTTCTGAACGTCATCATCACCTTTTTAATTGGTTTATAAAATCTAAATTCTACTCTGTCATTCTCATACATCTTCAGAAGTAACATAATCACTTTACACAATCAAGGCCTTAACCAGGAGTTAAAATGGGGTTTTAGCTCCAGAGCTAGAACCCCATTTTAATTCACTTTAATAAAAACTAGCTATTTCGGGGCAACCCCTAAATCTAAAGGCCATGAATCATATTCCTTGATACAACTTTAAGTTAGGTATAGTTAATATATGTTTTGCACTTTCAAATATTTTAAAGTGCCCAAACAGGAAAGTTTTTGATTAACTGCTTATTAGGGACTTTCCGTAGTATAAAAAAAATCAAACTGTTTGCACCGTCATCATTATCCTGCTTTGGACTCAACTTATCTGGAGATAGGGTCGCTTTTTTTTAATTCACCCCTCTCAGACGTCACCTCATTATTCAATTCTCAATCTGTGGTTTCTTCTACTAAAACACGATATACATATCAAGCTACGTAATCAGGGTGTCATTGCATGCCAACATTTAAAACCATAAACTTTGTTGCAATTACAGCGCTAACATCATCCCCAGACGTGATTCCTGACACCGGCATCTGCACAGGTGTGGACAGCCGCTACCACTCTCGAGACGACTTCCCTGCCATCACCAGCAGCACTGATGTAAGAAACAAAGAGTCTTAAGGGTCCGGCGGAGCCTGAATTACCCACAAAATCGTAATCGGAACAATATTAATCAATTCGGATTCGAATACCATTCATTTAGGTTCCTACCCTACCATTTCGTCTACGTCCCTGGAAATAAACAACCGGAAAATTGTTCCAAATTTGGTAAAATTATCAACAATTGCATTCGCTTATATTAATTTTCCGTGAAGTATTTTTGACGAAATGGTAGAGTAGGGACCTAGATCAACGGTATCGGAATCCGAGTAATAACACCATTTTCATTAAATTGTGTTTGAATTACGATTTAATAGTCATAAAAGAAACATCAGCTTAGAAATAATAGGGCAACTGATATTATGGATAATATCATATTAGGGGTCATAATCATATTAGAACGATTTCAAAGAACTTAGAAACACCCAAAAAACAGATGAAAAGAACCTCCTTGATTTTGAAGTAGATTATTTAAAAGTATATTATTAACTTTAAAAAAAGGCAAAATCCCGATATATGACAACGAGATTCTTGGCATACCATTTTTGATCAATTGATAATAGACTTGTGGAGGTCACCAGGGTAATTCTGGAGGTAAAAACCGTTCAAAATATAATTCCAATCCATACGTAATTTATATTAAATGTCAAAGGGTAGTCTATCAGACTCTTGCAGCAACTTTTTGTAGTCCTTTTAAGTCCACAGGTTCCATCCTGATATTTTTTTTTATTCGTGATAAGCTTAAGCTTGACGGCCAGGTCGCCTGATGTTAAGCGACACTGCAATCTACGATGGAGCGCGGTTGCCTAGAAGAATCCGATTCACAGACACCGAGACTATATCTATCGGGGACCCACTCGGGAAGCGCATTCCACATTTCAGCGGTACGCATGATAAAAGCGGACTTAAAGCGTTTCCACAATAAATCGATGTCGCTTTTTCATGCTTTCTACTATCTGGTCGTCCGATAGTAGAAAGGGCTAGGGCTTTTATATGTATTTAAAACAAGTTAATTCTCCGAAGATGGACCTTCGATTTTATCTTTTCAACGAGTACATTAGACAAACTTAAAGTAGCGGTTCTGGACATTTTATATTTATATTTCCAGGTGTTAACTAAGAAAGAGAAAAGACCAAAGGACACCAAGAGGTTATCAAAGTCTAGGTATAAAGCTGTCTTCATCAAAAGTATACAACAGTTCTCGAGGCATCCTGGGTAAGTAGAACATTATTTTTAGAAGGGTAATTTTGGTAAGTACCTAAAAATAGACATCGAAAGAATTTAGAAGACTACTATTCGACATTTGAATGAGTCATCCAACCATTTTAAGCACCAGAATTATCCTTCTAATCAAAACAAACAAAATATTACTGCTTAAGAGAAGGCAAGGCAATAATGACGCCCTAATTGCTTATATCGGTATAATAGAAGTCGCTATTTTAATTGTATCAGAATAATCACCTGACCTTAAATACTACAAGCATTGCACTAAATATTACAGGATTTGCTTTGACAAAACTTTAACAAATCAAATACTTTTCCCAAGTTATTGAATGACGTTGTCGTCCTTTGTAAAACCGAATATTTTAGAAGATGTAGATGTTCATTGTAGAGGACGTATCTGTGTTGGCACATTTGATAGATAATAAATAGCATCATGAACTGTTGGAAACAAATCGCTCTATTTATTATAAGTCGCTCTATTTCTATCATATTTATATTATTTCAGCCTGACAAAAGAGAGAAAACAAATCGAATCGTGATCGATCAAAATAAAAATGTACCCAATATCCGCTCAGTTTTTTTTATTTAAGAGCTCAGCCCTTTTCGGAGGAGCTATCGCCACTGTTCTCTATTTTCGGCTTTCCGTTTTACGTCTTGATACGACTCGATCCCCACCCTTTTCACAAAACTTCTACTAAGTCTTCCCCTTCCTCGTTTTCCTTCAATTTTACCTTCTAGTATAGCAAAAAAATCGTCGTGTCGTATCAAGTGGCCAATCATTTTTCCTCTCTTGTTCTCTATGATCTTATCTTATCTTATATGGGGCCGAGGCAGCAAGGCCTCAGTGCACTTCGACCCAATGGGATCTTTTGTGCTTCCCCTGGATACCTATTCCACATCCTCACCCAGATCTTCAAACAGCTCTTCCATGAGCTTTATAATGAGGCCTGGGGGAATGAGTCTGTAATCCTCTGGTCTTGGATAACCCTGCCCCAAGAGGCGCATTCGCTTTCTAGCCATTGCATCGCATGTACACAGAAGGTGTTCCATGCTCTCAATTTCCCTTTTGCAGGCCCTGCAGGCTGATGTCTCCGTCAGACCCATCTTTTGTAAGAGAGCGTTAGTCCCGAAATGTCCGGTCAGCGCCCCCATCAAGTGACGGGCCTGCCGCCTGCTTACGTTCCAAATGGCATTTTGCCATTTCGATGAGGAACCAATGAATTTCTTGGAGTGGGCAAGTCCTGTGAGGCTCAACCACTCATCCATGTGTCTCACCCTTGCGTACTCCCGAAAGGCCGTTTTGACTGTGCTCGAGGCCAGTCCTACAAATGGTTCTGGTCCAATTAGTGAGGTTCCAGAACCTTCCCTTGCCAGCTCATCAGCGTGCTCATTGCCCATAATCCCCCTGTGACCAGGGACCCATACAAGCCTGACTTTGTTTCGCTTTCCTAGCTCATTTAGAGTCCGGGCAGCGTCCATAACCAGTCCTGAGTCGATCCTGTAGGAGGTCAGGGCCTTGAGTGCCGCTTGGCTGTCACTAAGAATGTAGATGGACCTGCCTGCGGTACCGCTACTTTCTATCTGTTGTGCACAGGCAAGAATAGCATATGTTTCCGCTTGGAAAACTGTAGCTAATTTGCCCATACTTTGACTAACCTTATGGTCCTTTGCGTATATACCCGCCCCTGTACCCGATTCTGTTCTCGAACCGTCAGTGTACCATATCAGACTGCCCTCCTCTGGTGGGTCTAGTCCCTTTATCCATTCTTCCCTTGACGGTAGATGAGCCTTGTAAGACCTCTTGAACAAAAAAACATGGGCTGCATTTTATCGCAGTGCATGTTCGTTATTCTGTCGAGGCCTTCCTGTATTTTAAACTTCGTGTGTTTAGTTCTAGGCTTAGAACAATCCCACAGTCCATTTATTGCCAGTCTGTGTAGTGCTAGACGGGCCTCAGTCTCTATGACAATATGCAGCGGTGCAAGGTTGAGTATCCTTTCCATCGCCGCTGTTGGTGTGGTTTTGAACGCCCCTGTTATAGCTAGGCATGCCGTTCGCTGTAATTTAGCAAGGGCTTCCCTGCATATCCCTAGTTGCGTTCTGGGCCACCAAACAATGCTGCCATATGTGATGATTGGTCTAACCATCATGGTGTACAGCCAATGCACAACCTTTGGTCTGAGTCCCCAGGTTTTGCCATACGCTGAGCGACACATACCCAAGACTCTTAGAGCCTTAGTTATAGTGTTGTCCAGATGTGTTCGCCACGTCAGTTCTTTATCCAGGGTTACCCCTAAATATTTTACCTCTGTGGCCCAGTTTAGTTGTTTACCATACAGCCGAAGCTGGCCAAGGCCTGATAGCAGTCTCTTCCTAGTAAACGGAATGACAACTGCCTTGTTTGGGTTTATAGAGAGGTGATTTTCCTCGCACCATTTCTCTACTTTACAGAGAGCCCTTTGGATCAGGTTTGAAACCGTGTTCGGGAATTTGCCGTTGACAAGTATAACTATGTCATCGGCGTAACCCACGGTTAGTAAAGGGCCCTCATTTAGATTGCTTAGTAGTGAGTCTACCACTAAACACCATAGTAGCGGCGACAGAACTCCCCCTTGTGGACAGCCTTTGGTTGTCCTAACGTGAAGTGTCTCGCCCCTAAGAGTGGAGTGAATAATCCTACTCCTTAGCATGCAAGTCACCCATCTGATGATGGTTTGGTTGATGCCATGGTTTTCTGCAGCTCGCTGTATCGATTCAAAGGTCGTGCGATCGAAGGCTCCCTCGATATCAAGAAAGGCTCCGACACAAACCTCCTGTGATTCCAGTGCCGCCTCTGCGCGGCTTACGACGTAATGTAATGCCGCCTCTGTAAACTTCCCTGCCTGATAGGCGAACTGAAGTCCGTGGAGAGGGTGTCTTTTTAGTGGCCCCTCTCTAATATACCTATCAAGCATTTTCTCAAGTGTCTTGAGTAAGAACGATGAGAGGCTGATAGGCCTGAAAGCCTTGGCATCTTCATAGTCTCCCTTGCCAGGCTTGGGTATGTAGGTTACTTTGACTTTCCTCCACCGTGCAGGTATGTACCCAAACGCTACGCACGCCTTGTACAGCCTGCATAAATGCGGTATCAGAGTCTCAGCCCCCTCCTGTAATAAAATAGGGTAGATCCCATCCGGCCCTGGGGCCTTGAAAGGTTGGAGGCCCATCACTGCCCATCTGAGCCTATGTTCATCTACCACCTTCTTGGCAGTGTCCCAGTCAGCCCTGGTGGTGCGAATGGATAGCTCCTCCAGGGTCACTGGGTCCTCCTTGTCATCATCTAGTTTTACAGATCCTGGAAAATGAGTTTTGAACATTATGTTCAAGACCTCCTCTCCAGTCTCAGCAACTTTACCATTTCCATCTTTTATAGATGCCAGTGGAATGGCCTTAGCCGTAGAAATTGCTTTACTAAGCCTCATGCCTTCAGAGACACTCTCGATCGCCCGGCAGTGTCCCCTCCAGCTCCTACGCTTGGCTCTTCGTACAGCCGAGTTGAACTTTGTGAGGCTAGCACTGTAGCCCGAAAAGTCATTATTTGCCTTGGCGGCATTGAAAGCCTGTCGCGTATCTCGACGTAGTTGTACTATTTCCGGAGTCCACCACGGCTCTTTCTTACCAAGTGCCTTCTTTTCTGGACAGTTATCTGTCCACGCTGCATGCAGACCCTTAGTAACCCTGTCAGCTTCAAATTCAATATCTAGTACAGAATTGAGCTTACCTATAGGTTTCCCTAGATTCACCTCCAGGTCTCTGCGAAATGCATCCCAGTCGGTATGTCTAGGGTTCCTCCTTCGTACAGTCACATAATTATTATGGGTCCTATACCTAAAGTATATGTACCTATGGTCGGATCTGGAGATCTCATTCGGTACATGCCAATTTTCAATGTGTGCGCCTGCCCTACTGGTGGCTAGCGTGACATCAATAACTTCAGCCCTTCTCCTGTTAACAAAAGTAGGTCTGCTGCCTTTATTGAGAATCTGAAGGTTTGAGCTTACCACGTAATCCAATAGATCCTCCCCTCGCCTGTTTACATCTGTGCTGCCCCAGACGACATGATGCGCGTTTGCATCACAGCCAATGACCAATTCTATGTTCCCTTGGCTGCCATATTCCACCAGTTTCTTGATGATTGGTAATACTGGCTCCTTGTTCTCATAGGGAAGGTATGCTGAGGAGAGCAGGATCTTGTGTGCCCTCTTCCCCGTCCCTAGGTGGATCCATATCGTTGTGAGATCCCTAGAACATAAATCACGTACGATGGAAGCATCTATGCCATTTCTGACATAGATGCAGGCACGCACGTCGTTAGCGGAATGTTGATAAATTACTCCCCTGTCCCGCCCAAACCCTTTATCTCGCCCTTATAAACATAAGGTTCTTGAATGAGGGCAATATCAAATTTATTCATTTTCAACTGCCTTGCCAGAAGGGCCGAGGCAGCCTTAGAGTGTTGAAGATTAATTTGTACGCACCTTAGTCCCTCCATCTTGTCGTCTGCAGATGGGTGTTGCGAGGTTCCTATGTTAGGCCCCTCCAGCCTCCGCCGGGGAGCCAAGGTCGAGTAGGTCCAGTTCCCCGAGTAGGTCATCCGTCTCCACCGATACTGGTGACGCCGGACTTCCCACCGGAGCACCCGAACCACCCTGCCCTCTCCCCCCGGCGGTTGCTGTGTGCGCTGATTCTACTTGCCGGCGTGTTTCCACCCTCTTCTCGAGATTTTCGAGGAGTTTGAAAGCAGCCGGCCCTAATCCTCCCGGTAACATGTAACCGGCCCCTCGGATAACCTCAGAGGAAACCTGGTCCATCAGGACGACACGACGAATGTGGCGGCTCTCAATTTGAGTGCCTACCACCTTCCAGTCCGCCGTCCTAAGAGACGGGTTCAGCCTCTGGAGCATCCTCAGGTCTAGCCCCGCGTCCTTTAATTGGGTGTTCTGGCTCTTCCAGGCCATTTTAACCGGTCGAGGAAGATCCGACGCCAAGACCACCCTAATCTCCACCCCATCCTTCACCCGAACTCCATTCAGCGTGGACTTTAGCCACTGTGCTGCCATGTCATCGTGACAGGAGACGTGTATGGCTCCTGCCACGACATCATGACCCACATGCATAATGGGCAGGGGATCCGGAGCAGCCGTAAGTTTCTCTAAAATGAGACCCCTCAGCCGATCCACATCCCCCGCGTCGAGCGAAGAGTGGGGGTGGTTGTCAGGAACGATGGCAAGTTTAACAGCTGCTACCGCATCCCGAAAAGACCCAGATAGCTGTATCTTGGTCTTTTTGGGTGGCCCACCGCTGCCACTTGCCTCGTCACTGACCTCTCGCTGTCTTTTGACCGGTCCCTCTTGGGTCCCGGCCCCTATCTCCTTTTGCCTCTGGAGTCGTCGGCGTTTGCGTTCAGCGCCTGACGGTCTCTTAGAGGCCTTTTGCCCTGAGGTTCCTGCCCCATTCGCGGATGCATCATTTTGGCAGGGTATCGGCCCTCTGGTTCCCATAAGGGCCCCAGAAATTAAGCCTCCTCTCCCGCCTAGATGAGCACCACGACTTGAGACGGTCCCTCTGGCGTCCCTATTTGACTCGGAGAGTCCTTTTGAGGCACCGTTAGACGGCGTCCTCGTTGAGCTGGCCTCGCCAGCCATGGTTTGCGATCCTATGACCCCCCCAGAATACGCGGGTCTGCCCGAGACATGCTCGGGGCCGGATTCTCCAACGCTTGCGTTGGTACCGGCCTGGGGTAGTTCCTCTTGTAGTCTCGCTTCCATTATGAGGTTTTGGGTGACAACTGCGTGCCTTATCGGCGCTACTCACCCACCCAACGGTGATCGCGCCAGAAGGCCTCCGAACCCAGCTACTGGGTTACATACAAGGAAACATAGGATTAGACGGGAGTTAGGAGAATCGGGATAGGATTCGATAGGAAGCAGGTGATAGAATCGTGAGGCTGGGATAGGGAAGAATCATACATACAAAGGCGCCCGATGTTTTCTGTTACGTCTAATTCTGAAGGAATTAGACCAAGAACAGGGCGGCAACCTCGAGAAGGCTAGACCACCGGACTTGCCTTGGGGATCTACACGACTGTAGCGCTCTCCCCCAAGACCTCACCCCCTTACCACTTCAGAAGGAAGCGGTAAGGTAGGCCTGCACCTATACTACCACGCAAAGCAAAGCGAAGCATGTCGTTGTGCAACCGCAAAAGCATAGCCGCAGCCCCGCCCCTGTTCTCTATGATGCTTAACAACTGTATTTTCTCGTATACTTCTTCATTTGTTTTCATTTCCGTCCAACTGACTTCTCCATCCTCCTCCAGCACCACATTTCAAATGCTTCTAACTAACTTCTTCTTATTTTATTTCCAGGGGTCTAATCTTCTCAGTCCTGTTCCCCATCATCCAAGTGGTGGCGTTCTTCGCTGCCATAGGCCATGATCCTCGGGATTTACACATTGGTGTGGTCAATGAAGAGGCCGCATCTTCGCCATGTAAGTAGCGAAGGTTCGCCATGAAAGGATACTCGAGTTCAATCCCAGCAGGGATTTGAATGGATTGCAGATATCTAGTTCCGTAGACTGGGTGTTTGTGTATGTATTGTATTCGTAAACGCACCTTTTACGATACAGGATAAAATCCAAGTATCGTGTAACGAAAAAAAAACAAATAATAACAAGCAAAGACAAAAACAAGCAAGCCAATATTAACAGCTAGAAAGATCTTCCACTAAATTGGACCCTCGGTTTTTCTTCTCTGTATATACTGCGATTTTATACTGCGATTTGATATTTCCAGACGGACTAGACATATGTAGGAACACCAGTTTGAAAACCACAACTCTTCAGGAGGACGAGACCTGTGACCTGTACATGCTCAGCTGCTGGTTCTTAGAGGAAATGGAAAATAAAATGCTGTTCCCGGTATGTAGACCAACTTGATTGTTCAGAGAAAATAATTCCAAACTACTTTATACTGAGAATTCCATAGAAAAACCCAATAACACATTGCTCAACCTAGGAATCGCACCCAGGACCCATAGCGTAGCAGTCGCGCTTAGGACCACTAGACTTATGAGGCAGACTTATGATAAAGTTACTACAGCAGTTAAAATATTAAATTGAGATTAATAGAGACCAAACGATCGAGGCAAACGATCAGACGGATTGCCTGATGGTAAGCGGTCACCGCCGCCCATGGACACCCGCATCACAGTCACAAGTTCATTGGCGTCCTTTAAAAAGGGGATTGGGCCTCCGGTAACCTCACTCACTCGGCGAAACACAACGTAAGCGTTGTTTAACGCCGGTTTTCTCTGACGCCGTGGTATTACTCCGGTCGAGCCGGCCCATTTGTGCTGAAGCATGGCTCTCCCACATAAAAGTGCTGCTAGAGTTCAGTCAGTCAACATTTTAAGACCTTATATTATTTAAAAAATGATTGGCGATATATAACGCGACGTACAATTTAAAACAGTTACCCAAACATTTTCAACTTCCATATTTTCGATTAAGATAAAGCGACTTTCCATCCAACTTTTTCGTCCATTTCAGACGTTATTCAACACTTCAGAAGAAGCGAAGGCAGCCGTCTCAACGGGCAAATTGTATGGCGCCCTGCATTTCTCTAGTAACTTCAGCTGGGCACTGGGCAAACGAGTGGCGGACGGTGATGTGGATGACGTCATCGTGGATGACAGCAGCGTCAGCGTGTGGCTGGATATGACTAGTGAGTCATCCCTTACCAATTAGTATACATATACCTTTAACAGAATAAGCGCAAAACCTGCAAGAAGTTTGTTCAGAATCGACTACTGAATCAATTGCAGTGATTTTTAATATGTGTTTTATTTTTGCCGAAAAGATAATTACAATACCAGAAACTGAAAATGGCCCCCTGATCCATCATCAGAGGTATGAAAAACTGAAACCTATTCGTACAAATTCGTATTGAGTGCGCGCGCGCACCAATATTGTAGTCGTAATGAGTACGACTGTAGTACGGCCACATGTTTTGCGTTTAACTAATTTCTTAAATAAAAAATGCTTACGTGTCTCAAAATTATTTTAGGGTTCCGTTATTATAATTATGACTTGGTATTCTGAAGAAATGAACGAAGAATGAAGCCATAGGACTGCCAAGTCAAAGGTCTCGAATTCGAATCCAAGGCACCTATGACTTTTCGAAGTTATGTGGGTATTAATTATCACGCGCTTAAACGGTGAAGGAAAACATCGTAAGGAAACCTGCATGCTTGAGAGGCGTGTGAAGTCTGCCAACTCGCATTAGGCTAGCGTGGTGGACTATAGCCTAATCCCTCTCATTCTGAGAGAAGACCCGTACTCGGCAGTGGGACAATAAAATGGGATGATTATGTATGATTATGTGTTCTAATTTACGTGTTTAAGGTCTTGTGCGTATTTAGTTACACGTTGTATAAATTAAAATGAATGTTCATATGTCCTCTAAGCATTGCTAAACCATTCATCCAATCCAAAACTTTGTGTTGCTATAAACGTGCCAGGGAAGGTTTATGATAAAAATAAGCTTGTGAGTACATAAATGTCTACTAACCAGATCTTCTTCTTATGAAACAGATCATCAGATCTCGAACTTCATAAAGACTCAGCTGCATAAGACGTACGAGAGCTTCACGCGGAGAGCCATGAAGGCGTGTGGCAGACCTGACAACTTAGTACAGGTAAGAATAAAAGCTGTCAGCACATCAAGTTACCACAAATTGTCAAATTTTCCCAATGGATACTAAAAATAAATATATTCGGTGGTTAAATTGAAAATCGCTTGAAGAAATTTGACAGTTTTGGTACCATGTGCCGGCGCGATCGTACCTATTAGATAGTACCTATTTGGTACAGTCATGGTCAAAATGTAACCATACGCATGAAGCGTTTTGCTAATAATTTTATTATGTACCGTGTTATTGTGGACCGCGGAATATGGTTCATTCTTCAAGAATAAAATTAATATGTTTTTGCTGGGTAAGCGTACAATAAGAGCGGTTTCGCACTACATCCGAATCGAATCCGTGATCCAGACGTAATTTTACGAAGAAAGTTATCATGACATTATACATTTATGACGGACCAATGTAAATTATCATGCTTACTGTTAATAATTATTAATAATAATGTACTTTTTCACTACCACAAGCAAAAAGTTACGAGATTGATATAATGTAATCCATTTCTCATCAGCCTTTCTCATTAGATATTTTAAATAACAAGGTCGTATTTTCAGCGTGTCCAGTATACCTTGGTCTGTGTCAAAATACATTATCACACTTCCTACTACCTACACATTATAATCGATAAAAACTTCATTAACTACACTCTTTGCGCTGTTGCATGGTGCGGGTGACAGTTTCAGTAACATTTCATTTCACTATTGAAGATTGCCGCGATTTACAAATTATGACTTAGTATTTTAGCTGTACCATATTCGTAATGTATTAAATCATTAATAACTGTAGTAAATTAAATTAAAACCAAACCAGAATGCCATTAGAACGTCATACAGGCAACTGTCACCCGCACCATGCTACAGCGCGTGTAGTGGTGCGACTGTGAAAGTATCAAAATATATTGGGCACAAACTGTAGACATATACACTTTATTTAGTGCTTGTCATTATATTTATCAACTTGCTTCAGATACTATCTCATCTTCATCAAGACAAAGTATGTATACAATACCATCACATATGTATAATTTTAGCAACAATTTACCATTGCCAGTTCATAAGGTATAGGTATTATATAATAAAATATAATATTTTCATTTTTTATTTTTCTAAAAGTAACACGACACGATTGGCGTAGCGGTTCAGCGTTCGGCTTCTGCGCCACGTGTTGTGGGTTCGATCCCCACACGGAGCAAATATTTGTATGTTCTACAGGTAGTTGTTCCGGGTCTGGGCGTTTGTGTATGTGAGAATTTGTGTTTGTAAACGCACCCACGATACAGGAGAAAATCCTAGTGTGGGGCAACGTTTTTTTAAAACAAAAACAAAAACAATATTTTTCTAGTGTAATAATATGACCATTGGACTGCCAATGACTGCCTATGACTTTTCGAGGACAATCCTGAGAGATTTTCTCGTCTGCCAACCCAGCATTGCGCAGTTATGATGGACTTTTGCATGTGTATTTATCAGAGAGGAGACCTACCCAGCAGTGAGACAAAATGGATTCATTTTTGTTCCATATTTTAAACCTAGCCCATAAAGACGGCACTTATAAAAACTAATTGGAAGCCAATTTTATATAGATATTTAGATTATTTTGTCAATTTTTATTGGATGTGCAGTATTTATTTTAGTGAAGGAAAAATTCAATCGCGGGCAGGATTCGAACCTGCCTCTTCTGGTTAGATACACCAGACGCTCTGACCGCTAAGCCACCGCGAGTTCCACCCGCTTGATCGAAATTTGCCTTCACATTCTGAATTTACGTCATAAGGTGACGTTGATTGTGCAGTAGATCGTCTGCCTCCTGGAGAGGTGGGCTTATACTGTATGATTCATACTTTATATCGGACTCGTGCCAACTAAAAACCAGTGCTGGGCATTAAACAAGTAAAATTTCAATCAATTAATCTTTTAATCAATTTTCCCATTAAGTTAAATGTAATTACTATTAAATTAATTTGATTGCAATCAATTTTTTAATTAAAATTGAAAAGTGCCCAACACTTTGAAAAACCTTCTCACCTTACATAAGAAAGTTTCCCTAATTTAAGGGAGTATATTCTTGAGAGTATTTTTCGACTGCTCATAGTAATAATACCTACACAAAGTGGAGACGACATTACAGCATTAAATGAAACTGTGATTTAATTTATGGTGAATCGTTTGACCACCTCATCTTATCTGACTTATTTAATTGATTACTTAGGTACTATTTTAATATGTAAGTGTGTATGACAGATCCCGGTGCACTTCGAGAACCCGGTGTATGGTAAGAGTGAACCGCAGGTCGTTAGCTTCATGGCGCCCGGCATCATGATCACGTAAGTATACATTCAACTTAAATAATAATTTAGAAATACTCCAAAATGGCGCTAACATGGCCAAAAGGTATGTTAAATACCCTTTTGCCTTAAAATAATACTCTTAGTGATTTTTTTTGATATATTGCTATAAAACTTTTTTAAATAATTGAACAATGGGCAAAGTTTGCGTGGTAAAAAGTTGTCCAAAGTGGGCGTAAATTCAGCCTGTGGCCAGTGTGGCGCCACCCTTATTTAGCGTATTTTAACGGATATTACACGGAATATTTATTTTCCAATTTCTATCGTCTTGCAACCTTACGTATTAAAATTAAGTTAATTCAATGTCATAATATTGAGCTGATAAATAATCGTTAGGCTACATGATTGCTGATGTATGTGTGCCGTCACTTCCTCGTAGGACAGGTCAACTCAAAGCTGCTGTGGCTCTTTCTTCAGAATGCTTGCTTGTCCAAATTGCCATTTGAATGCTTGCTTGTTCAATTTACATTTTAAAACTCTACTACTAATGTCTGAACTGTAAAAGAGACCATGATTCTCTGAGTTAGTTTCAGTGTTTCTTCTCATAGGTCGTCAGCTGGGAAATTCCAGTACCATCTAGTTAAAAAAATACTAGACGGCACTGGAATTTCCCAGCTGATGACCTATGTGAAGAAACACTGAAACTAACTCAGAGAATCATGGTCTCTTTATGTAAATGTGTGTTTCAAATATCTAAATACAGAAATAAAAAAATATGTACCCTCATTTTAGCATCATATTCTTCCTGTCTGCCATCGTGACGTCAACTCTCATGATCTCGGACCGGCTGGAGGGGGTGTGGGAGCGCAGCGCGGTCGCCGGCGTCAAGCCGCGAGAAATGCTCAACGTGCATATCATACTGCAGTCTGTTATCATCATGTTCCAGGTTCGTATACGTTTTTAAATATAATAAGATAACAAACAAGTTAACGAGTCGCTTGGCGGCCACCGCAGCCTATATCTTTTTGTTGTGTTTTAGTCACATTAGCTAGTCGTGTGTCCGTGAAACATATTGAGAAATGTGGCAATTTTAACCCTCCTGTAGGTACTCTATTATAGGCGTTAGGGCTCTTAATATTATGTTTAACTCTCCTATTCATGAGCATGATAAAAAAACGATGATGTTGAAGTTTCCAAAATACAAGCCACAATGTAGAAGCATTATTTCTACAGTATATGACAAACTGTAAACTGTCCCCCATAAAAATATTGTGTAATTATTCAATTTCAACTAACATTTCTAACTGACATTCAACTGTAAAGGTAATAATACTAACTTCATTAATTACATAACTTACTTGACATTCATATTTGTAATTAAAATTCTTTGTTATCCTGTAGGTACCTACTCATACTTGCATGCCGATAGGTTGTGATTAGGTATATGACGATTCTTATCCTTACTTAATATTATAAATGTGAAAGTTTGTGAGTATGGATGAATGGATGCTTGTTACTCTTTCACGTAAGAACGGCTAAACGGGTCTGTATGAAATTTGGCACAGAGATAAATTATAGTCTGAATTAACACATAGGCTACTTTTATTGAGATCGGACCCAATCCTGAAGTCCACGAAGACAAGACAAGTTGCGGGCAGAAGCTAGTATCTACAATAATGTATGACTCTTAACACCATAATGTACCCATATACCATATTTATATTCTTTCTAGACCGTTGAAATGATGGCCCTCGCGTTCCTGGGCTACGGCATTCCGTCCGTAGGCTCCGAGCTGGTCTGCGGCCTGCTGCTGTTCCTGCAGGGCATCTGCGGCATGTGCTACGGGTTCCTACTCTCCGTCTACTGCAACAGCCATACCATGTCCTTCTTCGTTGCCACTGGAAGCTTCTACCCTATGATTTTGTTGTGCGGTAAGTTCTTGAATCTGGAGAACCTTTAGTGTTTGAGGGGAAAATGCGTCTAGGTAGACCGCTAGGCAGACAAAGACCCAAGTCGAGTCAACTCAATCTACTGCTAGATTTGAAACGTAGAAACCCCGTTATTATTTTACCCCTTTTATTATTATACGAAGTAGATGGTCCTTATAACAATCAATGATTCAAGGACTAACAGATTCGTTATACCAAAGCGTGAAAAATATACATTTCTGAACTTAAAATTTTTATTTCATTCTAGAAAACGTTATCGAATTTTACCAGTTTTCAAAAGTTAGGCAACAATACGACGACAAACATAACACGGCAACATATCTCATAGTTACACTTGGAAACATTGCCCTACAAAAGGTAACTGAGGTGTGGTGTGGATGCACCTTAACTACTATAGAACAATTCTTGGTAGAACTACATGCTTAGATCACTCACATATTTGTGAGGTACACTCAAGGAACTCTCTTTTTAAGTCCACATTTACCATTTCCAGGTATCCTATGGCCATTAGAAGGGATGTCATACACGCTGCGCATCATATCCCTCGCACTTCCGTTCACGATTCCCTCCATATCTCTGAGGGACATCATGGAGAAGGGAGCCTCCATCACGGAGCCCTCCGTGGTCTACGGGTTCCTCGTCACCATCGCGTGGATCGTGGTCACTCTAGCATTAATATACCTCCGGTTACGGTTGAAGAAGACGTAGGGGTTAAGGATAGGTTATAGGTTAGTGCAAGGACGGAAAGCGGGGTTTTTAGTCGGTACGAGTCCTAACTAAAACAGGCTCAGGAAAAGGTTTGTTGCAATTTCTACGTAGTTGCAACTACCGTATGATTGATAATAGCATTACCAGTTGGACTATTTCAAATTGCTTCTGTAGTTACAAAAAATACAGGAGCAATTAAAATTTATAGACGAATGGTATTTTTGTTTGCTAGTAAAATTAACGAAATCAGGAATGTAGAGTTTTAACAACGTCGATTCACACATCCACTGCATCTTAATGGTATAATGGTACATTAATCGTCTGATTATTTTTTACTGAATGTGATTGACTTAACAGTCGTTTTTTTAAAAAGCGAAGGGAAATTTATTCTTATAATCCATTGCATTTAGTCTTACATGAATATCAGTGTTGAAGAATGATTTATTATCTCAGCTTTTGAATATAACGGATTCAGACTAAATTGGGCAGCTACCTATGTTTCACTGAATCCGTAGACGGGACCATTCTCAATTCTTGACAGACGTAATTGAACCCAAATCTATAATCCTTTTATCATTAAACCAGCGACCCGACTGCGGTTTCACCCGCGTTGCCCCATCCCTAAGAGTCAAAGCGTGATATTAAATAACTTAAAACCTAGGTCATGAATCACTCCGTCCGTTAATAAAAACTATATGAAAATCCGTTCAGAAGTTTTTGAGTTTATTGCGGAAAGGCAGACAGATAGACGCGGCGACGGACTTTGTTTTATAATATGTAAGAATTAGATTTAGGTTCAGTCGGTGTAAAGTATAAAACATTAATTAATATTCAACCACATCTCCTACGTAGTTTTATAAAAATGTGTCATGAATATTGGCATCAAAATGTAAATTCTGGTAATTACGATCGATGTAGAGGTCCTGTACTATAATTAGTTAACTTTGGGATCTTCCATGACACCAGAATTGATGAGGGCCGATTTGTCCATAGCCAGATAACTTTTACTGAGGAATAAAATTGACGTTTGACAGATTTTGTATAGAAAAACTGTCAAAAATTCAAATTTTTTCCCCCGACAAAGATATCTGGCGATGGAAAAATCGGCCTTATTGTGAAATTGTTAGGTAACTGTCTATATTTTCTTCAAACGTTTTTATGGGTGATTAGGTAACGCACAGAAAAAAGTAAAATTATCCATTTGTACATCAATTTTTTTTTCATTGCTCCTGGATTTCGTAAGATAATCTAAATAATGTTCTGTTTAGATCAAATTCCTTCTGTTTTTTTTTTAATTCATGTTTATTATCCATGACACTTCAAATTACCTGCAGCTTAGAAAAATACCTGTTTCGTGGTGAAAGATGCCTTTTCTATCGGGTAGCTTGTTGTAAATAGCTTGTAATTATATTTTATATGTCTCTGGTATTACAGAATGTATCTTGTGATAATTATCTACATAAAATATTCTTGTATGACGTGTACTAGCAGTATATTACTGCTAGAATAGTTAAATCATAATATTTTATAACAAAGCATGGAATTAGGAATAGTGATTATTATGATAATAATATTAATAAAAGTGCTCAAATGTATGGTAAAAAAGTAATTCGGGAAACTTTCTACAAGAAAGATTTCTTACGTACTGTGTAATAGTGTTGCCGAAGTATCGATAATTGACCTTGAAATTAAGTTACACAGTTTATCGATAGTTCTCGTCTATCGATATCGGATTTGTGATGGATTATCGATGATTGATTTTATCGATAGGCAATACTACTCTGTAAAAGTATATATTTTTGCTATCTTTGTAAATTTTGGATTACTTATACTAAAAAATAAAATTATGAAAAAGTAATTTTAGCAAAAACGCATTTCTTTCTAGTTGGTATGTTTATTGTAGAATGTTTTGTTATATTTCTTCTCATAGAGAGAACTTTGCCTTAATGGTGACGTGATACCATGTGATTTGTGGGTGGTACCTATTTATGAATAAAGATTTTTTCTATATATTTATTGGCGTTTAATTAATATTTTCCTTTGCAATGACTCAAGATAATGTTTACTTCTAGCATTTTTATCGTGTGATCCGAGGCACGCACCTAACTTTCGCTTGAGATATAAGTGATTATCGTACCATTTGTTTTTACAGTGAAGGAAAATATCGCCCAAAAATCTGTATCCACTCATTTTTTTTTTAAATCCACACTCGGTCAGCCCAGTGGATGTGTTGGTTCCTAATCTGTGTTGATAGTACAGCACGTCCATTCACACTATATCCATGCATTGCCTTATTAATTACATAATATAAAATATTAATTGACTAGGGACTAAGTAGTTAGTACCTATAAAAAAACGTATAAAATAACTTTTAACAAAAAGTAAAACAACGTTTTACAACGTTAATGTTACATTAGGTATGTATATTTTCTTCATAGGTATAGGTATGATCAAATATCACAATTGTTAGTGTCTCACCAGTCAACCTGATACCATTATACCATTACGCGTGGAACTCTGAAGAATAGGCAGAATTGTACAACCACAGTTGGATATATTTACCTGCTATTTAGGGCTCATGGGAGCGAGCCTATTGCCATTGCCACAGATACGAAGCCCGAGCCGCTACTTAAAATTTCATCGAAACATTGAAGTCAATGACACTGCTCGACCTGGGAATAGAACCCCGGACCTCTAGCACAGCAGTCGCGCTCACGACCACTAGACTAATAAAGCAGTTTGTTGATTCTCTTTCTTGAATAGATATACTTTCGTCCGGTGTCCGGCTGTTAGGTTAGATTGGAAATTGCCAATATTGTAGACCCACGTACGTTGTTTGTTTTCCGATTGAAAAAGTCATAGGGTCGAGGCACACTGACGCAGAATCGAATGGAATCGAAGCATCAAATCCTCTAAGATGTGCGCACATTCGCTCGTCTTCAAATGATTAATTGATATTTATTTCTGTAAATAGAACTTCTAAAGACACTTTTACAAGTCAATTTTTTTTAAACTAGATTACCGGCATTTCCTAACTGACGTCCTCTAAGAAGAAACACCGAAACAAACTCAGAGAATCATGGTCTCTTTTAAAGTCCAGACATAATACTTAGTAGGAAATCAAGCTTAGTAGGTAAGCGTAATGAGGGAGTCATGTCGTTCTCGGGCAATTGTCAGGCACCGAGTGATGCTTTGATGATCTTGTGTCCAATCGAAGTTATCTGCTCGAAGACGCGCACATTTGACCGAATGCGTGCGACTTTTATGTCGATTGAAATGTGTATGTGCATGTATTGTATGGATTACATGCGTATGTGTGTTGAAACTGGTGACACGAGGTACAAACTTTGAATCATTTGTAAGTTTATTAAATTTTTTTTAACATAAAGAAGATATATCTATTATCAAGTCACACCTATCCCAGTATATTTAGGTGTCGTGTAATAGGGTGCGAGCGTATTGCCAATAACCGAGCACAAATCCAAACTCGGCCACTAAGAATTTCATAGAAAAACCCAATAACACTGTTCGACCTGGTTACCAACCTAGGACCTCTAGCGTAGCAGTCGCTCTTAGGCTCACTAGACTAAGGGGAAGTTCACTAGACCATTAGCAGTGAGTGATCGGGATAAGTAGTGGTAGTTTACCAAAACTTAGAAGAGCAGAAACGAAAAGGGCAGACTTCCTTACGGTAACAATTTTTTCCGGGACGAAAATGGTCTCATCGTCCGGGACATCGATGAAATAAAGAGAAAGCTTTTATTAATAAGTACAGTTAAATAATTGAATTCAGTTCGTTTTTGTTTCTCAGAATTTACAATATTCAGTAGTTTGATTTTTGAAAAAGATAAAATCTTTATAGGTATATATACTTACTGATTTTTTGTCAATTATTACGGGAAACAATTCGGTTGAATTTAATTATTTAATCGTATTTATAGCAATGTCCCGAAACTCGGGCAGATTTTGGTCCCAGAAAAAAATTTGACGAAAGGAAGTATCCACTTTTCGCTTGTTCCTCAAAGCTTAGGTAAATTGGCAGTGATACGACCTATTCCGATTACTGACCATCAGGACAATGCCTCACGAGCATCCAGCTAGACTAGTAATCGGGAGGCTACCGATTTTTCCTAGAAGCGGCAGTCCAGCTGAGCTAACTACATTCATAATTCTGCAATACTATTGATTGTCCTAAAGCGAGTCCCATCAGCTGACCAACTACCATATCCAAGAGCTGTTTATCTATACCTGTAATAAAATTGTAACAAGCCGATGTCTGTACATTATGGACATTAAAAAAATTAGTATGGGGGGTCTTTATTAGAGCAACAGAAGCCAAAATAGTATTTTTTTGAATTTTTGTCTGTACGCGCATCACGCAAAAACTACTGCATGGAATTGTTCTCACCGATGTATTGCTAGAGGTCTAACTTAAAATCTGGTGCATGTTTCATCTTGATACGCTTGATTTCATATTGAATCGGACTTATAGTATGTTAATCTTTTTGGGACGTGCGTGAAACTGCGGGCAACATTTAGTTCTCAAATATAAAAAGTAACAAAGCTTAATAATCTTGAGGAATAGAAATAATAACACAAAATTCAGATATAAAAATTTTATTATTTATAGGAAATATTTTGATTTAGGCTCGCCACACATTGGATACTAACGCGTGAATAATTGTCGCTCGCATTACTATGTCGGTTGCTGCACACAACTGCGAAAAACTGTCTCGATGCCCGAGCGACGACGGGCGGCACTCAAAGAATTCATTACAAGTTCTATTTTATTAAGTAGCTAAGTGACAAGATTGCTTGCACCTGACACACGGAAGCCACTACAAAGGCGCATACCGAGCAAGGTTTTGAATGCGACCAGCTTATATCGAGTCTATAAAAGCAACAATCTATAAATCAACTAATTGCTCACGCGATGATATCCAGTGTGCAGCCAGCCAACAACAACTCTTTCCGTGTGAAGCGCCCGCGCCACCGAGCCGACCAACATCATGGCACAATATTTTAACACTCGCTATTATTTGTGATAATAGGTACCTATATTTTTACCTCTAATTTAACTTCATTTTACGGTAGCAACGACTAGCCTTTATTAAAACTAACGTTATCAGCTTTTCTCTGCAAATTTCGATTTACGAAATGTGTTTCGATACCAGGATGTAAACGTTAAGTCCGGTCGCTACAACTTTGTTATAATATGCGTCTGCGCAGGGACGCGAGCGCTCACACTGACAGCACGAGGTTTCGTTGTCAGCGAACCGTTCGAGGTTCCTCACAGCGCAATACGGTACCTCAAAAAGAAAAAAGAATCTATCCACTTCATCATTTCGTCCGCAGACCACAACACACCGCTTATTGCGACATTATCACATTTATCAAGCATTATCTGTTGATCCCTCGATACAGGAAAAAAAACTGATTTTTTTAATTCTGTGTTTTCACAGTTTTCGCCTAACTATAAACTAGTACTTAAATTATAGCTCACTCATCATCTGTTTCGCTCGCATTCTCGCTTCGCAGCCACACTCTATACAAGATGTCTTTGCATTTATACTACAGAGCGACATATTTATACATTGGATCTCACGGGGGACAGTCAATTCCTATACTATTTATTGCTTTTGAAGCATTATATATTTTAAAAAATAACTTTTCCACTTACAAACGCCACAAACAATTTTTTTTTATTAATTATCGACGTTTATAAGAGGAAACCGTACAAGCTGCATAGGCATATTTTTAAATATCACACATTTTTTTTAAATTACATAGCGACACGGCGTGTTCAGCTATCATCAGAACAGCTAGAAGGAATTGACCGGGCCCCTCACAAAATAGATGAGAAAAAAAACTAAAACTTAACGCAGTTCCTAATCAAATCAATGAACATAAAAAATATGTGGAGATTATGGAGAGGGCCTGAATACAGCCGAATATTAAAATAAATGTTACGTGTCTATGTACAGAACCAAATTATTTGGGGTCCGCCTTGCAAAACTATCATGATAATGTTCGGGAGAAGTTACTTATGTGTACAACATTGGATAATTTCGGGATGCTAGCGACTACAGATAAACACACGATTCACGATTTTAATGGACATTACACTAGGCCTTTGTAAAGGTTTTATTCAACTTCGAAATACTATTGATATTTTTATGCAGACTTATAAGTTTTGCAGAAACAGACACCATGCAGGCGGCGTTCTACCGAGCGACCTTCGACTTATCTCAATAACTGGCTAGCTTTCACAAACACTAGCATTTTACTATTAACACAGAATTAGCATGTAATCTATGAAGATTCCGCTCGATGCAACGTTATTTTAAAGCCTCAATCTACATATTAAAAACAATTTCAGTTACAAAAGTATGCAGAAATGTAGATACATTTACATGCTAGCTGTTAACACAGAATTAGACACAACGTTAAAATAAATTCATATCATAATTAGTCGAACATAATTTCAAGCTTTACACAAAATACATATTAACTGTACAAGTTGTGACGTAGTCTATATGTTCAGGCCTCCATTCAACACTACATATTTACATTATATAATAACGATACTGTTCAAACTTCGAATCACAATTTTTCAATAAGTAATATATGCCGAAATTATTAATTAACGGTTTAGTCTTGATGAGTTTAGCTGGTCTGGCAAGAAATAATTTAAATGAGTCCCAGGAAGTACTTTATAGAACATAATTGTGTAGTCAAGACTTAATAAAATATGACAGATTTGTACCTGGAATCGTCATAATTCAGCAATGGACACAAGAATAATAATAGATTTTGCATTGTGTCTGTGATTTGTTACTTGAAGGATTAATTACCCTAATTTATATCCCAATGATTTAATTAAGCCCAATTGGTCTAAAGGCCTCCCTATTTCCTTCCTTAATGTATGATTAGCAACTTAAAATTTTGACCAGTGTGCCTCGACATAAAACAAGCTATAAAATTGGAAGACTGAATCTATAATTATCAAAAATTGTATAATTCATATCGTGGATCTGTCATTATGGTTGCACCTCTTTTTAACAAACTAGATACTTTTAAAGGATAGCATTTTAAATTCAAATACAGAAGTAAAAAAATGCTTTAACTCATCAAGACTATAAAAACTTTTCAATCATAATTGTAACAAGAAACTCAAATCGCCAAAGATTGTAAACAAATCACAAAGAACTTAAAAATACATAATTATATATAATAAATAGGGATATCAACGACTCCAAGCGTAAGGCACGTTGCCTGCAACTGAAAGCGGCGTTTCTACGCTGAAGTTTCAATTTACGTATGTATTTGTTAATATCTGCACTGTAATTGCATGTAACTGAAAATTATGTTTTTTTTTTCATGCGATTCGTCTCTTTTCTAAACAACCTACTATGGAAGTTATCGATAGTCGAAAGCAACACTGTTTTTACTTTTATTTTTTATCATTTTAAAATGTTTCTAAAGGAGATCAGTTTATACATTAGGAAATAATATATGTACGATAGACGAGAATATGTTTAGTTACTAAGATAATAAAATGATACATTTTGTGTATATATAGTGGTTTCTGACAATTACGCGAATATTATACATTAATTGAAAATTAAGACGCCCAATACCATAGTCTACCCGTAACAATAGATGCTATAAAGGATCCGAAATATCAGGAATTAATTTAAATAATATCAATACAACGCGATAAAATCCGTAATAAGTAGTGTTATTTCAACATTTTGTGTTGGTTTGCTACTTTTTCGGCCTAAAATTAAATATTTATGGAAAAGATTTTTTATAGACACAAAGGAATCAATGTTTTTTTCTAAGCTAGATGATAGCGCTGTTAAGCATAGATTACATGAAAGCAATATTATATCAGAGCCGCATTACGTGAGTGTTTTTATAATAAGGATTAAAATAATATATTATTATTTTATGAGAACATTGAAATAAAATGTAAGTAGTTTTAGGAAAAGAGACTGTATGAAGTTTTTTTTACAAGGCAATCACAGTGCGAATTCGATTTTTCATATATGGCGGTGGATTCTTTTCAATAAAACCTCTTCGGATAGCATCAATATGACTTTGATACCAATCTTTTTAAGTGCAGTTCTAAAAATGTATGAGATCGGGTTAAATGTTGTTAAGAGATCGTTCTTATACCCACTCCAGTGGCAGCTAGGAGATATGTACGTATATTGTTCACATGTCTGTCTGTCTGTATTCGAGATTACTGATGATTACTGAACCTATATTGTCAAAACTTAGCTGTCAACTATGAAATAATATTTGAATATCGTTTTTTTTTTCTCTAAACGACATTCTCAATTCTCTACTACTAACTGTTTCATAAGATAAAAACGATATATTTTCATAAGTACAATAATATTTGCAGCAAAGCTGCATCACTTTTACTTCACAAATCATTCAATGTTGAAATAAAATGCCTAAATACAGACAGCTATACTAAATAAAATATTGTACACTAATATATAACCGAAGTTTTAAGGTTCATACATCTCTCATACAATATTAGTCACGCGACAGTTTGAGACTCGCCTTGCCCAATGATCTCATACATTATTCCCTGCCAATTTCTTTTCTTTGCGTTTAAGACCTTTCGTTACACCTAACTAATCTCATACGTGTGTGTCCATTCCTTAAAAAAGGATCGTTTATGTTTAAACAATAAATACTTAATTACCGCTTAGAACCTTAAGTAAGAAAAGCGTATAAATTATTTTTTCTCAGAAAATTTGAATAACGGACTTACTTCCTATCTACCTAGATGTTATGTTGTATTGTATGGACACAATTGTATTGCTAGATTAAGTTCACTGGTAATGCTTGCTTTTGAGCAAAATTTATGTTTTATAAAGAGTGTGAGTAGAAAGAGTAGAGATGCGCGTAGTAATTTAAGCAGTTCGCGCGGTAGATAAAAATAAACATTACGATTTAAAGCAATGATTTCACCAAGGTCATAATTCCATGTTATTGTATAGTATAGTAATGATAAATTGGTTTTCTACTAATACGTAATGAAGGATATACGGTTGATATTAAGAACCTCGGTTTTTAATGTGTTTCTCTCCATACAATACAACACAACGCATACAACGGCGGCTTTCAACGACACTTAGTTTTTTTTTTATGCGTCGCGCTTATAATAACTATCTCCATTCGATTACGAAATAAAAATTGAACCCCATTCCACGATTTTATTAAATTGACTGTTTTATTCTGGGATTTCCATAATACCATTCCATTTTTTACCATATACCATATCTATATTTATCGAGGACTCGACTTATTTGTAAGTAGGTATGCCTAACACCTGATTCGACAGCTTTATGGAAAAATTTGTCATACTTAAAAAACTATACTGACCACAAACTTTTGCATGCAATGCATAAAAAATATTATTAAAATTTCTACATATTTTCAAATCCTAGAGAGGCGACTCAAAAACGCTTAACAAATTGTGATGAAGCGTTAATTACGATATGTTACGTCACAGAAAGCCGCCATTGCAGATTTGACAAGTTTACTTTTTTTTCGCCCGACGCACCGAGGAGACGCTTACATAAAGCCTATGTTATTTGAGTTTTTATGGTGAATGATATTGAGCACAATGTAATGTAATTATTTTTTCAGTACAGATCTGATCAACAGAATCTTAAATCAAAAGGAGTTACTAGGTCCAATAGCTTTTTTATTGATTATCGTATTAACACTTGTTTTAGGTACATCAGATATTTGTGAACTGACTATCTACTTTTTTTCATCAACAGCATGTTATTAAAACGTAACATATACCTTCCATCACGCTTAGCATAACTGCTGTGGGCAAGTAAATCGATTCTCAAGTCGACAAAAATATTATTTTCCCCACAAAATACGGTTTTCTCGACGGAAGAGTCGACAGCCCTCGCAGTTGTCATGCTAAGCCTGAAGGATATAATAGCTCATATTTCAGTGACCGCAAGCGGTATGGATCACATTTACAAAATCCTCATTCAAAACAAATTATTGCTATCACATGCGTATACGCATCCTATTTAAGTTTACATGGGATTGTGCCACAGTGGTGTAAGTAAATAGAGCGTTCATACGTATATTGAATACAAATCCATTGAACTTTGGAGTTTTATTAAGTAGCTTATCGTGTTTGTGCAAATTCTTAATTGGTTACGTAAGGTAAGGCTTACGTGAATCAAACCGAAGCGGTACAATGACCCGTATAGTTCGTCCCGCAGCCGGCATGTAGTAAGAATATAATCTTATAAGCATGATTATTACTCACGAAATTTCTGTGTATTTCTTGTGTTACTAACTCGATTTACTTACATGTACGAGTGGCGGTCATACACAGTGTTATGTGAGCGTGGGTCGGGTGCGCGGGCGCAGCACTAGGCGGCGGGCGGCCGCTAGAACTTGTCCTGGAAGATGAACAGGTTGTTGGTGGCCGCCACCGCGATGATGCTCTCATGAGGGTGCCACGCCGTGTGCAAGATCTTCTTGTTGAAGTCCAGGCAGTCTACGCTTATCTCGTCCTGGGGAGGAGGATATTCGGTTAGATTTTTTTTTAGGTTTTTTTTCTTTTGTGTAGAAACTTTTTTACATTTTTGTAATATCGTCTAAAAAATAATCTCTTGGCGGTGGTGGCGACGCGCCGCGCTCGCAGCGGCTGTCGGGGCCGCGCCGCAGTGACGTCAGCAACATGTATGACGACACAGTAGTATGCAGTTGAGGTACCTTCTTCCTCTTGGCGGTGGTGGCGACGCGCCGCGCTCGCAGCGGCTGTCGGGGCCGCGCCGCAGTGACGTCAGCAACATGTATGACGACACAGTAGTATGCAGTTGAGGTACCTTCTTCCTCTTGGCGGTGGTGGCGACGCGCCGCGCTCGCAGCGGCTGTCGGGGCCGCGCCGCAGTGACGTCAGCAACATGTATGACGACACAGTAGTATGCAGTTGAGGTACCTTCTTCCTCTTGGCGGTGGTGGCGACGCGCCGCGCTCGCAGCGGCTGTCGGGGCCGCGCCGCAGTGACGTCAGCAACATGTATGACGACACAGTAGTATGCAGTTGAGGTACCTTCTTCCTCTTGGCGGTGGTGGCGACGCGCCGCGCTCGCAGCGGCTGTCGGGGCCGCGCCGCAGTGACGTCAGCAACATGTATGACGACACAGTAGTATGCAGTTGAGGTACCTTCTTCCTCTTGGCGGTGGTGGCGACGCGCCGCGCTCGCAGCGGCTGTCGGGGCCGCGCCGCAGTGACGTCAGCAACATGTATGACGACACAGTAGTATGCAGTTGAGGTACCTTCTTCCTCTTGGCGGTGGTGGCGACGCGCCGCGCTCGCAGCGGCTGTCGGGGCCGCGCCGCAGTGACGTCAGCAACATGTATGTCGACACAGTAGTATGTAGTTGAGGTACCTTCTTCCTCTTGGCGGTGGTGGCGACGCGCCGCGCTCGCAGCGGCTGTCGGGGCCGCGCCGCCGCGTCGCGCGCCGCCTCCAGCGTGAGCTCGCCGCGCCGCGCGCCGCCGCACCCGCCCCCGCACCCGCCGCGCTCGAATATCCTGACGCACAAATACACATCATGACGTTAATTTTGAAATCCAAGATGGCGAAGATTCTTTTTTTAAGATAAATTGATATGGGTGTCAATTTCGAGGTTTCTCTGGGTATTGATTACGAAAATGACATTAATTTTGAAATCTAAGTTGGCGGACAGTATAGTGCATTTCTAAATAAATTTATATAGGTTGACACCCATATTTTCGAGGCTTCTCGGTGCGCTGATTACGAAAATAACATTATTTTGAAAATCCAAGATGGCGGACTTTTGCCAAAATTCAATTGCGAGGTTTCTCGGGGCGCTGATTACAAAAATTACATTAATTTTGAAATCCAAGATGGCGGACATTATTTTTCTGAATTAATTGATATGGGTGACCATTTCAAGATTTCTCAGGGTACTGATTACGAAAATGACATTAATTTTGAAATCCAATATGGCGGACATTTCCAAATAAATTGATACGGGTATCAAAATTGTTTCTCATAATCTATTTTATGAACAACTAATATCAAGTAAACAAGTTACATTGTCTAATTATTATATTGATTACAGATTATAATAGATTACAAAAAAAAAATTTTTTTTGCCCTAAGGGCAATCTAAATCCTACAACAGAATTGCTGTATGACGTCAGAATTTGAAGATATACCAATCTCAAAGTGCTAAAAACACGGTTTTTGAGGATATTTGAAGAATTCTTTTGAAGACAGCAAATTTTTACGGTCATTTGTAACTAAAGCATCCTTTAGTACTTCTCTTCTCCTTTCAAATCCATTTTGGTTTGCTTCGCTACCAGTTTTTATTCTCAAGATATAAATTTTTAGCTACAGCTCTTCGATATTACCTATATTATTATTTTAAATTTTAGTACTAATAACTACATTATGAAAATAAAATAGTATAACTTGAGAAAAAAAACTCGTAGCGAAGCAAACTAAAATGATTTTGAAAGGAGAAGAGTTAGAAATTACCATAAAAATTAACTCTCCTCGAAAAATAATTTCTAATATCACCAAAAACAGTGTTTTTAGTACTTTGAGATTTGTATATCTCCAAATTCTGACGTCCTAGAATTATTATGTTGCCGGATATAGATTTAGCATCAAAAAATCTACAAGAAATGATGTGCCTCACCCCTGGGTTTTTTTCTTTGTAAACTAGTGATTATTATTCAGTTCAGTTTTGTCTGATTATTGATACAGAGTTGAAAAAAGCGTGAGGAAGTGTCGATAACTCCGATAAAATAGAATATACGTAAATAATTATATTCGTTATATTTCCTCGGCTTACCCGTGGACCTAACTGTTTCTAAATTGATTACATTTTCTTGAAATACTAAAGTTGCAAGCCGATTTTTATAAAAAAAAAAATTTTTTTGAGCACTGTTACTTTTAAACATTATATTTAAATTATGTTTTATAGCAGTGTATTAGTGTCTAGTCACTTTCATTAATTGTTAATATTAAACACAGGACCAAATAAGTTTGTATGGAGCGCGTTACAAATACACTCTTCTTAACCTTTTGACCGCTATGTCAAAACAAAAAGAGCGTGCCATCAGCACCAAGCTGAATCCAAGCCGAATTTCCTATAGAAATCTGTCACCCAGTCATGACCGTGGCGTGCTGGGTACATTTTGGTTTGTCGTCTACACATGACTGTGGAGCTCAAAAGGTTAAATGTAAGCTCACCTAAAGAATCCGTTATAGGATCCGGTCATGAGCCGCTGGTCATCTCCACTCCAACAGCACTCGAACTTGTCGAAGATGCAGTCGTTCTCGTAGAGCGAGCACAGCTTGGAGCGCAGGTACTCGTGCACGGGGTACGTCTCCACCGGCTTCGACTCCATGCGCAGGTCCCACACTTTTAAACCTAAGTAGTCGCGCGACATCATGTACCTGAAAATTTTACGTTACCTTTATATTTTGAGCTTAAATTTAACTTGTATCGACTACATCATCGTTATAGTCATCATTACTAGCGTCAATATCGTCATTGTCATCATCCACATCATCATCTATATTGTAATCGTCATCTCCATCATTACCATCATCGCCGATATCGTAATTTTCATCACCGTCACCGATATCGTCATTTTCATCATCGTTACCGACATCGTCATCATTATCATCATTCATATCATCATTAATATCATCACCGTTATCATCAGGTTACATCGACAGGTACATGACGATCTGGACGATAATTGTGATGATGATATCAACAATGTTGATGACGACTACGACTGTGATGATGATAGTGATAATGGTGATGCCTATAATGATGATGATGATGCAATAAACGATGATGATAAAAGGATAAATCAGTCCGTCAACGATGATAAATTACAATAAGGATTGAGATGACGATAATACAGATAATGATGTCAACGATGAAGATTAACAGCCAGTCCCAATAACAAATGTGTCGATAGATTTGCTTACTAAAGATAGGATTTTAACATTACTTGTAAGCAACTTATGTCAAAATCCTAACTCCTAAGGCAAATTTACTGACTGATTTGATATTGGGACTGGCTATAAGATGACTATAATACAGATGATGGCGATGAGGATAATGTTAATACAATTCATGACGACAATACGTAATTATATATATACACAAGAATTTACTCGATTTATTACTCCCTATGTTAACTTGTAATGTCTCACCTGCCAGAATTGCTAAGCTTGACGTCGCTGATAGAGGAGATGATCTCGGAGAAGAAAGACCTCGCGTGCGGGTCCTCAGGCTCCTCGAACAACTTGGCGTGCCGGTCGCACAGCGCCGCAGCGCGCATGTCGCACAGCCTTATTGTACCTACGAACATAGAAATAAAGGTCAGTATTGTTTGAAGTATGGGTTAAATGAAGTTAATTAACCCTAACCTATTCCGATCACTGCCATGGACATACTGGTTGCTACATTAGAAATAATAACTCTCAATTAATAGTGAAGTAATCCGATTATGTAGACTTGTTAGTATTTATTATTACAAAAAGCACCCCCCATCCAGTATTCAGAACCTTGTTGCGGATGGACGTATTAACCATCCATATTAATGAAATGGTATCGGTATGTACTCACCCTTACTACTAGAATAGACAAAGAGATTGCATTCAGTCGGATGAAACTCCGCCGCGGTTATGACCTGAAACAAAACAATTTCCATCAGGAAAAGGAAAATTTTATTTTATTTTCTACCAAGGCATTTGGGACAAAAAAAATACATACATACACTCACGTCTTTCTCCCACAGAGGTAGGCAGAATCTAAGACCGCCACTTGCTACAATTCTTGCATACTTGTTTTGCTTCTTCCACATTCATACATCTTCTCATACATACACGCCGGTTGCGAGTGGTATGCACCTGATATTTCGATAATAAGATCAGCGTAATGTCCTTCTAGGGAGAACTCTAAAGACACCGCCGCTGACATTCGCCTTATAAATTCCATTCGTTAATCATCTTTCATTCATTCTTTCGACTTGGCCTGGCATGGCATTTCATAGTATATTTTTAATTTGTGTATGAACATCTATTACTAAAATTATATGCAATTTCTTAGCGCATTGAGTACATTTACCGATTACATAGGTTATCAAATGTTATCCAGTGTTTTCAGTATGATTAAATTATGTTTATTTATTTACTGATCAATATTTTGTTTATATAACTTACTTGAATTAAATCATGCTGTAGCACAATTATATTAATTAAAGACGTTAATGCACACACAACCCTTTTATTTCGTTTAGATTTACGTCGGAGAGCCATGCTTCGGCACGAATGTCGGCTCGACTCGGCTCGACCGGAGTGGAACCACGGCCTCACAGAAAACCGGCGTCAAACAACGTTTAAGTTGTGTTTTGCCGAGTGAGTGAGGCTACCGGGAGCCCAATCCCCTTTTAAAAGGCGAGCAACGCACTTGTGACACTTCTGGTGTTGCGGGTGTCCATGGACGGCGGTAATCGCTTACCATCACGTGATTCGTCTGCTCGTTTGCCCCCTAACCCATAAAAAAAAGATCCTATTACGTCTGTATTCTCCGTAGGATTAACCAGAGGTGCGCTAAATGTACACAGTTCACCGGTATATTTAGGCGAGATGTAGAGATAGGAGACGAGCCTATTTCCATTAATAGAGCTGCTACCGTGACTTTCATATAAAAACCTAAAAACACTTTTCTCGACCTGAGAAAAGTGCGCTAGACTAACGTAGCAATTTAGTTTTTAACAAATATCTTTTAACTGGACCCAATTAATAATGTCCACACAGACAAGGTCGCAGGTAGAAGCTAGTAGACTTATAGATTATGCCCTTCAGCTTGAGACGCATCCGTCTGTCACAAGTCGTTCCTGTGACTGGGTGTAATGCAATGGGTGGGTTTCGAACTGGCAGCCACATGATAGCAAGTCCGACGCCCTTGCCATTAGGCTCCCGCCGCTTAACATAGTGGCATAATACAAATGGGTATATTGAGCGGTTTGATACGTGGTGCACGAAAAACCTATTTGATGCGAGACTAGCTTATACTGGACACATATGGCACGTTGTGTAGCCATTGAATCAAGTTTATCAAAAGTTGTCATTTTAGCATCCCCTGTTCCATAGTTCCTATCGATTGTAAATCAAAGTCAAAGTCAAAGTCAAAATTATTTATTTCAATTAGACCATTAAAAAGGTACTTTTGAAAAGTCAAACTAATTGCACGGTTCCAAAAAGTGGGTCTTATGGAGAAGAGCCGGCAAGAAACTCCATAGATACTCTTTTAAACATGATTACAATATTAATCTTTACAACTTTGTTTTAAATAGTTTGACAATTAAACAACAAATAAAATAACATTCGAACCCCAAAAATACACTATAAATAAGTTGAGTCGGTTTTCTTTCCCAAAAAATAAATATACATTCCACTGACCTCTGTAAGCTCCTCCATGTTGGCAGGTTTGATATCGACAATGTTGAAGCTCTGGTCGGTGATCTCGAGGTGCCACAGGTTGATGCGCAGGTCGTCAGCCGACAGGTACGTCTCCTGGTCCGAGTTCAACGAAATAGAGTTTATGTGGTACGTGTGAGCGTTGGCGAATATCCTCCTGTTGGCAAAGTTATAAAAAAATGCGAATTAATTTCGAATGCAAAGAATGTATAATAGATACAGTTGCCGTTGTATTTCAGCGACTGCTGGACATTTTGCGAATTGGACATACTGCTAACTGAACATTCTGTGAACTGGACATTCTGCGATTTGGACATTTTGCGACCACTGGACATTTTGCGCCTAAACGGTTTTTGATATAACATATTAAACTAGTTTTTCGCCAGCGGTTTTACCCGCGTTGCCCCGTTCCTAAGGATCATAGCGTGATCTTTAATAGCTTGAAACCTTCCTCATGAATCACTCTGTCTATTGGTGAAATCCCCATGAAAACCCGTTCAGTCATTTTTCAGTTTATCGCGAACAGACAGACATACGCGGGGGAGGCTTTTGTTTTATAATAAATATGTTAGGATATAGAACATTAATGTTACAATATCCGTATTAAAACCTCTTTTGCGTCGAACCTAATACAAAGTCCAAAGTCCGTAATAACTAAACTAAGTACCCTCATAACCCACATCTATACTTTATTAAAACAATATCACCTAATAGATAAGAGGTATATTAAAAAGGTTTCATAACGCTATGACGATATGACTGAAGTGGTAAGGCAAATATACGAAGCTGAGTACTACACGTCCGTGACATACGACAGGTTTTGTCGATTCTCGAACAAAATTCCATAGTCTGTGACATAATATGTCATGTCACTGCCCACAGTACATAATTAAATTAGATCGGCCCTGCTTATCGAAAAGCAAACAGGATAAAAGCTCTCAACTTTTTGCAATATATTGATAACGTTTATTAGATACTTTTGTTGTGATAATGAATTACTTTTTTGGCACGATTGGGGTCGAGGATCTCGCCTCTCTAACGTTGCGTCGAGTTGTCAATCCCCTCCAGAGACAATTATTTATGATCCACTGATATTTGTTTGGATTCCGAGTACCTTGGGCATGTAAATTTTAAGTTTGTAAAATCCCTTAATGTGGATGTTGTTTTATTAGATAATTAGATAAGATTTTAGAAAAAAAAACTAACAGATAGAGATCCGTATAGTTGTGCATTTTATAACGTTTTTAAGATTCGTAATTTGTTGTAACTATCCATGGGCATAACATAACATACCGTCACACATGTATTCCCCGAAAGGTTAAGCATAGGTGTACTAATGTACACCCACAGTTCGCCGGTATGTTTAGGTCCCTTGTAATAGGAGGCCAGCCTATTGTCATTAACTGGGCACAAATTTTATAGAAAAATCCAATACCCAAAACCTAGGACACGTATTCCAAAAAATATGCTGAGATGGTTTGGACATGTTGAAAGAATGAATGAAAGACGATTAACGAAAGGAATTTATAAGGCGAATGGCAGCGTCGGTAGAGGTCGCCCTAAAAGGTCATACGCCGATCTTATTGACGAAATCCTTCAAAAAGGTCATGTGGGTAGCACTGGCAAACGACGTATATGTATGAGAAGATGTATGAATGTGGAAGAAGCAAACGAAGTATGCAAGAATTGTAACAAGTGGCAGTCTATAGTTTCTGCCTGGCGTGAGTGTATGTATGTAAATAGATGAGTCATGTGCGAGTTACCTGGGCGAGGCTTCCACCATGAGCTCAGCGGGGCGCACGGTGGGCACGCGCAGCTGCGTGACGCGCGCCGGCTCCCGCGCGCGCCCGCCCTCCTCGCGCGTGTTGTACCCCGTCACCCGCTTGTCACGCTCCGACACCTACCACAACCGACAGATTACCATCACTCACTGATTTAAACCTCTCTTGTTAATTACTCTGTGACACCTATTTTATGGTACGGAAAATCATTCATCATGTCTACGTGGGTACATGCTTCTGTGATACCACGGCCTCACAGAAAACCGGCGTGAAACAACGCTTGCGTTGTGTTTCGTCGAGTGTTTGAGGTTACCGGAGGCCCAATCCCATTTCAAAAGGCCGGCAACGCGCTTTTGACTGCTCTGGTGTTGCGGGTGTCCATGGGCGGCGGTAATCGCTCACCATCAGGCGATCCGTCTGCTCGTTTGTCCCCTGAATGTATCATTTTGAATGAACAGCACCTGTAGATTTCAATCTACCGTTCAAAGCGACTAACGTATGAGCACAATGGGCACAGGCCCAAGGGCCCCAGCTTATAGAGACACCACGGGGGCCTAAAAAATAATAATAATACTATTCACTTTTTAAAAGGGCCCCAAACTCTGTGTTGTTCGGGCTCCTGAGTGCGCAAGACGGCCCTGGCTATAGTATCAATATTGATGATACACAATGCAGACATGCTGGTCACATTAGATGGTTCATATCGTATGACGTCACACGACGCTAGCAAATAAAACGTTAATAGAACAATCATGTTCAACTGACCAAACATCAAATCCAGTTTAAATAAGCCTTTTTCCAGCTATTGGAGTCTGCTTCCAGCCTACCCAGATGCGGCTGGAGATTAGTATTTTTTACAGAGATTTTTGCCAACAGCAACGCAACCCAATTCCAAGGTAATGCCGATATAATCATAAAGATAGACTCGTTGGCAGGTTTTTTGGGCTTATGACTACCAGTAATGATTGTCATCGGTGTTCGTATTATAACGCAGCTTCACATGCTCGCCGCGGCAAGGGACTTGATATGGTAAGAATAGTCACCCATCCATGAAATGACCGCGGTAATCTTGCAGATTAAAGAGGGATTCATTATGTTGGGGTATGCTAAACCATGATTGTACTGAATATTTGACCCATGAACTCTCAGAAACTATGTAGGTACAAATCTTATTTGCCAGGTAGAATCCATATAGGGTGTAAACATTCACAAAGAAAGGATTTAGAGAAATGACCATGGAATAAGAAAACAGGCACAGCTAGTTATTTATAAGATACCTTAATCTAATTTAAAACTATAATAAAAAGAAAAATAAAATCCATACATACAAGACTAACCTTCCACAATTTGATGGTTTTGTCATTGGTGGAGAGCAGGAAGTGCGCCTGGTTCTTGCGTTTCAGCCACCGGATCTTGTTGATCTTCTCCTCAATCTCCAAGGACTTAAGGTAGTCGAACTCTGGCTCATGTGACTGGAACGTCGAGTACACATTGTACTCCCCCTTCTTTGGAACGCATACCTTTGAGGATGGGTCCCTCTGGAATGGAGAAGGTGGTTTGTTAATATCATAATTCTAACTTACTAGTTTTGCCAATTTTGTGATCGGGGACCCAAGTCTGCTATTTCAATTGCATCAGAATGTTTTTCCAATGATGTTAACCCCTCGTATTCTGTGACCCCGATTGATTCCACATAGCTATGTTCAATTAAAGTTGAGTTGACGACACGATTGGCGTAGCGGTTGAGCGATCGGCTTCTGCGCCACGTGTTGTGGGTTCGATCCCCACACGGAGCAAATATTTGTATGATCTACAGGTAGTTGTTCCGGGTCTGGGCGTTTGTGCATGTGAGAATTTGTGTTTGTAAACGCACCCACGATACAGGAGAAAATCCTAGTGGGGCACCGTTTAAAAAAAAAAAAGTTGAGTTTTGAAGACAAAACTACAGCCACTACAGCTGTAGCAACAAACTTTTTCTTGGCAGTTTTGTTTGTTATTGAATCGTCATTCAGTGACGATTTGACACCATTAATTAGCAGGCTTGGGCGCCAAGTTTAGTCTAACCAGCAGCAGATCAGTATTTTACACAAAGAGACCATCAACGAATCTGTGGGCACCATGGATATCTAAGGGTTTTTTAATAAGACGCGAAACATGCATGTGGTCCCTCTGATGGCAAGCTGCAACTGCAGCCTATAGATGTCAGTAACACCAGTGGAATCACACGAACGTTGTCTTCTTAAGACTTCCTTTGCCTAGTAATTTCACTGGCTACAATGTTAGTACTCAAATAAATAATTTCAATTTGATTTTACATTATTGTTTAGCATCTGGATATTTTGCTATGCGAAGTAGGAAACTTCTACCACCTCAAAAGTTTAATTGGTTGTCAGGCTTCTGACTACCATTGATTTAGTAGGTATGGAAATTGGGACCTACGGCTTTAGGTGCAAGAACACGTAATAAATGTAATATTTCATGCCTCTGGAGACAACGGCACGAAATATGTATTACAATAATAGCTTCTACCCGCGACTTAGTTTGCGTGGACTTCAGAATTGGATCCGAACTGGATAAAAAGCCTATGTTCTATTCCAGACTATAGTCTATCTATCTCTGTACCAAATTTCATCCAGACCCATTCAGCCGTTCTGACGTAATTGCATAAAAAACATCGATACATCCTAACAAACTTTCACATTTATAATAATAGTTGGATGCATGATATTTATATGGCTTCGGCAGACCGAACCACTTCGCGGCGGGTGTTCGAATCCTACCTATTTAGAGATTTTAAAGAATAATTAGAATTTAAAGAAACAAAAGATACAACTAAACAAAGACCCGCCAATATTTTGTTAGGTGTTAATTACGCGAAACAATAGCAACAGTTTATTGTAAAGTGGATATCATTATATAGCTTTCTTTTACTTTAACAAATGCAGAAAAATATTATAAACTAAAACGAACTTGAAATATAACAACTCTGCCGCCCTTGTCCCCGGTGGCAAGCAGTTCGCCGTCATGGTTGAACTCTACGCAGGATATCAGGTCAGCTTCGGTCACATCGTCTTCCAGAGTGCCCTTCACCTGGCTGAAACACCATGTCGTCTCCCCACCATTGCCTGGAACACATACCAATTAAGTTAGGAACAGGCTAAACATGTTCAGATTTCAACAGAGGCCTACTGTTATATATGAGACCATAGGGCCTCAGAAGGAAAGTTTCGCTTATAATTAGTACCTACCCCTGGCAGCAGACAATTAACAAGGAAATCACTATAAAAAGAGGTTACTTACTACAAAGATTACTAAGGGGCTAATGCTGAAGATTACTTTAGATGTTATGATTAACTGAATTCCCAAACAGATGGTTACTGTTTGAGCTGAAAGAAGTGAATTTTATTCTAGCACAGAGCAAATTAAACTGCTAGGTAAATAGCGTTCAGTATGATGTATAAGACATTCGTTCTGTAAATGCTTCTTTGACACAATATAGTGCAGTTTAATGGCAAATTTTTGATGCATAAAAGGATTTAATTAGTTAAATAGCTTTGGCTCCAAAGAGAAACCGTTAGGTACTGATAGTTTTCGTGGCCTTAGATTCCAAGTTATCAGTTTATCACAGTTTTTATGATCGGAAGTTACATAGTATAATTCAAAACCCTTTTACCTGATATTATTACTCAGAAAGCCTTAAATTCCCAAAATACCTACATACACAAAAATATTTTCTCAAATTAAATTCTCACCATCTGCAGTATTAAAACGTAGCTAATTTATTGATATAGCCTTGGCTTTATGCTAATTTTAAATAAACGAAAAAGTTTATTCACATAGAGTTTATTAAGCAAATCTAGTGTTAGAGGCACTAAAAACCGTCACAGTAGAAAATAATTACTCATTGCAATCATAAATCTGCAACGTTGGAAAGTCTCTTTACTTTAATAAAACAGAGATGCTACTGAGAATTTTAGTAAAAAAAAACTAATAACACTGCTCGAGCCGGAAATAGAATCCAGGAGCTCAACTCACTGTGCCATGAGTCTTTTGTGTTGATGACAAATCTAACTTTAGAGCCAGTGTGGTAATGCTAATATCGATAAAACAATTTGATATGCCATATCGATACTAAAGCGGCTTTTTCGATATTTTACACCAACCCTTTCAAATATATAATACATTAAATCGAAAGATAGTTAAACACAATATTAGTAAAAGATATGTTAGTAAACAAACAATAATATTGTAAATGCAATGTGTCATACAAACGATTATTTGAAGATAGCGTATTTAAAAAGAAAAACATTCAGTTTTATTTTGTAAGTTTAGTTATAAAAAATCCACTAAAATGTTAAGCTAAGAAGTTCAAAGTTTATCACACAACCTAACTACTTAGATTTAATTTAATTACAATTAGATTGTTCTCTCAATGGTCTTTCAGTCTTTCATAAATTTACAAAATCCTAATTAAAATATTACCACAATACACAAAATTAACGAGTCTTAAAATAATTTATATAACTTGGCTTTTGATTGAAAATTTTATCTTTTTACTTATTTTGCATAAGAAATCCATATAACAATTATTAAAATAATTGCGACAATATTGATAGCAACGTCTGCACGTCTTATATGAATGTATAAAAATTCTGGCGCCAGCCAATTGCACGTAATCAGTATTGAAACGATTGAAAATTGACCTATTTACCAAATGTACACAGTACGTACAGTCACAAGTCGTGTTCCAATGCACCCGACACGAATGATGTCTCCAATTGGCAAAATTGTCTTGAATCCTAATGCGATGATTCGAATACCACGGAACTTCCTTTTTTTTCAACATCTCTACACTAACTTATCATAGGCAACGGTAAACAACTACGCATTTTACTAAT
This sequence comes from Acronicta aceris, assembly GCA_910591435.1. Taxonomy (NCBI): domain Eukaryota; kingdom Metazoa; phylum Arthropoda; class Insecta; order Lepidoptera; family Noctuidae; genus Acronicta; species Acronicta aceris. The sequence continues at coordinate 8,371,938 of OU342780.1, read as the reverse complement.
TTAAAAAAAAGTTACACAGTACAGTTCTGTGACATGTCCTGACGGTAAATGGCGGAAAAAGTTCGAATTTGAAACCTGTTTTTTGTACGTAGAACAGTAATGGTATACTGTTGAATAGGGACAGTGGTGGTAATATTAAACCTTTCTTTTGAGTTCATGTAGGGTGGTTTCGGACAATAGGCCCACGAAGGCTTGACGCGTAACAATTAGAGGAAGCACCTTGTACATGTGTAGTACGTAATTGAGGGGATATAAATAGCGTTGCAATGATAATTAATGCTGGCAGTTGCGTGTCTACTGTGAAGATAGTTTTTGTATTGAAATACTGGGAAACTAGACTATGAACTATTCTTTTAGAGCCCTATAAAGTTGTAATAATTATTGATCTTGAATATTCTTTGTTACTTGTTCGCTTTTTCTGTATTTATATAAGCTCTACCTAATATAATACCTCAACATAGACCTCACCTGTAAACTTATTACTGACTGACTTATTACGGAGTCCGGTGATTCCCAGGTCGAGCAGTGTTATTAAGTAGTACCTGTAGCTGGGAGTTTGGATTAGTGCTCGGGTAATGGCAAATAGCATCAGGGGATTACCTACATGAGACCTCAACATACCAGCGAACTGTGGGATGCGGCGAACATTAGTACACCTCTGCCTAACCCTTTGGAGAATGTTATGTATTGTATAAACTTATCATATATTACCACAAATTTAAATAGACTGGACCCTCCAGTTTCATGTACGGGTGCGTAAATAAAGACTCGGACGCTTCAGAAATGAACAACACTCAGGTAAGTGACGCATGTCGTGAAGTTAATGACGCAAATGGTTGTCCAAGTTATTGACTAGCGTGTGTTGATTTATAGACGCACGAGGAAAGATTCGCTCGTTTAGGGGTGACACAGAATTGACAGGTTGATGTGAAAGGTATCGGATTATAGTCCATGTTTGGGATGACTTCTAGTTTTAATATCTATTAGAAATTTTATCTACAAAGAGATAAGTTAAGGGAAGGTCTTTTATGGAAATTTAAAGTTACGTGATCTAGGCTACAAGTAGCAGAGTAACCCTCGATATCGTAACTTTGCCCTTTGTTCCTTTACTGTGGAATATTACACAAGAGAAATCAATAAACATCGGCATAGATAAAGTCTAACTTTGGTGCTTAAAAAAATCATATTTTTCGTGGACAATATGGCTACCTTGATGACAATGGCACATAAGAGTTCAGACGGTCGTACCCAACAGTGGGTAAAATCAGACAGGAGTGTTGAGATACAATTCATACAATGCACTGATTTGTATCCGACCACGGAAAAATAATGATAATCTTATTTGATATAAAGGTACGAAATACCCATAAACTAAGAAGGTTACAAGCAAATTCGCCGACAATCTCAAGCCATATAATATTAAGAACTTTCAAACAAATTCGTCGCGAACTTCAAGCCATACAAGAATTACGAAATTATTCTCTGAAAAATTAGATCCTATTACCTATTCCCTATCAATTTCTTTAAAGAAAAGCTTTCAAACCACCATCGTGATAATCAGGTCATCAAGTTCAAGGTGGTTGGTGGCAGGAGATTATCATAATGTAAACAGTCGGTATGTTTGCGTATGTATTGATATCTTGACGTACGTCAGTCTTCCCTGTCTTGGCCTTGTAGACGTTAGCAGGTAATAAGTTGATGACAATAATGAGAATACCAAGGTAGGTACAGTACGCTCTAAGTGTATGTGCGTGTCGGAATTTAGCCGTTTCTATCGGCTGTTCAGGTAAAATTACATAAAGAGATTTTGAGAAAAAATATCGAAGTGATTTAGGCCAATAATCCCGAATGCGAAACATTTACGTTTCTAACTGTATTTACACAGAGTTTCTATACCAAAATTTACCACTGTAAAACCACTTGCGGACAACTGCAGACATGAAATGCAGTTATTTCGGCCAAACTGTAGGTAAGAGTTAAGTAGATACTTGCCACAAGACCAATGAGGCAGTTGTTTCTTTTTTAATATTTGATTGACTTGAGCTTGACCACTGTCTCAACGGATGTTAAGCTCGCTTGTCTAGAAGCAACCTATTCACTCGTGACTTTGAAAACTCCCTTGAACGTAACCAGAAACAGACTCCGACAAATAGTTCCACTACCTAGCGGTCCGTATGAGAATAGAAAAAGCATTTAATAACGCTTCGTGGATAAAGTAACGCTTAAGAGGCAGAGTAATGTTGGAAAACTCCTGTAATTCTGAGAGGAGGCCCATGCCCCATATCCAGCAGTGGGAGGTGTTAACATTGTATAGTATTGAAAAGAAGAGAGATACCTAGTGAATGTAAATTTTTACTGGAAATCTTCTTACAATGTGATTATGTAGGTGTGTATTAACATTGTATTGATTTTGAGGAATTGATTGGATTGTAAGAATTAAAGGACATAGGTATTTAGAAGTATAGGATATAGTATAGGATATTGATATTAATTAAATAAACTAGGCATTTGTACAAGATATTATCTGGATACCATTTTGCTGGTTTCCTATTAGAACTGGCCTTATCTTGTCGTCAATAGATAAGTAAATATTATGTTAGTAATAGAATAGATAACTGGTAAAAATGTATGTTATTAAATTGATTGGTCATTATTACTTAATTTTGTAGTCTTTTTTTTTCAAGCCTTGTTGAGAGACTAACGATGGAAATTCGTGATTTAGTAGCGGTCAAGCGTAAGCCTATCAAGAATAATATATATATATATATAGTTACGTACCTATGATGTGTATCAAACCGAATGGAAGCGACTATATTGATCAAACTGCACAAACTAGATAATAATAATTGTGCAACTAATCTTCTATATATATAGAAGAAGAACCTAACTGACTGACTTACTGACTGACATATCAACGCACAGCCGAAACTACAGGAGCTAGATCCCTGAAATTTTGCATGCTGGTTCTAGTGGTCACTAAGAAAGGATCTTTGGAAATTCAATCCCGAAGATAGTGAAAAAGGGGGTGAAATTTTGTATAAGTCCGCACACACACACATATAGGTACATATTTAATAAACGGTGACATTATCAAGATTATATGATTCCATAACACAACCATCATTCGAAAACAAATTTAAAAAAATGTAAGTACATAGCTACTTATACCAGCGAGGCCAGAGATGGATGGACTGTGTGAGAGATGATATGACAATAATATGATGATGATGATGATGGATAAATATGTGGCAGAAAGAAATAGGTACTGCTCCGACCCCAAGTAACTTATGATAAGGGCATGAGGATGATAATGATGATGAATAGGTACTTGTACTCGATCTTTTACCATTACCACAGAATAAGTGATATATGTATAGGTATTCCAGTGTTGAATTTATTTTTTCCTCTCTAGAGAAGGCGAGGGGAGACTTCACTTCAAGATCCCTAATGGAGCGCTACCTTGACATTGGACCTTATGTGCCTACTACTTACACGTGATTTGAGACTAAACGGGGCCAGGTTCTACTTAGCATTCCGTTACTAGTTTCTACTAGACTTGGTTTGTTGCCAAATTAGCGCTAGTATTAGCGCAATACCTACATCATTTTCCTTATGCTATTCCAAGTGTCGCATAATTCTTCGTACCTAACTATTCTTCTTCGAGAATAAAATACCATCACGCCTGTATTCCCCGAAAGGTTAGGAAGAGGTGAATTTATGGAAGTACACCCAAAATTCGCCGATATGTTTTAGGTCGTCTGTAGAAGTTGAGCTTATCCATTAACCGGACACAAATTCAAAGACATAGCTACTAATGAGAATTTCATATACTTAAAAACCAAATAAAATTTTAATCGACCTGGGACCCGAACACATGACCTCAAGTGTAACACTCACGCTTAGGATTACTATACTAATGAGACTTGCTCGCGACGTACATGGGAGGTAAACACGGCAGGCTGTGGGTGTACATGGTTAACTGGCGGTCAAGCGTAAGCCTATCAAGAATTTAAAAAATATAGTACACATCTACCTAACCCGTGGGGAATACAGGCGTGATGGTATGATGTATGAACTCAGCAGAGTTCTACAACCCAGCTTCGTAACCTACCACTGGTAAATAATATAAAATCAATACATAAATAGCAAATATTTGCCACAAACATTGGCCCCAATCAGTCCTAGCAGGACAGATCGCCCATTTAATTGATTCCAGTCACATAAACAAATACATGAACATTAATTACTGCAATTGACTAAGAAACCTTCACATAATTCCTTATTAAACATAGACAGACCTTAATTGAAACTAATTAGGTAAAGACTTATAAATCTTTTTAATGTGCTATATAAGATGTAAATTGTTGGGTAAGTAAGATGCTTTGTGTTATAGTTACTTGTAATACCTACCAATCTATGATTTTTAGTTTTTTTATTGACAGGAATTCATTTCGGGTACTAGGTAACATCTTTATTTAAATCTGTTTTGGGGATGGGGTTCATCCTCCTGCCTGCAGCCATGACATGGCTACGTCATCACACAACACATATTATCTGTTTTAAGTCATTTTGAGATTTTGATAGGTTTTCTATAAAATATTGTAACTGCAATGTAATATTAGGTATAAATCAGTATGCAGCTGCATCCTAAAATAAAAATGAAATCAACTTTTTAATAAGATACTTGTCCTACAAAAGACAACAAAAGAAAGAGAGCATCTCTTTGTTTAACAAAATTTCCAGCTTATCTAATTTTGTCTATGTATGTATTTTTCCTGTTGGTTTACTAACAATACATTAAGGAAACAGATACCACATTGTTGTACAGATCCATTTACAATCGCCTCTTGTATTAATATGTCGGTTGATAACATTTATTATCAAACCCTAATGGATTGTCTGCTACCTGGACTAAAAAGCCCACTTTCTTTCCCTAATGCTACTTCCTTCCTTCATTATGTCATTTATTGTTCCAAAGTGAGGTTAGGATTTAAACCTTGTAAGCTTAACATTAGGTTTCCTCACCATGTTTTACTTCACCATTCAAAGAACGCATGATTTTAAAAAGGCTGGGGTGTGAGGTATGATGCATGCCTAGGTTTCCAATTGCAATTCCAGTCTCTGGTTATATTGCTAGGCTATCAATGATTGTTTAATTATGCTTTTGGAATTATGTGATTACAAAACCTTTATCATTCATAATATAAATAGGTACCTACCTACTAAAACGTCAAAGAGAGCTTGTGATTTTTTTGTCCCTTTTGCATTATGCAAATACAATCCTTTCATTTGGGTATTTATTTCATAGTTCCTAGTATAAAAGTACCTCTACCAGTCAACCTTTTAGTTAAAGTAAACAGTTAATTCAACAAAGTGCACCTGGAACGCATGAACAACAGATGTTGCATTGTAACAATTAGTTAGCACAAATAAATACAAGAAGGTAGGGAGGTAGTTATATTGTTGACCCATCTTGAAAAGATGCCGAGTCAGAAGGGCGAGGATAATAATGGAGAGCTCTAAACAGAATATCATCTTAAATAACCCTCCTTCTGGCGCAGTCAAGTAAAAAGACTTGTTTACATAATAAGAAAAAACTTTGCTTACCAAATAACAAATAAGGTATTAAAAACATAGGTTTGTTGTAAAATGGAAGTCTTGATTCTTAAAAACTCTTTAATTAATATTTTACAAATCATAATTCAGGACTGGCACAACAAATACACTTCTACAACTTAAGTATTCATAGTTGAGTAACTTACTCAACTATGAATTGCAAGTAACAGTTATGACTTAGTTTTTTTTATTACATCACAAGGAAAAATGTATGTGTAATTTACCTAACATATGAGGAAAGGTGATATTGTTTATATTATAAGGGTATATCCAGTGATGAAATTGTGCATCATGTATATAATATATACATACATACATACATACATACATACACTCACGCCTTTCTCCCACAGTATATCTATATATATATATATATCTATATGTATATAAATCTAATATTATAATTTTTTGATAAAACATTGCCTAGTGGATTTTCTCGTGTATCGTGGGTGTGTTTACAAACACAAATTCTCACATACACAAACACCCAGGCCCGGAACAACTACCTGTAGATCGTTCTAATATTTGCTACGTGTGGGGATCGAACCCACAACACGTGACGCAGAAACCGATCGCTCAGCCGCTACGCCAAACGTGTCGTCGTATTATATGAAATATTGTCTAGGGAAAGAATGTGCTTTCCAAATTAAAATATCCACAGAAAGAACATTTAATTTGTGTATTATTTAAATGTTTAATGTATGGACCATATTATAAGGCATAATATCCCTCATTATTATCGTAGGTATGCCTCATACACATAACAACATGTATATTATCTGTTGTTCAAGGCAATTGGAAATAGATGTAGGTAATACCTACACAAACAACACAAAAAAAAACTTCATAATTGACCTAGCTTTAGAAAAAATTACAGGCTTACTTGTGCAGACTTCGGCTTTAAACAAGTATTATTAGAATGTGTTGTTTACGAGATGTAAAGCTTAGCTATTATGACCTAAATCTGTTAGCCATCAAGACAGGTATTCTTGTCTTTTATATCCTGTACTCGACTATACTCTGAGAACAGTAAATTCAGGTTAGAATTTATGAAGCCTATAATAGGTATTTTAATGTTAGATATCTATCTGACTATATTTTTGATGACCCTTTCACTACTACATCAAAACAGAAATATTGTGCCCTCAGTGCTAAGCTTCCAAATTTACTATAGAAATCTGTCATCCAGTCATGACTGTGGTATGCTGGGCGCATTTTGGTTTGTTGTCTATACATAACTGTGGCACTCAAAAGGTTAAAATGCCATATTTTACCATCTTATGAATGTTTTGAACAATCATTTTGATCCAAACTTTATAGACTGTGTGAGGATGTATCAGTCTCCAGAATTTCCTTTAACCTGTCAATTCTAGACATATCTATTGTCTTGGTCTCCACAGGTTGGTACTGGTGTTGCTCTAATCTTATTGACACCATAGCCACAATATATAATAAATAAAAAAATAAGGCGCAACCGGCATGTATGTATGAGAAGATGTATGAATGTGGAAGAAGTATGCAAGAATCATAGCAAGTGGCAGTATATAGTTTCTGCCTACCCCCATGGGAGAAAGGCGTGAGTGTATGTATGTAAAAATGTAAGGGTTAATTTGGGTTTGTTTTCTTTTTTCACATTTGAATTTCTTCCATTACTCTATTCATTAAAGATATTTTATTTGGTTAATTTTTTGTGTAGTACTGACATCACAGACTGACTCATCTACTGTGAAGTCAAAAATGAAACGAAATGAAAGCTGGTCAGTGTTTATATAACAATGCAGTATTACACTCAAATAAGGTTTTTCTACAATTAAATAGATGTAAAACATTATAATTGCAGTTGTATTAATGTTTTGACGACATCACTAAGGTTATCTGATAATGATTTGCACAAAGATTCCACTTTGTAGGTTATTTTTACATTTTGTTTATAGTCTGATTTATTTGTAAATATCTTGACAAATTATTGCTTTACCAGGGTAAAATTACCTTTTAGGAGGTTGATTCTTAGGAAATGTTAATATTATCTGTCTCTTTCCGACACAGCTGTTCAAACGCGTATCACGGAGAATGAAAAATTTAAATAGTGTTCCCATGATCTTTAGAGGGTACATTATTTAATAAACAGTTCAATGTAATGTAAAAAAAATGCTAACATTGTACAGGATACATAAGCATTTTGTTTATAATCTTTGAGTAACGGATAAATCGTCGTCCAAAAATTACAAAATACGTAAGTAGGTACGAAAAAGAAGCTTACCTGAATTTGACTTCATTGTATTTAACTTGAGTTATAGATTACCAATGAATTTCACGACGTTATACGTTTCTATATACTGTACTCACGAAAATAAGCTACGTCCGACTAAATACACAACTGTAATGAATATCAATCATATGTTCTCGCAAACATTCATTGACGCCCGCATTTTAAAATCAGAAACAGACGCCGAAAGACCGTTGCGAGAACTTCCCCACATCTACATCTCTAGCAATAGTGAATTCAGAGAGCAAAAGGTTAAAACTATCGGCGTAAGTAATGATAACCAAACATTAATCCAAACAAGCTATCGTCACAAGATGTAAACACTAAATACTAAAAACCAAACTAATGACAATAACATTGCATTTACCGTCGGAGTTCGAACGATAAAACATCTTCGACTTATTGCGATTCCCAAATCCGATTTCGCCCTTGACTAGCGGGCGCAAAAAGTCACCACTTACCGGCCATGACAAAGCCCAGCACAAAAACTTTAAGAAATTCGACAGTTTTAGTACACAATCACTTGAATGTTTTGCTAAAACATCACACAGATTTGCCGATTAAAACGGATTAGAATCATTTCAACATTACATCGGTAAAAAGTAATGGCGCTGAGAAATACATACAAATAATTACTGCAGAATTAAGTGTTGCCATACTCACATTCATAATTTCTACTAACTACTAACTACAATCAACATTACAAGTAGAGTAGGCGACGCGAAACTGCGAAAGTCGATTTGCTTATAAAATAACTACGCAACAAGTAGATTTTTGATGAAATTACTACACTATGGCTTCTATATTGTATGTATGTTGTTAAATAAATAAATAAATATTTATCCAGAAGTAGTCCTTACTCATTTAGGCAATACGCTCTTTTACATAGGTACTAATACACTTCTCTTATTCAAAAGATAGTTTTATGTAATATGATGATCTTTGGCTTTGGGTTTCGTAGCGTAATAGTAATTCAATTACAGTAATTTAATAGATCGTATGTGACCTAATCTGTTATTTTTATATTTGAATACAATAAAACAATGATGTGCAATTCCATTAATAATTTTGTTATTAATTACTAACACAAATGCTGAGTTGTAAGATTGCTCCAACCCCCAAACAATGCTTTATTTATTTTATATAGTTATCCCTAATTTTATTTTATTAGCATTCTTTTCATATAAAATTACAGATGCTTTTTGCTTTGGGGCCGTCCATTAATCACGTGATGTTATTTTTGGCATTTTTAACCCCCCCCTCCCCGTTGGTGACACATGATGAGGTTTAAGACTACCCTCCCCTTATATCACGTGTATTTTTTAGTACCTACAAAGAATCTTAATTTTTTTTTAATATTAAAAAATACAGGTTTATGTATCATCTAGTTCAGACATTGTTTTAATGTAAAACGTATGAGGTTAAACAATTTGCGCATACGTGCCAAAACAACATAATAACTGACACTGACAAGCTGAGTCCGGCGGGCGGTTGTCGCGCGCGGCTCGCGAGAACTTCACTTCGTTCGTTGCCTGGTAACGGCGAATCAAGGTCACACTATAAGCCGCTTCCGATTTTGTACCTACGCGTTTGACGAAACAATAAATACATGTAACGCCGCTTTTCGGTTGAGTATCGCGCAAAAAAATAAATACACGTGATATATATTACTACACCCCCCCTCCCCCTTGTGATATTTCGTGAGTTTTTATGGACCCCTCCCCCCCCCTTTCGAGCCTCACGTGATTAATGGACAGCCCCTTTATGATATGGTCACATAATTAATACCAAACTGGAAAAAAGTATAAAGGTAGCAACACCGTAAATATAAATGTCAAAATGGACGTTGAGGAAAAAAAAACATTCTTGAAGAGCGCGCATTTCATTCGTACCCTGCCGCTAGTATCTACTGCTGCCATCTAGTTATCATGGTTTAAACAAAGTTCTGCTTTACCGACACATTAAACTGTAAATATTTTAAAGAAGCTACATTCTATGATTCTACGCATATGACCAAATGATAAAGTTGCTCAGTAATTTTAACTGTATTTATTATTTATATCTCACATATTCTTTTAGAATCAATAATTACGAGTATAAAACGATGGTAAGCGTAAGCGGCTGGACGTTACGTTTCCGTATCCCAGTATGTTATTTAAAAAGTCAAAAAGTCGGAGTAACGTGTAACGTTACTGTCAAAGAAAAATATGCCAATTTTATTTTAGATTCAGTTTTAGTCATTTTGAGAAATCAGGTGGGATAATTTCACTATTGCTAGAGGATAATATTAGAAAAGAAATACCTCAAAATGCCGGCGTCAACTGTGGACGTGAAAATGTTTAATTCGGTAAGGGCTGCATAGGCTTTAAATGTCCCGCATTCGTGAATGTTATGTATATTTTATTGTTTATGTTATCCCTACTAATTTCGATATTTTTTGCGGCCGTTCGAAACGGCTAACTTCAGACATTGATTTTAACCGTACCTATCTACTCTACTGCCTCATTATGCAGATTAATGGCCAGTCCCTATATTAAATCCGTCGATAGATTTGCATAATAAAGATAGGATTTTGACATAAGGTTCATACAAGTAATGTCAAAATCCTATATATTATAGGGACTGGACATAAATCGGACTGTAGTGCCTATGTTCCGTACCTACGTCCTTGGTTCTTCACTAGTGCGCTTTCTACACAGACACAGTGTCCTTTTATAATCTGAAAACTTTATCAAGCTCTTCTGGTGTCATAAAAAAACCTTTTCTCAGTACTGCATGTCGTGTCTAACTCAATAGAGACCACTCTTGATCAAATTATGATATGTAACTCCAGCGCCAGCTGCATTTTATTATGAAGTCTAGCTTTGTTTGTTGATCAAAACAAAGGCAGTCAGACGGGCAGGTGCCTCATCGAAGTTCAACGCCGCGTTCACCTTTACTTGCCAGGTGTATTATTACGGAAAAGTAATTTTTTGACTTCGTTGACGTAGAGAACACATATCTTCTCTACTGTGTTTTGTACCACCTATTAGCGTTTTTTATTAACCCTCTTTAGCTGGTATAAGAAATAAAAAGCTGGCATAAAAAGCTAGCCGTCTCTTCGATGCAGAATAACAAGGTACTATTAGTAAAGTTTTTTCGGCCTCGTTAGAGGTTGAACTAAAAAACTGATCGATCTACTCAGACAGTACTTACGTAACGGACGAACCAGTACTTAGGTATACGATTGTTATTTTTAATCCTCGTTCCGTGTGAACAAAATGTTATTCGTAAATTTATTTAATAAGTATAGATATATAAAAGCAATTTTCTCACACGCAAGCTGTAAAGATTTTCTAGGAACAAAAGAGATGGCGCTACTAGTTTTGATGAAGCAAAAACACTTTTTTCTGCAGTGTTCTTTTAGATACTGTGTAACTAATTGGGCCCCGGTCGTGAGATTTTTTCCTTGATGAATGTTTTTTTATTTGCCACACTATCCCAGTTTTGGCATCCTTTAAAAATACAACAGATAAAACCGACTAATTAATCTCGGGTTGAATGCTGCTTTCTTTATTCGGATATGATATTCTGTAGCTGCACACCTACAGTAAATGAAGAGCGCTCTAGGCCTTCTGCTCTCTTTTTTGGGTGTGCTAAACATCCTCAAGGATCGTTTGCCACCAGTGTATGTCGCCTTATCTTGTCCTGTAATCACGGCCATGGGATTAGCGGCATTCGCCACGATCGGGACAGGCTTTGGTCCAGTTTTCTCAGGACCCCTTCAAAGGCAAGGCCTGGCTTCGCGTCCTATTCGCGCCGCGTTCAGGGGCTACTACCTGTTCAGACGGCAGACTCCCAAGTCAGCAGCCCGCAGGCCACAGCTTCGGTCTTCTACCCTAACAATGATTTAATCTGTATTTGTAAACTTACTGTTTTTATTTCCGTGGTCGAATATGATGCTCAGCTTCTGTAGGCTGTTCTGCCTAGCTTCGGCGAATAACCGTCTTTTGTTCTTGGGCGACGGCTGCGTTGCTAACGGTGATACTACCATTGTGGTGGTCGCCATGTTGTCATACCACCATGACACGGAGAGTCTGGGGACAAACAAACCAAATTATTTAATTATTGGTGTGTGGATTTTTTAAAAGGTTTTCATAAAATGGCCGCAAAGAACTCGAAAAAATTTGGTGATAGAGGTTTTCTTATGTAGAGTTATAATATTGAAACCATTCAAATATTAATTACTCCAATCAATTGTTGTACTTGTATCTTTACAATAATACCTATTACTGCAGTTAGATATTAATACCGTAATTTCGAAGGTAAACCTACTCCTAATAATAAAAAGCTTCTGATTTCCTTCTGTTCTTATAGATTAGGATTATATTATATATGAGATGGACGAAATCTATCTCAAAAAATCTACCTTGGAATCGTTGATTTTCTTTGAATTGTTAAACAGTTTACTAAATTTAATAGTTTCTTCACGATTACTTATCAAGGTTTACGAGTATTACCCTCATCATCTAAGACTAAGGAGAAACCACCCGATACTCAATTATATCGGTTCTCAGTCGACAATTCAAGGACTTGTAACTATTTCTAACTTCGCCGTTTTGAGTCTAATAAGATGATTCACCACAGTACATGAAAAAATACCTACTATAATTTGTTCGCTACATTCAACGACCTTCCAAAACACAACTTCATCATTTCAGTCCAACAATTAATGAAACGAAAGCTTAAACTGGATATAATTGAGCGGATGCTGTTTAAAACTGGATTAGGTACTTGGGTTTAAGTCTTTGCTTGATCAATCTTGTTCTTAAAATTTTATAACGTACTAGGTCTACATATCCATGGGCGCCGGCGGTACCGTATCAGGGAAGAAAATACATATAAGAAAAAAATCTTTTGTATTATTAAGTTACTCTTTGGAAAGAAAATGAAGGCGTTTATTATTATTATTATCAGATTTATTCCTCTTTTTAACTATATATAGTAGTAGTAGTATTTTTTTTATTTAGTTTAGGTTTAGGTTGCTGATTTATCTTCATAATATAATAGATAATGTATAATGTGTAGAGATGCAGATGCACCTCCGTGAAAGTAATCCTGGCGGCGCCCAAGTACGTATCTTAACAGGAAAACTCAAAACGGAAAGTTTTCCTGCAAAGATTGTGCAAATACGATAACCAGCAGTCCAAATATATAGGTGAGCAAGGAATAATATTTTGCTACAGTTAATAATTTTACAAATAAACGTGATTCTTACATTAAGTAACAACTTGGTCACAGTTTACATATACATTTAGGATCAACAATTACTACTACAGGTAATTCCTTTGAATCGATTTGCAAAACATCGCGAATCATTTAGATTAAAAATTGGCTTGCTAGTGATAATTACACACCGATTAAAAGATCCAACATACGTGTTTGCTACGAATATTTTACCTACACTACACCAGTAAAAAAAGTTATTGTTTCGTGTGAAAACGATGACCTCTAGACGTCAGAAAATAATTCTACTTACATAAAAAAAGTACTTGAACACGGAACAGCAAGAAAAACTGAAATCATTTATAATTCTGGGAATCAGTGAATACATGTATGTATAATTGACACTGAACAAAAGAAATGATTTCACAAATATTTGTTCTTAACAGATATGTTAGCGTACCTCATTGGAAGCGACGACATGGCTTTAGAAGTAACACTCAACTTCCATACGAGATACACTCAAATGGAAGAAAATTGACAATAGTGCGTACACATTGGACGGATGATCAATTTTGGCATGAGACTTACTATTAGAAACTTACTACTCCACAAGAAATTGGCGCGAATTGAATATTATAAATAGGTACAGCTAGAATCTAAAACATTTTAAATATGTGAGGAAGCGTTGTGTTGACATTGGGGAGGACCGGTGGTGTTATTACCATCGCTGTCATGCATGGGTCACCGCACGGCGTTGGCGCAGCGGTCTGGGAGACCCGGTGAGAATGATGGCTTAAGATATTTGGAATGTTTTATAAAGCCCTTATAAAAAGCAAATTTTATTTTTAAGAAAAAGAAAAAAAAAATTAAGTAAAATATGATTAAACCCGTCATGATTTGGAAGGTCTTTGGACATAATTATGGTCGCCACCATGCGTATCTTCTCTCATATTTAATGAGCCCATTTCTGACTCTTCGCTCCAACCGGACATGGAACTGTAATTAGAATACGTAAAAACTACACACTAAGTCCACAGAATGCTTTCCAGGGATCATTTCCTAACCATTATTTAGGATTCTCACATCTAGATTAGGATCGGTCCTTATTTGCTCAAAACTCCATAGATCTAATATCTAAACGGATGACACAGGAAGTAGCCTAAGGCAATTCGAACTGAAATTACTTTAAGTGTACGTTATTATTTACTACGAGACACGCATGGCGGAAGTAACCAACGTAACGTCCTCTATCAGCTGATATTAAATCACCTGTGCTGTTTGTTTATGTGTAAATACCACTATTAGTTGGATGATTTCCCGAGGGAATTCTAACCAGCGGAATATTTTTGGACCTGCACGCGAGTAACGAGCATACACGTGACTTATTCTTTGAACAGATGGATTGACTGTTTTGCGAGAGTACAAAAGAGCTACCCGAAATTAAAAGATTACTAGCAATGTGGGTCGCACATTACTAGTATTCTTGTGAACCCCTCGTGCTAAGCTGAATGCTTGTGTTACGAGTGGGTTCACGTCAGTAGTGTAATTGGTTGGTTTCGAACCGGCAACCACAAGATCGCAAGTCCGTCGCCCTAGCCATTAGGCTACCGCCGCTTAAATAATCCCATATACATTATTTTGCCTTGAGACTTTTGATATCAACCCAAGAATAAACTTTAAGGTTCTAGTTGGGATAACGCACCTTTTTTCCACGTTATATGATTTTCTACACGTTATAGGATTTTCTACCATTCTCATTTACTCCGGTACAGTCCTATGTATCTTACTGTAGACACTCAAGAAAAGATTTAATGTTATATGGTCTTCTCATCTTCTCGTGTGGTTACTGCAATAAATTTATATTTAGAAAAGAAATATGTTACTTTTATATAGATAAATAAAGAAATAGTCAATGCGATACACTCAAATGTGATTCGTGTGACGTAAATCCCACTGAAGACAATAATGTTGACACTGTAAACATTCTAACCAGGGCAAGGTTAATCAGAATTCAGAAAGACAATGTGATTACAATCAAATGGAAGCGTACTACGGATTTTTGGCCCAAATTCAAGGAACGTACGCTTTTGTTTTGTTTTTATTGTATTTACGAAGAATTAATTCCCACTGCATGAATTCAAAGAAGTGCAATTTATAGAATTCTGTATGACTGTATGTCACTATGACCCAGCAATGAATTGGAATCAAATGCATTGATTCATCGTTCTCAGCAGATTCTATGAATAAAGCAAACTTATTTATCCCTTCAACAATTACTAGACAGATGAGCAATACAACACAATCTCTAAATTTCCCTATAGAGGTATATAAAGATGCACTATATTTTATTTTACTCTAACACCAAACCATATCAATCCCTCCTACTTATTATGTCCTTCCATCACCCCATAATGTTTTTATTATGACTAAGAATATAAAAAGAAATCTTTAAACAAGACGAAATGTCTTCAAAAAGTCATCAAGGATTGACGTAAATTCAAAACCGGTCTGAGTTTATTTTGCAGCAAGCTAATACGTGTAAGGTGTAACATTGATCACAATTTCCATAGAGATATTTAACCATACGTATAAAAAAGCTCTCCTCCTGTAACATGGGACGTAACCTATCAGGGATATCAGGGAATGCAGGCGTTGTTTTTTTAATGAAACCTAGGCATTTTTAAAAGAAAAACCTAGTGCCACACTTGTCAAACTCTACTTTAAAATAATGACCAATACTGCACCCGATAGTAGAAAGGACGTACCCAATTTGTTTTTCAAATTTTTCAAAATTTTAAATATAGATTAGGTATTGCCGGAATGAGGAAAAAAAGTCGAATCAACTGATTTTTTGTTATCTCATTTAGTTTCGGATTTACCACAGTAAATAAGGGCTCATCTCCATTAACATTATAGTTCAACTAAGATGAAAGATATTTTTTCTCTATAGGTATTTAGTTTTTATAGGTACGTCTTTCTTATTACCGGGGGCAGAATAGATCTCCAAGAATCCTTTTAAAACCATTGCCTTTCGTAGCTGTCATCAGAACAACCAATCATTTTTAACGCAATTTCATATTATGATGAACTGGATTTTTCTTCCAATCGTTGCGAATGCGAAGTCGTTGACCTGTCTAGGCCGGCTATTTTGGGCCAAACGAAGCTGAACTAGTCTGAAACTGCTGATTGAACTTTTATTCGGATCGACACCTTTTCCGCGTGTATACTTAACCCTTTCCAAATAACCTATATAAGACGGATTGGAAGCTGAACATAGATTAACCCATTTCCTCTATATTCCGATATTTTTTTGTCATTATTCGGTCGTTTTGTTTTTCTTTCAATATTTTCAATCTATTATAAGGGTGGGCCTCTTTATCAAATAAGATTTATTAATCTTATTATTTAGATAGGCTAAACGGCTTGTCGTTTAAAATAATATTTCCAGGCCTTACTGTTGTCCCACTGATAAACCTTCCTTGTACAAACATACATAGGATGTATCGTCTTCAAACTAATTTTCTGACCGAATAAAATACATTATAATTCTCTTACGCTGACAAAGAACAATAAAAATTCAAGACACAATCTATTTGAAAAGGCTAGAAACCTCATGTTTGTCAACATTTTCATTAAATTGATGTGAGGTCTGCCTTTACCGCAAGAGATCGTTAGCTTAGCGTTTAGGCGCGAATAATTCAACAATGTCAAACGCCATCCCGTAAGGGCGACAGCAATTACCACGGTCCATTGATCGTGGCTTGCTAGGGTTGACAAAACTATTTTCTAGTAGTGTGACAAAAATGTACCTAACCCATGTCTATTACAATAGTTTAGGAGTTGTGTAAGAATATAAAAAAATCCACTTTTTACAGCAATAAATTCCTAAATGGGTAACATAAGAACGACGAAGGTCGCTATTTGTTAAATGCAGATTTATATATTCAGCTGCATCCGGTGCCAGCAATAATGAAAAACGGTTTCAATATTATATCCTCTTGAAAAGTATTATGTTCTGCATTCCTTTGAAAGACGTTTAAAGTCATAATATATCAATCAATTCTCAATTCCACTCTCAATGCATTTGCACTCAGATGCAGTTTCTTCGGAACGAAATTAGATTTAGATATTTGTAAATGCGAATGTTTTGACGATTAAAAAAGGGGGATGCTGCCTACTTTTCAACTTGCTACGATTTAGTGTGGAGTGACCAAGAACCTTAACCTACATAATATAGATAATATAAGATTCTTAGGAGTGATATAAAATTCGAAATCCAGTCTTACTCACCCACTCACAGACTAACCCACTGGTCTTGATGGGAATTTACATTAAATTTCAAGGTTGTAAAATGAAATGAAAATCTTTTGTTTTTGAAGGGTTTGATCGATTTTTTTGTACTGAAGGGGCAACGGTATCCGTAGTTCTTAGCTACAGTTGGACCCGGTAGATGGCACTGTTGTCGACATACTTTGGAAGCTAGTGAAACCGAGGACAACAACTGGTTAAAAATATCGTAGGACCTGAAAACCCTAACATTTGAATTGCACATTGACCTGAATGCTTCGTTTATGGATGTAATGATATACAACGTAATGAATGTAATAACATGCCCGAACCATTGTTTTATTTCAAACAATGAATTGACCCACGCCTCCGTTCTTATTTTGCTTATCCTTTTTTCTGTAACAAAGTTTGATGTATTTTCAATATTTAATTGACTTTGACTGCACATGTCTGACTTCCATTTTATGTGATACATAGGGACTGACTCCTTTTTTGTTTGTGTTTGAATGTTAGACGATGATCTTTTTTACGTGGGAGAGCCATGCTTCGGCACGAATGGGCCGGCTCGACCGGAATGATACCATGGCCTCACAGAAATCCGGCGTTAAATAACGCTTACGTTGTGTTTCGCCAAGTAAGTGAGATTACCGGAGGCTCAATCTCCTTTTAAAAGGTCGGCAAAGCACTCGTGACTCCTCTGGTGTTGCGGGTGTCCATGGGCGGCAGTTATCGCTTACCATCAGGCGATCCGTCTGCTCGTTTGCCCACCTATCCCATAAAAAAAAATGCAACATGATTCCCCAATGTTGAGATATCCGCACTCATTGTTTTAATTAACACCGGCCGGTCCCAATGCAATAACGCGTAGCCTTTGGACGCTTGCAACACCAGGGGTATCACTCGCGCGTTGCCGACCCTGTAAATTAAGGAGGAATAGTTGGGCTGGCAGCATAGGAGACGTTCTGCCATATATGACAGCGGCAGTAACAAAACACCACCGGTCCCCCACACTGCCAACACAATACTTCCTCGCGGAGCTCTGGCGACCTTGCTCACCGTTATGAACACAACATAGCACGGAGCTATGTGATTTAGCTACGATTTTCTTCAAGGTGGAGGTACTTTCCCAGTCGAGCAGCTCCAATTGTGAGTGGAATTATTCAATTCCACTATTCCTTACCTCTCTCTTAAACTACAGGTTGGAATTGAAACATTATTTTTGTGTTGGATAGCCTATTTTTCGTGGAAGGTTATGTATAGGCTATATAACATTACGCTATGCCTCTTAGGAACGCAGCAACGCGGGTGAAACCGTGGGCGAGTCGCTAGTTTTAATATAGAAACTCGGTGTAAACGCAGTTGGAGTCGTAATTGTTGCGCATTCGTGAATATTGTCCTTGCTGATTTTGATATTTTTGCAAAAGACTCGTTGTTATCTCGGGGGTACTCTACATTATTACACCTCTGCCTATCCCTTCGGGATATATAGGCGTGATAGTATGTACTATTTAAATGTCCCATTGAGTGATTTATATTTCCCGAAAAACGTTTACAAATACGTTCTGCAAAGTATCTTTATTTTTAACACAATTTCACCCCACTTGAGTCAAAATTATAATTCAATGAACCAGCTAGGTAGTTACTAGTTGTTATTAGTAATTACAATTCTCTACGCGAAATAAGCGCTTTGAAATTAAGACAATTGGAACCGACTATAACTGATTTGATGCGATACGTTGCAGATATTACATCGAATAATGAAACACTTGTATATATTGAAAGTACTAAAAATACTTGATTTTTAAATGAATATCGTGTTTTTCCCGTGATTTTTGAGGACACTTCGTTTATGAGTCATGGCCAAGCAAAGAGTATAGTAATAAAGATGAAAGTTGCAAGCTTCTTAAAATTTTGTCATATATAAGTAAAAAATTAGCAAAAAGTTAGCATATTTGGTAAAGGTTAACAGGATGATAACCTAGAGGTAGAAGTCCCAGCAAGAAAAAATAACCGTTTATTTTTATTTGTATCTGTAAGAAGGCCCATTACTTATATCCCTTTATTGCAACAGCTTTATATTAAAAGTTTGAAATTACATCTCGCTTAATACGTACCTCCATAAGTATAAGATTATTTTTCTGGATCTATTACAGGAGTCAAAGGACCAGCTGACCAAAGAGCGGGGTATATGTTTAGAGAGTATGTGATTTATTGTTAAAATAATTGTACTTACTACTAGAATTAGGTACTAGATTTCTTGAAATATTTCATGTATTTAATCATGCAGCAAGATGTAGCATATTAGCCGCTCACTCTTTTTAAGCATCTTGAGTTTCATCTTCACCGCGTACGCATTCAAAATTAAATCTAGTGCAACTACCAGCACATCAAGTTACCACAAACTGTCAAATTTCCCCTACGGATAATAAACTCTATTGTTTGAAGATGGAATTTATAATTGATTGAAGAAATTTGGCAGTTTTGGATACCATGATGTGCTGTTGACTGTACGACTGTTGGTATAGACGTGTTGTGAGAATTTGGTCCAAACCAAATACAATTATGAGTCAACGATTTGTGACGGGCGAATGATTGCAATGATAAAAAATTGCACGAAAAAGCGTCATCCATTCACGGTGGATATTCCAAAAACCCGAACGAAACCCTTTAAGTCCACTTTTATAATGCGTACCTCTGAAATATGGAATGCACTTCCCGAGTTCCCCAGTGTCTTTAAATCACGAGTGAATCGGTTTCTTCTAGGCAAGCGCTCCATCGTAGATCGCAGTATCGCTTAACATCAGGCAAACTGTTGGTCAAGCGTAAGCCTATCACGAATAAAAATTTAAAAAAATGGCGGAATAAAAAACTATTTAAGCAAGACTGGTGATTTTGAGTCAATTTGCACTTTTTACACATAAGTAGGTATCTATACTTAAATGATCTAATATCTATAAACTGCTAATGAATTCGAAGTGGTCCTAGAGAATAGAGCCAAATTATGTAGAATACCTTTGAATGTAAACCCCCAAGAACGTATTGAGTAGAATAAACAATGGTAGCGACTTGCAAATAAAAGGCCACAGCCACTCCTTTCTCTTTCGTTGTACAGTGTAGGTACTGTACATAAATTTACATCAAAATTTATTCGACAGACCACTTCTAAACTTATTTGTTTCATTTAGTCTTCAAATAACAAAATGAATATTATTGAACACGAAGTTGAAACAACTTTTTTCACCGTTACGTTACCTTAAAATGGATAAAATGAGCGTATTTTAACGTCTCTCAGTTAAAAAAAATAATTATCTAGAGATGATTAATGTAATTACAGTAAATTTTACATTGACTCTGCTGTGATCGGTGCTTAATTGATTTCTGTTACGTATGAGCATTCAAAGCGAAGCTGGTAATGATATTGCTATATAAAAATCAATTTTATTCTTTGCCCAGAAGTTTAGATACCCTAAACAATAAACATGTATAAAAATCTGTATCAAAATATAAAAAAGCATGTTAGAATTTCAAAATTAACCTATAATTTGAAAGTCGAACATCCTTTTTATAATTTAATACAGATTTCTTGTAGTTAACTCTCCAAAGGCCTTTGATAAGGTCCACCACATTTGTAGATCTACGTATGAGGTTACATATCACCGATTCATTTTAATGTAGATAGCTAAAGAAACAATAGCTCGTTATGCCACGCGGTAAATCTTTCCTCACTGTTCAAGGGGACTACCAGCAATAATAACGTAATTGCATTACCCGTGTTTTATTGTATTACTTGTAGATGTAGATATATAATATTTTATTTACTGCAATATATTACATACGACCTCTCGTCATTTCCTACGTAATCCGTCATCCTGTCATCTTAGTTACACAATTCATGTAAAGTAGGTAAAACCTGCTGCGGTCAGAAGTATTGATTTTCTATATTATCCTTAGGATTGCATAATGACCGCTGTGTTACATAAAGCTGCGCTTTGTGATATGCTAAATGTAATAACAAAAGACTTCAAAGTAAATTACTTTTTGCGGATGTGTAATAAGTATTATAATTCGCATTTAAAGTAGTTAATGGTATGTATTCCCCTGCGACACAACGCATGTTACCAAGTCGTTGTCTTAATAGGTATATGGCGATGATTTGATATTAATATATTCCGACATTGAATCTACGGTGACCATGGACGTTGTAAAAGGTCTGAAACTTCCGAACATGTTGTCTATTCCTGTTTTGAATCATCTATTATTCTATACTTTTCAGCTTCTCTTTAATTTTTACAGAGGACTGTAACGTGCGAAAATTCTTTCTGGCACTAAGGGAGTGTGCGAAGAGGGTGTCGAAAAAAGCCCACTACACCGCAGAAACCTGTCACGAAGAGACTGTAGATCTAATGGAAGCTATAGACCAATGTGTCAAAGACAAGGCTTTCGTTAAATTTGCTTAAAGATAGTAGCTTTGAGACCTTCTTAAAGGCGGGAGAATTTACTCTTGAGGTTGGGCGAAAATTTTCAATATCCATCTACTAGCCAGGAATTCATTTCAAGGAGACAGCTCTGAACCGAAAACAATAAGTAAAAACTTTAATAAATATGTAATTATGTACTAAACAGTGGGTTGGCTAAGGGAATTCGGGAGGGGGTGTGAACCATCAAAACGGCCTTGCCGTACGATCATATTCATAAGTACATCGAAAGCTTCCGAATTTATTTGTGCTCGCTACTCACTGTTTCGTTTTCCTTACCAGAATTGTACACTTCAGGTTACGGTAGTTGTGATATCTTGTAGCGGGATTGTCCTAACTTAACCTAAAATTTCAGAGAGTCATAGTGCATGGTAATTGGAAATTTGCGCCCATAACTAGACTGACGACAGTAAATGTTGAAAAGTCTAATGTTCTGCTTCTTAGCCTTGTTTTTATATTTATTTTGCTTGAACAGGAATTGCTTCTGCTTCTTTTATTATTAAATAGGTATTTGTGAATAAAAAATTTGTTACGATATGACTTTGGTTCTGATATTTAGCTTGGAGTGGATATGTTTTCGCTTTTCGCAGAATTACACCTTATTTGACAGTCTTCCGTAATTCCAAGAAGTTGGAGATGGCAAGAAAAGTTATTACAATTTTTGTTAAATTGAATAAATATTACTGTCACATCGTTGGTTAAACATACATATTTTAATTTTTCTTTTGCGTTGTGTAAGTTCTATAACATTTTAAAAAAGTATCATTAAGTTCTACTAACATTGTTAGGTAATATATGCCTAGTTGCATGTATAGGCAATTACAGCTATATTAAAAACAGTAATTAAAACGAATATGATAATTTGGACTAGACTTGCAAACAATTATGAATAAAAATATAAATTATACTTATTACATTTAATTTTAAAAATACTATTCTGATATTTAGTGTAATATCGGCATAAAGAACACAGTCCATTTTACAAACTCAGTTTCTAACCTTTAAAATTTTACAATTAGGTACCTGAAGCTGCAGTTTCTTTTCACAAATACTTATCCTATAACCTTCTATAACAAATACAGAGATCTCTCATGGCCAGATTAAAAAGATATTCCTAACTCCATTACTCCTATAATCAATCCTTAAATCCCTGAACTTTATGGATCAAGATATTAAATGGTATCTGGGATGATCTCCACATAACCAGTAATAAGACATTCCGTAATGTCGCTTTATCCTTGGAGGCGTCTTATTACGCCTGCCTACACGTCTAGTAGGACACTAAACAAGTGTGTTTATAGCCATAATAAGTAGTGAGATATTGACTGAATTGGTTTTTGTATGATACAATTTTGTGTAGTCATAAATAATATCTAGATAAACATACCATTACGCCTATATTCCCCAAAGGGTTAGGCAGAGGTGTACACCCACATTGCGCCGGTATTTTATATCCCATGTAGGGTGCCATTATAAATCCTAACTCCGAACTGCTACTGAGAATTTTATAGAATATCCTGGGACCTGTCATGCATGGCAGCATGTCTCCTATGCTGCCAGCCCAACTATTGCTCCTTAATACAGCTTCGGCAACACGCGAGTTTTTTTTTTCTTTATTTATTTAGGACGTTTTTTTTCCATTCGTACGTGGCGTAGAGTCTAGGAGAGCAAGCGCATAGTCGGCGGTGTGATTAGTGATTATAATTATGTGAGGTCGATGTTACGACACGTTGGAACAGCAATAAGTTTTTTTATATAAATCACTGCTGATTTAATTATGCATACGAAAGTATGTAGGTATAAATATACCTACTTATAATATTTCATTCTATGATCGCTTTTTACCCAACCTCTAGTTGGCAGCGATGATTCTATTATTTGCCAAAATAATAAGATAGAATTCAACATAATATTAATTACAGATACTTTGACAATACGCACAAAATGTAAAACTAATCCTTACTAATAATAAAAACGTGAATGTTTGTGAGTATGGATGGATGTGTGGTTGTTTGTTATTCTTTCACGCCAGAACGGCTGGCACTGGCACACAGATTATAGACTGGAATAACACCTATACTACTTTTTATCCAGGTCAGATACAAGTCTGAAGTCCACGTAGACGAAGTCGCGGGCAGAAGCTAGTAGATATATAAATACATTACTACTTGTTAGCTTGTCGGAAGCGTTGTATAAAACCGGAAGTACTGTCCCGCCTGATCGGTTATTGTACAAGGAATAGAAAACATAAAGACGTTACTGTGTTCTAAAGAAAAAATAAATTTTAAGAATATTTTGCAGTGGTGGAGTGAACAGCTTCTTTGGTATAAAAATACATGAAGAAAACCGCAGGCGTGAGGGAGGCACATCATTTCAAAATTCAACATGTTTTATTTCAATTAGACCATTAAAAAAGGTACTTTTGAAAAGACGAACTAGTTGCACGGTTCCAAAAAGTGGGTCTTATTGAGAAGAGCCGGCAAGAAACTCCATAGGTTCTCTTATTCTTATACGTACTTATTTTTTTTATGCTAAATCTAAATCCGCCAGCAGATTTATTTTTGACGACAGAATTTGGAGATATATACCAACCAATCTCGACGTGCTAAAAACACTGTATAAAATTTGGCGATATTTGAGGTAATTTTTCGAGGGCAGCAACTTCTTAATATGGCTATTTCTAACTATAGCATCCTTTAGTATCTACCAATACTCTCCTTTCAAATCCATTTTCGTTTGATCGCGAAAGCGTTGAAGCGTTTTTGAGAGCTGCAAGCAAGATGTCTAGCTTTAAGATCACGTTTATAGGTACCTATAGAAAAGATAATGTGCATTTATTATATCGATCACGGATAACAATACAAAAAAAGACAGAGAGAAGAGAGATATAACATTTTCATACAAAAACATTGATCTATTGAGTTAATTTGATTTCTTTTTTTGTTAGGCTCGTATGACACTAGAGAGCGATTTAGTTGATACTTGTTTCCCACTAGCAGTTACTTATTATAAAAGCCTAAGTTACTCCATATAACATCATCTATCTGCCAGTGAAAGTCCTGCCAATATCAATCCAGCCCTTTCAGATATTAGCCGGAACCAAGGATTAAAAAAATGTTATTTATACTTATGTAGGTACCGTATACCTGCTACATTTAGTAAAAAACTGTTATTTTGACATTGAAAACAGACACTAATTTTATTTACTTATATACCACTCAGATTGGAAACAAGTAACCAATAAATTACGATTTTGTCCGTAGGTACCGCCGCGTCTATCGGTTTTAATATTTAAATATCGCAATAAGTATTGTCGACTTAACGACCTCCACCTTGACATTTGCACCTGCACCAATAATAGCTATTTTACAACAGTTGTAGGCTACAGGACAATGATGATATACGTCGTAAATGTAGTAAGTACTAGGTATCTATTGTCAAAAGTATTGTTACCGGACACGGGAGTTAATTTTACCTGAATAATGAATAGTACCTACTTATAAGTGATTATTATTTTTATGTGCTAAATGACATCTGTGAGCTGATGATGTCAGCAAAGTTTTAGGTAACATACCTACCACCATCACGCCTATTTTCCTCGCAGAGGCGTACTTATGTACACCCACAGTTCGCCGGTATGTTTGGGTCCCATGTAATAGGGGGCGAGCCCATTGCCATTAACCAGGCTCAAATCACAAACAGCAAACTGATACTACTTCTTAAAAAAAACAATAATTCTTGAGGTCCTGTCACAGGACCTCAAGCGTAGCAGTCGCACACAGGACCACTAGGCTAACGGGGCAGATAGGTTTTGGGTAGGTATATTTTGTCTAAAATTATCTTCGCACAACATAGTATAAAAGGAGTAGGTAATGGAAACAAATTTTATGTAAATGACATAAGCTTTCGACAAATCGAACTTATTTTGATTATTTGGCAATGGCATATGACAATATTTGGTGGACCCAACTCAACCCAGATGAAATCGGCAACAGAGTTCAGCCATCTCCCTATAAATCATGATCATCAATCTATCGAATGTTTGATAATGATGCCACAGTGCCATTACATAAATTACTATTTCATTATGTAAGCCGCCAATACGATATAAGACGAAGACCGTACCTACTCGAACGTACTCAGTTATATAAACTCAAGAAAATAAAAACATAATACATAAAACGATCAACCATCATCCAAAACCATAAACAAGGGTCGGATTATTTTTTTCAAATGAGAAGCCGCTTTTACTTTGTAAGGAGTATTTACTCTCTTTAACTTTGGCCTTAATAATCTGTGGTTGAAGCCTTTGTAACGAGCTTCTATCTGTACCCTTTGACCTTTGCTATTAATATTAAATAGTACTGTTCGTTATTAAATTATCAACATTCTCAAGAATCAATTTAGTATAGAAGTAATTATTTATCCAATGCTTTTTCATACCCAGTAATAAATTCTTTTTTTAGATAATTTTAAGCTATAGTGGTTTGTGTGAATAATTTCTAAATACTTATTAATTACTAATTTATTTATTTACTAGCTTTTGCCAGCGACTTCGTCCGCGTGGAATAGTTACTTTGTTCCCTAGTTCTTCGTCCGCGGTTTCACCTGCGTTGCCCCGTTCCTAAGGGTTTTAGCGTGATGTTTTATAGCTTGAAACCTTTCTCATGAATCACTCATTTTCCCAACATTTCCTTTCACTGCTCTGCTCCTATTGATCGTAGCGTGATGAAAAGTATACTATAACCTGTGGTTTGGGCTGTGCGTTGATAGATCACTATGTCAGTCAGTCAGTCACCTAACGTAATAGTAGACAAATATAATCAGAAAGCTCCGAACTGCTAAGCTATCGGGATTTACACGTGTTATTGTGAGTCAACCATAAAAGATAGACATTTGCTGTCGTGGAATATTTTTTATATAATTTTAAGGAGAACATTTCCGTCATACATGATTTCTGTGTAGCTTTAACCATTAAGGCTGCACACGCGACGGAAGCTTAAAAAATGGAGTAAGTTCTCCTGTTTTCCCAACATTTCCCTTCATTGCTCTGCTCCTATTGATCGTAGCGTGATGAAAAGTATACTATAACCTGCCCAGGAGTATGAAGAACAATTGTACCAAGTTTCGTTGAAATCCGTCGAGTGGTTTTTGTTTCTATAAAGAACATACAGACAGACAGACAGACAGACAGACAGACAGACAGACAGACAGACAGACAGACAGACAGACAGACAGACAAAAATTTTACTGATTGCATTTTTGGCATCAGTATCGATCATTAATCACCCGCTGATAGTTATTTTGGAAATATATTTCATGTACAGAATTTACCTCTCTACAGATTTATTATAAGTATAGATTAACGGTTAAATAAATCTACTGAGTTGAGGGATTGGAAATAGGCAGTTCTTGTTCGTCTGTCTCATCTCTGAAGGACATAAAGATTAAAGCATCAATATTAGTTAATTGAATAACATAATTGCTCAACAAAAATAAAAGCCCCATTGACCCCATAGACAAACTTATTACCTACGTGAAATTTACTCTTTTATTATAAGCTCACTAGTTTCTGCCCGCGACTTTGTCTGCGTGGACTTCAGGATTGGGTCCGACCTGCAGGCTTACTCTTGAAAACAATACATTACCAATCCAAACGTGATCCGATTCCAATGTCAATTTGGCTGTCGGGCGATTTCGTCTTGAACACAAGTCCGTTAACCTTGTATCGGCATCCCTGATTGGCCAATGGTTGGAGTCGTTTCCCAATCCTATCTAATTCACTGAATCACCGCACAATATTGAAACAATTTGGCGCTACTCTCGGATTCAAGAGTACGAAACTTGACGAAACGGCACAATTCCAATGTCGATGTATCGGAATTGAGTTCAAGAGTAAGCCCCATGGTTAAAAAGTAGCCTATGTGTTATTCCAGGCATATTAATCTGTGTGCCAAATTTATCCAGATCCGTTCAGCCGTTTTGGCGTGAAATAGTAACAAACATCCATACATCCATACTCACAAACTTTCACGTTTATAATATTAGTAAGGAAGTAAGGATTGTTATGATTCACATAACGCATTTAAATAGGTCTACTCGCATCGCAGTAGGCTTGCACACGGAACTGATAATGTTTATGTTATATATGTATTTGTGTTTGTTTGTCCCCCACAAGGTTGCTAGAGGTAGTCAGCCTTGCTTGCCCGGCTCGTGGTAGGTAGTCGGCAATCAACCACCATTGTTTACAAACCGTAGTTCACAAAAACTGTCTTACCGATGAGTAATTGGTTATTTCCACTACACAAATATTATATTACTTATAACTTGAATTAGAATGCGTGTGGGTCGCAACTTGGGTGCTGTATCGTAATATTCTCCTAATAAAATTATAGTAGGTAACATATTGGTTTATTTTCACGAGTGAAACGGTTGGATTTTAGATTTGTGCTCAGTTAATAAGCTCGCCCCCTATTACATGGGACCTCAACATACCCGCGAACGGGAGGGTATAAAAAAGTACACCTTTGCCTAACTTTTCGAGGAATACAAGAGTGATGATATGAAAACCCAGAATCCCAATAACAATACTTGCCTACCTGGGAATCGATGAAGTAAACAAAAGGTGCACTGGCAATCAACTGTCATCAAGCAGAATGACGCTCAACTTTCTACTGATGAAAATGATTTTATTGCTGAAAAGGCTAAAACAATGGTATCGTAAATATCATTAATATACAGGACTTTATGACCACGACGTGATGTCACAAGGAACCGACAGTCACCACACAATAGGTCACAAAAAATTATATTCGAATATGATCTCATAAATATTCTTAGTTCATGCTTTGTTTTCTTATTATGGAGACATCTAGAATATTCTACAGATTAAAATTGAATCTTTTAATAATGAAAACAAGGTCAAAAATGTTTTGTACTTGTAATGTGCATTATGTAAACTGCCTTATTGGTGTAGATATTGCAAGACTCGCTAGCGTGACTGCTGAGTGTGGAGTTCCTGGTTCGATGCCCAGATCGAGCAGGGTTTTTGGGGTTTCTCTATGAAATTTTCAGTAGCACCTCGAAGTTTGCATTTGTGCTCGGTGAATGGAAATAATCGCCCCTTATTACACGGGACCTAAACATACTAGTGAACTGTGGGTTTACATCAGCACCTACACTTTTGCTTTTGTCCGTCACAGTCATGTATAAGACGATAAACCAAAATGTGCCTAACAAGCCACGATCGCGACTGGGAGAATTCAGACGTCAAGGGCACGCTTTTTTCCGTTTTGACATTGCGGTTCAAGAGTTAAATGGATAGTCAATTTTGATTGCTAGTACCCAAAATATTGGCCCTCATTGGCAGAAAACAGAAATGACTGGAGAAGAGTGAGGGAGGCCTTTTAGATAGCACAGTCTAGATAAACTATTATACTCAGTCTTATAAAATGAATTTCTATAGTAATATTATAACTCTTTTCGGCACGAATGGGCCGGCTCGACCAGATTGAGACCACGGCCTCACAGAAAACCGGCGTTAAACAACGCTTACGTTGTGTTTCGCCGAGTGAGTGAAGTTACCGGAGGCCCAATCCCCTTTTAAAAAGTTGGCAACGCACTTGTGACTCCTATGGTGTTGCGGGTGTCCATGGGCGGCGGTAATCGCTTACCATCAGGCGATCCGTCTGCTCGTTTGCCCTCGTATCCCATAAAAAAAAATATAACGCTGAAGAGTTTGTTTCTTTGAACGCGCAAATTTCAGGAACTACTTGTTGGAATTGAGAAATTATTTTTGTATTGGATAGTTCATTTATTGAGGAAACTTATAGGCTATATAACATCACGCTACAACCCATATGAGCAGAGTAACGCGGGTGAAACCGCAGGCGGGTCGCTAGTTTTCTATACTTACATAATGTTAAGAAAATCTTGTACTAACGCAATTTTTCCTCACATTCTGTCTCATTAACATTATGCCTAGGGTTGCCACACGCCTGCTGGTAAAGTTGTCTCCTTACGGCCAGTCCCAATAGATATCAAATCAGTCAGTAGAGTTGGATTTTGACATAAGGTCCATACAAGTAATTTCAGAATCCTATATCTAGTAAGCAAATCTATCGACAGATTTATTATTTCGACCAGCCGTTAAAGTTTACTTACGCTATACAAAGATAAACTCATCAAAGCAAAGTAAGCACATTACACGAGGCAATGGCATCGTTAGGGTAACGCACGAGAGGTCGATGTCTCTTCTCTAACGCACAAGTCACAACCCTATTCACCTCCACGTAATAGGTGATTGATGATGAGTATGATGACATTCAACATCGATATTTTGAGGGAATAAAAATAGAGTTTAGATAAAGATAGATATACATTTTTAGAATATACCACCACGCCTGTAGTCCCAAAGGGAAACTTATCAGTCCGGCGAACCAATTTTTCCATACAAACGCAACTAATCTAAAAATAAATCCTAATTCTAACACAATTTAATCAAATTGTGTTATTATTCGCACTACCATTTCGTCCAAAATACTTCACTGGAAATAAATGTAAGCGAATGTAATTTTTGATGACTGCTAAGTTTGGAACCATTTTCGGGTCGTTTATTCCCAGTGAAGTAGTAGTAGAGGAAATGGTACGGTAGGAACCTAGACTAATGGTATGTGAATGAGAATAATAACACAATTTGATAAAATATTGTTTGGATTAAGAATTACATTTTTATAGGCAATTCAAGGTCCGTCGGAACCTTAAATATTATTTACTAGCGACTCGCCCGCGGTTTCACCCGCGTTGCCCCATTCCGAAGAGTCGCATAATATTAAATAGCTTAAAACCTTTCTCTTGAATCACTCTATCTATTATAAAAAACCGCTTCAAAATTCATTTCGTAGTTTTAAGCATACATAGGGACGGACAGACAGCGACAGCGACTTTGTTTTATACTATGTAGTGAAGATGAAACATTAACATAAAGAGTTATTTTTCATTGACCGGCCAAATTTATATAGGCTTTTCAGAATCCTTACTAATACAAGTTTGGATGTATGGATGTTTGTTACTCTTTCAAGCCAGAACGGCTGAATGGA
This sequence comes from Acronicta aceris, assembly GCA_910591435.1. NCBI lineage: Eukaryota > Metazoa > Arthropoda > Insecta > Lepidoptera > Noctuidae > Acronicta > Acronicta aceris. Next base: position 8,340,991 of record OU342780.1, on the reverse strand, counting down.
TCTGGATAAAATTTGGCACAGAGATGGATTATAGTCTAGAATAATACATAGGCTACTTTTTATCCAGTTCGGATCCAATTCTGAAGTCCACGCAGTCGTGGACAGAAACTAGTTTGACAATAATGTTTAAAATGCACTTTGGGTTTCACCTTAATGACTTAATTTTAAAATTTGGCCAATATCTTTGTAATTTAACCCTATAGATACACCCAAAGTTCGCCAGTATGTTTAAGTCCTATTTAATAGGGGGCGAGCCATTGCTATTAACCAGGCATAAATCCATAATCCAAGCTGTTACTGAGAATTTCATGGAAAAACCCAACAACACAGCTTGTCCTGGGAATCGAATCCAGGACCTCTAGCGTAGCAGTCGCGCTTAGGGCAACTAGACTAATGAAGCAGTAACATATAAATTCAAGACATTCTTATAATAAGAAGGAATTATGGTTAATTGATTTCAAAAATATTTAGATTATCATAAATACCTACATAAGTGGGTCATTTTAAATTAATTGTACACTCAGATCTGATTGATTTATTTTTACTAATTGGTTTTTTATAGCTTCCAATTAACTGTGCGTGTGCCTACGTGACATAGGACAGATAATGCTTGCCTGTATCCAGGTTGGTTTATTATTAGGTAGGGGAAAACCCTTAAAGACTCAATTCTTTCTTCTTTTTTTAAGTTATTTTAGTGAAGAAAACATTCGACTGCGGACAGGATTCGAACCTGCGTCTTCTGGTTCAATACACCAGACACTATGACCAACTAAGGCACCGCGAGTCCCACCCGCCAGGTCGAAGTTTACGTCTTTATGAATTTACTGAATTTATGTCTTTATTATGACGTCTTTCTTTTTTATTCGAAGGTTTTCTCCTATTGGGTCTATTTAGTCACAAATATAGAAATGTTTTGTCTCTGGGTGTCTGTAGGACATACAAGTATTAGTTCCGTCCCGTACGGGGATCGAACATCGAACCCATAACCCTTGTCACCGATGATAATCGCTCAGCCACTTCGACAAATGTCGTCAAACTGTTTTTTTCTTCTATTGGCTACGAAATTCTCGCATATGAAAGCACCCAGAATACCCAGACCAACTGTAGTAATTCGAATTGGCTAAATCATGCCTCTTATTAGGTATTATCTATGTTATATCTTGATATGCCTACACGGCCGATTCTCACCGTCACACTGACCAACTTTCCCTATGAACCCCTAGGTACCTACGTGAAAAAATTACGACTTTTCATACATATCTGCCTTAAATTGGGTATTGATTTCGTAGGACATGTTCTTGAGTACGATAGCAGAATCATCCCCTTAACGGGTCACGTTATCCAATTGCTGTGACTAAATATCGTACTTGCCATAAGTACACATACCTTGCCGATTATAATGATTATAATGCCGATAAATCTGCTGATTTTGTCACGTTTTTTTTAATACAGCCCCTCTTCCCCAGGTGGCAGAAGATCGATGAGGATGATATGAAAATGCAAAATATATATACAAAAATGCTGCATTAAAAAAAGTGACAAAATCAGCAGATTTATTCTAAGGCCATTAGTACATAGGTACATAATTATATCAAAGAATTTGTTAAGAAATCATGTCGATATCTGTCAGAAGCAGAGAGATTTAGTGAGTTCCCGATACTTGACTGTTAATTTTATACATATTCTGCTCAATTTTTGAATTTATTAGCTGAGAGGCGACTACTCAAACATGACATCACATATTAAAAGAGTTATACAGGTATGAGAATAAATCTAAGAAATATTCAGGCTAATATTTACTGTAATGGCGTAGACGTTATCATTATCACGAAAATAGATACAATTATCACCACCCACTCGATCATCTCCCATCAATCTAATTAAAAGCCTTGCCGCACTTACCCTGACATTGACAAGCACGCTATACTATAAAATATAGTCACGCGACATGTCACGTGGGGAGACACTTGTTGAGTGACCTTCTCACAGTTCCCACCAAATTGCACCGTCATAACAATTGGGGGTGACGTGAGGCTGCGTTGGATAATATTCCTTTAAATTTGCTGATTTTTATATTTTATTAGAATTTAGAAATTTGTTTAAATAAATATTACCAACTTTTTTTTTATATTAAAAGACATTGCCACTTATATATTGAAATCCTATATGCTACGAAATAAATTGTGAAAATTAGTGAAATCAAGAACAGGTCACTACTCTTTGTTATTTGGAACATAACTTCCAAATAACAAAGAGTGGTGACCTTGATAAAACTCGGGCCCTCAGTCCTCCATTTCTTTTGTTTTCGTTACGATTATGCCTTTTGTATGAAAGATAAGACAAATACAAAATTGTCTCTTTTTGTGAAAAAAATTGTGCAACTAATGATATAGGCTGCCTTTTGTATCACAAAGTCCTTTGAGTTGCGAGTGAAACCGCGGGCCAAAGCTAGTAACTATTATAAATGCGTTCATGTGCGTATCTGTTTTCCGCCTAATCCGCTGAACAAGTTTCGTTTAAATTTGGCATCCTGAGGAAGGATATAGACAGGCACCTTTTGTTTTATTATGGTCGTTTGTTTTAGTTTTGTTTTATTTGGTGTGAAACAGCGGCCAATAGCTGGTAATGTATTAATTAATGCAGGATCAGATCCAAATCGAAACCTAATCGAATCAGCAATTTTAAAATCTAAACAGTAGGCTCTAATTATGTACCTATATTGTTTGCTATCAGTAATTCTATGCGCATGTGCAGTCCATGGCCCACTGCCAAACGTTTAGTTCCGCTTTGCGAGATTATTTACTCTGTTACAGTAAATTATAACGGAATAACACATGTCGCGTGCGCATGTGATAGCTATACGAGTATTACCTTCATACACTTTGATTAGACTTCCTAGGATGTAGATTTCCATAAGTTGTAATTGTATTAAAGGTGGTTTTAGACCGGCGACCCGTGGATGGGATGCGCAATTGAAATATGTAAGGCAAAATTTCTTTCCCCGCCCATCTTTGAAGTAAAATGTATAGGTATTATGTTCGTGAATTTGTGAGGCAATTTAAATATTTGTTAGTACAATACTGTACTTTACTGTTGCAAGAATAAAGTATTACTTTGTACAACGGATACACAAATGTCGCCCGGTCCCTCTCCTTTAGCTATCAAACTATGTAGTTAAATTTTTGTTTGACAGGTGTCTTGATCAAGAGTGTCCAACTGTCCATAGCTATAGTTAATGAATAAATATAATAAATAAATAATTATAGTGAATGATATTGCAAGAAAATAGTGACCTTGACCTGATGCTACGGCGGATTTTTTAATTTAAAATTTCATAAGAATAATAATGAATTTATTTTTATCATAATTATGTCCTTATATCCATTATAATCATGTTACATACGTTGGTGAAGACTAGTCGTCCGACTTAACCCTTGTAAAACTGTACGGTAGAACTAATTAAAGCAATAATTATAATCTAATAATTGCGTACCTTGCTAGTTGCTACATAATTGCCAAAATTAACTGTTGTTAGTCGGCAAAGTTTTAGGAAAAACCTACCTATTTGACCTGCGTGGCTGTTCACAATTACTAACTTCAGACGCGCACAGTTATTTCGGGTTACTGTAGGTTTTTTTATGAATTAAGTCGGCAAACGAGTTGACGAGCCACCTGGTAGTATGTAGTCATCGTCGCCAAAGGACACCTGCAACACCAGAGGAATTGCTGATGCGTTACCGACCCTTAAGAGCCCCTACGGACTGCAGACTGCTACCTTTTATACTTACCCTGAATGTTTTAAAAAATATATGAATATCATGGGACAACTTTATTATAACTAGCTGTGTTCAACCCCAAACCATTATGCTCTACATAATAAAGGCTTAATCGGCCTACCACGGGTCCATGACCGTCTATTAATGAAAAATAATATATTGTCTTCTTAGCTCGTTTATTTCGTCCAACATTTATCGTCTAGCCATGTCTCCTAATGTAGTAATGGCGCCAACATCGTCACAGGGCGTCATGTCGTGTAAAACCGCGATAATTACTAACACAAAGTAGGTACCTATATCTACTACACTAGTCTGTTTGAACGCGGAAACCTTTTAGAAGGACGTTGTAAGGAAAAGTAAATGGATAAATGTCTGGATCCCGTTCAAGGTTTTAAGAAACTAATATTTTTAAACTTTTCGCTGGTCGTTCAGTTTCAGTGGCTTTCAGCGATATAAATTGCGCGTTTTTTAAGAGTTTAATAATCTAAAATACTCAGAAATAACAGATGTTTAATTGAATTTAAGTTTATATACACACTAGGTATTATTCTGGCGTAATTAAGCAATAGGATTACTCTTTATGCTAAGTCAGAGTTTCTCAACACGAACCCCAGAGAGTCCTGACCCAGGGGGTCTGGGGACAATATAAAAATAATAAAGCATTATGTATTGGTGCGGCAATTATGTTTTATTTTTATGGGGTCCGCAGATCATAGGAAACTTGAGAAAAGGAGGAAATAGGTACTTAGAGGAGGGCTTCCCAACACACCTTGATATAAGTTTTCCCAACTGAGTATATTGGAGTCGTTTTCCTGTCCATCGCTACTCATATGCGGCTTTTGTCTTCTGCAACCTAATTAAAATTACCTTTTTTTTTCGTGTGGAAAATCCTCATGGACTTCCGCCGCCTGGGGAGGCGACGGGGCGTGTCGGACTCCACCCTAGTGGGTGACCTACCGACTAAAAACCACACGGTGTTCCCTCCTGCACCTGCGGCGTCGGGGGCTACGGGAAACAGACAATTCGTCCGCGGGAATTAAAAAAAATAAAATTACCTAACCTAAGTAGATACTAGTAAGTGGCTATCTAAATTTTTATAAACTTTTTATAAAATACCTATTAAAACTACACTTAAATAATCTTTCTATCGGTGAAAACCGTATCAAAATCCGTACAGAAGTTTCTCAGGTTAGCCCGAACAAACACAATAACGCAAAACACAGAAATTAAAGCTATAATTTGCAATACGCAACGGTGATCATATTTCATTGTATTTCAAAATTATCTGCACCTTTGTTGGCTCAGAATTGTGTAACCACTAAATTGAGTCACAATTAAGTAAACATTTCAACAAAAATTATATACTTATTTAAGTATGGAAGGTCATTATGTATTATTTTGATTGGGCTTTGTTTTCATTTTTACCTGTTTATCTATACCTATTTGTATGTTTTTTTAACTAAAATAAAGACTGATAATGCTGATAAATCATAACGCATTGTTTATTATTAGCTAACATGTCAATGTCATGTCATGATTGTGCTAAATGGTTGACGGAAGCCGACTATTACACTTGTTTTACCTTTACGAGTCAAGCAATAAGCTAATTTATTGTAAGAATGCAATGTGTCGAGTATTGCAATAAATATGTCACGGCAAACTTCTGTAGCCTCTAGGACAGTGGTTCTTAAACCTTTTAGTAATGAGGGACCGCATATAAAAGCTTTGTCATGCATGCCATAAGCCTGTTTGGCAATAATGAAATTCTTAACGCAACGGGTGTCGTCGTAAACTGATAATTATTTATTTAATAATTTTAGGATGATTTCGCGGACCACTTCAGGTGCTTTTAGGGACCATCAGTGGTCTGGGACATGAAATGAAGTTCGATTTTTTAATGGTGCTGAGGTTAAGCGGGGTTGACCGTTGAAGAATAGGTTCTAAGAATAGGGCATTTGCAGTGTCCACTCGATTTTAGGTGGGAATCGATTGACATTTTACATTTTGACATTTTAGGACCGTTTTGTTGGTACAAGCCTAGTTTAAAAAATAAAAGTGTCAAGTTTAAAAGAGATATATAGAAATAAATATAATTTATCATTAGTCATGGTCACTCTTGAAGGCTTTTTCGAGTCACAGAACTATGTGAATGTGATACTTGCGCAAGAAATCCAGGACAACCCTAAAATTATCAAGGCCCATTAGAAAACGACCCAATTACCAGAGGACATGACCCTGTTCCCATTGAATAAGCTAATGAGGCTTGCAAATTAAAACCAACCACCGAAGTAATTTAATTAAAGCCTAAAAATCAATAGGTATCATATTCCTATCACGTATCTATCAGTAATCCTAATCAGCCAAGCGCAGTGATAACGAATACCTTTAATACCTCATTTCAGGGGTTTTTTTACTGTTTATGTCGGCAAACGAGTAGACGAGCTACCTGGTGGTAAGTTAGTCATCGCCACCCATGGACAAAGGAGTTGCTGGCCAGTGCATTGGAGCCTTCTCTACGGACTGCAGACTGCTAGAGACGCATCAACCAAAGAGAGAACAGGCTGACTTTTTTTAAATTTCACAATAAATCCTTCTTGTTACGTCTCATAGGTTAGTCGCTATTTAGGCGGCAAATTTATCGATATTTATCAATGATTAATAAATATCGTCCTTTCTAGATGGAAAATACTGTGTGCTTAGGAGTACCTAACTACCTACCTTGCATCATATTTTCAACTGTCTTTGAATAATAAAATGTCAGCCATCTTTTCGCACTTAGCTTTAGATTCAGTGAGATATTCCCGAGATATTTTTCGTTCCTGATAATGGATAGAAAAAAGGTACATTTGCCCACCCCAAGAAAGCAGCTTTGATAAATTATTTTGTATGGAAAATAACATTTTTATTCGATCTTCCATTGTTATATATTCTGGTAAACAGGCTCAACATAGCAAATGATTGGGATGCAGATAAATTTATAATATTTTTATAAACAACCCAAATCATGTTCTTTTAATTGTAAAACCGATAAAACATGGTTAGCAATAAACATCGTTGATAAAGTAACAATCGATGAACATTGCAACAATTAAGCTTTTACCGGTCCGAAGCGGTAAATAGCAGTTCAATCTAGTTATTTCCGGTCACAATTAAACAATTGAATGTTACCATTGATGGGAAAACGTGGGCTTGCTGTGAGAGATCGGTAACTTGGGATCTCGCTTATTTTTTAATTTAACTAGCGACCCATGCACAGCTTCGCCTGTGTTAATTTTCCAGTGGATTTTAAAAAATCATACAAACTCTGTCCTGATACTAACGAATACAAAAAAATATATAATAAGGGTCCGGCGGATCTTGAATTGCTCACAAAAACGTACCTAATACCAAAATAAATCGTAATCCAGACAATATTCTATCAAATTCTGTTATTATTCGGATTTGGATACTATTAATCTAGGTTCCTAACGAGCTATTTCGTCTACTACTACTTCACTGGAAATAAAAGACCGGAAAATCGTTTCAAACTTGATAAAGTTATCAAAAACTGCATTCGCTTACATTTATTTCCAGTGAAATATTTTGGATGAAATGGTAACGTAGGAACCTAGATTAACGCTATCCGAATCCGAATAATAACACAATTTTGTTTGAATTACGATTTATTTCGGTAATACGTTTGTAAGAGAAATTCGGTCCGCCGGACTTTTAACCCCTCGTGGTAAGCTAAATGCTTGTGTTACGAGTGGGTTCACGTCGGTAGTGCAATGGGTGGGTTTCGAACCGCAACAACCGCAACCGCAACCACATGATCGCAAGTCTGATGCTCTAGCCATTAGGCTACCGCCGTCGTTTAAAATTAATAGAAGTTCTCTTTGTGATACTAATTTGAAACAAACAAACACACCTATGTTTTGTGTATGCGCAAGCGACCGTGACGAAACTATGATCTACGATGATTTGCTGCATATTGGTATTATAAGATAATTATGACCTTTTGTTTTTTGTTTCGAACTGTCTTCTAGCACCTACTGTTAATATGACATTAAAAGGTGGTCCACCTTGAATCTATAAAATTGTACACTAATGTACATACCTACACATAATAATAAAAACTTTGAACATTAACATACCATCACGACTTTATTCCCTGAGGGGTTAGGCAGAGGTGTACAGTCATCATCATCATCATATCAACCAACAGAAGTCCACTGCTGAACAAAGGCCTCCCCCAAAGACCTCCACAGCGACCGGTCACATGCCGCCTGCATCCAACGACCTTTGCCAGGTCGTCCGACCATCTTGTTGGAGGTCGTCCCACACTGCGCTTTTCGGTGCGTGGTCTCCACGCGAGAACCTTTCTGCCCCAGCGGCCGTTAGTTCTACGAGCTATGTGCCCCGCCCACTGCCACTTAAGTTTGCTAATCCTTTGAGCTATGTCGGCAACTTTGGTTCTTTTACGGATCTCCTCATTTGGTGTATAGTACCCCTGAGATAACAACGTGACTGTGAAGTTGGCGTTGCGAACAGCTCAAATAACTTAAGAGTCCGGCGGACCGAATTTTTGTTACAAACGTAATACCGAAATATATAATAATTCAAACACAATTTAATCAAAATCTATTATTATTCGGATTCCGATACCGTTAATCTAGGATCCTACTCTACCATTTCGTACAAATTACTTCACTGGAAATAAATGCAAGCGAATGCAATTATTGATATCTTTACCAAGTTTGAAAAGATTTTCCGGTCGTTTATTTCCAGTGAAGTACGACGACGACGAAATAGGATCGTAGGAACGTAGATTAACGGTATCCAAATCCGAATAATAACATAATTTGATAGAATATTGTCTGGATTATGATTTATTGCGGTATTACGTTTTTGTGAACAATTCAAGCTCCGCCATATCGAAATCAGTAAGGACAATATTGACGAATTCGAGACAATTATGACCCCAACTGTCTTTACATCGAGTTTTTATATTAAAATTTACGAGGGCAAAACCACTTGCGGATAACTACAGACGCGCACTCTTACCTCGAAGGTACTGTAGGACAGATGTGCACCCTAGGAATTGCAGTCCGGAAAAACGGATCCGATAATCCGGCGGATCCGGCATCACTAAACGGTCACGGTGCTAGCAATTTTTGGCAAAATTTTAAGTTGTAATTATAAGCCAAACTCATTATTGTGTTAATTATGCCATTCATTACACAGATTCATCAAATCATGATGGTGTCTGTCATAAATATAAGACTTCTTTGTTAGTAATAGTTAGCATTCTCAAATAATTTAATAATTATTGTGATCTCATCTCAGTAAATTACGTAAGGTTAATTATATTACATTTTATAAAGTTATTTACTAAAATAATTGATCTATCTGTGAAAGTGAAATCTAGGAAGACTGAGCTCCTCGTTACATAGTTAAACTTTTACTAGTAACCTACACTACTAGATTTTATTTATTTGCTCGTTGTCTAATCTTCACATTGGATTGGAAATTAAGTTGATTTTATATATTGTTTTTTATTTTTTTTAAACTACCTATATTAAGTACAATGACGCTTGATTAACTTACTAACAGTTCATTTTGAACCGAAAAGCGAAAATCCTGATTTGATCAATCCGATGATACGGATCGATGGGAATCCGGTCGGATTCGGCCGGACTGAAATGACGTCGGATTGCAATCACTACTGCACCCCCACAGTTCTCCTGTATTACATGTTTAGCTCCCATGTCGGGCAAGCCTATTGTTCTTAAACAATCACAAATCCCAAACTCCGAGCTGCTACTGAGAATTTCATAGAAAAACCCGATAACACTGGTCGACCTGGGAATTGAATCGAGGACCTCTACATCAGCAATCGCGCTTACAACCACTACACTAATGAGGCAGTCCACACCAAGTTTGGCAACAATTTATGTTTCAAAAATCACAGTGGCTTATTAGGTACATATAATAATATTATTACCTATATTGGTTGCCAATCTAGGCTAGACCTTGCAACACTGCATGGAAAGAGTTTCACATGAATAAAGTTTTTATTACAGTGGAGGGGTAGTCTTTGGATTTGTTTCCTCTCCTTTATATCACCATTCAACATTTCCATGTCCATGGCACAATCTATCACTACACCGATTTTCATCAAAATTGTTTCAGCCGTTAGGCATGAAAAGGTAACAAACATACTGACAGAGTTCATTCGTTACCGAAAATCTTCAAAAAGAAATATCGATATAATTTCACCAGATTTTTCAAATATGGTAGGTACTTGTGAAGAAGCTCAGTATATAAACATTTAAGCCAAACTGGGGAGGCCTTTGCACAGCATTCGGTAACAAAAGATTTCGTAAAAAAACTATTAAAACAAATTAGATATAGACCTGAATGAATAAATGTGTATCTATGCAAGGATCGTAATTCGTAGCAACTTTTGTGTCTGCTTATCCCCATGTGAGAAAGGCGTGAGTGTATGTATGAGAACATCACGTAACAAGGAATTACAAGTACCTAGCTAAAACAAGTTACTCTTCGATATCTCGACCTTATTGGAGGCAAGCAACTTTAGTTAAGTTAGGTTGGTAGGTACCTACATATTGCAGGCAATGTTACGAACTATACGTAGGTAGTCTATTTCCAATACTATTACTATCGTAAGTACATAATATAAACATACATATATATCTTAACGTATCCGGCGCGATTTTACCCAATAATACTTTGTTCGACCTGAGAATCGAACACGGGACAGCATATTCAACGGAATATAGCAGTGGCAATAAGGACCACTAGACTAATGAGGCAGATAAAAAATCTGTATCAGGTAAAAAACAGGAAACGCTATCTCAGTATGTGAATGCTATGTCTTTAATAAATAATTAACTTACGTAAGAAAATAAAACAGGAAGGTGCAAGGTGCAACCTCTGCAACTAGCTATAAAATCTTATGATTGTCAAGTAACCGGAAATCACCAAAAAGCTTGAACAATTATCCTGGGACATTTATACATTGGTTGTAGTGTAGATCGCAGTCGGAGAATCATTTTAGGACTTATTTAATCTTCGTGGATTATTTACTAAACCGTAGAAGGTTCCTACTATTACATAATATGAGGTTAACCATAATTTAAACTAAGGGTTAGCTCTTAGTTTATTTTAACCTTTTGACTAGACAAAACTACCCGCGTCACATTGAAAATAATTGTACGTACCGAGGGACCTACATACCTATAACACCATTCGTATCGAAAGACCAAAGTTTGGTTTCGAAAGTCAAAACCCATCAAGAGAAATCTAAACAATTAGAAACAGCTCACAGCTATGTGTGGTAATAGCCTAAAACATTACCCACCTACCTACTATTCATTTCTTTACCTACCTAGTATTTCTTGCTTACATTTCACTTTCTTTTGTGGTCACAACATTGGTCCAAAAACTGCGTAAAAAAAGGTGTAAAAAAAACACACTTTATGATGAAACAGAATGCACTTACGTACGGATTACTAATTTTATTTTTTATTACTAAGTACCTATGTTAAAGACTAATATTACAAAATTAGTATTTTTATGAATATTACAGGTATATTCCTGGCGGTAACTCTGCCTAAGTTATAATAAAAATACACTGTAGAAAAAACAGATTGCGTCGAAGAGCTCTGTAAATAAGAGAAAAAAATCTGTAAAAACACTTACCTCAGTAAGCAATGTCAAAATTCCTTGGCTTCAAATGCGGAATTAACACAAAATACCAGTGCACATTTTCAATCGGTAAAAAAACAAAAAGTGCGGGAAAAAATCTAAGTTTCTCGCACTACCAAGTTCAGGCCGACATTTTGCACAATATCACTTTTATCCGTTTGTTTTAATAGTTTTTACACTCGTATTAACAGACGATATGCGCGTGTGATCACTAGAATTGAATAAACGACAGTGCGTAAACAATGTCTTGTTATGAATGCGGTTCTCCGTTCTGGCGCGAACGTCGAGGTTATTATCAAAGGCTATTGAACGGAGACAGTCGCTGTAAAATATTGATAACACCGCCATCTATGAACAGTAATGAAACTCGCGCATTTATTTACTGCCTTGTATTTGAACCACGATTTTTAATCTTCATTGGTAAACAAACCTTTAGATTCAGACATTTGTGAAATGAAAGTTGTCTAATAATAGTAATAATCCATTGCAAATTAATAGACATTTCGTTTGGGTAAGGTGTGGCGAAAATCTCGACACATCAATTATCAAACTCGCAGGTGGTTAATTAGCATGTTCACACATTAGCATGCCATTGTTAAAAGATAAAAGGACCAACTTTTTTGGAAATATGAAGTAAGATTTCATCCAAGTTGGCATTTTGCATCGAGGGTGAACAATCCATGAATACCTATGGTGTAGAATTCCAAAGGTTGTCTGTAAGACATCGCTTTTAGCGATAAGACCGCCCATTGTAACCTTTTAAGACTTATTTTTTGGTGTGCAATAAAGAATATTCTATTCTATTCTAATTCTTAATTGCTTCAGCAGCACCACCTAATAGGTAGGCTAGGGTGACTGGTAGCCACCCCGTAGGTATAATAAAACCTAAATGAAACCCAAAAACTTATGCTGAATTAACTTGTGTTTTTAAATAGGCTTGGATAGCTTGGCCAGCCAGTTTCAGAATTCAAATGTTTTTATGTATTTCTATAGATATAAAGGTCTTCACATTGTAGGTTCAAGATAACAAACTAACAATATTAGCCATATTTACGTACCTATTATGGTCTACAATTATCATTTCATTTATTTGAAACTAGATCGAAAAATAGGATACCTAACCATATTTTTTATTTTCCCGATATTTAATCATTTTCATATTTATTTTCGACTTTATGTTCTTTATATCATAAACAGACGTAAGTACCAAATTACGTCATTTGTACGGTGAAACGGTGGAATGGCATAATTTTTCGGACCCTTTATGCCGATCTTATCTTAGTTTGGCATCTATCATAATTATTTATAACCTTATATTAACTATTTTGTTGTCGATTTACTATTATATCGACAAAATTTCAAATTTCTCACTTTCCATCGTATAAGTGACGTTATTTAATTATTTTTTTTTCCCTGAAATGACGAAATATAAGAAATGAATAAAACTGTTTTGGAACTCAGGATAGGAAAACAAAGAAACAGTATTTTTGTTTGTTCAATTTGCCACAAAGCAAATAAAATTTGAATTGGATCTGAACAAGCATACCAGCCATCATCCTAGTCTTTTCCGAATGATATTGTGATTGCCGTCCATTCTAACCAGATATAGCTGAATATCAGTAATTGTATAATAATATCAATAATAAATCAATGTGACTGACCTCATAATATCCCCGCAGCCCAATCTGGGCAATATCCTTACATATGTATAAAAAGAAAGTCAATGGGAAATCTTACTGATATTTATTTAATAATTCAATACACCAATATAAAAAAGAGATGAATTGAATCCATACCACTTATGACTAAGGTTTTTGGAGAACACTTCACAATTTATCTTAAAGACATTCGTTTCCTGTATGCTGTTGGATTACTTGCCAGCCGCTGTAGCCAGGGGATTCCTTAGGACTAAGATCACCGAGTCTCCACGAAGGAACATTTTTGAGATAAATCTATCCTTATTCACAGCCTTGCCCTGAAAAATAAAGTTGTGTTAGGACAAGACTATCATCATAAACACTAGATTGCCTACATATTATATTTTTCTTGGTGGTGTCTGACTGGCTGGCGACCTCACTTACATCGGAGTCTGTCGTAAAGCACCTTGGTGTGTGTTTCGACATTTGCGCGAAAGAGTTCCCCCTCAGTTGCTGCAGCTCTGGTAGTCTGCAGTCCGTAGGGGCTCTTAAAGCTTGGCGATGCATCAACTCCTCTGGTGTTGCAGGTGTCCATGGGCGGCGATGACTACTTACCTTACTTACGAACCACCTGATGGTTCGTCTGCTCGTTTGACGACCTAATAGTTTTGTGAATTCATGACATGATAACCTCTAAATGTTTTGATACTATAATTGAAAATCTGACTCAATGTGATAAACAGGCATTGTGAACTTTACCTTCTTGCCTTTGCCTAGTCTAGGCACTTCAGTCCACATTTCCTTGACGTTTTCAAGCACCATGTTGCAGTGCCGGTCGAAAGCCTTGACGCGACCCAATAACTTTTTATTGTTTCGGCAGTTGATCAACACTTGTGTATTATTCTTTACTGACTGCGTAAGTACTGAAAGAGGGCCCGTACTGAATTCTTCCTCCTCAATTTTGGATAATTCCTCTAAAGTCATCTCTGAGCGTGGCTTCGATGTTGACGCCCTGGAAGCAGTTTTCGTGATCAATTTATCTGTTTTCGAACAGCATAACTTTAGTGTTTGCGTATGTTTATGTATTGTACTTACATTTTGAAATGTGTGTAGTGTAGTTTTCACGATAAATCGAGAGTAATTCACAAAAGAATAAAGCAAATATCCAGCACAATCACAGAACAACCAACAAAACACGCTATTCAATTTTTTTGTTTCTTTTTTCGACGGCGTTCTATCTGGATTCTGTAATATTGAACACAAGTCTTTTGAGTTGCCAAGTAAGACTACAGTGCGACAAACGTGTCAACTCCATTAAGAGTTTAAGAGGGCCACCGCGTATGAATTCGGCGCTAGAGGCGCTAGTATAGAGTGAGGTCTCCGAAATGTCAAATTACGCCGTGGGTGGGCTACGCGAGCATAGAATAATTTCGTGACCATTTTGCAATATCTAAGATTAATTATGGCAATTATGAGTTACGGGTCAATGAATGTAACTGTTTTGTGACAGTTATCTTTCGGAAAATTACCTCCTTTTTTTCCAAACACAACTGTGACAACGTTAGTATGTTGTCATGCATCACTAAATATTTTTACGGAACGATCTGATGTTGCGGGTGTCCATGGGCGGCGGTAATCGCTTACCATCAGTCGATTCATCTGCTCGTTTGCCCTCCTATCCCATAAAAAAAGATCTAAAGCTATTAAATTTAATTTAAGGCGGATCGTTCACCTGAGACCGCAAAATTCAAATTTCAAGTGATTTTTCGCAGTTTGTAGGTCTATAACAAGTTCTACATACATGGCAGTTGTAATTGCGACATTAACTATACTACATTCACATCTGAGAACTAAAACCTTTACTTATAAATCTTTATCAAGCCAAAAACTTGCCGAAAATTGTGTAATTGGTCAAAATTGACATTTTACACTACTTTTAGCTACAATAATGATTTTTAAGCAATGGTTTTAGTTAAACATTGCATAACTAGTTTTTACATACATACAGTACCCCCACATAACAACGCGCGTCTGAAGTTAGCCGATGCGAATAACCGCACAGGTCAAATAATTTTGTGTTCGCAAAAATATCGTAATCAGTAAGGATAATATTCACTAATGCGAAACAATTACGACACCGTCTTTACAGCGAGTTTTTATATTAAAACTAGCGACCCGCCCGCGGTTTCATCCGCGTTACCCCATTCCTAAGAGTCGTATCGTAACGTTAAATAGCTTAAAACCTTCCTCTTGAATCATTCTATCTATTAAAGAAAACCGCATCAAAATACGTTCCGTAGTTTTAAAGATCTAAGCATACATAGGGACGGACAGACAGCGGGAAGTGACTTTGTTTTATACTATGTAGTGATTTACCACGGCAAAACCACTTGCGGATAACTACAGACACGCTTTGTTATTTCGGGGTTACTGTACATACATACGCTTTCTCCCACAAGCAGAAACCACAGACCGCCACTTGCTACGATTCTTGCATACCTACTTCTTTTATTTCTTCCACATTCATGTCATACATCTTCTCATAGCGCAGATTGCGAGTAATGCGCACCTGACCTTTACTAGTTAGCTTTTATTAAAAAAATAAAATAAACATATTTCATTATATTTTTTATTTATCTTTTTTCAGTAATAATAAGAAAAATGAAGTATTGATCTAGCTTTTAGTAACTAATTTTGATATAATAATTCAATATACTTATAATTCACAGTCTTGGAATAAAAATAAAGGCTAAATTTTAGACATTGCCATTCAGTTTTTTCTCACTAGCAACACATTACGTAAACTTTACTTCATCGGAACAAGATAAGAATACAAAATGCGTACCAGGGTCACACATTACATTACATAAATTTCTTTGGTTATATTTACAAATATTTATGTACTTCTCATTCAAACTTATGTAAATTATCACAACTACCAAATTATGACATAATATGTAAATACTTATTTGAAAAATAAAGGTAAAATTAAAACAATTTGTTTTTGCACCAGTACGCAAATATTGAAAGAATTTTAATTTTTTTACCAGTAGCATTGAAATGAGGTATGTAGTCGTCAAAATACGATTTATAAAATATATAAATAAGAATGTTCCTATACCCTCTCCATTCTGGACTCTCTTGAACATTGAAGCGTGTCAAGTCAGGTTGCGTACAGGGATCATAAATACATAGCTGGTTTCCATACTGTTAGATTTTAGAAGAAAATACTTTCTATATTATCACACAGAGATAATAAATACTTCACATCACTTATAAAAATATCAATTTCACACATTAAACCAAAAATTCAGTTTATTCTGACATTCCAATAATTCTGGCGTTTCGGGCCAATTTCAGGATAAATCATTTTTTTTCCACTTTTTTTTAGAAAATTAAGACATATATCTGTAGTTACATACGTTACAGAGAAGTATGTAAATGGAGTTTCAAACAATCCATTCACTTACTGCTCCGTGGGTCCCATCATCATTTATTTGTAAAAAAACGTATTTATTGGCGTAACACGCCAACACAGCGATTGTTTACACCAACATTCAACAACACCTTTTCGACAGCAATATATATATTCTGAGGTTTATTTTGCGACATTCCAGCACCATATATTTTGTACCAAGCTGTGGCAGTGATTATAACTATGGACGACAATTATTATGCATATATTTATTACAAAATTATTGCATTATTCTGATTTAAAGCATATTATTGGCAGGTCCATGGTCCAAATAAACTCGATGTAAATAAGAAAATGATTTCACGCAAAATCCGCGAATAATGAACGCTTGTAGCTATCCGATACTGAAAATTACACGCTGATCAGGCATGCCATTTCTGTCTTTGATTGTCTCATATGGACATACAAATTACTTTATTTATAATAATGACAAATGGTACAAACTCCTGACCATAGATCCGCCGTAAAAACATCAAAATTAGTAGATAGTAATAATATATAAAAATATGTTTATATACTATTTCGGTAAGCATGTCTGATACGCTGTAGCACCATTAATATAGTGGAATAAGAACGGATTTATATAAATTATCATAAGCATCAACACTCAAACTAGCTGTGCCTTTACAAGTCGCCGTTTACATAAGAGTATAATTATTTTTATAATGACATTTTGAGAGAAGTCATTGGCGTAGCTACTGTACGTTTTTTTTTAAAAGCTTACTAGTGATGTGAGTCGCACATTACTCGTATTCTTGTCAACTTCTCGTGCTAAGCTAATTGCTTGTGTTACGAGTGGGTTCACATCGTTGGTGTAATGGGTGGGTTTCGAACCGGCAACCACATGATCGCCAGTTCGACGCCCTAGCCATTAGGCTACTGCCGCTTCTACGGTAGTCCCAGGTCGAGCATTGTATTATTTTATGAAATTCTCTGAAATTTGGGATTTATGCCTGGATAATGGCAACAGTTTGCCATACATGAGACCTAACATATCGGCGCACTATGGGTATAAATTAGTAGACCTCTGCCTAACCCTTCGGGAAAGACTGGGGTGGTGGTATGTTATGTAGTTTTCACTATCTAGACGGCGACATTGCAGAGGCACAAATTCTCTATAAATCTCAAACACTATAGTCTTTATAAAAATACGAATTAAGCATTATGTACCATAAGACACTTCTCATTTACCATCACTAACTTAATAGAATAAAGTTAACCTAATAATATTTACAGAGATCCCTTAGTTATTTCTAAATAATAATAATTTGGGGGTACTTCCGTGGGTCGGTTTAGATGAGCTGTTCAGCAACAGACCACTGTCAAATAAAAAAAAATCTTTCTTTCTATCAACGGAGCAATTATATTGCCTTAAAGAATTAAATGAAACAGCATGATTAACTTAGCCATTACGTTTCTTATGACAAAAATTTAATTCCAATCTATAAACTTCAGCATTTTTGCGTTTCTTTAGTTAATTCAGCGTATTGTCGTAACATGTGATTATAAAAACTAAACGTAATGACCCATGGAAGTATATTATGAATTATAAGCGTACAATTAAGTTAAATGTCGTATCTCGTCTAAAATAGGTACATTCAAGTTAATACAAACTGTCAAATTTCCCAAAGGATAATAAACTCTATTAATTGGAGTGTAAATTAAAAATCGATTGAAGAAATTTGACAGTTTTGAATACCATGGTGCGGTTATATAACCATCGATATCGATATATTATCGTATTTAATCGACCGATAAAGCATTTGACAGCTTGTAAAATGTCAATATCATCTTGTCATATAGACAATTTTTACCATAGAGACTACTGTCCCTACAAATTTATCGATTGTCAAAATTCTCAAGTCGTCGCCGCTGTCAACGATAAAATTATCGAATTTGACGTATCGAAATTGTTTATCGATTTAAGTGTTTGCTCACACCGCTGCACTGATACGATATAAAGACGAACTTAAGTAGGCCTATAATTAGGTACCATCTTACATTTAAGTAAAATACATAGGTACAAACATATTTAATATACTCTATATACTTATGTACAGAGTACAGATATATCTTAATGTCGAAATTGCGTTTCGTCATTACAAAATATGAACACTTTCGTTTTATGCCTAAGTTCGTAAGGAAAGCTGATTAAGTAATAAAAATAATGTTATTTTACTTTCGTTCTCGTTCTAACGTTACTTTAGCAACTATTTCCATATTTTGAACATTCTTTTTCCATTGATGAGTATGTAATCTCATTTCAGCCTGCGTCTAAATATGACTAAGAAATAAGGATCAACAAAACAGCCAGCTTCGTCCTATCCTACTTTATATATTTCGAGTGATTCGATTATTTTCTATGCTCGATAAACTGTATATTTTTTCGCCACATCGAAAACCAATATAATAATCATCGAAAAAGTTTGCTATAATTATTCATTTATGTCGTGCCATACTTAGATACAACCATTTTTCATTTGGACAAGCAACTTACATTCTAACCAGCCATTATCAAATCAAAATTCAATATATCCATCAATATACGATTTCGTCAATCACATAAAATGCGTTACAAAAATCAGATCCTTACATACTTTTTTACGATACCGAGTCTTCTGTGCTAATGGCCATTTAAATATATTTACAGACTAGATAACTCAATTAAATTACGCGCCATTTTGTAAATTATTTTTTTGTTATGGCAATCTCTTTGCCTAACGACTTTCTATTTTCGAATTTCTGCTGTAAACTGGCAACATTCGACGGTTTGGCCGTCAATTTTGTTTGATTAGGCTTATTATCTGTCTTTTGGACGATAGTTGGAGGTTTTGGAACTACTTTAGGTTTGTTCTTATTTAAATTGTCCGCTATTGATTTAACGTTAGAGTCTACTTTGGAAATGGCACGGTTCGCGGGCGGATTTTTGTCTGTTCCTTTGATTAAGTTAGAGTTAGAATTAACTGGTTTAAGTGTGGGTGTGATTTTGTTCGGTTTCTTCGGTTCTGTGGGTGCCGGTCTCAATGGCGGTCGGTTGTCATTCGGTTTCGCGGTCACCGCTGGTTTGGTCGTCACCTTCGTGTCGTTTGGCAGCTTATTATTATTGATAACATCGGGCGGTTTAACATTCTTCGTATCTGGTAGAGCACAGCTAGACACAAGATCGGGACTGTTCATAATTTTCGGCGTTAAGTTACCGTTCTTAACTACTTTTGGTGATTGCGGTACATTTCTGAACGTGGAAGTGTTTTTGAGGTTAGGAGGCGTCACTTGTCTCGAGAATGTGGGTATTTTTGAATTCGGTCCCGGTAATGGCGGGGCCTTGTCATCTTCTTTAGGATCTTCTTTTTTTAAATAAGTAGGTACGTTAACTGCCGATGGGTGTAAGTACCCGCTACTGGTGGTAGACACATTAGACTTTGCCCCCGAGTTACTGTAAACACTCTCTGGCGTTTTATAATGCTCTGAATTTATATAAGTACTATCTCTATTATTCTCAGCTGCAGCTTTAGCCTTTCTTTCCTTTTCCTTCTTTCTGGAAAGTGTCGAAGCCGAATATATAGACTCAAAGTTACGATTCTGTATTTCATTGACGAT
Organism: Acronicta aceris; assembly: GCA_910591435.1. NCBI lineage: Eukaryota > Metazoa > Arthropoda > Insecta > Lepidoptera > Noctuidae > Acronicta > Acronicta aceris. The sequence continues at coordinate 8,320,796 of OU342780.1, read as the reverse complement.
CTCTCCAAGCAATCCCATGCTATCAGTACTTCCAGAATTGGAAGGGATTGGTTTTGGAGTGTTATAGCCTTCGGGAGGAGACTGAGGGACAGTTTTAATTGGAGGCGGAACCCCTGGTAGAGGCTTTGAGTGCTTTTCAGGACTCTCCTCGATGACTGCATAAATATTGTCTGCGGATTCTTCAGCGATGTGTGCTAAAGGTGCCTGTTTTTCCTCTATACAGTCCACATAGTCTGTAGACTTAATTTCCGGCTGTGGTTGCGGGTTTGAGGGTGGTATGGGATCAGAATGGCTCGGTAAAGGAGGAGGCGGGGCAGTGGGTCTGCCTACAACGGACAACGGCCTAGGCGCGACGGGTGCTTGCCTCATAGACCCAAAGCTCTGTAACGCCGGCTTCTGGCTCGCTGGAGCTCTCATACTTTGAGCGCGATTCACGAACGGTTTAGGGTCATCTCCATCTTCAGAATCCGAAACGACTGGTACAGATTTGACCGGTAACTCGATCTCTTTCTGTAGTATAGGGTTAGATATCCGCAAGTTTCTTAACGGCACTTTGTCGACTTTAGGAACTTTAATCTGGTGATTTTGGTTTTTGGGTAAAGAGTGACTTCTTTCGACTGGATTCCGTTCTTTTTCTTTAGGCTTGTCGTGTTTTAGGAAAGATGCTATACGGTTTAAAGATAATCCTTCTTTGACTTTTTTCGGTTCTTCGGGAAGAGGTTTTTGGGGTGCACCGGCGGAGTGCATGCTCACAGGTCTTTTAGGGAAGTCAGGGGAGGTCGGGACGGTCGGTGCAGCTCGTATAGGCCCTAAAGTCTTCGACCCTTGTAAGGGAGATATGAGCTCCTTCGCTGTACAAGTAGAAGCTTCTAGAATTGGACTGGATATTACTGGTCTAAGAGGTGGATTGGCAGCAGCTGTTGGCACGTCTTCGGTTTTCTCATTGTTCATTAAAGCTTTAATTTTGTTCTGTACAGTACTGTTGGTTCTTTTTACTGAAGGGCTTGTCTTGGGACTTGAGGGCTTAGTGGTTGTGGGAACAACAGGGAGGGGAGGGGCGCTTCTGACAACAGGCTTCAAGACTCCTTGCGTGATTATATTCTGACTATTACTCCCACTTCTGTGTACGGGCGTTATTTTCGCGCTTTTGTTAATACTTTCAGCGATACTCTTTACAGGTTTCTGAGTTATTGGTGCCTCTGTATCTTCGTTTGTTGCAGATTTTTCTATGGGTGCTAGGGAGAAGCCTTTGAAATTCCCAAAGAAGTTGACGGAAGGGTTAATATTGCCCGGAGGGCTTCGATCAGAATCGCTTCGTAATAAGCTAGAGCTCATATCATCAGGGTTGGAAAGAGTATGAACGTTAACCGGTTGGGCGTTATTTTGAGCGCCATTTTGAAAGTTAGCAGCGAATTTGCTAGCGCTACGTGAGATCCGGTGTTGGAGGCTTGCTTTCTTCGGTGATGGAGCTCTGTAATCACATATAAAGATTTAATTAGAACTTAATTTACAAGAAACAGACCCAGAACTGTAGGAAATGCTACAGTGCTGCGGTTCTGAGAACATGGTTTCATCAAATCAAATATATTAGACGTAATTAAAATAGACATGCCATGCTGTAATATCATGCAAAACCTACATATGATGTACATACCGATAGAAAAACTGACCTAAAAAAGTATGTTTTAGCTGTCGCTTTGTCTGTATCTAAGGTTTTCTATAAATAGCACGCGGAAGAATGTTTTCATGGAATCCGAATTCTAAGTTCAAAATGCCCGAACCGATTGCCTATATTATTTTTTATATAAACTAGTGAATCGGTCCTACTTGCACACTTGCGTGTAAAAATAATATACCAACACAAATTAAAAATATAATCCTGCTGGAAGAAATTCTCTAAATAATACTGAAAACTGTATCTAAATCGATTGCGTAGTTTAGAAGAACAAAGCACATAAACTGAACACACACAGTAAACAAAGCCGCTAGACGTGAATAGCGACTTTGTCTACTGTGTAGTTAGTAATAATCTTTTTGTGATTTTTTTGCATTTTCCATGCTAAGATTATAAAGTTATTTTAGTGAAGGAAAAATTCAATCGCAATCTGAATCAACGTCACCTTATGACGTAAATTCAGAATGTGAATGCAAATTTCGATCAAGCGGGTGGGACTCGCGGTGGCTTAGCGGTCAGAGCGTCTGGTGTATCTAAACAGAAGACGCAGGATTGAATACTGCCCGCGATTGAATTTTTCCTTCACTAAAATAATACGTTGTCAGTCCCATGCAGTTATTGCGTAGAAATATGGATAGAAAAACATGCTAAACTTATAACTACAATGCCATGCGCTGTTAATTAAGCAAAACTAATACAAAACACTCACCAAAATTAATACGGTAATGCAAGAACATCTTGTGTAGATAGTTTTTAACTGTCTGTTAATGTAAACAATTTTTAATATATATTCTTAAATTAATTCGTTAATGACTGGCAGCACACTAAGTATTTTATCGTTGTGTGTGGATTAAAAAAATATATCTTTCAGTCTTTGGTATTTAAGTATTCGTTATTTATGCATCGATAGAACATTGTTTACATGAAGACAGCTACGAGATACGGCGTGTAAAGAGGTTGTGTTTAAAAGAATTGCCAGGTGTAAAATAAGAATTCAATTGTCAAAATGTTATTTAAAAATTAAGTTTTAATAAGCGTTAAATGATTGAAAAGCTGGCAATACTTTAACGTGTTGTGATATTAAAAAAAGAACAAGCAAAAGAAATATGTAAAGACAGAAATAGAAAAGTTTATTATATATGCATAGATCTAACTACAGTTAAATAAAATAAAAGTTGATTTGTGACATTTACACGAATTGAATTAAAACTACTTTTTACAGATTATATTGTGGCATATTGTTATTTTAAATTAGAATCATATCGTCGAATTGTTCGAATTGTTACAGGTAGCGCATGCTCCAAGACGTAAAAAGTAGCGTTATTTCAAAAACTAAAAGATAATGAGTTCTTTTCATGAAATATATAATTGAGCTTAATAGGTATACTACATATTATTAATAGACTCATTCTCATGAGGCAATTAAATTACTTAGCAATAAAAACTTATCCGGTAAACAATGAAGTCACAGACAATTTTTTTACATTAAATTTTAATTAAGTTTACCTCAATTATACCTGTTTTTTTTTCTAATTTCTTGAATAACTATTTTGAAATTAGATTTCTATAACTCTAAAGGAATACTTTTATTTCGCATTTTGTTATTTATTACAATTTTACAAGACCAAACGTATCACAGTATAATTTAAGTCAATATTAAATAAAAATCACAATAAATGCCTTATTTGAAACTATGTTGTAACTTAATAACAAATGAGAATTTTATAATTTTTTGAAGTTTACTGTACTGTACTAAATTAAATTGAGATATTATAACATGATCAACCCATTACATTGTCCCACTGTTGGGCACGGGTCTCCTCTCAGAATGAGAGGGATTAGGCAGACTTCACACGCCATCGAGAAAATCTCTCAGGCATGCAGGTTTCCTCACGATGTTTTCCTTCACCGTTTAAGCGCGTGATAATTAAGTATTAATACGTACATGACTTCGAAAAGTCAGGGGTGCGTGCTTTGGGTTCGAACTCGAGACCTTTGACTTGGCAGTCCAACGGTCATACCACTAGGCTATCACTTCATTATACGTAACTTAATATTTAAACTTAGTTAATAATAAAAAATATAACTACAAAAGTAACTTATTTATCAAGTTCCACCAGTCAATTTGTGTTAGAGGAGAAAAAATAAATGTGTCAGCCAAATTATTTGTGATTTAAAAACTATAAAAGCATGAACGACAATCGTATCATCATCGGAAAGAATACATTACTACTACTAAGTAGTAAGTAGTAGGTGAACGCTAATTTACTTGTTTTATTTCTTGTCTATGCGCCCCAAGTATAATAAATATCTTACTTATACATAACAGTATTAAACTGGATGTTTTTTTTAATATCGTCAAAATTCATGCTTTTACAGTTGGTTAATTTCGTAAGGAATTCTGATTTGTAATGTAAATAAACAACTTTACCCTTATAATAATTCCTATTTATTTTATTTTACGAGACAATATTGTATCGTTTGCAACGAAAGTCGAACAAGGAGCATACTTTTTATATAAAGTATGTATAGGCACTCTTCATTAAATTGTTTTTTTTTTTTCAGAAAATATGTGTTCAATTAGCATGTGAGACAAAATTAAAACTAATACAGATTATTAGGTAAAGTTGTTCATTTTTTAATGAAAAATCTACGAGAATTTGACTACTTTTTAAGCCCGTGCACCTTCACAATACCAAGATTGCTATACATCCCACTATTACCAACATTATGCATTCGATGCTGACTGTTCGCCACCATTTCATTAGTCGTCGACTCCAAACCCTTTTTTATTATAACCACATTAGGTGTACTTTCCTTTGACAAATTATTCAAATTCGGCTTAGGTTTCACCGGCGGCCGATTGACTTTCATATCAGAATTACTCGCTATTCGAATGTCGTCTTTATTGATTTTACCAATAGGTTTCTTTAGAGGCTTTTTAGCTTGATTTTTGTCTGATATAATAGTTTTCGGACTAATTGCTTCAACGGTTTCGTAGAGCGGGCTTTCTGACCGTGGTTCTGTGTTAGAATTAACGCTGTCTTTTCGTTTGAAGCTCAATAAGCTTTTTAAGGAGGAAGTACTGCTTTGGAATTTGGAGAATTTGTTGGCGAACAGTCGTTTAGCGTTAGGGTTGGCGCAGCTGGCACAGAGGTTGGTTACGTACGATTTGCGCGGCTTCTTCCACCAGAGCAGCACGTTGTGGCGCGAGTAGTAGATGAGGAACAGCACCAGCAGGATCGAGGGTATGATGCCAAGGAATATCACGTACATCGCCACCATGAAGTTTCGTTGGACTGTAAATGAATAAATAGGATATTATTGTAGTATTCATTTTTACATGTTCTGTTTTATGTTCAAATACTGTCTTTAGTATAATTTTAATATTTTAACATTGTAATTAAATGTTGTGTCCTTCTATAATTAAACGAGTACACATATCTATACACTGAATAAAAATGAATGTTCGTATTTTTGTCCTCTATGCATTGCTAAACCATTCATCCTATTGTGATAAAACTTTGGTGAGTTGTTGTGTGCGTGCCTGGGAAGGTTTATGATGAAAAAAAGATAAAAAAGGCATTGCAACACATGCCGGGGGTCAGCTGTATAAATAAATAAATGATTGGCACTCGATCACGATAACATATTTACTTTATTGTTGTTGGGTCTGTATGGTAATAATAATAACCGAACTTACTGGTAGGATCTGTGGCTGGTCCAGACTCAAAGGATCCGCCGGGACCTGGTAACGCACACAGTGGCGGCGCGAATCCTGGCTCGCAGTGACAATGACCTAGGATACAAACATTAGTAGATTTACTATTTGCATGTTTTGCATACCATCACGCTTGTATTCCCCGAAGGGTTAGGCAGAGGTATAGTAATGTATATCCACAGTTCGCCGGTATGTTTAGGTCGCATGTATATAATAGAGCGTGGTATGTAATAGGTGAGTCTATTTCTATTCCCTAATCAACTCATCATACTGTCCCACTGCTGGACACGGGTCTCCCTCAGAATGAGAGGGATTAGGGAGGGATTATAGTCAACCACGCTGTCCTAGTGCGGGTTGGCAGACTTCACACGCCATCGAGATATATAACATGAGAGAGAATCTCTCAGGTTTCCTCACGATGTTTTCCTTCACCGTTTAAGCGCGTGATAATTAACTATTTAATACGCACATGACTTTGAAAAGTCAGAGGTGCGTACCTTAGGTTCGAACTCGAGACCTTTGACCGAGTCCAACGGTCATACCACTAGACTATCATGGCTAGCTCTATTGCTATTAACCAGTTACAAATCTAAACTCCGAGCTGCTACTGAGAATTTTATAGAAAAACCTTATATTATACTGCTCGAAACCAAACCAATTTTTTCCCAGTGTGGAGAAAACATAAAAATTATATAAACATCTATGGCAATCGTTAATAGGCATGGGAATGATTGCTAATGTTCATTCATTATCATTTTGATGATTTTATGGTTATATTTCACATGCGAAATTTCATAGCCTGCTCCTTTTCGTCCACAATGAATTTTCAATTCATCAATGTCACTCAAATTGATGTGCTTGTATAGATGATAGTAGAAAGATCGTGGAGACAGATCTCCGCGATCTTATTCCCCCTTGCCCTTTGGCCCTCTCCGAAATTGCGACACGTTTGGCGTAGCGACTGAGCAATCGTTTTCTGCGCCACGTGTTGTGGGTTCGATCCCCACACGGAGCAAATATTTCTATAACCTACAGGTAGTTGTTCCGGGTCTGGGCGTCTGTTTAAGTGAGAATTTGTGTTTGTAAAAGCACCTATAATACAGGAAAAAAATTCTAGTACGGGGCCACGTTTTTTTTTAATGAGATATGTAGAGAAAGTAAAAATAATGAATACCTTTAGAGTTACAGACGCCGTGTCCGGAGCAGTTGGAGGGACAGACGGAGGACTCGGCCCTGGCTATGGTCTCCCGTACGGCAGCCACCGGCACGCAACGCTGACTCATACACATCTGTTGGAACAAACCAGGTATATTGAATTGAATTTTTGTAGGAACTATGTTTATCAAAAACTATAATAATAGCAGAAATTCTGTCTCTATCTTATTTCTTGTCAAATTCACAGCCGATGTCTATATCAAATTCGTCAATAGATTTTTTTACTTGAAATTGGATTTTAACATAAGACCTTATGTTAGAATCTTATCACTAGTAAGCAAATCTACTGATAGATTTGTTATACGAGACTAAGAACTAGAAACTGTTTTTTTTTTTCACTAAAATACACACCATTTCGTCACCACACTTAGCTCCGTCGGGCACCAAACCAGGATCCACATCGGTCAGGCCCAAGTCTATGATGGCCGTGCGGCAAGGTATTATTGTTCCTGAAACAATAATCAGTTCAGCCTTCTTACTATATAAGAAATACCTAAAGTTGTTAGGATTGATAAGTATGCTATCCCTATCGTCTTATAAAAAAAATATACAAGTGGCAGATTCAGGTCACGTGGTTGCAAGCTGCTGAAGATAGATATGTATGCCCAGTAGTAGGCACATATGGCCTGTAATAGACATGTTTGGATTCGAACTCGAGACCACTACTACTACTACTAGACTTAGACAGCCGTATTTGTAGTAGTAGACATATATGCCCAGTAGTAGTAATTATATGCCTAGTAGTAAACATATTTGCCCAGTAATAGACATGTATGCCTAGTAGTAGATAGTCATATTTGCCCAGTAATAGACATGTATGCCTAGTAGTAGATAGACATATTTGCCCAGTAATAGACATGTATACCTAGTAGTAGATAGACGTGTATGTATGTATTTACAATATGATATGTGTACCATTGTTGTTGATGAAGACAGCAGAGAGCAAGGCAACGCTCTCCATACCGAACTCGAGGCGCTCGTTGAGGTGCCGGCACTGCAGCGTGCCGCACATGGCATCTTGCGCTGCACACGCCTTGTAGCGCTGGTTGAGTCTGTCATACCCACAATTACCGCTCCTGGACACAATACGGGATTTTAGTACTTATACTAGCGACTCGCCCGCGACTTCGCCCGCGTTGACTGCATAATTAACACAATATTATTATTATTAAAAGCCCATAGTGTCCCACTGGAGGGCAAAGGCGTCCCCACTCTCCTTCCACTTGTCTCTGTCTATTGCTGTTAGGGACCAGTCTTTTTGAAAAGAGTCCACCTCATTCCGCCACCTCCGTGTGGGCCTGCCACGTTGGCGTCTGCCATAATTAACAAAATAAATTAAAAATATATATATATTTATAAATTATAGCACATGTGTTATTCTGATGTATGAGCTATAGTATCGTAAAGTTTCATTAAAATCCATACAATAGTTTTTGCGTGAAAGAGTATCAAACATCCATAAGTACATCGTCACAAACTTTCACGTTTATAATATTTGTTATTATTAGTATGGTTATGCCATATTGGTACAGAGCCACGACCGCCAAATTTGATAGGTAACTAAAATTTAAAATCAATTTGTTTTACATTACAACTAATCGTTAACCCGCTGTATAGATGAATTATATGATAATAAATATGATATAGAATTGTATTTATCACGCATAAATAACACGCACCGTTATTCAGCAGTGGACGTGTTTTGGCTGATATGATGAAGACGAAATAACACTTAAATTATTAGGAGTATTTGTAATACTTACTTGTTTCCTTTGACGTTGGTACTGGTGTAACATTTGTCGTGTGAACTTTCCCCAGTTGTGCCCCACAACAGCCGACACTGGTCCGTGTGGGACCGACACGAGCCGCGAACGCAATACGCCTTCTGCGAAAGGACAAACAGACTTGTACTTTTTACCTGACTTGTATGTTTTATTTTCAATATGTAGTCTTTTTATGTACGCCAGACTAGCTAGCTATCGTTTTTTTTTTCTCATGAGTCCATCCAAGGTTTCTGTTAGAGATGGCTTTTAGCGATAAAGCCACTCATTGTACCGTTATTATGTAACATACATAACATAACCAACCCATTATAGTCTCACTGCAGGGCACGGGTCTCCTCTCAAATGAGAGGGATTAGGCTATAGTCCGCCACACTGGCCTAGTGCGGGTTGGCAGATTTCACACGCCGTCGAGAAAATCTCTCAGGCATACAGGTTTCCTCCCGATGTTTTCCTTCACCGTTTAAGCGCGTGATAATAAACTATTCATAGGCATATGACTTTGAAAAGTCAGAGGTGCGTGCCTTGGATTCGAACTCAAGACCTTTGACTTGGCAGTCCAACGGTCATACCACTAGGCTATCACTGCTACCGTTATTATACGATTCATTTTTTGTATTATTGTATGATTCTATGATTATTACTTGAGAGCATGTACTTGGCTTTAGTTTATGGCGTGCAACAAAGAATATTCTCTCTATTTTTATAGGTTCTTATATAAGCTAACGAGGAACGATGTATTTATATGTTGCAGAAATGTGTCGCAACTATGGCTCTACTGTTGGGCAACTGTGGCACCACTATCGTGCAACTATATAACTACTTCACGCTTATAGACAATGTACAACAAGATATTTTGGATTTCAATCCATTATAAGTATTGGATCTTTGTATGCCATTGCTGGGCAAAGGCTGCCCCTAACATTACATTTATATAAATTGTAATTTGTATGTAGATTAGTACATTTCTGCCTAACCCTTCACGATCTACAGGCGTGATGGTATGTTACGTTTGTATATTCAATGATCGCACCTCTCCATCCTTGCCACAGTTTGTGGTGTCCATCTTGAAGACATCATCAGGACAGTACTCAGAATGTCCCGTACAGTACTCCGGCAAGTCACACTCGCGGTCCGCCGAACGACATACAGTGCCCGCAGATTTTGGACGACATGTCTGCAAGAGAAAACACGTAGGTATTAAAAATAAAATATCAAGGATCAAATTGCAGATACAGTAGAAAAACTTAAAACCGTTACCTTTCCAGGGAAGGTTACGGTCTCTGAACAATGATTGAATTACTTAAGACTAAAAGTAATTAAAGTTACCTTGGGATGAGATCTAAAACACTCCGGTGAACTGTGCTTTCCAAAAATATTAAAGAGGTATAAGAATAGGAGATTTATATTTCAAAGAAAACAGACATAAAAAATATCTTATTTTACTAATGTTTTGAAAAAGTGTAATTATTTGTCTTTGAAGTCTTTGGGATTCGTGACATTAAACACGAGCTATAGGCATTTGTCCCACCGCCGACGATGAACGAGAAGCGAGTAGAGCTAGAAACTAGGAACGAATTGGCAAGCAGCGGAAGGCGAGTGTGTGAGTGTGACAGGCGATTACTCGCGCTACTCACTCACCTCACTTGCGCGGCAGTCCTGCGCGCGCGATACACGTGTTCCCAACGAGAAGAGCCATGTGAAAATTTGTTCCAAGTAACTCTGGATGGGTTTTTTATTGAATGTGTCCGACAATATCCCTGTCTTTGGGACACAAAATTGAATTCATATAAACAATTATAACTCTCGGCGTGGATTTTAACTAACTAGCGAGCATAAGCGAGTATTATCTTTGATAGCTCTTCTCGCTCAGCGACAAACTAGTGGAGCGAGTGCTCGCCGGTAGTGTAAACTGTCAGCGATCAACTATTAATATATGCATCTCTTTTCTTTATACGGAATGTATATCTGTACGTTTCTTGAGCGAGAAAACAGCCGATAGTCGCTTCCTCGCGGTAACTAGTACCTGCAGGTCACAGCACATGCCGGCGGCGCAGGTGGCGTTGTGCCGCAGCATGCAGGTGTGCGGGCTGCAGCAGGCGTGGCACGGGTTGTAGGCGCGCGGGTCGGCCATGCTGCCGCAGTCGCACTGCTCGCCCGGCTCCACGAAACCGTTGCCGCAAGTCGGCGAGTCGAATAATCTCTTTGGTTTGTTCCTAAAATTGGTAAGTTGTATATTTTATTACGAAACTCCTTATAAGATAGATGGTACAGATAGGCTACTGGCAACTGATGATGCAAACAAATGACAGCACTAGAAGCTATACAGTTCGTCCTATGGACGACTGTATTCCGTTACAATAACAGTGATTTTTGTAGTGCATCTTGATTCATTGACTATTTATTATAGTTTTTTCAATTTTGTATGGAATCGATCGAGCAGAAATGCAAGCCTAAAATTACTGTATAAAAACATTTAAATTTAAAAACTGTTACAAATTGCATTTTGTAGTATTATAACATTATAAGGCGATGGGTTTGTGGTGAAAAATTAAATTGATGAGAGAAAATAATGGAGACTTAATGATTTTTAATACTTTGCAAAAAAAACGAATAACTTACCTCAAACAATAATCCATGCCTCTCTCGAACGCGAGCGCCAACGAGTTCAAGCTACAAGACGACCACCGTATAGGAGTGACAGAAGTACTGGAAGGACTCATGATACATTTCTGATCGGGGCACTCGCAGAGCTCGTCAGTATCGTGTTCCATGCCGAAGTTGTGGCCCATCTCGTGGGCTATAGTCGTGGCAACTAGGCCAATCACTTCGGAATGGTTCGTGGAAACGCCGCCAGAGAACTCGTAGGTACAGATTGGACCTTTCAAAGCCTTGCCTACGACGCCATCTTGAAATTTTTGGCGACTGAAAATGGAAATTTTAGTTAGTGTGTATATACGTAAAAGTTGGTGATACGATCAGCACAGTGGCTAAGCTAGCTTCTGCAATAATGATTGTTGCCTAAATTATCAAACTAGGGATGTGCAAAAAATATCAATATATCAAAACGTCTATATTTTCTTAAAAATATATTGATTATAGGAATGCTATATTTTCAAATGCTATATTTTTTACGCAACTAATACTTTTTTCCCGCAGATCTACCTCGCGCACGTTTTGAAAAAAATTAAGATATATCGAAATATCGATATTTTTCACTCGATAATTATCGATACTGTTTAAAAACATCGATACGATAATATCGATTTTTTTTTCATTTGCCCATCTTAAACGGCTGGATCTATTTGATGTCACAATTGGACCCAGTAGATGGCGCTGCATTTATACAAACGAAGCTGCACAGAGGTCGTTAATAAACTATATTAATTAGAAATGACAATGTTACTTGTCTACCTCAAAAACTTGAAAGATATCCTTCGGGTCTCAAGAATAATTTCTATAACACAACTCACGTGAGCAACTGAGCATTATCATTGGGTATGTCCTTCACGAGCACAGACTTCCTGTAGCTTAGGAAGTTATTGAGGGTCCTGTCTCCATTCTCCTCCAGAACTATCTCATCACTCTCCGTCCACACTACTACTCCAACCAGGGCTATGAAGATGTTTAGAGGGGCGTATACCTAGAAAAATCATGATATTTTTAATGTTTGTCATCACACAGAAACTTGGGTTCTGATGATGCTGTGACTAACCTTACCTAAACCGGGGAATATAGGCGTAATGGTAGGTATGTATGATGTATCTTTCGCCGGCAATACTTAATGATAAGGAAAAGGGAAACATAACATCACGCCTGTATTTCCCGAAGGATTAGGCAGAGGCGTACTAATGTACATCCACAGTTGGCCGGTATGTTTAGGTCCCATGTAATAGGTGGCGTTAACCGGGCACAAATCCAGACTCCCGAGCTGCTACTGAGAATTTCATAGAAAAACCCAATAACACTTTGCTGCACCTGGGGATCGAACCCAGGACCTCTAGCGTAGCAGTCGCGCTTGGGACCACTAGACTAATGAGGCAGTCTCAGTCAGAGGAAAACGGTAAATATGTTATAAATATATGAAAACTTACCGAGTTAATAATATTGGCGACGTCCTTCATCTGTCTGTACGTCATCTGTAGGTTCGCGCCGTTAGCCAGGTATTCTCTGTTATCTGCCACTAACACTAACTCCACATACCGAGACAGTTTGTTCGCGTTGTAAGGGCCGCGGACTTGCGTGTCGTCTGGTATGTATCTTTTGTACTGGAACGGTAAAAAGTTCGGTTTGAAGAGAGTAATGTAGGATTTACACCAACTGGCGCCCGTCGGAGCGCACTTTCTGCACGGTAAAAGAAATTTAAGTGTTAATACAGTAAAAATTAAGTTTATATTTCCAACGCAATGGCTGACCGTGCGACCTGCCATCATGAAATGTACGCAGAGCCGAGTGTTTAGATAAGTGGCATGCGAATATAAACTTTAATTGATGTGAAGACACTTCAATTCCCTTTACCACGTAATAAGAGCGCCATGACGCGCGTCGCTTGGTGTAAATCGTTCTTTAGATTTGTCGGGGTGTCGGACAAATGTCGACAAGCTCCCGTTTTCCCGGCACAATAGTAGTGAGAGGGAACACCATGTTGATTTTGATTTTAATCAGTGTGAGAACGAAAAGAGTATAATGTCTGAGTTCCGAAAATATATATTTTCTATCTGTGTAAATAAAATGAATCACCATATACATATATGTACGCGCATAAATTTCGAACGGCTACACCAAATTGGATTTCTGGATTGCAATTCTTTTTTGATGTTTTCATTATTGTCAGGACAAGATTTATATGAAAGATTTTTTTATGGAAAATATACCTTATTATGTTAGTTAGTTGCGCTAGTTTGAATTAAAACTAATTTTATCGCGTTATATTAATGAACGTAGATGAAGCGAAAGGGGTATGCCAGAATCGTAGCAAGTGGAAATCTATAGTCTCTGTCTACCCCAATGGGAGACAGGCGTGAAAATATGTATGTATATTGATGGCGGCGTTGTGTGTCGGGTCGTTTTATTCCCTACAATATGGTTGAGTCGAACCGCGCCGATACACACGTCATGCTCGTGAACGGTTGCTGTCTGTCGGGACTGGTCGGCTCTTACTTGCTGTGGCAATCCCTTTCTTTCTAAATATAACACCTACTTATACTGAATAAATCTTACACATCAAACTGCATAATTGTCAAACTATTTAAAACAAATTATCTTTTTGTGATTGTTTTGCATTTTCCATGCTAAGGTTATTAAGTTATTTTTTAGTAAAAAAATTCAATCGCGGGCAGGATTCGAACCTGCGTCTTCTGGTTTGATATACCAGACGCTCTGACCTCTAAGCCACCGCGAACCCTACCCGTGTCGGTTGAGGAGGAAGGTAACTTGCCTCTCATAGATGTCACCAACGTCACCTTATGACGTAAATTCAGAATGTGAAGGCAAAATTTCAATCATGCGAGTAGGGTTCGCGGTGGCTTAGAGGTCAGAGCGTCTGGTATATCAAACCAGAAGACGCAGGTTCGAATCCTGCCCGCGATTGAATTTTTTTCTTTACTAAAAAATATTTAAAACAAAGTTGTAAAGATTAATATTGTAATCATGTTTTTTTTAAACAAGTATCTATGGAGTTTCTTGCCGGCTCTTCTCCATAAGACCCACTTTTTGGAATCGTGCTATTACTACTACTTTTCAAAAGTACCTTTTTAATGGTCTAATTGAAATAAATAATTTTGACATTGACTTTGATATTATTGAGTTCCATAGTATCATAGTATAAGAAGCTAGTAGGACATCCCTAGTCAAAGCTACATTAGCAGTAGCGTAGGCTTCGCAAGTCCTACACGAGCGTAGAATAACACCTTGCGACATAATTAATTACCTCGTTAACTCGTCCAATTGAACCTTAGCTCGAATAACGAGTGATTCAACCGGGAGCTATTACTACCAACTAGAATCACGAGAATAGTTAATTGACAATTACAATCACTTCTAATCTATACTAATATTATTAAGCAGAAGAGTTTGTTTTTTTGTTTGTTTGAACGCGCTAATCTCAGGAACTACGGCGGTTACTTGGAATTGAAAAAATCTTTGTGTTGGATAGTCCATTTATCAAGGAAGGTTACATGCTATATAACATCACGCTACGACAAATAGGAGCAGAGCAACGCGGCTGAAACCGCAGGCGGGTCGCTAGTTGGATCATAAAAGTACAAATGAAGGCATGATATAGGGTTGATTTCGAATTACAGGGGTGGTGGGCAATTGCACTATGTGTCTCTTTGCCATAGTTTTTGTGTGCAGTAAAGAATATTCTATTAGATTCAACAGTAAAAAAAAACTTTACTTACTCGACTTATTCGGCTTCTCTGCCTGTCCTTCTCGCCGTGGTACTTATGGAACAGGTCTGGGTCGTAGCTCGCGTTGTGGGTCACACCCCCGACGTAACCACAATGGTAATCGTTGTTTAAATCCGAATGATCGTAAACGTAGTGCTGTGATTGGATGTCTTCAGACCCTGAGGAAGAGATTCAGATTGTTTTGAATGTAGAAGGTTTTAAACGTGAGGTTTACTTTTTTTTTAGTTTTTTATGCCTGGTGGCTACTGGCTATTTCATATAAGAGGTATTAGTTATAGAGGTTCTAGTTTCTGATTTAACGTTCTTGTTCTAAAGGCTCTAGTTTTAAAACTAAGTACCAACTCAGGTTTCTGGAGGGAGCATCAGACAACTCTGGGGTAGAGACATCATCTCCTGATGACGCCAATGATTTCTCTCTTCAAAGCCTTCCTAGATTCGATTAAATTTTCTCTAATTTAAGAACTTATTATGCTCCTACAAATATGTAACAACGTTAACCCGTCCGTCAATAAAAAAATTACAGACACAATATAAAAAGCTATATTCCCTCGTGAACCCTTATTTTTTTTACACGACATAATCCCTCTCTTGAGAACAAGCCCTAAGTCGCGGGGATTTGAACGTAACAAATAACGGAAACAAAGTACACAAAGACTCACATATATCTGTGGATTACACAAACCTCTGGTGGGAATCGAACCCACGACACTGCGCAACAGTAGTGGCGGGTTGAACCTTAAACCGCTAAGCCAAACATGTGAAGGCAAGTTAATACAAATTGATATATTTCTATGTAGGTCTTATTGTAAGCATACCATCAGCCGGCTCGATATATCTCATACGCTCTCCATCGAACACGATGCCACGGACGCCATGACAAGTGGACACTGCCACCCAGGAGTTGGGCTTGTCTCTCACCGTGCCCGAGTACTGACATAAGTCTATATCCTGAAATACAACATGGTAGTGTAAATACAATGGACTGAAATCTATGGGGAAGGCCTTTTTTATGGATGAAATCTACAAACGAGCTGACGAGCCACCTGGTGGTAAGTAGTCATCGTCGCCCATGGACACCTGAAGCACCAGAGGAGTTGCTGATGCGTTGATGCGTTGCGTGATGCTCACCCTTAAGAGCCCCTACGGACTACAGACTGCTAGAGCCGCAGCAACCGAGGGGAACTGGCTCTTACGTGTAAAAGTCGAAACACACATCAAGTTGCTTTCCAATAGACTTCGACGTAAGGGTGGTCGCCAGCCAGTCAGACCCCCAGAGGTCCTACCACCGAGCATTTTCATTTAATTTTTTGGCTATATTAACCAAAGAAAGCCATAAGCGGTACATACACTCCCGTTGATGTTACATGCAGCAAAACCAGCAGAAGCCTATGTTACGAATTGCAGAATGGGAGAATCTCTTTGTTATTAAATTGAGTAGCGGTATATAAGTTCCTATTTTTAGGACAGAAACGCTAGTCATAGCAGCTAAGATTATTTCTTCAAAAGCTTTTTACAGATATTGCCAGGGACTTTATGAGTTGGTAACACGGGCCACAGTTTTGAGGTTTTTTCGGCGTTTATTCTAAGAGATCGTTAATTAGGAAACACCAGTGCTGCCTATGACTAATGATGTAAAACATTCACTTGTGTTTTTCAAAAATCTATTTACAGAAATAAATAATAGATATAAGTAGGTATGCTTTGGAGATTTCCGTGATGCGAGTTTACAATAGTTGGCCAAAAAATTTAAAAAAGTATCCCATTAAGACAATCTGCAGTACCTGGCGCTAAGTCATGGTGGCTGCAATATTGAATTCTGATTTTAAATATCGGTAGAATACTTAAGGAGAAGTATTCTTCGTATTTCCATAACTAAAGGGTCTAAATCTTGTTTTAAATACGTATGATAAGACTTTATTGCTTGCGATATTCACAAAAAATAAGGGACAGAATCATAATCAACAACGCTTTGCTGGTCGCGATTTTGTGTTGTAAGTTCACAGGTGAATGATTATTACGACAACCATGGAAAGTTAGAAATTATTTGAAAGATAGCGAATACAAGACGGATATATTTTGTAAAAATCGCGAAAATTATCCAAAAACATTACCTACAACTTCTTAAATATTAGTGAGGTCAGCCAACCCTAACTAATCAAGTTTGGGGACTAGACTCTCAGAGAATTTCCCTCGTTCTGCCAAGAGGTCCCTTCCCAGTATTAGAACAGTAATGGCCCTTGGACGGTTAAATGTAAACTATATTGCATATCTTACCTCTTTCTTAGGTTTATGTACAACAGTCTTGCCCTTCTCCTGGTACCTAAGTACATGGTTGTCTGTGACTAAGTCCTGGTTCAGTCTGAGGTCCAGGACGTACTCTTGGCCGTCTATAGGCACCCTCATCGTCACCTCTGAATGATGTGCACCGCTCTGTAACGGAAATTGATCCCTATTAAGGCGATATAAAAACAAAATTGCAGTATAATAAAGGGAGTGACGGGTTTAGCAAGCAGTAGGATAGTTGAAATATATTTTGTGACAAGATCGAGTTACATACTTCATTTTCCGATAAAGAAGTATCATTATTTTTATTAACAAAGTAAGTTGATTATATAAACATTAGTATCAGTTCAAGAAAATTATCTCATATTATCATAATTGCCACTACAGACAACGCTAACCCTCCAAAGTGCTGGATTCAAAACTTTTGGCCTTAGACGATCCTATGAACCAAACAAGCAAGAAATAGATATAATAAAAACACAACACCACAAAATTACAGACTAATATCACTATAATTTAAAAATATCCGTTAGAAAACGGCAATTTTGCCGTGGACAGCCACCATCGGCAGAGGTCAGCGGCATCGGTTAACTTCCGTTCTATATGGGATTTCGTCATTTTATTGTAATAGTTATTTTTTCTGCGTTTAGCACGCGATGCATGAGCGGAGGTAATACTTCAGCCTTCCAGTTATGGTAATATGTTCAACATTGAGTTTAAGCGGCACACATATAGGCCTTAGGCATTGTGGTTTCGTTTGAATATGGTTCATAAATGCTACGCAGTGTCTTGGGAAGATAATCCTTTAATCTCCTTGCCTGACATTACATCATACATAATTGGAGCATACTTGGAGCTGGTATTTGTAGGCTGTACCTATAGCCTACAAATCTAAGATGACCGTACTACGTGGGACCTCGAAAAAACGTATCAGTGAAACGGTATTTATAACAGCCCTTTCATACGGCAACACCCCGATTTTTGTGGGTACGGTTTTTCACTCCTGTTTAGTAGTGTACGGGGTTAAATAAATACGTACCTACTTTCAAACAAGTATCCTATTTGCAGTATCCCGTAAAAAACCGATCCGTTCGAATTATGCTATTCGGTTTTGCCACTACAAACTGGATGACATTGTCCAGTAAAAAATAGGATCCAGTTTAATTAAAAGTATAGTTTAATAGAAGCGTCCCACTAGCTTCCTGCATACCGTATAGCCTCTATACTGCCGCTCGTTGCTCCTCCGCAAAAAACAAGATGCAAACTACTGTGTGTGAACACACTAGTGATTTTTGTAGGATTCAGAAAAAAATTGTTCCTTCAGAAATGGGCTGTCGTGGGAAAAAGCCCAGATGCTGCTCAAGATGCTCTCCAACTCGTTTGTCAGACCAAATAAGAGAGCTAGCTGGATTGCCCATTGCTGCAGCGCTACGACATGCCCAGGACCGTGCAGAGTGGTGCGGAACAGTGAAAGACCTAAAATGACTTAGTTTCCAGAACAGACACGACGTTCACTAATGAACTAACGTCATGCATGACTCACTATTATGTGATCTATACTAAAGATTAGAACAACAATAGTAATTAGAACAATATATATATTATTATGAAAAAACCGGACAAGCGCGATTCGGACTTGCCCACCGAGGGTTCTGTACAAATTTGTAGGTACTATAATTAATAGGTAACTATAGGTATTATAATTAATAACAAATGTATACCTAGTTTTCAGATTTTTCCCTATACTTGTAGTATAAGACGGTATTACTCGCCAAATTTCATGGTTCTAGGTCAACCGAAAATACCCTATAAATTTTGATTCCCTTTTTCACAGCTTCAAGGGACTATAGACCTGGGTATAGGGTTTTAATTTCAAGACGATACTTCCATGCGTTCTCGAGATAAAGGGTCTGGACAGACAGACGGACGGAAGGACGAACGGCCGGACGGGCAACAAAGTGATCCTATAAGCGTGTCCAACTTGGCACGCTATCATTATGGAGGTCAGCCACGTCGTCTCCTTCCCTAGGTTAGTAGTTACCCAACAAAGTGATCGTTTTGGCCCACAGCTTATCTGACAGGATCCCCAATATTCCAAAGCATTTTTATTCCAGGGCTAAGTTGTTGTGTTATATTAATTTGAAGACCCCAACAGACTTATATGAAATGATTCAGGAGATGCGTTAGACAACGCTTTAAACAAAATCAGAGAGAGATCAGCCATGGCATCTTTCTGGAGAATAACTGGACAGGTTCCTCTAAAAGCTGGCAATATAGGCTTAATTGATTTGAAGGTTAACTTATCTTTAGTGGCAATGGTAATTAAGGTCTTACAAACTATGTGTAATTACAACGGAGATATGGATCATTCAGATAAAACTAATCATACATTTGTGGATTTCTTGTAACTATTCTTTTAAACTTACCGTGTCCCTCGTCGTTGAGATCCCCCTTTTAGTTCTGCCATGATGTACGACGGGTTGAACTAGTCTGTGCTTATTGAAGTCTAAGGCAGGCGGTCCTGAAACAATGAAAACATGATTATGACTTATTATTCGCCAAAAGATTTTATAAATATTGGGCTGGATCCAGAGTAAAGCTTACCGCACAGATACGATAAGAAAAGTGTCCACAGCTGAAAGACCTAGCCAGTAGTGATGAAGGCTCTATACTACACCGACACGATGCAAACCGGCTTCCTTTTAGCACTACCAGAGTCTACCATTGCCAAATAGTGTCTTGAAAAGATATACTTGGGCATTGCTTGTTGGGTAAATGGTGCTGAGAAATACAACCAATAACCTACGCGGTGTTCCAGTACCTATGATTGGATCCACAGGATTCGCGGACGGTTTTTTCCGCGATCCTGACAGGCCTTTGCCAGCTACAATTGATACTGGTGAATGATGGAGAAGTATGACATAATAAGTACTCTTACATTTTTTTTTAACGTAGTATGTATCTGAAGTTTGTAGGATTGGTGATGTCATGGGAAAA
This sequence comes from Acronicta aceris, assembly GCA_910591435.1. Classification (NCBI taxonomy): domain Eukaryota; kingdom Metazoa; phylum Arthropoda; class Insecta; order Lepidoptera; family Noctuidae; genus Acronicta; species Acronicta aceris. The sequence goes on along the minus strand of OU342780.1, from coordinate 8,300,714 downwards.
TGATGTAACACACATCCCTCAACGGAGATATGATTGTATTGTATTTCTATAACCAGCTAATACACGTTATTTTCGAATTTTCCCAATTATTTTCGAAGTGCGGACGTTACCAACTTTATGACTAATATCCATATAAACCATCCAATGATTGTATGCCATAACCGCTATAAGGAAAACCATAAAATAGTCACCGTTACCTATGAACCCGACATGGTTCTGTTAACCTTTTGACAGAAACTGACGTGATAGGACAATGCGAATAGTAACGTTTGCACACTGGCACCGTAGATTACGAAAATCACAATTACAGAATATTATTCTTGAATGAGCTATATTTTACATTTAGGATATACTATGACAGTTTAGGAAAAGGTTGCTGGCGGTAGCTTGATGCTCATACGACAAGCCGAGGACAGGATCAAATGGTGCACATTAGGGGAGGCCTACGTCCAGCAGTGGACTAATATAGGCTAATAATAATGATGATGATAAGGTATAAAATGATAAAAGGTTTAATGGGAGAGATGGAGCCAAGTTTAGAACTTTAGACGTAACACTCGAGCCAAGTTTAGCCACTCTTTGGAAAGGAGCAATATGGGGGCTATGGCCACGTTCTGATATTTCAGATCGAAGATGTGTAAGAATATGGATTTCAAATTAAATATCGAACTTACTTCTTCAGTTTTTACAGGTGAATCAGTATTATCCAAAGACTAGACATCACAAACAAACTCATGATCTCTGAATATTTTATAGGTGTAAATAAATCGCTCTGTGAAGTTGCTCTGCCTTTGTCATATTACGAGTATATCAGTTCGACAAAGAGAGAAAACAATGTTGGATCAAAATTGTATGAAAATGTTCACAATGACCGCTCTATAACTCTTTTAAATAACTTTGGTATTACGTAATTTACACGAAATTACAGAGTAAATTATTATTAGGTTCACTTGTCTTTAAGTACCTACATATTGTGTATGGTTTGCGTATTATTTCGACATTTAAAATAACAGGGTGTTTTCTAATATTATTTATATGCTAGCAACCACAATGTTAAAATATTAATTACGCATTCATGTTTCCCTTTTCCCCGTGTACAAGCATGCGAAGGTAAGATTAAAGATAGAAGCAAAAGGCACAGGAAATACATTCACTCTGCCAATAAAATGATTCATTAGAAGAATTTTAATTTGCATACACCATTGTACCGTTACCGTGAAACCTTTGTTTTAAACCGTGAAGGAATTAGGCGCGCAAATATGCAGTTTTTCTTATTAATGACCGATTTTTAAATGGTAGGAATTTTTATCTGTTTGTAAATGTTTTGGCAACTCGTAGCTAAGTTATAATTACGACGAGCAATAGGTTAGGTTGCTCTTGCCGCGGTTCGTCGGATGGGGGACCACTGACCATTCTCGGCACTTAGGACATAGACGGCGCACACGGCCGGCCGGCAGCGACCGGTGACTTGAAAACATTTTAAACCCGGACTACAAATGAAACCTCCACCGGAGACTCTCCGGATGCCCTTTGAACTAAGACCAAACCGGGCAACCGAAGAGCACGCGTAAAACCATCGCTCGGTCGCGGTTGTCATAGGTACACACCTATGGCATGTCTGATGTGTAATCAGATGGTATTTACCTAGATTTCGGATGTCCTCTTACACTTCGGAATGTGCATAAATAAATATTTAGTAAGTGTTCTACCAACAAACAGACGGATGATATTTAAAACTGGACTAATAAATAGAACACTACACTGCCTGCCAAAATTAATTGACCACTTTTAAAGCATGTCCTTGAGTGTGGCGGAGTAACTTGTCGCTGTGGAAATCTATGGCCTTTGTTCAGCGGTGGAAGTCCTTCAAGTGATAATTAAAATAATGATGATGACTAATAAATCAACATATTAAAAAAAACACTAATTCCAATGCGAGACTTCAAACTATCGCACACGATCTTCCAGACATACATCGTACAAATTAAAGCCAATAGCCGATCTATTATTATAAGATCGCGACAGGTTTCCTCATCAAGTGCACAATGGTGCGCGCGCGCAGATCGCGACAGCCAATCACGTGACAATCGAAACTGTAGCTAGGTTAGATCAACGACCGGCTTTTATTACTATGTCAGTTATGGATGAATGGACATCTGGAAGGAATTTTAATTCAGCGCAAAAAATACTGGTATTTTATAACGCGTATGATTTTTTTGGGTAATTTGTCTTAATCTAAAGTGGCACTTATTTTGACATTTGTTTTTGTGTTTGTCTGGGACTTCACTTCTTGGGAACTTCACAACAAGCATCCAATTTTAGCAGGCAATTAATGGGTAAGTATCTGTCAGATTAAAATTGGATCATTGATTAATTCGCCGAAACTGTTAAATGTCACGACAAATCCATTATGATAAATGAGTCGTGTCTTCGACAAGGTCGTACTTACAAAGAAATACGTCATAGTGTCCCGGATTTTAAAATTCCACGTGAAAAAGGAAATGGGTAATCGAAAGATCATAATGGAAAATTAAAGATTTGCGTAGACAAAACAACACATCTCTTCAAAAGTTTCAATGTGCACTGTGTAGGTCCTAAAACTTAGTAAGTACATACTTATGTTGTTGTACGGCAATCGTCGCAAGCGCATTTCGCCTCTCATTGTACAAAGACACATTGTTGTCCACTGTAATGGTGTCAGTAACACTCTTTGGGCATTCTGTTTATACCTTATCGCCAGTAAACTTTTTATGAACTTTTGTAGTAAAAGAAGTAACTGGTACATTTTTGAAGTTATGATCTTTCAACGGTTGGTACTATCATGACCTTAATATTAAAATTGAGTTTACAAAACGGTCGATTTGTATATTTTTAACTAGGGTTTAACCTTAAAACCTTACTAATTTATATCTGCGATAGTGGTTATTTAATCCAGTACAATAAAGATCAAGAGCGCAGTAATTGGACCGGACGTTACACCGTCAGAATAAAACGAAATCGAGTTGGACACATTAATTACATTATTTAGGAGTGAATAACGAAACACGAATAACTTCCACTTAAATGGAAGCCACACGTATATGGCCATCTTAAAACAATTATTGACCTTGGAATCTTAATGAATTCTTGTTGATTAGGGTCTAGGAGTACCATACCATTGTTGGAGCCAGATAGAGCGATATATTTATTCTAAAATTAAACCCATAAAATCTAAAGTGGCATTGAATGCTGTTTGGTATAATTTCATTTTGGTATTGAATGCTGAGGTCACGATTGACACGGATGAATAAGGACATGTTGCAATTACCCTTAATGAAAAAGAGCAGGAGGCAGGGCAGGAGATAATAATGAAAACCATCTTGTTAGGTATAGGGATGTTAGAAATTGATGTAGAAATGTGTTAGGAAATCTTGTAAGTAGGTTTTAAGTCAGTAGGAATCCGATATACCCTTTCGCTTTCACATAGGTACAATAGAATTTTCCACACCTAAAGGCGATTGGTTGGTTACTGTTAGTAGTGTAATTAAGAATGCAACATCTTTAACATCTGAAATGTCTCTTAACAATATGTATATGTAGTTGATATCAAGTTCCAGATGTCACAAATGGCATTAAATTACAAAATTATCAAACGTGTGAAACATATAGCGAGATTGTAATGAGATTCTATGTTAGTGAAAAGTTAATCTGAGCCAAAAAAAGCCACTTTCGTCCTTATACATAAAACCTGAGATTGACATGAATCTTCAGGTTGTGAATGACGATGAATAATGATCATCCAACACACCTTTGACCCTATCGAATTGCTGAAATCTCGTCATGTCGACACCATAGAAGACGCAGGTTAACTGGTTTTACGACGGTTACGGCTGAATATAGCCAGGGACGGCACAAAACCAATAATTCGACGCCAAAAAGAATCTTAACATAGTGTTTTAGTAAACACTAGCTTTTGCCAGCGACTTCGTCCGCGTGGAATAGTTACTTTGTTCCCTAGTTCTTCGCCCGCGGTTTCACCTGCGTTGCCCCGTTCCTAAGGGTTGTAGCGTGATGTTTTATAGCTTGAAACCTTTCTCATGAATCACTCATTTTCCCAACATTTCCCTTCATTGCTCTGCTCCTATTGATCGTAGCGTGATGAAAAGTATACTATAACCTGCCCAGGAGTATGAAGAACAATTCTACCAAGTTTCGTTGAAATCCGTCGAGTGGTTTTTGTTTCTATAACGAACATACAGACAGACAGACAGACAGACAAAAATTTTACTGATTGCATTTTTGGCGTCAGTATCGATCACTAATCACCCGCTGATAGTTATTTTGGAAATATATTTCATGTACAGAATTGACCTCTCTACAGATTTATTATAAGTATAGATTAATTACATTTAATTAAGAATTAGAAGTCGAATATCCTAAATGGGTAAATAACTGAATGCCACACGCATCGCGCTCCCGCTTGTTTTGGGTTGGCCCAGTTAAACCGAGCTATTTATAGCCTTTCACAAAATAGCGCTATGTGCGAACGTCATTTCCTAGGATACAACAATGTAATTAAAGAGACATCCATGTGCCATGTGAAGTTAAGCTTGGCCTGTTTCGGCTAGTCAACGGATAGGTCAGCATAATTAACTTATGCAGACGCAGACCATCGACCTTTATTGCCATATATGAGTGGAACTTCGAAAGCCTAACACCCAGTATAATGGGGTACTGGTTCCTAAAATTGGGTAAAAGAGCCTTCATCAGGGAAGCTATTTAAATATGCAGTCAGCCTTGCTTATTACCTGGATAATATTTTTACTATTGGTTATAACATATACATATATATGAAGACTAAGAAATTGAATTGCCACGTTTGGAGGTTAGTTGCTCTGCCTATAATTTAGCTGGACCAAGTAAAAATGCAAGCCTGTCCAATATGGTTGGGAAAAAGCTAAGGACAAACAATGAAACTGCGGACCAATTGTCATATTTACAATAAGGTTTCTCCTGCTGTTGGTTACAGACAACAATCTCACAGACCCAGTATTACTGTCATGAAAGTAACAATTGTTCATGACTAAAATGTCCATTTTGGCTGTCAGTACTTTAGAATTACTTTGTATTGTCATAAATAACTTGGACACAAATTGATGGAAATTTTGCGACAAAAACGGTTTTAGACTGTTACGGTAGATGCTTATACATGCTAATGAACAATTTAGACTAGAAGGGTGTAAAAATATTCTTTATTTGATTAGCATCTAGTGAAGCATTTTAGCACTGCCCAATAAATTCCTCGAATCATCACCGAAGTCCCAAAATAAATTGCATGTCTTATAAGTTCGAGCGTATTACAAAGAGACCTACAGCCCAAAAGCTTTGAAGACCATCCGTTGTAAATGGAGGATAATTATTCGATCCTCAAGGTTTTTCCTACGCTACTATGAAAATTTTTGTAACAAAAAATGTTAACAGCATTTTCGGAAAATATGAGTTGTATTGTACAATCCATGTGAACGTAAACAAACCTTATCTTGCGAGTACTAAAGCCAGGAAGCGAATGACATTTATATGACGGAAAATGTTGCAATTATTGCTAATCAATTCCAACGTACGAGCTTTTATTTCTCATTGGTTTTATTTCATTATTCATTTTGCAACACAGGAATATAGTCTTTGTTCAGAACTTCAGTAATTATTATTGCGACACAGGGCTACATATCAAGTTAATAACCAGTTTAAGCTGACCTCTCATTTGTACAGAAAGTCATAAAATGTGAGGTCAGCTTATAATGGTTCTTCTAACTGGACGTATAGCCGTGTAATAATTAAGGTAAAATGAACCAGACAGGAAGCAAATAGATCTCTAGGTACTAGACACGCCTGGAAAGACGTGAAAACAGTGATAAGTACATAGATAGTGTTACTGCTTGCTCACTATCACTTTTGCTGATTTGTATGTTTTTTATTAACAATTACTGTCCCAATGCTGCAAAGGTCTACCCCAAGTCTTTCCAGGTACTCTTTCCCTGCGCCTTCTAGAACCAGCCCTCGCCGTACGTATCCAAATTATCCCGCCACCTCTTTCTGGGCCGGCCTCAACGGCACCTTCTATCTTCAGGCACCCATTGAGTGGAGGCTCTTGCCCAAAGGTCATTGTGTATGCGGCTGGCATGGCCCACCCAATCCCATTTAAGCCTGGTCGCTTTGTGCCTACATCTATTATGCCTTTTTAGAGTATTGTAAGTTTACTCCTTCGAAATATTATTTCATTTAGGTACACTGATAAAGGAGCTTTTTCCATAATTTCGCCATACGCGTACTATCTAAAAAGCCGTGAAAGATAAACAGATTGTTTCACATCCTGTTCAACATAAATCAGTTGTTATCGCTTATCACACCTTAACAGATTTAAGGAGATTATTGTAGAGGAAAACGTGTCAGGATTGCCTAAAAAGCGTTCCAAGCAGCAGTCTATTTGGGACTTTGAATAATTCATTAGCAAATTCTTTACATAAGAATCTATATAAAATTAAGAAATTAAATAAAACTAACATCTGCGTAAATAGTCTGATACATTATTCCGTTTTCCTTTTTTTACGATAAAATAAATAAAATAGCTTGAATGTAAAAACAAGTAATACACAGCTTTGCAAAAAAACTGAGGCTTTTTGTTGCGCCCGCAGCATCGCCGCGCCTTTTCAAACAACCCCTATATTAATCTTGTCAAACAATTAACAATTTTCATAAAAAATATTCAAAAGACCTTTTCATACAAGCATACTATAAATAAGATACATGTTTTCTTCGCTCGTGAAATTAAACCAATTATATCGTTTCTAGACCATAGAAATCATCACCATTATGTCATGGATACATTATGTCACGACGAAAAATGGAAAGTGTGTTAATAATATTTTAACATAATGAATTGTAATTGGATTGATCGCGATCGAAATGGATGGCTTAAGCCTTCTATTGGCATCAGTAAAAATCATGGTAGGCCTCCGAAAAAGCGTTGGCAACTGACGATGTGTAAATTATCGTCCTGTCGAACTGGTCAGTCAGTCGCGACACTAACCTACTGTCTGTCTATCTTTATGGCAGGGGGTGTTACTTTATAACCCATACTGACACCATAGAAGCAAAGAGTATCAGTTTGGTCCTTCATTCAACCCAGCTCACTCAGTTTACCACCAAAAATCTTCCCAAGAAAATACGTAAAGTAAAGTTTAATCGAAGATCATTTTTGTTTACGGAAACTTGACTTCAATGTGGTCATACCATAACAGGTCGTACGTACACAAAGACAGAAATAGTTTCGTTCCTAGTCACCTTCTATGTGCAATCAACATTCTGCGCAAGATTGCCATAACAAACTGATTTAGCTTTAAACTAGTTGGCGATTTTATTAAATGGCTTTAAACGTTTAGTCTTATTCATAGATCTTAATATTGACAGCTGTTAATCAGCTGTTGTTATATTGCGTTTGTCTATGCTGTTGCTATTAGTATGTTCTCATTTATTTTGCTTTCTTAGATCAGTTTCCTAAGGTTAAAGATTTCCTTCATGGTTATGTCTACTGGTGTCATACCGTGCCCTCTCCCCGGGCTAAGATTTTCTGTGATGCTGTTAAAACACTAGCGACACTTTTAAAAGCTAGTCATCATTGAAGTTGAGAAAGCAAAAGAAAATGTTATGGCAGCTAAATCATACAATACTCTATTGCAGAAGAACAAGACAATCCTTTCCTTGACATTGTTTTCTATTTCATGTCAGTTTTATCATTGTTACTGATTATTCTGTCCGCATGTGAAGGGCAATAAAATTGCAACAAATATCAATAAAGTATTAATGTCGAGAAATAAATTGACAATCACTTGGTTTAATATAGCTAGAACAATGCAATTCAATGATAGACGATTGTCTAAGAAATTGACACATTGTTCGTTCTTACACAGGGGAACTATCCTTCTTTGCACAGCTTTTGAAGAATCAGCGGATATCAAAGCAATGATTCGAATTACGACTAAACTTTAGTAATCTCCGAGTATACTTTCTATTGTAATCGCCACTAGATTTGTAACAGTTCACTAATGAACCTTGTAGTTGTTAGAAACTGTTGGATTTGTTAGGGTTGAACTCCGTATTTCATCGGGGTTAAAATAATTATGTTCCCTGATGACATTCACTATTCGAAGCTTCTTGCTTGTTCCAAACAGATTTTTAAACGACTTCGTCCAACCCTGCAATTTATCTCTTGTTACACTTGGTTACCATTTAATGTTTACAAACCCCATAGCTATTGTCAAGATACACGTACACGTAAACGATAGGCACCATTCTGTCATACTAACCACCATAAACTTACGAAAGGCCTGTCAGAGTAGAGTTGCTCTATTCTTAGACAACACCACCCTCCACACTAAATCTATAATTATTTTACAAAATGACAGCTAAGTTCCTCGAATACGCAAAATAAATGACAGTTGTTCCGTTACATTTAGTTTACATGTACTAAATCAAAACAAACATGGTTATTTATAGTATTTACTTACACACAAGTAGTAAACTGGATAGAACGACAGATGGTGGGATAGCTAACAGACTTGTTCACGTGTCCCAACTGATCACATGGAAAGCAAGGTACATTACATAAATAAAGGTAACTTTAGTGGTTTGGTATCCAAACCACTTCACCAGGGGTGTTCTAGCCTTTGTAGGTATGACTTAAGGCTTTATTTGCGAATTTGTACAGCCTCAAAGATTTTTTTTTAATATGTGACCCGTTCTTGTGCTGCCGAGCAGTGTCTGTTTTTTAGAGTGCCTCATTAGTCTAGTGATCGTGTCGTGAGCGCGACTGCTACGCAAGAGCTCCTGGTTGCGATTTCCAAGTCGAGCAAAGCTTTCCCAAACCAAAACCAAGCTAAAGTTTCTGCCCACCTTTATGGAAAAATGGTGTCAATTTATCTGTTTATTGTAATACTTAGTAAGACTCGAATTGGCTATAACAGAGATTAACATCACCGCACTTCCGTTCAAGTTATGAGTCATTGTACTAACGGAAATCAAGGAAGACATAATGTTTGGAGAAGCAATAATAGGAAATTGTTCTTAACTTGACGATATGCTTTGTAAATTTAATGGCTGTGTGTACACAGTGAATTTTGTAAAAGGCGAAACGTGGTTAACATAATACTTATAGCACTATTAGGAAATCTAAGAGAGGAAATATGACTTATAGGTAAACGAGTAATATAATATTTTACAAAAAAGAGGAGAAGATAGAATATCATCATTTTGTGATCGACTTTTTGCCTTCAAAATATTCAAATTTATCTTCAAATTTATCTAAATATTTTTTTGATTTCACGGTGGAAATACCGAGTGTCCCAAAGCATTCAAGGGTTATTTTACATACTAATGACATGCACCAGCCCGTAACCCTCCAATGCAGTTGTGTGACGCGAAACGCCCATTGTCCGGGACTTTTGACAACCAGCCAACCTTAACAGCCTTTGTAGAATGTAGCTGGTTTAAACGATTACCATCTTTATGTCATTGTTATAATGATTAAATTAATGAAGATGTAACTTTGTTAGGGTGTTTGATCAGGTCAGTGACATGCGACTTTTAGAATTCTATTCATACGCGTTACTCCGTAAACAAACTGACATAGAAAATGAGATATTGAATAGATCGAAGACTTACAACGGCTTGTTCTAATTAATAGATATGTACATACTTTTAATCAATCAAATGTGGATCATTTATATACCTACTTATGCCTATACATACATATATGTCATTTAATTATGTATTTAGAACGTAGAATTTATGTTATTTAATAGTAAAGGAAAAAAGTCAATCGCGGGCAGGATTCGAACCTGCGTCTTCTGGTTTGATATACCAGACGCTCTGACCTCTAAGCCACCGCGAACCCTACCCGCATGATTGAAATTTTGCCTTCACATTCTGAATTTACGTCATAAGGTGACGTTTGGTGACATCTATTAAATAACTTAATAATCTTAGCATGGAAAATGCAAAAAAAATCACAAAAAAGATACGTAGAATTTATGTTTTGCAAAATTGCGTCTTCTTTCACACATAACAGACACATTACAAAAATGCAAATTTATTTAAATTCAATAACACTGCTGTTATATTTATGTATATTTTAATATTGAACGGAATGCAGGCCATCCAAATTTCAAGCTGAAACCCTGAAAACAAGTAGAATATTATACAAATTTATTGAAATTCAGTCGTACTCTACAGCAGCGTAATAAAATCGTCGATACACACCCATTACCAAAATTAGACGAAGATACAGATTTTCAAAGCAAATAAAAAGCATCTTTAAAAACAAACAACGTCTATATTTGGACTATTCGAATTTCAAATACATAGGTATAACACGTGATGCATTTTTCAATAACCCAGCGCCCCCGCCTGTGCATGAAAAAAAATATATAAAATGCGTTCGCGCCTTTTTAACTTTTTTACGCGCGATGACGCACGGTCTGTGAACTTCCTCCCATTGTGAGAATATCTCTCTGAATCCAATTCGAGCTTGGCCTAATACGGTAGTCAAAAAAATAAGTTACGACCGGTATGCTGCACTGCTGCTGCTGCTTTTGAATCTTTGAGGAAAGTCCAGATGAGTGCGATTTTAAAACCTGCATTATTTGCTCAAAATACTGGTTATTGCAATACAAACTTTGGTCTAAATTTATAAAACGAATTGTCATATTATTAACTACACAAATAAACAAATTTCATCCTTCCTTCCTTACTAATATTATAAACGTAAAATTTTGTGAGTATGGATGTGTGGATGTTTGTTACTCTTTCACGCCAGAAAGGCTTCACGGATCTGGATGAAATTTGGCACACGATTAGATAATAGCCTGGAATAACACATAGGCTACTTTTTATCTAGGTCGGACCCAATCCTGAAGTCCGCGCAGACAAAGTCGCGGGTAGAAGCTAGTATTTCATATAATCTATACTTCAAATAATCCATACTATCTGGATGACGCTATTTAATGTGTAGAACGGCATCTCTCTCTGTATTGCAAAACGATCGCGTTTTATTCGAAATTTAAATCATAGGGCGGGTGTAGGTATATTAAGCATGATAACCAGAGCACTATAACCCTGTACATTATCGCGGTGCAGTGTCCAGTGCTGTAGGTCGTTATTTACGTAATACGAGAGAAAGTAAACTGGCCAAGTGGACGACCTTGTCCATAATTAATGAGTAGCGAAAAAAACATAAATGTGGTAATATCGTTCTGGACTAAATAAGATAAAGCACTAAGTAAATAATATTTACTTAGTGCTTTATCTTATTTAGTCTTATTATGAATAATTAAAATGTATGTAACTTAATATTAATAGAATGAATATTAATTTTAAATGATGAACTTTTTAATTATTTATTGATAAGTTTAATCGGATTTGATCGCAATCGAATTGTCTTTCAACCATTATCATTAGTGGAAACCTAAAAAAACGCACAAATTTCCAAACAACGCGGTTTTATTACGAAACTTTCCCAGAACAATCCCGGTCAATGACAAATTGTCGCGGCACTAACTTGAATAATCCATTAACAATAAAGTAGGCTCATTTACTTCAGCTTTTTGTTCCTAAAATGTTTTTACACGTAAGAGGCACGAGGCCGACAATGGTCAAAAGACACCATTGACGAAATGTTTTAGACAGTGACGTATTATGTTTCCGAATGTACAATGCACTTGTCAAACGAACAAATGCAATTTGCGTTCGGATATTAAAACGAGTGTGTGACAACCGGGCCCATTTAATCGATTCTTCATGCAAATTCGATGCGTATGATGTACTTACTCTTCACGATTTCGTCCGATCGTGCCTTTGCAAGTATTGTTTAAAACCCGAGGTTGTATCATCCAATGTCTTGATCACGTTTAATAAATCGATGAATATATGTACAATTATAGCTAATTCAGTATCCGTTGTACTAAATTAAAAACCTAATACGTACAGCCAATTGTAGATTTCTTTATGAAAGTATAAAAAAAAACAATAATGGCAACTTTTAACACTACTTTTTTATTGTTTGTGTGGATAAACGAGCAAAAGATCCACCTGATAGTAAATCACATCGCATCGTGAGATGGACAGAGGACCAGAGGAATCGTTGATGCGTTGGCGAGCCCTATGAGGCTTACGGACTACAGACTGCCGCCGGAGCAACAACCGAAAGGGAAACTGGCTCTCACGCGCAAAAGTCGGAACACAAGCAAAGATACTTTATGACAGACCTACACATTCCGAAGTAAAGGTGGTCGCCAGTCGCCTGCCGAGAAATTAGTACTAGTACCTACCTATTATAACATTCTCCCCTTCTTATATTTTGTTCATAGAAGCTTGGGCCAATTTGTTTAACCGTTTTATTAGTTTTACAGGGACACAAATATGTAGATCAACATAGTTCTATATTGTACATACATATTTTCACGCCTGTCTCCCATTGGGGTAGGCAGAGACTATAGATTTCCATTTACTACGATCCTGGCACACCACTTTCGCTTCATCTACGTTCATTAATCTCCTCATGCTTGATCGTCGGTTTAAGGTGATTTTAACCTGACCACTTATATTGTATGCCGCAAAAAAAAATCGGCATTTCGCACAACGTACGCCAGGGAAGAATCTTTACAACCCACCCACCAGTTCCTTCGATCATCCAAAATGAACAATTCAAAATAAAAAAAAAAACAGTATCATTATCACAGTGGGTACTACTTATATGATTTGATTCTATTGATAGTAATTAAAAGTGATGGCGACGAATCGGATAACACAAATAATATGATCATCAGAATATTGAACGCATATAATAAAAGCCGTCAGGATAGAATCGTTTATCCAATCCTTATTTTTTTGCCTTTGAGGTTGAAGAAAAGAGGAGCTGTGTTTCTAAGATAAAGGACGCAGCTTTTGCAAGAGGACACAGAGGACACTGGGTGCTGGAATAGTAATGTGACAACCCTGCTAATAAAGGATATATCGCTTAATCCCGAATCAACGACAATAAAGAACAAAAACACACAAAGCATTTAAGCACTTGGCGCCAAATTCCACGTCAAAATAAGCAACTCTGCGTAAACTATTCACAGATGACTATCAACAAACAATTTAACACCTGGTTTCTGATAAATAGCACTGTACACGTTGAGCAATATTTTATGAATGGATGACTCACTTATTTTCCCGCCATTATGTTGTTTTTTTCTAACATGCTAAGATGTGACAAAGGCTGAGTAGTCATCATTATGTCATCAAAATAGGCTTTGTTACGACGATCTTATTACTGGTGACCTTCTTTTCTTTTATTTTAATCGAAACAAGATGCAGTTTAGTAAGAAGTCAAAATTATGCAGTCAATGTCAATTTATTTCGTCAAGTTGACGTGTAGTTTTCGGCGAATTATCTTTGCCAGAAGACGGGGTTTTGTGGTAATGTTTTATGGAGACGAAGATCTGGCTCCGTCGACTATAATAATAAACCCTGTCTGTCCGGTGGATGAGGCTATGGTATCATATAAGTAGCATACTCCTCATCCTCCTGCGTTACCATATTTTGAACAATGGATAAACTATTTTAAGCACTTTTTGTATAACCGGAGTAACAGGTATCGTTCTTTTGTCATGAAGAAAACTTATTATTAATAGTGGGCTTTCTCCCTCAGTACCTAATTACTACTACGTCAGTACTTATTAGTATATTATTTTTTTACCCGTTGCTGGCTAATAAGGATATTGCATTATTCCATTCATATCCCTTCAGAGTCACCTGGACCAATTGGTCCAAAAACAATAGATTTTTTATTGTGACTGGAATATGACGCTCGCGTTATTAAATGATTGTAATAAATATATTATTCGAATTCAGTAATTATTTGATTAAATTTGACTTATGAAAGAGGTAAATCACCCGGCTACCTGGAAGTGTCGTGATTCAGTCAAACATTACCATTAATTTATTGTACACAAGTTGTGACCACCTGTCGATTGATGGGACCCTGGTATGCAGGAAATTGATAATTGCAGATTATGTAATTGCTTGTAAGATGAGTTCCGATTGCTATCCATTTAGTGAATTTCTTCATTATGTTTTTTTTTTCTAGCCCATTTCTCTCACTGCTGAGCAAAAGCCTCCATTCTCCTTCCCTGTGTATTACTTTGAAAAATAATTAATGTTCAGATATCCATATTTTAGTGTAGGCTAGCATTGTGGGCTGTCAAAAGGTGGTGAGACAGACAGGAAATGGCTTGATGGTTTTAACATACCTATATCTTACGCCTTCAGCTTTTTTCCCTTACATGTGTCATACAACTCATACGTACCTACATAGAAATAAATAAGAACAACAATGTATAATTTATCACTACGCGAAACAGAGGCATTGTTCGCATGTTATCTCGGGTTATCAATAACTTTGTTTTGTGTAATTCATGTTTATTATTATAAAGTTATAACTAATTACTTAATGAACAAATTATTTTTATAAAATCATTATGAACATACTAATTCCCTTGTAGTATTATCTATACTTATAATAAATCTGTAGAGAGGTCAATTCTGTACATGAAATATATTTCCAAAATAACTATCAGCGGGTGATTAGGGATCGATACTGATGCCAAAAATGCAATCAGTAAAATTTCGTCTGTCTGTCTGTCTGTCTGTCTGTATGTTCGTTATAGAAACAAAAACCACTCAACGGATTTCAACGAAACTTGGTACAATTGTTCTTCATACTCCTGGGCAGGTTATAGTGTACTTTTCATCACGCTAAGATCAATAGGAGCAGAGCAGTGAAGGGAAATGTTGGGAAAACAGGAGAACTTACTCCATTTTTTAAGCTTCCGTCGCGTGTGCAGCCTTAATGGTTAAAGCTACACAGAAATCATGTATGACGGAAATGTTTCCTTAAAATTATATAAAAAATATTCCACGACAGCAAATGTCTATCTTTTATGGTTGACTCACAATAACACGTGTAACTCGCGATAGCTTAGCAGTTCGGAGCTTTCTGATTATATTTGTCTACTCTTACGTTAGGTGACTGACTGACTGACATAGTGATCTATCAACGCACAGACCAAACCACAGGTTATAGTATACTTTTCATCACGCTACGATCAATAGGAGCAGAGCAGTGAAGGGAAATGTTGGGAAAATGAGTGATTCATGGGAAAGGTTTCAAACTATCAATGTATATATCATCACGCTACAACCCTTAGGAACGGGGCAACGCAGGTGAAACCACGGGCGAAGAACTAGGGAACAAACTAACTATTCCACGCGGACGAAGTCGCTGGCAAAAGCTAGTCGTAAATATTTGAGTAGATAGGTTACTAGTTTAGTAAAAATGAATTAAACACGTTTTTATATTAAACCATACATTATATCTACCTTACCAATAAGTTTTTATATAGGTATATTATAAAATGTAATGGTATCAATAAAATTCACATTGGATAGATGCATATTGCATACATAGAAGGATTCTTCTTTTTCAATTACCTACGCCCATCAGAAACGGACACTATTAGTCACAAAGCAAGATTATACATGCATGCAGACAATAAATCTTTTTAGATTATCAATTGATCAGCCAAGAACACAGCACAATCACGCCGAATACTTCTATTGCTGGTAAATAGTAAAGAACTAATTTCTGCGGTCAGCGGTTTTATCTCTGCAATTCAAACTTAGCTAAACATAAGTGATAACCTAGTTCCACATTAAATTTCCTCGGCACCGTTATACAAAGCCACCTGTCAACATTCGGTGCACGTCTGCTTACGAACGCAGGATGAATCAAAGAGTCGGTGCAGCGGTACTCAACATTTTTGTGTACGTAAATTGATACGTTACTTTGGAACTACTAATGACTATGTGTGCTTGCATAAAACAAACGTTTCTGATACTTACATAAGAATTCAGCAAGGCTGCTTTGAAATTGGAATAAGGAAAAATATAATCAAAACTCAAAATTGGATAAGCCTAGAAGACTAACGTCCAGTCACCAGCAATTACCTGAAGCTTGGGAAGCTTCCCAGTAGCACTATTCCTAGTTGAATTATCTTTAAGCTGCACCAACATTGCCAATTAATAATTAAAACATTCTGAAATCTACATCGTATAAGAAGCCAGAATGAAGCATTGATGACGCAACGAGTCAAGCGAAAAGAGCGTTTTGCAGCAGGTTGAGTGCATCTGAGTTAATGAATCAATAGAGATCGCAGGATGTGCGTAGGCGGCGCTTACAATCAACGAGGTAGCGTTTCGTAAGGCACATTTCAATGAGGTCTGATATTTGCAAAATTAGTGCTTTTGCGATACTTATCTACACGCTCTATTTAATCACCGGAAAGGTTTTAGAACAATGTAAGATTTTTATTGCGTTTCCGCTTGGTCTTATTTCTACTGGTCATTATGACTAGTAAAAATCAGACTGAAATTCAAAAAGCAATTTAGACACGCCATATTTAACTTTATCGGTATATTATTATTGTGAAAATTTTATGCATAATTCAAGAAAGTATTCTTTTCGTAACATGTAATTCTTATTGATATTGCTAATGAAGATGGGCTGTTGTTCACTCTCATTTTGCCAATCAGTGACATTACTGGTATGTAGATTGTTACCTATAATAACAAAATTCACTTCATCGCTCTGGAGCGCATCTCGTGTAAGCGACCGGTCAGTTTGAAGTCTCCTCGAACATCTGCGTGTACGCATAACCTCACGTATTCTGCCATACTGTACAAGGAAACACAAGAAGTGACTCGGAGAGTCGAAGCCGACAACTCTTTAAAAAGGATATAACTTTGCGTCGTCCTTGTGTGCATTATTGTATTATAATCTGCAAAGCATGATTTGCAGCTGACATTTTTAATTACACATTTGAATCAGATCATGGTCACAGAACATATTCAAGTATCAGAGCTATAGAGTTCGAGCCCTAGAGTTGACATAGACTTGCGAAATCTTATAATAAGCAGCCCACTGAAGGGAAAGCTACGCATTATCAATTGCGCTCCAAATGGCTGAATCAACCAAGTCTATAGATTAGAGACAAAAAAACTATGTAATGGAAGTGATAGCAGATATTTCAGCCAGCAGTTTTCTTTAAGTAGGTACTTTCTATTATGTTTTAATATGATACTCAACCGCATTATAGGATTCATTACAGTTTAGTCGCACATCCTGTAATAGTTCGCATTAAACCAAGAAGGAAAAAATAAACGAACCAGATAATGTAATTTTGAATGACAGGCACAAACCAGCCCACTTCTATCTGCCAGCCGGTCTACAATCTTCCCAAGCACCGTGACAAGTGTTACTAATCAACTTTATAAGAGAAAACAAGCTTATCCTAACGATACTTGAGACTGATTCAACACATGCCACTTTTAGCTGTAACTGCATCGCGAATGCAACTAATTGTGGACAGGCTATAGCCCTGTATTACCAGTTACCACAAACACCAAGACAAATCAAAATCAATTCTCCTGAATCACAATAAGGTTGTCTCTCTTTTATGTACGTGTGTTACGACGTTTTGTCAATAGCTAGTCAGCTCTGAGTCAGCGTTCAATACGACTAGATGCACGAGTTCTTAACCTCCCGTTATTATTCGTGGTTTCGCTTATGAACAGCTGTTTGAGGCAATTTCACTTTAATTGCTATAGTCTCGAGTTGATGTTACAGATCGAGTTGCAAAAATCAAGCACTAAAGTTCTGTTTGAAGAAATCCTATACATACGTGCCATACTACGAGTATACCATCATGCCTGTACTCCCCGAAGGGATGGACAGAGGTACACCCACAGTTCGCCGGTATGTTTAGGTCACATGTAGGTAATAGGGAGCGAGTCTATTACCATTATCCGGGCGCAATTCCGTACTCTGAGTTGATATTGGTAATATCATGGAAAAACCCAAAAACACTGCTCAGCCTGGGAATCGAAACCAGAATCTCTAGCGTAGCAGTCGCACTAGACACATACGCCTACATACGAGAAATATACTTTTAAGCACAATATTTTTTTAAAAACAGACCTAGCTAGGAGTCTGATATCAGTCTGCCCTGAGAAGAGCTTGATAACCTAGGTACCAGTTACTAACAAGGCCAAGTCGATCCTAGTCTAAAGATAGTTTTCTCACACCAATGTTCTAGATTGTTATTGTAAATTGCTTATAAATGCTAGTCTTCATTGCAGCACGTAGAAATTAGTATTCTCGCTGTGTTCAACGAAAACTAGATCTCAAGTGAAACGTTAGCTTAAAACATGTCCTTGTCTTACTGTAATTTGCATTCATTTTTTAGGACACCAGCGACCGTAGCTCTACGTCTCAACGCGATAATTTTTAGGTTGTGAGAAAAGGATGGCGCTATTTAACGTGTAGCATCCCTCTCTGTCAAAGAAAATTCTTTATACATACATGTATGAAGAATTGGTCAAGGTCATATTACAATATTACAAGGTCATATTACATTATGACCTTGAAATATATATCTCTAATCATAATTGACAACGAATTAGTTTGGACTACAGCCTTAACCACTCTGAGAGGAGACCGTAGCCAGCAGTGAAACAGTAGGTATAATAGGTTGATAATAAATTACTTTTTAAAACATTATAACATTACTTACATAAAATACTTAAGTATAATAATGTTATAATGATTTTATAAAATAACACCAATTTTAATCTTATATGATTTATTTGGTACGATACAGACACATCGTTATTTTTTTTTTCATTAACGCATACTATTTGAAACATTTCCAAAGATTTAAATTTTACAGTGTGCAAAAAGGCCATTAGCAACCTGACCTCATTAGTAGGCCGGGAAAACACTAGTAAAAATTATGCCCAATTAAAACGACCACGGGCCATGCTTCTGTCAACTTTGCTTTCGCTGATAAATTATATAATACAGTAAACCACTATGCACGCACTTTCCTACAATTTTCTTTATAGCCAATGCACACGATCCTTTTGATAAGAATGAAATGTAGTACATGTAAGAGACAGACTATTACATGACAGTGTTTTCAGCATAACATACTGAAAGGTACATATAATAAGACTGAGAAACTTTGAAACATAAAACCTACTTTAATTTAAAGACTTTTTGCGTATTGTCGTTGATTTTTATTATAACCTTGAGGTCCTTGGAGATCAACCCAGACCAGAAGGGGTTTTGTGACGGACAATAAAAAATGGAAGTCTTGGGTTGGGATCTAATCACTTTATTTTTCTTAATCTAAACACAGTCGAACAGAGCTTCGCCTTGCACAATATATTTTACTCGAATGCCCCGATTTAAGCCAAGTACCCTGCCTTTTATACAATTCTAAGGATGGAAATTAGGTTATGTCAATTACAAATTATGTATACTTTTATGCCTGGTTGATCAATTAAAATAATATAATTGTGATGAGAATAATTAAAATAATACATAATGGTCTGTTAAGCTATATAATACTAAATATTCAACCATTATTTTAAATAACGGAAGGAAGGATCGTTTCTGATTATTATACGAGTATGGGTACATTTACCGATTATAATTTAAGTAGTAGACAACTAACTGGCTTATGCATAAGTTAACAAATATCGATGGTACATCCGCTTAATATGCTAACAGTTTACATGGGCATACATGATGCGACATAATTTTGTCGTTACATTATCTCGTCTCCAGCTCCATAGTTAGGCACGAAATAAGGAACGACAAAATCATTTCGTGGTGTGCATTCTAACCTAGGAGGACGGTTATAAAAACATGGGTCTTTTTTTACTGCACGCTTGTGCTTAGTGGCATATTTGTCTTTATTTCTACATCCGTTAAACTGAGTACAATTGCTGATGACTTACTCTGTCTGTCCCGGGCATTATAATACACTTTCGCGAATTACTCATGCTTGAATTTAAATGACCGGATAACTTGTCGGATACGTCCATGATTAGCACTCCGTGGTTAACCATTGTTCCGGAAGAGCTTATTGGTTGAACAACCATTCATTAATATTTCTAACACATTCAAGATATTTTAAGTTGCCTTAACTTCCCTTTACTTCCCTTAATGAACTGTTAAAATGATACATTGCGTGCATACTAAAGCAACCTGCCCAGTAAAATCATATTTGTAAATTTAGCCACTCTCCCTTTATTGCAGAGCACCTCAGGTTATACTTTATCCGAAGTTCCTAACCCTTTAGGAATACTTGTTACACACAACGAAATGTATTTCGAATAGTCATAATCGCCAAGATATTCTTACAACTTCACTTTCCGTTATACCAACTAATAAAATAGTTTCGAACGCTTCATTTATAACGAACAACTCATGCGCCGACATCATCAAATGGCGCCTAAATTCCGGTGCTCCAACAATCAAATCATGTCAGCCCAACCAATAGAATCCAATCACACTATACATGAACAATTGAACAACATTACAATATAAATGTGTATTGACAACCGTATAGGGAAACTCGTTAAATATACAAAAAGGCTTTACTTTGATTGTCATAGTAAAAGATGAGTCTTGAGACCTTATGATCACTAAAAAGGTTCAAATTAGTCCTAATTTCGTTTACATCTTTTTAACCTCAATGCGTGTGAGAAACATTCGATGTATACAAATCGAGCAATGGATAATCGAAGTACATTGGAGGTATGAAACCTGTTTGATGGATATTTCACGAATAAATGAATCAATGGATGAAGAGGTGTCATTAGGGGCGACTATTGGGACTCCAAAGTAGGCAATGTCGTGAGTGTCGTGACGTTTAACACTATTGTCGACGTACAATAGAGCATAAGCACCTGTGAATATTTTTGTGGCAATGAACTGGCTGGCGATTGGGTTACATTGTTGAGGTAAGAATGATGAATGTGTATTTATATGTGTGTGATGTGATTGTGTGAAGATGTATCTTATAAAAGTAGCTTGAATTGTTATCTTAAGTTGTTTAGCTTCCTATTTTCCAGAAATTTGTCGCTGTCACGCGATACTTCCATAGCTTTGAAAGATATTAAATACTACTCAACTTTCGAAGATGTACTAACCAAAACTGTTAATCTGTTAATTGTTAATACCAGGCGTAGAAACAATGACAAATGACAATTTGATTTGATATCCCAATCACCTGTCTATATTAATTACATGCTACACCTCTGAGTGAGTTGATAAACCAATATTACTTGAAAAATCTCCCCATAAAACCGATGAGTAAACCAATTTAATTTGTTTAAACATTCCCGTTCGTTATAGTAATTTGTAATGGCGATAAAGGCTTCGGTTGACTTGAAATGTAACATTAAATACGAATTAGTTGTTCTGTGGTTTATTCTAGAAACTTATCGTGTTATTACAAGGAATTCCATATATATGGTAGTGGGTAATACCGATATCCTAAACTTAGAACGGATGTCAGATAGTCTACTGACGGCCTGTGAACACCGAAACATGAGAGGTCTCGATAATTTATGAACAATCATTCATCATCATCATCATCCTCGTCATTATATTCTGACAGCGACAAGCGTAGCTTTATCTCGTAGATGAACCGATTAACAGATTTTGATTATACCAATGGCGTCCTAAAAACTTCAATCTACAAAGGGCCCAAAGACGACAATTTAACGTCCCATATTTTTTTCGTGTGGAATTTCTTATTGATTCCCCGGTTCTTGAACCATGAAGTCATCCAGGGCTTTAAGCGCAACAGGTGGAGGAAACTGAAAACTCTTAATCAACACAGTAATACACCTGGGCTCACCTGGTTTAGCTTCAGGCACGAGAGCTACGTGAAATTTTGTTTAAAATAAATTGAAGCAGCTGAGCCCAACACTGCAGGTGTTTGTTGTAAAATATGAAAAATCCAAAAATAACTACATCAGCTGTGGTCCTAAGGGCAAGTGCTGACTGTGAGGTCCCGGATTCAATTCTCAGATAAGTAGAGCAGTGTAATTGTTTTCTTTAATTCTCAGTAACAGCTTAGATTCAGTACACGGAATCTGGCGAGATGGTAGGTATGTTGTGTTATGTTATATTCCAAAAACATCTCATGTCATAATGTTCATAATTGCAGATGAAGACGATAGCCCTTAAAATGGCGAACAAGATTGGCTTTCTCCTCAATTTGCGGTATCGCCATCTGGAGTGCAGTGATCGTTGTGCAACGTCTCGACGACCTTTATAAATACGGTTCAGCAATATGTGTAGGTGTACATCTGGGTCCAGATATTCAAGAAAAACTTCGTGATTGCCACCAAGATTTTTGGAAACAAAAGGTCACGACATAAAATGGAAAAAAAATGTGTAAAGATTTGAAACTGAATTACGTATGGCCAACTAATCAAACACTACTCAATTCTAAGTCTCTCTATCACTTCTCACACACTCTATCGACCAAACACCCCACGAGGCACGACTTTTCCCTGATTGTAGTATTGTTTTTTTTTGCGTGTAGAAATCCTCATAGACTTCCGCCGCCCGGGGAAGGCGACGAGGCGTGTCAGTCTCCATCCAGAGTGGGTGACAAACCAACTAAAACTAAACGAGTCTTTCGCCTTACCACTTTTTGCTGGGGTTACGTGAGCAAGGTTTCATTCCTCCCCGACTCCCTGATTCTAACCTAAACTAACGCTACATAACTAGGAGGGCTTATATTACTCGAAAATTCTTTAAACATTGCCTTGATAAGAAGAAGAAATCCCTTATTAATTTAACCCTTTGACCGCCACATCAAGACAGAAAATAGCGTGCCCTCAGCGCCTTCAGAATTTCCTATAGAAATCTGTCACCCAGTCGTGATCGTGGCGTGCAGGGCACATTTTGGTTTGTCGTCTATACCTACATAACTGTGGTGCTCAAAATGTTAATAACAACCATTTCCTTAGTGAAACCCAGGTAGAGAGTAAAAAAATATATAAAAGTGACTAGAAAACTAACTAACTCCTTTTTTAAGCATAATATTATGCGAATTCGGCTGCAAGTTAACCGTTAACTTGATTACACATTACTTAACTGTTACGCGAGCGTGCATTCTTACCTAATAGTGAATCAATTCACGTGAGCGGATTGATATATTTAAACTCGGAAATCAATAAATACAGTAGCCATTTTTTGTACGAATTTAACAATTCCTTCAGAATGCAATGATAATCGTAGCTATAATAGTTGATTGGCTGTCGATAAGGTTGCTTTTACTATGAAGGAAATAAAGTGATCAAATACTGATCCTCCATAAGTTTTGAAGCAAATCAAATAACCTACCTGAACATCGTAATGTGTAAGATAATTTCAAATGCTTGGTATCTATTCAGGTTGAAATGGTATTGACTTAATAAGAACGTGTGTGTAATTATTTGTCTTTTTAATAGCACTTATTTTAATTAATCCTAGTGGTTTTGGCTTTCGTGATCGTAATCTAACAATCGGCATTAACCTTGGACTAAAATGGTAATAATTATTTACAATGTAACAAAGAATGTAAGCACCAAAATAACCACGAATACTAAATGGCCTGATCCGAATTTATTATATTATTCATTACAGAGATGTCTATTCTACATTTTAAACTAAAATTATTTGTTGGTTATATGGTATAAAAACAGATTTTCGTTTTAGCGGCATTTTGTCTAACAAATGGACAATGAATTCATCATTTGCATGTTACCTATATATATATATATATATATATATATATATATAAATAAAAATGAATCGCAAAATTTGTTGCTAAGCACAAAACTCGAAGACGGCTGGACCAATTCGTGTAGTTTTTTTTTCATTTATTCCTTGAACTCTAAGGGAGGTTTTTATGGAGAAAAACTATAAAAATTGCACGGAAAAACAAAAAAACAACGCAACGTGTGCATAACCGCGGGCGGGTCGCTAGTTTATAATATAAAAAAACAGTCGTCACTCTTAGCGAAACTTACAGCTTTTTTTCATCTGGTATAAATAATTTCATGATCGAATATAGTAGAGATTTCACTAACTAGTTACCGTGACTCATGAAGCGTAGAGCTACAATGATCCAGATTGGCTTAACAGAAGACAATGGACTGAAATCTGTGCCATCGAATTGTCTGGTTAATTCAAACTTTGCGAAGAATACGGGCCCGGCGACTCGACAGAACGCGCCGGTTTGCGTTAAATTGAGACTTCCTCTGTCCTAGTCTCGATAAAACAAGAGGCTAGCAAGGGCCGAAGTCCTATACTGAAGGGGAAATGCTCAATTTAAAATTAAGAAACGTCTTCACTAAGTAGTAAGACTGGTTACGTGTTTCAATTAGTGTAGCTTGTAGTCTAACTTGTCTGTTTACCCCTGGCGGACTCCGAAAAATACCTTTAGCATCTGAGGTTTATACCTATCTCGTACTTTTTTTGCGTGTGGAAATCCTCATGGACTTCCGCCGCCCGGGGAAGGCGACGAGGCGTGTCGAACTCCACCCAGAGTGACCTACCGACTAAAGCCAAAAGAGCGTTTCGTCGAACCACTTTTTGCTGGGGTGACGGGAGCGAGATTCATTCCTCTGCGACCCCAGCAATGGCGGGGGCGATACCTATCTCGTACTGACTGAACTACTGCAACAATCAGGCTCAATATTTACAGCATCACTTACAGTAAAAAGTAAAAAAGCTAAACTAAATTCAGGTTTAGAGCGTACTAAAACAGGTATTCAGTTAATTAACATACCCGGACGAAAGTACGGGTTTGGCAGTAAAATGATCGTAAATGAAAAGGAAAATGAATATTTCTAAGGCATACCAAGTGAATCATAGGCTGTCAAATTTGTTTACGCTATTATGAATCATATAAACAATCTCTTAAAGTTTATTATTCTCTTTTTATTACAAAGAAGTCAGCGACCCCACAGTCAGGGTTATGAAGAAGTCCATTTGTCAGGTTTGTTATTGTGTTTCGAATTCGAACTATTTACTTTAAAAATTGATACATAACAGAAAAACCTGGTCTCTTTATAAATATGAAGAAATCAGCAATGGGTGTTTCCAAAAAGGAAAAATATTTTTTATTGAAGCATCCTCATTACCTCAAAAATGTTAGGTAGCTGTTAGTAATTGTAACATTAAGACGTTCAACAACTTAGTCTACCCGTGACCATGGATGCTGTAAAGGATCCGAAACGTCGGGAATCAAATAATATCAATACAACGCGATAAAATCCGTAAAAAGTAGTTTTATTTCAATATTTTCACTGTTTATGTCGGCAATCGAGCCTCCTGATGGCAAGTAGTCATCGCTGTCCATGAACGCCTACAATTCCAGAGAAATTACTGATGCGTTGCCGAGTCTTGAGACTCTTTACGGACTGTAGACTGTTAGACTAGTTAATGTTTTAAATACATACATCGACCTACTAGTTTCTATAACAAAAAAAATTCAGATTCCCTATAGATGGACGGCAGGACTCTGCTACAATAGTTTCCTGAGTGGATATATTCTGTGCAAATATAAATTATGATTGTTTCTTATGCGGAAATCTGTGCGATACTTTCTAATCAAAATGTGACAGGCAGGTTTCTCCACGATGTTTTTCTTCACCGTTTAAGCGCGTGATAATTAACTATTTAATTTTCCATAGATACTTGACAGAAAATAAACATGACATAAACAATTGCCCAAGGTCTGTATAATTCCGGGAAATAATGATACGACTTATCAGTCTAGCCTACACGTATATTCCGGAATTTCATTGTTTGTTGCAGATATCAATGCAAAACCAGGAAAAATTAAACATCCTCATCGTCATTACCGTTAAGCCAAGTAATGTGGCTGGGATTCCAGCCGTGATAAATATTTGTGACATCTCTGTCCTTTATATTATATGTTTATATAGTCCCCCACGACATAGGGACTTACTTCCTAGACCTGGACCTGACCTAGTGCGGGAGCTGTGTAATAAATCTATTATATATCTTGGATGGAAAATAAGATGTTTTAAGTTGTGGATAAACATCTCCGTCTCGTCTTAGTTAGATGGTTAACCAGATTTTCTTACCCCTTTTCATTTTCTTGTTTAATGGTAGATAATATAATAACGTTTCCTCATTATTTTGGCATTCGCTCACTTACCCTTGTTTTTCCGAAATGACGTAATCACCAGATTAAGGCGATCACCCCCTGCCCTCGTAATCTTTGCAAAAACCCGGTTTCCAGCAACGCAAACTCGGCAAGTTCCAGCAAAACACTACAGGTGGAACCACAATGCCACTGTACCGTGTTCAAAATAACCGTTTGCACTGTCATGGCCACTAGTTTTTGTCAACACAATTTCCGCGAAGAACTCGCGCTAACCGGTTTTTTGTTTATGTAATTAAACGGAATTTAAAATGCGTAGAACGTTGATGCGAACCGTACCCTACATATTTTGCTGTCAAATTTAAAAGTAGGGCAATACTATTGACATTTTGAGCAGAATGGGTAGGTATTTAAATATAAGATAAATAAATATTACCACAGCAGTTGTTAATGGTAACGCGAAGATGATGAAAACTAAAAGTAAAACGAAACATATCACCACGGCTGTATCCCCATTGGGGCCACATTTCGCCGATACGTTTTTAGGTCCAATGTGATTGGGGACGATCCTACAAGTCCAAACTCCACTGCCAGGTACAGAGAATTTCGTATAAATAACAATGAGGCTATCTTTAAAATAAGTGAATTATTCAGAATGTAGCTGTAAGTAGATATCTGAAGAATCGCTATTGTTTTTAAGTATCATATTGCAATTACGACTCTACTGTGTAAATACTTCTATTTGAGATAAGATATCTTTCACATCAAATCATCGCCATTTACGACTTTTTTTAATAATGCTGGTAAAAACAAATTTCTTTAGTTAGTTATATCTTGCTTGCTCTTAAGACCATTTTTAAGTTCCATATTTTAATTTTTACCTGTGGAAAAATTTCGTCCTATTGTTTGACTGGTTTTGACTGACAAAATGTATGTCGTACGTTAGCAATTTCTTTGAGCATTTATGAGCGATTTGAAATGGATGTCTCTATGGCCCTCTGAATCAGGTTGAAATCATGCACTAATTTCGTCAGGCCGTTTAGAAAGATAACGGATCGGTGTTACAACACTCGCATCTGCACTTCTTCCGTCCCTTTCACATCTACGAAGCTTCGCCGAAAGCTGTTCTGCCCGCTTGTTTGCTTATTTTTTAGGATACCCATGTCATTTGAGAACATTTGCACCTTCAGATAACAACAGTTTGTGGAGCATCTGCAGGTTTTCTTTTTATAGTATGAAGCTTCTTTGGCTTTTTTACTCTTTCTTCCACAATTTTTTAGGAATATTAAGTTAATATTTGTATTATTTTTTAATTGTGTATTAAGTTATATATTGAGTTTCGGAGTATTTAAACATAATTTATGAGAATTACGGACGCAAAACGAATGAAGAAGTTCCGATTTAACAGCAACGAAAACAAAATACAACATAACAACAAAAATATTAATGAAAATAATCAACATTTCCAGTGGCGAACGGAAGTTTAAATTAAAAATTATAAACAAACAGTTATTTCCATCATTCGGCAGAATCCGACTATATTAAGTGTAACAAAGTTGAACGCATTATAACTGGGGCTTGTTTAATTTCAATACACACCTGCGTTAACACAATTAACAAAGGCAGGTGCGTCTAAATACAGAAATTCAAAGCACCAATTAATTTATATTTTATGGAAAGTTATAACAAGCTTCGCAAACACCAGTGTGAATGCACTTCTGGTACATGGCAACACAGCATGCTCAGACGCGCAACGCGGTTTTAAATTTAGAAATGCTTTCCATCTGACAACTTAGCTGTTCAAAATTAGAATAGTGTTTGACACTCCTTCTTGACTGCTCATACAAAATCAGAGCTCTTAAATTATTATAAAACGGCAACGGATCTTTTTATTTGATGGCAATACATTTTAATAACCATTCCATATGTGATACGTATTACATATCAACTTGACAACCACTTAAAAACATTTCGTGCCGCCATATTTATTGGTAGTAACTGAGCATTGAGAACACATTAAACTCAACTAAATCACACTTGTTGTAAATTGCTCTTATTTACCATACGTTCGGACAAGGCCAGTAGACAGATAATGATCTACATCAAAGCCAGGAGTTTGCTGCCATTCACTGAACCGGTAAGCTACGGTTATTAAAAGGCAATAGATTTTTTACTCCAATTAAAATTATCGCCTAAATCTCGTGCACTTGAATATTTTCATGACTTAGCAGCGTAAGATCAAAATATGGCAGCTAGACCGCATCATAACTCATACCACGGAAGAGTACCGATGTCCTAGTTTATCTCAGTTAAATGTTACGACATGTACAGGATTAAAGTACTCGTCTTGACACGGTATCTACGCAAGTATTATCAACTTTAAAGCCACATAAACCTACATCAAATTGCGATAGTCTTTGATCACTGCAATAGAGCAGCAACGCATTTGAAATTCTAATAAGATGCAAAAATAATTTTAAGTGGTGTTTTTAAATTTTATTGCATAAGGATATAATACTACGGAAAAGTCATCACTTAAGAGGACGTCCTTGGCACCGACCGCGGATTCGACCGTTAGGACCAAAATATTGAATCGGTTACCTCGAAGCCTTCAGAGCAAAAACATTTTTTTTATGTAGGTATGTGAACCATTACTAAATTTCGTACTAAATTGAGAATTGTAAAAAGACAAGAAGGAACCAAGCCGTAGTATAATTTTCATGGTGGTCATCATAGTTCTAATAACTTGGGATGCTAATTATTGCAAGAACAAACGTGCCATTTTGCTAAAATCCACGTAACTTCGCGTATATGTACGTAATTACATACTAATTCATTTCACCTCTAAAGTTTAAAGTGTAAACAAACGCCCACATTGTAAAACTGGAGGAATGGACTAAACAATCCGATTCGTTTAAATCTTACCAATTGTTAGTATTTGAAAATATGACTTGTAGACTAAGCCAACTTTAAGTTAGTAAGCAAAACTTTTTATTGAACATCCATCTATACTTGCAAATCGATATTATAGAACTTAAATTTATTCGATTGTTAATCTGTATGGAGGGGATAATTTCCGGAACAAATGATCCGTTTCCGGAAATTATTTCACTGATAGATAGCTAGTTACATTATTCCCGAGTGCTTAACTTTATTGTAATCACATCCATGCGAATGAAGTTGCTAGTATCTATTACTTATTTAATAAAAACTACAAAATCAAACGTTTCATTCGTTTTTACGAAGTACACTTGTTTATTCGCTATTTATGTTCGTCTACATCGTAAAATATTTCTTCTTTGACTTATGACCTTTAAATATCCACCAACCTTTCTTTAAGAACTGGATTTAAGAGGCTAAATAATTAAAAGTGAATCACGTTCTTTGCGTAATTTACAGTACTGATAATTGCGCAATAATAACAAATTAAACAAGAGGTCTTCAACGTATCCCAGGACCGTCAGCGTTTTAAGAATTTTTGAGTTGTGAGAGAAGGCCGGTGCTATTTAACCTGGAGATTGCCTCCATTTCAGTGAGCTTAGAGATGATTGACATTAATTAACCATAATATCTTGTGAATAGGCAGTGGAAACTTAAAAGATCATCAACTCGTGTAAGCAAGCTTTAAGTAGCTGAAAATGCTCGCCACCTTTTAAGAAAGTAGCTAAAATTTCACAATTCCGCTTCACTGTTTGTTACAGCAGTATGTGTGTACCGTAGTATCTCTAGCTTACCCTTTGGGTTTCAAGCGTTAAGGATATGTTATAATTTCCTGCTACATATCAATTATATGTCAAAACCGATTATTAATCATAAGGGTCAACTCAATAACAGTTGCCGGAATGACAAGGTCAATAGATTAAAATAGAAGGCGGGCAACAAGCTTTTATTTAATGATACAAAATTGTTTACACAGCGATATAGCCCAATACTGTAGTGTACTAATCTAGGGAACATATTTAAATAGTTTTCCTGATTCGTCGATTGAAAGCTCCATATCAGATGGAAACTATAAAATAAGACGTAGAAGTAGTAAGATTGCACGGGTTTCAAAGCAAAAAGTAGTTCAGATCCCGTGCCCAAGCAAAATCCGTATTTAGTATCCTCTCAGTTTTGTTTTTATTGGGACCATTGAATTCACTTTTATTTATAAACGAACAGACTTGGACGCAACTGAAGAAACCCATTGATAGTAAAAGCGCATTGAACTTTTAAATAAATGACTAACAGGAAAACAGCGTTATCTTAAAGCAAAAATATTCAATAGGATAAAACAATTGATTTATACTTATAATAAACTACAGTTACGGGTTTTGATAATTCATCATAGTTAGCTGGATACTATAAATATTTTTATGTATTTAGTCTGTTATTATATATTACAAAAAGCGAACATTCTGGTTAGCCAGATTCTGAGACTTAGAAAAACAGTATACAAAGCCAATGGCCAAAGCCGTTAAAAGAGAACGATCTTACAATGCAATTGGTTGAATTTTAAAAGTTATTTTGCGAAGCCAAGGTAATAAATTAAACAATTTATTAGCGGGTCGTGGATTTTGCGATACGCTTGATGACTTTTAAGAATACAAGACTTTTATATCAGTTTCAAGAAAACGAAATCCTAAGCCGTTGAGGTCCGACTCGAAGGACCAGAATATGTAACGTACGACCAATTCCTGCATAATATGGCAAGTTTATTATTCTAAGATTGCCAACACCCTCCTAACACCAAGAGGGAACCAAGATTTTGCAGCATGATATTGTAAAGAATCATTCGATACAGCTGCTGATGTTATTGTGGACAATCGCTGAGTCACCGCAAACGTATCTCGCAGAGGAAACAAGAAATCGAGTTTTTTGAGTAAAACAGTACTAAAAACATTCATCCACCTAGTTCAGCGAACTGCGAGACTGCAATTTCTCAAAGCTACTATACTTAAGCCAAGACATACAATAAATCATGCTAAATAATAGTGCACTAGGAGATCAATGAACGCTGATTATTTCAGTAACTATGTAATGGATCTTTGTTTACCCATTAAACATGGGTTGCCTATTGTTGGCGGGTCGCCAAGGAGGAGCATAGACCGTTTCGCAAGTCTTACAAACTTCCGGAATTTTATTTCTTACTATCGCTACTATCCTATTTACTAGTAGTTTTTTGAACGGCAAAACTATTATTTTGATTTATAGGTGATAACTGAAACCTGCCTTATCACGGCAGGTTTTATTTGATTTGAATTTATCGATACATAGCATTTTATTAACTCATTGTGAGTCATTAAGCGCTCAATTATATTTGTTTGTTCTCGTCGACTACAAGGATTGATCAACAAGTTTATTATAAATAAAGTTGTTTGTTGGCTCAATGTTTAAAATTTTGAAAGCAAATTATTGATGTTTAATTTACCTAAGAAACCGCCTAGGTTTGTGACAATACAAATCGAAAGGTGCGTAATGTAATATTATTAAGGTTCTTCTTGGTATTTTTGTTATATTCTACTTACGTACGTATGTACGTATTCTACTTAGATAGTAAATACAAACTTTAATCAAGAATACACCATTAATAAAACGCGAGGGGTTAACAAGAATACTAGTAATGTGCGACCCACATTGCTAGTAAGCTTTTTAAAAGAAAAAAAAAATAGTTGGCACACACTTTTTCTTCGATTTAGATACCCTAAACTGCCATAAACTATCAATATTGGATTAAGACTAATGTCACCTTACTGAACTACATATTTCTTATACAGATTATTTCAGTAAAAACAATGAACAACATAAATAACAGACAAGCATCGCGTGCAAATCCTCTCCAATTCAAATTAGCTTCATCCTGCCCCGAGTCCTCATTTGCCAGGTGTAATTTACAGCCCGAAGTAGAAACATTTATTACCATTATTAGGTATCAATTTGGCTAATTGGTAGATGGTAGACACCGTTCACAGCCATAATTTTTGCCTAAATATGCAGCTAATGGAATCTATCTGTTATGGGCTTGGTTCTTTGTTGTCCAGAGCTAATTATGGTAACACTATCCCGTTTCGCTTCTAAAAGACTTGAGTCATGAAACTATGAATTGGTTTTTACCAAGGTTGATTTGATTAAATAAATCTAACGGAGAATGGAAGCAAAAAATCACATCATAGGTAATAAATTAATTTTTTGCAAGATTTCAGTGGTTTCATTTTTAACCTAATCGCGTGAGGCAATTATATAGGCATTAAGAGAACAATAAAGAAACAGAAACATCATTTAATAACAATTCTAACGACAGCACAAAATATAATGACCATGATATGAATTATCACCTGATTTAATATTACTGTAATATTGTAGTTCATTTTGATTGTTGAAAGGCAACTTATTGAGCAATGGCAACATTCGCAAAAGCGGTTTGCACGTGCGCTGGAATTGAAGTTTAACATCTCTTAGCAACAGACAAAGGAAAAAGTCACACTTGAACCAATTTTACTGAATTATTTTTAATGCTGTTATTTTAATCGCTTTAAGCCATGGATATTCTTTTTCAATTTGAAAGTAAAATTTTGAAAATTCAATCCTTAACCTAATTCTAGACCGGTTTGAAGACTATTTTTACTTAAACCATGATATTGGTAAGACGCAATTACTGAAGGACACGTATTGTCTCTACAGAAAGGCATTCTACAAGTTGTTAGTAAAGTAAGTAATCTTTTACCACAATAAGGAAACCAAAAACGGATAGCTACAAAGTATCAATGTGTAAAAAACCAGTGACTAAACCAAGTAGCTGTATTTCCAAGTAGAATTAATAACCGTGATTGCACGCTCTACTTAAAGAAAATATTTGGTTACAATTCTTTTGGTAGTTCAATTCGTTGCAAGTCCAATATTATGGCTATTGAACTTTCAATGGTTTAACATGGTTTTAATAGAACAATACTGTGATAGTTGTACGGCCTATTTCGTGACGGTGTCTTCAAAGGTAAATATTATATACGAAAAGAATAGTAAAGTAACAAAGTAATTGGAAAAACATGTAGGTATACATAGAGAGAAGATTCATTCGAACACAATTTATTTAGCATTTCATTAAACGGGAAAATTATACTGTAAGCTAACTCTGGTTTTTCCTAGCTAAGTTATTCCCAAAGGTGTGAAACAGGAAATATATTTATTATGAAATTTTATATTTAATTAATATAGTTTGTGTTGCACGCAAGAAGGGACAGACTATCCGGATCAAATCGAAATAATGGAACCGAAATAACAAAAAGAGCTTATTGGACACAAATTGGGAAAAATTTCCCGCTTCAGATAATTGTATTAATGTGTAAGGTAGGAAAAAATTTTGCATTCATTGTAAGCTTTAAATACAATGACACAACGGAGAAGTAAAACTGAAAAAGAATTGTTAGCAGAAAGAAGGACCACCATTTGTATAAAATGAAAAATTTCTGTTTAAAACGAGTCAGTACTGCTTAAAATATGTAAAATATTGTAGAATTGTTAATTATATGGTAAAGAAGATTTTAGTTCTCACGAATACACGTTCAAATATAATAAGGATTTTATAGCAAAAGCCTAAAGGACCAAAAAACTCAAGGTGGCATTACTAAGTGACTCAGTTACTAATTGATAGTAATTTTGGCACCAGTTTGCTCTTTATCAAATTGATTAGGAGTTTCGTCCTGTTGCATTTTATTAATTTATTCCACTGAGTTCGTATCGGCTTTTCACTCGGAAATTCTGTCTGGTCACAAAAACTTTAGAATTTATATTTTGTCTTACCTAAACTTACTGGTTTCTGACACTTTTATTTTATTTTATTACCTAAACTTGTTAAAATTGAAATTCCCTAACCCTTCCTTTTCTAAATGCTCATTAAAATATCTGATATTTTATGGATGCTATAAGATTAAATACTAGATCTACTACACTCATAAAGTATTTAAAAAAAACCTTGCCCCACACTAAGATTTTCTCCTGTATCGTGGATGCGTTTACAAACACATATTCTCACATACACAAACGCCCAGACCCGGAACAATTACGCCAAACGTGTCGTTTTGAATACCATTTAGGCAAGGTCCTGTTAATTTTGTTATCGATATTACTGCATGAGGATAGAAATACCAAATAAAATTAAGGTTCGATTATAAAATTAAATTTTCTAAGGTAGTGATATTAAGGACACCATGTATACTGTATAGCCGTGTGATTAGCCTCCTGCACCCTCTCACCTAATCTAGGTGGCCCTCAAAGTAAGCAGCTTATAAACCGGATTAAATACCAAAGAAAACCTCATTACTAAGACCTTTGCGTTTCTGTAGAGATTTTTTTTAGTACCCGGATCTAAAGACTAATGAAGTGTCTTCAGGACCTTTGACAATAAGAAGTACCATCTAATTGCGAGTTCTCAACTTCAGACTTCAAATAATAAATACTTAGTGCAAAATTTGCACTTTTCTAGCAAAATGGAGGACCTGTTCTATTGTGTTGTTTTTTTTTAAATCCACTAGAATTGCACGTACTACACAAATCTTATCGCAACAACGTCAGCTGCCAAGATAGTTCCAATCCGATTATTTTCACGTAATTTTAAATGCACTTTTGTCTCTCATCGAGGTCACACAAGATGCATATGTACGCAAATGTCAGACCATATGTTTTGGCGAACACTTGTGACGTAGTTTGTAGGGCAATGTCAGCAGTACGTGTGAATGGGCAAATACTATTGTTAGTCATTTGTAACAGTCATAATAATAAGTCACGTGACTTTCTCGTTAAACAAACTACAACAGCTAAGCAACAGAACTTGATTCAACTACTTAATTACGCTAAAAATTACTGACTTGTTTTTCTTTAAATCGCTCGTAAAGGTTACTGTTACAAATAAGCTACTTCTCAGGCTAATTAAGACGCGATTATCTTGTGTATTCTTAAAATCTGGACATCGAGATCTTAAATTAATTAAAATTTTGGCACTTTATCACGATGTTTTGGATTTCTCTTTGGAACAAAATTTTATACAGGATACCATAGATATTACCATTTCTGTTTGAAAAATAAGCCGAAACCAGTTCATCCTGAGTTGTTTCCTTTTAAATCGAACCCGCGTAAGAATTATACCAATATTACGCTGCACGATTGTTTTTAAATTACGTGGTACGACGACGGTGTTTCTAAGGCAATAATTTCCAACACAATCACCAGCTGTAATGACGTCACACACGTCCGTACAATACGTAGAAATTATGAAAACAATTCTTTGGCATTTAAAGATTATATTGACACAGCTGTTTGACATCTACGTATTTACACTTTTGCCAAATTAACAATTCACCATTACAGCATCCAATTATGGCATACAGTTTTTTAGTTGATAAATTTTACCTCTGACAGTACAAGAATGCTAGCCAATCATCTTATTATTATTTTTTTCCTATGTGATCGTGTTTTGTATGTAGTAATTGTCGCTGTTTATGGCAATTAAATGTTTCTTTCTTTCTTATTTTAACTTTAACAGTATTAGTAGCCTAGCACGAATCTAATAGCACTCTTTCTATTTTTAATAATCACTCTTTCTCGAAATGAGGTATTATTTTGAAAAGATAGATTGCACTACCCATTTTACTCTTCGTAAAATTCTATTGCATTTTTTAGCCGTCCATATTCTTTATCAGAAGACCTGTGGGTTCTTAGCCAATATTATCATGTGTTTCATTAATAAATGCCGCCCACACGAAACAGACGGGCAATTACTACAGTTTACTAGTAGGTACGTCGCCGAGACACGTCTACGTATTGTAACGTTTGCCAAAGATCATAGTAAACATTTATAAGACAGTGAATCATTAATTAGTAATGTAATAGGTATGTAGTTGAAGTATAGTTTATTTACTTTATACATAGAAGGATAGTTTCCCTGGACCAGATACATAAAGATAATCTACTCATTATGACTAAATATCATTATTTTTTTAATTTATTGTTTAGTGGAATAGTCTTCATAACATCGAAGCAAAGAAGACGATCGTCTTTCTATCGAGTTTTAGCGGAAAAAACTTTTCAAAAAATTGCGATGAACAAAGCTGATAGTTTCTTTTTTTATAGAGTACTCTGCTAATATGATGCTATATGCAAATATGATTTATTAATACCCGAATATTGAGAGATTAAGAAATTGCATGAAATGGTTTTTTTATGCTAATGCTTTAACATCAGCTCTTGAAAAGACTAGATATGTATAATACTTATAAGAAAGCCTTTTAATATTGTATTACAAAGCTGTAATAATGCCATCTTTCTTTGTACGTTTTTAGTAAGTACTTACCTAATTATAGCGGAAGGCTTAATAGTTAATGTTATCAGACTCTTTCGCCAAGGCGCGAAGATAAGGGAAAGTTTGGTTTGTTATTTCTATTGAGCGGTAAACGCTAATTGATCGTTTGTTATAAGTTTATAATTATAAATCGGCGCTGAATGGGGTTAAACATGGCCCATTGTGTATTCACACTTGGCGGTTATTAAAACGCCGAGTGGGTCATGCAAGTGCGAACGATCGGCAAAATTTATTATGATTGTTTTCGCTCAAGCTCGTTTATTGACCTATCCTAGTTTGCGCTATTCAGGTCGAACCGTCGAGTCTCACTTTGACCATAGTAATACCCATGTGTTATTGTGGGTAGTTTTTCGTATAGGACTGAATATATTTTAGTACTTATTATTTTATCAAAAAAGACAAAACGTGCACTAGAGAACGAGCCCTATCTCGAGGGGGTCTTTACAAATAACAGACACAAAGTACACCCAAACTCGAAACATATATCTGTGGATCACACAAATATTGATTTGCTTCTGGTGGGAGTCGAACCCACGAAACGCGGCGAGGTGACCACCTTAATCGCTACGCGAAACGTGCATCCAGTTGTTTTTATAACACAAACAAACAATGTAAGCGTCAAGGCATTTTCTGGGCTTGTTAAAGTTTAGGGTTTTTGAGGAGGTTGGAATTAAACTACCGGCTATACCCATAAAAAAATATATTTACTACC
Source organism: Acronicta aceris (assembly GCA_910591435.1). Taxonomy (NCBI): domain Eukaryota; kingdom Metazoa; phylum Arthropoda; class Insecta; order Lepidoptera; family Noctuidae; genus Acronicta; species Acronicta aceris. Next base: position 8,263,552 of record OU342780.1, on the reverse strand, counting down.
AGTAAACACATCCACAAACATTTGGTAGCCGTATTATAAGACCAGCGTTGACAATAAACACATACCGTACTAATTTCATAAAACTCTTGTTCTATCGGACATGACGTCACTGGGAGGAAACGCACCGTGTCCTGGCGGGGAAGTCATCATTCCCATATCGTCTCTAGCACTGTTACATCCAGAAATACACACCACCACTATAATATGACCCGCCATATCCTGAATATCAGTATAACAAGTAAAGAATAAGAGGGTCACAATGAATTTGTCGATTCTAAAAACAGCTGTTGACGAAGTGAGTCCTTTTGAGTATTTTTACTTCTTATTGCACGACTGACTGTTGGTTTTTAATTAAATGAGTTTCAGAACAGATAAATGTCGAGAGTAATTAAATAATGTATGTGAGGACTGGGGACACAACGAACTATAACGTAGCAGATTTAGAGGGGCAGGACCAGTGGATCATTCATCCTGTCGGTAGTTGTAAGCACCTCACACACTGTTGTAATCTTGTAATGCGTCTTGAATACCAACTTAGTATAATATACAGAGGAACTTGTATAACGTGTTTATACTGTCCACAGTGTCTACATGATTTAAAAGAAACAAAATAAATTTGGAAATGATGAATAGGTACATGGGGTTGATATTTTCGAAAACAATTTTAGATCAATTTTATAAAAACGCAGTAAGCGGATGTCAACGACAGCGGTAAAAATTTATGATTGTACGTAGGTATGGAAAATTTATTGAAAGTAACCAGTATTATTACCCTAGTAGATGGACTACCTACTAGACTATCAAGAAAGTAGTTACATTTCCGTGTCGATAATTATCGCTTAGGGACCAAACAAACTGGTCCTTCGAGCCGGACTCTCATGATCGGGGAAACTCAAGTAATTGCGTGTTTAAGCCATCTAGACGATGATTAAATAAGTAATGCTGACTTTAATTTCGTATGTGTAGGAAAGCGTTCGAGAACCATTTTTCAGGTAAAATGATTGTTTTTTAATTAAGGAGGTAGTAAGAATTTTTTTGGACTATAGCCTAATTCCTCTCATTCTGAGAGGAGACCCGTGCCCAGCAGTGGGACAATGTAATGGGTTGATTATGTTATGTTGATTATATAAGAATTTTAAGAGAAATATGGCACTTGTTTGAGGTGCGAAATAGTAAATAATGCAATACTTAATCACTGTTTTAGGTAGATTTTTACATTCATTTTAGCCGTTCTGTCGAGTTTCGATCCCTAATGAATGTACGTTCAGTGTATCACTGATGATAATGTAGTGCTGGATTTTTTAATATTATTAATTCAGTTTCATCCCCTTTAAACATATGACACCATTATAATTTTATTATTTCCATGCGTCTCTTTATTTACTAGTAACAATGTAGACCAAACGAGATAAGTGCATCAGTCACCGTGCCACGCTCATAAAAGTCTACGACGAGCAATAACTATAAAAAGTTTGTTAAAAAACAAACAGGGGAACGCATCAATGTGTACCCGAATCAAGCGCATATGCTCTGACGCAAACCAACGCACCCGATTGGTGCGAAGCGTTCCTAATTTAAAATTCGTTTTAGGTAATTTCTTTTTTCAATCGTTTAAACGTCGTATTCTTTCGAGGAAGTAAACGGAAGTGGTATGCGAGATGTCACATGACGAGTTCCGAACAGTATTATTTTTATATTCAGTGTTATAAATTTTATTTTAAAGACAAAATAATATCTAAGTTATGCTACACGTGTTAGTGATAATATTCTACAAGAACCTATGCTTCGTTTTTCTCCAAAATCAATATTGACTGACTAACAAAAAGAAATGATGTATTACAGTACAAAAAGTATTGAATAATAAGTGGTATCATCATAAAACAGTAGACAATTAGCATATGTATTTGCAATGAATCAGTCGACAGTCAGTCGGAAACCATACATGATTCACTAGGATAAACAGTGGCTGTGCAGAATAAAAATAAATATCTAATAAACGCATCCGTGGAACCCACAAGACGGGAAGGGAAATTATAATAATTATGCTAGGCATAGGTATTCTACTGTAGGGCCAATGTAAGCTATATTATATTTCTTTCGGTGGAAGGCGCAGCTAAGATACGCTAAAAATAATATTAGAGAAAATGTTAAAATAACAGAGAAGGAAGAGGGGGAACCGATTCGACTCTTGTCATGTATGGTATTGGTATGGACTATGGAAATATTATGAAGAGACCGGATGAAACCCCGCCACAAATACACCAAAAGGCAAACCAAAGAAAAGATACGATGTATTGTGCGAAGGATAAGTAGGTATACGTATGAGTAGACAAAAAAGAGAGACTGTGGAGATAACGAAGTTGAGTTATGCCCATGCAGGATCGAAGAGAGCAAAAAGCAAACCAACGAGAAGTCGAGAATAGCAACCATATCATTAAAATACTCTGTAGATACTTAGTGATTCACTTTCAGATAAAACATCGATTTTTTTAAATACATACATACATACCATCACTCGTGTATTTCTGGAAGGGTTAGGCAGAGGCGTACTTAATGTACACATGTACACCCACAGTTCGCCGGTATTTTAAGTTCCCATGTTATAGCGGGCGAGCCTTTAGCCTTAGCCTATAACCTTGCACAAATCCAGACTCCGAGCTGCTAGTGCTGCTTACTGAGAATTTCATAGAAAAACCCAGTAACACATTGCTCGACCTGGGGACCGAAGCCAGGACCTCTAGCGTAGCTGTCGCGCTTGGGACCACTAGACTAATGAGGCAGTCATATAGAAACTTTATTTTCCAAAAAAAAAACTTTATTAAAACTCAGGTCGTTGCTGTAGTTATCATTAACATTAAATTACGTACGTTTCCGACAGTGCATTTGACACAACCAGCACTTTAATAGGCGTTGCCGGGACCCTTATGGCCAACCGTCAGATGTTCAGATATGAGCTTCCCCTTGTAATAGGCAGTATGCAAACGATTACCATGGCGGGTGCGAATATTTATGAGTTTAGCGTGCACTTTTAAGGGTTTCGGAAGGTTAATAAACTTTGCCGCGGACTAAAGTTTGCCTTCCGGTTTGCTTCGTGATAACTGTGGAAATAATTAAATAAATGTTTGCAATATTAATTCTAATAGTATAATAGTAGTAGTTAATTATTAAACAAGTTTAAACAGTGAGTACATCTGTTTCCACAACTCTACTTATTTAATTTGGATGTTTTTGTCAGAAACGTAACTTACTGCCAAAAAGGAATAAAGAGAAAAATTATAAATAGGGGAGACGTGAGTACAGCTTATGTTTACCTAAATCTAAACCATTATCCGGCTGTATTGAGGCCAATATCTTAGGTTAGGCGCCGATTAAAGCTGGGTCAGCACGAATATTTCGTGCATATGTTATGGTTAGATCTAGATGACTAAGCGACAGTCATTGTTTGATTTTTTTACACAACTAAATTTTGGATCAGTAAAATATTTAAAATTTATCCTCTGATAGGATGATTTATTTGATGTAAATAAGATAGGCAAACAGAATTAAACAATGATCTACCTATTGTTGATTGTGTTGGTTCTGTAATATTAATCTTAGGTATCAGAAGACCAAAGAACAAAATTTTCGCAGTGCTGCGATATTTTATAGGCTTTGAATCCGAATTGGCGCATAGCACGTGTGATCATTGTGTACAGATGTGTAGTCGCATAATTATTATCATACCCTCATTAAGCTTAGTAGTACTTCGCAATAACGGAACTGAACGACGGAAGTCCGATGATACCGTGCTTTTACTGACATCTGTTTCATTATTTTAATATAAATTGGCAAGCACACTTACTACTCAGTTTAAAACTTTACAAGAAAATAGTGATGACAGGCAAGACGGGCCGGACACAATATAGCGGTCCTTGATGGGATCCACAGTCTGTCATGGTTGTGGCGAATGTCGAGAACCCCATGGTAAGGCAGGGCAAGTGAATTTTTTTGTAAGTATGAGTCCATAATATCTTGCCTCCTCCTGGTTCAAACTCGAGAATTTCAAAGGGAAACAGTAGACCAAACAGGCAACTTGTATTGGAAAATTACTGTCCGATTACATCATGTAGTCCCTGCTGATGTTAGTACCTCCTTACATCCTTAATCAATAAGAAACACAAAAAACTGTCAAACAAGTGTTTTTTAAATAAAAAAGTTATGATGTTAATTCAAACAAAATTGCAAATTAAAGTTTTTTATGGTTGCTAGATTGCAGCCATTTCTAGCCTGTCCAAGTTAACTATTCTTTAACTTTTAGTTGGTCCTTTTGGTCTTTACAGTAATAGACTAGACTCTAAGGACCAACTGAAAGTCAAATAATAATTAACTTTAAAAAAACCACTAGATTTTAATTAATCCTTCATTCCACCTTGACAACATTTACGTGAAAAAGTAACAGGCAGATAGAGTTACTTTACATGTTTATTTATAATATATAGAAATACTTTGGTTACTAAATATTACATGTGAAATATTAAGGATTATGGTATGGTATAGCAGCTCAATGAGGTTCTGGGGTTAATAGCCAATCCATACTTTTATTAAGGCAGTTAAAAAAAAAATTGCAGTGTGTTTAGAATTCAAATAGGTTCCCAGTGAAAAAGAAGGAACTTGCTGCCTAGTAAATAAGAAATGTTTATCTATTTGCAGATCTAAATCATAACTATGTGCATTATATATATAAAAAAAAACAATAAATTTGAATAGCCTATTAATATACTTATGTACTTATATCTTCTTTTTTTGAAGCTTTTTTTTCTGACATATTTCAAATGTGCTTTACCAAGATGACGCAGTATGCATATAAGATCACAGCTCAATATGACAGTTAAAAGAATGACACAGCCACATTTTAGAGATAAAGTATGAAAATGTATTTATTAGCACAAAAACACATCTTCAATACATATTTACATATGTAAACTAATTTAGATTTAATATTTATATTTGCTGCACAGCATAAGGTCCTAGGTTTGATAATCAGGTAGAACAAAGAAATATTGAAATTTTCAGTCTGAATATGTGAACATAATTTGCCAATATAATATAGCTTAGCATTTAGTTACTTGAAACTCACTGGTGAATTATGATATCAGCACACCTCCACTCGACCTATTTAGGAATGTAGGGGTTTTTATATGTTGTAAAATAATTTGTAGATAGTTATAATATTTTGAATTTGTAAGATACTCCAACCATATCATACATACAAGACAATTGTGAAGATATGAAAAATATTTATAGGAACCAGAAAAGGATTTATTTAGTTAATTTTATACTTATTCTTTTACTTATATATGAATGAAATTTTGTTAAGACTAGTTTAGTTTGGTATTATACTTACTGCAGATCTATATAGTTGCAAAAATCGTTGTATATTATTACGGTAATACGTAGATTTAGAAGTGACAAAACATTTAACCATTTAATCTTTTGCAGTCCTGCTTTTAAAATATCAATGACATTTTAAATTATAGTTTTGCTGAAATGGTTAAAGTCTCTAACAAATAATTACTTAAGACTTACTTATTTCTTGAGCTTCCGCAGTACTCTTTGTCAGTACTAAGGCAATGAATAAATGCACCAAACACAAAACACAAACATTATCACTAAACATTTTCACACTAAAAGTTTTTTGTGACATTGTTAACATTAGACTAGCAAAGTAGGCTAGAAAATAAACATGTTACTTATAAATAAGTTTCATTATGTCCATGTAACAAGGCACCTGCACATCATTCAATAAATAAAATACACGAGTACACCAAGCTCGAGCACAGCTTGCTTTGATTGAAATAAAAAAAATACGACATTCGACACTTCACAGTCACTATGACAGTGACAATGACAGAATCTGTGACAGAAATAGAAATGACAGCCAGCAGCAGCCTCATTATCCCACAGGTTAAAAATTAAAGCCAATAAAAACCTTGAAAAAACTCTTTAGGTAGGTCTATGGTATGTACAGTGCGACAAACTTATCTGACCCCGGATAAAATGCAGTCGTCCACATCGCCTCCGTCGCATTCACTGTTTCTCTTCTTACTAGGGCCTGCCAGAAGAAATAGTTTGTTTCCTAAATTCTTCGTTTTTGGGTTTTCGTTTTTTTTTTGTGTTAGTCTATAATCCATTTGGTATATCACGTGGTACATAACTATAGCCCTAATCCCTCTCACTCTGAGAGGAGACCCGTGCCGTGCCCAACAGTGGGACAATGTAATGGGTTGATTATGTATATCACGTGGTAACCGAGTGTCTATACTTTAAATAATTAACAGGAGAGAAAGGCTGTGGAAAATCCAAGAATATTCACATTCATATTATTGGGGAAGCGGAAAGGACTTTTTCAGTCGCAACTTTCAGAGTTTGGCAGGCAGGCAGACATGGCAGACTAAGTGATGGCTTTACGCTAATGGCAATCTGTGTTTTTAAATAACGAGTTTAACTAATTATAACGATTAAAGGTGTATAACAATATTATAGAAACTACTGAATAAAATAATTGAATATCATAAGTTTATTTAATACGAGTATACAAATGGAATTTATTCAGTATGTACCTAATTCAGTACTTACCTCGGACCATTAAGGAACTAATATATGAATTATAATTACATAGGTAGGTACTTAAGTACCCTGGTACTTTAAATCAGTATTTTGCTCTAGCATGTATCCGAACCGAACACAACATTACATTATAGAGATGCCTCAGGGATTCGGGACTGACCCGCGCAGGGAATTATTTTATCATAAGTGTATAATTTAAGTTTGTACCTACTGTAGTGCGCAAAGTATTTTGATTTGTGGTTATAATTTAATCATTAACAGAAATGATCATTTTCTATAAATTTAATTATTATACAAGATAAATGGTATACGTTAACGATACCGCCCTACCTAAAGGTAGGTCAGGTAGGTAAAATAAGATAGTATTCATAGTATCAAATAAGGAATTGTTTTTAAATGTCCTGGTTTTCTGGGTTCTGGGCCAGAAATATTTACCTCCCGGAGCCAGGTACGGTTAATTTGGAGGAAGGGTGTCCAGCTCTGACTCGAACCTCTCTCCCTATGCTAGGTTATGGCCTTGCTTAGATGCGTATCGTGTACCGCAAAAGGTTGGTTCGGGGCGGTACAAGAAAAGTATACCCCAGTAGTAGGGAAACAAAGGCTCAAAAAAATCTAAGGACATGATTCGCACGAAGACACATCAAGCTATACAGTTGGTCATTTGGACCGCCCATATTCCGTTATAATAGCGGTGACTTTTGTAGTGCAACAACTGATTAGCTTGATGTGTTGTCCTGTGTACAAGCACAGCAGTGCTAAAGCCTAGAACGTCATACTGTCTGGTCACTGGAGTTTCATGTGGGTTCTTCTCCCAGTGACAGGAACTAGCGAAGTCATGAAGGGCGGGCTTTTTGGGGGAAGTCTGTAGTGTAATATATACCCGCTTCTGATAAGTATACTATCACTGACTTGTTATTTTAGTAAAGGAAAAATTCAGTCGCGGTCAGTATTCGAACCTGCGTCTCGTGGTTGGATGTCAGAGGTCGTCAATAATGTAGACGCTCTGACCTCTAAGCTGGGTTGGAATCTTGCCCGCGATTGAATTTTTCCTTTACAAAAATAACTTTATAATCTTAGCATGGAAAATGCAAAAGAATCATACAAAAATATAGTTAAAAGGTAAGGTGGCATCGTACGACATTGAACTAACTGCAAAGTAAGTCGTGACGGTTGAGAAGCAAGGTAACTTGCTTTTCATAAATGTCGCCAACATCACTTTATGACGTAAATTCAGAATGTGAAGGCTAAAATTTCAATCAGGCGAGTGGGGTTCGCGGTGGCTTAGAGGTCAGAGTGTCTGATGTATCCAACCAGGAGACGCAGGTTCGAATCCTGCCCGCGATTGAATTTTTCCTTTAATAAAATAACTTTATAATCTTAGCATGGAAAATGCAAAAAAACACAAAAAGATATCACTGACTTGATTGTACGGCAAGTATAGCACCCCTATATAATGCACGATGTGTAGCCGACTGTATGTGTCCAAGGACCCTTCACATAAAAAATACATTTTATGTAGGTAACTTGAAGTACTTCATATCAGGATAACATTGTTTGCACTGACCTTAGTGTTACTATAATGTTTTTATTGTTTACCTATGTCAGCTGCAGCCACCACAGAAGACTGCAACACTAGAGATGTTGCCGAGTCGTAGATAGCCCTACGGATTACAGAACTGCAGCAACCGAGACTGACACAGGACACTTGTGCTTCAGAGACAGTTCCCTCAAGTGCTCTCAACTATCTCTGATGCTCAAAAGTCAAAACATAAACCGAGTTTGTAATTGTATGATATTGCCAGCAAGACGTAAAAAAAAAGTAATGAGTCACGCTTTTGACAACGCACATTGGCATGAGGCGCTTATCATAGCTTCAGCATGTTTTACAATATAAGCATTTTTTTGCCATAGAGTTCAACGTAAGTATATTGACTAAGATGTCATCAACTTAATGTATTTAATCTGCGATTTACTAAAAATATTTTGACCACAGCTTAATTTTTTTACATTACTTTTATAGTACACTTTGAATCTTTTATTGTTAATAGTACCTACCTACGCCATTCGAAATAACTGAAATCGTATACTAATTTATTTAAAAAAATATATTACGTATGTACATAAGAATATAGAAATTAATATTTTTTGTCTCTATTAAAATAAAATTAGTGACTATATCAAAGAATGATAACTTATAAAATTCTTTAGAGGTACCTAGGTACCTCAATGATAACTTAAAAATATATCTTTACTTTATGGTACGATTTCTGCTCTATGGTTGGTAGTTCCCGCGGAATTTCGCATCAAATCGGCCGACCATAGATAATACACATAAATTCAGCGAATCTGTACTTCACGTTCATTGTGTAATTTTCGTTAGCAGCGTACAGTCCTATTCCAGAGGCTAATTTAAATAAAGATAGAACAGTGCTTTATATTGTACACGGACTTAGGTACTTTCCTTCAGTTCATTGAGTTAGATCTATAAACACGAGCTGTAACTAGTTTTTGCTGATCCACGAAGTTCACCGTCTCCGACTGTGAAAACAACGGCCTTGTGAGTACAAAAGCTTTCCATTTAAGTTAATTTTTTATTTTTTTTATTTTTGAACTAAAAGGTACGGAGGTATTAGGTACTTACTTAATGTAGGTACCTAATTATTATTTTATTGGGACTGAGATCAAATTAGTGCAGTAGGTACTAAACAGGTTCTAGGCAATGTAAGTACGTACCTACCTATATCTCTGCTTATTACTTTTTAGTATTATTTTATTCGTTATTATTTTCCTATAAGCTATTAGCTACTCTCTGCCTTTACTTATAAATTTATTATAGTTGCCATCTTTTTGAGTCCCATTTTAAAGTTCTGACGCCTGAATGTATGTAGGTATAATTTCTGAATTAAGTACCTACAGTACGCGCGGCATAAGTTGGCCGGAGTGAAGTTCGCCGTTTTAATGCGCAGTGGATTGTTTACGTTAAAAATTATGTACTGCGCAACCAAACAGCTAACTTCAGTCCGGCCAACTTATGTCGCGCGTACTGTAGGTACCTACCGGAAATAAAGTACAACATCAGTTCTATTAAAAAACGGTCATAATTAAGTGTCCTTAAAAGCAAAAATATCGAAATCAGTAATGACAATAATCACGTGGGATGCGAAACAATTACGACCCAATCTGTATGTACACAGAGATTTTATACCTATTCAAATTTACGACGGCAAAACCACTTGCGGATAACTTCAAACTCGCGTTGTTAGGTACCTATCTCGGGGGTGCTGTAAGACGTTACGTTATCGGCCCCACGCGCAGGTGAAATCAATTGAATCACGAATGTGGAACATTTAGGTAGGTCTCTACAACCCCAATTGTCTAATATTGTTTCTTTGGTTTGGGTTGCGGCCACTATAGGGTTCGCGTCGATTATCAGGCGTTCGGGGTCTCATAATTTTATAAGGTGTCCAATACCTAAATCGGTTTTATTAAATTTTTAAGTTTAAAATAAAAATAATTACTTACCTACATTTTATTATTCTCAAAAGTCTACCTCTTAGTCTAGTTGTCCCAAGCGCGACTGCCACGCTAGAGGTTCTGGGTCCGATTCCCAGGACGAGTAATATGCTATTGTGATTTCTTCTATGAAATTATCAGTAGCAGCTCTGAGTTAGGGATTTGCACACGGTTAATGGCAATAGGCTCGCCCCCTATACTAGTATTATATTATCTGTGCCCCCTATTACACGGGACCTAAATACCTATACTGGCGAACAGTGGGCTGTGGGTTTACGTTAGTACGCCTCTGCCTTACCCTTCGGGGAATGCAGGCGACATGGTAGGCATTTATTATGTTATGTCTGACTAATAAAATCAATGACTGTTTTAACTAGCATTTCGTTGTTACCTACCTAGGTACTTAACAATCAACAACTGATATAAGTATAAAGGATGTTTATGATTAAACATCCCCTATAGCTTTGTAGTAGGTAGTACCTAGGTACCTACCTACCTACTAAACAAAATAATTATTGCAATTCAGATTTCATTCAAACACAATCTAAATACCTAGGTAGGTATTTAGATTGTGACTGAATGAACGGTATTTATACTGTGGCCCTGCCCACGGTTCGAGGAATTATTTTTATTAATAAACAACATTGTATTGTGTACGTAGTTAGGCATTATAGGTATATACCTACATATTGTATAAGTAGTAGGTATATGATATACGTCTAATAGTGCAGGATAGCAAATAAAATGGATTAAAAAAATAATAACCTTTCGACCTTCTTTTGAAATACCTATCGACCGTTCATACCTAGTACTTCACCATCCGAAAATCGAGCTGCAGTTGCGCATAAGACTCGCCCATTTGACTTACTTTTTGCGATATTTTCAAAAGTTACGACCTCTAAAGAAAGCCTGAGCCGAGCAAAAAGAAACAAATCCAAAACGACGAAATCGTGGGGGGGGCACAGTATAGGTACCTACGATAAAATCTGAAATAATAACTACACCAAGCTTTCCAAAACCGCTTTATGCGCAAAGCCACGGGCGCCCCGTGGTTTGTACGCAACAGGGAACTCCACGTAGATCTGAAACCGCCTACCATCAAGCAGTTTATGAAACACACTTCCAAGCGTTACTTCGATCGGGCCCCCCATCACCCTAACCCCCTAGTGGTCAGTAGCGCCGACTACAGACCCTCCCAGATCAACATAGTCCGCCGTCCGAGGCACGCTCTGACTTACCCCGATGACCCTATCACCCTCCTACAAGAGTGCAACCGAGAGACTACAACCTCCCCGTCCCTTGCTCGAGCCGGCCCGCGCCGAGCCAGTAGCTTTAAATTAGCCCCCAAATAATTTAACCCAGCTCCAGCCGTCCCTAGCTGTCCCTCCAGCAACACCCTAAGCCGAGGTTCGAGTCCCGTTAGGGGACGCCCTTAGCTGCTGTTGCTTAGTTATAAGTTGCTCTTGGTTGAAGGCATTCGGTGCCTCACCACCAAGTCCGGTTACGCTGTGAAGATTCCCTGAATCAACAGCCTACGTCCAAATAGGAAAAAAACATACACCAAGCTTTATAACAAGACACCTGTGCCACGTGCATTACCCATAACTTCGAATAGTAGTGCCCTAAAGGTTATGTAGCTACAGTAGGTACCCCTGAAATAAAAACGCGCGGCTGAAGTTATCCGCAAGTGGTCGCATTCGTGAATATTGTCCTTACCAGTTTTCGATAATTTGCATTATGAACACTCAAGTTATTTGACCTGTGCGGCTGGGGGGAGGGGAGGCTTGTATTTACTTGTTAGCGTCACAGAATAAGAATAACCTAATAGCACAGTAGATACGGTAGGTATAAAGGTGTCTCCCTGAGGCTTCCGAATGGCAAGCGTTGTTCAAAAATATGAAAAGTGGTAATGAAAGTAATCTAAACACTATTTTACGATCATCATAAAAGCTACTGCAAAAAAAGTTTATCTGCTCATTTTTACAAAACTGTACGCATGCTCTATCTGAGACCGTTTGCGCTTTTTACCATGCAAGAAAACGCATTCAAGGCATCACGCCTGTAGAGTTAGGCGTAGTAGTTAGGCTAGGTATCTACACCCACATTTCGCCGGTATGTTTAGGTTCCATGTATGTAATTGGGAACGAGCAACGGTCCTAATGCCAGGCAAACCAGGCATGAATACAGTAAGTAGGGATCTTTAGATCCTACGTAATAGGGGCGAGCCTATTGCCTTACTGAGCACTAATCAACACGAAGCTGCTACGAAGAATTTCATAGAAAAACCTAATAGCTTGCTTGCTTGGCTTGGAAATCGGATTCAAGACTTTAAAATGACCGAATACCTATATGAAAAACAATCACAAAGATAATTGTTGGTAAAAACGATAGGTGGTAGGTACCTACTTAATTGAGAACATTTCAAAATCATTAAGCCACCAAAACAAAAGTACTGTTTCTTTGTTTTCCTATCCTGAGTTTTGAATCACTCTATCTATTAAAAAAAACCGAACTTTCAAAATCCGTTGCATAGTTTTAAAGATTTAAGCATACATAGGGACGGACAGACAGCGACAGCGACTTTGTTTTATACTATGTAGTGATAGTGATAATCTCTATATATATAAAACTGAAAAGGACTGACTGACTGACATAGTGATCTATAAACGCACAGCCCAAACCACTGGAGGGATCGGGCTGAAATTTGGCATGCAGGTAGATGTTATAACGTAGGCATCCGCTAAGAAAGGATTTTGATAAATTCTACCCCCAAGGGGATAAAATAGGGGATGAAAGTTCATATGGAACAAAGTAACTATTCCACGCGGACGAAATCGCGGGCAAAAAGCTAATAACAAGATAATGCCAAACTGACATAGCTAAAATTTTTTGAAGGGTCAGAAAATTGACGTCATTTCACCGTTTAATTGAACCCGTTTAGCTGTATGACGTCATTTGGCACTTACGTCTGTTTGGAATAGAAATAACTTCAAAGTCGAAAATAAACATGAAAATTATTGAATATCGGAAAAATAAAAAATGGGTAGGTATCCTATTTTTCAATCTAGTTTCATATAAAATTATAATAGGTATATGGGTGTTTAAAAAAAAAAAATGTTGAAGTCAATTCACAAATATTTAAGTAGGTTCGACACCATTACATTGATAAACTTCACAAAATTAATAAAAACCCGGCGGGAGGAAATAAATGGGTGGTGACACCTAATTTAAAAAATATAGAAAACCACAGTCGCCGTCGACCAAGTCGCTCGCGACCAGTCGACAGTGCGCAATTAGAGGCAATGGACTTAAAGATCAGAGGTGCGTCTGATCTTTAAGGCCATTGCCTCTAATTGCCTCGTCTAAGACTTGAAGGCGTGTGCTGGCCTGCTAGGTTCATCTCACTGTTAAAGCGAATCTTCTTTGTTTATAGCTCACCATGGTGTACTCGTTACACATGAGCGGAGTCATCACTGGCACCTTGAACTCCTTCTGCCTGGCTTGTGACAGTTTCTTGGAGTCAGAGCATGAAGCCAGACAGCATACGGAAAGAGTATTGCATAAGACAAACCTTAGCGCGGTGCAGTACTCCGATAAATTTGAAGGTGAACATGTGAGAAAGGTAAGGTTTTATTCATTATCAGCGACGCTTCGCTTGTGTAAATTTTCCCAATTTTTCCGGTGGATGACATGATCACAAGAATTATCCAATTTAGTGCAGTCGTTCAGAAATTATGCGCGTATACATTTCTGCGATTTATTTTTATTTAGGATATACCTATATATAGAAATAGAAGAGAGAAGAAGACTAACTGTCCCGTCAGCATGCGTTGCAATGCTGCTTTTTTGCTACCAAGCCACATCACCAAGCACACAACAACTCGTCAGAGTTCCATCGCAATCGGACGAATGGTGTGGGTAGCACATAAAAATCAAAGAAACATTGTTTTTTTTATATTACATTTAGCTGTTGGATAAACTTTTTAAAACTGTATTGCCTCCTAGGCATGTGATCACGATAAGATACAAATCTTAAAACTTGGTAAGAGACCCCAGACGGCTGACGATCAATGAGGATTTTGTGCACTATAAAAAAGGAGCTGACCACTAAGCTCACACTCCATTATCCATTTTCTTTATGATAGATATAGGGCTGAACGAGCATACGGCTCACTGACCTGATGGTAAATCATACAAATACTAAGTTGGAACATTTCTTTTTGCAGTTCAAATGGGGGTACTACTGCGAGTTTTGTAATTTACTTTTGCCGATAGCTTCCAAAGTGAACTTACATGTTGATGAAGATGAACATAAGCAAAACAAAAACATTCATCTCTTGAAACAAATGGGCGATAATGTTGTTGCTTTCGACAACATTGTTATAGGAGAAAAGGCTTGGCACGGACTGATTGATGAAATCTGTTCGATTTGCAATACTGAGTATGATGATGAGAAGGAGCACAAAAGTAATGCAAGCCATTGCTTGAATTTGGTATTGAAGCCCATTCAATTTGGCAAGGATAACGCCGTCTACCGTAATGTAAGTATACACCATAATTATACATTTATACTGTAGCCTGTAGCCTGTACCTAGGTAGGAGTCATTAGTTTTATATGGTAAACAAACTAATAGATTCATGTATTGAAAGGAAAAAGAGCTAATGTCGTCATTACATAGGTACTTTTTGAAAAACTTTTCAAATCAAAATGCTTAATATAAATAAATTGTGCAGGATCTTAATTCGATTGAATGTCCTATGTTATGATTTCAGTTAGACGAGTCGTCTGTCCAATGCCTGACATGCAACAAGCTCCTTGTACCCGGCAAGATGACCGAACATTTTAGTGGTAGTGAACATCGCGAACTCTACTCGAAATGTCGCATCGAAACGAATGGAGATTCGAATGAAACATCGCACACTGTGTATGGTCAAACAAACGTCGAGCCGAAAATAGATAACGACGTTAAAACCAAGAAAAAGACATCTCCCGAAGAAAACTCTAAAATAATGGAGGCCGTAGTTAAGTACCAAAGTCAAGGCGTCAACATTAATCTAGAGACAGAAACAGCTTTCTGTAAAAAGTGTTCTGATGTTATTCCATTTGAATTCATGGAAATCGAAAAGCATATTAAGAACCATTCATCAGCTAAAAACCCTGATTCTGATTTATTATACCCGCCAAATGTTGATCAAAATCTAAACAGACTCAATATAAATGATAAAACAACCAACAAAACTGCAGATACAGAAGCTGATGCTCTAAATGATGAAAACCAGAATGATGCGTGTAATTCCAATGATGATGAAGAAGCTTTTGGTTGCTCGTCTGAATATTCTGAAAAATATGATTCAAAATCTAGCCCGCCCGATGCATCTGCCTTCGCAAAAGAAAATCAAATAACTTATAACGAAGGACATACTGATGCTTATTGTAGAATTTGTGCCGTGAACCTGCCATCGCCTCTAAAGTCTATGCAAGAACACGTAGCGGGGGCCAACCACAAAAAAATGGCTAAGACATCTGTTCCTGTTCCTGTTAAAATTCCTACCATGTTGAAACAGGAATCAAAGTTCTTCTTCGATTCAGT
Source organism: Acronicta aceris (assembly GCA_910591435.1). Taxonomy (NCBI): domain Eukaryota; kingdom Metazoa; phylum Arthropoda; class Insecta; order Lepidoptera; family Noctuidae; genus Acronicta; species Acronicta aceris. The sequence goes on along the minus strand of OU342780.1, from coordinate 8,247,842 downwards.
GTACCAAATAGAAAACTTCTTCTTTAACGAAACTGTTATTAATGAGGAATTTTGTATTCCTCAAAACAGTTTTTTGTTCATATCTAAGATTAATCCGAGATGGAGGTGCCTTTTGTGCGAGGAGAATATTTCTTCGCAGCGCTTAATTGGGTCACACATCAAAACAAAACAGCACAACAGTAAAATGGAAAAGACACCTGTTATTATATCTGAAGAATCAGAATTCATTAGAGAGGTAGGTTGGTAAAAATGCTGAAAGGTTTTTTTCGTTGTCTTGATTTAAACTGATGTTTTATTAAATTTAAAACATCAATTTAAAAAAACTGCTTCATGAGCCTAGTGGTCCTGAGCGGGCCTGGTACGTTAGGGGTCCTGAGTTCTATTCCTAGGTCAAGCAGTGTTATTGGAATTTAATATTAAATTCTCAGTAGCTAACCATACCGGCGAACTATCAGTGTATTCATTAGTACGCCTCTGCCTAACCCTTCGGGGAATACAGGCGTGATGGTATATTTTATTAAATGTAAAACCCGTATAAATAAGGTTCGATTCGAAGTCAAAAGTTGAAATTGCCGCGAATGAAAAAATAACATTACAATATTTTATAGTATAAAACGGGGGTAGTTAGTAGTCTGTAGGTAGCCTAATGGCTAGGTCGCTGGACTTGCGACGATCATGTGGTTGCCGGTTCGAAACCCACCCATTGCACTACCTACCGACGTGAGGCGACGTAAACTCGCTCGTAACACAAGCATTTAGGGTAACATTAAATTATCTGTCATTAATTTAAATGTATGTCTAATAACTACATGTTGCATTGGGTGCATGCCTGTAAAAACATTTTATGTTATAAATAAATAAATAAATTTAGCTTAGAACGAAGTGTTAACAAGAATACTAGTAACGTGCGATCCACATTTCTAGAAAGCTTTAAAAAAAATCCGTGCGAAAACAATGTTTAATATCTTTGTAATTTCGCAGATTCGTCCTGGGTTGTACCATTGCGGTTATTGCAACCTCGCTGTGGCGGGGTGGGTTGAGATGAAGAAGCACCTCAAGTGTGTCGATCATATGGACAAAAGAACTGACGGCGAACGTCGCATGGAACTCCACCATCCCGCCGTGCAACGTCACAAAATGGAGAAGAATATGGAGGCCATGAGAATGATGTGGTTGCTTAATCGTCTGTGTTAAGTCCCATGATTTCAATTATAAATTAAAGGTGCCATTCATATATTATGTAAGACGATTTTTGAGTTTCGGACACCTATATAAGGAAAACAATCGGCCGATCCCCTCCTCCCTCTAAATATTACGTAAAAATCTAAAAGAAAAAATTAATACACGTTTGTTATAATTATTATTTTTCAAAGAACCACCATTGCCTGCCTATACGCATCAGAGGGCGCGTCTCGACACTCGCGCAGATGCACGCATCTTTGTAACAACTATCAAGACTCCCTCCCACCCCTTTGTAATAAAAAATAAATCATAATCGACCGGTACCCCTAAATCGTCTTACGTCATAAATGAATGGCGCCAAATTGCATTGATGGCGCCAAAACATTGTTTAATCTGTACGATTTTATTAATACAAATGACAGGCATTTGATTGAGATTTGATTGCTCTAGGCGCCATGTCTAATTTTTATCTAATAATTAGCTTTAGCTTAGTAACAAAATAATGATGAGCGGGGCCCGACACCCTCAGTGCCGCGATCCTTTTCTTTAACTCGATCCCTGACGAGATTTTATAACATAAATATTTTAATACAATTTGCATTATAGGGAGGCCTATTATTATAACATTTATTGACATTTGAATCATTTTTATCATTGGCTTTTATTTTTTCGTTCTTACATTCTTAGGTATATAAGTTTTCTTTTCTTATCTTATTTTTGTGCATTAGAAGTTGTTCAAGTATTACGTAAGCAAGTATGTTCTACTTTGGTTTTTTTTAACCATAAATAAAAACCCACGTGAGAGTAACCGATAATCATTTTTATCGGGGAATCCCTGGATATGGTTTTCTATTTTCATATTATGCATAGCATATATGCTGCCCTCCCACTTCAAAAATGCCTAAAAAATTACCATCTAAATACTCGTATGTATGGTTATTGTAATTATTATTTTGTAAGTACCCAATTTAATTGTTATTGTCATTATCATTGTTGTTTAGAGTTTCAATCATTTATTTGTATTTCTTTTTCTATCATTAAAATTTGTTACAATTATAAGTCACCAATAAATAAATATTTTTTCATACAATATCGCTTTTATTTCTAACTACCGTCCTTGTAAACTTTGACTGTTACTTGCCCCCCCCCCCCCATCTATATGTTGTCAACACAAATTAATAGTTCGCCTACAGTCCTTGGTTTTATTTACGCGGCCTGTCATCGTAATTTGACATAACAGATTCACTAGCGATCGCTGTCGGTCCTGAGTTCGATTCAGATCGGTTAGTTTTTTTATTGGATTTTTATATGAAAATCGTTGTAGAAGTTTGGATTTGTGGCCGGATAATGGCAATAGGCTCGTCCCCTATTACGTGGGAATGTGGGTGTACATATGAGTACAAGTCTGCCTTTCCCTTTGGGTATACAGGCGTGATGGTACGTCAAACGATATAATTTTGTCTGAAACGTCTGTGAATAAATAAATAATTATTGTGCGGCAATATCGAGTTTACTTTTATGTATCTGAACACAAGTTCACTGTTGACATGGCAACAGCAAGATTTGAAACAAATTACAAAATACCTAACTATTGAATGTCAAACGGGTAATCTTGGGTATGCTAAGTATTTATTATTATTTTCATTGTTTCTCGAATACGAATTTTTAGCAAATTATCATTATGCGGATGTGGGACACGAGTATTTGTTCACCACAAAACGCAGCTTCTCATTATATTTTGCTCAATAATCTATGAAAAAAAACTCAACTGACATAAACGAGTTGTGGAAGGTTTTGATAAACCCCTGAAATCAGTGTCTAGGTATTGATATTAAATAAAACACGAAATCTTTCAAGATTGTTTAATCAATCTATCTTTGCACCCTTTTATCATTATATGGGTAACAAAGTAAATAAAATCTACAACTATTTGTCAACTTAAGTTTAACGCGGTACAAAAAGGAATAACTCGAGGCCTGTTTCACGAAGCCGGATGAGCACTATCTATCAGATAAATTAAAAAATGGAACAAAATTTATATGAATTTATCTGTCAGATATGTCAACCGGAACTTTTCAACGGTGAAACGAGCCGTTACACTCGGCAAAGTTGGATAATGGCCAGCCACACAATGTCTTTACTTCAGATACAAATGCTGTGCTGGAAACACCTATAGGCGCACTAGTTACACGCTAAATTGGATAAAATTTAATAGTTCTGCTGCTACTATGATAATCAAAGACCATAGTTTTGTCGACAAATCTTATTTTATGCTTATGAAATGTGATATTTGTCGAATTGAGAGTCGACATAACTCTTGTACGGTTGATATATTTAGATACCTACTTATTTATTACACTATAGCTATTTCTCCTGATACAACTCAAGGCAACGAAAGTGGCTATGACCTTAGGGGGTGAAGCCTGAGGAGTGCGGATTCAGCTGTCTTCGTAGCTTATAGGTCAATAATTATTATTAGGCGTGTCGGTGCATACAATAATGAATTAACGTTATCAGAAAATATGGGTCAAGTCAATGTGACACTGAATCACCATGTTGCGTCCGCTTCTATGACGTCAGGGGTAAATGAAGTGCTCTTCAAAACTGTCGATTTACAATATACATACATATTTATTTTTAAACGATCTGTCAATGATAAAAACTTGCTACGATTATCTTTAGTCTCGTTCACATGTCAACTTTTACGAAGTCAGGTGAATGCTTGTAAACATTCCTTTTTTTTATATAAAAATGTTGTACTTCAAACATTTTGTACATAAACAATGTGAGAGTATTTTACGTCGAGATTATTTTGTCAATATCAAGCTCAGAATTGTAAGAAATTATAGCACTTTCTTAGGATTGTTAACACAGTATATTTTAATATGAATTCTCTTAATTTCGGATCCTATACAGCATCTACGGTCACGGTTATAAAATAATATGAATATGCTGCAATAAAACCCTAGAAGCTAGTTAATTTCAATGTATAATATTCGCGTGTCTGTAAGCAGTATGACACATCAAAATGCCAACAATAATTTACTTCAAAAGTACAGAGTGCGCATATAGACATCCGTATTGTAACCTTGAGATCACAATTTATTTAACTTTGAAAAAATATGATAATTTTAGACACAATATATACAAAAACGCTCGTCTGAATTAGCTGTCACATCACAGATAAATAAACATTGTACAGGTACCTACATTGTTTCGATATCTCGGGTACAATGTATTGCAAGATGTTAAAACGCAAAAAAATCGCCAATATCAGGAAAATATGTACCGATTGGAAACCCTCATTTTCCCCTTTCTCCCGACTACGTTGGAGTCGGCTCCTAGTCTAACCAGATGCGGCGGAATATCAGTATTTTACATGAAGCGAATGTCAACAGAACTAACTCACCCAGTTTCTGAGTACCTATATTGTCAGACATTTCATTTTAAATACTTAAATACAGCGTCTTATCCTCTGTCCTTACCCGAGTTATCTCTTTAAGTCTACCAAAGTCTACGAATTGACCGCAGCGAAAAGTATAAATGAAATACCTATATAAATGTCCTATTAAATTTGTCCTATGTGTACAATTCTATACTGAGTTTAAATATCCACTACGGATTTTTCGCAGTCTTTGGTGGACTTTAGATAGCGTATATATACGTCAGTCGCGAGATCTTTGGTCTCTTTCGATCCCTCAACTGTCATATAGCATTATCTCACTCTGTTATCCCGAACACGTTGCTCTATTTTACACACAGTAGTTATTGAGCCATTCAATATAGTTGCTAACTGCCAGGCCCAATAATTATCAAATAAGTCCGTAAATTTGCTTATTGGAGATAGGATTTTGACATAAGGCCCATACAAGTAATGTCAAAATCCTGTATCTAGTTAGCAAATCTATTGACAAATTTGTTATTAGGACTGGCCGTATCATTAGAAAAAAAAAGATACGCGTAGGTTTTGTTAAATTTAATTAGTTTTTCATTGCTAATCTGGGCACAGAAATATGATGAGTGACAAATTACATCTTGACAGTTGAAAAGTAGACAACAAGGAACTATTTAACTAATTTTCGCCTACGCACGAGTTTATATCTAGTATAAACCGTTATTATACTTAACTACACACCTCATTAACGGCGTGTGCGTGACCAAATGGCACCCGGACCAGTTTTACTACTGTGTCTGCTAATGAATACCCCAGAAATCATTAATTAATGGCCCATTAACTGTGCCGTGTGCGGCAATTAGTGTCGCTAAAACAATAGTACCAAACCCTAACATACGAGTTATTTGGCTCCAAGCTTTGAGCGGCTTTCAATACCTAAACACATAAGATACTAAATCACATTTTGTTGAAAACTTACAAAAAAGTAACAATATTACTTAACCAAGTGATTTTAGATATAAATAATATTACGTTAAATTAACGTATGTCGTTGTTACCGTTGCATCTTTAACTAGCTGAGCTAGTGTTTTTAATTTAGATGTCATGTTTCACTTTAAATAGAAAATTTGCCATCCATATCACATTTTTAAGATAGACATATTTCCATATACAAATCTTAGAATATGACATACAGTCTTCTTAATTTTAATAAAAAATAAGGTCACAATGTGTACATAACATCAAATTTATTCATGCTAAGCCCACATAGCCCTGTCAGAAGTTTAACAATCGATAGTCGATAACTTCGCGAGAAAAATATTGTAATGAAAACCTCTTAGAGCTCTAGAATAAGAAATAACCATTACAATGTGCCAGTTTTTTTTATAGAAAATCTGTCAAACTATATTTATTTAACAGGTAAATAGCAGCACCACTAATACGAACAAATTTAAAAGTCACAAGTTATCGAATTTTGCTTTCATCAGTAAAACAGTTAAGTATTACAAAGTCTTTGGTCTGCTTTAAAAATTCTCCGTTTATAAACCAAACCTCTTTAAATATATCACAATTTGATATTGAGAGCATTATCACTGGACAATCATTTTTACAATCAACATAGATCTTCTTGATCAAGTGTTAAAGATGCATAGCAGAACCAATATATTTTTTTTAAAACGGTAACATTATTAGAGAAATGCCATTTGTGTGTATCCCATGGCTAACTATTACAGAAAAGGTATATCGTCGGTTTGAATGAACAGGGTAGGGTTCAAGTCTTTTTTCAGGAGTGTATTCATAATTTTCTCTTACTTTTTTTAGGAACATGGGTAGCACATTACTAGTATTCTTGTCAACCCCTCATGCTAACTAAATGCATGTTACGAGTGGGTTCATGTCAGTAGTGCAAATTTCGAACTGGCAACCACTTGATCACAAGTCCGATGCCCTAGCCATTAGGCTACCGCCGCTTCAATTTAACGTTATATCGTTATGCAATCCCATTCATTAGAAAGATCACACGGTGTTTATATAGTAAAACTCTATTATTAAATTTCGTATTCGTAATTTTTGAGTTAACCCTGTCGATTCAAACGAGCAATAGTCAAGCTATGTATTATAATGTCCATTGCTATAACATGCTGCCATCATTCACATCACATGTTCACACAACACTTGTCCGTATCACTGTCACAGTCACTAGGCAGTTCACTTGGCGTTGAGTAGCGGCGAGTCCATGGTGAACTTGTAGATGTTGTTGCAGACGTGGTGCAGCGCCGGCGCGGTGTCGTAGGGCGCGCATATCCGCAGCATGCGCGTGCGCCGCTCCGAGTACATGTCGATGACGCCCCACTGCCGCAGCAGTCGGTGGCAGTTGCGGATGGCGTCTGTTGATACCGCTTCGCCTGTAAAATATATAAAAAGTGTAACTGTTACTGGAAATATAAACCTTTCTGACTTAGCAGTATTTCTTTATAGAAAAACCTAATTTAAAAAAAATATTTTTATTTCTGTAAATGGATCCTAGAATACTTTTACAAGTCGATGTTTTGAATTTTTTTAACTAGATGGCGCCGGCATTCCCTAACTGACGACATCTGAGAAGAAATGCCGAAACAAACTCGGAGAATCATGGTCTCTTTAAAGTCCAGACAGTAGTTGTAGTATTATCAGATCTGATGTGAGTGTTACGATGTAGGACAATACCTGAACAAGGCTTTTGAACAAAGACCCATAGCAGCTTTGAGTTGACCTGTCCTAACTGACGGCACGCATACATCAGTCATCATGTAGCTCAACCATTATTTAGGGAGCTGAACGACCGATCGCACGATGTTATCAGATCAGCAAGACATTTGCGTAGGTCATATAAAAGGCTTATGTTTAACTAACCACCAAATCTTGTAAAATGTTGCGAAAAAAAAAAACACTATATTGCCAAAAATAGTAAATGATCACCAAAATAAGTTCTAACCTAACCTAAACCAATTTTTTGGTGATCAATTAACATTATATTTATTCCCCATATAAAATACTCAAAGCTGTCAGGATACAATTACATACCGTAGATCATTTTGTTATGCGTGAAGTCGTCAGTGAGTGTGTCGATCGTGTTCTTGATGACATCCTTGACGGGCCCGGCCTGAAGGCAGCGGCAACTCGTCGAGTAAGCCTCCAGTAATGGCCGCAGCGTTAGCAGCAACCTCCGCCTGCAATGTTATATCATATTTGTTAGTTCATCCTCTATATCATGCATCCCACTACGAATAAACTTGTTGTGTGAGCACCCGCAATGCTTTCTGTACTAGTATTGGGTTCATGCCGAGGTATTTTGGGGAAAAAAATGTATGTTTTAAATGCGAAAGTATTGTTTGTTACATTTTCATGTTTAAACCGGTACTGAACTTCGATTAAAATTGATAAGGTTATATTCTGGGGGACGTGAGCTACTTTGTGTCAAAAAACGCATCTGAATAGTGCTTTTACGACGACGACGTGTGAAACCGTGGACATTTTTTTCTTTATTGTGTAACTTTTCTTTTTTAACCTTTCTTTTCTCTAAGTCTCAAATATTCCAGTATCAAAATAGTTTTAATAACTTGTAGCGCCATCAGTAACGTACAAACCACAACTGTGATCAAGCGTATCAATAAAGTAGAAAGGCCGGTGTTGCGAAAAGCCGGTTTTAATAGGTTATGGGCCCAGCACACTTCCTCCTCCAAATTCGGATTTATCCGAAAAAAAATCGTGTCAATAGTGCCCGAGTCGCGTTAGTCTTTGTTTAATATGTCGTTTGTAAGGTGTCATTTTTGTCAGATATATCCGACTTGGGAGGTTAAAAGATTAACTGTGAAGTGTGTCACCTTTCAGCGATGGCTTCAGGTTTGTTTGAGATCGTGTATGTGAGTCTGTCGGCGGGGTCCTCTCGCTGTAGCTCGTCATCTTCCTCGAGCCGCCGCGCCATGCGCCGCGACCACTGTTCCTCTTCCAAACCAACCGCAGTCTGTTTCAAAAGAAAACAGATGTTAGTTACATACATACATGTGAATTTTCAAAAATAATATGTATTGGATTGATTGCAGTTTGGATTCGTGCCTGGTTAATCTAGGCTTGCCCCCTATCACATGGGATAAGCTATTTAGATATAAGTTAAGAGTCCGGCGGACCGAATTTTTCATGCAAACGTAACTAATACCACAATTAATTGTAATACAAATACAATTTAATCAAACTTGTGTTATTATTTGGATTCAGATACCGTTAATATAGGTTCCTACTCTACCATTTCGTTCAAAATACTTTATTTGAAATAAAAATGTAAGCGAATTTAGTTCTTGATAACTTTATCAAGTTTGGAACGAATTTCCGGTCGTTTTTTTTTTCAGTGAAGTTGTAGTAGACGCATTAATACGGTAAGAACCTAGATTAACGGTATTCAGATTCGAATAATGATACTATTTGATAAAATTGTGCTTGGATTATCATTTATTTTAGTAGCCGAACACTTAACAAAGTTAATTTCAAAACAATATAACACAATCAGTACTGAGCAAATAGAGCAATAAAAAATAAATACAGCAATAGATCTAATATATTTACATATTCGATATGTTTTATCATAGAGGATTGGAGAAAACCATAAGATTTTCTCCATAGAAAGATATGAAAATAAATTAGTACCATACTAAAGTGTATGGTATGGTATGCCTGCACGATCAAAATGTATGGAACAACAGTTTTTTTTTTTCATATTTAAGGGTGGGTCGGTACGGGATAACAACTATTTAAATTTCTCGGTGTATAATTAAATATCAAATTTTATTGACTATAAATTTACGAATAAATTAATTAGAAGCCGGAGCGGGTCGCTAGCTTATTTAAAAATGAATCCATTATCCAGGCGTTGTTGACCACAGAGCTGTTTTATACTTCCACAGTATAGGAGCATGGTCCAGGTTACCTTCTCTCGCATGATGAGCTGGTGTGCCTCGAGCGAGTCGATGGCGTCGAGCAGGCGGTCCCGTATGGGCTGGCACGGCGCGCACACGATGAACTCGTGGCTCAGCACCTCGCACAGCTGCAGCGCGGCACTCACCAGCTCCGACTGACGCACTTGCTGGGATGATGATGAGCAGATCAGACTTTCTAGGGCGGTAGCTGAAGACATCAACAAAATTCTTGATATGGAATACACAATGAGTTGAGAAATCCTTGTCCGACCGGTGAAGGTATTGTCAAGTATCGAGATCCGTAATTGAGATTGCGGCAACTTGGGCAGGATAATCGTGAATATTTAATGTTTCTTAGTTTTTTTAACATAATATTTGGTCGTATGAAGCAGCGGGACACAAAAGAGTAGGAAGGACAGTAACAGAAGTGAGGCCTAATTAAAATTTAGAATTTTCCATTGAATTTTTTTTTTAAAAACAGAAACTAGTAAAAAAAACGTCTATACATACGTTCATTGTTTGCCTAGCATAAAATAAAAATTCTTATAACTTCTTTATTTTTGAACTGTTTTTTTTTGTTGATTCTACTCTATTTGTGGTAAGTAAAGAAAAAAAAAACTTTCAAAGTTTGAAAATGTTAAAATTTTTCATCTAGACGGCTACGGCGATTTTTTTCACTGACGATCTCTGAGAAGAAATGCCAAAACAAACTCAGAGAATCGTGGTCTCTTTTAAAGTCCAGACAGCAGTTGTAGTATTATCAGATATTGTGAGTATTAAGATGTAGGACAATATCTCAACAGGCTTTTTGAAGATATATATGCGATGTATATAGGATTATGTACTGACCAACGATGGCGGGTGCGGCGTAGTGTGCCACGACGGCGTTGGCGTAATACGCCAGCTCCAGCGACGCCGCGATCGACAGCTGCGGCCGCACCAGCCCGCGCTCCCCGCTGCCTTCGCGACGGACCAGCCCGCGGCCCAACATGTCCAGCTGTAATACAACATACATATTTTTAATGGGATAAGGGGCAAACGAGCAGACGGATCGCCTGATGGTAAGCAATTACCGCCGCCCATGGATACCTGCAACACCAGAGGAGTCACAAGTGCGTTGCTGGCCTTTTAAAAAGGAATTGGGCCTCCGGTAACTTCACTCATTCGGCGAAACATGTAAGCGTTGTTTGACGCCGGTTTTTTGTGAGGTCGTGGTATCACTCTGGTCGAGCCGGAGCATGGCTCTACCACGGTAATCGTATTATGGTATCATCATATCAGCCAAAAAGCTCCACAATTTAACCAAAGCCTCTCCCATTGATTTTCACTGGTTATAATATTTATATATATCTGAAGAACCTGAGTGACGTATCAACGCACAGTCGAAATTACAGGAGCTAGATTCCTAAAAGTGTGCATGCTGGATCTGAGTGCAGAGTTGTACTGTAGACAAGCACTACGAAAGGATTTTTGGAAATTCAACTCCTGAGGTGGTGAAAAGGGGGCTGAAAGTTTGTATGAAAATCCGTATAGGCTACTTGTTCTCAAGCGTGACTGTTATGCTAGAGGTCCTGGGTTCGATCTCCAGGTCGAGCAGTATTATTGGGTTTTTCTATGAAATTGTCAGTAGCAGCTCGGAGTCTTGATTTATGCCCGGTTAATGGCAACTGGTTCGCCCCCTATGCCATGGGACCTAAACATACCGGCGAACTGTGGGTGTAAATTAGTACGTATCTGCGTAATCCTTCGGGGAATACAGGCGTGATAGTGAATAGAGCGTGTAGCGCGGCGAGGCGCGCCGCCACGGCCGCCGTGATGGTATGTGTAGGAGTAGTATATGTATATGTATACTGACGGCGTGTTTGAGGGCGAGTGCGGGCTCGCCGGTGTAGCCGAGGTCGCGCCCGTCCGCCTGTAGCGCGGCGAGGCGCGCCGCCACGGCCGCCGTGATGGTATGTGTAGGAGTAGTATATGTATATGTATACTGACGGCGTGTTTGAGGGCGAGTGCGGGCTCGCCGGTGTAGCCGAGGTCGCGCCCGTCCGCCTGTAGCGCGGCGAGGCGCGCCGCCACGGCCGCCGTGATGGTATGTGTAGGAGTAGTATATGTATATGTATACTGACGGCGTGTTTGAGGGCGAGTGCGGGCTCGCCGGTGTAGCCGAGGTCGCGCCCGTCCGCCTGTAGCGCGGCGAGGCGCGCCGCCACGGCCGCCGTGATGGTATGTGTAGGAGTAGTATATGTATATGTATACTGACGGCGTGTTTGAGGGCGAGTGCGGGCTCGCCGGTGTAGCCGAGGTCGCGCCCGTCCGCCTGTAGCGCGGCGAGGCGCGCCGCCACGGCCGCCGTGATGGTATGTGTAGGAGTAGTATATGTATATGTATACTGACGGCGTGTTTGAGGGCGAGTGCGGGCTCGCCGGTGTAGCCGAGGTCGCGCCCGTCCGCCTGTAGCGCGGCGAGGCGCGCCGCCACGGCCGCCGTGATGGTATGTGTAGGAGTAGTATATGTATATGTATACTGACGGCGTGTTTGAGGGCGAGTGCGGGCTCGCCGGTGTAGCCGAGGTCGCGCCCGTCCGCCTGTAGCGCGGCGAGGCGCGCCGCCACGGCCGCCGTGATGGTATGTGTAGGAGTAGTATATGTATATGTATACTGACGGCGTGTTTGAGGGCGAGTGCGGGCTCGCCGGTGTAGCCGAGGTCGCGCCCGTCCGCCTGTAGCGCGGCGAGGCGCGCCGCCACGGCCGCCGTGATGGTATGTGTAGGAGTAGTATATGTATATGTATACTGACGGCGTGTTTGAGGGCGAGTGCGGGCTCGCCGGTGTAGCCGAGGTCGCGCCCGTCCGCCTGTAGCGCGGCGAGGCGCGCCGCCACGGCCGCCGTGATGGTATGTGTAGGAGTAGTATATGTATATGTATACTGACGGCGTGTTTGAGGGCGAGTGCGGGCTCGCCGGTGTAGCCGAGGTCGCGCCCGTCCGCCTGTAGCGCGGCGAGGCGCGCCGCCACGGCCGCCGTGATGGTATGTGTAGGAGTAGTATATGTATATGTATACTGACGGCGTGTTTGAGGGCGAGTGCGGGCTCGCCGGTGTAGCCGAGGTCGCGCCCGTCCGCCTGTAGCGCGGCGAGGCGCGCCGCCACGGCCGCCGTGATGGTATGTGTAGGAGTAGTATATGTATATGTATACTGACGGCGTGTTTGAGGGCGAGTGCGGGCTCGCCGGTGTAGCCGAGGTCGCGCCCGTCCGCCTGTAGCGCGGCGAGGCGCGCCGCCACGGCCGCCGTGATGGTATGTGTAGGAGTAGTATATGTATATGTATACTGACGGCGTGTTTGAGGGCGAGTGCGGGCTCGCCGGTGTAGCCGAGGTCGCGCCCGTCCGCCTGTAGCGCGGCGAGGCGCGCCGCCACGGCCGCCGTGATGGTATGTGTAGGAGTAGTATATGTATATGTATACTGACGGCGTGTTTGAGGGCGAGTGCGGGCTCGCCGGTGTAGCCGAGGTCGCGCCCGTCCGCCTGTAGCGCGGCGAGGCGCGCCGCCACGGCCGCCGTGATGGTATGTGTAGGAGTAGTATATGTATATGTATACTGACGGCGTGTTTGAGGGCGAGTGCGGGCTCGCCGGTGTAGCCGAGGTCGCGCCCGTCCGCCTGTAGCGCGGCGAGGCGCGCCGCCACGGCCGCCGTGATGGTATGTGTAGGAGTAGTATATGTATATGTATACTGACGGCGTGTTTGAGGGCGAGTGCGGGCTCGCCGGTGTAGCCGAGGTCGCGCCCGTCCGCCTGTAGCGCGGCGAGGCGCGCCGCCACGGCCGCCGTGATGGTATGTGTAGGAGTAGTATATGTATATGTATACTGACGGCGTGTTTGAGGGCGAGTGCGGGCTCGCCGGTGTAGCCGAGGTCGCGCCCGTCCGCCTGTAGCGCGGCGAGGCGCGCCGCCACGGCCGCCGTGATGGTATGTGTAGGAGTAGTATATGTATATGTATACTGACGGCGTGTTTGAGGGCGAGTGCGGGCTCGCCGGTGTAGCCGAGGTCGCGCCCGTCCGCCTGTAGCGCGGCGAGGCGCGCCGCCCCGGCCGCCGTGATGGTATGTGTAGGAGTAGTATATGTATATGTATACTGACGGCGTGTTTGAGGGCGAGTGCGGGCTCGCCGGTGTAGCCGAGGTCGCGCCCGTCCGCCTGTAGCGCGGCGAGGCGCGCCGCCACGGCCGCCGTGATGGCATGTGTAGGAGTAGTATATGTATATGTATACTGACGGCGTGTTTGAGGGCGAGTGCGGGCTCGCCGGTGTAGCCGAGGTCGCGCCCGTCCGCCTGTAGCGCGGCGAGGCGCGCCGCCACGGCCGCCGTGATGGTATGTGTAGGAGTAGTATATGTATATGTATACTGACGGCGTGTTTGAGGGCGAGTGCGGGCTCGCCGGTGTAGCCGAGGTCGCGCCCGTCCGCCTGTAGCGCGGCGAGGCGCGCCGCCACGGCCGCCGTGATGGTATGTGTAGGAGTAGTATATGTATATGTATACTGACGGCGTGTTTGAGGGCGAGTGCGGGCTCGCCGGTGTAGCCGAGGTCGCGCCCGTCCGCCTGTAGCGCGGCGAGGCGCGCCGCCACGGCCGCCGTGATGGTATGTGTAGGAGTAGTATATGTATATGTATACTGACGGCGTGTTTGAGGGCGAGTGCGGGCTCGCCGGTGTAGCCGAGGTCGCGCCCGTCCGCCTGTAGCGCGGCGAGGCGCGCCGCCACGGCCGCCGTGATGGTATGTGTAGGAGTAGTATATGTATATGTATACTGACGGCGTGTTTGAGGGCGAGTGCGGGCTCGCCGGTGTAGCCGAGGTCGCGCCCGTCCGCCTGTAGCGCGGCGAGGCGCGCCGCCACGGCCGCCGTGATGGTATGTGTAGGAGTAGTATATGTATATGTATACTGACGGCGTGTTTGAGGGCGAGTGCGGGCTCGCCGGTGTAGCCGAGGTCGCGCCCGTCCGCCTGTAGCGCGGCGAGGCGCGCCGCCACGGCCGCCGTGATGGTATGTGTAGGAGTAGTATATGTATATGTATACTGACGGCGTGTTTGAGGGCGAGTGCGGGCTCGCCGGTGTAGCCGAGGTCGCGCCCGTCCGCCTGTAGCGCGGCGAGGCGCGCCGCCACGGCCGCCGTGATGGTATGTGTAGGAGTAGTATATGTATATGTATACTGACGGCGTGTTTGAGGGCGAGTGCGGGCTCGCCGGTGTAGCCGAGGTCGCGCCCGTCCGCCTGTAGCGCGGCGAGGCGCGCCGCCACGGCCGCCGTGATGGTATGTGTAGGAGTAGTATATGTATATGTATACTGACGGCGTGTTTGAGGGCGAGTGCGGGCTCGCCGGTGTAGCCGAGGTCGCGCCCGTCCGCCTGTAGCGCGGCGAGGCGCGCCGCCACGGCCGCCGTGATGGTATGTGTAGGAGTAGTATATGTATATGTATACTGACGGCGTGTTTGAGGGCGAGTGCGGGCTCGCCGGTGTAGCCGAGGTCGCGCCCGTCCGCCTGTAGCGCGGCGAGGCGCGCCGCCACGGCCGCCGTGATGGTATGTGTAGGAGTAGTATATGTATATGTATACTGACGGCGTGTTTGAGGGCGAGTGCGGGCTCGCCGGTGTAGCCGAGGTCGCGCCCGTCCGCCTGTAGCGCGGCGAGGCGCGCCGCCACGGCCGCCGTGATGGTATGTGTAGGAGTAGTATATGTATATGTATACTGACGGCGTGTTTGAGGGCGAGTGCGGGCTCGCCGGTGTAGCCGAGGTCGCGCCCGTCCGCCTGTAGCGCGGCGAGGCGCGCCGCCACGGCCGCCGTGATGGTATGTGTAGGAGTAGTATATGTATATGTATACTGACGGCGTGTTTGAGGGCGAGTGCGGGCTCGCCGGTGTAGCCGAGGTCGCGCCCGTCCGCCTGTAGCGCGGCGAGGCGCGCCGCCACGGCCGCCGTGATGGTATGTGTAGGAGTAGTATATGTATATGTATACTGACGGCGTGTTTGAGGGCGAGTGCGGGCTCGCCGGTGTAGCCGAGGTCGCGCCCGTCCGCCTGTAGCGCGGCGAGGCGCGCCGCCACGGCCGCCGTGATGGTATGTGTAGGAGTAGTATATGTATATGTATACTGACGGCGTGTTTGAGGGCGAGTGCGGGCTCGCCGGTGTAGCCGAGGTCGCGCCCGTCCGCCTGTAGCGCGGCGAGGCGCGCCGCCACGGCCGCCGTGATGGTATGTGTAGGAGTAGTATATGTATATGTATACTGACGGCGTGTTTGAGGGCGAGTGCGGGCTCGCCGGTGTAGCCGAGGTCGCGCCCGTCCGCCTGTAGCGCGGCGAGGCGCGCCGCCACGGCCGCCGTGATGGTATGTGTAGGAGTAGTATATGTATATGTATACTGACGGCGTGTTTGAGGGCGAGTGCGGGCTCGCCGGTGTAGCCGAGGTCGCGCCCGTCCGCCTGTAGCGCGGCGAGGCGCGCCGCCACGGCCGCCGTGATGGTATGTGTAGGAGTAGTATATGTATATGTATACTGACGGCGTGTTTGAGGGCGAGTGCGGGCTCGCCGGTGTAGCCGAGGTCGCGCCCGTCCGCCTGTAGCGCGGCGAGGCGCGCCGCCACGGCCGCCGTGATGGTATGTGTAGGAGTAGTATATGTATATGTATACTGACGGCGTGTTTGAGGGCGAGTGCGGGCTCGCCGGTGTAGCCGAGGTCGCGCCCGTCCGCCTGTAGCGCGGCGAGGCGCGCCGCCACGGCCGCCGTGATGGTATGTGTAGGAGTAGTATATGTATATGTATACTGACGGCGTGTTTGAGGGCGAGTGCGGGCTCGCCGGTGTAGCCGAGGTCGCGCCCGTCCGCCTGTAGCGCGGCGAGGCGCGCCGCCACGGCCGCCGTGATGGTATGTGTAGGAGTAGTATATGTATATGTATACTGACGGCGTGTTTGAGGGCGAGTGCGGGCTCGCCGGTGTAGCCGAGGTCGCGCCCGTCCGCCTGTAGCGCGGCGAGGCGCGCCGCCACGGCCGCCGTGATGGTATGTGTAGGAGTAGTATATGTATATGTATACTGACGGCGTGTTTGAGGGCGAGTGCGGGCTCGCCGGTGTAGCCGAGGTCGCGCCCGTCCGCCTGTAGCGCGGCGAGGCGCGCCGCCACGGCCGCCGTGATGGTATGTGTAGGAGTAGTATATGTATATGTATACTGACGGCGTGTTTGAGGGCGAGTGCGGGCTCGCCGGTGTAGCCGAGGTCGCGCCCGTCCGCCTGTAGCGCGGCGAGGCGCGCCGCCACGGCCGCCGTGATGGTATGTGTAGGAGTAGTATATGTATATGTATACTGACGGCGTGTTTGAGGGCGAGTGCGGGCTCGCCGGTGTAGCCGAGGTCGCGCCCGTCCGCCTGTAGCGCGGCGAGGCGCGCCGCCACGGCCGCCGTGATGGTATGTGTAGGAGTAGTATATGTATATGTATACTGACGGCGTGTTTGAGGGCGAGTGCGGGCTCGCCGGTGTAGCCGAGGTCGCGCCCGTCCGCCTGTAGCGCGGCGAGGCGCGCCGCCACGGCCGCCGTGATGGTATGTGTAGGAGTAGTATATGTATATGTATACTGACGGCGTGTTTGAGGGCGAGTGCGGGCTCGCCGGTGTAGCCGAGGTCGCGCCCGTCCGCCTGTAGCGCGGCGAGGCGCGCCGCCACGGCCGCCGTGATGGTATGTGTAGGAGTAGTATATGTATATGTATACTGACGGCGTGTTTGAGGGCGAGTGCGGGCTCGCCGGTGTAGCCGAGGTCGCGCCCGTCCGCCTGTAGCGCGGCGAGGCGCGCCGCCACGGCCGCCGTGATGGTATGTGTAGGAGTAGTATATGTATATGTATACTGACGGCGTGTTTGAGGGCGAGTGCGGGCTCGCCGGTGTAGCCGAGGTCGCGCCCGTCCGCCTGTAGCGCGGCGAGGCGCGCCGCCACGGCCGCCGTGATGGTATGTGTAGGAGTAGTATATGTATATGTATACTGACGGCGTGTTTGAGGGCGAGTGCGGGCTCGCCGGTGTAGCCGAGGTCGCGCCCGTCCGCCTGTAGCGCGGCGAGGCGCGCCGCCACGGCCGCCTGTAGCGCGCCCGGCGCCGCGCCGCGCCGCGCCTCCGTCAGCAGCACATACGAGACCACGTTAGTACACATCAATGCCGTCGCCTGAGCCGCGTCTGTCGGTCATAAAACATAAACAATCAATTATATCCTACACTATTGAGATTCAAAAGTAATAAATAGCAGTCAAAATAGGGTATTTGACTAGTGTTTGATTACTTAATTATTGATTAAAAATACCAAGCTGAGTGAAAAATAAAATTAAATAATCATATTCTGAAAAAAAAAATTGGTTAATAAAATTCACAGATATAATCATTTACAGACTTTAATGGAAATTGAGAGGGGATACTTTGTCCCTTTCCCACAAAACGAATGTTAGTATAAGATTTGTATGGCGCATTGGTATATGACGTCACTAACCAGTATAGTACAAACTCTGTCTAGTATAAAATTAAAATGCTTATAACTTCCTTATTTTTGAACCGATATCAATTTTGTTTTTGTTGATGGCCTCTGTTTATGATAAAAAATTTCATGACGCCATAAAAATAATCAAAATGCATAAAAAAAATGAAAAAAAACCTTGTCCAATCCTAAAGGAGCATATAGGAATCCTTACCACATTACCAAATAAAACAAGAAACACTAAATATTAATGTATTAATACTTATTAACATGTTATACGTAAACTAACATAAGTTAATAAATAGGTATTAATTCTCTGTTATTTTACTTGTAATTTGAAGAGGATTATACAGGGTTAAATTTCAAAGACCGACCAAATTTTAAAATTAAAACATTAAGGTCAAACGCAAAGTGCATGTTAAATATTATTGTCAAATTAACACAATCTTTATATATATAATTCTTCTGTGAGTGTGTATGTCACTGAACTTCTCTCAAACGACTGGACCGATTTTGATGAAATTTTTTGTGTGTGTTCAAGGGGATCTGGGAATGGTTTACATCAAACGACTGGACCGATTTTGATGAAATTTAGGGGATCTGGGAATGGTTTTGTCCGCTGTCCGCTGTATTTCGCTTTATACGTAGCGAAGCACGTACCGGGCCGCTAGTATATTGTAAAATTCATTTAAAAATGTCTGAAAAAAATCTAAATTCATAAATATTGCGGATTTGTGTCGTGTGTGTGCTGTCAAACTTATTTATTAATGTTTGCTATCTAGGTTATTAAACTAAATTGTATACGTTGTCCATATTTTAAATACTCTTTGGATATGGAAGCTCCAGCAAGGGAAGCTCGTTGGTCGGCGGGACGACGGAGGGGCGTGGACATAGAGCCCCGGCTCTATGGTAAATTAATATTCCAAAAAGATGGAGGACTGAAGCACCTTTTATATTTTCTCTGTAAAACCTTGCTTTATAATTATAATTTCTCAGCACCAAGAAGAGATTTATTTCATTATATGAATTCATCTTCTTCACTAAATTGTGTAGTGCTAACTATATTCACGCGTTCTGTAATTTAGAGGCGAACAGGAATACAGCCATGTGTTTTTTTTTTATAATTTTTACTTTTTTATTTCGTAGATCGAAAATATTATCGATACTGAACAGCCTCTGTAAATTTGGCCGGTCATTGAAAAATAACTGTATGTATAAATAAAATTAGACAGCAGGCTGACTCTTGAAAACAATACAATACCAATCCAAACGTGATCCGATTCCAATGTCTCGGTGGCTGTTGGGTGTTTTCGTACTCTTGAGCATAAATCCGTTAACCTTGTATCAGTATCCTGATTGGCCAATGGTTGGGTCGTTTCCCAATCCTATTTAGTTCACTCAATCATCGCGCAATATTGAAACAATTTGGCGCTAGTCTCGGATTCAAGAGTACGAAACTTAACGAAACGGCACAATTCCAATGTCGATGTATCGGAATTGAGTTCAAGAGTAAGCCCCCTGATCGGATAGGGTTTTCTTGATATACTAACCGTATACAAGATGTCTGCCGATAGCTTCCACCATCATCTTGTGGTCGGTGCTGACGTCAGCGCCGTACAGGCTGGAGTGACTGTGGTTGTACAGGATCTGCCTGTCCAGGTTCACGGCCAAGTTGTTGTTGGGCGGAGTCAGCGTCGTCTCGATAGGTGCTTTATAGTGCTGGAACTTTTGGAATGACGTCACTAGTTCCTGGAAATTAAATAAAAATATTATTTCATCATCATACACCCATTTACTGTCACACTGCTGGCTAAATAGAACTCTGTTTATCGGTTACTTTTTAACGCCTAAACCGCTAAACAGATTTCGATAAAATTTGGCAAGATAGATTTAGGAAGGACAAAGGCTACCCGTTAAGTCAAAAAAAATGTGGGAAAGTATGTTCCTCATTTCTTACTGCCATTCAGATAGGCACCTCGTAAGAGGCGAGAAAATATCTCATTTTTGCTTGGTGATAAGACCTCTTAGGGTTTGACTGGTTGGCGACCACCCTTACGTCAGAGTCTGTCATAAAGCACCTTGGTATTTGTTCCAACTGTTGTTAGTCTGTAGACCGTAGAAGCTGATAAGAATCGGCAACGGATCACCAAATCCTTTGATTGTTTCAGGTGTCTATGGATGGCGATAACTACTTACCATCAGGCCATAAAAAGAAGCGTGGGTCATAATCATATAGTGAACTTACCTTCAAAGATATGGGTTGGTTGAAATCGACTCTAATACTGCCGTGGTTGGTGTTCAGCGTCCTCCAGATGCCGCGCAGCGCCGACCAGAAGGTCTCCATCTGCTTGGGCATGCCGAGCTGTTCGCGCACGAAGTTGCCGTCCACCAGCTTGTCGTAGTTGAGGGTTGCTGGTACCAGCAGCGCATCGTCGATGGTACCGTCCAGATACGCGTCCATTATCACTGATAAAATACCAGCTGGGGAGAGAAAGGTTCAAGTTAGAATATTCTATCTATTATAGAGCACGTGGTCGCCCTAGAAGGACGTGCTGATCTTATTGGGGAGATCGTTTAAAAAGGTCAGGTGCGTAGTAATCGCAACTGGCACGTATGTATGAGAAGATTTGTGAATGTGGAAGAAGCAAAAGAAGTATGCAAGAATCGTGGCAAGTGGCGGTCTGTAGTTTCTGTGGAAGAAAGGGGTGAGTGTATGTATGTAGGAGCATGACAAACAACTGCTAGAGGCGAGATAATACGAAGATAAAATTGTGATAGTCCAGTAATAGTCCAGTGTGTAGTAAACCAGAAATGACAAAAAAAGTAACACACAATTCTCAGTAGCAGTTTCGTGTATTTTTGCGACACTAATAACATGAGAATAAAAAAATCCCGCGAATGGTGAGTGTAGGTGTAGGTACATCGGTACAGCACCCCCGAGATAACAACGCGCATCTGAAGTTATCCGCAAGTAGTTTTGCCGTCGTAAATATATATATATATATATATAAAGAAGAAGCTGACTGACTGACGTATCAAAAGTACAGGACCCAGATCCCTGAAACTTTGCAAACTGGTTCCTTTTGCACTGAAGACGAGCACTAAGAAAGGATTTTTGGAAGTTCAACCCCTAAGATGGTGAAGTGAAGGGGGTGAATGTTTGTATGAAAGTCCGCACACAGTACCATGCGATTGATATACACACACACACATATACATATTTATTAAACGATGACATCGTCAAGATATGTACAGCTGTCATTCGCTGTTGACATTTTGACAATTGTTTTCTTCCTCATAAATTCGATATACATACATAGCACAATGATACGAAACCTCCATGGTGTAGTACAGTGGGCTCAGTTTATTTAAAAACGATAATTATCTAAGTATGCAGGCGAAGCTGCGCACGGGAACTCTAGTTTTAATATAAAAACAGTTGGGGTTGTAAATGTTTTGCATTCGTGATTATTGTCCTTACCGATTTCGATATTTTTGCAAGAACATTTAATGATTTGCCCTGCGCGGCTGTTCGCAATGGCTAACTTCTGACGCGCGCTGTTATTTCGGGGGTACTTGGGGTACCTAATACCGGTACATCCACTATTCACTTGGAATATTTATGTTATGATAGTTATGTAGTAGCAGTAAACGCTCAAAAGTCCATAAGCACGCTAAGGATAACATTGGTATGAACAGTACGAGCGAGCTCGATACAGCCAGTGCTCGATACGACAATAATGATGCATGAAATGAAGGTTGTAAGTCAAACTAAACTTTGGCGACTTTTGGTCGCCACTGTACATGGAATAAAGGAAAGGCCGCCGAAAGTCAATGTGATATTAGAATTACAATATTATTGCAGTATTGCAGGGACTTTTATACTGATTTCTAAGATTTACGCGAATATTACATTTAGACTTATATTGAAATAAAACACTTTAAGTTAGTTAGTTATCTATACTTATAATAAATCTGTAGAGAGGTCAATTCTGTACATGAAATATATTTCCAAAATAACTATCAGCGGGTGATTAGTGATCGATACTGACGCCAAAAATGCAATCAGTAAAATTTTTGTTTGTCTGTCTGTCTGTCTGTATGTTCGTTATAGAAACAAAAACCACTCGACGGATTTCAATGAAACTTGGTACAATTGTTCTTCATACTCCTGGGCAGGTTATAGTATACTTTTCATCACGCTACGATCAATAGGAGCAGAGCAGTGAAGGGAAATGTTGGGAAAATGAGTGATTCATGAGAAAGGTTTCAAGCTATAAAACATCACGCTACAACCCTTAGGAACTGGGCAACGCAGGTGAAACCGCGGGCGAAGAACTAGGGAACAAAGTAACTATTCCACGCGGACGAAATCGCTGGCAAAAGCTAGTTTTAAATAAAATTTAAGCCTTGAGACGCTATGTACTCCACAAATGTCGTAGACAAATCTTTTACAGCGCAGGCTGCACAGCTATGGAATGCCTTGTATCAGCTAGGCATACACAAGCGTACCTATACATATATTTATTTATTTTATTTTATCTTGTAAAATATTGTTAATTTGTGTTTAAGACTCATGAAGTCATGATTTAAGAATCCTGTTTCTTTATTAAATTACGCCAGACTACCTAAGTATGGTTTTTTCTTTTCTCACGAGTTCATCCACAGGTTTTTTGTAGGAGATTGCTGTTAGCGATAAGACCGCCCATTGTACCATTCTATGATTTATAAAATTGTAGTTTACATGTTTTTTTTTTAAATATTCTATTCTATTTATATTTACACTATCAAATCCCCACGTGTCGGGCCCAATTCAGCGTCAATAGTCACGGGCACGTTTGTACTTTCATAATTTGTTGCACAGTTTCACATAGTGGGACTTTTTTAGGAGAAGAACTAGGTAGAAACTTCATAGATGCTCTTTTAAATATTAATGAAACATGATAAAAACAATCTTTTGCTCATATTTAGTTCTTGAGACGTGAGAATTAAGCAGCTTGATGTGAAAAAAAAAAACAGTGTAAAAAATACAACAAAAACCGGTCCCGACAGCACCCGTGCACTAGCAACATACAAGCTGTGTATGATGAAGATGATAACTTGTGCCTGTTATATGTAGAAACATACCAGAACCATCTGCATGATCCAAGTTAGCATAAACATTGAAACACAGATTAATTCACGGCATTAAACATACGACACATATAAATATACGATATCCATATTAATATTATATGCATATAAATCTGTCTGTTACGTTATAACGCCTAAACCGATGAACCAATATTTATGAATTTTGATTTAGAGATAGAGACTTTGGAGAAGGTATGTCCTTCTCCAAAGTCTCTATCCTTCCTTATTATTTATTTATTATTTATCTACCTTTTCTCTTAAAAATGAAAGTATTCAAAGGTCTTATGAGGTATTTACCTTTAGGTGCCTGTGGTTTGCCAGTTCTAGTGCGTCCGCCTTCGATGAAGAATTCTAAGTTGTTGCCAGCTGCTAAACTGTTCAGGATGTATGCCCTGAAACACGACACAATGTTAATAAAAGGGTATAAAGAACGAGAAGTTAGCATCTCTTATGTCTCCAAAGAATTGATATAGCTGATAAAATAATTTATGAGGTAATCCTATGAAATAATCTTTAAAATAACTTAAAGGTTGACTGACCTATTCTACCGCTAAGAAATAATAAATAATAATAATAATTTGATTGAACAATTAATTGAAGTAATCGACTGCCTCTTTAGCCTGGTTGTGGTTGTCTGTCGAATGGAATCGATTCCCATGTCGAGCAAAGGGAATTTGCATGAAATTCTCAGTAGCGGCTCGCAAAGGGCTCGCCTAGTATTACATGGGAGTTAAACATACCGGCGAACTGTGAGTGTACATTAGTACACCTCTGCCTAACCATTCGGGGAATACAAGCGTGATTGTAAGTTATCAATTATGAGACATGAGAGTTCGCGCTTCAGGTAGACCTCAAACTTACCTAAGTGCTGACTTGTAAGTGGGGTCACCGTGGTACTCGGAGCCTTCCACTCTTCGTCTGATGTAGAACGCACCACATCCCCGCAAGAACCATCTGAAACACACATACTATTCATTTTAAATAGCGGTAAAGTAACCTTCCCCTTAATTTGGTTATTCAATTTAGGGTCGATTTTTCCATCGCCAGTTAACTTTTAGGCAGCGGCCGAACTGCTAAACTGCGACGCGACGATTTTGTAAAAACGAACTCAAATAAACATAATAATCTAGTTATTTTGTACAGTCGATGTTAAGTTAAAAATTGGGAAGTCTTATTTTTGTACATTTTGTGAAAATGTTAACGTTTAGCTAGAAAATGATCTGCGTGAGAATTCGAAGTAAACAATGACATGTTCGTTTGACGACTAACACAATCGTATCTGTGTTTCAAAACTCACCCAAAGAATGGTATCCTCATGTTATCCCCGGCGGCGACTAGAGGCGGCCTAAGGCCGGTCAGGTACAGTGTGAACGTCATGAGTATATAGTCGAAGTGAGATCTGTGTAGAGGTACGAAGATGAGGGGGAGACCGGCGGCGTTGGCCCGCCGGAGTCTCTCCACGCCGGCCACGCGCGTCCCGCAGCCGCCGCCAGCCACGCGGCGCACGGCTTTGTGGCACACCCACGCCACGAACCTTGGAAAGAACACGATATTTTATCAACTCAAACGATATTTCCTTTAATCGGAGGGTTAAACATCTATAGATATATTTTAAGTTATAAGCAGAAACTTAAGAATATTTAAGAGTTGGAACTTGGACTATAATATAGGATTCAATATGATTTTAATACGGAAACTACAAAGATATTTGGTTCACCACGGGAACGCTGTAGAATGTTATTATCATTACAAATAAGAAGTTTATATGATGGAGCTAATCTCTGGAACTACTGAGCCCATTTTGAAAATTCTTTCACTAGTAGCACGTTGATTTCGCACGCGAGTAAAACCTTGGAACAAAATGTGGATCAGATACTCACTTGAGTACATTATTGGCCATGGCTGAGCTGATGTCCTGTACAACTTTCAGCGCGCGCGCCTCTACTCGTTTCCTGATAGTGTCGTAATGTGCGCCTGACTGGCCGTTCTCTTTAGCTTTCCTCAGTTCATCTTGTGTAGCTTCTTCTATCGCGCGCTGGACGCTGTCGTCTTTCACCACCTAGAGAACCAACAACAGACTTCAGATGAAAATACTAAACACAAATAAAAGATCACTATTATACACCGTGACATTTAAGTCGTTTAACAGCCGAATGGAAGGTATTATACTCATCATACCTTTTACTATGGAACCAACCCTGAAATCACGAAAAAAACAGCTGTTCCATACATTTGTGTACACTGAACTCGACAAAATGTGTATTTGAGGTGGTTTAAACAATTACTTGAAGCAAAATAAACCTTTTTCAATTCAATTCGTAACTATTCTATAAGATTCTTAGATAGGTCTTTTGATTTACCATGAAATTATCGAGGAACCTGGAATTTAATGATTTCAAATTACGATAGGGATAATATAAAGTAATTCTCAATATTGATAATGCGAGAGCCATTCTAGGTATCTAACTAGGCAGCGATGGAATTTATTATAAAATAGAGATTCATTAAAGAATTATAGAAAACATAGACACAATACAAAATCAATTATCAACCCTCCAGAGCGTCGATAATTGATTTTCTATTGTTTCTGCTTGGTATTCCTTGATGGTTTAAGCAAATATGACAACTAATACGTCATTTCAGCTATCATGACATGAGATACAAAATCAGATTTTAATTCACTATATTTTTATTCATAAGTATATATTGCCCTGGTAAACAGATTAACCAACAAGCAAGTTTACATCCATCATAACTCATGTAGTCTGTCTTGATGCAACAAGTTTAATAAGCATATCACTTAATATAGATACTGGATACAAAAGAATTCTATAGTTTAGAAACACCATGCAATTTAAAGGGGGTAGATGCCATTTTAGCCATGCCACGAATGAAAATGTGCAAGAACACTTACGTTGGGCACAACATCTTTGTAGTCATAGGTAGTCAGGTTGCAGCACTGAGCTAGGTCGCACAGGTACCGGGACACCACGCCACCATTTGCGAAGTTCTGTCGTCCTATGTCTAGGATATTGATCACGGCACCTGTGTCTTTGGCTTTGGGGTCCTGCCATGAGTCCTGGGAACAAAAGAAAAAAGGGATTTAGCTTTTCAAATTCAAATTCTTTATTTGCATAAAACAGTACTTTTGAGTACTTATTTGAATTTTTAGACTGATATAAAAACTTTTTTTTAATAAGATGACAAACAAGCATACGGGCCGCCTGAAGACAAGCGGGAACCGCAGTCTATAGACGCCACTACATTGCGCATTGCCATCTTGAGACCCCAGTTGTATAAGACTTATATGCCCAGTAATTGCACTGGCTGCATTACTCTTTAAACCGGTAATGCGGTGGCACAACCCCAGACAAAATTAAACTTTTAACACCTCATAAAATATTTTTGAAAATAAATGAGATTTCGAGAAAGACAGAGTAAGCTGGTTTTGCAGTGCCATCAATAGCGTGCTGTTACTGTGTCTGAGGGTCCTGTTTTTTAAACGATATTTTTTTTTTATTCTTTTTATGTAAAGTAATCTATATGTCACTTATCCTACTTTACTAGAAGGTATTTTATTTTTATTTGTACAGAAGGAAAAATATCCACACGTCTAAACATTAACCTAATATACGTGTTACAGTACAATATCTTTGTGCTGTATCTACAATCTACATCGCAATCTTATGATCTTTATCGCACGTTCAATATCTATTAAATGTTTCTACTATCCGTGATCAACACGTAGTCGTTAGTATATAAGATGCACCTTTGGATAATTATAACCAGACTATACTACAACTTTGTCTCATTTATACCTAATCATATACTGCCAAGGAGTTTGGCAAATTGGTGACCCCGACGTGATACCGGTACGAGTACATATATTGATTGACATAAATGCAGCATTGCCCATACTATTACAAGACAAATGTACCTGTGTAATAACCGATTTATACAAATCCGCGTTACCAGTCATATTAGGAGCTGTCTTCATTAGTCATAGCTGCATACTATTACCATTTTGGCTACCAGCGTAACCGGATCTGCCTTGTACGATTGCGTTACACTTAAATTGAAATTGATCAGATTTCGGATTTATTTCCAAAACTTTTCAGTGAATAATATTGATAACTAATTAATAAATCAATCCAGTTTCATATTTCTGTACTTGCATACTGTGACTTTAGCAGGCTTCACAAACTTCTATAAGTTTGTCTTTAAAAGCGTATATTTTCTTTTGACGTTCATAAAGCTGGTAATATGCAATCAATTTTTAGGCCAGACATGAATAATAAAAGTCAAAGGTCCTGGATTAGAGCCCTCTCCCCATGCATTAGGGTAAAGTTTTTTACAGGGTCAACAACGCGCGAGCGACATCTCTGGTGTTGCAGAAGTCCATAGGCTGAAAACTCCTTACCATCAGGCGGCCGTAAGGTTCTTTGCCACCTCAGTCATATAAAATAATGCCTGCATGGCTGTAACGACTTTAAGCCACTAAGCATTGACTGCTTCGATGACTGACAGTCTTATTGTTACGTTAAATTGTGTAGGAAGATCTAAGCATAGAGCGTTGAACTCCTGCTCTACATTGTAATAAATAAGCAACGTTTTTGCATTGGCAGTTGCGTCTGCCACACAAATCGGCATAATTGTTTATGCTAGTGAAAATTCCTAATTTGATGTCTCAGAGGTTATGAATTCTTTGTTAGAGCGCAGCTGTTAGACCAGAAATAGTATTATAGAGTATGCTCTAAGGGTCTCGTGTTTTTAGAATCCTTAGTGCTCAGTCTATAATATATGTTACACTGACGTTTGACACCATCTTTCAATACCAAAGGATCACTCGTATGCTGCTTATGAATAAAAAAGCATCTTATACATTTTAGATACAGGCCAAAAGTCAGTGAATTCATTTCTGGAAATATTCCCCGATTTCTAATAGAAATTAAAACTCCTACACCGGTTCAGAATGGTCCATAGTTCTTTAATAATCATATTTAACTGATGTTGACACCGTTGATAGCTGTTTCGAATGTTAAACAGTTGTTCAAACAGTATAATACCGTTTATTGTTAAAGTTCTGACATTTTAAAAGAGTCAGATAGTACGATAACTTTCGCACTTGCTACGTGCCGAATTTATTGACAGTGACACAAATTAGTAATATTTTGATACGATAATCAAGATTGGGTCAAAATCATACGAATATTGTGGAACTAGCAAAACGTGACCGTTAGATTAGATACCGATACCTAAATACTAATCTTGGTGTCAGTATAAAAATATCAGATTACTTTCGACAAAATAACACGTAGATTTTGGCATGCAATGAAACATAGGTGTACCTATATCTGTATGTAAGTAATTAAGCCACGCTAGACCTAAAAATAACGTAGAGAAACGTGTCACTTAGACATACGGCATGGGTTATCGACCTGTCCTTGAAGCAACGTAAAACTCAAGTGTTTTTAGCGCCTGCTTTAATTAATATGTAGGTATCACTGTAAATTAGAATGTACATTACATTATATTTCTTCTATTCATCGTTTAGCTGCAACTTCTTGGTGAATCTGTGCTTGTTACTAATTCTAAAAATTAAAACATCTAGGTAATTAAATATATTTTCTAACTCTATGACATTTTAATTTAAGAATTAAGTAATAATAATAGAATCACCTAATCGCGTGATAAAGGTAAAAATATCTAAATAATATTAAATTCTCTAAAAAAAAAATTATAGAAAAAACCCTTATTATTTTTTACTTTATCCTCATGACAGCCTGGCGTTACCCACTGCTGGGCATAGGGTTCCCTCGGCTTTTACCATCCATCACATTTTCAATGTTAACACAAAACAACGTAGAATGTTGTAACTAACACAAACATTAGTTTAGGCTAAAATGTCGTATCTACAAGCATGAAACAGACGTCACAAATCATAGAGAAATTTATATTTATACTTAGAAATCAGGTAGTCGGGCGACTAAATTGTTTATTGAGCGTAAAAATAAACTGAGTGGCAGACAAGTTAAATGTACACGTGTTGTTTCAAATACGGTCGTATCTATAACTGTGTGCAGGGTAAGAACAATAGATATTTTTGATTCGGCATAACAACTAAGTACTAACTAACATGTAACATCATACGAATATTAACGTCGGCTTGTATAAAAAACAACAAAATTCATCGTTTTAATTAAAATAATTTCGTTTGGTTTCGGTTGGGACGTGGCCTTCCACAGGTTGGCCGTTTTTTAAATTAATAAATAAATAAACTATAAAAGAAACTACACAGAGTGCATCTGAACTAGTACAAAGATGATCCAGGATAAACGATTCAGGAGCGGACATTATCCTTTGTAGTTTATCAGATATAGATCACACTTAAATGCGCGGAATTCCATATAATCGGATACAAAGCGTCTTCATCGGGTATCGATAATGAATCGATTGTTTAATCATGAATATCGTAGGGGAGAGGTCGTCGCACTAGCCGCGCGGGCGCCGATCGCCGGTTGGCTGCTGCGAAGTCACGCCACTCGCGTCCGCCCGCTTTGTGTTTAAATTTGGAATATAAAGCGGCCATTTTCAAGAGTCAGTCGATCAACGATGAATGAATGAATATTGTCAACATGAAAGCTACTTGTGACTACACTTTTATTAAGGACTTCTTTTAAATATCATATTCGGTTACCATACATAGTGGAATAATATGAAAAGTTATCAGCTGTTTTACTATCTTCTCGCACAGCTATGAGTCATCTTTTAATAAATTATAATTAATGAGGAAGCTTATAGGTACTCGTATAATGACTAATTACAATGATCCTCTCCACGGTTTTAAGCACGAGTGTCCCAGATATTATCTGCTTTCAAGTCGTGAGAAAACTATGGTCGCCACAAATAATGCTAAATTAGCTGACACACTAGTTAAAAACCAGCGGCTTGTTGTTGAGAATAAAAGAAAAAAAGCAAATACAAATCGATTAAATTATTCGAGTTTTTCAGACATATCATGGATTTTCGACGGTTAGTGGTTACACAAAAATCAGATGTATCAGTTTTAAGAGTTATATTTTCCTTATACAAAGTTTCTTAGATTTAAGATATTATAGTTTATTATTTCTAATTATATCTATTTTGTGAGTTTAATTTTTGATTCACCGCTATGATGTTTTCGGTACTTATGGCATTGACACGTCCGCTATGAGGCGTCTGGTTTCTTAATATAAATAGGTACTATGATAACTTACAACAACACTTATCTATTATTTTGGTTTAAATAAAAAAATAATATTTAATTTATTAGTACCTACTTAATTTAAGTTTGTTCTATTTGTTTGCCGGAACTTTCCCATTTCACCCATTCTTCCATGACAGATCCTTACTGAAATTATTTGTATTCCTAATGATTTCCGTAATTTAACTATTTTTTAATTTTCTGTTTCTAGTATTGCCCACTCATAGCATACACTTCAAGATCTGAATAGGGAAACACTTAGGATCGAAGACCCGACCTCGATATAAAACGATAAAGGAAATGTAAAGAGGAAAATTATAAAACAATAGTTTCCGATCCCAAGGCAAGATGTCTTGATGAAAGCTTCGCTCAGCATATTGACTAGATACGTCATATGACCGTGACCTGCCCTTGTACCTTATCCGATAGTTAAGACAAATGCCTTTACAACGATATCTGTTGAACTTATACCCGTATGATACTTGTTAGCTATATAATAAGGTGTATATTTCCACTCGAAACTGGATAAGAAACTTGTTATGTGCGTGTGAACACGTGCTTAAGTTATTTATATATCAAACACTTACCTGTTTGAATGTTCAAGCTAATCAAATGTCTACCTAGGATCATTTTAGGCAGATTTGACAACTGCGTCACCGCCAACAGCCGGCGCGAATTTAACTTATGTTTTCTGTCATGTCTAGACTATTAATAAAGTTATAATGTTTTTCGATGAAATTTTTCTCCACCAACGCGAGGACCTAGCAGACATTATTTTGTTCGTGTCAGTAGGCTGGTTCGTTGCCACTTTATCTTCGCTAAATTTAACATTCTGTCGCATTGCAATGCTCTACATATCCGTTGTAGTAAATAAAAACATATTAATATTATTATCATAATAAAAATATAAAAATCGCGGTGTTCGACACTGCTTCACGAGAGAACATCGTTTTCATTGCGTTTGCGCGCGGCAAACCATCGAATATTGTGCGAGCAATGTAGGTGAACTTTCGCGCGCAGATGATAAGCAGCTTTACACATTTTAAGACTATCCAGGTTATACTTACTATTTTGTCAAGGTCACAGAGAAAAGCATTCACTCGTGTATCTCGTATCCCAGACATTCGGCATAGACAGGAACAACGAGTTTTTAGTTGGGAAGAGTCTGACATAACCCTCGGTTCACGGTAACAGGTATCCATGATAATTTCCACACGGTAAAAAGCTAAGTAATATTATTGGATCAGCTGACATTTATTTTCACCACACATCCCTTCACAGTGACGAACGCTTCACTAAGTGAGAGGTATAAGTTAATAATTAAGGATATGCGTAAGGAAAGAACGTATATTAATTATTTTCTTATTGTTATCTCTTCACACAGTATTATTTGGAAACAGTATGCCCATCCGAAAGAGGTCTGTAGTACCCACTATAAAATTAGTAATGACCAAATTTTGTTCTAGAACTCTTTTAAATACCAAAAAATATAAGTACTTTGAGAATAACCTTGTACAATTTCCGAACTAACTTTTCAGCATTAGGTATACACTATTTACTATTTTCGCTGGACCACAAAAACGTGAACCTGCATAACTACGCTTCATTGCTAAGTAAAAAAATATAACTCAGATATAACAGTTATACCTGTCATAAATACAAATTCCTGTTTTTATAAATTATTGATGTAATCCCTGGTAAATGTTGGCAGTTGCTGATAAAGTTTGTTTTCACCCCAGTATCCACATTATGTTCGTCATACTAAGACGTTATTTTAAAACGTGAGTTACGTCCACGTTTAGCTCGGTTCATGACTTATGCACTGCGATATCTTTAGGACCTAATTAATTATATCCCATAAATTAACTGTTAATAAGATCATATTGCTATCTTTTATAATTAATAATAATCTAGCATTCCAATATTGAGTATGAAGTGATTGATTCCAAATATCCCAAACCAACTTATTTTTAAAAATATTTATAGGTATAATAAATGTTTGACAACAATTTAATCCTTCGAATATTCTATATGTAGGTTTAATGGCAGTCGCTTCGTGTAAAATATTGATATCCAGCCACACCTGGTGAGACTGAAAGCCAACCTTAACATAGTTGGATAAAGGCTATAATAATGATGATCATTATACTTTTTAAGTAATATAAAACCGCAATGTTACTATATTTTGCACTGTACACTAAACAACTAGCGCATTATGCAATCGGTACACTTATGTATGTATACTTTTTGTGGCTTTTACATAATACCGTTGCATTGAATGAGCAATACGCGATCTTTTGAATTCTGAAATGTAACCTGAATATTATTTATAGATTTACATATCTCACTAAAGCTTACTAGCAATGTGGGTCGCACATTACTAGTATTCTTGTTAACCCCTCGTGCTAAGCTAAATGCTTGTGTTACGAGTGGGTTCATGTCGGTAGTGCAATGGGTGGGTTTCGAACCGGCAACCATATGATCGCAAGTCCGACACCTTAGCCATTAGGCTACCGCCGCTTTATTTATAAATTTATTTTACTAGTCAATATTATATTAATTTAATATTTAATACTTTATGCTTAA
The DNA here is from genome assembly GCA_910591435.1 of Acronicta aceris. Lineage (NCBI taxonomy): Eukaryota > Metazoa > Arthropoda > Insecta > Lepidoptera > Noctuidae > Acronicta > Acronicta aceris. The sequence goes on along the minus strand of OU342780.1, from coordinate 8,214,859 downwards.
TTAATATAATTTTCTACTCATTAGTGTGTCCTTTACGTAACTTCTTATCGCTAATGAGTGATAAAATTGAAGCAGACTTTAGACCCGTCAATTTGCATGCCCCTGAATCTGAATTGGTATGTTTAAAATGTATGAATATGTTAGCAAATTTAGTATCGAGGGGAGTTTGTTACGCGGGAACCAACCCAAACTTCAAAAACCCAATAAATATTGCTTTACCTGGTAATCCAACTACGAATCTCGCATTATATCGCTAATCTTAAATACGTGGAGCATTTGTTCAAGATTATTTTTTTTTGTCGGACACAAGCTAATCACTAAAACAGGTTAAACAATTGTATTTTATGAGACAAAGTAGTTTTAATATTATTGTATTTCATTTCTTTTAGATAATGTAATCGTACAAAGAACATGCCAAGAGAACAACGTAAACAATTGTAAGTAACAAAGGACTTTGTTAGAACAATTTGGTTATATTTATATATGATTCAAAAGGTTATTTGTAGTACAAAAAAATATAAGTTTTACATAGGTTAAGTTATTGCATGTTGTGTGATACAAATTGGTGGTTGAAGTACTGTTGTCCTAGCTAGATTGCGAAGCTACCTGTGTTTAGGAGAAAACAGAGCCTGCCCCTTATTTGGTTACGTTAATCTTTGTTTTTCACGGAAACACATCCTCATTGATTTACACGTATGTGTTTGTTTTTGTTCGCCAAAACAGCGTATCAATATTGTAAAATATTTGTTTGTAAGTGCAAATATTTTATGTTATGTATTCCTTTTTCCGAAAAATTAAAAGATAATATACATATATACTTATTTTACCTTATTGTCTATTGTTTATAGTTCGTCTGTACATGTGTTTATCATTGAAGTCCTCTTAAATAGCTGAACATATTTTGCTGAATTTCGGTGTGTGTGTGTCAGAGTCTCTTAGCAGAAGTGTTAGTTAATAGAATTACTCTTTGCGGAAAGCTTATCATGTCATGTGTCTCTAAATTAATAATGTTCTCATTAGGCGACAATGAGAACATTATTAATAATAATGTTCTCATTGTAGTTAGTCATAGTAGTTCTCATTGTAATGTTCTCATTGTATCTCATAATATAAATTTTGGCCTTTTTTGGTTAAAAAAATTACATAATACTAAAAAGCATAAAGATTATGTAGATTTATATTTCGCTTATTATGATATACCTACGTTGATAACTTCTTTCTCATACAACAAAGCCAAAGTTTATAGTAATTGGAGTCAATCACAGCATTCTCCCGAAGTATTTCGTATTCTGACGACAATTACGTTGGCCTTGTCACGGGTGACGTGTGATTGCATCACTGTCAATCTTTAGGTCATGGGATGTTACCTACTTATTGAGAATGTCACGACCATCCAAAATATCCATATATGTTTGTAAGGATAGACAGTTTTTATAGAATAAATACTGATATTAAGCTACATCTGGTAAAACTTGAAGCTGGGGGCCAACGCACTTGAGACAAAAATGAAATTAATAATTATTATAATAATTACTTGTTTGTGTGTCTATCATTATTTTTATTCGCTGATGCTTTATAATTTGCCTCGAGTATACAATCATAATTACAGTTGTACCTACTCGTACCAAATACAAGGTACTTATTAGACGTACTGCGATAATTTTGGTAGTTAGCTCAGTGTACGCCGCCGATCAGAGAAAAAAGAATCGTTTTTTTTTTTAAAAAAAAAAGAGCTTACTAGCAATGTGAGTCGCACATTACTAGTATTCTTGTTAACCCCTCATGCTAAACTAAATGCTTGTGTTACGAGTGGGTTAACGCCGATAGTGCAATGGGTGGCTTTCGAACAGGCAACCACATGATCGCAAGTCCGACGCCCTGGCCATTAAGGTACTGCCGCTTCGACCTAGGTACCATAGCTATTTCTGTATCTGACCGATTTAGCCCACTGATTTGTCCTTTGATCAATTTTGATTTGTTCAATTACTGTGACATCCTGAGTGTCAAGGTTGTTATTCGTACTACGCTAAAATAATAGTACTTACCTAAAAGTATTTGTTAGTATTTATTTAGACTAGCCCATATCGATTATCCAAGCACTGTTTTCTACTATGTCGTAGATAGAAAAACATATTTTGTACAATAAATAAACGATAATGACACTCAAATGATAGCATAGCGTGTTTTCTGAAATATAGATTAGACGCATATCTACAATATCTTATTCTTTATTAAGAAAAGATTATGGACAATTAAAACGTACTTCGCTATTTCGGACCATTTTAGTGTAAATATAAAAAAATAGTGCTTATACTATATAATACTTTAATATTTTTTGTTTTACTGTTGTCTGTTGTGTTTGTTAGTTGACACCTAGACAGATTAATACAGAATCCTTTGAGTATTAAATAGTTAGGTACTCGAAACGACCTATAACAAAGCTTTTGTATTCTCGAACAATTGTGCAAATGTCCCTTCACAGCAGTGCAGGGTCAATGAACGAAATCCTCGGCAAAGTGGGCGGGTCCGCAATCCGCATACGTAACGGTTATCGAATTATTCATAGAAGTTCTAACAGATCTTGCTAATTTATATACCTAATTTGCTTTTGTTGCTTTATGCATGGTCCATTTATAGAAACTTGTTTAAAAAATACAGTTTGTTGTGAAATATATCATTGTGTATCTAAGTAGTTCACCTTTAGGTGAAATAAATCGAATTTAGGTGGGCGGTTACAAATTATATTAGGTACCTAGGTACCGAGTATCTCTTGAGTAGTCTTGAGAACGGCTCGACTCATTTTGTTGATTTATTGAAGAAGTTTGTATGATTGAAAAACGTTAGATAATCCACCGGAAGTGTCGAAAATAAACAAAGCAGCGCACGTCGCTAGTATGAAATAAAAAAATCGGACAAGTGCGAGTCGGACTCGCCCACCGAGGGTTCCGTACAAATTTGTATGTACATATTATCATTAATTACAAATGTATAGTTTTAAGTTTTTCTCTATAGGTACTTGTAGTTATGACGGTATTACTTGCCAAATTTCATAGTTCTATATCAACGGAAAATGCACGGCATGAACGTGTATTTTTTACGTTAACTTAAAAGTTTGAATTTTTCACAACTTCAAGGGACTACTAGACTTGAGTATATTGTTTTAATTTCAACTCGATACCTCCTCCTCGCGTTCCCAAGATAAAGGGCCTTGACAGACGGACGGACGGACAACAAAGTGATCCTTTAAAGGTTCCGTTTTTTTCCTTTTGAGGTGTGGAACCCTAAAAAACAAGCTGCACACTGCAAAGGATCCTTTGCTTTGCCTTCTAATTAATTAATCAAAACATAATAAGTAATGAACTAATTACTATTACCAAACGTCGTTCTAGACAATAAAACTAGTCTTTTTAATGTACTTGAACTCTATACTTATTACATTGTATATGGTTACAAAAACTTTTCATAATCATGTAATACGTAATAAATGGTTTGGAAAGAAGCATTATGGAGTATAATTAGTGCAAAAATACTGAGAGAATGGCCTAACAGAAGCGCAACGGTAGGCCTTAGATTTTATGAAATAAATAATTATTGCCCGTGATTTCACTCGCACTCCCTAACTACTTTTTGAGACAAAAGGTAGTCCTATGTCATTTCTCAAGGATCAATTTATCTTTATATGTACTCAAAATTCATCAAAATTGGGTAAGGTTAGTATGGATGATGTAGCTACTAATTCCACATTCTACTTGTTAGCATCCATTTTCATGCTTCTAGGATTACAAGTGTTCATTCGTAAGCTGCTATTGGACGCGTGCACAGTTAAAGGAAAAATGCTAATCTAGACTTCATTGCTAAGGTACGGAAGACATTTTCGAAAATAAGTAAATGTGCTTCATATCCTCAAAAGGCTATCCCCTTATCACATAAGAGTTAAAATCATACCGGTGATTATGCGGGTCACAGGTGTTAAAATGTTCATCTAAGTAAGTACCTACATAGCTTTTTCTATCTGTACTCACTGTATGTCTATAAATGATGGGGTACTTATGAGTATATTCTTAATGTTACAAATCCATATACATAAATAGTAGACCTATAACCGTGGTGCTTCGTAAACAAAGTGAAGACTAAACAGGTCGCTTTTCTAACATTCACACCACGCACGCCCGCTGGGAGTACCGCAAGGTCCGTATTAAATTTGTAAATTATATACACAGTAAAGAAGGACCATTTACAGCAATACAGCACTTCTAGAAAATACATATAGTACAAAAGGACCATTTAATATAAACGAGCTCCGAGGACCGACCGCGACGCAAAATATAAGTAAATATTCAGATATGCATATTGAGAACTGTCATAACAGGAATGTCAAAGATCAAAGAATTAATAGAGGTCAATATTTTCGTTTATCGTGTGCCACGTTTGTTTGCCACATTTATTAAAGAACAAGGTATGGCTTCTGTTACTTGTACGAATACAATTTATTTACAAGGTGGATAGGTAGGTAGTAAAATTGTGCGGTTTTAAACCGACATCAAAAAGTTTTTCAATTAGTCTGTAGATACATTTTCTTATGTAAGTTTTCCATTTATTTTTCTTTAAAGAAACTTTGCCTTATACTATGATTTTGTACCTACTATTTCGATAAACAAACACTCAGACTAGGGACAACCTGTAGACCATACCAGGTATTTGTTGTATGCGGGAATCAAACCCTCAACGCGGATCGCAAGGACCAATCGCTCAGCAACTGTGAATAACTTTATTGTTCTTAAAGTGCTAAACGCCACTTGGTCATCAAGGAGTCATAAACCTTATGCCGGAAACCACACTCCAATATAAATAAGGAAACAATAATTTCGTCTTTAAAATATTTAAGTACCATTGTTTAAAAAGACAAAGAAAGTAGTAAGCTTATACATAGCTACTTTCTTATGATAAAAACAAGTCGATATGGCTATCAAAGATATCATAAAACCTTGATTATGCAGGTTGATATACTCGTACTTTACATAAAAACAATCAAGATTCCAAATAGTTATAAATTCAACAATCATAAATGCGATTGACTGTGGGAATACTTTATTCCTACAGTGGCCCAAGTAAATCGATGCAACTTTTTACAGAGCAGTGGTGCAGTATGGTGTTTCTGAACCGAGTTGCAGTACTATACCTCGGGACATGAAACTGTGGGTATCACTTGCCAATTTCAAATGTTACTTCAGAGATTTGGTCTGTGGCATTGTTGTTAGATTCTGTCAAAGTTCAATCATGTCGTGGTACATAATTCTGTCCACTGTGAATGACTGAAAGGTACCATGGATTTGAGTCACAATTAATCTATTAGTTGGGCAACACAAAGCTTAAACAGTGCAAAATACAAGAGTACAAAGGGTGGTTATACTCGTATCATCTATATTACCTATAATAAAATTAAAAGATAACTTACACATTATCAGAGCAACAGAAGCCAAAATAACAAATTTTAGATTTTTTGTCTGTCTGTCTTTCTGTCTTTATGTTTGTACGTGCATCACGCAAAAACTACTGCATGGAAATGAATGCATTTTTCACCTACGTATTGCTAGAGGTCTAACTTAAAATCTGGTGCATATTTCATCTTGAGACTGGTTAATCTCTTTGGGATGTGAGTGAAACTGCGGGCAACAGCTAGTCAAAAATAAATTAATAAATACAAAAGCTGGTATCAGTGGTTACTCAATAAAATTGGTGCACGTTAGCAAATGATCCCGTGAATGTCGGTTGAGAGGTAAGGTAACTTGCCTCTCATAGATGTCACCAAAACGTCACCTTATGACGTAAATTCAGAATGCAATTCATTCATGCACGGCATGAATGAATTGCCGTGAAGGCAAAATTTCAATCATGCGGGTAGGGTTCGCGGTGGCTTAGAGGTCAGAGCGTCTGGTATATCAAACCAGAAGACGCAGGTTCGAATCCTGCCCGCGATTGAATTTTTTCCTTTACTATTAAATAAATGATCCCGTGTTGTTTTGTACTCAATATCAGATCATTTGCACTTTGGAGAACTATCCATCTTATTACCAAGCATTATTAAATAGATTAAAAAACAATAATTTCGTAAACGTTCGATAACATATTGACTTATTGGGTTGCTATCGAAATAAATAGTACATTGCATGTATTTAGGTAGGTAGGTGTGACTGTTTCATATCTTAGGGTTATCACTAGGAGAAATGTATTTACCTACGTTAGTGGCAGATAGGAGAAGGAACTAAGATAAAAGGGCAGCATTTTAATCATTATTAATCACTAATTATCTGCGAGTTAATTTGCAAAAAAGTACCTATAGATTGTATTTATCTATAATGTAAGTACTTAAATGTACTATGTGACTTTTTACTGTAAATTACTTATTTTAGAAAGAAATATTTGCTTACATTATTTACAATAATATAACCTACAATGTACCCATAAATACATGATGACTTTTAATTCATTAGCATATTTTTAATCCAAATATCTAAAGCCTTTTAGGTAATTAAAAATGTTCAAAATATAGATGCTATTCTCCCAAAAATACTATAATGCGTTCGAGAATTGTGACCTTTATGGCATAAGTAATATAATTAATATCCAGCATAGGTTTTTTGAACTTAATCTTTAAATTATAGACGATAATTTTTATGTTGTCTGCGCCAGATTTACATTACGAAATTAGTGGCAAGACATTAGATTTATCAAATTTTAAAAAATTGGGCGTGCCACGAATCTATTTCATAATAACATACCGTCACGCCTATATTCCCCCAACGGTTAGGCAGAGGCGTACTAATTAGACCCTCAGTTCGCCGGCGAGCCTATTGCCATTAACCGGGCACAAATCCAGACTCCGAGCTGCTACTGAGAATTTCATAGAAAAACCCAATAACACTGCTCGACTTGGGAATCAAACACAGGACCTCTAGCGTAGCAGTCGCGCTTGGGACCACTAGACTAATGAGGCAGTCCTATTTCAGTGTCATGAAATTAATGCATACATTATATATTTAAATAAAACAAAGTCGGGTTTGTTACAACACTTTTACTGACCGGACCGATTTTTATGATCTATGGTTTGTTGGATTTGTCTCCACCCCGAATAGCAGAATAACTATTAAAATATTGACAAAATTCACGGAAAAAAACATTATGTAGGGAATTTATTTTCTCACACATTTTGTATCAGAAACGGATTGACAGATTTGACAGAAATAAACACAAATGAACATGGCGTTTTTTTCTGTGAGGTTTTCTATTTCTGTTTAGATTCACAATTTTAGCCGGTAGGTGGCACCGCAATCGGGTTCTACGATTTTTGTATATACAGGGCAAGACATGGAAAAGGGAGTGAATGTTTGCTTTGACAGCTGATAGGGATCAATGGAAGAAAAGGACATGCTGCGCCGACCACAAATAAATTGGGACAAGGTCAGGAAAATACCTACAGGGCAAGACAACGTTTGCCGGGCCCGCTAGTAATTATTATAAAACGTAATGTTTACATGTGACTTTGTGGTTGTAACTAGTGTGGTAATTAAAAACTAATTTAATGCCACTAATTTCGTAATTCAAATCCGGATTTACTTAAAACGCGGAAAAGCGGAACCAGACTCTTCCTTCAGGGAAGTCCGTTTTTTTTTTTTAATTATATATATTCAACTGTTTTTATATGAAATAAGCTTTTACAAGCATTTATGACACGTTATTGAGTTTAGTTGCACGGTTCCAAAAAGTTAGTCAAAAAGTTAGTATGGAGAAGAACTCCACGGACACTAAACGAATCCAATAGGAGTATAAAATGTAAAGCTCGATGTTCGCCGAAGGTTTAACGTACAGTGGAGTTACCAGGTAAATACCGAATGGTTGTTTAATCATATTTATAACGGAATCTGATAAAGAATTAAATCAGTACCTACGCATTATTAGTTAATCACCCAACGGTACAAATTCGAATTGTTTTTAACCTCGTAATAGGCTAAATAATTTGATAAATCATGATAATATGTAATTACGTCACGTATGGCAAGAAAAACTAGCCAGAATTATTGCCATAAATGAAAGTCACTGACCTACACCATGGCAAATTACTCAGTGGATTGTGGATATTATTCGAAGGAACTAATCGCAACACATATTGATTAATTGTAGGTTGTATTTTTTAGTAAGTTTTATTCTGCATTTTTATTTTTTCCCGTGGGAAATACAAGTAGGTAAAACCCAGCACAGCTTGGTAGTGAGAACTGGCTAGCTACTCTTCATATTAATAAATCAGTGCCAAACTGTGCTTAGAAGGTCTCAGGAGGCACAGTCCTTCCAATTTTACACCAGAATTCAACTGGAACCACCACGGATATTAAATGTCTGTCCTCTTACCATTAGGCCATGAAACATTTTAATAGTACCTAATGTCTTAAACGCATGCAATACATATATGAAGGCCAATATTCTAAAAACTAAATAAAAATTAATGATAATTTAAACTCACGCAATCGATTTGTTGTTCTTGAAAGCGAAAGAAATATATTTTTCCGGTATGTATCTGAGAGGATTAAATTAATTACGATTAAGAGATTGGATTCGTTACAATAATTAGAAAATCAAATCAATTCAATCATAATTCAAAATCACATATGGGTATCCGAGGGAGGTACCTACTAATATCTATCGATAACGTTGTTCAGACTTAAAATTTTGTTTTCGGTTAAAGTTTATCCTTCGAATATCGATATTGCCTAGAAATTTGGTCGTGGAGCTCTGAAGGTAGTTGCTTCTTGTAATATACTGATATTCAGTAGTATTTAGTTAGATTGTAAGCGGGCCCCAACCCCATATCAGTTAAGAAAAGGTAAGCGATGATTATAAATAAAATATTAGTTATTATTAAAGAAATAGAGAATAAACATGAGTACCTACACCGTGTTTGGAGACAAAGGCCCTCTATCGGTTGTTCAAAGTACGCTAGACAAATAACAGATACATCCGTTTATATTACAGGTTCTTGACAAAGCCGCAGCGATACAATCGCATATTAGCTAAAACAAATATATCATAACAAGAAATCCTGGAGAGTGAAGTCATTTCTTACACTATGGTTTGCATGCCATCACGTCTGTATTCCCCGAAGGGTTCATTAAGCAGAGGTATACTAATAATTGTATACCCACAGTTCGCCGGTATATTTAGGTCCCATGTATCAAGTGGACTATAGCCTAATCCCTCTCATTCTGAGAGGAGACCCGTGCCCAGCAGTGGGACAGTATAATGTTATACATAACAATGTATGTGTGTAACAAGTGATGAGCCCATTACCATTTACCAGGCACAAATTCAAACACTCATCTGCTACAGAGAATTTCATAGAAAAACCCAATAACACTGTTCGATCTGGGAATGGAATTCAGGACCACCACAGCAGTGGAGCTAAGGACCACTAGCCTAAGGCAGTTAATGCTAGTAAAATGATTATCTGATTCTTTGTCACGACCAAAACAAATGTCGTATTGTAAGGTAATAATGTGAAAGACACATAAGTAGTATATTAAGTTTATGGTAAGATATAATAAATGCAAATATATCATAGTACACAATGGTGTCATTTAAATTGAGCTTCAAACGTCACACATAAAACAAATTCTAGGTCAAGAAGTCGGATAACCTTTAACTAAAATAGAATTAGCGTGCATTTGTTCCGGCTGTATGCAGGGACTATCGTCCCTGCTAGTGCTCCCAATTATTAAAAAATAAATGTGTCAGTGCGATCCGCCAAAATACAAGGTACCCATTTAGTCACAGAGAGACAGTCAGAGTAGCGCTCAGAGGAACTTGGTTGATTTTTAAGATGCAAAAGAACAATGACGCTATTTAACCTGTAGAGCGGTAACAACCTAAAAATCATTACGTTAACACGTCGGCCTCTGGAGATTCTGATATGAAAAAAAAAATGATTCATCGAAAGTGGCCTTTATACCTCCGCTGGCCTCCTTTATTATTGAACATGATCAGTGATAGAGTGATACGTTTGTCATACGATCTAAGGTCTAACATGACTCGCCAAAGGAAAAGTCCTTCGTTAGGCATACTATGTATCAGTTTGTCCTTATTAGCACAAACACGCATATCATTATTTTAATGTGTGGTCAATATCACCGATCACGTTTTGCGGCGGAAAGGTTAATAAAAAAATTAATAATAATTCGGCTACACTATAAATTGCAATGCGTTGTCTTATGTGAGATTTTCACTTTATACGTCACACAAACATTTAAATAAGACCCCGACAATGCGTGTCTTCCCCTTAAACGAAACGTGAAGTTATATTCAATTGTTTCTTCTCTAAAGAAACTACTATTCGAAATCGAGAGTGGTACCGTATAGCTTAATATATTTTTTTATGTGAAAGAGGAAGGCGGTCTATAATCTGTAAACCTGTCTTTTATAATTTAAAAATGCGCTAAGCTAACACGTATACTACGACGGTGCTCAAGATTGATATAAATATACTCAATTTTAATAGTAGAAGCAAAATTGATAAAAATTCTCATCAAAAATTTCAATTTAAACGTAATTCCTATATGTGTTCATCCGAACAAAAAAACGTATCTAATTGACCGAGTGCGGAAGACTTTGCCCTTTGTAACAAGTTGTTCTTGATAACACCAACCTAATATATACCTACTGCGCAGTAAATTAATCAGAAGTTAACAGCTGTCGACGTCGACCTCTTTTCCGTCGTTTTAAATACTCGACAATACGCTATTATTATTAAGAGGATACATAAAGAAAATTTCCAACAGAAAACGTGAAATTTTTTGTGCAGTTTGAGTGATGTATTAGTTTCAGATAACGTCTCATCAGATAAAGATAACTGCTAAAGAATCATTCTAGACAACTGTTGTTGAGAGACGTCTTTTTGCACAATAAGGATAAGGTCAATCCATTCCAATTCGCTTCCCTACCATCCATCTTATTTAAATCCCATTCGACTCGAAGGACCAAGAAATTTAATAAGATAAGCTCTAGCAGCTGTCAAGGTAGTTACGGTAGTGCTAGTGTTCCGTCCTACTTTCCTCCACCGTGCTTCTATTAAAGTATTTAGTGAAATTACTCTCATTGTTTTATAGTTCTAATGAACTTACCCTAGACACTGGAGCACATCTTCCACACGCCAGTCCAGCTGGTGGTCTCGTCTGTGGTTCTGGTGCCGGTACTATTGGACCTTCCTTTATTCTGTATAGCGACGACGTTCGGCACTGTCAAGAAAACAAATTATGTTAGCGTATAAGTGCAAATGGAACAAAATTAAAATAATCAGTAACTAATAGGTAGGTACGAGTATAAGATGTTGTCTAAGGGAGAAATAGGTACCAACACACACTGAATTATAAAATATGTAAACCTTTTTAAAGTCTACGATTGAAATCAAGGTTGTTTTAAAAAAACGATGATTCGGTACAGTTATCCTTGAGAATATTAATGTTCCCAGAAATTTTTGTTACAAAGAAAACACAAATATCGCAAACATTCTGAATCATACCTGACATTTTTCAAGAGCAATTGTAGAATGCAAGTGCATTTTCATGCATTGCATTATATGCAAACTTATGCAAATCAGCTAAAAACTGCGACTAAGTAATTTGAAAATTAACCTAATTTATTTATCACTGAAATTATTCTGTCGACTCTGGAGAAATAACGTCTATTTTTACGTAGCTAAACAGAAATCAAGACCAACGCTAATGAAATGTTTTCCGGCTCGATTAAAATACCAAAAATATATAACGCTAAACAGCACTTTTACGAATGGAGGTTATAAAAAAGGTATATTAAAGAAGATTTTACAAAACAATTTTGCAACATCAATTTTGTGTTACCAAATTGTCGGTGTTGAACCGTTTTGTGACGAATAAGCGTCGATATCACAATAACAACGATGTTACTTCATTCGTAACTAGTAGGTAACGTAACAGATATGCGCACTCAATGACAAAGTCGTTTATGATTACTGTTGCCACACTTTCTGAGCCAGAAACCGGGACTTCAGATGCCAAGAGTCATTACAAGAGTTCTTTGATCGAGATATAAGTTGTTGTGACAAGATCCTGCTCTATAATTTGCAACACATTAAAAAAATATTTTTGTACAAGTATATAAATTGCTATGGAAGAAAAAGATAATTATTTATCTGAGGATAAAGGTTCTAGAATTCGGCGTGTGACGTCTGCCAACCCGCACTAGGCCAGCGTGGCGGACTATAGCCTAATCCCTCTCATTTGAGAGGAGACCCGTGCCCAGCAGTGGGAATATACTGGGTTGGTTATATATAAAGCCAAATTTTAATATTGAGTAGGAAAAATTCCGGACGTTAAATAAAACTAAAACAAAAAAAAAGGAAAACCAACTCGGAATTTTCCGAGTCCCCAATAACATTTTCTGATTCCGAGGACGGCCAACACAACGTTCTTATTGAATGCAACAATCTTATTGAATTAAAAACATTAATCGCTTCGCACGGTATCATCGCCGTATATTATTAAATAAGTGTCTACTACATAAACAGGTTGTTGAGAGCACAACGACATGTCTCTATCATTATAAATATTTATTTAAACAAATATTTTATTCACATATCTAATATTTATATACCTATCTCATGCGTTTATTAGAAAAACTTACAGCCACATCGTTGTCCAACTTGGCATAGTGTTCCTGTTGTCGTTTGCGCGCGCGCACCGCTTGTCGCAGCGAGCTGCTGGTGTCCCGGCCGCACCAACCCCCGACCCGCTCGCCTACCACCTCCAGCATATCGGCCACACGGCTGAGGACAATAATATACATTAGAAAAAAAAAATATATATTTGTCAGGATGGCATCTGAATGACCCAATACACTCCACTGCGTTGAGAATAAATTAGTGTTAGTTCATACATACTTATATCGTTAGAAAGAAATGTTTGAATTTGGTCCTTTGAGTCTAACAATAAAAAATTCCAATAAAATTTATTTCTCAGCCACTTTACGGCAAATATTATGCAACAAATTATGTATCAATGAAGACGCCTTCTTAACTGATCCACTGTTCTAAACTTGAAAAGCCAGTAATGCTTATCTTTAAGACATAAGAACCAGATGACATTTTTTGAATTAAGGTAGCACGGACATAATAATATGCAAACACGTGACTCAGATAAAATCTCGTTAGGTAAGGTGTCAGGACTTTACGTAGGCGACAGTATAAGCTGTGTTTCATGCATTTGGAGTATTCGTCATACGTTTGTGATCTCTAAACATTATTTGAAAAAGAAAACATCATCAATTAACTTATCCAATTGTAGTCAATTTCTGGGTATAATTCTTTTTCCAACGTGTGTGACGACCTCTCCTTATTGTCTTTTTATCTAAATATGAATTTAAAATTAGTCAAACGGTAATAAAATTAGGTAGTAAAATATAATACCTGACGAACTTAGACAGAAATAAACCATTTATTTGGGTCACCAGAGATGTGAAGTGAGTTACCCACGTCTAATTAATCTGTGAGAGAAATCAAGCATAAAGAGAAATGTTTAAAAATAACAAGTGTTACCGTGTGCCGGTTTTAGCAAAACATACCCAGTACAAGCCGAAACAAAATAATAAAGATAACAATAGCTAGGCCTAAAGGTTGCTCAGATAGTCTTATACGTATAGAATAAGGTGTACGTAAACGGGTGGGGTGCCCCCCACCTGTTGACGTTTCATGAAAAATTAAAAAACTAACAACACAACAACATCAACATGCACATTGATTTGCACAATTTTAGACTAGTCAATTTCTAGCTGATGTTTACACAGTTGATCTAGTAGTTATTATTGTTCCATTTAACAAAGTTTAAAATAATAACAAATGCATACCCGTAATATGCCACCACTAACGTATCTATACATGAATTCCGTAATTATCCGGAATGATATAAGAATAAGTTCTCAAAACAGAATCCAATATCTGGCTCCGGAATTAGGTAGTAGCTCTTTAAAAACACGGAAATTGCAATGAGCATACTGGTTTTTGACACTTACGCGAATATTAGACATTGAAATAAAAGTACTTTTTACGGATTTTATCGCGTTGTATTGATATTATTTGATTCCCGACGTTTCGGATCCTTTACAGCATCCATGGTCACGAGTAAACTAAGTTGTTGGACGTCTTAATGTTCAATTACTAACAGCTACCTTACATTTTTGTTAATTATTGGCGATCCGATTCACGCAGAACGAGCTCACCGTATCCTTCGGTCTTTGATAAACCACAAGTCCTCGCAAAAGAAAACCGATTCCTTCCCAGGATAATCCGTCAGGCTATTGAAATTAAAAAACATCCAAATTTCAATAGAGAAGATGGCTGGGTCTTACCACCTGCTTGGAACCCCATTATAGATTCCATAAAATCAAAATCCAAGCCCAAAACTGCAAGACCGAAGGATACGGTGAGCTCGTTCTGCGTGAATCGGATCGTCAATAATTAACAAAAATGTAAGGTAGCTGTTAGTAATTGTAACATTAAGACGTCCAACAACTGAGTCTACCCGTGACCATGGATGCTGTAAAAGTGTAAAGGATCCGAAACGTCGGGAATCAAATAATATCAATGTTGTATTGATATTATTTGATTCCTGACGTTTCGGGATAAAATCCGTAAAAAGTAGTTTTATTTCAATGCAATGAGCATATTCAAGTTCATATATTTCAACTTCTTTGATTGAATCACCACCAGCTTTCTGAGGCTTTTGGAGGGCCTATAGATTAAATTACGCTATATATGTAAGCTGAATACAAAAGCTGTTTGTGCAAAAAGATTTTAGTTTACCTAACTACATTCAGAGAGAGTCCGTCTACTGCCAGAATCGGCGTCAGCTCCATTGGAACCGATGCCAGGTGAGCAATAGACAGAGTGCAGTGGAAGGAGGAGAGTGGGGAGGCCTTTGCTCTGCAGGGGGTGGGACACTACGGGCTTTTAATAATATAACTAGATTCTAGATTTTAGTTTACCTAATTAAAACGTATTCTTACGTATATTAAACGTATATTATTATGAGGTTGATAAAGTCAAAAGGACCAAAAACGTTTCATAATTCATAAAAGCTTGGAAAAACAGGGTCGTGATTGAGAGGTTTACACAGGGACTTAAAGAATTGTAATTAAAATATTTTAATATGTCTTGTCAAAGCGATGAACAAGATGGATTATATTATGTTTGTATAACATGAATGGTCACACTATTGTGATCCGCCGGATGGACGGCAGTAGATCTAACTGTAGGTAATGTGGTTCAAATTATAAAAGCAACGAAACTTATTAAACTCCTTTTTCAGGACGACCCTGTTAACTAAATGGTTTCACGGAAATAAGCCAATGGACATATACAATCACAAGAGTACATTCTGAAAATAACCAGATGTCACATCCATTATTTTATTATAAATAGCGTCATAGTAAATAAAGTGTTATTAGGTAAGACTATTAAGAATTGGGTACCTCTTCCTTTATAACATTTTCGATGTACAGAAAATGTAGCCCAAACGCCCCATACAAATGTAAATGCCGTCATTAAGTCATTACAAAAAAAAGTAAACTGTGGATCACTGTACCTATAGCACCTTCTATGTATGGTGTGTATTATGCACATATTATTATATAATTAGAAATATATACACAACATTAATAACGTGTTAGGTACCTACATCAATAGGTATTATAATCATAATATATGTATTTGCAGTTCAAGATTTTGTTATTGTATCATCATCGTTTACATTAGTTGTTTATCATAACTAACCCCTAAGTAATTGAGTTTTAACAAAATCAAATTATTCGCAGAAGGTCAATATCAATAACAAAATCAGTAATTTCATGATAAATGGGGATCGATTCAATGAAAAAGTTCATAGTTTAATTACAAAATAAGGTAATTTCGTCTTGAGATACTAAAAATAAAGTGCAATCTTGTAATTTGGGGTTAGGGTCGGTTCAGAAAGTACTCAATACTCAATTCGTTTATTGCACTCCACAATGTTAACAGGTGTTAAAAAATAAATATAAAAGTATCAATCATGGACCCTGTCGGGCACGACAATGTAGGAGAGAGGAGGACTCTTGGTACTTAACAGAAATTTCAGTGTCCTAGTTTTACCCAAAAAAATGTTACAGGGGACTTTAAAGTGCAGATAATCTAACACAAGTTTTCACTAGTATAACTTACATTTTATCTTGTGAGGTAGCATGATTTGTGTCTTATTTATTTATTTTTTGTCACACGCCTACATCTATACTATAGAGTAGTTCACATTAAATTACATAATTCAGCTTAGGCATCTACATATATTTATACACTATAGCTATGTGTATCTTATACATGCATTAAACTATACATAGTAGCTGTTATCAACAATGTATACCTACACTCAATGTAGCTACATATATAGACATAGATTATGTTTGCCGTATTTCAATATTCACAAAAAGAAAAACAACTTTTTACTGCGTCAGCAAATATTTTTTAATCATTCTTAGTTTCACTGGAGAAAAACTGGCAAGAAACTCCAAACTATCCATAGAGTAATGTTTACAATTTGATATTGCAGTTAAACTAATTATGTTGTGCACAATTAACTAGAGAAGTAGGATGAAAAAATTGCTATAAATTGCAAAAAAAAAATTCGTTAATTTTATAAGTATTGCAATGTAGTTTAATTATACAGATGGACAAATAAAATTCTACAGTTGTCTACATTTTAACTAGTCGAGTTTAGTTTGATGGGATACCTACAAATATTAATAAGTATAAGTTTACTTACAGTATACTGTATTATATTATAAAAAAAATATATTGTGTTATTACCTAAGGAACTAGACGAAATAAATTACCATTAAAGGGAAATTAATCTTCAGAAGTTATAGATTATCGGGTAAATACACAAGTCTTTGAACGTGGAGCATGTTAAAAAACGAGTGTGTTAAGTTTACTTTATTCAGAAAATATCGAATAACACTATAGGAGTACACACCTGGATGTGAAGAACCAGTAGAGAATAGCCGTGAAGATGGCGAGCTCGGCGGCACCGCTGGCCACCCGCACATGCTCCACCATCGTCCACACGCTAATCATCGTATCCATCTCGCTGCTGTTGTGCACCGACACTACATCACCAACCGTCCAGTTCCACAACGCACTTACTTCCACTATATTGGACGTAATCTTCACTAATTATATTACTCAATTTATAGATTTCACTAAAATGCTCGGTAGTTTACGCAACTAAACTTTGTCGAGATCTAGGAATTATAAATAAAATTTATCGATTTCAATTTAAGCGAACGGAGGATAACACGCTTACACGTCTTACCTCCTCGAAAGTCGGAATTGTAATAACAGTGTCGTTGTGCAGATATTACAATGTGCACTCTGCTGACCTATGTCCGTTGATTGGCCCGAAAGCGTTTAACGCTAACGTGATAGATATCGAAGGCACTAGCTTACCATGCGATATCGATATGAAAACAGAAATTAATAACGACCTAATTGCTCATTGATAAACTAATGAACTGTGAACGACTGACTTTGCCAACGCGTGAAGGAGATCACGATTAAAATTGATGGTAAACGCTCTGGCAGTAGGGAGCGAGCAGCTACTTAAAGGACAATGAAGGGGGACTAACTATTGAAGTGGGAATAAATAAAACAAGTACTGATAGATACATATTTGTGTGAAGTAGAAATTAGCGAAGGGAAATTTTTAGCAACACTATCTGAGTCTAATGACAATACAAATAAATAAATGGAAAGGAAATATAATAAGCACATTCCCTTTCGTAGAAAACATGCGTAAAATGACAAGAAATTAAGAGATTTTTTTTTCTTCTTTAAAAAACGTTGCCCCACACTAGGATTTTCTCCTGTATCGTGGGGGCGTTTACAAACACAAATTCTCACATACACAAACACCCGGAAGAACTACCTGCAGATCATACAAATATTTGCTCCGTGTGGGGATCGAACCCACAACACGTGGCGCAGAAGCCGATCGCTCAACCGCTACGCTAATCGTGTCGAAATGAGATGCGGGATGTGTCCTAAATTATGACTTAATTTAAGGAAGGTGACCCTTGGAAACTGCAGCTAAATTGCCAATTTCATTTAGAGCTTTGAGTAATTTGATTTAAATGAATTCAGCTCAATACTAAGAAATGTTTTGCCAAAAATTGTCGGTGAAAATTTGGCCCATATTAAAGCACTTTTCACCAACAGCTAACTGAATTAATGTATTAAAGATCTCTTTAAATTAATTTATGTGGAAGCTGTATTTTAGTCTACATCAAATTTATCATCATATTGAATCATCATTGTTTGACTAGTTAAAAACTTATATTGTTTATTTATAAAAAAAGTGGATTCGGGCGTGGCAGATAATGAATAACGAATGATCATCGTGTGATGCGTGTAATCAAGCATACTTGTAAAAGTTAAACACATTACAATACATTTAAATTCGTGTAGGTATTGGAAGATATTCAAAAGGTGTCTTTATATTAGAATAGGTAGGTACTAGAATATTAGTCAACGTATTTTATGTACTGAATTGGTTTTTATAGATTGATTTGCATCAACATTTACTTGCTAATACAATAAATGTTACAGAACTACCTACGAAACATTTGCACCATTTACTCAACTATGCAATGGTTGTTATCTATACTTATAATAAATCTGTAGAGAGGTCAATTCTGTACATGAAATATATTTCCAAAATAACTATCAGCGGGTGATTAGTGATCGATACTGACGCCAAAAATGCAATCAGTAAAATTTTTGTCTGTCTGTCTGTCTGTATGTTCGTTATAGAAACAAAAACCACTCGACGGATTTCAACGAAACTTGGTACAATTATTCTTCATACTCCTGGGCAGGTTATAGTATACTTTTCATCACGCTACGATCAATAGGAGCAGAGCAGTGAAGGGAAATGTTGGGAAAATGAGTGATTCATGAGAAAGGTTTTAAGCTATAAAACATCACGCTACAACCCTTAGGAACGGGGCAACGCAGGTGAAACCGCGGGCGAAGAACTAGTTTAAAATAGGTTTGTTAAATTTTCACAGTAATGTAAGTACGATGTACCTAATTTCGATTATGGTGGGGATCTTGTATATTTCTAGCAGCAATATTTCCCTAATTACTTATATTATAATGATTCCGAAAACCATCCATACTAATAGATACTTATTAAAATATTAGCGGTTAATCTTGTCTTACTCATTGATGTACTGAAGAAAATGGATGATAGGTACATTTTATACAGATTGCTTGTCAATTGGAGTCAAACTGACTCACACATCGGCTTTTACCCTTTTCTGTATGAAGAATATATTAAATGTAACTGGTGTCATAAAAGTAAGATAATACAGCTATTAAGTATTTGTAAGTTCCTTTAGATAGTCCAGAGATAGACATATTAGTATGCCTATAACCTATTGAATACAGTAGGTGCGAATTAGAACTGTAAACGAAAGCATTACATTAGAGCTGCCCACTTAGGTCAATCACAATAGAATGAACCGGTCTAGCCATTGTACGCAAATTACAATTTGTACAGATCGACTCCTGATTTGACGCAATCATAGTTTATGGGTCAAATTAAATTTCCATTCTAAATATAGAGCTAGAATTATTTGGATGTTAAACACAACAATTTCTTAAAAATAAAGAATCTTCATTTCTTTAAGGAAGGACAAGAAGACAAGAAGTTTTTTGTCCGACTCTGGACACAACAATTTTTTTTTTTCGTTATAATATATGACCAGGTTACAACACTATGGGTTATTATTATAATCTGCTGGCAGAAGCAGTGATGAACCACTGGCCAAGAAGATCAAATCATAATGATTAGATTAGGACGCCGACCACCCAGAAGCAAGATGGTCGATAGTAGAGTGCAACGGTATTAGGTATACCTAATTGTAAAATTGGCTTTATACCTAGTACTGTGCGCAAACCAATAAAGACATCACATTTTATAAGTCTTGGTCAGACACTATTCTAATAAAGGTAAATGAGAATCCAAAGAAATAACATGCATCGTGGTAATAATTTTGAATGCAAGTCGTCGGACTCAAGGCATTCTTGCTAAAAGAAACATGACTTGAATGACGATGATCACTGCAAGGGCAAAGAAGAAACTAATGAGGAATTTAGCGAAAGCATTGACAAAATAATACGTCGCTTTTGTCGTGCAATATACGATATCAGCCTTCTAAAAACATCGCATGAGTTTAAAGACCTCATGTCTTTAAACTTATTTCAAGAATCCGGTTTATGGTTTACTATCTCCAGGCACATTTGTAAGCCATTACACTTCGAAGACATTGAAACCTTGATCAGAATTATAAGCAGTTGACACACTAGCATCGCAAAATAACTTATATTTACTTTTTATAATAGCCTTATGTTCTTTAATCTTTCCATTAACTATGCTATGCAACATGAAAAGTATGATGAAATGTTTTTCATGCCGGACTTTGTAGTAGTTTAGTATGTAGTATCGTTCAAATTACACGCATCGCACTACGGCAGCAGTCACGTTATGAATGCATAAATAATTGTTGATCAAGAAAGCGAAAATTCTACGGAAGTGGTTACTACAGTTGGAATAAAGTGAATTCAAATAACCCCATAGGATTTCCAAGAAAATTAATATTATTTATTCAATTAACTGTGTTGGTTAATTGGTCGACGGTTACTGCATCTAGATCATTAGGTTACATGACTATTGGCTACTGTTGTATTACTATCTTTAAATAAAATAGGTTTATATAATTAGGTGGTCCCATTTACATAATTCATTACCATGGCTATTGGTTAGGCTTGCCGAGAAAGAAGGGTAAATTCAAGAAGAAGATATTGCAACTATTTCACTCTTGAGTAAACAAATCGCATAGACGAAATTACCGCTCGAATTCTAAGCATCTTCATGAATGAGGTAAAACAAAGCAATCAGGTAGAAACTAATGTATGTATCATGCGGTCTGGTTACTATTATCATTCAGTTCTCGAATAACCATTTCCAGCAAGCATTGGACAGGTAGCGTGGTAACAATATCGTTTACAATACCGACTAGCTGACTGAAGGGGTGTCATTTAACAATTCCAAATAACAGCTCTGGCGTTAGCACCGAAAGTGAAATCGACATGCAAGCGTTTAAGCTTGCAAACAATATTGTGAAAAAATGCATAGATTGTCTTCTATGCAAAAAATATTTTTGGATACTGTACCGATTATTTTGTCTCAAAAAATATAACGTTACGCTTTGGAATGTAAGAAGATAGATAATATTTGATAATTTTGGAGCACTGATGTGGTAACAAAAGGAAGAAGAATGTGATTTTTATATAACACAATCGTGATCGAACATTTGAACAGTTCGCCGACGCGATACGTGCGTTCACGTGTATGGACGACGCAATACTGAGGCTAACTAACACCAAGACGCCGCATGCGCACGTCACGGACGCGCAACCGTCCTATTACAGAAGTAACAGTGATTGAGTTAACGCGTATAAGAAATAGTAGCCCGACCTTTTATTGGCCCTATTTTCACGCGGAGGGGAAACTGAAAGATACAGTAAAAATAGACATTTCAAAAAAGTTTGGAATTATGAGAATCTTAGCTGAATATACCTAGATTTAAGTAAGTTTCGCACATAAATATATTAGTACATAATATACAGTATACAGCTTACTCGCACCTCTTGTCTTGAGACTGTTCAGTTTAGGCCATATTCTGTGTAATGCTTACCGAACATTTTTTTTTCTAAGCGATTAGTTTAAAATCATAAATTCATTACAAGGAATCATCGCGATCCGGTGCATTCAAAAGAATATAGGTAACACATCAATTTCCCACGTTCTGCAATTTTACTCAAAACAGACCAATATAGTGAAATTCTGAAAGCTGTCAAGAACTCTGAGCTGAGTGTAGAGCATCTTTTGTATCGTTAGAAAGTGAAAATTATATTAAAAAACGGTGGAATCGAACTTATGTTCTCACATTTCCAGACAGCATTAAAGATGACACTGATTATAATGATGATGTTTTAAATTTCAATATTTACATAAAAAACCGGTAAGTGGGAACCAGTATTACTAGCAATAATCATCGTGTTTTATATAAAACAGGCTGTACCCCGCGGTTTCACCCGATAAAAAATGACAGACTTTCATACAAACTTTCACCCCCCTTTTGATCGCCTTAGGGTTCAATTTCCAAAAATCCTTTCTTATCGGATGCCTACGTCATACAAAAACACACCCTCCAAGTGTCAGGTCTCTACGATCAGAGGTTTAGGCTGTGCGTTGAGCGTCAGTCATTCAGGACAATATATACAATCATCTATGTATAGATGACTGTGATCCTTTCCAGATTTTCAATCCAATTCCATACTCATGGGTCCCCTCATATTTGAAAATTGAACATTCAACAGAATAGGGTATTTGACTAATGTTTGAATAATTAAAAATACCAAGTTGAGTGAAAAATAAATACAAATCGTATTCTGAAAAAATAATTTAAATTGGTTAATAAAGTTCAAAGATATAAGCATTTCAAATTTCTGGTGGGGTTTGAGAGGGAATGCTTCGTCCCTTTCCCCCAAATGAGCGATAGTATAGGATTTGTATGGCTCATTGTTTTGTGACGTCATAAACAAGTATAGTGCGTTCTCTGTCTAGCATAAAATTAAAATGCTTGTAAGTTTTGAGCCGATTTTAATTTTGTTTTCGATGATGGGTTCTATTTCTGGTAAACATTTGCATAAGACTATAAAAAATGATCAGTCAAATAGCCTATTCTTGTTCATAAAATTCTCCTCATAACCCATATTAACTTCGATGCAAAAACTTGGCCCAGTTTAAGGTTTGTCTTCAGGCCATGGAGAGTAGCATCTTTGGTGAATATTGGGCCCCAAATTTGGGACGTCTCATTGGGACTTAGCGTAAAAGGTCGCTACGCTAAATAGAGTCAGGATGGCCCTTTGTTATGTCTGTTGCATGTCCGAAAATAGGTGGAGCCGTGGAAGACAATTGAAAGTTTTATTGTTTTTGATTGATATATATGGAGAAAGAAAGAATATTGAATTTTATAAAACTTATTGTTTTTTTTGTGGATCTATCCCAAATTTGGCCAGTATAATTGACTGTGGCTATGTTTCAAAAGTAGTGATTTTAGTTAAACATCCTGTGTTCAATGTAACAGGCACAGTTCACGTGCTGTCGTTAAAGATTTCATCATTTGCATGTGTCGCCAAACACTTTTCAAGGGTTAAGAGGAATCTTTTGTAAGGTCAAGTTATCTGCAGTCACTTGCATGCAGAGACATGTGGGTAGTTGAGGTAGGCCGATAATAGGGTATTGAACTTCTACCATTCTAGCCTTTTCTCAACTATGTTGAGATCGGCATTCAGTCTAACCAGAGGGAGCTAGGAGGGAGAGATGTGCTAAGGATGGTCATGTTCAATGGACTAGCTGGGGCACAATTAGTAGATGCACCTCCATCAACGGTGTTGAACTTATGTGAAAACCCCAAAAAATGTTGCTAGTTTTATATAGGCAAATATTCCAGTGTTCTCGCCTTGAGTGGGTGTCAATAATTCCAATAAATGTAGCCACGTTTTCTGTAAAGTGAAATGTTTATATATTGGGTTTAGAAGACAACCGCGTGGGGTAATAATAATTAACGCCGCCCGGTTTAATTATTGCATTCTACTCGGTTTCAGTCTAGTAGAATGCAATTATAAGAATTAGGTATTAAGTAATTAATTATGTACAAATTAAAGAAAACATATAGAATATTCTATCTATACCTTACATTCTTTGCTAATAATCTTAATGTTAAAAGCAACTTATTAATTCTGTACAGACATTTTATTTGATTTAGTTGACCTAGAAAACCCTACCTTTAGATTAGTATGTTCATTATTTATACGTATAATGAATTTGCAGGGGACCTGAATATAAATGTACCTACTACTATCTTGACATCATCCAATACTTTCTTTCTCTCTGAAACACCGAGATCTTATCTGTAATGATAAGTATTATTTTTTCAAAAAATCTAGGTTTAGGTTATGTGCTAAACTTATTCATTAGTAGGCACCAAAGAAACATAACTTCAGATTTATACTATTAATTATATATTTTACATAATTATATTATTTATTTATTTATTTTATTTCTTTATTTATTGCAAAATGTACACACATATAGGACTAAGACTATACTAATGAGTACATGACCCTGTTAGGGTATCGCAAAAGAACAAGATAGCATTTTCATTTCATTCTAACTTACATCTAGGTACAGGTTTAAGCGGCGGTAGCCTAATGGCTAGGGCGTCGGACTTGCGATCATGCGGTTGCCGGTTCGAACCCCACCCATTGCACTACCGACGTGAACCCACTCGTAACACAAGCATTTAGCTTAGCACGAGGGGTTAACAAGAATACTAGTAATGTGCGACCCACATTGCTAGTAAGCTTTTCAAAACAAAAGAAGGTTATGTTTTAGTTTATATAAACTCAATGATATTTAAACTATATAATGCCATTGGATATACTTATATAAATAATATTTTGAATAAGAATATTAAATATATATTTATTTCGATGATTTCGTTACGTTCTCCTAATACTCTATAATACTCTATATGCTCTTAATGTAGATATACATAAGTACGCCCCTGCCTAACCCTCCGAGAAATACAGGCATGATGGTATGATTCCGTTACATTTTTGTCATTCAAACACTGTGTCCGGTCATTGTAATAAGCTGTCTGATATTATAAAATTTATATCCACTGGATAATCTATTAATACTAACATCCATCTTTTTAGTTTTAATAAGATTAAATAATTATTTATTAGTGATAAAAATGAATTAAAGACAAACACTTTTTATCGTCAGTTGACGTACCTATGTACTTATAACTTTTCTGTCCGAAACAAGAACCATGTTAAAAGTATCAAGGGGCCAAAGCTAAAGCTGAGGTCCATTAAGCCAGGAAGAAGCAAAATTATAAATTTTCTTTATAATAAAATTAATTTATCAATTTATCTTATCTTTGCCTTGTTGGGAACAAAGCGTTGCTGTTATAAATTTTCCAATAATGCAATCATTGTGACTAACAATAAGTAAGTGTTAAGTACAAGTAATGCCATTATTCTTATCATGAACGGTATTTGTTACAAGTTAATCACCTTAACCCGATATGAGGGCAACATAGGTAAGTAAGTAAGCTCGCTAAAAAACGAAATTTCGTTCTACTCTCAGAAGAAAATAATGAATTTTCTACTTTTAAAAAGAAAAAAAAAACCCTGTCACATTATCAAATCAAATAAGAAACAATAAATATTCATAAAAATAAACAAATAAATGAAGTTCATTTTTTTTTCTTGTAAATTGAAATTGTCCGTCCGTTTGTCTATTGATCTGTCAAGACCCATTTTCTCAGGAGCACGTTGAGGTATCAAATTCAAATTTATAACAAATACGTAGGTCTACGGTGTCATTCTACGGTCAAGATTCAGTCAACGCAATAAATAAATGGTCATCTATGCCTCATATTTTGAAACTTACAAATAAATAAAAACCTATAATAGGTTTTTATTTATTTGGATAATATTCCACTCCATTCAAGAATACTCCTTTCAAGAATAACACAGAGCAAATTATTATGTACATAGTTATTTGAACGTGCTTTTATGTAAGACGGTGAGAATATTCAATATTAACAAGATAATCATGGTGTCTAAGCGTCTATCGATTTATTAGAGTTCACATGGCCATCTACAAGGTTAAGAACAAATTGATCATTAAAACATGTTCCTGTACAAGTATTCGTTGATTTATTTATTAATATAAATTGACTAGCTGTTGCCCACGGTTTCACTCGCATCCCAAAGGACTTTTCGAGACAAAGGGTACTTACTCTATGTCCTTCCCAGGGTCTGAAAGTATCTTCATATCAAATTTCATCTAAATCGGTTCTGTTGATTAAGCGTGAAAAGTAACAGACAGACAGACAAATTATTATGAAAATGGTTTATTCGTTTTACAGGTTTTTCTTATTAACTAGTGATTTGAGCCTCCTTTTTAGCTAAAAAAGTCTGTGTTAGGTGACTTCGCTCTTCCAAATCGTTATTATTATAGAGAGACTAACTTAGACATTTATAATATTAGTAAATAAATTATAGTATGGATTGATGGTTTGAGTCTTAATATCATCATATCACTTCGCCTAATGATCCAAAGGGGACAACCCCATCTAACTAATGTAAATAGGTTCACAGTTCACCAGTATGTTTTAGGTCCCGCGTAATGGGAGGACAGCCTATTATTTTTTGGGATGCGGAATATCCTCATGGATCTCTTGCTATTGCTACTTCCGCACGCGGTAGGGCACGTCGGAGTGGACATATGTGTGGAAAGCCCCATGCATATCGATTGCCTAACACGCCTATAATCATTTGGTTATATCAATCTCTCATTCATTTGTCAAACCACATGGTATTTCAGTGGTCTTGCATAGAAATCTGATAAAATTACTCAAACGCAACTCGAATCGTCTTAATACACAATATACCATAAACTTGTGTACCGTGAGTTGTGCGAAATTATGCCATAATAAAATTTTCTTTCTTTCTTCGTTCTAAAATTCTGCCCCTGACAGAACACAGTATAAAATAAATTCGCTATTTGCGTTTGTCTGTTGGGCGCTTAGTTCTTCTAAACTATGTTACGGATTTCGATACGATTTTCACTATCATTTAGAGAATTTATTTTATTACTAGCTTTTGCCAGCGACTTCGTCCGCGTGGAATAGTTACTTTGTTCCCTAGTTCTTCGCCCGTGGTTTCACCTGCGTTGCCCCGTTCCTAAGGGTTGTAGCGTGATGATATATACATTGATAGTTTGAAACCTTTCCCATGAATCACTCATTTTCCCAACATTTCCCTTCACTGCTCTGCTCCTATTGATCGTAGCGTGATGAAAAGTACACTATAACCTGTGGTTTGGGCTGTGCGTTGATAGATCACTATGTCAGTCAGTCAGTCACCTAACGTAAGAGTAGACAAATATAATCAGAAAGCTCCGAACTGCTAAGCTATCGGGAGTTACACGTGTTATTGTGAGTCAACCATAAAAGATAGACATTTGCTGTCGTGGAATATTTTTTATATAATTTTAAGGAGAACATTTCCGTCATACATGATTTCTGTGTAGCTTTAACCATTAAGGCTGCACACGCGACGGAAGCTTAAAAAATGGAGTAAGTTCTCCTGTTTTCCCAACATTTCCCTTCACTGCTCTGCTCCTATTGATCGTAGCGTGATGAAAAGTATACTATAACCTGCCCAGGAGTATGAAGAACAATTGTACCAAGTTTCGTTGAAATCCGTCGAGTGGTTTTTGTTTCTATAAAGAACATACAGACAGACAGACAGACGGACAGACAGACAGACAGACAGACAGACAGACAGACAGACAGACAAAAATTTTACTGATTGCATTTTTGGCATCAGTATCGATCACTAATCACCCGCTGATAGTTATTTTGGAAATATATTTCATGTACAGAATTGACCTCTCTACAGATTTATTATAAGTATAGATAGATAGATTAGTAGGTACAATGAACCCGTACGAGGCCGGGACGCTAGTGTATCATAACATTATTTAAGTACAACTAATATTGTAATAATTATGTAAATAATTTAGTATGATTTAATGTTCTCTGGACATAAACATAATGTACAACATTAATCAAATTGAACTCAATCGTGAACCTTTATCTATGGACTTTGTCAGGTATGACAGTTGCACAAAACGAACCAGTACTTAATTAAATTTATACAATTGATGATTAGACCATTGAATAGGTTTAAATCATAAAAAAAGAAGGCAATGATAGCCAAGTTATATGACCATTGGACTGCCATGTTAAAGGCCTCGAGTTCCAATCTAAGCTTCTGACTTTATCATAACATAATCAACCCATTATACTGTCCCACTGCCGGGCACGGGTCTCCTCTCGGAATGAGAGGGATTAGGCTATAGTCCACCACGCTGGCCTAGTGCGGCTTTGGCAGACTTCACACGCCGTCGAGAAAATCTCTCAGGCATGCAGGTTTCCTTACGATGTTTTCCTTCATCGTTTAAGCGTGTGATAATTAACTATTAATACGCATATGACTTCGAAAAGTCAGAGGTCCGTGCTTTGGGTTCGAACTCGAGACCTTTGATCAAGTCATTTTTTTTCAAGTCATGTGCGTATTGATACTTAAGAGTCCGGCGGACTGAATTTTTCATACAAACGTAGATAATGCCCTGTATACGCACCGTTTGAAGATCCCTAAATCATAGCGCAATGGGAAAACCTTAGGAGAAACAAAGTCAGTCAAGTTTATTTTACATCATCATCATTGACAAATAGAAATCAAGGAGGCTCTTTCAAGCCAACCATCTCTATCTCTTGCATTACTCATCCATTAGTTTCGCCTACAATAAGACATGTTGTCCTTACAATTAAAAAAACTTTTAAAAATAGATCAACGTAACGAAGTGATCTCGAATGATGATGATATGTCAAATTTTCTGATCGCAGGTCTGATGTAGAAGCGTGTTATTTTGAGTAGGTACTTATACATAAGTTGGTCTTTATACATGAAAATAATGCCTTGCCTCAACAAATCTTCCTAAACCATGAAGTAAGAATCTAGAGCGAAACGTTAAATTCCAGCCCATTAGGAAGCCGGTATTAGGAATATCGCAGACTCGGAGTATCCTATCAATTTCCAGGGATGCCGTGCAAGTGGTCATAAATGGCACACAATTGTCATCCCGGCTAGCAATGGACGGACAATTGGTTGACACTGGTGTAATTGGAGCTCTCGAATACAGTTCCTGTCATGCAACATCAAGAGCTGACCGATATTAAACAGATTATATGTTCAGTAATGGGGCGAAGATCCGATAAGATATTTTGATTTCACCATTCATTTGGTGTCGCAAGACCTGGACATGGTGGTGTAATAACTTGAGCAATACAAAGATATCACAGTATAGTCCCATTCTTGAGCAAAAGCTTCCCCCGCCTTATTAAAATTATCGTAATAAATTCATTAATTCTTACTTCAACGAAACGAATTAGCTTGCAAACAATTTGAATCTTTATACTGGTTAAATATTTCCATATAGATGGATATCAGTCCCCTGTTTGACGAATGCACCTCGGCCATTTTCCCACGTATTGCTAAAAGAAAATAAACGGATAATAAGACTGTAATTTCTTCACCACCGGCGTCACGGTACTTTCACGACAGCCTAGGCTTTAATACTTGTGTTTTAAGTGCCAAAATGCCGTGTGCGGTTATGCGAAACAATATAATTGCATGCATATGGTGTAATAGAGCCACTGTATCTAATGATGTTAAATTGGCACCTTGAGGTCTTATCAGCATTCCCTAGTCAAGATGTGAAACTCACTATGCCTATAGATTTTTGTTCCATTTAACAATTATAATATAATTGTAGTTATTTTAATCAGTTCATCAGTTATATTTGAACGCAAAAAAAATAAGTATGACTCGTGCACATAAAGAATGGATTTGAAAATGGCGACAGCTGTATTCACCTCGTGAATACAGCGGTTAGACTTTTGTCTTACACGTGAAAACTTGACAAGAACATACGTAAAATCATGACTATCATCGACCTATTTATCTGCTGTCCCATTATTGGGCACGGAGAAGCTGGGAACGACGAAGCTGAGCACGGGCAAGAGTCTTATTGCTGGGCTCGCATTCTTTAAAAAAAACCACTTTAAAATAAACAAATATTATTCAAAATTCAGAACCCTACGTATTTAATGACGTCTCGAACTCAACCTTGTTAGCTCTACATGCTTGAAAAAAAAACTTATAAATCTTATGAGGACAGGTTTATGCAGTAGGTACGGTAATAATTCTGGGAAGCCGATAGATGGCTAATTATGCCCTTGGAAACGGTTTATAGGTCCTCATTATAATGATATCGAAGGTAAAGATAATATAATATATAACTAACACATAATGCTAACAGCATAACACTAACATATAATGGGATAACTGTGCAGTGTGGGTCTAGTTGTAAGAACAAAGCTATCTGGGTCCGTATCTATGTGTAGCCTCATCAGGAGTCGATTATAATTTAGATTTTGATATAATTTTAATTTAAAAAGGAAAAGCAGGTTTGGGTATGCTTTTCTAGTTCTCGAAATTCATTGAATGACGAATTACTACTACTACTTGATTTTCTGCATGACCCAAAGGTTGACTGGTAGAGAATGCCATATGGCATTAAGTCCGCCTTATACCTGTACCATTTCATTGTACATAAAAGTTTAAATAAATAAATTACCCACAATACATGTAGACTTTGGACCCTGAACTTGGATTCGTTGAGGACAGTTTCGACATTGTAACAACGTCCGATTTTGCAGGGCGACCAATGTCCGTGTTTTCAAAAAACAATATTCTTGTTTAGGTATCATTATTATCGATAATATCTTGAGGGGATTAAATGGATAAATGGGACATTTTAATAATAATATAAACATTTCCAGATAAGCGTGGTTATATTACTTGACGTCAATTCAAAGTGTTTTCTAGGCGACCGACAACGTGTCGATTCGCACAAGTCCAAGCTTTCTTTTTGCTTCTCGCATAGATACAGATATTGGTGAAGATTTTGATAAGATTAATTAATATTGAATATTTATAAATACATAACATGTTATTTAAAAGATAATTTGATAAGATTTGATGTACTTTGGACTCGATTAGTATGACATTGGGTTGACCGAAGCAACACACAAATCCGGTCGAACATTCCATACCTCCAAAATAGTATGAGAGCGTGCACGCAGCGTACTAATTAGCGGCATATTTACTTGTATAACTGACGGACTAACTCTATGTACGTAACCATTTTGCATACGTACATTTTCGACAGGCTAGAAAATTGATTTTGGTCCAAGTTTAAGTTCTTCAGATCAGATCAGATCTTCTTTTTTGGGCCGTTAACTACTGCGACAGTCCAGGCCAGTTGTGTCCATCCCGCAGATGTTGTGTCTTAGGTATAACGATTATCAGATCTTTTATAAGACCAGATTAGCCATAATCTGGTAGCCATAGTCTGGATGTATGCCAATACATAACAAGTTTGCTTATGTACCAGCAGGCTTTATTCTGTATGTTAACTTATTTATTATTCTGTAAATTACATACAACACTCGCTTAATTCTTTTGTGATGACAAAAATGTGGGTGCTAGGCTAAAATCAACACTTCCACGGGTAAATCTGTGATGTTTAGTGCTATGTTTTTTCCGTGATCTTACATCACAATTTATATATAAAACACGTTCTAAATAAATACCCGATCATATCGAAAAACCGCAATTAGTACTATCTTAATACGAAACCACATGGGTCGAATTATTGTGTTGCTAAGATGTCTAATCTAAAGTACTAAGTACTTATAGGATTAAAACAACTTTATACTTAGGTATAATTTTCATTGGTACATAATTGCGATTATCAACTACTATTTCGCCTATATGAAGATATTTAAAAATAATAACGGTTATGTCGGCAAACGAGAAGGCGAGCCACTTTTTTTTTAAACGTTGCCCCACACTAGGATTTTCCCCTGTATCGTGCGTTTACAAACACAAATTCTCACATACACAAACGCCCAGACCCGGAGCAACTACCTGTAGATCATACAAAGATTTGCTCCGCGTGGGGATCGAACCCACAACACGTGACGCAGAAGCCGATCGCTCTGCCGCTGCGCCAAACGTGTCGTCAAATCGTCACTTGGTGGTAAGTAGTCATCGCCGCCCATGGACGCCTGCAACACTAGAGGAGTTGTTGATGCGTTAACGATCCTTAGGAGCCCTGCAGACTGCCAGAGATGCAGCAACCGAGGGGACCATCTTTATCCGATCTTTTCTTAATTACAGAAACATTCAAAACTATTAGAGATAATTATTCGGAGATATTACATACAGACAAATTGAGTTCCTTTTTGGAGTTGGTAAGTTTATAATAGGTCGTCAATCACAGCCATTCATGAAACATCGTGAAAAACAATTAGTCTTTGTCACGTGAGTTAACATTGTATACAATGCGAATACATAAATTATAAAAAATTATGATTTAGAAAAATATTTTCCCTTTTGTAAGAGGTTAAGTTCAAAAATTCTGCGCACTTATATTAACAAAACAAATTAAAAATGCGATAAGTTGGTATTAAAATTTTCAATCAATTTCATCGTCGTACAGATAAAATAATTTCCTTATCGACTAAAGCGTCTTTAAAAACTGTAGAAAATTATGAATGGTAGGTATGCGACAGTCATTTTCTCTGAGACAAAAAAGTACTCGAGTAGAGATCACACACTTGTATGTTCAGTTTGTGAAGTGAACATCTTTTAGTGAATGGCGTTCATTAGGAGCGACCTACGTCCAGCAGTAGAATATAGGCTGATGAAGAATGCCTTCAAACATTTCCAGAAAGGCATCATATCATCAGGTGGACAGTATAAAAATATAAAAGTACTTACACACTAAGATACAACATTTTTCGGCAGTTAATAGGCTTGTTCCTGACTAATACCGAAAAATTAATACCATTTTGTAAATTCCGCACTAATGCCGTTTCATAGTCTGTCTGTAATAATTCAAAAATAGAATGTCTACAAAATATATTTCGTAATGCAGTGACGTCCCTAGCGATAAATTTAGATATTTTACGGAATGCCGTCGTCCCGCGTTATTTCTTGTTGTACATATGTACGAAAGGAGTATAGGTTCTGGTTAAGACATTTATGGTTGACATAGGTTGATGATAGGATGCCACGCATTATGGACTATAGTAATGGTTTGAGGAACTGTTTCAGAATAACGTAATCTATTAGTACTGTGAAATAAGAAAACTTCTCGATAAAGTGCATAATTGAATATTGTCTTCACTAACTAAATTCGACAAAAAATTTGAGGAAAATCTACAATTTTAATTGCTCTTGATAAAAATCACGTGGAACACACACCTTCACGTGACTGACACAACAACATATTATCATTGTGTGTGTGTGTGTACGTTATATTAATATCACACATACACAAACAGTTGTGTTTACATCGAGTGCGACAGTACCAGACGCACTAGTGAATTTTTGTGTCCATGATACTTTTGAACTCTAGACCAAATGTAAATTCGTGTTAATCTTTCGTAAGTATACAGTTCAAACGCATTAGGCTCTCAAAATTTTGAAAAGTCAAAACTAGTTCCACGGTTCCAAAAGGTGGGTATTATGCAAGCCGGCAAGAAACTATTGATTTACTCCACAGAAGGTAACGAAAAAGTGGAGCGAATTGTTGACTAGAGTGCCAGATGGAAGATGGAGTATACAGTTCAAGGAAATACCCTTTCACACTTTATATAAATAGGATGGAATAAAGTACTTAAATCTATTTGCCTGCAGTCAGATACTCTAAGGCACCGGGGGACCTAGCCAGCGTACACCCTCCCATTGACTTTTACGTAAAATCAAATCAGCTTGCTGCCTCATTACAGTAGCGGTCTGAAGTTATTGGGTTTTTCTATGAAATTCACAAATAAATTTGGATTTGTGCCCAGATAATTACCGCCTTACTTTCTAAACATACCAGCCAATGGTAGGTGTACATTAGTATACCCCTGCCTAACCCTTCGTGGGATACAGGCGTGATGGTAGTTATGTCACATCACTTGTAAGTATCTAAAAAAAACAATATTGGAAAACTCGCTTTTTCAATATTAACGCTTTCATAGTTAGAACATTACCTCCACTAGGTAGGGACCGTACAAAAAGGTATCTACATAATGACATTTATTTAACATGTACATACATAATATGTATGTAATTACAGCTTAATATACATACGTACGTAGTTAATAGGCTATTGTTTCAAAATCATTTAATACGACTTAGGTATACGGCGAATGACTATTAGGAACTATTTAGGTGACATAGATAATATTTATTGCGTCTCTGTTTTGTGTATTGTTACAGTTATTTAGTTTAGCTTAAAACGTAAAGTAAAAGTAAGTCGCGAATGAAAACTACAGTAAAATCAACTCGTACGTTTCGATCAGGTTATCAAAGAATCAAGATACCAAATTACAGCATATCTGCATCAGGCGATAGAGATTTTGGTGATAACAAAGCAAAGATAGAAGCCGGATGATGATTAAAGTCGTGTTATAGATATATCAATGATTAATATTCTACAGGTCAAAAAATAACTGCAGGGGTCCAAATAAATAATTAGAACAGGAAAAATAAAGCAAGAAACTCCATAGAAAAACACTCTGAAAGATTGTCATCACTCATCACTTGAGTACTATTTTGTTCCACTAATTATTATCCAACAGTAGGAGATGGAACTAATAAATAGGAGAGTTTATGATTTATCTATGTATTCGAAGCGACTTGCCTGTGCTCTGGCTAAGTTGCCAGCCCATACGTAGTCCAAAAAATGGAAACGCTTCGAGAAAAAGTTAAGGCTAAGGCTTCCTTTACCTCTTCTTAGCGGGGCCAGGATTTCTCCCAGATAAATGGCTGATATAAGAGTCACTTTTGCTTCTTTTTTGTGTAGTACTCATTCCACTTGCGCCAGCATTATAGAGATCAATGGAACTGGCATAAAGTCACAGCCCACATAATCGTTAGGGCAAGGCTCTTTATGAATATTAACGGAGTCTCATATCTACCAAACCTTTGCATTCTTTGCATTTCTTCCTTACTAATATTATATACGTGAAAGTTTGTGAGTATAAACGGATGTATGGATGTTTGTCACTCTTTCATGCAATGTGACGGATCTAGATGATATTTGGCACAGAGATAGATTATAGTCTGGAATAACACATAGGCTACTTTTTATCCAGGTCGGACCCAATTCTGAAGTCCAGGCGGACAAAGTCGCGGGCAGAGGCGGCAGGGCTAGTACGGTAATATAGGTCAAGACCTCTTCTTTATCAGTTAAGGCTTTCGAATGCTCCTTAATTCCACATAGACGACTAAATTGGCTATTCTCATACAGTGTCTGCCAATCTTCTTGTACACAGTAGCACAAGATGTCCTTGTCAAAGCTGTTATGAGATTAATCTTAGTGAGGGAATTTGAAAAACTTTGAATCATCCATGGTGGTAACCGAATCAAATGATGGTGTCATGCAAGACGCATTACAGTGTGCGACATTAGCGAATGTTTCGCAAACGATCACGGTGCGCGTACGCCGCAATCTTCCGCCCTGGCTGGCGCTGGCGCATTGTGAAATGTTCTACTCACATGTCGCGTGATTTGTGTGTCGTAGTGCTTTAGGGATGCCTGTTAGCAATTATTCTGAAGATTACAGTTGTAACAAACAGTGGCATGGCAGTGAATAATTCGTACGTCGTACTAATTAATGAAAAATCTCATTGATTTACTGGCAAACGACGTTTAGACTGTAAGTGCTTATATTCTGTTCTTAAAGAAGCGATTTAAGAAATAGAAGGAACTATAATATAAATAAAAATGAACTGCAGCATACAATGAAAGACGACTTGCGAACGGGTCGATGATTTGGTTATTTTTTTTGTTGTAAATATTGATAATTGTCAGGACAAGTTTTGTATAAAAGATTCTTTTAATCCACCGGAAACGGGCGAAGCTAAAATTATATTTTTTGGAAATATTAACATAAATCTAAGGTATCCATCGGACAGTGTTAACGTAAAAGTGCATATGATTGAATATAGACTTAACTATGGATCTTTTATAATTGTATCGTCCTCATGACAACCCTATTCTATTGTTATGTAGATTGTGTAAAGTCATAAGCAATCGGTATGAATAATGTCAGTTGACAAAACAATAGGAAATGTGCCTCACATTTATTGTTAATCTTTAAACTAAAGTTGTTTTCATGAACAAAGACATTAACTATAAAGTTTAAGATGTTCATGAATATGTCATTCATTAATAAATTAAGATAATAAATCTGTCCGAGATAGATCCAAGCAATAAGATAATCATGAATTTATCATTTTTTGTTGTCTATAGGATTTTTCAGTGTTATTTTGTTTAAAATGGCTCCTGCAAGATTGTTTGCAGAGTTAGCACAAACCTTATCTACAGTTGAAGATAAATGTTACCTATACCTTTGCTTGCAGGTTCCTTTTGTAGCCGAGTAATACTTTTCATACGGACACATGACAATCACATCACTATTTTGATCCACGTTTCTTTTGAACTGCCTCGTTAGTTTAGTGCTCCTAATGGTCACAGCTACGCTAGAGGTTCTGGGTTCGATTCCCAGAGCGAGCAGTGTTATTGGTTTTTTTATGAAATTCTCAGTAGCAGCTCGGAGTTTGCTACTTGTACCCGGTTAATGGCAATAGGCTCGCACCCTATTACATGGAAGTGTACATTAGTAGACCTTTCCCTAATCCTTCGGGGAATACAGGCGTGATGGTATGTTATGTTTCTTTTGAACGCATACATTATATCTACCGTACTTGCTTCAAGAAAAACAAAGTGATGAATTGAATTCAATTCGTAACAAAATAATCTCTATAAACAGTGTTATCACAAAATGCGTCGAGATTTTTAAATAGGCTAAATAAACAAATACTATAATTAACATAGAACTATGTAGGACTTCGCAATGGCGTCATAATTAGTGCAGATCCCCAGATATCATTTTGCGTCATTTTGTAGTGATGATAATGAGGTAATTGACACGAGTTCTGAGCATGCTTGACCTAAGATAAAGGACCTACTTACGCAAGGTGAGTGTTGTAAAACAAATAAGTCTCTTATGGTACAATGTCCAGGCATTGTGGTATAGTTTGATTACAATAATTTATTGATATAACGAGTGCAACTCTAATAGGCAAGCATACACGTACGGCCTGTCGGATCTGCCTGACAAACGTGCCTGGCAGGCAAAACTGCAAACAGACACGGATTTGCCTGCCATCTGTCTGCCCGCTGCCCGTGGTCAAATTCACCGGATCGCGCACGGGGCAGGCAGATCCGAGCACCCAACTATGCGTGTGTGCGTAGCCCGTAGCCCAGGATGTGCCCGCCAGATTTCACCTCAGTTGCGCACTAACGATAACGCTCTAATTTTTGCTTTGAAAGAGACATTTTTACAGACAACCGTATATGCTGGAATCACGATTTGAACTGATGCCCGGACTCGTGTGGCGAAATCACGGATCCGGAACCGAATATCGCCTGACGGGCATATCCGTACGTGTATGCTTGCCTAATAATAGCTCACAGGTCACCGTATCACCGGTCACGCAGTTATGGGTTTTGGGTATGGGCACGTATAAAATTGGATGTCGTATAGTTCCAGGTTTGTGTGTTAATGCATGTAAGATTTTATTATTTTGTACTAGCGATCCGCCTTGACTTCGTCCTTTATAAACCTTCCGTATAAAATCTCTAAATGATAGTGATAGCTGCCGACTCTTTTACGGATTTTATCGCATTGTATTGATATTATTTAATTCCAGACGTTTCGGATTCTTTACAGCATCCCTGGTCACGGGTAGACTGAGATGTTGGACGTCTTAATGTTAAATTTACTAATAGCTGCGTCTGCTACCTAAATATTTTTGTTAATTGTTAGCGATCCGATTCACGTAGAATGAGCTCACTCACCTTTGGTCTTGGAGTTTTGGGCTTGGGTTTTGATTTAATAGATAAATATAATGGGGTTAAGTAATATCAATACAACGCGATAAAATCCGTAAAAAGTAGTTTTATTTCAATGTCTAATATTCGCGTAAGTGTCAGAAATCAGTGATACCTAACTGTAACAAAATCCGTTGGGTGGTTTGATAGAAGTTAACGGACAGACGAAAACAGGTACTTTTCTTTTTGCTAACTATTTAGAGATTAGAGAAGAGAAACGCGCTCGCCGCACAAAACATAAGAGTCGAGTCGTGCGAGTCATGCGAGTCGGACTCGCACACGAAGGGTTCCGTACTATCTATAAAAACGGTAAAAAAATCATATCTGTTACATCATTCGTAAAAATGCTGCATAATTTGTGAAAATGTCAACTGTCTAACTATCACGGTTCATGAGATACAGCCTGGTGACAGACGAACAGTCAGACAGACGGACGGACAGCGGAGTCTTATTAATAGGGTCCCGTTTTACCCTTTGGGTAGGGAACCCTAAAAATCGAGTGTGTGGCAATATTAATTTATAAAATATTATTGTGTAATGCATACATTCAAAAATCATATTTTTATAAATTAATTAGTCTTAATTAAATTAATTAATTGTCATATTACGTTTTGTATTGTTTTCTAAACTTTCATTTTATAACACAAAGACTAGATTTTGCTATTTGAGTTTATTATCACTTTTTGCAGTCAAACAGTAGATGTCACAGGTGTTACAAATAAATTAAATATTTTAAGTCCTTAATTGATTATCGAAGAAACTCGAAGTCCAAGGCTATTATAATATGTATAGTACAGGTCAAAGGTTAGACAATATTAAAACTAACACTTGGTAACACTTGTACACTGACGACTTTATAAATCCGGTAATATTACATAAATTATATTATTTTATTGGTTGTATCCTGTAGGATACGCAAGGCATCCGGGGGACACTACATTTTCTAAAAGTAAATATTAAATATATTTTTTTTACTTAGTTAAGTACTGGACAAACATACCATAAGAAAATAATAATACGAACCTTCTTGCAATTTTGAAACAAAATCGCACCCGATTAACTGATAATGCCTAGGTACCAATTTATTGAATTTAAGTTCTATAGGTAGGTATCATGTCAACTAAATTAACATCAATGTACCCCTTGAGATGGCTGATGAATGCGTTGCTGAGTGACAATGGAGATCGTGTGATTTTCAATTACCTACCTACCACTTACATTAAATACTTCCTGTGCTTATCTTAATAATAAAATTAAAACCGATCCCTTAGAGCAGTCTTTCTCGAGGTGGACGATAACGCCCCCTTGTGGGCGATGGAGGTCTACAAAGTGGTAAAGGGTCCAGAAAAAAATGGTATGTTCAAGCAGTTTAAGATGCAGTTGGTAAAGTGAAAATTTCTGGGTGGTAAAAATTACTGATTCTCATAGTGGGTGGTAAACTAAACAAGTTTGAGAAACTTCTGCCTTATAAAGAAAGAAAGGAACACATTTATTTATTTTATCTTAGAGTTATCATGGACCGCAAAGGTCGCCCAAACGACGAGTGTTATTGTGGAATTTTTACATCTTTGAAATGGCACACAAAATCCAATCAAACATTACACATTTTTTTAATATACATAGCATACTAGCAACCCCAAACCTTTATCTACTCTCAAGTTTAAATCCACGGCAAATAAACAGTGCAGATAAACATCGTGAGGAAACCTGCATACCTATGCTATGCTTACATGCCTTTTGCATAATTTTCTCAACAGCCTGTTACTTAGGTATCAACCCACAATACTATAGCCTAACCCCTCCCATTGTGAGAGGAGACCTGTATCCAGCAGAGGCAGTTTTTGTTGTTGATGATGATGATGTAATCATTTATTTTTGTTTAGACTTACTTAAAAAAAGAAATATTGGCAAATTGACATTCAGTTTGAATAATTTTTAAATAATCCTATCATATGAAAGGTCCAGAAACATGCTTCCAGTTATGTCACCTTCCCTTATGTACATTAAAAACTATGAATCATGAATGTTCAATGGAAATTGGAACATTGTCTTCACCATCACCATCACCACAGACAATTTTAAGATCAGGCTTAGATGGGATACACTCCCATCTAAGCCTGATCTTAAAATTGTCTTGTAATTTACTAAAAATATTTAGCTGAATACCTTACAATTTAAGTAAAATTTATATAATAAATTTGACCTGTTACTGATACTCTAATAATTACCTACCATGGTGTCTCACCCCAACAAATTCTATTAAATCTAAATCCATATAATCCATATTTAGATTTAATAGAATCTGTATATGGTGAGCTTGTCCTATGTGAATTGGACTGGTTATTAACAGACATGTAGAGTAGCTGTCAGTAATTAAAACATCAAGACATTAATGATGAGGGATGCTTAAACATAAAGAACTTTGAAATTTAATAATATTACTACTATAAAATCTGTCAAGTGGTTTTATTTCAATTTTTTAAAGAATCCTTCATATCAACAATTTTGAAAGATTAAAATATGAAAAGTACAATCTTATGGCATACTCATCTTAGGGGCGGCAGTTGTAAGTGTTCAGCAGAATACAGTAGTGCCGGGATATTTGTTATAAGAAGAAAGAAGGTAAGTAGCACGTAAATACTCTATCAACAAATACTGTTGAATATTAGAATTATTATTGCATACATATAGTCATATAGGTTCCCAATGGATATAAACCATGGTGAGGTGCAGCCAAGAGTAAAAACACCATGCTTTGATTAATCGCACCCGATCCCGGTGACCGAGCACAAATACTTTCTTCCAACCATAATAACCTCAAAACTTCTTTTAACATTGTTTGTAGTCAATTTCTAACATAACAAATTAACAATGCAACGATTACTAAATTATACTGGCTCAGGTCATCGCCAGTTGCATCCCAAAAGTTTACACAAAAGTAGAACATCTATAAAAAGACGTGCAAACGAGAGAGTGGTTGTGTTAGAAAATTAACTTACCTTGCTTTCTGAATCCAGTAATATTTCCCCACCACTTGTTTTATCACTGACGAGAGTCACAATTTACATGAGGTCACTCAAAGTTCACTTATTGTGTGCAAAAAAGAAAATTGTTTCAAATTTCGCACCGACAACAAATATTTTTTAGTACCTACTGTAAAAATATTCAGTATTGCTAGTTTAATGATGTTCAAACACCACTTCCCTGTAATTAGTTATTTTTGTTACTAATAGTGCTACCGAAGTGCTATTACAAATATACTGCTTGTATTTTATATTTTAAAATAATGAAAATTATCTTTGTAATGTGATTCCTTCAAAATGTTCTTTTTAAAATATTTTCAGACAATTAAGTAGCTATTAATTTTCAATTATTTCCTATGAAGTCTGGACTTTTAATTATAAGAGCAACATTATTATCATGTCAAAACAATTGACGGCCATGTCTATTCCATTTTTCACAGAATCGCACGCAATAAAGATTAAACATTTTTAAGCCTCTCCTCTATTACTCATTATATTTAATTAGAATAAATTTAGGTCTTCAAAATGAGTATGTTTTTGTAAAGTTTCATCATAACAATTAAAGACAACTTAATATTATTGCCTTAATTTTTTTTAAGATGTCAATGTTAAGCAAAATTTACTGCGTAGTCTGGAAAATTATTTTCACCTGTCCGTTTTATGCAGACATTACAAAATTAATAGAAGATAATAATAATAATAATGTGTTGTGTTACAGTGAATGACATTGCCTCGAATAGAGTTACATTATTTTTAATTTCATTTTAACCTTACGAAAATAATGGTATTCTCTGAGTAATGTTATGATAAAAATATGAAAATCATCAAAACTCGAATTAATTATCCACCTTGTAATGGAATGTATTGTATGAAGTCATCGCTTGTCAAAAAGTCAAAACAAATTCATTTCTTCAAATTGTGAACAATATATTTATTAGAACTTGTACATAATGGGCCTTTTTGGGAAATCACCTGAGAGAAATCCAAAAGAAATGGTACGTCAACGAACTAATAATGATAGATATGTTATTCTAGGTAGATATCCGTGAATGGTATTGTCTGAAAATATCACTATGATTTTAGGTAAACGAGTGGTCCCATAAACTACGCAAAGAAGGATATAACTTAGATAGACAAATAAGAGGTATGTTAAATTCTTCTTTTACCACATAATTTGCAACTTAAAACTTATATTTTTAATGCCACAATAAAATTAACCTACATGGAAAACCTTGATTGCTAAGCTAAAAAAAAACATGTTTATGAGGACTGTAGTTTACAAATTCAAGGCCAAAAGTAAAGTCTTCATTCACACTGTACCGATTACCAAAACAATAATATACACTTTGCTGGTAAAAATAAGAAATAAAAATAGTTTTCTTTTCATACTAGCAGGCCCGGCAAACATTGTCTTGCCCTGTATCATCATCTTCCTGCCCCGATTTAGGTATTTGTGGTAGGCGCAGCATGTCCTTTTCTTCCATTCATCCCTGTCAGCTGTCACCTCAATCATTCAATGGTTGAAACCAATTGTGGTGCCCCCTACCAGCTCAAATTATGAATCTAAACCATCAAGGGACCCTTTTAAACAAACACAACAAAAAATCAAAATCACACCAGCAGC
Organism: Acronicta aceris; assembly: GCA_910591435.1. Lineage (NCBI taxonomy): Eukaryota > Metazoa > Arthropoda > Insecta > Lepidoptera > Noctuidae > Acronicta > Acronicta aceris. The sequence goes on along the minus strand of OU342780.1, from coordinate 8,172,318 downwards.
GTATATGGAGTTGGGACGATACGGACAATGCACACTGGCCTCACCGAAACAGAAAACAACGCCATATTCATTTGTGGCCGTGTTTTATTTCTGTCTATCTGTTCCAGATACAAAATGTATGAGAAAATAAATTTTCTTCATGTTCTTTTTCATTAATTTTTCGAATGTTTTTATAGTTATTCTGCTTTTCGAGAAGGAGACAAATCCAACAAACCAAATATCATAAACATCGGCCCAATTAATATTTATACGATACTAATGTCACTCAATCGTTTTGCCTTCCTGGAACCTCTCCACTAACACTTAAACTTTTTGGTATGGTATTAAAATTCAAATTGACTTTTAAGTATTATTACGAATTGATTGTGTGGGAGGATAGAAAAGTGTTGTGTTTAGACCTTTTTAGGTAATTTTTTAATTTTTTTTTCTCCATAAGTTCCATACTTCAAGGAATATTAAAAAAAAGGAATTAGCAAAATCGGTTCAGCTGCTCTCGAGATGTGCTCTTAGCAACACATTCAGCGATTCATTTTTATATTATAGATCACTGTTGTTTTTTCTAATATATTTGGAAATCAGTTTTAAAACAGACAACAGTGTTATTTGTGAATTGGGCAAAAGGTCAAAAATTACTACAATATACTACAAAATAGGTACTTTCTATATAGATTAGTTGTGTAATGTTCATATTTTATTTTATACAGGTATTCAAAGGGAAGAGGAGAAAATTAAACGGTCTCTAAAAGAAGCTGCTGCTAAAAATGACAAACAGGTGTGCACAATACTGGCTAAGGAGATCATCAGGTCACGGAAAGCCATCAGTAAAATATACACTAGCAAAGCCCATCTGAACTCAGTACAGCTGCAAATGAAGAATCAATTAGGTAAACATCCAGTATGATATGGTACAGTGGTGTATATAAGGGATCACAGCACTGGCAGCCCTAGCTGAATTTTTAGATGGTGTGCAATCTCAGAGTGGAAGGACCTCCAAATATTATATACATATAAAAATATTTGAGTTTTTTGCCAATGCATTTTTACACCCATACCATGAGTCACACTGCACTAGGGCAGTGCAGTGGTCCTAGTTTCTACATTAATTCAGCAAAGGCTGTAAGGGCCCTGGACTACAAGATAATAGATTTTGAAAGGTTAAATATAAAAAAAGAAATAGTTGACTATGGTATGGTTGTCATTATTTCTGAAACTGAAAATTTATTTTAAACATGTAGTCATGTTCATTCCTAATAAAACCTGATCTTTCTATGAGCTCTTTGTATGCAAGCATAGATTAAAATAATTAATTTAAGGGTCAGCACAGCCTTAATTGCCTACAAAAACATAATACCAAAATAAATCGCAATCCAATCAATATTTTATCAAATTGTGTTACTATTCAGATTTTGAAACCTAAATCTAGGTTCATATAGTACCATTTCGTCTACTACTCTTTCACTGGAAATAAACAACCGAAAAGTCATTCCAAACTTGGTAAAGTTATCAAGAATTGCATTTGCTAACATTTATTTCCAGTGATGTATTTTGTACGAAATGGTAGAGTAGGAACCTAGATTAATGGTAGCGGAATCTGAATAATAACACAATTTGATTAAATTGTGTTTGAATTACAATTTATTTTGGTATTACGTTTGTATGGGAAATTCGGTCCGCCGGACTCTTAATCCCTAATTTAATTACAATTTGAAAATAAAATCGTTAGTTAAGTAGCAGTGATGAGATAATTAGTAAACCTTGTTCACAGCTACTTTACGAGTCGCCGGGTCATTGCAGAGGTCAACTGAGGTATGTTTTAATAGAACTTATTAAGAAGCACCCAATACATATATTTGCATGTTCCAGTCTGAGTGTATTTTGTGTCCATTAAATTGTAAGTTTGTGAAGTCCGCCGCAACATAGAACCTAGTAAAGTCAGCAGTTATATTACTGTTATTATTACATAACATACCATCAATTTTCGGCATTAATCACTTAAAATTTCGATGATTTAATTGTTTAATCAATTGCAATTACTTAACCATTAAATTTTTGATCAATTGATTTATTTTCTGAAATATTAATTGTTTAATGGCCAACACTGCAGTACCTATCAATATGTTATTGACATTGTTTCACTTACCTATTACGTTTTTAGGTGCCTTACCTGACTTCTGACTATTAATTTTCCGACTCTCATAAACAGGTGATGCAAGCAATGCAGGCACTGATTCGTCTACCTGAAGTCGCGGCCACAATGCAGGAATTAAGCAAAGAGATGATGCGAGCCGGGATCATTGAAGAGATGCTTGATGAAACCATGTCCAGCATGGAGGACGAAGAAGAGATGGAGGAGGCGGCGCAGAGTGAGGTCGATAAGGTAGGAATTTAGACTGCATCATCCTAACCTATCCTAACGTGTATTTTGGTGAATGACTAATATTAGACCATATGTACTTGATAATTAGGGTCCAAATGCCAATATTGGTGAATGTTGCTCATATAGCAACACATATCTCACCAATCAAAAATGTTATGGGTTTACTCTTGGATGAGGAATGCCGAAGATCGGGTTCTTTGGTATTCACTAGGAGAGGTCTACATCCAGCAGTGGACTAAAATTGTCACCCAATCATTAAAATGCATTTAAACCATCACCAACTAATTTCTACTGCCATACATAAAACTATCTCCTTACTAAAGGTGTTATGGGAGCTTACGCAAGGCAAGCTTGGAGATGCGCCCGCGCCCCCCACCGCTGTGGCAGCTCCCTCCACCAGCAAGGAGGAGACCGAGGCGGCCGAGCCCGACGAGAGCGAACTGGACGAGATGCAGACGCGACTGCAGGCGCTGCGGTCCTAGTGCTAAGGATCAGTGCCAGGTAAACAAAACAAAGTTGTTCCATCGAGTTAGTTTTGACAACCAACAAACCCCAGTCACATAGCCGTAGGTTAAGCTAGAGGGGAGGGCAGGGTTGGGCATTAAACAATAAAATTTTATTGAAATAAGTAGTTTGTAATCAAATAAATGTTATGTACTCACAATGGATGGAGCTGCTCGTCTGGGGAAGTATCTCATCCTTGCAGAAAATCGTAGCCAAATAACATAGCTCCGTGCTATGTTGTGTTCCTAACGGTGATCAAGGTCGCCAGAGCTCTACGAGAAAGCGTTGTGTTGGTAATGTAGGGGACCGGTGGATTTTTATTACCGCCGCTGTCATGCATGCCAGAATGTCTCCCTATGCTGCCAGCCCAACTGTTCCTCCTTAATTTACAGAATCGGCAACGCGCGTGTGATACCCCTGGTGTTGCAAGCGTCCATAGGCTACGGTAACCGCTTACCATCAGGTGGGCCGTATGCGTGTTTGCCACTTTAGTGGTATAAAAAAAATTGATTGACATTTTTAATGATTAAGACCACGAGTTTAGAGCTATTGAAAAGTGTTATCTTAGGATTTTTAGTCATCATGCTTATCTTGGCAGTTGATCAGCAAGTCTAACAGATATTATGATGAGGTTCTTCAAGGTTAGAGAATTTTAAGTTATATTCTACAATATAATGTCTGTTGAATTTTTCCAGATAGCTACACCAATGTGTCAGAGACAAGTTTTGAGGCCATTGCCAGCTATCCAGGAGTGGACCAATGCCTTAAGAACAATGTAAATAATAATTGTTGTGTGTTTATTTAAGTGTGCGGCAATATGAGACATTTGTTACTAAGTAATAATAATGTTTTACTAGTGACCTGATATGTTTTAGCTTCGGTGCTAACTGAAACAGCGGATCAGTCCAGAGCCTTACATTCTAAAAAGGTCGGTAATGTTTATTGATATTACATATGTTCACTATGGGGTAGTCTTGGCAATTGACAATTATTTTTCAACCTTATACACTCAATATTAAAGTTAAAAGTTAGCAATCACTTTCGATTTTAATTCACTGAATCACATTAGGGTCCTCGGCTCTGCACAATTGATTCCTCAGATTCAGGGTTTACCTAGGTATTGTATATCATTGTTATCAGTTAGATTTTTTTATTGCTAACTTTGATGTTTACCTGATGGAAATCAAAAAAGGTTTTAATATAGAGCACTTAATGCTAAATACCCTTTCAGGCTTTGGCTATCATATATACGCAATGTAACACAGTAAACAGGTGACATGTGAGAGAAGTAGCTAGCTAGGCAGATCATTAGATCATACCACTAAGCGTGTTGAGTTTTGTTGACTATACGACACGCGTTTTTTCTCCTAGAGCGCTGAGACGACATTTTATATTCTTCGATACGCCCCAGGGCAAATCTACCTCTTAAAATACATGACGTCATTGCTTATCATAGCCTAAAGCTCTTGCAAGCAGTGATTGATATGTGTTGGAGTACAATCAATTTACAAACATTCAGTAGGTCGCGAAACTTCCTACATAGAATGGTGATTTTTTATGCACTAACTAATTCTCTTCTAAAGGGTTCCCCCGGCATCTCCTACGCATGAAGTACTGAGATCCCCTTTGAATAAACAGCATTCTAGGCCTAAAAAATTACGTAAATACAGTTCAATTTCAAATGGATTATATGAATGAAGGTCAGTATTGCTGCCTTCAAATCCACTTTTCACCGAATATGCCTTGCTGGTACCTAATTGCGTGGATATCATAATAATTATGTAAACTTTGTAAGATCAGGATTGTGATATAACTATTATTTTAATTTTATAGCTTTTAATAGCTCAATATTGTAAAGTAAACCAGGAGCTTCTATCGAATTGTTTTTATGTCTACTTCGGTTATTATTAAAATCCACTAACTATTAAAAATGTTTCATTAATTTGTGTACCAAGAATTTAAAACAGCAAATCGACTATTGGTTCCTTTACAGGGCTGTACCTAGGTATTCATTTCTGTGGGGGAGGGGGCTCTGGACGATTGACAATTATTTGAAACTGGAGGGAGAACTATGGGGTTGGTTGCTCTGGTGATTTTTAAGTAACGCATAAACCTCCCCAAGGCTCCCCGGACCGCGAGGCCGTAGGCGGTGGGCCGGTGGCCCCCGTCTTATGCTGTCTCTCTATGACTGAAAATACCGTTCGGGTTCGGTGGGTTCGTCACGGCGGGCTCTGAACGAGACCGCGAGGTTTCGTTTGAAGTGCTATTGATATTGAAAACGCATACCATGGGGGATGGTCCTAGGTGACGCAAGTCAATAACTGGGTATAAATTCATCATTCAACACCGCTGATATGCAATGTACTTATCTGATAAATCGCGATCATATCATATCTTTGATTTATCACACCTTGTAACACTTCCTTCAAAGGCTTGAGAAGATGCCGCAAATTGATTTGATGTGCCATTATTGCTTTGTTAAGATGTTGAAAATATTTATTGGAAAGAAGTTCCTTATCGCGCGTTGTGAAAGGGGGCTAGACGGAAAAAATTCTTACGAAAAGTTGTCACGACACTTTTTGCGACACTTTGCGGCGTGCGCATGTTTCTCTGTCTGTCTCTCTCTCTCTAATAAGATAGTAGTTCCTTTCGATTAATTTGCCATATGCTAGCATACGTTTATATTATGATTATATGTATAAATACTCGCTCCGTGCTGATTTTGAACTTGCATCCTATGGCACTGCGCTAATCGAGCCTTCAACTCCAATTCCATACACCTCTCAATTTTTTTATTTTGTTTCTGTTCGTCTATCCGAACGGCCGCGTATGTAAATGCAAAAAATATTGAAATCAATAAGGACGATAAGATGATATCGGCCTGCGTCCAGCAGTGGATCAGTACGCATAGGCTGATGATGAAGGACAATAATCACGAATGGAAACATTTACGACTCAAACTGCCTTTAAATTGATCACTACGCAACCACTTCCGTACAATTTCTATTTTTTTTGAAGCGAAAACTTCTTTAGATGCTTCGAGCACTTTTTGGGTAACAAAAAGCGTGAAACTCGCGTCATCGTCACCGCACACTTCCCACTTATCGACGATACAAATCACAAGTTACTTAGTTTTCACTTATATCGGCAGTCACCAAAGACTGCCCCGCATGTTTTTTTTAACACACATACATTCCCCTTTTTAGCATGCTTGTAGACAGAAACTTGATTTTAATGTTTGGTCCACCAAACATGCGTCCTCTGCGTTCGTTAACTCGGGCATGGTTGTCGGTTTACGATGGCCTTTTTTGAGAACGTCCACAATTTAACTCTGGGACGTTCGCCAAGGTCAGCCTCTAACATCCATGCTCGCGCAAAACAAACTCCGCCATAAAAGGCATAAAAATAAATCAATTCCAGAATAATGTAATCTGTAGTTAAATCCTTACTAATAATATAAACGGGAAAGTTTGTGAGTATGGATGTTTTTACTCTTTCACCTCAGAACGGGTGAACGGATCTGGATGAAATTTGGCACACAGCTAGATTATAGCCTGGATTAATACATAGGCTACTTTTTATCCAGGTCGGACCCAATCCCGAAGTCCACGCAGACAAGTTCGCGGGCAGAAGCTAGTATGTACAATAAAACATACACACTAAGAATTGGCTATAAATATATTTCGTATATACTATAACAATAATTATCTAGTGTATAAGTACATGTATCACAGTTAGTTACAGCATCTTGGAGGACAAGTCTAGTTCCAATTGCATGTCTTGAATCGACTCCTTCTTCAACAAAGGCTTGCGATCACTTTCTTTTGTCTTTTTTGTGTTTTTCTTGTTTTTCGTTAATCTGGAGAGAATAAATTAGGATGTTAGATAATTATTAATATCGCTGTAAAAACTGGATTATTTTACCGTTATTGGTAAATGGAGTATAATTATTATGTTTTATATGTACATATTTAAATACATTTTCAAATATTTTTATAAAAAAAAAATCATTTTTTCAAATATAAAAAAATTGTAGTCCACCGCTACCGGTGGTCAGGGTCCCAAAGAAAGGAACCTCCTAACAATACGTGCCGTATCCAGAATTATTATTATTATTAAAAGACAAGCAAAAGACTCCCCATTCTTCTTTTACTTCTGTCTATAACTGGATAGAGTGGACATAAATGTAGCATAAGTGTCTAAAACATATAACATCATGTAACTGACCTATTGACTACTCCATCGGGGTGGTCCATCATGCGGATGATGTCGGCCTGGTCGGAGGAGTCCAGCGGCGCCACGGAGATGTCCCGCACCGCTCTGAACTTGCCACAGTTGTTAAGGTGCTCGTTCTCCAACCGGAAGAAGTTCCAAATGAAACGTCTGGAAGCAAACCAGATTGAATTTCAAGGTCAAAAGTGACCTCACTAATGCTTATTTGGGCTCGCCTGTTTGTTTGTTAACTCCGCTGAACCAATTTCAATGAATTGTGGTGTGTATAGATTTGACCTTAGAGAAGGACCTTTTGGGATACATGTAAAACCTGGGCCACGAGTCTACTATTTTATTGTGTCAAAATCGTCATTCAATGACTTCAGAATTGCTGATTTTAGTCATTTAGTGCCATTGGACCACCATTCTGACATATAATATACAATTAAAATAGCAGATTTTGGCCCCTGGTAAGGTCAAAATATCATAGAACTGTATTATTTGTCCTAAACAATATAGGGGCTCATAAAAACTTGAACTTTTTAAAGAATTAATGTTGGCTGATTTTTTTGTCACTCTTTTAATAACAACCACAAAAGAATCTCGTACTTCTCATTTACCTGAAGACTTCAAGCGGCGCCAATAAGGAGGTCATAGTCTCTCCGCTGACGAGGTTGTTCTCTGTCACCATGAACGACACCGTCCATATGAAGCGCAGCACGAAGTCTTCCACTATCGCGAAATAGTAGAACTGAAACACATTATACATACATACCATTACGCCTGTATGGTATTGTTTGTATGGTTGTATATACCTCTAAGGGTAAGGCAGAGGTGTGCTAATGTACACCCACAGTTCCCCGGTATGTTTAGGTCCCATGTAATAGGGGGCGGGCCTATCATTAACCGGGCACAAATCCAAACTCCGTGCTGCCACTGAGAATTTCATAGAAAAACCCAATAACTCTGCTCGAGCTGGAAATCGAACTCTCTCTTCAAACACATTATATATTTTTTTTAAAGGTACGTAAGCTGTTCCTTTGTGACATGAATGAAACAACTTGCAAACTATAGAGGAAGGACAGTCGTCTGCGCATTAAACTCCACACACTAATCCACCTCCATCCACGGAGACTTATCGCAAAAATGGTCTGGCATTATGCCGCTTGCACATACGTAAGCTTTGTTTTTTTTTTCAAGACATCTGTTGCAATTGGAAGCTCTGTATTTTGGGGTCTTCATAAATATATATGTAACTAGCTTCTGCCCGCGACTTTGTCTGCGTGGACTTCAGGATCGGGTCCGACCTGGATAAAAAGTAGCCTATGTATTATTCCAGGCTATAATCTATATGTGTGACAAATTTTACCCAGATCCGTTCAGCCGTTCTGGCGTGAAAGAGTAACAAACATCCATACATCCTCACAAAGTTTCACGTTTATAATCTTAGTAGGAAGTAGGATAATAATGACTGGGCATCAATGAGACCGTCATTGACTAACCCATCTACATAAAGTTTTTAAGAGTTTTTCAGGAGAAACCTATTTAGTTATATCCAGCTACAGACTGCAACACGTCAAAATCTCCCAATATCCCACTAATTTACCAAGAATTCCAACTCACCCCGGGACTGTAGACGATCTCCTCCCTAAGGAACTTGTTCTCAGCGTTGGGCCCGCAGCTGAATAAACCCCAATCCATCTTAACGTCCCACGTGTAAGTATATAAGGATGAAACCAGCTGGCACGCAAACCAAGCGTATAGGAACGGATTGTCGTACGAATCAGTGTATTTACCTGGAATTAGAAAATGAGTCGTAAATGAATTTTACCCCCAAAATGTTATATTAGGTAAAACATACTAAATTATATTCTTATTTAAATTCGATACTATACGAACTAACTAGACAACTAACTTTATGACGCCATCGTTATTTTCAATCCATGTTAGCGTCTAATAAGCTCCGTTATTTTACGATACATAATCAACCCATTATACTGTCCCACTGCGGGGCACGGGTCTCCTCTCAGAATGAGAGGGATAGGCTATAGTCCACCACGCTGGCCTAGTGCGGGTTGGCAGACTTCACACGCCATCGAGAAAATCTCTCAAGCATGCAGGTTTCCTTACGATGTTTTCCTTCACCGTATAAGCGCGTGATAATTAACTATTTAATACACACATGACTTCGAGGTCAGAGGTGCGTGCCTTGGGTTCGAACTCGAGACCTTTGACTTGGCAGTCCAACGGTCATACCACTAGGCTATCACTGTTATTTTACGATAAATGGAAAGTAATGATAGTAGTTTATTTACATTTGCAAACAAAACTCTACAAGTATATAACATCCCTCTGTTTCCTTGGGGGTTAGTAAATTTTGGCAATAAGAGTCATCTATAAAGTACGACACGTCGCACGGGGAGGGGCGGGGGAGTAGACAAGTGTGACAAGGGGTATGATGTCACGTGTAAAAATCTAAATAATTAAAACGCATAACATAAATTGCAAAATATGTGAAGGGAAGGAGTCCTTTTTTTTATTCGTGATAGGCTTACGCTTGACCGCCAGTTTGCCTGATGTTAAGCGATACTGCGATCTACGATGGAGCGCGCTTGCCTAGGAAACTGATCCACTCGTGATTTAAAGACACCCAGATTATATCAATCAGGGAAGACCCACTCGGGAAAAATGAGGACGTGTGTCAGGAACGGGGAGTCGTGAATCATTTATGGATGGCACCAGTGGCGGACTAAGCCCCTCGTGGACCCGGGGCGGAAAGACTAAATGCGCCCCCGCCCCCATACAAGTCATAGCGCATGCGGGGCCGACGAATATTTTTTTGCGATTTCTGAGATGATCCCGTAGCAAAGTTTATTCACGTACAAGAGTAGGTACATGAACCCATAAAACTTAAAAGTACTCGTTAGTGATACCAATGAATTTGACCAAAAAGAACTCGAGATTTTGGGGCCCCCCAGGACCGGGAGCCTGGGGCGGACCACCAATTTCGCCCTACCGTTAGTCCGCCACTGGATAGCCCCACATAACACAATGTAAATGGAGGCGGAAAGTCATATTTGGTGGCTACTAACCGTCATAGATGGTCCTGAGCGTCGCGAACAGCACTACGAAGAATGTGGTGGAGTACTTTCCGGCGTTGACGAGGTGCGGGAACGCCTCGCGGCTGTCCCGGTAGCGCCGCAGACACTGGAAGAACCGCGTCCACGCCGGCACCACGTTCACCAGCGCGCGGGTTATTATGAACCACTGGGTCGACTCGAATGTCACTGCGGACGGACCAGCAAATGTAACATCTATACTATTATAACAAAATTTGAACTGGCCTGTACACACTACAGTCAACAGCACATCAAGTTTCCATAAACTGTCAAATTTCCCCAATGAATAATAAACTCTATTACTTTGAAGATTACATTGAAAATCGATTGAATTTGACAGTTTTGGATATATTGATGTGCTGTTGACGGTACATAGAAATATTTAAGAAAAAAAAAAACAAAAGTAAGCTCCTCCCTTAACTCAGTCCATTAGTCCAGAAAAATTAATATGTGATGAGGGGTTTTTATAAGAGCAAAAGAATACAAGACTATTATCTTTTTTGTTTGTTTGTCTGTCTGTCTATATGTATGTATGTTTGTACGTGTATCAAGCAAAAACTACACAAAATTGGATGATTATAGTCCGGTCAATTTAGACATTCGAAGTTACATAAAGTCCCAACAAGCTGAATTTCTGTGAAATTGTTCAAAACATAATTATAAACAATGTCTAGAAGTTCCCCATCATTCCCCTGTAAGGAAAAAAATTTATTCAAGGTCAAAGGTCAAAAAAATTAGTTTTTCGCGATTTTCAGCAAAACGGTAAGTTTTATCATAAAAGTACCTCCGACAAAAATTGTAGATCATAAAATTATCTATAAAAAATGTAGTAATACTTTTTTCTTACGAGCCACCGTTTCTGAGATATAACGATTCAAAAAGTTATAAAAGTTGTTATCGTCATAATATGCACACGTTTCCACGACACCTATGAGGTAGTGTACTTAGCGCATTTTTTAACGTGGTTTCCCCACTAGGCTTACTCCACGGGTCAGTTGTGATCCTGTTTAATGTAAAACTATTGCATAATAACGGAAATTTTCAAAGATTGGGAAAGATAAAAGCGATGTAAATTAAAAAAAAGTGTTGAAGTTTATTCGTCTTATTCGTAAGTTTCAAATTCTTGTTCTTCTTCTTGATCTTCTTCTCCTGCTTCTTCTTCATCTTCATTTTGGATGCAAGTAAATTGCGTCAATAGCGATGTATCGCATGATACTTCGTCGGAGTCAAACGAATATCCTCCATTGTTTGTGATTCAATATTAGAGCACGACCGGCCTTGACAATTTGTGCATGCCAAAGAACAAGACAGTCCGACTTTTTTGCAACCACATTTAGCACTGCATCCCTTTTTGCAGTTGCAAAAAATAGTGTTCAGCAGTTTTTCCGGCGCAGGTGGAAGTAAAGTTTGAACTGGCTCTAATATATTGTTGACCAACTTCCAACCCCAGTCTGTAGGGTCTAGCTGATAACCAAGCCACACTTGAACTTGGTAATATACTCGAAAAAGATGTTGGTGAGCAGCAACTGAGGTTGGAGGAAGACAAGCTAATTGAACTTGTTTTTTATTTTTAGTATTTTTAACGAAACATGCATATCGATGCTTATCTAAACAGGTAGTTTTTTTTAGGAGCGCCGTACATAGAAAGTAGAAAGCGGATGCCGTTGGTAATAACTTTTTGTTGAGTTGAATTACTCTTTTAACACAATATAGGTTAGGATAAACACGTGTTTTCACTACAGAGTGACGCTCAAGACTAACGGTATTTCATTTATTATAGCAGGTATAAGACCCATCCATGTATATTATGACGATAACAACTTTTATAACTTTTTGAATCGTTATATCTCAGAAACGGTGGCTCGTAAGAAAAAAAGTATTGATACATTTTTTATAGATAATTTTATGATCTACAATTTTTGTCTCAGGTACTTTTATGATAAAACTTACCGTTTTGCTGAAAATCGCAAAAAACTCATTTTTTGAGCTTTGACCTTGAATAAAATTTTTTCCTTACAGGGGAATGATGGGGAACTTCTAGACATTGTTTATAATTATATTTTGAACAATTTCACTGAAATTCAGCTTGTTGGGACTTTATGTAACTTCACTCTCATTTTTTGGTCTAAATTGACCGGACTATTATATTGTTAAAAAATATATAAAAATATTTTATTATATTAAATCATATCAGCCTGTTGCCGTCCATTGCTGAACGTAGGCCTCGCCAAGGGAGCCCAAGGTTTAGGTTTAGATTCTTGATAGATTGAGAGACTCAATCTACCAAGAACAGATTTCAGAACTAAGTAAATTCCATACCATTAACATTGAACCAGTCACTGCCCGCCGTGTAGAACGCGATTAGATAGTGGAAGTCCAGGAATGCCGTGACGAAAGAGTTCCACTGGTCGGCCAGCCAGAAGTCCGCGAACAACACCGGCATGAACGGCGCCGCTAGAATACGACCCTACAACAAATAACGTGGGGTTATTCCTCTTGGGCCCCGCTGGGGGTAAACAGGATTTTTTGTACTATTGTCCCCCCTCTACAGTTTAGCCCCAAACGTAATCATAATTTCCTGTTGGCCCCCAATAAAATATTATTTTAAATAACGTCTTGGTATCAATATGAATACGTAAGGGGGTATCAAAGTAACGCCTATTACTGAATTAATTACAGAATCCAGGCTAAGGGGGGATGGACATGTTATGCGCAGACCCGATTACCATATCGTGAAAAAGTGCCTTTCCATGGCTAGGCTGAGGTGGATCCGCCACTGAGAGGTGTACTAATGTACACCCATAGTTCGCCGGTGTGTTAGGTTCCATGTAATAGGGGCTGGTTAACCGGGCGTTCAGAATGTCTGACTTGGGACGCGCAGTTATATTGACTGTACTGTAAATTACTCATTACTCTAGTGGTCGTAAGTGTGTCCTGGGTTCGATTCCCAGGTCGACCAGTGTTATTGGGTTTTTCTACGAAATTCTCAGTAGCAGCTCATTAGGCAATAGGCTCGCCCTTTATTACATGGGACCTAAACATACCAATGAACTGTGGGTGTACATTAGTACACCTCTGCCTAACCCTTCGGGGAATACAGGCGTGATGGTGATATGTAAATAATTAGGTAACTTTCTTAGAAAGATTGAATAAAGTACATACTTTCGATTTAAATTTGATATTACTACCTTTTATCTATTATTATTAAAAGCCCATAGTGTCCCACTACAGGGCAAAGGCCTCCCCACGCTCCTTCCACTTCTCTCTGCCTATTGCTCTTAAGGACCAGTCTTTTTGAAAAGAGTCCAGCTCATCCCGCTATCTCCGTCTGGGCCTGCCGCGTTGGCGTCTGCCATTAAGTGAACACATTGGGTTGTCAGTTTGGCCCATTGTTTGTCAGACATGCGGCAGATATGTCCAGTCCAGTTCCATTTCAGCGTGGCAGCTTTCCGAGTGACGTCTGTTATTTTCGTCTTGGAACGGATAGTTGTATTCCTAACCCGGTCAATAAGTTTTATACCCAGAACTAACTTTTTGCCCGCGACTTCGTCCGCGTGGAATAGTTACTTTGTTCCATATGAACTTTCATCTCCTATTTTATCCCCTTAGGGGTGGAATTTATCAAAATCCTTTCTTAGGGTATGCCTACGTCATAGTAGCTATATGCATGCAGTCTCAGCCCGATCGGTTTAAAATTGACAAAGTTTCATACAAACTTTCATCCCCTATTTTATCCCCTTGGGGGTAGAATTTATCAAAATCCTTTCTTAGCGGATGCCTACGTCATAACATCTACCTGCATGCCAAATTTCAGCCCGATCCCTCCAGTGGTTTGGGCTGTGCCACAGCTGTGCGTTGCTAGTAAGTCAGTCAGTCACCTTTGAGTTTTATATATATTTAGATACTCCGTTCTATTGCTCTCTGACAATCACGACCGTGGACCTCAGCTTTTCTGTCAAAGACCATGTTTGAGAACCGTATGTGAGAATGAGACGAATGCATTGGTCCATGACTCTGCTTCAGGGATAGAGGCAGATCACCTTTATAGGATCCTTTATGGTCCAATAGCTCTTCCAGGCATTTTCTGTGCGTCTTGCAACTTCTTTATTCTGTCTTGCCTGGAAAGAGACTATTTGACCCAGATAAAGATACTCATCGACGTACTCAATCTCCACAACCTCCATTGCTATTTTGTGATGCGCACTGTTCGTCATCAACATAGTCTTTGACATGTTCATCCGAAGTCCGACCTCGATGCTTGCCTTGTCAAGATCGTTTAACATTTGAGCCAACTCGGCGGCTGAAGACGAGAAGAGAACAATATCTTCGGCGAAACGGAGATTAGATAATCTCTTTTCTCCGACCATAATGCCAGCCTCCTCCCAGCCAGCTGCCAGTTTCCTGAACACTTCCTCTAATACTGCCATGAATAATTTTGGAGATAGCGGTTCTCCTTGCCTTTATTAATGTGAAAAGATGGGCCTGTTTTATCTATACTTACCATAAAATTGTAACAGGCCGATGTCTGTACATTATAGATATTAAAGAAAAACTAATATGGGAGGTCTTTATTAAAGCAATAGAAGCCAAAACAACAATTTTTAGACTTTTTGTATGTCTGTCGCTCTGTCTGTTTGTCTGTATGTTTGTACGCGCATCACGCAGAAACTACTGCATGTCTAACTTAAAATCTAGTGGATGTTTCATCTTGATACACCGCCAAGGATTGGACTTATAGTAAGTTAATCTTTATGAAATGTGAGTGAAACTGCGGGCAACAGCTAGAATTAAGGGTCCGGAGAAGCTAGAATTGCCCACACCGTAACGTAATACCGAAATAAATGGTAATCCAGCCGATATTCTATAAAATTATGTCATTATTCGGATTTGGATACCGGTAATCTAGGTTCCTACCGTACTATTTCGTCTACAACTACCTCACTGGAAACAAAAGATCGGAAAATCATTCCAAACTTGGTAAAATTATCAAAAATTGCATTCGCTTACATTTATTTCCAGTGAAGTATTTTGGACGAAATGGTAGAGTATGAACCTAGATTAACAGTATCGGAATTCGAATAATAACAGAATTTGATTATATTGTCATGGAACTACGATTTATTTCGGTATTACGTTTGTAAGAGAAATTCGGTCCACTGGCTTCTTAAATAAAAAGTAAATTAAACTGAAAAATACGTGTCTTTCCAAGAATGTCCGTCTATTATGATTGTGCTGTACTCATAAGAAGACGTTCCGGACATCGCCTGTCATAACTAACGCAATAGCTACGGCTCACTCAAGTAAACAAGTAATTAAGAAGTCAATCATCCTGACGTAGCGAAGTCCACAGAACGATTATTTATTAATATGAGCGTGGAACCAATTTCAATTCAATTTAGTTCTAAAAGTTCCTTAGATAACACTACTTAAAAAATAATAATAACAACATACCATCAAGGCTGTATTCCCCGAAGGGTTAGGCAGAGGCGTACTTAATGTACACCCACATTTTCGTTTTTAGGTAGTTCGCCGGTATGTTTTAGGTCCCATGTTATAGGGGGCGAGCCTATGGCCATTAACCGGCCACAAATCCAGACTCGGAGCTGCTACTGAGAATTTCATAGAAAAACCCAATAACACTGTGCTCTAACCTGTGATAGAACCCAGGACCTCTAGTGTAGCAGTCTCGCTAAAGACCACTAGACTAATGAGGCAGTCAAAATATTAATATTAATAGGCAAAAATATTAATAGGTACTCACACATATCCTTAAGAACCAGAATCGTGCTTCATGTCGAAACACCTTCAGTGGGTTCATGAGAAATGCCAGCATTATTATCACCAACGCCAGCGGGTTCACAAACGGTGGTATACTTAAACTTGCACTATATATAAAACTTAATATGCTCAGTGCCCATATGACCCCGAATATCGCCGCCAACTCCATCAAATGTTGTTCGGACAGGTGATTTCGGGGGTCTAGCTCGAAGATCAGCACGTGGTTGACCCCCGATGACCTCCATCCATAGACGTTGATGCCGATTAGAAATATAAATTCGACTAATAGGAATGGACCGCGGTATAATCTGAAGGCAGTCTTGAAGTTCTCCGTGCCGCCTTCGTGGAATAATGCTGTAACAAATTGATTTAAATGACTTTCAGCTCTATTTATACTTTCATTGTTGATTTCTCTACCGATCTGGGTTAACTAAACCAACTTGTTTTTGGAGGTAAAACGTAGTTTAACACAACACGTGCACGTGAAATAAACAGATCTTATCTTCTATACTTATAATAAATCTGTAGAGAGGTCAATTCTGTACATGAAATATATTTCCAAAATAACTATCAGCGGGTGATTAGTGATCGATACTGACGCCAAAAATGCAATCAGTAAAATTTTTTTCTGTCTGTCTGTCTGTATGTTCGTTATAGAAACAAAAACCACTCGACGGATTTCAACGAAACTTGGTACAATTGTTCTTCATACTCCTGGGCAGGTTATAGTATACTTTTCGTCACGCTACGATCAATAGGAGCAGAGCAGTGAAGGGAAATGTTGGGAAAATGAGTGATTCATGAGAAAGGTTTCAAGCTATAAAACATCACGCTACAACCCTTAGGAACGGGGCAATGCAGGTGAAACCGCGGGCGAAGAACTAGGGAACAAAGTAACTATTCCACGCGGACGAAGTCGCTGGCAAAAGCTAGTTAATAATATAAATGTGAAAGTTTGTATGTTGGGATGATTGTTACTCAATCAGCAAACATGGCTGAATGGATTTTGTTGAAATTTAAGCACACAGTTTAGATCACCACATAGGATACATTTTTATTTATTTATTTATTTATTTATTTATTTACATACATTCCAGTTAAATCCAATTCTGAAGGCCACTGAGATAAATTCGCGGGCAGAACCCTATAAATATTGCATACATCAGTAACCATGGATGTTGTAAAGGATCCGAAACGTTGAGAATTAAATAATATCGGTATGACACCATAAAATCTGTAAAAAGTATTTTTTTTATTATTTATAGTTGGATCGCCATTTTGCCTGTTGAAAAGTAACAGTGCGATCGACGATAGTTCACCCTTACCCAGGAAGAAACTAATCAAATCACTCGAATCTTGAAGTCTGCCAAATGCTAATTATCTGGAAACATGCGCTGGCAATGAGTTCCTTACCTTGGCGGTAAATACCACGCATACACTTAATATACGTACGTAATATTTATTTATTACTATTTACTTATATAGTCTGTGGCAATAGTTTTATTTTATTGCATACTAGTTTCTGCCCGCGACTTTGTCTGCGTAGACTTCAGAATTGAGACCGACCTGGATAAAAAGTAGTCTATGTGATATTTCAAACTATAATCTATATCTGTGACAAATTTTATCCAGATCCGTTCAGCCGTTCTGGCGTGAAAGAGTAACAAAGTGTTCGGTTAATGACAATAAGTTCGCTCCCTGTTGCATAGGACCAAAAAAACATAAGCGTTCTTTAAATTGCCTCAATCGTGACTGCTACGCTAGAGGTCCTGGGTTCGATCCCCAGGTCGAGCAGTGTTATTGGGTTTTTCTATGAAATTCTCAGTAGCAGCTCGGAGTCTGGATTTGTGCCCGGTTAATGGCAATAGGGTCGCCCCCTATTACATGGGACCTAAAAACATACCGGCGAACTGTGGGTGTACATTAGTACGCCTCTGCCTAACCCTTCGGGGAATACAGGCGTGATGGTATGTTAATATGTGACAGTATAACATTAGGTGCAACTTTCAGGAAATAAAGGTATATATTATGCTATACGACAACTTGGAACAATCGGTAGGCCATTTGTTTCACGCGGGAATCAAACCAAGATTTCGAAGAACTGACCACGCTGCGCTGGCTGACGCGATTGTCTGATTGGATCAATTCCAATGTGTTATTGAATCAATGAATCCAACCAGTCATAATAGTCCGGCGAGCACGTGATTTAAAGCCGGTTGCAATGAACTTTAGGAACGTGTAGTCATGTGTCTGATTACTCACGAGTACTAGGAGCCGTTATGATGTACAACCGGCGATACATAAAGCTATACAGTTTGCTCTCGGATCAACCGTATCGTTTTTTTATTTTTTTATTCGTGATAGGCTTACGCATGACCGCCAGTTCGCCTGATGTTAAGCGATACTGCGATCTACGATGGAGCGCGCTTGCCTAGAAGAAACCGAGTCACTCGTGAATTGCAACAGGGGTGATTTTAGTAGTGTATAACTTGAACTAGATGTATGTTGGCGGTCTTATTGCTTTTAGGGATAAGACCGCCAATTGTACTTTTAAAGATGTATATTCTCTGTTTTCTGACCTGTCCTTTTGGTGTACAATAAAAATACTCTATCTATCTATGTTACGTATCTACTTATGTTTTATGTACACTCACAGTTCGCCCTTTTGATTTATAAGATTCTATGTAATAGGAAGACGAGCTTGATAGTTGTTTATTTGTAGTTTAATCCTTTTAATTATTCGGGTTTTTATTTTCACTTTTTTTATTCGTGATAGGCTTACGCTTGAGCGCCAGTTCGCCGGATGGCGATTTCACTATTTTATTATTGTCTCGGTGTTGACCTAATAAATGTTTTTTCTTTCTTTCTTAGCTACTTTATATTCGATGGTCAAAGCCAGATAATTTGAGAACTTCCAAATGAAAAATGTTCACTTAAATTTTAATTTGACGCTTTGGACGTGAACAGATTTCTTTGAAGATACCAACCAAGTGTCTCGAACGGCTGTTATTTCTGAAACTATAACAAAAAGCCGTGACATTTCCTTAGACTTGTTTAAGTTTCAGTATTTGTTCAGAGACAAGTTTCGTCCAAACGACAGATTCATGCATAACAAGTGTTTTTGCAAAAATGACTGTTTCGTTCTACTCAATATTGTCGTTCCCTATGCAATCTTTACGGTCATTACTCTCTTTAAAAATTATCATCTAGGTGACATTCATTATGTACGAGCGTAATTACGTATGATAGCCTGAAAACAAACTGAAAATGTCTACCAAATTGACCGACTTGTCCGTTTGTAAAGACTTATTTGAGACTAGCTTTTGCCAGCGACTTCGTCCGCGTGGAATAGTTACTTTGTTCCCTAGTTCTTCGCCCGCGATTTCACCTGCGTTGCCCCGTTCCTAAGGGTTGTAGCGTGATGTTTTATAGCTTGAAACCTTTCTCATGAATCACTCATTTTCCCAACATTTCCCTTCACTGCTCTGCTCCTATTGATCGTAGCGTGATGAAAAGTATACTATAACCTGCCCAGGAGTCTGAAGAACAATTGTACCAAGTTTCGTTGAAATCCGTCGAGTGGTTTTTGTTTCTATAACGAACATACAGACAGACAGACAAAAATTTTACTGATTGCATTTTTGGCATCAGTATCGATCACTAATCACCCGCTGATAGTTATTTTGGAAATATATTTCACAGACAGTACACACATACAGTACACATAGTACACATGTACAGAATTGACCTCTTTACAGATTTATTATAAGTATAGAAGATATAGATAAATCTTTGAGCTTGAAGTTTAGTGTGTTTCAAGGCTAATAATTATGATATATGATTATGATTAGTATTATTATTTAGAAAATTCAGGTGTCTGCCCTACATTAACGCATGCGCCTATCACGGTGACAATCGCTATAAATACCTAGATACTAAATTATAAATCTTTGGGTATGTACTTTATTGGCCCAATAAATAACCGTAGGAATCTCCCGTTGTAGATCTTAATCCCCAGTAATATCGCGATGGTAATCCTAATGGGGACAAGCACTAAATTACAACTGAAGGTTGTTGGGACATCGATAACGTAATCTGTTCATAAACCTTTATCTTTACATTTGCATTTACAGTGGTCAGTAAACGATAAGTTATGTTTACCCAATGTTTGTGGAAGGGATTTCCACATTTATCTTTTAAGTAAAATATTGCAGAATCTTGTGATAACGGAGATTATACGGTATTGTGTAATAAATTGTATGCAAGGCAGAGATTCTCTAGATTTATTGCTGATATGAGGAAGCCAGACAAAGACTAAGTACTTGCAGAAGTCATAAATTTACTCAGACAAAAGGTACATTTCCTACATAGCCCGACAAAAATAGGTGTAGCACGGAATAAGGAGAACCTATTTGAAATTTACCCATGTAGCAGAGACAGCTATTAAAATAAGCGTAGTTGCATAAACTAGCACTCCGATTACCTACTACCTACTCAACAGATTACCATATTTACTTATCTTGCTACGGAAAATAGCCAACCTATAGACAGCTCACTTACTATCTACTGTTTAGGTAATAGGCACTACTTTTTAGACCCTTATCGTATATTTGAGATTTTTATCATCAAAAAAGTGATTCATTAACATTTTTATAATCGCCCAAATATCAAACATACTGTTCGAAGAATTTCCGATAGCTTGTTTTTGTTGTGAATCATAAAAACTACTGAACCGGTTTGATAGGGGTGTATAAAATCGATAATTACTGCTCTAATCGACTATTGAAGTTAATTACATTTGACTGCGCAAAAAACCTTAACATAACTGATTTCTGTATTTTATCAGCTGCAGCATGGCTAAGAGCCTGGAGCGTAGCTGTAGTGGACTGAGGAATATCTAGCGAACACACTGACTTTCCAAATTCATGGGTGGATTAGAATTTATCATTTGCCGTAAACATTGTGATGAAATTAGACAATTTTTCACACGGGCTAGGCCAGCGTGATGGACCTCCACCCCTCTCAATCGAAGAGGAGGAGGAGGTATGTGGCCGGCAGTAGAGCAGTAATCCTTACTAACATTATAAACGTGAAAGTTTGTGAGTATGGATGTATGGATGTTTGTTACTTTTTCACGCCAGAACGCCTGAACGGATCTGGATGAAATTTCGCAATTTGGCACAGAGATAGATTATAGTCTGGAATAAAACATAGGATACTTTTTATCCAGGTCGGACCCAATTCTGAAGTCAACGCAGACAAAGTCGCGGGCAGAAGCTAGTAGGATAATATTATTAGTAGGCATTCAATAATTATGTCAAAATCCGATCTACTGACTATTACGTGTGTAATTGAAAAAACCTTAAATATTTCTTGGGTTCAACCTTTTAAGCGTTTGTAGCGACGATTCTTTCAATAAATACACTAGGTATTATAATACTGTTGATACTTTTATATGAATTGTGATCTTATTTGAGATCTGGAAGGTCTTTAAAGAATCTTTTCACTGATGCTATATGAAAGGATTAACATTCTTAAAGGATTTTCATTGATGAAGGGATGGCGGTGCACAATCATATCTAATCAGTCTAGAAATCGAACTCGCACTCAGAGGTGCTTGCGACTAATTAGGGTCTGTGGTCTGTAATATTTCCAACATGAACGATTTTGACATAAACTTAGCGCGAGGACATTTTGTGGTTATGGTAGATTTATGACGCCATTATTCAACAAACCACAGGTCATCAGTGACACAAATTATAATTAGTGTCAGAGCCAATGTCTTTTTTGTATAATGGGATAACTGTTTATTTGTGGGACATCTACACAGAACAGATCTCGGTGTTGGTAACCAAAATGCGCATTTACTTGGAGCTCAGCGTTAAAGCTCGTGTTAGAGCCGTATTGTGATCGTGATCACAACTCATCTCAACCGCAAAGTACCAGGAGTCCTATGGAGTTAACGCGCGCGTCATTATAACGCCCATCGGCAAATGTTACAAAAATAGTCGAAAATTTTAGTTTCTCACGTGACCCCGACGGTAATGTAAAAGCTCTTCAAACAACTGTATACATATTTTTCCAAGTGACACTTGCAACTATCGACCTAGCTCCTATTAACACTACAAATCGTATCAATTGGTTGTTACATCACTACATTCGACTAAGTAGACAGCATTAATAGTGCAAAAAAAAACAACTCACCGGATAACACAACAGTGATGAACAGAACTATAAAAGATCCAGAGAACAGTCCAACTTTGAACGTGGTCCAGGGGCTTTGCTGTTCTCCGAGCGGCGGCACCCTCAGCTTCTTCATGGCCTTCTGTCGGTCGCCGCCCTCCAGGTCATTGGTGACTGTGGCCTCTGTATCGCTGATCAGTCTGTCTATGTCTTTGTTCGTGTAAAAGTGTGAGGTTTCTACATGTTCTGCCCGCCATTGCGCCCCGTTGCTCACGTTTAATAACTGCGGAACACTGTTCGTTAGTTGGATATATGTTTGTGGATAGATTTGAAGGTTTATATTTAAAATGTTTTTTAGAACAAGCCTTTAGGCCGCCCGGCCACTCCTGAAAGTTAGGAACTACAACTTGCAGTTCCTAACTTTCCTCTGTATCTGTATCTCGTGAAGTCTACAAGAGAATATTCCTCGGAAAAGAAAATTGGGTCTACTGAGAAATACCTGACAGAATACTTATGATTGGACTTAATTTTTTCGTCAAATTATAAGTTTTTAAACTAGATTTAATGGAATTTGCCATGCTTTTTAATGCTAGATTTTATTTTGATTTGCAGTAAATCACTGCAAAAATGTGGTTCGATTTAAGATATGAAGAGGTCTTAATGATGACAATCCATAATTTATAACTTGCTTCAAGGAAAACATTGGGGAAATCCGTGTTTATGACGTATACAATATGCCTATTAGAAGACGTTATTTCGCTGAAGAACTTTTTCTATAAACATAGTTGAGAAACAATACATTTTTGGATCTTCCACTCCATTTGTCTATATTTTTTTAATTCTCGTTTAAATGAAAAGTTATTTCTGCAGATGTTACAATACTATACACATGTTAAGTACAGGTAGTTTAGTATCAATAACATATTGTAATGCACAGGATGTTATAAAAATGTAAATATTAGGAAGTGATGTTATTATCAGTCTGTTGTACATTTTAGGATTATCCCCTATTAGATACCAAAATATCTTATCAATCAAAACATACCTTATCATGTTTCTTCAATATTTTCCTGAAGCCTGTATAGTTTAAATTCTGGTAGTTCTGTAGGAGGATGAGACTTAAGTAAAATTCGCTAAAGGCCAGTTTTAATTCCTGGACTTTCCGCCGTGGTATCGCCTTTTTGTTGTCACCGCCTCCTTTAGGCTTTATTGTATCAAAATGTGATTTTAATTCGCTTTGCAGTGTTGCGAACTTGCGCGTCGCTTCGGCAAGCTTTTCTGAAATAAAATGCTCAGATGTAGCAACTTTATTTAAAAATATAAAATGTGTATATTTCGTGATCATAATGGTCAAGTTACTTGTCTAAGTTTATGCTGAACTCATCTGTAACATTACATATTGTGATGAAGTGTGTGACTAGTATATTTTGTGATGAATTAAACATAATTTTAAATTAATAAGGATAAGTTTATTTTTTTAATATGTTGCTCTCCTCTCTCTCTTTCTCTTGTCTCCTGTATCGTGGGTGAGTTTACAAACACAAATTCTCACATACACAAACACCTAGACCCAGAACAACTATCTGTAGATCATACAAATATTTGCTCTGTGTTGGGACCAAACCCACAACATGTGTTGCATAAGTCAATTGGTCAGCCACTACGCACAACGTGTCGTCATATTAAAAGGACTCTTCTCTTCCACTTAACTACTAATTCACTGTTGACGAAAGTGAGCAGAGGGATAGTCATGCTAATCAAAAATAATATGATTTGTTCTTACCTGAATAGAATGTGTTGATTTTTTTAAGTTCTTGATCACAATAATGGAAGAATGTTTCATCAAAGTTTGCAAAGTGACGTGAGAGAACCTCAGGCTCTACATTCTCAGCTGATGGGGCCTCCTCCACTGCTGTATATAACATAGCCTTCATTTCCTGTTGAAATCAGTATAAGGGTCAGAGATAAGCGGAACGAATCATTGTCATTTAATGGAAGATCATAAGTAATTCTTCAGCATTGTTGATTTTTCTAGGGTAGCCAAAGAGGTTTCTAGAGTGGGCCCTGTCACTTGCCCACAAAGACAAGTCTATGTGTAAACTGTGCTTCCATAAGTCAAAATATGTAGGTATTTAAATACATCAGGGTCCACCCCTTACAAATTTGATATTGTCCTAGATTCTACTATTTGCTTCTCCCAAACCAACATCCTGGACCACCACCAGTCGTAAAAACCTCATTCACTAATTTCAAGGGAGTTCAAGCTTTGGGCTAGAGACAGGAACTCATTTTGGGGGAGGTTTTATCCAAAACCTCTAAGTAACAACTTTATTTTAAACGACTATTTTTATTTCAGCTGTACTGAAGGGTCACCCCCTCCCTGCCTTAGGCCATGAACATTTGTACAATTCTACACCAGCAAGTAGGAGCTTAGTCAGCACATTTGTATTATAATAATGATAATTAACAACCCATGCTATAATGTGTAAATATCATGATTCACATGTGTGTGTCAGATATAATATAACATACTATCTCAACTATATTCCAAAAGTGATTGTTTGGTCATTGAGCTAAGTAGTTGAGTTGTCAAAATATCAATTTAAAAAAAACATAGTCCAGTCATAATCAAATTATTTTTTTCATAAAACATTGTTTTATTCTAATGCTGGTGTTATATTTGTCTCCTAGACCATAATAGGAGTCATAGAAATATTTTGTATGTTGGAATTTAATTTGTAACTCCTAGCATCAAAACTTTAATAGATTGTTTGTAATTTTTCCTAAATTAATAATGTATTTCTAGCTAATGAAAGTTTGCATTCAAAAGAATGATTTTAATTTAGAAAAAAAAAAGAAAATAGTATTCTTTTGTTATTACCTACTTCGTATGTCACCAATGTGTAATCTGTGAACCTGCTTTAATTCAGCATGGTGGACTAGACTAGCCCATTATCAATTTATGAGGAGGCGTTATGTGATTCTTAGTAATAAAATCTCTGTTTTATTAATTATTTATGTGGTCGCAAAACACACGCCATACCTATGGAATTTCTTTTTACAAAAAATAATTCGTATCAGAAATATGCTATTTATTGCACAATAATATTTTGATGAGAACAAAGCAGCTATATAAGTTTTGTTTTTATATTTTGTCTGACAAGTGTCAGGCAAAGAAATTGATAATTAATCTCTTGAGGAAGTCCTCAAGAGATTAATTATCAATTTCTTTGCAGATAAAAAAAAACAGTTCTGGTAAGCTTTAGACACTGTTGAGTTAAAAATTGAGTTAACTAGGTGTATTTACTTTAGGAACTATTCGTTATCGGGTTGAAACAATAAATGAAAAGTGGGTAGACGTACGTTGCTAAACGCTAATTGAAATAGCCTTATCTCTATTTTATGGAGTGATAAATAATACTTGCCTCATAGTTTATATATTGTTTACGCCACTCAGGTGTGATGTGCGCACTCAAGTGCTCTGCGAACTTCATGTTGAGACCGTTAAAACACGACTTTGTCGGTACAAAAACTCTTAAACACTAACGATAGTAACGACACTACGAATAGTTCACGCACGATATCCAACATAAATTATTTGTCACGGACAAACTAAGTTTACTTTGAGATAACTGCTAATGGTGACCTCATTGCATTGAGTATATTTATTTGAGTAAACACTGGAATGATACGGTACTACTTATGAGCAAATTAAATAAATTTTTATGTTTTATTTTTCCCTAAAACGATCAAACTGTTTCTGGTCACCTGAATGAATGACAAATATGACAGCAATGACAGCTGTTTCATAATGAATGATGCCAACCCTTTTGCTAATGATTAAGAGTTTAGACGATTAACTATGTCGATTTTGAAATCGTCTAAACTAAAAAGATTATTATCATTCACCTAAAAAAATATATTATTTATGACCGTTTTAATTTGTAAATGAAAAAATAAATAATATTTTTCTTTTTTATACTAGCTGTCTACTATCTATAGACGGACATGCGAGATAATTAAATAGTATACAATTATAAAGTACATACGACAAAATATTTTTTTTTATGCCACATCTAATATATGGCTGAAAGAGCGGCGGTAGCCCAATGGCTAGAGCGTCAAACTTGCGATCATGTAACCACATGATCGCAAGTTTGACGCCGATTCGAAATCCATTCATTGCGTTATCGACGTGAACCCATTATAACATAGGCATTTAGCTTAGCACGAGGGTTAACAAGAATACTCGTAATGTGCAACCCACATTGCTAGTAAGCCTTTTTTTAAAAAAAGGGTACTTAATTGTATCGTATTTCACGTACCTATTTTTACCGTCGTAATTTCTATAATATTTTTCTTTCTTATGCATTTCATTTTATCTGCTTACGCATTTTTAAATATAGATACAAATAATAATAATTATTATAAAAATAGATTTAAGCAAAATGAATCATTGTATGTAGTCGATTATTGGTCATTATTCAATACGACAATGACGGTTACCTATTGCTAGATACCATATTGCCGTTATCCACTATATGAATAGACTTAAGTAAATTCGTTCTATAACGAAACGAGTTAGAGTTGAGCTAAAATATAGTTTCTGAACTAATCTGTTTTATTTTGTTTTGGTAAATAATGGCAAAGCAAAGGGGCGAAGCTCGAAGCTACATTAACAAATCAAAACTAACACACTTACTTTCCCTCAACCCGTGGTTAGAGGTTCAAGGGTCCGGCGGAGCTTGAATTGCCCACAAAAACGTAATACTGAAATAAATTTTAATCCAGTGAATATTCTATCAAATTAATAATTTGGTAGAATACTATTATTTGAAATTATGTTATTATTCATAATATAATTTCAATTTATGTTATCAGATTTGGATACCGTTAATCTAGATTCCTACGGTCTACTTTCGTCTACTACTATTTCACTGAAAATAAAGGATCGCAAAATCGTTTCAAACTTGGTAAAGTTATCAAAAATTTCATTAACTTATTCACTACGTTTATTTCCAGTGAAGTAGCTACCTATTTTGGACAAAATAGTGGAGTAGGAATCTAGATTAACGGTATCGGAATCTGAATTATAACAGAATTTGATTAAATTGCTTTGTAATTACGATTTATATCGGTATTACGTTTGCAACAGAAATTCGGTCCACCGGACTCATAAGCTCAAGCCACATTGAATTGGCAGCGAAGAGCAGGGCACAGAGCTCGTGCCGTCGCGCGCCACCTCGCGCAATCGCATGGAGGCCGAGCGTAGCATGCGCCAACCGCCACTCCGCTAGTCTGTCTACGATCTACCTTTGGCAAGGAACTCGTGTTTTACTGTTGTGGAAAATATGGAATTGGTCATGATAGCGCTTATTTCTGAAGCAACGGAGGAAGAAAAAAATAAACGTAGGCTCCAAAGAAAAAGGGATATGTAGGTTCATGACTGGGCGAATAGACTGGCGTGCCGGGCCGCAAGTCGGCTCGCGTCTTCTCGAGCCGGCGTGAGGCTCCGCCACGCCTGGATCATTCTATCAAGTGTTTCTATATCTTGTAAAATTGTATATAAGGTTTATAATGTCTTGTTATTTAAATCTGATCATCTGCTGCCAATCAATGTGGTTTGAGCCTTATAGCTTCAGGATTCGTGAGTGAGTCCTTCAAAATCCATGCTAAATGATGATATGTAAATAAAAACAAATATAAGCTTAACTATTTATGAGTATGTTTATTCTGTTTCTTTATCAATTTCTAACTCACTAGTAGAGTTGTCTTTGACTGGGAGAATAGCTTGATTTATGTTTTCAGGAATTACTCTGGCCACTTTTCTGGGTTCCTTTACCAATGATTTAGGGCACTGCATTTCCGACCAGCTTATAGGTACCATACTGATGCCTTGTGGGGATCCTTCAGCAGTAGCTATCACAACACCTAGCTCATTTTCAGCTGTGGATAAGTGATACCAGTGGATCTCTGTCATTGGGAGCTGTTTTTTGAGTCAAGGCCAATATAAAGCACTTTTGCATAATTATGGAAACAGAGAATCTGAAATTATTAGAAACAATTTGTTAAGTGAAGTAAAAACTAATAGATGCTGATTCCAAAACCAATTTGAGAATTAGAATAGAATAGAAGCATATTTATTCAGACGAACACAGATACATACACATCAAATTCTAATATTTCTTAAGGTTTCCAGCTATATTTTATTTCTTTTTGAATCTTGGATTATAAAATTGTTTACATTCTACATTTTAAACAATGAGACCTGTTTCCCATGAAGAATCTTTGTACGTATATTACTTTTACTTCATTCATGTTCATACATCTTGCTACATGATATAGGTATGTCAGTACACAAGAGGTAATTTATAAAAAAGGATACAACTCTTGCCAGTATTACATCGCCAGGTCTATAGCATTTGTAAGGGTCCACTCTATCCTTCTCCGTAGCTTTAATGTCTTCTTTCTTCAGAATCCCTCTATAAGGCCTTACTAGGACTGATGAACCAACGCAAAGTATAACACACTGGACCATTCTAGGGTTAACTACCGTAACCTTTGCTGTAACTATATCACCTGTTTTAGGAAGAATACTTGGTGTCCTTGGGCTGTCTACCGACACTACTGTTACCTGCAAAAATACCAATAGATAGAGATGTTCAGAAAGCTGGACACAGAAAATTTAAGGCGTTATATAGAACTGAAAATATAAGACATAAATGCGTGGACTATGTACCATTACCTTATTTTCATCCTGTTCCATTTGGAGAGTACCACACAAAGTAGCATATATATAACCTCTGAGTTCATAAGTTCCTGGTCCAGCAATAAATTCTTTATTCGATAAACTTAATCGCATTCCGGGGATACATAATTTACCTACTTCTTTTGGCTTTTCTGAAGACATGATTACTTTTAGAGGTTATGTCCAAAATAATATTTACTTTACTGAATACTAATTACTTTTAACACTTTTTTCGGATATACCCACTTATTTAACTTAAACTAAAGTTAATTTATTATTATTATCGACACGAAATGTACGCGTGAGTTTTTGTTGATAAACAAGTTTTAAACTTTTGACGCCTTCGACGGTAAAAAAATATGTACCATAGACTAACTAAATTGTAAATATAATTGGGAATGTTAGAGCCAAAGAGTATATTAAAGGAAAGCTAGAGCTCTAGACGAATGCAACTTAATGATGCTTGTAGTTATTTTTTATAATTAAGTATGGTCGACCGACCGACGTCGCGTCGGCGAAATAATAATTAAAATTAAAAAACCATGAAGATATAGTAAACAATAAATTTCATGAAAAAAGCAAAGATTTTATAAACTCTGACCCGCACTGAGGTTTAACCAAAGAAGAAACCAGAGAAGAAAGCAAAGCGTGCGTTTCCGAACGGTGTTAGAATTTTCCGCTTAGTTGGACTAGAGGTGCGTTTTGAATTTTAAAGAAACATGTTGCGCGCCTCGTATAAATAAAAATTGATATTTTATGGTGGTTCATGGTCAAATTCATGGTAGTTCAGATACAGCGAATAGTGGAGTAGACCTAAACATGGACAAAGATCCTATTCAGATATCAATGACCGGGCCTTTCATAAAATTACATTAACATTCTCCCAAATAAAACTACATATTATTTATAAAATAAAATTTACTATATACTTTACATACATACGTAGATATACTCACTCAGAAGAGACATGAAAGTAGAATAAATGCAGTGGAAATGCGTTCCTTGCGAAGTATGTGTGGTGTAACTCGGAATGATAGATTGAGGAACAGTGTGATAAGACAACGTTGCGGGCTGAAAGATGATGTAGTGACGCGTATTGAAAAGAATATGCTGAGATGGTTTGGACATGTTGAAAGAATGAATGAAAGACGATTAACGAAAGGAATTTATAAGGCGAATGTCAGCGGCAGCGCCGGTAGATGTCGCCCTAGAAGGACATACGCCGATCTTATTGGCGAAATCCTTCAAAAAGGTCAGGTGCGTACCACTCGCAACCGGCGTGTATGTATGCAAGAATCGTAGCAAGTGGCAGTCTATAGTTTCAGCCTACTCCTGTGGGAGAAAGGCGTGAGTGTATATACTTTACTATATTAAGAATCTATGATGTATAAAACTTTACTTTACATTAGTTTTTTGGTTTGCAATAAAGAATATTCTATTCTATTCTACATTTCTTTCATAAATAACTTAGTGGTCACGATTATAGATGGGTTTCTGCCCAGGCATTTTGGGCGAAAAAAAATAAATGCCCTGGCATCTCTAGTCACGATCAATTAAGTTTCAGTGTTCCAAGCAGTTTGAGAATATAAATGATTTACTGTTACATTAGTAACCGTTTGCCACATTACCAAATAACATTATAACGTTTAGTAACAACTCTAATTTTGTTGGACGTGTCACGTCAGCCGGTTGACTGACGTTTGATTGTGTGCAGCGATCCTGTTTTATGGGATTTTTCGTGAATTTCTCTAAATTGTGCTAGAAATATGTTAACAAAGTTTGAAACTAAGTCGGCGAGGGTTAAAGGTATATCCTTTCATGCGAAGCGGCCATGGGTTTTGGCCAGTTTGCACAATGGCGTGATACAGCTATGGGATTATCGTATGTGTACCCTGTTGGAGAAATTCGATGAACATGACGGTCCTGTGCGTGGCATCTGCTTCCACAATCAACAACCGCTCTTCGTATCCGGTGGTGACGATTATAAGATTAAGGTTTGTGATGGCAATGTGTATTTTTGTTGGAAAAAATCTAGGTATGTTTCGTCATGTTTATGACACGTATTTCGATGCAGGCGTATCAATTATAGTTTTGCACGTATAATTAGTTCATGTTTAATTGCTTAGACTCCCTAACTACTGTATTATATACAAGACCACAAGATTCAGTGTCCTCTGTTCAGGAAATAAAAATGTAAACATTGGCAGATTAAGTAAAATTAATTGAATCGTATTTAAGTTAAGTTGCTCATATGTATTTGTAGGTTTGGAACTACAAGCAAAGGCGGTGTTTGTTCACTCTGTTGGGCCACTTGGACTACATCCGTACAACATTCTTCCATCATGAGTACCCCTGGATTTTGAGTGCTTCTGATGATCAGGTTAGTCTGGGTAGTATTCATTTCTATTTATTTATTTATTTATTTATTTATTTATGCTTCTTGTACAGAAGTGTACAAAGGCGGTCTTAATGCCTTAGGCATTTTCTACCAGACGACCTTAGGGTGGTGCAGAGACGATCATGGTAGATGCACTAAAAGAGTAGAAGTGAAATGTGTGATTTGAAGACTTACCAAAACTATAAACTTACACAATATATACATTACATAAATATTTATTATATATATATATTTATATATATACAATATAAAATAACATAAAATACAATACATATATACAATACACAATAGATATAAAAAGAAAAGTCAGTGTCGAGATGAATCTAACAGCGTTTTATCCAGCAAGTATTTGCGCACACAAGTTTTAAACGATTGCCGGCTGTTTATCATTCTGATTTCAAGGGGGAGAGCATTCCATAACAGTATTGATTGGACGAAGAAGGTAGAATGTATAAAGTCAGAGTGGTGAGAAGGACATCGAAGAAGACGATTATTAGTTGAACGAAGATGTTTATTGTGGAAGGAAGTAATATACTGAAAATGAGATGATAAGTACGATGGAGAATTAGGAGAAAAAAGTATAGAATAAAGAGTAGTCAGCGCCCTCA
Source organism: Acronicta aceris (assembly GCA_910591435.1). Lineage (NCBI taxonomy): Eukaryota > Metazoa > Arthropoda > Insecta > Lepidoptera > Noctuidae > Acronicta > Acronicta aceris. The sequence continues at coordinate 8,140,391 of OU342780.1, read as the reverse complement.
GATTTCTTCGTTGGCGAATGGGCAACCATTTCAATTTTATTCGATATTCTGAGACATGGTCATATTTACGGAGATTAAAAACGAATCGAATGCAATTGTTGAGAAGGCGGTCCAATTTATTGAGCAGATCTGCATTCAGGTCAAAGTAGCAAACATCACCATAGTCGATTATGGGGAAAATTAAGGTTTCGACAAGCATTGCTTTAATGTGCGCTGGAAGGAAATTTTTGAGGCGGTAGAGAGATCGCAGGGTACCTGTAACTTTTTGACTTACACTTGAGACTTGGGATCGCCAACTCAATGTAGGATCAAAACTCAAGCCGAGATCTTTGACGCTGGAAGTGACAGGTATGGCTATGCCATTGAAGACTATTGGTGAAATATTTATATTGCTCAACTTGCAGATATTGCGATGGCTGCCCAAAATGATAGCCTGGCATTTATTGGGATTTACTGCCAAACCAAATCTATCAGCCCAGTCCCTGATTGAGTCAAGATCGTGGTTCACAGCTTCGATCGCGACGGATAAATCTTCTATTCTAGATTGAGAGTAAATCTGTAGGTCATCGGCATATAGATGATACGCACACTGAAGCTTTTGGGTAATAAAATTTATGAAAATTGAAAAAAGCAGTGGAGATAATATTCCGCCTTGGGGAACGCCAGTTTCCAGCTTGCTCCAGGTTGAGAAAGACTCCTCAATGTGGACTGACTGCTGGCGATCTCGAAGGTATGATGAGAACCATTCCAGCACTTCAGGAGAGATCATGAAATGGGAAAGGATGGACAAAAGGATATCGTGACTGACGGTATTAAAAGCATTGGAAAAGTCAACCAGTACCAATACAGTAACCTTAGTGTCTTCCATGCCTGCCCGAATATCGCCAGTCACCTTAAGGAGTGCAGACACAGTACTGTGACCTGGTCTAAACCCAGATTGATAAGGACTTAGGAGTGTATTTGCATAAATGAAGCGAGAGAATTGTTTGTGGACACAGGCCTCCAGAACCTTGGAAAGGTTGGAAGGAACCAGGAAAGGAAGAATAGAAATTGGCCGAAAATGACTGGGGAGAGAAGGGTTAGGAATCTTAGGTAGAGGCAAAACATGTGCTTTGCACCACGCAGACGGAAAAGAACTCGATTCAAGTGAAGCATTTACAATGTGAGAAATTGCAGGGAGTAGGCGGTCCAAAACTGTGGTGATCATATTCCGACTGATGTTGTCACAACCCACAGCATTTGATTTAATGGATAGGATTATTTTTTTAATCTCACCCGAGTCCACTGGAGAAAAGTGAAATGGATTTATATTGGGACGCGTTAGACCAGCAATGAAATCAATGGTTTGACTTATGGTTAGACGATCTAAAGAAGAATTCTAATTTTGATTCTGTTAAACATTACTTGCACTTATTTTCATCCCCTTACTTATTCTCTTATATCTTCTTACATTAACTTGTATTGGAGGAATAATGATACACAAGGCTACAATAAAGATATGTTCATATCTAATTCCAAAGTTATTAAAATATAATCAATATGCCTTTATATACTTGAATTATGATAAGATGAAAATATATACAAACTAACATCATAGTTAAATATGCTATTAAAAGTTTGTTGTACATAGTATGCTATATTTGTAATCTACCCTTTACAACCTTGCTTAAACAATGTATACAGTGCTTTTAATATTTTCTATACTTTCCAGCTTCATAATCAGTTTTAATGTCTTTTCAGACCATACGAATATGGAATTGGCAGTCCAGACAGTGCATCAGTGTCCTGACAGGCCACAACCACTATGTAATGTGTGCACAATTCCACCCATCAGAAGATCTCCTCGTATCAGCCTCCTTGGACCAGTCTGTAAGAGTATGGGACTTCTCTGGCTTGAGGAAGAAGAGTGTAGCTCCAGGACCTTCAGGATTGGCAGAGCACTTGAGGAACCCACAAGCAACTGACTTATTTGGACAGGTATAATATTTTTTATTTGATTATATTATCAATCCAATGTGATTTTTCAATTTTAGTAAAGTACCAAATATAACATTGTTTTCTTGATACATATGATATGCTTGCAATATGGGAAAAGCAGTGGGCTATACCAGCTATATTATATAGATATATAGCTTCTGCTTTCTTTGCTGCTTCTCTCATGTACTTGCACACACAATGAGCACAGAAGAGGAACCTAGAAATTACTTAAGTGTAGACTGCAGCATAAACATACAGGATTATTGTTATTTTGAGAAATTCTCACAAGGAGGTTATAAAGGGACTCAAATGCTACAAAAATGTGACCAATGTTGGTTTCAAATATTGGATACTTGGAGATATTAACTTTTTTTTCATTAGGTGTCTATGTTCAGTCACAAATGTGTTTGCTGACACAATTTTTTTATATTAGGTAGTTGAAAAACAGGGTTTTCAGATAATGTTAAAAACTAATTACCAGTAATGTAATCCTGTATAATATAGGTACATAATATGATTTTGTTAAATGTGAATTAACATAATTTAAGTACTTCTTAAAACTGATGTCATACTACCTCTCAAAGTTACTACTTAACATTTAACAGTAGTACTCAGAAAGGATAAAGAAGCTTAGAACATTATCCTCCTCAAAAGTTGATAAATAAGTATGGAAGAGTTATATGTGTTGTTTGCATCATGGTTTTTTTGTTACTGTTCATTTTACTTCCGTGTTTTTTAAACTTTTCTGTGGCTTACTGCAAATTACATTTTAGTCTTTGAAAACTTACTTGGGTATTTAAAAAAATACCAAGAGTGATAGATATATAATGTAAGATAGATATTGTAAAAGTTCAATAATTACGAGTACATTTTCACTATCATGAAGCAGAGACAGGATATTTACTTCTCTCATACCCTCTCATCTCTCATAGCTCTGCTTCAGTGGAGTGGAAACAAATAGATAATCATTAGAGATGTGCGTAATGTTCGGTCAAATATTCGTATTCGTTTTTTTTTTAACACTTACATATGTTTGACTTTGTTCTGAGAACAGCATATAATATTCGTAAATGAAATAACAACTACCTTGTGTAACATAGCATAATATCTTGCGAGAATTGCAATAAATAATGAATCATGCATCAACTGAATGAGCCGTGTCAACGTTACAACAGGGCCAGCGGGGTGAGCGCGGAAAAGAGGGGTGGGCGAACGCCTGCACTCGCAGACCGCCTCGCCAACTTGTAAAAACCTGTTCGCCGCGCAAAAGTGAACCGAATAATTTGGCCGAATATTCTGTTCGGTACATTTTGGACCGAACACTCTGCCGAATATTCGTATTCGGTTGAACCCATATTTGGCGCATCTCTAATATCATACACACACAGATTTTTTTTTCAAATCAATACCAACTATTAATATGTATTTATATAATATATCGATGTTATAACACATCACCAATGTTGCTGAAAGCAACTAATATTGCAGGCTGATGCTGTGGTGAAACATGTCCTCGAGGGGCATGACCGAGGAGTGAACTGGGCTGCATTTCACCCTAGCCTACCCCTCATCGTGTCAGCTGCCGACGACCGGCAAGTGAAATTGTGGAGGATGAATGACGCTAAGGTACCTGCTACTGGGATGAAACTAATCAAGAACGGATGTCTGGTCTTTCATGTCTATCATTTTTCCTGCAGGCAGTTTTTGGTGGATTTTCTGGTCGGAATTTCGGCTTTTTTTGACTTTCGCTCTGAAACATTTTTGGTGTGAAGTGCCTTATGTACATAAGCTTTGTTTGGTCTAAATAATATTTTTTTTTCCACTTGATGTTAACAAACTTTATAGGTTGTAAAAATAATCTTCTCGAATTTTAATTTTTGCTATTGATAACTTCTGTCTTACTTACCCTCTATTATATGGAACCTATAACAAAGCTGCAAACTGAGTGTGTGCACCTCAGTGTGTATATTTATAGAATTCTGGACTATTGAAGACTTTTTAAACAACAGTAGTCTGACAAAATGGGATATACATACAATAATTTTCATTCACTATTAAGTTATTAGGAATGGTTAACTGAATTGCTGTGATGATGTATATCCGCTTTAATTTCAAGGGTTACATTTATCTAAAGTTTCATGTTTGGTGTGGTTTAATCAGTATGCTGTCTTCGTCTTCCATCTTCGATTTGTATAGGTAATTTACATTGCTTGATTTTACTTTCAACAGGGATCTGCATGTAAGGGTTTCATTTATTAACTTTGTACATAAACATTCTTGTGTCATTAATTAAATTGATTTACTTATTATATAGGTTTATACAAAGGTAAGGCTTCGTTTTTATTTAAATTTATATTCTTTTTGTTGTTATTTATTTTGATAACACTGTAATGGGAAATCTAAATACTTCTGCAATATATTTTGCAGATACTTCTAAAGCTAATGAACTAAAATCTGACTGTTATCTCGTCCTGATTCCATGGCCAACAATAAAATCTTTTTTGCTGAAACAGAATAAATCGTCCAAACATCATATTTCTCTCTTGGTATCTTTGTTTTTTGGCATACCTATGCTCTGGTTAAACTGCTATACCATATTCTCTTATGGAAAAATATATGAGCGAAGAAGAAATGGTCTGATTGTTAACCCATTCATATACAAATCGTTTTATCATTTCAAACATTGAACATACTGGCTGAGTATCACTATCATGTTCCTTGGCCTTCCAGGCTTGGGAGGTGGACACGTGTCGCGGGCACTATAACAACGTGTCGTGCGTGTTGTTCCACGCGAGGCACGAGCTCATCCTGTCCAACAGCGAGGACAAGTTCATCCGCGTGTGGGACATGACCAAGAGGACATGTTTGCAGTCGTTTAGGAGGGAACATGAAAGGTGAGTGCGGAAAGGACTACAGAGTGATGGAATTTTGTATTTTTATGTATATTAATTATATAAGAAACTAGTTGCTGCCTGCGTTTTCTTTTTTATTGTTTCCGATGTTTTAATAAATATTCTACTATTCGGGGCGGGGATAAATTTGAAAAAAAAAATCATAAAAATCGCGTGTAACTAACATAAATTTCACAAAAGGCAGTAACATAAATTTGATAAAAACAAAATAAGTTTATGTGAGAAAAATGGTCCAACAATTTAGCCTTAATGTAATGCAAATACAAATAGGGTTATAATAATTGATATTATAGAAGTCATCGCTCCTTTATCAAACTAGCATTTCACTCATTGTTTAGACATTTAGAATGCCTATCGTGATAAACATGCGCAAACGCAATTGAACTTATAGTAAACTTGTTAGCATAAGTTAACTGAATTGCGAGTATTTTGGGGCGTATCTTTAAAACCAAGTCAAACCGGTTAAAAACAGGAAATAGCTATTTAGGTTTAAGAGAAGTAGGGCATTGTGGAATTGAATAATTCTACTCACAATTGGAGCTGCTCGACTGGGGAAGTACCTCCACCTTGCAGAAAATCGTAGCCAAATAACATAGCTCCGTGCTATGTTGTGTTCCTAACTGTGAGCAAGGTCGCCAGAGCTCCGCGAGGAAGCATTGTGCTGGCAGTGTGGGGGACCGGTGGTGTTTGGTTACCGACGCTATCATGCATGGCAGATTTTTTTTTATATAAGGATTTTTGTTAATTTAGGAAATATTTTCTTATCTAGGAAATTATAATTATGAAATGTTTAATGTCAGATACTGGGTGCTAGCCTCCCATCCATCGCTGAACCTGTTCGCCGCGGGCCATGACGCCGGCATGATACTGTTTAAGCTGCAGCGAGAGAGGCCCGCCTATGCTGTACATAATAACATGCTCTTCTATATTAAAGACAAGTAAGAAGTAAAAAAAATTCTATAATATTATGATAGATTTTTTTAAAATTAAAAACTATTAATTATGCTGGGAAAATTAATCTAGTTTCGACAAAGTTGAATATTGATATCTTTTTTCTATCTTGTTTTCTATTTCGTTAGTTATCCTTTGAAAGGAATTCTCTTTCTATACTTAACAAGAATTAAAATAAAACATTATTAATTTTATTATTCTTGGTACTTGAAGATTCTGACCTCAAGTGTCAACTAACATCACCATACATTTAAAATTGGAACAAAAACTGTTGGACAGAAATGAGGTTGTGGTCCTATTACGATCTTTTTCTTGAAATCACCAAATTTTTCGTTACAAGTGACATATTCTTACAGGCAACTGCGCAAGTTGGACATGGCGACTAATCGTGACTCGCCTGTCATGCAGATCAAGGGAGGCGGAAGAAATCAGCCTTACAGGTAATATTGCCTATGAATCTTAGGCCTTAGATTATATAATAGTTTCTACTATGTTTTTTATTTATTCAGGAAAGCAAACAGTTACACATTATGGATAGCAAAAAATGACAAAAAAGATTAATATACAAATTCAACCAACAACGTTTTCCACAGATACATAAGAGACAAAGACAATTTGGTGCAAGTGAACCGGCAACCTGTATACAATGTGTTAAGAAAACCACTTGTATTTGGTATTGAGATCTGCCCAATCTTCTTTTAAAAGGTCGGCAACGCACTTGTGTTGCGGGTGTCCATGGGTGGCGGTAATAGCTTACCATCAGGTGATCCGTCTGCTGGTTTGCCCTCCTATCACATAAAAAAAAGTTAATTTACAAGAAAAAAAAAAATGTGTTATGGAATGAGAAAACTGAAATGGCAATACTTACGGTGGCAGCGACAGCGACCCTGGGTGCCAAACATAATAAGGCCCATGATGGTTTTACAGCATTTTAAAAATTTACTGGCAATTGTGGCCATTTGCGCACGACATTGAATTTTAAATTTAATGACGAGGTCTCTAATGCTGGGAACCTTCTTTTAATAAAATCGGCCCAATTTGGACATTAAATTTCAATGTCCACACATACAGTTCGCAATATTGTACTTGAAGAATGTAACACCATTTATTTTAAAAGAGTGTCCATGGAGTTTTTTGCCGGATTCTTCTCCATAGGATTAACTCTTTGGAACCGTGCAACTATACTCAATAACGTATCATAAACGCTTTAAAAACATTTGAACTTGAACTCAACAATGTGTTTACTTTAATGAATATTGAATGTTTCTTATTTTGTTTGGTGATGTGATTGTGGTACCTAGGTATGAGACAATTTCGGATCGGATAGGGTTTTCTTAACACATTATATAGATGTAAATAATGTGTGAGTTTACCATTTGTCTGGTAGCATGTCGTTGAACCACGCGGAGTGGTGCGTGCTGGTGAACTGGCGCGTGGGCGACAACAGCTCGTACGAGCTGTACGCGGCGCCGCGCGACGGGGCCGAGCCCGGCGGCGCCGAGCCCGCGCGGGGCCAGGCCACCACCGCCGTCTGGGTCGCGCGCAACCGCTTCGCCGCGCTCGACAAGAACAACCAGGTCACACTAACACACATCTACGGTCAAAACAAAGTCTTTACGTACACGGTCACGGGGATCATGACCCTCCTTAAAATCATACACGTTTAATTAACAAACCTCTTATTATTTATTGACAAGACAAGTACCTACTCTCTGTCTATGACCCCCTCCCAAAGTTTTGGAATGGGACCGCACCTGCTATCACACATTGAAACAGTAATTTGGAGGGGCGGGCCATGTTATCGTAGTTAATCTCTTACGGTCGAAATTAATTACCCATCTCTGGATTGTTTTCCCTACTGAAGATCGAATTTTAATATTACTTCTATGAATCTTATGTCAACTTTCGATCTCCAGTAGGGAAAACAATCTAGGTATAAGTTATTAATTTCGGCCATAAGAGATTAACTACGATAACATGGCCCGCCCCTCCAAATTACTGTTTCAATGTGTGATAGCAGGTGCTTATATATACTTTGGGAGGGGGTCATAGACAGAGAGTAGGTAAGTACCTACTCTTATTATTTATTGACAAGACAAGTGTCTTGTCAATAAATAATAAGAGGTTTGTTAATTAAACGTGTATGATTTTGAGGAGGGTCATGATCCCCGTGACCGTGTACGTAAAGACTTTGTATGTAATTGTAAGTATTCATCTTCAGTAGCAGGCCGGCAACAGTCCCCGGTCAGAATCTTAATGATGCTTTGTAAATATTTTCACAAATCCTTTCAAACGTTCTGAATTTTGGGGGGCCGTGTTATCGTAATTTTATTTTCTATTTAGGTATATAATAATCCCCTTATTCATGGAAATATAAACTTCTTATAGCTATAATATGTTTTGTCTTGTTTTGACACGTGATATTTTGTGACAGGGAAGAGAAGACAAAATATATGATAGCTGTTAATATTTCTATTAACCTGAATTTTTGTTTATTTGTCTGTATGTATTTGTTAACGAGAATTACGTAAAAATGACTGTACGGAATCGGTTGCGGTTTTCGGTGCTTGTTTCATCTTCATATGCCACCTAAAAGCAGAGTTAGTTAAACCTTTTTCGGACGCAAATGAAACCTCGGGCGATAGATAATTGACAATGATATTCGTTATTGATATTGACAAATTTAAAAAGTTACGTAAAAGTCTAAAAAAATTCAAGCTACTAAGATTATTATGCCCAAGTAAACATGTTTTTATAAATATTAAACTTGCTTATATTCACAGCTGGTAATAAAGAATCTGAAAAATGAAGTTTCAAAGAAGATATCCACACCGACTTGTGAAGAAATAATGTATGCAGGCACCGGCATGCTTCTGCTGCGAGAGCCTGATTCCGTGCAGCTCCTCGATGTGCAGCAGAAGAGGACCATTGCCTCGGTAAGTCGACCATCTTCGTCAGTCTTCTCGACCCCTGCCTAACCTTAAATATCTCACCGTTACTTGCACTTTGATGTAGTATTTGTTGTCTCTGAAATAAGGGTCTTTAGCTACAAAATTGATACTGGATATCATTACTTAATTTATACGAAACAACTACCATTGGCATAGTATAATTTAGGGTTGACATTCTAAGATTTGAATAGTTTTTTCATAACTTTGGGTTTAATAACTTGTAATCTATATTCAAATTCAATTCAAATTGTTTATTTTCTTTAACAAGTTTACAACATTTAGTTTGTGATTGGAGCCTTCTTTTAAGCAAACAATGCCTGTATTAGAAGAGAGGTTTGATCCATTTCAGTATATTTTTTTTGCATTCATAATATTGTTTATTATATATACATATTTCTTTATTGATCCTATTATATAATCGAGCAGACCGTGTATTAAATTGCTAGGAGGCAACCAATGTTTTTCTTTGGGGGACTTCTGCAATGTCATGCTTTCTTCGTTTTGCTAATTTAGATGCATCGTACGGTAGGGTCTTGTGTTTTTTTAATATAGTCTGAATAATGTATAGTTTTCTTACTGAGAGTAATTCGCTTAATTTATAAAGACTATCTGTGGCGTATCTCATTTTCTTAAAATACATAGTTTTTATGAGGGCACGTTGTGCACGCTCTACTACTATGAATTTAGTTTTAGCTGACCCTCCCCAGTTAGGAATACAGTACACTAAGACAGACTGAGCCAAAGCGACGTATATCTCATTGAGAAGATTCCTAGAGGTGTTATTATTACTAATTATATTTTTAGGCACAATATGTCTCAGTGCACTAAATATCCAACACAGTTTTCTAACTCTGCTAGCAACTTGTTCAACTTGGGGGTACCAGGATAATCTCTGGTCTACTATTATCCCTAAGTATTTAGTTTGTCTTACTTTATTTATTTTTGGACAATTACAATCATTATTTTTGAAGTCCTCGCAGTCATGTATTTTAATTTTAAAATCATCCGTCGGTTCAGTTCGTGCGCTAACACTGAAACACACGAAATTAGTCTTTCCTGTATTCAAGGTAAGTAAATTCATTTTTAGCCATTTAGCTATCTTAGCCATGCCTATTTCAGCTGTGTACTCAACATCTTGCCAAGAGATACCAGAAAAAACTATAGCCGTATCATCGGCATAAGAGAAAATTTTAGCGTTTTTGATATATAAGTTGCAGAGATCGTTAATATAAACTAAAAACAAAGTTGGGCCCAATACGCTTCCTTGCGGCACGCCGTAAGTTACATCCGAGTAGTCACTGGTGTACTTTCCAATCCTAACGCTCTGCCTCCTATTACAGAGATAATTTTCTATAAGAGAGAGTGGGGTACCTCTTATTCCGTATTTTTCTAATTTACACACCAGGGTTGGAACAGAGACGGTGTCAAACGCTTTTTTAAATCTAGAAAGACAGTAACACATTTGTTACCGTTGTCTATAGTATCAGCTACCAGCGACGTAAGGGCAGTTACTGCATCCTCAGTTGATACCCCTTGTCTGAACCCAAATTGTGTAGGCGACAGTAAGTTGTATTTACTGAGATAGTTAATGAGCCTATTATTAATAAGTTTTTCCACAATTTTGGAAATTGCTGGTAGTACTGATATTGGTCTATAGTTGTTGACATCGTCTCTGCTCCCTCCCTTGTGTACAGGTGTTACAACGGATCGTTTTAGTGCTTCTGGGAAGATGCCCTTATCAAAGCATAGTTTGGTCAGATGAGTCAGGATTGGAACAGCCTCCATTTTAATATATTTAAGAAATTTTGTGGTTACATTATCCCAACCGGGGGCACTGTCAGTTTTTAAGCTCATTAGAACTCTATCAACTTCATCACAGTCAGTATCGTAAAGTACAAAAGAATGAGATACGGTAGATTCACTTCTAATTAGGTGTTGGGGCTCACGGTTTAAGTCGGGTTGAATTTGCTGGGCCAGTTGCTTCCCAATGTTAACAAAAAAATTATTGACATGATTAACTGATTCGATAGGTGATGGCATTAAGTTTAATAATTCCGTATTCTCGGTCTTATTTTTATACGAATAGGTAACATTTTTTATGTTTTTCCAGAGTAATTTATTGTTGGTAACGAGTTGGTTAATAATTCCTTCTGATATTTCCTTTTCAATTTTTTTATAAGATTATTGCAATAATTTCTATATCTATTAAATGTGATTTTTAAAATGTCATTGTTAGGGTCCTTTTTAAGCGAGTTTTGCATTTTATTACGATTATTAATACATTTTAATATACCTTGAGTAATCCACGGCTTAATTATGCGTTTTTTGCTAGGAATTTTTACAGTAATAGTATTATTATTTATAGAATTAGTTAGTATCTGTATGAAACTATTGATAAGTTCAATTGGATCATTGCAAAAGAGTAGTTCCGCTATTTTATTTTCCCGTATATGTTTAAGCGCCCCTTCAAAATCTAGACTAGTTTTAGTTTTTGGTGCAACTTGTTTAGTTTTTATTTTAGATAGAGATAAGAGTGTAGTATAGTGGTCAGTAATTGTAGTATGTAATACACCAACAAAAGCAGATTTCTTGTTATTATTAATCCGCAGCATAAAATGATCCAAGCAATTTATTCCTCGCGTGGGAAGTATATGGCCCGGTAGTATGCCATGATTTGATAGCATAGTAAGGTAATTGACTCTATTTTTACGCTCATAGGATTGTTCTGAATCTTTGGGTTTAATATTAATATTTATATCACCTGCTATAACAATACTTTTATGCTTGCCTAGACCATTAAGTTCTTCACTGAGTGATTCTATAAAACTGTCACTATTTGTATGCGATGGGGAACGGTAAATACACAAAATAATATTATTAAGAATGTCCAATCGTAGGCAGGATGCCTGGACTAACTTTATTTCCTTAATTTTGGGCGTAAGAGAGTTTTTTACGTAGACAACTACCCCGTCATTTTGATTTAAGCGTCGTGTTGTAATATGGGAAGTATAGTTTATAAGTTGCGGAATAAGTTTTTCATCACTTAATCTACACTCAGTGAGTATTATGACATCTGTTTCAAATGAAAAAGTGGATACATTTGCTATGAAATTGTCAAAATTACAATAGATGCTCCTTATATTTTGGGAGAATATAGTGAAATCGTTCGTATTTATATTTATATGTTTGGTAAGGTCAGATGGGTCACATTCAACAGATCGTGCAATTTTGATGTTGTCTATGTCAGCCATTGTTTTTAAACTATCACTCATCATATTTATTAAATTGGATTAATGCCATTTCTAGATAAGGGTAAAAATAATTTAGTATTAAATTAAGATAAGTCTTAGTAATAGCAGTATAATAAAATATGTAGTTTGTAGAATTATACCATTTACCAAGTAAACCCCTTACGGTGCTATTGCTAGTACTGGGTATATATTTTCGGTTACTTATATTGTGTGTTATATATAGTTTGTAATTAAAGAGTGTGTGGAAGTGATTTGTAGTACGACTTTTTATATATGTGTGTGTTTGTAATTGTGTAAGTATGTTTACAAAACAGTAGCATGCAAAATAACTTAAAGGTTTAGGATAATTATAATAAAAGTTAAATGATCTAAAAAAATACGTAAATAACAATACCAAATAACAGGTTCGCTGTTGATAGTTCACCTTGAGACAAGAGAGAAGTATGACTAGTCATTTTCCTTGCGCAAGTTGATGTACCTGGGCCTCGGATTTAATCATTATAGTCGGCCCTTGTTCATCTTTTTTAAGATAAACTTTGCCATATGCAGTCCAGCAAAACTTGTATGCACCAGATTTGGATAGATCACGAGCAAGAAAATGTAGACGAGACGCTTTTGGGGTCAAATGTTCGGCTATATAGATGGGAGTATCCTCTTGAACTTTAAAGCCTAGGTGTTTAGCGCTTAGTTTAGTTTTATGCTTTATATTGAAAGCCTTTCCCATTTTAAGTATTTCTGTTTTCTGGAGGGTTGAACTGCTCTCCACAACTATTGGCATATTCTTGCTCTCATTATTCTTGCCTCGTACTCTGTAGATATCCTTGACGTCGTATTTTCCGATTTTACAGTCTATACTACTAGCGAGACACATAACCATTTCTAAAAGATCTTCTTTGGATTCGTTGGCTTTTTTTGGTACATTTTTTATTAGAAAATTTGTTTTACGACAGCCAATCTGCATGTCCTCGATTTTTTCCTCTAGAATGGTGATATACTGCTTATCTTCCTTCTTCTGATTCTCTAGCAGATGTACTTTCTTTTTAAGCTCTTCAAATTGCCCAGTCAGAAATGTAATGGAGCTATCTATATTACTGTTGGACTGTTGAATTTCATTTAATGTGATTTTAATTTCATGTAATTCTTTTTCTCGCTTTTCCGTGAATATATACACGTAGAAAATATACAACTTTGTTTATTTGTAGGCGGTAATCATTTGAATTACCTGTCAGATTTTTTTTTTGCATTTGATAGTCAAATATTTGAGGAAGGTAATATAATAATAAAGGCTATTAATAAACATTGCGCAAAGCAAAGCGAGTGAAATCGCAGGGCATGACTAGTGGTTGATTGTTATTTTATATTCATTATGAGAAACCGGTGAATGTATATAATATACATGTATTTATAGCTCTATTTCTTACTGTCTTGCTTTTTTTATACTTGTCTAGATTTTTTCTCACAGTGGGGATTATTGTAAATAACTGCTATACGTGAAAATCAATAAAATTATTGGCTGTTTTTACGCCAAAAAAAAAAAAAATTTAAGTAAGCAAGTATTATTATAGTTGGCCTTCCGAACAAAATAGATAAATAATAAATAAATTGTTGTTCAGGTAAAAATTGCGAAATGCCGGTACGCGATTTGGAACGCGGACATGTCGGTGGTGGCGCTGCTGGGCAAGCACAGCGTGACGCTGTGCAGCAAGCGGCTGGAGCAGCTGTGCGCGGTCACGGAGGGCGCCAGGGTCAAGTCCGGCGCCTTCGACGACTCCACGCCGCAGCCCGTCTTCATATACACCACCGCCAACCACATCAAGTACTGCTGCAAAGACGGGTCAGTACACTGCAACATGCTTTTTTTTTTATTAACATGTTGCCCCACACCACGATTTTCTCCTGTATCGTGGGTGCGTTTACAAACACAAATTCTCACATACACAAACACCCAGACCCAGAACAACTACCTGTAGATCATACAAATATTTGCTGCGTGTGGGGATCGAACCCACAACACGTGGCGCAGAAGCCGATTGCTCAACCGCTACGCCAAACGTGTCGTCATTTACAGTTACGTGACCATTATGTGACATATAATAATTTTAAGTAAATGGATAATGTACCTACGCTGTGGATGTATGTATTTTGTGCCAATAAATACTTTTTCAATACATTTACACCTTTATTCATAAGAATACCAATGTTTTCTCTTCTTTTCCCTGTCACAGAATATGTCGTGTCAAAACAGGACAAAAGATATTATTATAGCTATAAGAAAGGAAGAAAAGAAAAAGTATTTATTTAAGAAGTTTATAAGACATTTTATTTACTTTTATGAATAAGGCGGCTAGTATATAAGTAATAAAAAATATACCTACTATCAACATGAATAAAATTGGACAGTAATCCTATTTTAAAGTTAAATAAACAAGCTAAGAGGTTGTTACTTTCATTCCGCAGTGACTATGGTATAATTCGCACCCTGGATGTGCCGGTGTATGCGGTGAAAGTGCTGGCGACCGACAGCGGCGCGAGGGTCGTGTGCCTCGACAGGGAGTGCAAGCCCAAAGTGTTGAACATCGATCCCACAGAATACAGGTATGTCAAAGTCAACAAATGATAGTGGTATCTATAGAAGAAACATGGCAAGGAACGCTCCCTTAAGTTGTTTATCAAAATACGAAAATCGTCATAAATATTTTTCTGTTACTTCTGTCCCAGAGTCACGCGCGTTTGTCGCGACGTGATCCCCGATAATACTATCACAATAAGTGTGCATAATATGCAGGATGCGTATTTTGTGATTATATATTTATTATATTGTGATTAAAACCTCAAATTAATTTCGCTATTCGAGTTTTCTATAGAGGTGTGCCTTTATAATACTTATAGTAAGAAAGTAGTAAGTAAGGCTGACCAATAAAAGGAAAAACAGGCGAGCCACGCACTTACGTTGAAGTTTGGCAATTTTACAGCTTCTTTGATGCTGAAAATTTGAAATCATGTATTTATTTTGCTTTGTTATAACATCGGCTGTCGAAAAACTAGAGATAAAATATTCGTGTTCTTGAGTTCTTTCACTACATACCTGGAAAGCGGCTAAATGATACAAAAGAAATGTAAAAAGCTTAGTGTGAGTCTAGCCTTTAAAATGATTACAAATAATATATATTTTTATGGATATCTTTTGACAGGTTCAAGTTGGCGCTGGTGACTCGGCAGTACGACCAGGTGTTGCACATGGTGCGTACAGCCAAACTGGTGGGGCAGAGCATCATTGCGTATCTGCAAGAGAAAGGTGTGTAACTTATACTGGGTGAATTATTATTCATTCGAAATAATGATTAATTCTGTTAACTTGTCGGAAGCTGAACTATATAATATTGGAGTGGAAAGCGGCGGTAGCCTAATAGCTAGGGCGTTACGATCATGTGGTTGCTGATTCGAAACCCACTCATTCCACTACCGACGTGAACCTACTCGTAATACAAGCATTTAACTTAGCACGAGGGGTTATTAACAAGAATACTAGTAATGTGCGACCCACATTGCTAGTAAGCTTTAAAATAAAATCAGATGTTCGCGACCTTTAGCACCAAAAGTGTAAACATTGTTCGTTATTCCAGGATATCCGGAAGTGGCGCTCCACTTCGTGAAGGACGCTCGCACGCGGCTGGCGCTGGCGCTGCAGTGCGGGAACATCGACGTGGCGCTGGAGGCCGCCAAGAGTCTGGACGAGCCCGCCGCCTGGGACCAGCTCGCCAAGGCCGCGCTGGCCACCGGCAACCATCAGGTACCTCATTGTCATAATTATCAAATCCCTTCTCCGTTTATGATTGGTACAATATTTCTTATATAAACTGTTCTCAAGTTATAGACTACGCCAAACTATTCCAGTCTATCATAAATTATTGTTTTATATTGCGTAGGCGCATCACAATAGAATCGTTTTAAATATTTCTCTCCCTGAGTTGTGATTCTACTCAGTCATCACTACTAAAGTTTACTAATCCTGATAAAACTCTCGTTTGTCAAAAATTGAAATAAAAACCATTCTCTTCTATTTCAGATAGTTGAGATGTGCTACCAGCGCACGAAGAACTTCGACAAACTGTCGTTCCTGTACCTGATCACGGGCAACCTGGACAAGCTGCGCAAGATGACCAAGATCGCGGAGATCCGCAAGGACGTGTCCGCGCAGTTCCAGGGCGCGCTGCTGCTCGGAGACACACGGGAGACTATACGACTGCTCAAGAATGCTGGACAGGTCAGACATAATCAAATGCCTATTAAAACAAGTTTAATTAAGGATAACGACAAAATAAACATCCAAATCAAAGCCTTTTGTAGTTAATGTATAAAATACTGAAAGTAAAATTATTGATTCAAATGTGTGTCCTTAAAATAGGACTTCTCAGCCGATTCGCTCTTGGCAGAGCGGTCGTGGCCGTCATGTTGTAGTGGTATCAGTTGGGCGCAGATGTTATTCGCCTCACGATGTCCTGCCATCTCTCTCTGTTGGCCGTCATCCTGGTACATTCACTTATGGGGCCACCCACTGCGTTCTTGATTTGGTCAGTGACCGACCGCGAGGTCGTGTACTGTCAACGCTGCCCTGCACAACCAGTCACTCGATGGATCCCTTATCTTTTCGCAACACGTGGCCAAAGAATGACAAAATGCGCATGATACTCCTAACATTCGTCTCCAGCACCGCATTTCCAGAGCGTCTACCCTAATTTACTAAAGATAGAAAGAGAAGAAGAATAATTTCTGCTTTTTCATCTGGGTAAAATAATCTTATTACCTACCAAGTGTACTAAGATAATAATAGTGGGTCAAACGAGACAAATGGCAACAATATGTATATTAATACTTACCTTATATTTGTTGACATTGACTTTTAAAATTTCTGTAATTCGATTCTTCCACCAGATATCGCTCGCGTACTTGACAGCGATCAACCACAAGCAGGTTGAAGAAGCTGAACAGCTGAAGGCCATGCTAGAAGCAGCTAATTTACCTATACCGGAACCGAACCCCGACGCTCAGCTGCTGCGGCCGCCGCTTCCCGTGCACAACGCTCAACCTAACTGGCCTCTTCTTGCTGTGTCTAAGTAAGTACTATGGCTGTTTTTTTTTATTGTAATAAGATGAAAAACAACTATACGGGGCGCCTGATGGTAAGAGATAACCGAAGTTTATACACGCTAGAAGTACCAGTGTTAATCACTCGCGCTTTTTACTGTACTTTGCTGAAGAATTTGCACGAGATTCAGCATTTTGTACGAAATTGTTTCATAAATCCCATTCGCTTATTGACACGGATGTAAATATGATTTTTTATGTCACAAGTAACATCATTACATATTATAAAACAAAGTCCTCGCGCCGCGTCTGTCTGTCTGAACGGGATGAACTCAAAAACTACCGAGCAGATTTTCATACGGTTTTCACCATTAGACAGCGTGATTATAGGAAGGTTTTATGCTGTTGAACATCACGTTACGACTCTTAAGAACAGGGTAAAGTGGGTGAATCCGCGGGCGGAAAAGCTCAAAAAAGTATCGAATAAGTACTACTCTATAATAATAAAAAATATTTTTTGCTATTCATTTGATCAGAATTGAATATGACATAATTATTAAGGTATGGGAGAATATTTTTTAAACTCCAAAATTAAATTAATAAATTTGTCCTACCAACAAATGGGTTTATGCCAGGTCATTTGTTTTTTTTGCCCAAAATGGCTGGGCAGGTACCCATCTATAGTCCTACCTAACTTACTTTTCTTTTCGTTGTATGTTTGGTTTTTTCTTAGCTCTTAGCTATTACTGAAGTCATAGCAATATCACTTCAGTAATAGCAAAAGGCAAATTTCAATCAGGCGGGTGGGGTTCGCGGTGGCTTAGCGGTCAGAGCGTCTGGTGTATCAAACCAGAAGACTCAGGTTCGAATCCTGCCCGCGATTGAATTTTTCCTTTACTAAAATAACTTCAGTAATGTTCATGTTTTTGTGAAAGTTTTTACGGACTCCTCGGTGTGCGAGTCTGATTCGCACTTTTCCGGTTATTTTTTTTGAAAATTTAACGATTTTGTTTGTCGGTAGGAGTTTCTTCGAGGTAGCGGGCGGTGCTCGTGCCGGCGGAGCGGTGGCGGCCGGTGTGGCCGCGCCCGATGTCGGCGACGAGCCGCTGGAGGCCGCCGGCGCCTGGGGAGACGACGACGATGTACTACAGGAAAATAATGTATGAACAGGAACACCACCCCTTACTTCAATACCAAGCCTTTTTTTAGAAGCTTTTGGCCGATACAGTCTTGTGAAACCTATTATGACTAGTAACCTAGTACCTATTATGACGTAATTATGATAACAAACAATATTCCCAATGAAAAAATAAAAGAAATATTTCTAAAATAAATACTGAAAACGGCGGCGATGTCGGCACGAATTTCGGCCAAGCGTCATTGCAAGCATGTAGTGTTGTGTTTAAATTAAAGTATTTGCCATCAATTTACTAGTCACCCTATCTATGCACATTAACCTAATAATTAATGAATGAAATGATGTTGAGGTACACCAAAGTTTAAAAAATAAGGAGACGAACAAGAAAATAATATATGTACATAAATAATAATAATATATGTACGTAAATTTTAATATAAAAACAATGAATTCTATTTCATGTATGTTTAGGGCGAAGGCGATGATGGTGGTGAAGAAATTATGGAGGATGCCTGCGATGATGGCGGCTGGGATGTTGGAGATGAAGATCTTGAACTACCTGAAGAGCTGGCACCTGTTTCCGGTAAGATATATGTAAAGCTATATGCAATAGTTCATTTTTCAAAGCCCTGTAAGTTGATATTCAAAGTTTTACGTCAGATTTTCAATATAGTATGGTAACTAATTAGACAAACGTTAATTAGTGATGTTCTTTTATAAAACATCAATATTAAAGGATTCGTGAACGTATTCACCAGAAACCCTTGAGAAACAGTATCTTTTGTTATTTTACGGAAGTAATACTAGATATTTGCCAACTAAACTGATTAAAACAGCTATACAAATGTACAGTTCCAAATCTCCGCGACCCGGAATATACTTTATCTTTATATGATGGCATGATTATAAATGTGTTCTTTACAGCTGATATAGACGGCGGCGACGAAACAACAGATTACTTCGTAGCGCCCACCCGCGGTGCCAGCGTGGCTCTGTCTGGCAAACTAAAAACTGCGCACGACCATGTGGCTACTGGACAGTTCGAGATAGCACTCAGGTAATCTATAAACCACCTCAAACGCACATGGATATTTTGAGAACCACAGGTATTTTAAAAATTATGGGTTTTAAGAATAGTTGGGCCATTCGAGATTTGAGTGGTTATTTGAGAACCACAGGGTTATTAGAGAAAAACGGGGCTATTTGATTTAAGAACTACAGGGTTAATCGCGAAAAACGGGGCTATTTCATTTGAAAACCATAGAGTTATTCGAGAAAATCGAGGCTATTTGATTTGAGAACAACAGGGTTAATCGAGAAAAAGGGGGCTATTTGATTTGAGAACCATAAAGTTATTTGAGAAAAACGGGGCTATTAGATTTGAGAACAACAGGGTTAATCGAGAAAAACGGGGCTATTTGATTTGAGAACCATAGAGTTATTCGAGAAAAACGGGGCTATTACATTTGAGAAAAACAGGGTAATCGAGATAAACGGGGCTATTTGATTTGAGAACCATAGAGTTATTCGAGAAAAACGGGGCTATTAGATTTGAGAACAACAGGGTAAATTGAGAAAAACGGGGCTATTTGATTTGAGAACCATAGAGTTATTCGACAAAAACGGGGCTATTACATTTGAGAACAACAGGGTTAATCGAGAAAAAGGGGGCTATTTGATTTGAGAACCATAGAGTTATTCAACAAAAACGGGGCTATTTGATTTGAGTACAACAGGGTAAATCGACAAAATCGCGGCTATTCGATTTGAGAACAACGGGGCTTTTATACGTAATAAAATAATCATACTTTGCCATGGGGTTATTGCTAGTTGAGAACACAGGCTTGAAAAATTAATTTAGCTAATTTCTTTTTCAACATACCCATTTACATTACATTAAATGTTTATGCTAGTAATGGAATATTTCTTTCCCCCCAGATTACTGAACGAACAAGTAGGCATAGTGAACTTCGAGCCGTACCTGAGCACGTTCGTGGGCATGTTCGCGCGCGCTCGCGTAACGTTCGGCGCGCTCACGTCACTTCCGCCGCTCTCCGCGCATCTGCACCGCAATTGGAAGGAGGCCAGCGGGAAGGACCTGCTGCCGGTTATAAGTGAGTATCAATTTGCGAGAACTTTCAGTAAATAGGTTAGTTGACTAGCCATCCATAAATGACGTCATACAAATTTTATGATATTTTTGCCTCTCCCCTATCGCCGTCACACGTCGTCAAATTTGTAAGACCCTCTCTCCCTAGTGTATGCAAGGGGTATGAGAGATCATCACCTCTGTGATGTCACTAGTAAAAATCTACTCCCATAATCATACGTTACATCTCATGATGGGGCAGGGATGGATGGCCCCTATCATCAAAGAAATATTGAAATAAAAACACTTTACGGATTCTATCGCATTATATTTACATTATCAAATCCCAACGTTTCCAAACCTTTACATTTACAGGGTTTGTGGTACGGGCAGATGACACTTTAGTATTGCATCAAATTTCGGATTATTATTTATTATTATTAAAATATACGAACAATATTAGGGGCGTATTCACAATTTGTCTAACATAACACAATAATATTTATTTATCCTAACTATTCACGTTTTCAGCGGTTAAGCTGAACGAGCTAGTGAGCCAGCTGCAGCAGTGCTACCAGCTGACGACGGCGGGCAAGTTCACGGAGGCGGTGGAGCGGCTGCAGCGCATCGTGCAGGCGCTGCCGCTGCTCAGCGTCGACACCAAGCCCGAGCTCAGCGAGGCGCTGCAGCTGCTCGCCATAGCCAGGGAATACCTGCTCGGACTGCAGATGGAGACTGCCCGGAAAGGTACGCCCCACGTAATCCTGGACCCCAGTCTACTTTTTCAAACGTATCAGAGTAGTCGTCCAGTGACACTAAATGTAATAAAAACAGATTTCGTAGACGAAATCTTGTTTCTTGTTCTTAATCTTGTTTGCCCTCTTATCCCATAAAAAAAACGAAATTGTCAAAATTTTGTCTAACCAGGAGTTTACTGAGAGATAGTTTCTATAGAATCTGGTAAATATTTCGTTTGAAAAACTTCGATAACTCCTCTAGCAGTCACAAATTGGGTACATAACTATAGCGATCAATATTTATGTCTGCTACCTTCCAAACTTTTGTAGTTTTCCAATTTAATTTTCAAATGTTTTCTTCTATCATATAAACAGATAATTTTAGATGACCACAGAGACAATCAACCTTAAAATGAATGAATGAATTAACCAACTAATGATTCATTGTTATTTCATGAATTCATGAGAACTATATTAATTTCTCTTTATCTTTCGATAATCCACAGCTATGCCGAAAAACACACTAGAAGAACAGAAACGCACATGCGAAATGGCAGCGTACTTCACGCACTGCAAGCTGCAGCCCGTCCACCAGATCCTGACCCTCAGAACAGCTCTCAATATGTTCTTCAAACTAAAGAACTACAGGACAGCTGCGTCCTTCGCCAGAAGACTCCTAGAGCTCGGTCCTAGGCCCGAGGTTGCACAGCAAGCGAGAAAAATTCTACAAGCGTGTGAAAAGTCGCTCACAGACGAACATCAGTTATTGTACGACGAACATAATCCATTCAACATCTGTGGTATTAGTTACAAACCTATATACAGAGGAAAGCCCGAAGAAAAATGTTCGCTCTGTGGTGCTAGCTTCTTGCCCGAACATAAAGGCAAACTTTGCCCGGTGTGTGGTGTTGCAGAAATAGGCAAAGATGTGATCGGACTTAGAATCTGTCCTCTGCAGTTCCAGAGATAATTATTTTAAATTTATATAATCTACCATAACATACCTACCTAATAATAATGAAATTATTGTGTAAGATTATAGAATAAAGTATTGTATCACGTTTTTTGTAATAATTTATTCATAACATCTGATATTTAGTAGTTATACTTATGAGATATACTTAAACTATTTACATATATTTTCTTATATCATTTTTTTTATATTATACGTCTACGGGTTTGTTTTCCTTAGTCCTGAAAAAGCAAAATACATGACCATTACATAATATATAATAATATTATAATTCAGGTTAAAATTACGGTGTTCATGAGTATTATTCTACATTTCTGACACTGAAATAAGCAAAATCAATACATTCAAATATTATTATTGTATTGTGCATTTCCGCATGCTAAGAAATATATTATTTAAAGATATAGCTTAGAATAGGTATATATAAAACCTAAATATGTCAGGTACACACAATATATTATTCGTAAGAAAATGAAATGATTTGTAAATATTTCCGATTGATTGAGTTTGTGTGTGGTATGCAACGAAATTGTGTGAATAAATTAATTAGAATTTAAATTTTGTTCTTTCGACAACTTCATTGAAGAAAAATATATTCTAATTTGAACTCTTCTTTTAGTAGTATTAAGATTTAAATTAGTTACAAAAATTGGCTAGACAAGTTTCTCAATCTTCACGAATTAGGTTAGGATTCGTAAGTATTTAAGCTAACTGACCATTCTCGATAGCTACTTTTGACTGATGACCATTTCAGTTGTAGTCCGAGGGCCTTAGTCCAAATTGTAATTTAGTAAACCCTCTAACGAAAATGATGATGTACCCGTCTTTGTGATTATGGGATTGAAATAATACTCGCATTAGTTATGAGACGCTGAATAGACCTGCACACAGTCGTACCTTTTCTTTATAGTGGCCGCGGTGTAGCTAGGCATGGATGAAGTGGGCCCTCGGCCGCGGATGACTATAATGACTAATTTGATAAATTGTACGTTCAAAAAAGAACGTCACATGTTTGGTAGGACAGACCTATTGGGTAGGTAGATCTTGGGAACGAAAGAAAAGGGACCTCGCTGATGTGACTTCGTCCACGTCCATCTAATATAGTCGCTACGCCTTTGTATTGGGGTAAGCAGAAATTACAGGTGGACCGAATTTCTCTTACAAACGTAATACTGAAATCAATCGTAAGTCAAACACAATTTAATCAAATTCTGTTATTATTCAGATTCTGAAATCGTTAATCTAGGTACCTACTACTCTGCCATTTCGTTCAAACTGCTTCACTGGAAATAAATGTAAGCGAATGCAATTTTAGATAACTTTACCAAGTTTCAAACGATTTTCCGATCTTTTATTTCCAGTGAAGTATTAGAAGACTAAATATGTAGTACGGTAGGAACCTAGATTAACGGTATCCAAATCCGAATAATAACATAATTTGATAGAATATTGTCTTGATTTATTTTGGTATTACGTTTTTGTGGGCAATTCAAGCTCCGCCCTAATTAATTTTCTAAGACTTAAATTACATAGGTAATTCTTTTGCTTTGTCCACGTTCCTTTATCTATCTTTTCAAACACATATGGAATGGGTTAAATAGTTACCTATTATTTAGCATATCCTGTATCTCATCGAAGGTCTTGCCTTTGGTCTCTGGTAGAAGCGTGGCGGAGAATATGAACCCGATGCCGCAACATACGGCCAGGATCCAGAATGCTGTATAGATGCCGTACGACGCTGCTACGTCGCGGAAGAATCTGGAAAATGAGGTAAGGTTTTCACTAACAGCAACCATCTTCATATTCAGTATCCTAGTGAATTGCTTTATCGCTCGGACATTAAATAAAATTGAAATCTCGTAGGGGAGAAGTAGAAATCTTACTACAACAACTGAGCCGTAGCGCCAAAAGTTGATGTCAGATATTCGGTGCCGACACATATTCATATTACCTATGGGCTATGTAAATATTATATGTGGAAGGAACTGGTGATATGAAAAATAAAATATAAATGGCCTCAATATCGTCGTTTGATCGTTGAGCGTAGATCGTAGCTTCCATTTGAGCCAGACATGTAGCCAGTGTCATTTCCTCGGTCAATCGACCCATCCAAAGGGATATAATATTTATAGTAGTAGAGTTCGGAATTGAGCCTACTGGCTGCCTCTACTTCGTAGGTACCTATCATGAGACCCAAAACCCTATTATATTCTGCCCTAACTATTAAGGACTTACCTACAGGCGTGTTTGCAGAATTTTATGTTAGGTATATATTAGGTACAATATTATGAAAACGATTAGGTATATAAAAATTATGTATTACCTAGTCCACACGAAGCCAGCCAGCCAGCACATGAAGGAACAGATGCCGCCGGCCAGACACTTGGTCTTCACCGGGAACATCTCAGCCACCAGAATCCATGGTACAGGACCCACGCCTGGACATTAAAAATATGTTAATAATTTTTGAAATTGAGATTTTACAGGGAGAGTGATTTACGGCGTAGGTAAATGGTGAATTTTGTTTCAAACCCGACTAGGCCAATATATATCTGGAAATATGTGCAATGTGCATAAAACAACAACATACCATCACGGCTGTACATATTCCTTGAAGGGTTAGGCAGAGGTGTATCTGCTAATTTACACCCACAGTTCACACCGGTATGTTTAGGTCACAAACCACAAACTAAACTCCAAACTGTTACTGGCAATTTCACAGAAAAAACCAATAAAACTGCTTGACATGAGAATCGAATGAAAATAGGACATAGACATAATAAACAAACCGGTGCATTGTGTAGATACAATAGTACGCCGCTGCCTAACCGTTCGGGAAACCCTATAGGCGTGATGACATGTTAAATTTGTTTCAAATGTCTTACCCAACGTAAAGAGTATCATGTAGATGATCAGACATAGCAGCGGCAGGAAGGCAATGGACGACATGTCGTATTTGTAGTACGAGTCA
Organism: Acronicta aceris; assembly: GCA_910591435.1. Classification (NCBI taxonomy): domain Eukaryota; kingdom Metazoa; phylum Arthropoda; class Insecta; order Lepidoptera; family Noctuidae; genus Acronicta; species Acronicta aceris. The sequence continues at coordinate 8,115,356 of OU342780.1, read as the reverse complement.
AGCAGCGCGTATATGCCGATCAACGTCTGAGGACAAACGTAAAGTTTACATAATATTATAGAATACAGATTCGGTAGAAAAAACTTTCATATTTTCCATAATCCAGGAACTTTTCCAATTGTTCTTTTCCTAAAAATTATACAAAATATGACCATTGAAGTACCAAGTCAAAGGTCGGAGTTCAAAACCAGGGCACACACATTAATTACAACAGGCGTGATGGTTATTTATTCAGCCGTAATCGTGCCACTGCAGGGCAAAGGCTACACTCCTTCCATTCATCTCGGTTTAAGGGTAACCTCCCTCTCACCCTCAAGAAGAAACTTATGGACGTATGTATTCTGCCTATCCTCACCTACGGTGCTCAGACTTGGTCTTTGAGGAAACTTCAGAAGTCCACTCTGGGGGTTTGTTATCGGACCGTATAAGGAACAGTGTACTGCGCTCCAGAACTCAGATCGCCGACGTTGGTCAAAAAGCCGCAAGCTTGAAATGGAGTTGGGCTGGTCACATCTGCCGCATATCGGACGAGTCGTGGGCAAAACTCACCACTGAGTGGAACCTACATGACGTTAGACGACGTCGCGGCAGGCCCAGGAGGAGATGGCGCAACGAGCTAGATCTTTATTGCAGGGATTGGCTGCAAAAAGCTTTACGCCGAAAGCTTTATTTATTATGTCACACAAAAATCCCATATAAAATTTCACATTTTCCGAGAATTCTTCCAATTTTTCTTTCCTAGAAAAACTCTCCAATCCTACCTTATTCGGACTGTTGTAAACCGGTCCGGCCGTTTTCTAATGATATACTTTTTCTAAAGTCAGAATCCCACTAAGTCTGACAACCAGTGTGTCCTATATCTATCGGTAGGTATTGCTCAGAAATTTGGTTGCGGAGATCTAATGACAGTTGCTTCAGTCGCATTTGTTAAGATTGGTAGACTAGGTAGGTACCAAATATTATTAGGAAATAGTTATATCTACGTTAATCTTTCTTCAGATGTTTCTAAAAATGCAAGGACCTACCTTATGTTTGCCAGGGTTATTAGTTTGTCAATAAAAGATAGAAGAGGGCTTGTTTCAAGAGCAAGTGACTGACAATTTACTCACCAAAAATATGGTTAGTCCAAGTGACGTGGTCCACATGAGCAGCTTCCGTCCGAGACGGTCAACTACCAGCGGGGTGACACAACTTGTTACCACCTAAACAGATTAAAAGAATAGTAATGAAAACATTTAAATTGACTTTCAACAACAAGTACAGTTTACCTATGCTATGCGTATACAGAATATGCATCAAAAGTAGGGAAGCCGTAGGGCAGGTTGGCGAAACTTTTTTTGATTTAAACTAAATACGGAAAACTTGCAAATCTACATATCTCAGCACTGTTAGCCCCATTCCCCTATTGGTTATTCATTATTATTCATAGGGTAGCGTGGTATGGTAGTGATGGCGAATGATCCTGAACCAATGTTCGCCATCACTACCCTAGGAAATGCAATCAATGGACCCAACCACTTTAAGATCATGTGAAACTCCGTATTTATCACTCTAGTGCAGTAGTTCCCAAAGTTGGACTGGACTAGGACCCATCTCATTAAAACTTCCAAATTCGGGACTCACCCTTTTGTTGTTATGAACAAAAAGGGAATGTATTGTATTTTTAATACATACAATAGATACATATGAAGGAAGGAAAAATGCATTTTTCTTTTAAAATGATGCTCTAGTGTGTTTATATTACCTGCACCACTCCCATAATGATGGTGCCATCTGACGGCGACAGGTTGGTGCCGACCTTGGCGAGCAGCTCCTCCATATAGAACAGCAGCACGTCGATGCCCGACAATTGCAGCAACATCGCCAGGAACACGCAGATACCTTGCATTATTAACGAAGACTTTATTTTTAGGAGTCCGTAGTTAAATAATAACGATGATGATCAATCGAACTGCAAGGTTAAGCTTATAGGTGATCATTCTTATCGCAACACGGTGATCCCTAATTTTAACCATATTTTTAATACATATTTAATTGCATTATCTAGTATACATCACTGCGCCCGTAGTGGGTGATCTTTATTTCAACGGGGCTTAAAATATGTTTCCCTTTTTACGACTTACCTAGAGCCTTAACGTTACCCTTGCTAGCCCACAGGTCCTGTATCCTGGGCTCCTCCTTGAACTCTCGCGCCACCATGGCCTGCAACCCCTCCAGCTCAGTTTGAACACCATCTTTGGATGTTCCCCGAAGGGTTTGAAGAATCGTCGACGCTTCATCGATGTCTCCTATAAAAAAATCGGCCATATACAAATTGTATATATATTGTAACTTGTTTGACAAAACACATTTTTGTATTCATCAGCTTAAGGTCGACTTGTTGAAAATTTATGCATATTTTTCGACATTGCTGTGTGCGTTTCCTTAAATTGTCTGTGTACATAAATTTAATGAAATAGGTAGGTACCTACATTTTTAATAATACCATAAGTAATTACTATTCAAATGAGAATAAAATTATTGTAGCAGAGAAAGCTTAGTTAAGTAGTAAATTTTTTAAGTATTTACATTTTAAGAGACACTTCCCAGGAAAGGAGTCCTGAGTCCTGTATCGAGAGGCTTCACAAACATGTGTACCTGCTAAACTAGATACACCCAGACGAAACAAATATCAGTGAATTCACATCAATTACTTATTATGATCCCTATCAGTCTACAAAAAAGTACCCACCTAGTGATTAACATGATCCTACCTTTGTAAACCAAGTAGAAGGGGGTTTCCGGTATGAACCAGGTGAAGGGCACATAGAGCAGTGACAGGATGCCGCCGGTGGCCGTCAGCCCCCAGTATGTCGTGAAGGGCCCGATGGCGTACGCAAGCAGGAACCCCACATTGATGAATAGAAGGAAAAACGCGCTCAGAGCGCCTCGGATTTTGTCCTAGTAGGAAATGGATAGTTTAGATTTTCTCTGTAGATGTTTAAAACCCATGAAGTAACTCACCAACTTACTAATTAGTTGCTGACAGGAAACATGTTTCTGCTAAACCAAAAGACAATAATTATTTTGTCAAATAAAAGTCAAAGGAAATCACTCTCTGTTTTGTCATTTTCAAATTTAGGCAAGTCAGAGTGGTTAACCCCGTTTCGCTAAAATAATAAATAACGTTAGAAATCTGTCAATAGATTTGCTTACATAAACATAACATAACATAATCAACCCATTATGCTGTCCCACTGCTGGGCACGGGTCTCCTATCAGAATGAGAGGGATTAGGCTATAGTCCACCACGCTGGCCTAGTGCGGATTGGCAGACTTCACACGCCATCAAGAAAATCTATCAGGCATGGAGGTTTCCTCACGATGTTTTCCTTCACCGTTTAAGCGCGTGATAATTAACTATTTAATGCGCACATGACTTCGAAAAGTCAGAGGTGCGTGCCTTGGCTTCGAACTCGAGACCTTTGACTTGGCAGTCCAACGGTCATACCACTAGGCTATCACTGCTTTGCTTGCCAGAGATAAAATTTTTACATTACTTGTATGGAACTTATGTCAAAATTCTATCTCTAGTAGACAAATCTACTGACTGATTTGATATTGAGACTGGCCGTTAGTGACTTAGGTATACCTACGATGGTGACACATGACATTACCTAAAGTAGGTACCATAATAGGGAATATGCACTGATTTTTTTTATATTTTATTATGATAGCTTATATCGTTTTATTACTGTTAAATAATATTCAGCACCAAAAATGTAAAAAGTAGTAATTTTTTTTTTTAATTTTAAACCTTTTCAGACGTTTTAAACGCCCGCCGTTATGGCGCGCTTGGCGCGCGACGTCAAAGTCTATGACAACTTAACAACAAATGTAACCTACAAATTGTTAAATTCTTGTTCAGTTGATTTTGCTTGGATTTTGCAATCACCACAGAATAAATGTAACAATTTGATATTGAACAATGATAATTAATACAATTTCAGAACTTCACAGTCGTTACGAACAGAACAAGCGCTTTTGACAGTGACATACACATAGACTTTGACGTCACACTCGACTGACGCCATTGGTCAAATCGTCTGACCAATAACGCTCCGTTTCAACCGCTCTGAATTTCCCACATTTTTTTTGCACTTTTCAATAATTATTTTCACATCGAAAAAGAAATAAAATCAGGAAATATTGATAGAGACCTAATGAGGATTCAAAATAGTACCCCAAAAAAAAAATATTACCCTCATCTGTTTCAAATGCATATTGCCTATTGTTCTGAATACGTTAAAGATTCATAATACGTAAGTACTGAGAATAATATATTAGGTAGGTATGCTGTTTGTTACTAGCAAGACCTTACGTTTTGTTTAGAGTACATTTCGAAAAAGTTTTAAATTTATATCAGGAATTTACGTGACCAGCACCATAAAAGTAAAAAGAAATCAAGCAAAATACTGTAAACTTCAAAAAGTTCATTACCTCAGCGATCTCTCCTATATAAATGGGCACGGTGGCGAACATCATGCCGGTAGCGCAACCCCACATGATGCGCGCCACGTACAGCGTCGGCAGGTTAGTGGCGACGCCGGCCAGCAGCCACCCCAGCAGCAGCGGGATGTTGGACCCCATGATTATCCATCGGCGCCCCACGTGACGGGATAATGGAACCGTTATTAGCGGACCTACAAGATTTAGTAGATGGTAGAAATGAAAGAACCCAGAAATAGCTGAAATAAGGTCTGTAAGAAATTATCCAGGACCAGTGTGCGAATGTGGATTATGTTTCAGTTGTTAGATCCTATCGTCGTATAATACAAAATATGTTTTAAGCAGAGTCTAAGCAAATCCATAGCGATGAACTGCCCAGATTTTCGATTACACTTTTATTCTACGAGGACCTACAAAGACACCCGACACCTAGATTTCTCTTACGACCTGGGTGTCTCCAGAGCGACGTCATTTCACAAGCAAAAATTATAATCTGGCCCAACAAATTTTGCTTCCGTACGAGAAACGATTGCGTGACAGGCTGATCATTGTGTTCTCTTCTATTTCCAACTTACCCAAGAGTCCTCCGAGCACTAGCAGCGAGGCTACCCAGGACTCCTGCTGAAGCGTCGGCACTTGGGGCAGCGGCGAACTTTCGAGCCGCTGCAATTGCGGCAGAACGGGAGAGGTCCAACCCATTGCCATCCCCGTGCACAGACTCCCGTAACTTGCTGTTGTGAAAAAATTAACGAAATCAAATAATGCTCTACGTACCTAGAAACTAGGCTTTCGCTAGATTCGGGTAAATTTTAGCATTGTAAACTTAGATTTTTTGCTTTTTATAAACATTTAACGAAAATTCTCAATTTTGAAATTTCATAAAATGGGCAAAACCCAAGAGGTATCCCCTTTTATTGTTTATGTCGGCAAACGAGCAGCCGAGCCACCTGATGGTACGTAGGTACCTAGTCATCACCGTCCATACGTTGCGGACTGCATGTCCGTAGATAATTAATTACGTCTATGTTGGTATGTGATTGTAGTTATAAATAGAATAGGTACCTACTGCTTGTTGTAATCAATCAAAAGCGCAGATCGCAACTAGCAACTTAATGTTCACGTTATTCTACTCGTACTTCCTGCTAAGCGTTGTCACGATTGCAGTGGTGCTCAACATTTCTGTTAGAGCCATATGCAACGATTGATACGCCCTAAACGTTTTTCATGTTCCTTAGTAGCATATACCTACTTAGGTATCTAGTTTTGGCTTGCACAAAAGAGTCTTCATAAAAAACTGTGGTTTGTTCTTTATGATGGGAACAACTACTGTTTTCATTAGGTCTGATGGTAGGTTAGAGTGATTAAGGTGTACACTTACCAAGGTTTGCTAATGAGTATCTATGCTCTTCACGCTCTGCATTTACAGCCAGTCACAATAACAAATCTGTCGATAGATTTGTTTACTGGAGATAGGATTTTGACATTACTTGTATGGACCATATGTCAAAATCCTATCCCTAGTAAGCAAATCTACTGACAGATTTGTTATTGGGACTGGCCGTAAATGCAGAGCGTGAAGAGCATACCCAGTAGGTAACCTTGGTAAGTGTACCTACACCTAGATATTTTAGGTGCCTCTACAAATTTTATTTAAATATAATTTCAGCAGTCTGCTTGCCAGAAAAATTATATAAAAAAACCTTAATGAGGTACTATATAATAATAATTATTCACAAGGTTGTTTTATGCATATGCGTGTTTTGTTTTATTGTGTCTTTATTTTATTTAAGACTATGTTATAAGACTGGACTATTACGTAGTTGCAAAGTACCCATTGTTCAATAATAAAATGCTGTCAGTCCCGTATAACTTAGGCACAGATAATATAATATAGCATATGTATGTACCTATATTAATAATCTTTGAAGTATATAAAAAAATACTTAATGTTTTTCTCAGAAGCAGTCGGTCGATTGACAGTTGGTCTTATTAGGATTAGTGGCCGTAAATGTGACTGCTACATTAGAGGTCCTGGTCAGGTCGAGCAGTGTTATTGGATGTTTATATGAAATTGTCCGTAGAAGCTCATTTTGGACTTGTGGCTGGTTGGTGGCAATAGTATCGCGACCTATCCTTACACGGTGACGGAACCGAAACATACGAATGGTGTAGGGATATTATGTAGTAGTAATGATTTAATTAATAACAACTAAAGCTTAAACTTAAAAACAATGTTTACCGCCCGAGAATACTAAAAGATAAATACTAACTACACGAATATTTTGTAGAAAATATGAAATTCTTTGGCAAAAAAAGGTTCTGAAGTAGTTTTAGTATTGTTCTTTGGCTCTAGATATTACGAGAATCGCTCATAGGCCATAATAACACTTTGACTTGCAGATAGAATTCAGAATTAGCCCGAGTCCGAACCGATAAATCCGCATTCCATTGCAACTCCGCGGTCGGCCTTAGTTACTTTACCACTATGATATACAATATAATATGTAGTACCTACCTAATAAAAATTATGAGTAGGGAGGTAATGTATGACATAGGTAAGTACATAATTTATTAGATGACCATTGCATTTCTTCGCTCTCTGTAAATATGCCTATTGTCCGAATTAGAAATTGAATGTTGGTAATTTTATACTTTTTATAAAGCTTACTCGCAATGTGAGTCGCACATTACTAGTATTCCTGTTAACCCCTCGTGCTAAGCTAAATGCTTGTGTTACGAGTGGGTTCACGTCGGTAGTGTAATGGGTCGGTTTCGAACCGGCAACCACATCATTACACATTTGACACGTTACCCATTAGGCTAACGCCGCTTACCCTCTACATTTGCCGTTTATGCACAAGCACAACACTTTATAATATATGCCACAATGAAACACTAATATTATCTACGAGTAGTAATAATATATTAAGTACCTAAGAAAGAGGCACATTACGCACAATTTAGTTAAAATACGCGCAGAAAAAAGAAATTAAAAAAAAACTCACCTAATGATGCCGCTAAGTATTGGCGCCATTTTAATTTCAAGTGTGCGTTCAAAGTATCAAACATTACAACACTATTTTTAATTAAAGTACTAGGTACCGCACACTATCCCCTTTCGGGATGAGCAAAGACAATGTGGTACTTTTTAAAACTTAATTAAAGGCGATTTATTTCGTTTTGTAATAATAAATCAGCAAAGACGTCTTAGCAGTCAGCCATATCAATTTAATGTGATACACAGATTACTAGACGCGCGAATTCCCTTCACATTTTTTCTAAATAAAAAAAATATCTGCGAAGTTAATTGTCTTATAATTCAGTGATAGCGAGATAGTTAGTGATTGTAACTTTTCCGTAAGGTCAAGATGAAGGTCGATCCCTGAGAAAGGTTAAGGCTTTTTCAAGAAATTATTTAACATTCAACGACAATCGTCGAAGGCAAAAAGTACATACCTAAAAAGGATAATTAGATGTAATTTTACTAATCAATCGTGCTTTATTGAAATAGTTGAAATATTTGCTTTAAAAAAAAATAGGTAGGAAAATATGTACAATAAGCATCGTGTCCATCATTAAACTTTGTTTTTCATGGAAATATACCTACCTACTTAGTGTAATTTGGAACACTCAGAGTACCTATATAATTTCTCTTCGCTGTTGGTTCTGAGGCTATGTACCTACACCTAATTATTACTATACTCTTTGCTAACTATGTATGGATGCAGAACAATGTCCTTTTATGATTATGCTGTCTTGCCAACCCGCAGTCGGTGAGCATGGTGGACTATGGCATATCTAACTCCTGACTGATTTCCATACCCAGCAGTGGTATAGAAAATAGGTTGAAGTTTATTTTTACATCGCGTGTGAATTCGCCGCTAGAGGTGCTAGTTTAGCGTGAGGTCTGCGTCATGTCAAAGGTCACTGTTTGTGGTTGCAGGTGTTTATTTCAAATATGAGTTACGGGTCTACGAATATTAGTGCTTTGAAAGCAGAGCTTAGAAATAATTAAAAAAAACCCCAAACGTACAGTAAGCATAAAACCACTTGCGGATGGTTAATTATGATAGGAATCTGAATCTTAGATACTAAATTAGTACCTACCTAAGATACAGAAATAGGCCATAATCTAGCTAAACCTTATTGAATACCGTTTAACAGTTAATCGTTTCATTTTCCCAATAGGCACAACAATAAGAAACTTAATCAACTCGAACAAAAAACAAAACAAAAACAATTATAGAAACCAACAGACCCTAACTATTGAACATTACTATCACGAATCGAGAGCATTTTAACTTCGACTTTAGTTATGTAGCAACTAAGTTTTGTCTTAGTTGCAGCAGTTCGTTTAGGATTTATGCACTCAAGATCAAGGTTAATTGATGTTATAGTAATTGAAGAATTAGAATTTATTTTTAGAGTGGAAGGGGTTATTTTAGAACAACAATCAGGCTTATTGACAACTGTATTTTTGATATAAAGTTATCACAGTCACTCTGTCATAAATTCACAAGGGACTGAGTCTGCGCTATGTGTAGGAAAAAAAATAAAACATTTATTTCTGTAAATTGTATCTTACAATAGGGTCTCCATTTTATTTAAGTATGAGTACCATGTCATTTTCCGGGCGTCGAATTATCTCTATGCAAAATTTCCTTCAGCAACTAATTTATTGGACAGTATATCTGATATATTAATATTGGAGAAGAAGCAACCATAAACAAACAATAATCATTAAAATAAAACTACTTTTTACGGATTTTATCGCGTTATATTGATATTATTTGATTCCCGACGTTTCGGATCCTTTCAAGCATCCATGGTCACGGGTAGACTGAGGTGTTGGACGTCTTAATGTTAAAATTACTAACATATTATGATAAAATCCGTTGTATTTCAATGTCTAATATTCGCGTAAGTGTCAGAAAAAATCGTACGTCCTAGAGAGGAGAGCTCATGGTAGCGTTCCGTTTGGAGATCTCGGAGCCCGTCCTCATAATGTGTGGGAAATGGCCACCGTGTGGTTTTAGTCGGTAGGAATCCGACAAAACCCTTGAGTATCCATGAGGATTTCCATACAGGATGAAAAAGGTACCTTACCTCTACCTTACCCACCATAAAAAATCATTGACTTGTAAAATAAATCGCATTTAATTTCACCTCGGAGCCCTAATTCTGAAGTTGGAGTATGATGTATCTGAGGTTTCCGGAATAACCCTCCACCTTAACCATCTGAAATGTATCAACGAGGATTACTTAATTTAATATAGACTATTTAATATTAACCTCCTTGTGATTTAACTTCATTTGAATGTAATAAAAGCAGAACTGGTTTTGTAAACTAAGTGAATCATAATGGCGGCACGATTCTTGACAAGGTGTGGGTAGGTATAGGTAGGTAAGCAACCATTTGTTAGTTTATAGACAGTAAAAAAAACTGCCTCATTAGTCTAGTGGTCGTAAGCACGATGTTTCGCTAGAGGTCCTGGGTTCGATTTCCAGGTGGACCAAAGTATGTAGTAGTAGCAGCTCGAAGTTTTGATACATTAGTACTTACACCTCTACCTTAACCCTTCGGGAAATACAGGCGTGATGATATTTTTCATACATTTTATTGAGTTGTGTGGGAAATAAAAATGGCTGTATAAAAAAAATGTAATATCATACCTAATATCTAAGTGAAATAAAATACATACCATCATGCTTAAAAGTCACTTACAGGTTAAAATATTTTATAAGGTTTTAAAACTAAAAGTTCGTCTTCTTCTCTCTCGTAAATTTCTCCAAGAAAATAAATTTTAAGGATTGAGTAGCTATGTTAAAAAACTTAACAATGTATGTTTTAGAGATATACTTAAATAGTGTAATTATAATTCGATCTCCGGTTAAGTACCTACTCCGAACGCTTTAATAATTTGACATCACAGGAAGAGGTTTTGTGGCTTTTAAAATGATTCAAATAGGTATAAGGGACCGTTCAAGTATTACGCAAGCAGATTTATTACAATTATTTACTTCCCCACCTCCCTTGTCGGCAAAAGTACTCAAAACTCTTACCTGCCTCTCCCATGCTTACGTAAACATTGATATACTTACATTATTTGTGGGAATCTCCGAAATAAAATAAAGACAATGTGTGGGTTGCCATATGTGTAAAAAAGTAACAATTAACTATGGCAGACGTAATCACCATCTAGACCTCCCTCTACCCCCATGTCATCAAAATAAGCAAAGCAAAGACCCCCCCGCCCCCCCATATTGCTTACGTAATACCTACTTGAATGGCCCCTAATACGGAAAGTAAAAATAGTTAAATGGTTTAAGTATTTACATCAAGTTATCGTGTCACACTACCAGGTACTTAATTGTAATCTAAAACCGACATCAATAACAATTATTTGCATCTGGGCACGATTTATTCAAACTAATCTGCATTATTACCTTCTGGCCATTAAGGGCTGAGTTAATCGCCCCATTTAAAGTAAATACATATTATATTTATTATTAGTTGTAAAAAACAGTCAGTTAACAGTCTATGTATGTATACAGGCTGTCTCAATACTCGAGGATGTGATATTTGGCGATAATATATGAAGAAAAAAAACATTAAAAATAAATATTGACTACTAAGTAAACTCAACCGAAAATTATATTATCTAAAGCAAGGACATAGCGCGGACACACGTGCTGCGCTATCAAGACAGAATAACACAGAATAGCTACCGAGCTATTGTTTACACCAAGACCTTGACATGTGCTGACGGGGTAGCAGGTTACGTCTGTCCTAGCATCCCCACTTGATTTATATAAAGGGAAATTTGGTGAAAAATGAAGTACCTAATTTTATAATTTTAAATAACGAGAATCGAGTATTGAATACTTGAGTACTCTCCTTCACCAGCGTTAGTATGTATGTATGTATTGTATAGATGTTCGATCCAGGGTCAAAAACGACTCAATAGATTTTAACAAATGAGGTGTCGATTGATTTGTCTTTACAGTAAATAGATCAGTGGTGTCCAGTTTATAGCCGTGGTCACATGGCGCCGTAATAAATAGTTCAGTTGGCCCCAACAGGTCATAGCGGCATGTGACCACGGCTTGAACTGGACATCACTGTTCCTGGACATAGGAAAATTGTCTTGTTTTATTACTTTCAGTTGATTTTTTGTCGAGTTTTAGTTTTATTTAATAATATTTTGTATTTTATTTAATAATATATCTGAGAATGGGTAACCATTCTTACATAACATATCGAGACGCCGTCCTTGCCTCGGAGAGCTACTAAAGCCGTCGCGTTGATCCTGGTTATCATACAAACCCCTGACTATCGTTAATGGTAGTCAGCAGCCCAAAAAGCCTAACAGCCAGTCTAACCTTTAGGATATTGCTATTGCTAAGAAATCAGATTGCAAAGGTCTGATGGCAGTCGCTTCGAGTAAAATAGTAATATTCAGTTGATGATGAGACTGGAAGCAGACTCCAAAATAGTTAAGAAAAGACTAACAGGATGATGATTTTTATATTTCGCCTACTGTGGAAATAAAGTCAGAACGAGAACAGTATCGTTTCGAGAACTGAACTTAGACAAATTTCAATTTATCGCTTGAATCATCGAACGAATCGGAACAACATGACGTATGGATACTTATGAAAGACAGATTTTTGGAAAGGTTGTCTATTCGTTCGTCGAATATAATCTTAATCCTAGACCGTGGCTATCGCAAAGCTCAAATAAAAAGGGCTGAACCGAATACAACAAAACTTGCTATAATTTTATTAACGGCTCCAATTTTCTCAAGTTCGGCTAAATGGCGACAAAGTTGGGTGCAATGTAAACTGAGCCCAATTAGCCGTGACGCGACAGTCTGTCGAGCTTTGGCGCAAAATATTCTGGGGGATATCACCATGCTTGATTCTTATGTATTTTTAAAGTGACGATTACGTCATTGATGCTTAGATACTGATTATTAAGACCGAGTATCTTAATCATTAGGCTTCTTAGAGTAAGCATCTATAGATCAATTTGCACTCTAATATAATTTAAAGATTTTTATTTACTTACGCTTCTAAATGTCAAATTTGTATTGGACTTCGACAAACAAAAACGTTTACGTTTTTTTAGTTTAGTTTATGTTTAAAATCGTCGCTGAATCTGTTCTCGACGGAGGGAGACGTACTTATTTGCAATAATTACCTTTCTCTAGCTATCGAAGTTTTTGCAATCATAGTGACATCTCTTATTTAATGCTTGTTCAATGTAGGTACAAGATTAAGTAAATACTTGGCCCAGCAAGGCTACCATTCCCAGTCACTGCCTCAGTGATCGCTTGCCGTGATTTACCTACTTTAATTGACTATTTGTTTACTACAGTTATTCTACAGATGTCGGTAAAAACGATTAGCTGTCAACATCTTACATAGATTATTTTAATTTTTTTCATTTACGTTGACAGGTACCTGGATTTTATTACTGTTGAATAATAGAATTCTTATTTTTAATATAATAATACCTAAACTACGCGAACTTTGTTAAAATTGTCTAGTTTTATGTCCAGTCTGATACCTAATGATGATTATCTCCTCGACCTTTCGACGGTGATTTCGATAATCTAGAATTATTATAAACTATACCGTTAGTCGTTAACGGCTGAACGGATCTGGATGAAACTTGGCACAGAGATAGATTATAGTCTGGAATAACATATAGGATACTTTTTATCTAAGTCGGACTCAGTTCTCAAGTCCACGCAGACAAAGTCGCGGACAGAAGCTAGTTTATAATAATTCTAGATTAGATCTCACAGTTTTCTGATGATGTAATGTGATAAAAGTAGAAATAAAGTTTGTATTAATGTGTAACTTCCTTTTTAGTTTCAATGGATAAATCAGAGCTTCCGTTTATTGCACGCATAGACACAACGGATATGTTTCCAATCAAATAAAACGGATCACAAACGGTTGCAATCAGAATCCTGTAACGATTTCCGGAGTGTCTATGGCTACTTTTTTTTCGCCACCTCCAGCAAGCGATCTCGCTTCTTCCTAGTTTTGTTTTCTATCGGTACCAAAGCCGTATGTTTTTGAAAAAACTGAACGCGATGTTGTTAGAGCATTCACTAATTGATGGCTCGGAGTTCCGATTCGTTGCGGTGCGTTCGTGAAAAGGCATCGGATTAAAAAACGTGCTAGGGGTGGACCAAATGTAATTTGAACGATGTTACACAATTATTTTGTGGAGATTTTGTGGTTCTTTTTGAGATGTGATATCTCAATGCAATGGCTTTACCTAACTGCTTTACTTGGAACTACTACCTGTAGTGATGTCTGACATTCATGCGAATATTAGACATTGATATACCTAAATCTATTCGACGGGTTTTCAAGTTATACAATATTTAAGGACCCCCACGCCTGTATATCCCGAAAGATTAGGTAGAGGTGTACTCATGTACCTAATTGTACAGTACAGTTGTACACCTTCAGTTCTTCGGTAGATATGTTTTAGGTCCCAGGTACTTACTTAGGTACCTAATACTGTTCGAGCTTTTAACCCGACACAAATCCAAACTGCGTCGCTAAGGATTTTATAGTAGGTTCTTTGATTAAGAGTTCATAGAGGAGTTCTAGCAGTGAGCTACTCCGACAGGTTATAGATTTGAATACAAAGTTCTGGTTTGGAATGTCTTTTCTGCTGCACAATAAATTAACTAAGACAGAAAAAAAAACATGTTGTCGAATGAAAATTCGGATACTTACTTCGTTCCATCTTCAACACAAATTAATCGATTCGTTTTCACAACAATCGCTCATCTCTACAAAAACTCGATGTATCGAATTGATTTGTACGGCTGCCACCAGTCGATCTCTCGTCTGTTCACAGATGGCACTGCTTGGGAAACCAGGGTCGAGTTGAATCGATCAATGACGGTCCCTGATTAGCTGGGCGATATTTAAACATGTGGCGGGATTGAGTCAATTAAAAACTATTATTGAGTTTTAATTAGATTGGGATGCTTTTAACAGATTGTGTAAACATGGAGATATTTGCTAAGGGGAACATACAATGGTCTTAATGTACATAGATGTTCCGAAAAGTATATTCCTGATTAATGTATGACGAACCATACTACCTCTAGTCAATTAATCTATCTATCATTTGTAAAGTGTATCTTTTTTGCGATTTTGATTTTGACTTCATAGTTTAAGGATAGCCACTTTTCTTCTATACGAAAGGTTTTGTTTCAAACAGCAAACAAAATAATCAATTCTGTAACCCAAATCCCGTTTAAAGGATAGCTTTTTGATGTCCGGAAAACGAGACTGTCGACACGTCGACACTGAAATTTTTCAATGTCTCGATGAAACACGAAAACAAATCATAGGTTAGTAATCAGTTAGGCATGACACCTAATTTGTGTTCAATTTGAAATCTTAATAAGCCGTCAAAGCGTTCCAGAAATAGTTGTTTAACTAATTATGTTCCGTTATAAGGAAGGCCGGCGACAATTGACAAATGTGTTTTGTGCGGTGCGATACATACAATTAGCTTGGGAATGTATCCGAACGCATCCGCACTCGTTGACAGTCGGCTCACGTTTAACTTTTTGGCGGGAAAATAATCTTTTTGCTCGATCAATTTAAAGGTTATTTTCCTTTAGTAATTATCCTAAAATTGAGTGTTTGCTTTACGAGGGGGGCCTATTTGGAGAAGTCTTTGTCTGTTTGGGAGGAGATAAATCATTTGGGCCCGTCACGCGACTGGCTGGGTTTATGTGACAAATTACCTTCGCAGCATGTAGCAGGGAGATATTAGGTACCTACTATTTTGGTATTAAGAACATGAATACATTAATTACATATCTACTTACATCAATTATTCTACCTAGTTTTTACCCGCCTAACCGTTTGAGTTACTTGGCTCATGGAATGTTACCTATTTTGTAAATAACTTTCTGTTGTACCTAGGTACCTACCAACTTTGATTTATTTGAAAAAAAATCACTAACGAAAAAAAAAAACATTTTACCTGTTATTTTTATCAGTGCATTTAAAAAAAGAAAAGAGCGCGGCAATCGCTATTGGCGCGACAAACGAGCGCGCGTGCGTTTCATTACTCAAACGCATCAAAGCCAAGCTAACAGAGCAATAACAATCCAATCCGGTTTCGGAACGCGTATATTAATTCTGATTTATACAAGGAACATTCAATTAACTGAGGAAGACGCCGTTTGTAATTTAGGCTTAAATTCGGCTCTTGACTAAAACTTTCCGCTGTGAGAACTTGTTCGCATGAGTGTGGTTCCGTATACCTATCTATGACGTGCCGTTTTCATTTTTAACCACCGACAAATAAGAGGGTAGTGTTATAAGTTTGTAGTGTGTATCTGTGTATCTTTCTGATGCAGCGCTAAACGAATGGACCGATTTTGATTCAGTTTTTTTTGTTTGAAAGGTTACTTGATCGAGAGTGTTATTAGTTCATCTAAGAAAATCTAGCCACCCATTTGAATATTATCAGCTCTTTTCTGGTTCATGAAGGGATGTGCAAGTTCCCTAGGTCTGATCGACTTGAAATTTGGGATCCTGCTAGTTACTACTCCTACTTCAATGATATTGCAAGAAGATGGTAACCTTGTCTTGATGCTGTGGGGATTTTTTAAAATTTAATTTAATTTCTTTCAAGTGTTGTCTTTCTATCCTATAATTTTGTGAAGTTCCATATCAAAACTTTTACTTTCTTTGTAATTTACGGAACCCCAGAACGGTGTTGTCTTGAAACAGATTTGTTAAATACAAATTGGTTATTAAAATTCTTGGCGTGCGATACGCGTGACAGCGTGATGGGCAGAGTTGCGGCTGCACCTAATTTACTTATATTTATTTCGCTACATTTATATTGTCATATTTCCAACTCTACTAATGTAGCTATTATAAGTATTATTTCGATGATAGGGTTGTTAAATTGTGTGGTATTTTTACTTTGGTTAGGTACGTTACATTGAATTATTTCATGATACCAATATCAAGTCGATCAATGATCAACATTATCAATGTTTAAAGAACCCGCGGTTTCACTCGCATCCAAAAGCATTTTAGAGAGAAACGTAATCCACGTACTTCTCCAAGGCTTAATCTATCTCTTAACCAAAATTCATTAATATTTGTTGAGCGGTTTAGGCGTGAAAATGTAACAAACAGGAGTTAATTTCGCATTTTTATTATTAGTATTATCACCAATATTTAGCAGAGACCAATTTTCGAGTTTTTATTTATCACAGTGGCTGCACCGTGTTATCTCCTATTTAGTTACAACTCTTTCTCTAATATTGCTAAATTGCTGATAGTGGGTTTCAAGGCAGTTGGATGGTTTCTCTGAGTCACTTCAACAACTTTCATTATTCCAGAAAAAAGGTCAGGCACTATTTCAGATACCGCCTGATCTCATACCTAGTTTATGCTGTATTTTAATACCTAATAAGGTTCTTGACTGAGTATAATTATTGACATAATCATTAAACAAAAAGTTCTAGTTTTTAAAGTTTTAGAAGAACAGGTAATTTAAATAAACTGCTTCCTCACGTTGGTATATTTCATTCGTCAATAAGAAAAACTTATCTACACCATAATTTACATTATAAAAAACAATGAAATATTCGCATTCTTAAAAGACTGTTCAGTTTAATAACATTACATTGATATATTGTAATCGTCTACAGCTTTGAACTCGAAATCTGGGATCAAAGCGTCAAAATAAAATTAATCCATGACAAGTTTATTGCACTTTAAAAGATCTGTTAGCAGCCCACACCATGAAATTTACTCCTTTATTTATGTATTTCCCGAAAACTCAATATACTTAATATAATAATCTGAAATAATCTTTGTTTCAAATACTGTTCACTTGTTATTTCGACACATCGTAATAAACAAACGAAAACATCTTCGTTTTGAGTTTGTAATCTGCTAGGCATGTTACTAGGTCATTACCTAAAATTTACCTACTAGGACCCAGGAAAGGGGGAAGCTGTGACAGCTCGTGATGATCCCATTGGTACACCAGGCACCCCGCTTTTGGATAATAGCACCTGTAAACATTACGGTAATATGTCGTCAGTGACGCAAAATCATGATAGGCTCAAAGAATTTGCGAAGTATCTCCTGGGCATAGCTAGAGTCTAAAGCTTAAATACTTACCTATACAAACAACTTTACAGATTCTCTTTCAATATTTGCTAATATGATTCAAAAATATTCAGTAGGTATAAAAATTACATTATCAAGATCATCTATTGAAATGTCTGCAAATATTATGATATCGTTAAAGTTATTACTTTAACTTACTGTAACCCCAGGCTTATTAAAAATACCTGAAATAGGTACAGCCATAAAAAAAATCTTTGCCACCAAACATCCAACAACAAGTATCTTCGATTTTTCTGATAAAATATTCAAATTAATTTACGTTTGTTTTGACAGAATTCGTTAACGAACACTTAAAAAATAAAGTGTCGTAATGAATCCGGCTAGAATTTTAATTGGACCAGAGGCGTGGTGCGTTCGTCCACTTTTTTTCGCATAAAAAACTTTTTAATTAATATCTCCAGTGAAACGGACAGCTGTTTTACGGTGCCACTTGTTTATGGTATTAATGATGAACATTTTTAAATTCAAAATTATTTCTAGCCAGAAAATTGTGGAGAGTTTCGGCTTATTATTTTTTTGGCTCAGTAAACTAATGTGGCATTTATTTATTCGTCTCAATAGTTGAGTCTAATGATTATAAATTGCGTAAATAATTATGTACGTATTGGACTCTGAAGTTTGTGTACATAAGAAACTAGTTTTTTAGTGATGTAGACAGTATTTTTCCTTGATGACTTACTTAGCACGCTGTGATAACATAAAGGTAAAGGTAAACCTACCAAAAATATAGAACATTAGAACAAATTAGAATTACCTAATTTGTACTTAAAGAACCTATAATTTGTACTTAAGAAGCCTTAAAAATGCCTATACATGCCCGCTGCAGTCTTGAGGGAAAAATGATAATAGGGAAACTTGAACTCTTACCTAAGTAACGACTCATATCTTCCGGCAATTGAATTTATGACTTCTTGTTACGCTCATTAATCTAGTGTCTACTTATTTTTTAAATATTTATTTAGACAGCCTCATTTATCCTGTGGTCCTAAGCATGACTACTGAGCGGAAGGTTCTGGGTTGGATTCCTAACTCGAGCATAGTGTTAATGGGTTTTTTTAATGAAAATAATTCAGTAGCTGGTTTTTTGGTTTTAAGCCCATTGGCTCGTTCCCTTATTACGTGGGACATGGAAAAACCTAAATATGCACCTAACAACCAATTTTTGGTGTAGGTAAGTACTACATTAATATACCTACCTACCTCTGCCTAACCCTTCGGGAATGCAGGCGTGTAATTATGTTGTGTATTATAATTTTAGTGATTATTTTTAAGGGTAATAATATACCTTGTCGTAAATACAGGAAATCAGTGTGGGTTTGGGAAGAAAACGAGCACCGCCTGTTACGTCTTCACCTTTATTATAATGTGAACTGATGAACTAAAAATGCAATGACAATTCCTTTTATAATATTCTTAAGAGTCAAACTTATCCCAGATGGCGTGCAAAGCAACATCCGGAAATATTGTCAGTGCGAATACTTCAAAGGTTTATTTTAAACTAGTTTCTAGCGCCCGCGACTTTGTCTGCGTGGACATCAGAATTGGGTCCGACCTGAATAAAAAGTAGCCTATGTGTTAGTCCAGACTATAATCTATCTCTGTGCAAAATTTCATCTGGATTCTTTCAGCCGTTCTGGCGTGAAAGAGTAACATACATCCATATATCCATACTCACGAACTTTCACGTTTATAATATTAGTAAGGATAATTTATCACCGGAAGTCGGTAGCTGTAAGCCTGTAGCTTGTTACTTTTGTTATACAGAAAGGTAAAGCTAACATAAAGTAATTTGATGTGTTTTCAGTTTTGCGCGTGAGAGCCAGTTCCCCTTCTCGGTTGCTGCAGCTCCAGCAGTCTGCAGTTTGTGGGGACTAAAACTGCAGACTGCCGGAGCTGTCGAGAGCTCCCCGCTCTTAAAGCTCTACAACGCATCAGCAACTCCTCTGGTGTCGCAGGTGTCCATGGGCGGCGATGACTAATTTACCATCAGATGGTTCGTCTGCTTGTTTGCCGACATAAACAATAAAAAAAACGTAATTGATCGGTCTGTTGTGACTGCTATCCATTAAATCTTTCACCTAAGTAGATATTTTTTAACCGGACCCCGTTACGATTCAACACACAATCAAACACCTATCTCATCTTGAATCCTTTAATAATAAATATAATTAGTGATTTTAACCCGTCCATTAGTAGCACAGAGTGCTCCCGCGGCGCTATGAGTTGTTCGCAGCGGGTTCTGCCACAGTGTTCAGGCACAATGCACTCCTGCTGCGTACAAATCAAATAGATACGAGTGTTGTTAGTAGTGAAGTAGAGTGTTAACGTTTTCCAACAGCCAACAGTTTTGCAACAGCGTGGGTGATTGGGGAAACGTGTGAAAGTGTATATAAAGCTTTATTAGTTTGGTATCACTATGTATATATGTTCAATCGTTCATAATATGCTGTATATAGAGACTCGAGTCTACTCCACAAGTTTTTGCGAAATAGTAGGAATAAGGAAGGGTAATGAAAAACACAATCTTATCTATACTAATAATATTATAAAGAGGAAATTTGTAAGTTTGTGAGGTTGTAGGGGGTAATCTCTGGATCTACTAAACCGATTTTGAAAATTCTTTTTGTGTTGGATAGTCCATTTATCGGGGAAGGTTATAGGCTAATAACGGATCAGCGCGGGTGAAACCGCGAGCGGGTCGCTAGTATGATATAATTATGTGAACAAGTAAACTTATTGTAACATAATTATATGAACTACCAACCTTATTAAAACATAATTATGTAAACAACCCGCAATTGATAGGTGATGACAGTAAAACAACTAAATTGAATCTGTCAACAAACTCTCAACGTATTGACATACAAACTAATACGCAAACGTGTGTTAATGTATCCAAGAAATTTAAAAAAGTGTTGTAAAGAGGCTGCAGCGGCGGGGTGGCAGCGTGGGTCAATTGTGGGGACAATGGGGGCCCGTCGCGCCTCCAATCATTCACAGCTAAAATGCTACGAGATGGAATTTGACAATTTTTTGTTGAGATTTCGACATTTATACAGAGTGTGGCTATTATTGAAGGACTCTTTAAGATTAATTAACCCCGTGTCGGGACGGGATAGATTACAATTCCTCATTGCCAATGTAGTCTGCAGTCCGCGGGGCCTCTTAAGGCTCGGCAACGCATCAGCAACTTCTCTGGTGTTGCAAGTGTCCATGGGTGGCGATGACTGCTTACGATCAGGTGGCTCGTCTGCTCGTTTGTTGACGTAAATCTGCCTTAAACTTTGGGGAATACCTAATGATAGTTATAATTAATGGCCAATTTTTGTTGCTAGATGTTACCGTTATCCGAAGAATGATTTGAGCATTTATATATAAAAAAACAACTTGTATTATCAATTATGATGATTCTAGATATGTACTTAAGTGTACCTAACTAGTTTGTAGTGTAAGGGCGCCTACTGAGCTCCTAGGTATTGATGAGCGGAAAAATCTCTCAGATCGCTATTTATTGGGGTAGAAAAATACAATTCTTATTATAGACTATACTGTAATGTCGTGTATTTGTGTGCGGTAGGAATTGGGCCATCCTTACTATTCCCTAGTTTTGGTGAAATAAAGTGCCAATAATTATATCATTCGTGTTATTAGATCGTATTATTATTGATTAATGGTAACTTAACAAAAAGAACCTAATTCCTAAACCTATATATAATTGAAATAAAACTACTTTTTACGGATTTTATCGCGTTGTATTGATATTATTTGATCAAAATCCGTAAAAAGTAGTTTTATTTCAATGTCTAATATTCGCGTAAGTGTCAGAAACCACTATATATAATTACTTACGTAAAAATGTTGCCATTAAAATTCCCAAAATTCCTTTGTCGACCACCCTGTAAACGGATCTCGTTTTATCGGAGTAGCGTGTCGAAAGGCACAGATCGTGCATGTCATTGGTGAGTCTAAATGTTAGATCTTTTGCTGCGATTAGCCGTGTAAATACAAAATGGAGCAAAACTCTTGGCTGGCCTGGGTACAGTGGCGAGTGGTGATTGATTGACAGCAAGCCACGACAACGCAACGATGTAAACGGTGGACACCGGTAAACTATGAACTTAGCGACATTATCAGACAGAATGGACATGGTATTACACCGATATTGTCCAAAGTACGTCAGGAGTTAAGGTACTGACGTAGACTGTTAGGAGACCTGCCCAACCTCTCAGTGTTAAAACACTTTACATTGGGAGGTCATAATTATGATTTCCAATATCGAAGCGGCGTTAGCCTAATGCTTCGGACTTGCGATCATGTGGTTGCCGGTTCGAAACCCACCCATTGCACTACCGACGTGAACCCACTTGTAACACAAGCATTTAGCTTAGAACGAGGGGTTAACAAGAATACTACTAGTGAGATTTTTTTAATAAATCGGTACCTATGATTAAGATTACAAAATTGCTAAGCAGTAGTAATTCCTTATTGGGGTTCCCATACGGGTTCTAAATAGGTACTTATGAATTGATGTATATTGTAGACGGTTTATTCGTCTGATGAATGTGAAAATTTTAGATAGGATTTTCCGAAAAGATAAGGTGTAATGACTAATGATGTAGACCCACGATTTGTTAGTGATGTCGGTATGGTTCTCTTTAGGATCCTTTGGTAGCCGTTTGACCACGAATCTTGCATTAAACTATAAAATCTAGGCTGTAGGTAGAGATATAGGTTCGATTGGTGCGCGCACTGAAAGCGCACTAATTTGGCAGGGTATGTCAGGATGTCTGTGTAATGCATATTTCATATTACTTACTTATATTTCTTTCTTTTTTTTTAAGTTACCTTCAGTGTACTTTTTGCAGTCTCTTCATATTATTTACATTTGTGGTCACTGTCATGCATACCTGTAACCTGTGTGATTGCTGGCAATAAATTTTTTACTAGTTATATTTATATTACAACTAAATGCTTAAATAAACAAATATATCTACTTACATACTTGCTGCCCGAACCACGCCCATAAAAAGCTCGGATCAAATCTTCGTAATGGACCTACCAATTGACGGGTTTATTCGTTTTTAATTCAAGTTACCAGTTTAAGTGGCGAATCGGCAAATCGTTGATAGCTTTTACGATTAGCTAAGTACCTACTCTATACAATTTTGATGGTGGGGAAAAAATATGGTAGGTATCCAACTGTTATAGGTGTTCCGCCCACAAATACTATTGATATACTTGTCAGATATTGCCTAAGCTGTAATAAGTAAACGTCTCTAACTTCTTTTCGTCCATAACTTTGGAAAAGCACGCACATGAAGGTATTGACTCTTATGGTGGAAGCTAGTAGGAAATAAAATTAAGTTGGTCCAAATGGGTAGGCCATTTTAATTATGAGCACACTTTGGCCCGTTTCGTATTTGCCCTTTATTTTTTTAATAAATTACTAGCGACCCACCCGCGGTTTCACCGGTTCCTAGCGCACCTATGTTAAATAGCTTAAAATCAACCTCATGGACCGCTCCGTACGTTAGTGAAAACCGAATGAAATTCTGTTCAATAGTTTTGAGTTTATACGCGGCGGGGGGTTTGTTTTTATGCAAATATAAATTTCATGAATTTATTTTCTGTCCCACTGCGGGTACGGGCCTCCTATTAGATAGGCCATAGTCCATCACTTTGGCCTAATGCTCAATACAATTAATTTACCCTTCCTGATACCAAATTTACCCGAAACTACCGCTTGGCAAGACTCTCGCCGAAAGAATGGAGGTAATAAAGACATCATTAGACTCTTCATCCTAAAGAGAGCTGTATCAGCTAATTTAGACAGTGAAATAGGTACGTTTATTTTATATGCCTTCAAGAATTTCATGGATTAACACAAATAAATAAGGTAATACTTTTGTTTATTTTTTATACCACTAAGGCCGTTACCGTAGCCTATGGCCGCTTGCAACACCAGGGGTATCACTCGCACGTTGCTGACCCTGTAAATTAAGGAGGAATAGTTCGGCTGGCAGTATAGGATACATGCTGCCATGCATGACAGCGGCGGTAACAAAACACCACCGGTACAACACACTGCCAATACAACGCTTCCTCACCGTTAGGAACACAACATAGCACGGAGCTGTCAGATGTTATTTGGCTACGATTTTCTGCAAGGTGGTACTTCCCCAGTCGGGCAGCTCTAATTGTGAGTGGAATTATTCGATTCCACTATGCCCTACCTCTCTTCATACTTACTGGATGGACCATAGCCCGTCATGATTGCGGTGAATATCACGAATCCCATGGTCGGTACCTATCTATACGACTAACCCTCCCGCCTCCCTAGAAAGCAGACGATCCATGAGATTTTCTGCGCTACAAAAAAGGTCAAAAAATTTAGTTTTTGTAGATAGATGTACCTATCCAATTTACGTAGCTAAAAGAATTATCTATGAATATTTTTCCTGTAGTAAGTAGGTAGCTACTACACTCTCTAATAAAAGACTATATTTAGTTGTATTGGTAGCTAAACTTTTTATGAAATCGCAGTTATCGTTACTGAGAAACGGAAAAAACTATTTCTAGGTAGAAAATTTGCCGTTAGCTCTAAATGTGATATTTTTTAATATACATACCATCATACCATCACGCCTGTACTCCCCGAAGGGATAGGCAGAGGCGTACTAATATACACCCATAGTGCGCCTGGTATGTTTAGGTCCCACGTAATAGGGGGCGAGCCTATTGCCATTAACCGGGCACAAATCCAGACTCCGAGCTGCTACTGAGAATTTCAAAGAAAAACTCAATAACACTGCTCGACCTGGGGATCGAACCCAGGACCTCTAGCGTAGCAGTCGCGCTTGGGACCACTAGACTAATGAGCAATATTTTTTTAAATAGAGGCAAATTATTGTTTTTCAATTTCGTTGTTCAGGGATCAGGGTAAGGATAGATTCATTATCGATAGACGTAGGTACTTACCTATATTATAAATAGAATACTGTACTTATATCATTATCAAACCTACTTTTCTTTAGGTCAATGTTTAATTAATTATGTCTCATTAGGTATTTGTATCTAAATGCTATTTTGGAGAGTCTCCACTATGTCTATATTGGGATTTGTAAAATTATTACAATCTTAACTTAAGCAGAAATAAAAATTACCGGTAAAGGAAAGGTCATATAAGTAGGTCCTTAGTTAACATTCGAACATAGATCGTTGACCCTCACTGCGGCGTCCTTTTCAAACGCCCTCTGTCGGAGAAATTAAAACGATATCTAATAGGCTGACGATCATTAATATGTTAGGAAAGTGTTCTTAAATTCCCGATTAAAGCTTCTGAGTCCTAATTTAATTTAGCCTCCAGAATTTAAATATTTTATTATCACGAGGCTTTCTAATTTTCCTGAATATTTAATATAAAGCGTCCTCTAAATAATGAATTGTTAAGGAATCTATGAAGTAATATCTGATCTCTGCCATCAATTTATTTATACTGCTTAAATTGTTTTGGTGGAGATAATTTGCAATTATGTTTTCCATCAAAACAAAAGCTGAAACGTAATACGGCCAAACCGTTTTCATGAAAAGTCGTTACGTTGTCGACTAAACAAACTAAGCTAATGGCGCAAATGGCCCGAGGCCTCGCGCCCAAACCCATTAAGTTCAAAACTCAATAAACATCATTGTTTCAGCGCTTAACTAGGAAAATAACCGCGCGCGGCCGCCCGGGGCCGCTTTAGCCCGATCTTCAACTCGCCGCGACCTCTAATATTCATAAGTCAATTTCCTGGCCCATTAATACGTAACGAAGTAGCGCAAATGGCCTTATCGCTTGTGCGCGATTACTTGCCCGCCGCTCTCTTACATAATTCAACGTATTAAACGAAATTGTTTAAACCTTATTGCTCGATTACGTTTCTCCACCCCGGGCACGCCTCGTTTCCCGCCGCCAATCGGGTGTCGAGATTCCACTTTGGCCCCCACTTTGGGCCCGTCCCCTCCTTTCATGTGCACGCCCGTTTCTGTGCTCCCGGTTTCAGTTGATACCGAGTTGTGATTATCGGATGTTGGGCTGGGACGAACGTGTCCACCGCTAGCTCGCACGCTGCGCGACGAACCGTGCGATTTGAACTGTCACCGTGCTAATTGACCTATTAGGTACAAACACATTATTTAGATGAACATTAAAAAAGGACATTTGAAACTCGAACTTTAAAGTTAGACCGCTCGTGTGCAGTGAAAGTGTTAGATAATAAACTGAGATGCCACATTAAACTTTCAAATGTTTCGAGTCGAGATTTTAACAAAATAGGCCTTGCTATGACGATGCTTGCGATGGCGCGAGGATCGGAGGAGCGTCGGGACAAGGCCGAGGATGAGGCCGAGGGGGAAACTGAGGCTAACGGAGAAGTCGACGTCGTTGGGGTCGAAGAGGCCGCTCCAGTCGACTTGACGAGGAGATTAGGGTTAACAAGGCCCCCAGATAGGCCAGCTATCGCGTTTTCTGTGGAGAACATCCTGGACCCCACTAAGTTCACCGGCAGGTCTGAAGTGCCGCTGCGATACGATGAGCAGTATTGGAGGCCACATTATGATCGGGATGACAGTGATTCCGGTGAGTAGGTGATTTTGTTTATTTTTTTAGTTACCTACAGTTAGTAGGTATAGATTATATCTATTCTAATAAGAAAATTTACCTACTTAAACTTAATATACCTAAATAAAAAATGTTCTGTCCTGTATTAAATATTTAAATGTTGTTGAAAATATTTATAACTAACACTAACATAGAACAGCTTTAACCGAGCTCTAATTTTAGAGCTCAGATAACGCACGAACAATGCTTTTGAAACAAACCATTTAGGTAGGTAGGTACTTGCGTTATGAATCCTATTTGTGATTAAATAATCTTTGCCGCATAATTAACTGTTAATTTAAGCTTATTGTGAAAAGTGAATTGAAAAATAAATATAATAATGTTAAACCTACCTAGTATTATTTAAAGTATTTTGACAAAGCGTTGTGCAGGCAAAAAGGCCATATATCCTAACTATAATTCATAACAGATAACATAGCGCGACTGCTACGCTAGAGGTCCAGGGTTCGATCTCGAGGTCGAGCAAAGTGTTATTGGGTTTTTCTATGAAATTCTCAGTAGCAGCTCGGAGCATTTGTGCCCGGTTAATAGCAATAGGCTCGCCCCCTATTACATGGGACCTAAACATACCGGCGAACTGTGGGTGTACATTAGTACGCCTCTGTCTGCCCACCCCTTCGGGGAATACAGGCGTGATTGTATGTTCTGTTTATGTTTACATAAAAATTTCAATAGGTTCAATTTCTTTTAACAATTAATATTTATATTCTTGATCCAAGTAACTAGCAGGGATCCACCTATTACTGGCATTTCCGTACATTACCTATGTAGTAGTTAGATACTACTAGTTACCTACTACAGAAGATTTTTTTGAGAAAGCTTTTCTAATTTTAATATATCTATACTTATCTTCCTTAGTTTTCCACCTCCTTTGTATCCGATTTAATATAAGTTAAATTAATAATTATAATTACATAATGATTACAATGAAATAAAAAAAGAAATAGCTAAGGTATATTCAATTTGTTTTTCGTCCCTCATAGTATCTATAGGTATCTATCTCTTTTAGCGGCAAAAGGGCCGCCTTAGCAATTAATATTACATAATTTAAGTGGTCCTATTACACGATCGGAACAGGAAGGCTAATAAGCCTTCCTTCAGTTTGATAGGCAAGTATTTAATTTTTACTTAACTTTATTTTTACTTTTTTTATTTAACTTACGGCCAGTCGCAATATCAAATCAGTCAGTAGATAAATAAACATAATTATACATACGTCTCTTTTATATGTAATATTATATAGCCGAAGACCCTGTCTCCTGTAAAACAGTTTTTTACTAGTACAGGAAACAGATGATTATTTCCACTTTTTTCCAGTTATGTTACGTATAGTATAAGATTTTAAATTGTTTAACTGGTGGAAAAATACTTGTGACAGTGTATTTTTTAAACAAATATAAAAAATAGACGTGTGGCACTCGGGGACTGCCGCGGTAAAGCTATTGCATAGCGTTTTTTATCAACTTATGTAATACAACCAATGCCACCTAAAGGCGGGTTGCTGAACTAAAGAGACAAGCGTGTTGGGTTTTTTTCGTTACGGAATTTCTGGATTCGGTCCCCACGCTCAAGGCCCGCTATAGAAGCTATGCAATAGCTTAAAAAAAAAAACAAATATTATCTTTTCTTATTTTGTAGAAGTAATGTTAAAATCCTATCACTAGTAAGCAAATCTATCAATAGATTTGTTATTGAGACTTGTTGGTTTGGACCGTTAGATACATCGCGCTACCTTAGTAGCTATAGTGAGCGCGCGAGGGGTTGGACGACAGCGGGCTCAGCCAACTAAGCCTCGACAGGCCGACGGCTTAGGGTTGGCATTCCCACTGATAAGCTATACGTATCTGTTTTATTGAATGTTTATTGTTTGCTATTGGCTTCATTGTGTCAACGATGTGATGAATGAAAAAAATGTTTGAATTTGCTTATGATTAAAAATAAGGTTTCAAAATATGTTCCTTTCTTTTTTAAACATTTATAGATAGAGCATGTAACTTAATCAAAACGCAATTCCAGTAGTTATTATTAATTTTATAAAAATAAAGATCTACTATTTGCGTTACTATACTTAGGTACCTACCTAAGTCTCCACCGTATAATGACGTCATCAGCATCACACGTTTTTTTTCCGAAATTAAGTACCTACTAAAAATGTAACAAAGATGTTTTGGAACACAGATTAGGAAAATATAGTAACGGTATTTTTGTTGTGGTGACTTAATAAATTTTGAAATGTTGTCTATTTTACTGACGCTGCGTTCGACACAAACGCCATTAGTTTTGCAATAATGAATCATCAGTGTGTATTTAATACTAACTCGGAAAACAATAAAGAAAGGAATCGCTAATATTGTGATTATTTTCTACTGTAACTATTTACATACTTACTTAATTTTTTTTTAAAACCTTTCTAGCTATGTAGGTCGCAAATTACCAGTATTCTTGTTAACCCCTCGTCCTAAGCTAAATGCTTGTGTTGCGAGTGGGTTCACGTCAGTAGTGAAATGGGTGGGTTTCAAACCGGCAACCACATGATCGCAAGTCCGACGCCCTAGCCATTAGGCTACCGCCGCTTTAAAATTAATGGTAATAACTTTGAGATCTTTTTTTTCTTCACACTTTAAAAACAAATCCTGCAATTCTACAAGGGGTGTACAAAAAATATAAATAGAGCTCCAATTGATGAAATATTATCCAAGATATTGCCTTATTTTAAATCTGAATTATTTTTTGTAAGCCCCCCGACAGAGTTAGCGATTTACTCTGATATTGCTTCCATTATCTCTAGATTTGAAACATGAACAGCACTTGCTTTTTTCTTCTTGCTATTAATGACATCACTATGTGGAAGACATAAATAATAATAGAGGTTAAATACATCTCTACATTTAGGCTGTCTACTATCTATTCCATTAGCGCAAAGCGTAACTAGCCAGTTTTAATTTCCTTTCTACTCAGTGCGACTTCCTTCTTTGAAAACCTTTTTTTTAACCGAAGCTACTTTGGTCACCATAATCACTATTAAAAACATACTTAGTCAAAAGAAAGTCTAATCAGACACCATACATAACAATATGGTTACGTGCCTAAATCTCTGCCTCATTAGAAAGTGTTGTAGACGATGAAGCCAATACTTTAAATCTTCCGTTTTTAATGACCTAACGAAATGTGTTCCACGCTTGTTCAAATCTTTTGCGACTTCACAAATTCATCTTATTCATTATTAAACACAATTTTCTGGTCTTCTATTGCTTTTTTATTATTTTTTTTGTTGCCAAACATCTAATTATTACCTCCACTCAGTTCATCATTAAAGTAATATTCTTGAAAGGAGGAGTAAAAAAGAACATAGAGTTTTTATTCAAATATCTTCGGAGTAAAATGGATAGTAACAATTGAAAAAAACAAAAAAATGATCAGTTTCAACACGGTTTCGCGGGATCGAAGTAATCACCAAGTAATTGAGTGTAGACTATTGCGAAATGAACAGTTTTTGTTGGCACCCAGTGTTAGATAGCCACATTTTATTCAAAAACACGAGGTGCGTGTAAAAAGCTTCGCTTTATTGATAGTTTTTATTGTTAAAAAATTCGTTTCTCTTACCTTTTCATGTGTTTCGATCATCACTTAACACGTGGCGAGTCAAATAGGCGGGAATTACAGAATGCTTTCTGTTACAAAATTGTAATTACTGACACTAACATTTTGAAGTTTGAATAAACTATTCATGAACTTATTCTGGAATTCGGTTTCAGAAGATACAGGCTAACCTACATTATATATTTATTTAAGTGATGAGTCCATCAAATATCTTAAATACCTACGTATATAGCTTGCTCTGACTTAATATTAAGAACAGATTGAAGGTATGAATGTTTTCTATAATTATGTGGCTTTTGATTAATCATAAAGATTATGAATCTCATTAGAAAATTGCAAAAGATCTGCTATGGTTCCTATATATATTTATAATAATTTCCAAAGGAATCACTGAATGTGGCCTTAATAGCCCACTTGATGATTACAGCCTTCGTTTTAATAAAATCTCAGTAAATATGTATATGTATTAGGTACCATAAATTAAATAAAAGTGTAACTGAATGTCACTGTCGTTTAGAAACTTGCAATCTTGTTAGTTAACATAACATACCATCACGCCTGTATTCCCCGAAGGGTTAGGCAGAGGCGTACTTAATGTACACCCACAGTTCGCCTGGTATGTTTAGGTCCCATGTTATAGGGGGCGAGCCTATAGCCATTAACCGGGCACAAATCCAGACTCCGAGCTGCTACTGAGAATTTCATAGAAAACTCAATAACACTTTGCTCGATCTGGGGATCGAACCCAGAACCTCTAGCGTAGCAGTCGCGCTTGGGACCACTAGACTAATGAGGCAGTCATCTTGTTAGTTCTTGAAGATAATTTTACTAGACTAGCCCGACCTAGTTATGGAGATTTCTTTTATAATTATATTATTATAACATTCTATTTATTATTTATGAGAACTATAAATGTAAAATATTCTATTATAAAATTAGGAATTTTATTGGCTTTAAAGATTGAATAACCAGTACCAACACACAGAACTCGAAAATTGGTAATATATGTTAGAAGAAATTAAAATGTTTGTACAAATAATATTGGTAGATATATCTATACAAGAACTGTAGGTATGCAGTCGCAGATCTTATATGCGACGTGCTCTGAAGATACTGCATTGTTACCACGTATTGGTAGCACACTTATTTATTTTTTTGACTAGCAATAAAAAAAGGTCTTTGACTATCAAAGAATCGCGTTTGGCGACCTCTGCCACCACAACGTACGCCGCAAAAAAAAATATTGTTTCATTTTTTATTATTTTCTAGACTACCCATTTGATTGTTATTGTGAAGTGAGCTTTTACCGTCACAAATTTTCGTTTATTTTCTTTCGACACAAAAATGGTTTGTTTGATTTTGTACAGAAGAATGAAATGGCTGTTATACCAGACATCTTCATTTCAGCGTTTCAGGCACGTTCAAGCTTTCATGACGATAATGGAGATTTTAAATAATTGGAAACATTTTTTCGCTGTGTAATTTGGACATTTACCTACCTACGCATAGGTACGCGTGACGTTAAGGGTTATCATTTTAAAAATATCCTATTTGATGATGATTACTTTTAAGTAAAAAATAATTGAGGGAAGTTATTCTCATTTACATAAAACGTCTCTCGTTTTAATAAACCTATCAAATCTCCATCAAAATATAGGTACCTACTTAATTAATTTCAAGTAACGGAATGACAGTCAAAGTAAATTTGAATCGATTCTATTAGAATTTTTTTATAATTATTAAATCTTTTATTAGTTACTACCTAATTACTTCCTGTAGCTACAAATACCTATAAACTAATAACATATAACAAAACACCGGACTTAACATATCAATTTGAATTTCAATCACAATAAACGGACCTCTAAAATGATAAAAATCATGATTTACGCGACCCACTCAATTTAGACATCAAGTGTCAAAAAAGCAAACATTAAATTACGTTTCGGAGTAGAAAAATCATTTTATTGTACGTTTTATTGTAGAGTAATAAGATACATAATGAACTTTATCAACAGCGGCCATTGTTTGTCAAGTTCGGCTAAGTCACGTAGTTCAATCAGAAACATAATAAGTGAGAAAATTGATAAAAATGGTCGAAACTTGAGTTTCCGTTCCTGGATGGATCGATCTTCGATATAGTTTTGCATTGTAAAAAGTATTTTTACTGCTATCTTTTGGGTCACGACGCTTTATATTTTCCTTTGTTATTTCTACATTTAAGAGCTAGTTTTTGCCACCAACGCAGTAAGAGTGGTCTCAGGGATAGGCTGGAAGCCTTTTTATAAGCCTCATTAATCGTTCGGGATGTTTCGGAGTGTGTTAAGTCGGTACCATCGTTATTCTACCGTCCGGCTGCTGGGTATGGGTCTCTTCTCAGAATGAGAGCAAGTACATCACGCTGGCCGCAACCTGCACTAGCAGGTTGTCAGACTTCACATGCTGTTGACAAAATCTCTCAGGCATGCAGGTTAAGTTTGGATTTGTTATAATCTGAGTGCTCCGGTGCTTTTCTTATACTTAAATTCTGGTTTAGCTACTTCTAAGTCTTAGCTCAAAGTTAGCACGTGTTGAGGGTTTTTTTATGTTTTAATAAGTTTTACTGTCTTTTACTGTCATTATCTTGTTTCATGAATTCAGCATTTGTTTCACCTGCTATATTAAATGTATTATTTTAAATATTACTGAGTATGTAGGGTAATTTTTATTTTGAGTCTCGTAGTTCGGTACAAGATAGGTATTAGTGTATGCTACCTAGTTTCAGAAATTGTCTGGTAATGTATGGCTATAATTGTTATTGGCAGTAGGTATCTACTCCACATTCACAGTGATAGGTATGGACATTTGTCCTAAAAAACAGTTTTTCAGCATGTCCGCGAAATGATGCAGGGCATTGAACCCGGAATCAGCTGCTGTTATAAAGTTTGAAATGTAGTTATATTTTATTAGCTAAAAATATAATAATTTCTTAAATATTACTGTTGATTTCGGGTCAGTGTCGAGCATGATCTAGTCGATTTTATAAAATAAAAAAAAACACATGTTATGAGTAAGTACTTACTTGTACCATCACGTCTGTGAAAAAGTTAGTCTAACAAGGCAAAAGTAACTTTCACAATCAGACTTAAAGTTATTGTAGTTTTAATTAAACTTCCGGTGTTAATACAACACTAATTATTATGTCTAACTATTGAGGTATCATTATTAATTCTAAGAATTCATTCTAACATTTTGCATTTTCCTTATAGCACTGCTGCTTGCATTGTGATTCTTTATATTATGTAAATTGGCTATTTCAGTACAAATAGCGTGTCAAATGCACTTTACAAGAAGAATTAACAATGGACTTATAGAGATAGAATTAAAAATAATTACTTACATCAGTTGCCAAATGCAGCTCTACTCGTCTAAGTTTTTTTAAAGATTTTTTTATCAAGTTTTCTTACGGATTTTTGGTATCATCTTCAGGTACCATACTTGTATATTGCTACCTTCAATCCTACTCGTGTCTGTGTAGGTCTGCAAATGATGATGTCGATACAAGTAATTAAAATAATTAATAAAATTTGACGACACGATTGGCGTAGCGGTTGAGCGATCGGCTTCTGCGCCACGTGTTGTGGGTTCGATCCCCACACGGGGCAAATATTTGTATGATCTACAGGTAGTTGTTCCGGGTCTGGGCGTTTGTGTATGTGAGAATTTGTGTTTGTAAACGCACCCACGATACAGGAGAAAATCCTAGTGTAAGGCAACGTTTTTCTAAAAAAAAAAAGTAAATTATGTTTTAACGATGCGTGACCCGCCGGCAATCATAATAATTGATAACGAGTAAAAAGTTTCGTTGGAATAGGTACTTATAATTGTAGCAAAATAAGTTTTGGTTTCAAGTAATTACCTAACATTTGTCGTATTGAAAGTTTCATAAAATATTTACGAACAATTCAAGATCATGCGTAGCACCATAAAGTAATAGATCAGTCTAGTCAGTAGTTTCGTTCAGGGCCGGGGATAAAAAGGCCACTATGGCGGATTTTCAGCAATGTTCAGCAAAGTGGCCGTTTTGCCTTGACTATTGCGAGTAAATGCATTCTGGTCGGGCCAAAGATGACTTAATATCTTTAAACTTAAAAGGGTGCAATTTATTGTTAAATAAAAATAGATGTTTAAAGAGTGTAAAATGCTATTGCAGTTTTTATTTTTGAGACAACATAATTTACTGAAACTGGTTTTTATATATTTTGCTTGGAACGTGATGTTACCAAGTCTTTTAAATAAATCTAACTTTTTTATGAAATCAACTGGTAAACTCAGAACTCGACATGCAGTCGAGCCAATTATGCAACAGATCAGTCAACGAAATCTCTTTGTTATTAGAGGAATAAAAAGTTGTGTCGTTTCCAATAAGGTTACGTGATTACACGATACCTAAGTGATCTGAATAGCAAGACGTTTACTGCAATTACTTAAATAAGCAAAAAATCGACCATAAAGGAATACCTCAATTGTTTGTTTACATTTCATTTCTTGTTGTTTGGAAATGTAAAGAGGTTAGGTAAAAACCAAAACCCGTGTGGAGGTGCGAGGTATGTTGCCCCTCACACCAAAGGGAGGATCCTCCGACCAGGCGGGTGTTTTTTCTGGCGGGCCACGGCCCGACGGTTGATGTCGGGCGGTTGTAATATTCAAGTTGCGTTGCAAACTTCACTTGCGCGATTCAGAACTTGTCCGTCTAGTTTTTATGTAGCGCGGTAGATGTCGCTACACCTGCTTACTGTAGTGCACTACATTAGCACCAAGATTAGCACTAATCCCTATATTTCTCCATGCTGTGTACCTACTATAGACTAATATTATAGAGGTCAGTGTGAATTAATGAGCTACACTGAGCTGTTTGTTTGAACTAGCAGGTTTGGAAAATGTTTTTTCCGAATTCAAGATTTTGCGTGTGCCTAATATTATCTTACGTGCCACGCATTACGACCTTTTGGCAGGTACAGAGCATTGCTTTCATCAATCTTAACCTTGTCGAGACTTTGGAACTAGTTTAGGTATCCGTTATACTTATAACGTATGTGATCGTTAACTAAACTTCTGCAAATCTTGTCGCCAGTAACTAAAGAAAAAATATAAAAGTAAGTTCCTAAATCTTTAAACAAACACAATAATTTAAAACACATTTAAAATATAAAACAACGCATGATAACATTGAACAAAAATACGATCTATTTAAAACCTCTATTTCATTTAACATAAACATATCTATTAGATCGACAATAAAGCGAAGGAAACTATATTTTTCCTGTCTGACACCACTATGTACTATGAATTTGACGTGAGATGGTGGTGTATCATTGTGCAAATAAATCAGTGGGCCCGCTGTAGAGGTCGCCACAGCTGCGCAGTGATGACAGGTTAACTGTTTCCCTGACCGGACTTGTCAATTCAATTTAGTTACAATGATTGAATAAACAACATTAATTTGGGGACGTTAAAAGTTTTGTATTAAATCAATAAGAAATATGTTTATATTTCAAAAGTCAAGATTCAAGATTTTTGAAGCTCATAAATTGGTGCTTCGTAATTTTCGACCGTTCAAATGTCGATTGTGTACCTACTTGGGTACATAATTTTACTCAAATTTTCTTTCAACTTTATTGTTAATATACACAAACCTATATACAAGTACTTATGTATGTGTGTATTTTAATCTAAACAATTAAGAATGAATGTTCTGCCTGTAGGTACAGACAGCTTTTAGAGCTGGTGAAAAGGTTAAACCAGCTTTGAGGCAGTTGAGAAAAATGGCTGTGATCTTAAACTACTTACCTACATAATTTGATTTACAATCATACATTTAAGTAACCAAGGATAAAGATTCCTGGGCCTTTTAGTAGATGTATGAAGATTACCTGTATGATAGTGATGGCCGTGATGGGGGCCCACCGACGATCTACAGAAGGCAACAGCGAATAGACGAGAAGAACCGAAGATCGGGCCGGACGAACAAAGGCTGATGAAAACGATGACTGTGAATTTTTCTTTAGAAAATAAGTTATACGTTACGTGTACGTAGTTATATAATAAGTACCTAATTGCCATCAGCCCGTCAAAATAAAATCTCTTCTAGCTATCACAAAATCATAGTCGACATAAATTTCTGTCAAGCGTAAAATTTTGATCTTTACGACCGATTTGATAGCCGTTCTATTTAGATGAAATAACGGATAACGATTGATGTAGGTATATTATGTACTTTGACCGGCCCTAACGCGATTTGCACGAGCGCTGTAAATAACGCGGCGTAACAGTTTTGTGCAATCATCTGGACTATCACAAGAGTATTGGAAGGGTTTGGATGTGTGATTGTGTGCTGATACAAATATTAATACTTTAGAAGTAGGCCGTCTTAAAATTATAATAACACAAACTGTAGAAATTTTAACTTTTTGTCCCAGTGACATGATTGATAGATATATTTTGAACATTCGTTTAGTCCTTCTGAGATTCATTCAAAAACAAATTCGCGGTCAAAAGCTATTTGTGCCCCCAAATACCAACGTAGGTACAACTTCAAAATAAAATATTCGACGTCGAGCGAACTTGTTAAAATAGACTCGGATATCCACCAAAACATTTCCACCGCGGAAAAAACTTCCTATACAAACCCGCGAACAAGGAAAAATAAGAGGACCAAGCCTGCAACTTGTGCAACTCACTCCCGGCGATTGGACGGCGCGGGAAAGGAACGGCGATAGCACCCCCAACGCGCGAGAACGAGACAGAATCAACCCTACATTGCCAACGTCCCTTTGCGCAGCAATCCGTGAAATTAGAGTCGTCTAAACGAATCTAACGATTATTTTATTATCCCTTTTACGCTAAGATTTGTTCCTTGCTCACTCAAATAAAAATAAAAGGTGAATAAGGCGTTGCGAGGGTCAAGAGGCGGACATAAATTTTGGAAGCGTTTAGGGTTAGGATTGGCTTATTTTTCGGGCCTTTAAGTCCGGGTGGACGCTTCGGACTATACAGATGAGCGCTCCCATGTTAAATGTTGGGTTATTTTTTACATTTTGAGCGTAGGTACCTTATAAAATATTTTACACGGGAATATTTTCTGCAATTATGTTTGGACTTCCAAAAGACACCATGATCTTTGAGTTAAGTATCATCTCACAGATCACACATTGACTTGTATTAAGCGATACTAATATCAAGTAAATCTTTCCTTTAGTCTAAACAGAAATAAATAGTTAGGAAGCCCGAATCTCTTAAAACATAAAAACATTTTCACGAAAATGTTCAACCCCACAATTTAACAAAAGTGAATTACTTTATCGTGCGGAAACAGTTAAAATTATTACAGAAATCATCTTTCCGGTAAAACCGGAAGTGTCGTGAGTCGCGGCGTGTTAACGAGGGGCTTAATGTTGGCAGCACTGTTCCGTTGACTTTTTAATTACGACACTGAAATTACGTGAAAATGCCTGAAGCTTGTTGTGAATACAAATCGGGGGAGGCTGCTGCTTTTATTATTATAATTGTACTAAATGGTAACGAGTGCGAACTGGTGATTTTATATAATTAATTAACACTATGTAAAAGCTACTACTTCGTAAATTCTAGAGCATTAAAATGTAAATACTTAGGTACCTACTATCTAGGTACATGCACGAAACAAAAGAAGTAAGTAACTATGTAAGGATTGTAGCAAGTCACATTCTATAGCTTATGCGTACACCTATGGGAAAAGCCATGATTGTAGGTATGTACGTACTGCCATCTGTAACATAGTGCACGTTGATTTTAATTGAGTGATACTGGACTTGCCAATGTTAAAATGTTAGACTCTTCTTAACACCATAGATATCATGATGTGGCATTTTCAACATAACTTGAAGTTTCTAAGCTCATCAAAGACAACATAGACGTAGTATGAAAGTAATCATTTAAAACGTGATGTGCAAGATAATTAATTATAGTTTCTACTCTATAAATGAGAAAGAGGAGTGAGAGATGAAAGAGAGAAGCGAGAGATATGAGAAAGGCGAAAGAGAGATAGAAGCGAGATTTGGTAAGCATTCACAGACTAATTTATTATCTACCGAAACGAGACAACTTTCATTGTAGAACCACTTTTAACTTACGATTTCTGTCTAGAATAAAATGACGATTGTCGTTTATTAGATACGTTTTTACTCAATTTATTACACGTCTGCTTAAATATACCGTGTCTTATAGGTTTTTAACTAGTTTCACCATCAACGTTTGTTACAATTTGTGTGATAAAAACGCCTCACATACTTACATTAAGTTTTTGTTCGACAGTTAGGTGATTTCACGGGGAACGTTCACGCTGATTTGAGGAATTGAAAGACGTCTTGGGTGAAATCCAAAAGTTTATTAGACATGTCGAGGACAATAGAATAAGAATCTTTGTATAATAATATATAATCGCAGTCAGATTTTGATGTTTAGTAGATATTTAGACTAATGCATCTAAATTCATTCATGCAACCATAGGTACCTACTAATATTAAAAATACATTTCCACGCATAAACCGCTAAACCAATTTTCATTAATTTTGGTATAGAGATCAATTGAACGGTTGGACCTTGGAGAAGGACGTAGGATATCTTTCGTCTCAAGCGGTCCTTTGGCAAACTTTTTCATATACCTAATTAATATACTGATAGATGGATTATGTTATTGTGATGTTTTTTTAGAAAAACCTAGCTAGGTATAAAGTCCTATACTATGAATTTTTCATACTAATATTCAATTCTAAGATAGACGGTGATCTCTGAATGATCTTTGAAAGTATTTTAGTCTTGCTAACTGTTATTCTCTTCTTTCCTCATTTCTTTTGAGAATAATTATTCTAAATTACAATTATACAGGAAATTCCTGTATGTGACATTAATTTGCAAATGTTTCCACTGAAACTTGGAATCCATTAAAATCCTCGTGAGACGCTGTAAAGTAGAAGCTAGTTAAGTACAAATGGTAACACGTTACCATCGTGTCTGTGAACACGGCACGCATTACCACGACCAACCGACCAAGAATCCTTCCTAAATTACACATCTCCATTTTCTTCATTT
Organism: Acronicta aceris; assembly: GCA_910591435.1. NCBI lineage: Eukaryota > Metazoa > Arthropoda > Insecta > Lepidoptera > Noctuidae > Acronicta > Acronicta aceris. The sequence continues at coordinate 8,076,289 of OU342780.1, read as the reverse complement.
AACAAATTGATGGGCTTTGTTTGACAATACCGGCCAACCGAAATACGGGCTTAAAATTCCGACTGTTAAGTTCAAAATCCTCCGAATTTAATCCACCTCACTGTTGACGCTTACGCCCAAGAGATAAGACTGGGTTGGGTTAATGGGGATCCGTTATGGGATTTTTAACCTTAGTAAACAGGTATTAGGGATGATAATGTGAAGGTTGGGGAGGAGTAGGGGTGCATGAGTAGTGGGGTGGTTGCGGTCCAAGTTTGTAATTAATAAAGCCCTCTCGATTACAAGTGCCTTTCCTCAGCGGGATTTGGGGGGTTGTGGGGAGAATATGCCGCTTCGCCCTTATTCGTTAAGACCCACGTTGTACTGAGTGAGTAACGATTGATATTGTTACATAGAGAATAATGATTATTTTAATTAAGGCTTTATCATAATTTCTCACTTTTAGTGCATAAAGCACTTTAGTTTCAGCACACTTTCAAATAGGTATCTATCTTTAAAACTCCTCTAGTCTTTGCCTTTATATTGTCTGATTAAATCAGCTTTTTCTGTTATTAATTGTCGTCAGTTAGGAAATGCCGAAGCCATCTAGCTAAAAAAAAAAAACCGCAAACCATTGACATGTAAAAGTATCTCTAAAGATCTACTTGCAGAATAAATAATTTCATTTCATTTCATTTCATTTCATTTCATTTCATTTCATTTCAATTTCATTTCATTTCATTTCATAACATAACATTGACATAATGTGGTCGTATAGTGTAACTTGAGTAGCCTTGCAGCTCTATCAAGCTGCTGACTATAGACACGATTTTTATAGTGCAACTTTAAAGCTTGACGTGTTTGTTGTGTACGTCATAGTTTAAAAAATATGTTCAAACAAATTTGTACGAAAAACACAAAATACATGGAAAATGAATGATCATTCCTAGGCACAATATATTTTTTTTTGTATTTTAGTGATACGCTACAATATAAAACTGTCACTCCTGTAGTAGTGGGACAAAACGCTTAGGTTTGTTTGTGTAGCTATCTGCAACACGTTTGTAAATCCATTACCGATAAAGTTACATAGGTAACGATGCATGCTTTCTGAAGAAGAAAAAATAATTATAAGGTGTCATACTGGATTCTGAAACTTACGCGACTGTACTCTGAGATCAATAAAAAAAACCGGACAAGTGCGAGTCGGACTCACCCACCGAGGTTCCGTACAAATTTGTAGTTAAGTACATATTTATGATTTATTATTAAATGGTAGTATAGTATAGTGGTAGTATAAGACGGTATTACTTGTCAAATTTCATAATTATAAGTCAACGGAAAATACCCTATAAATTTTGATTCCCTTGAGAGTGTCGAAATATACGTTTTAGGCGGCATAAATGGCCGTATCTTGTTTTTACGTTAACATAGAAGTTTGATATTTTCACAGCTTCAAGGGACTGTAGACCTGAGTATATGGTTTTAGTTTCAACTCGATACCTCCACACGCTCCCGAAATACAACGACGGACGGACAACAAAGTGATCCTATGGGTTCTGTTTTTTTCCTTTTGAGGTACGGAACCCTAAAAATACATACAGATGAACATAGACCTCCTACTTTTTTTTAATTTGATGTCGGTTAAAAAGGAGTATATTTTCAATTCGTTATATTTTTTGTTATAATCGCATGTGTCTCCGAAATTTCCCACATTCCCATGTGAATGATTTTTTTATTAAGAAGCTGCGTCAGGGTGGCTAATATAATTTCAGTCACTTCAATTGTGTATGTAGCTATTTTAAATTCAGCTTTAATAGCATTTCTGAGTTACCAACATCGACAATGTTGGTTAAAATAATATTATATTATATTACTATGTAGTATCCTTACTACCTACAATATGTCACCCCAGTAGTGGAGGGGACCAAAGCCAGGGTTTACGCGGCGTCCTGCAACACGCTTGTAAATCCACTTGCGGTAACACAACACGTTGCGTGTCCATGTAGGCTTTGTTAAGGGGAATGTGTAGTCATTTTTACAGTTGTAGTTTTATTTGACGAAAAAGTAGCCGAATAATTTATTATTTTTGAGATGTTACAACTCTTGCTGAGTTCGTCTGGGTTGGTATCACTGCATTGTCACATATCCGGCCAAGAAGCATACGAGTATAACACTTAACAACTACTGGTGTAGCTGGCGTCTATAGGCTGCGGTTACCGGTTAACATCAGACGGCCTGTAGGCTTGTTTGTCAGTATTCAACCCTAAAACAGAATTTGGTAAATAAAAGCTAAATTACATTACGTTATGCAGGTCCTCCGAGCTTGTCAACAAGTTTCCATATAAAGAAGTGACCGTCTTTAGTTTATAAAGTCCTCTAGAAATAGGTACCTAAGTCTGCTACAAAAGACTATTGCTTTGTTCTATTTGAAATGATATTGGAGCCGATTAAATCATAGACACATAAAATAGATACATACAGAATTGTTATTTTGTTACAAATCCTAACACGCATTAACAATGCCCTTGATATTGCAAATACTTTTGAATGAGATGAAGCCCACGTTCATCTAGTGCCGTGTTGATATTTTATCACTTCTTGTCATATTTTTTTGTCACTGAATAACTTTTACGTACACATACAGGTAGCTATAGTAAATCAACAAGCATTAAAAAAAGCTCTCGAATTAATTAAGTGATATCTGTCTATTAGTGCGTCGGTACTTTTTGTGCCGGCAGTCAATTAACAAGGTATGCGGGTATCGCAGCCAACTAGTCACGGACAGACAAATGATCTCCTTAAACTATGCGCTTTATTTGTTCAGGAATTGTAAGGTTTGCGCCTCAATGAGTGCTGCAAGCGACGGTAGGAGATGGATCGATTGATCTTAAAATATTGTTATATTCCTTTCAAACTGCAATGCTTTGTGTCTTCATTTTAAAAACATCGAAGTACTATATATGATAAAAGTATTTTACTGTAGTATGACACGAAAGATTCGGTAGTCCTGAGTTTATTATTTATGTTGTTACCGACGATATTCTTTTTCGCCTTATTGGGAGATAGAACTGCACACGGTGACTTCTGTGCGGAGTCTGCAGTAATTTATTGGCAAGTCTCACAGCGGGCGATTGTACTCTGAGATGTCAGATTTCGGTTTTAAACTCTTAGGTTTAGGTGTCCAGTGATTTATCTGGCTACGTTTGCCTTCAAACTTGGTCGGAATTTTCAAAAAATCTGACGATGTAATGTCAGTGGTCCCAACCAGATAAACTATTGCAGCGCAGACTTTTATCACCCGGTTAGATGCAACTGTCCGCGTAGTCAAAGCTACTACGAATTTTTAAATAAGCTGCCAAAATTTAAAGCATTCCAGTAGCTTGTACTACGTTCTATTCCTTACGATACACATTTAATTCGAACAGCGCGCGTCGCATGCGCACCAATAATATATCCGTCGTCGCGACATCTGCTCCTTATTTTATCGTACTAATTTGACAACCAAGACTTTGAGACATTGTATTTCAGATTTTAAAGTCCTACTTACAAGGATCATAAACATGGAGAATCGATTGGTTGTTAAGTCCTACTTGTTTTGAAAATGTTCTTATAAGTATATTTTCCAATAGGGTGTTTTATTTGTTCGTCGTTAGATGTAAGAATTATTCTAGGTCGACGTTGAAAAGGATGAGCTGAAATAACATTAATGGGAAATTATTACTTTGGTCATTATTCAGTAGAGCTTAGAAAGTTTGCGATATTTGCTAGTCTGGAATTCAGATTTGTTCCTTAATTAATAATTACCTATTCAGTTATAATCATCATATCGCCTCGACATATTGAAATAATATCTAATATTCGCGTAAGTCTCAAAAATCAGTATCACCTCGAAATAAAAGGTAGTAGTTAGTTAAACTTAAATAGCTAAATGGAGCTGTATTAATGAAGTAAATACCCAAGTAGAACAGGTTGCAGGTCCATTAATTCATTGTTTGATGTTACAAAAATAAACATACAAGTTACAATTATCGTATTTAGCAAATGCACACCCGCTACCATAACTTACATCCTGTTTGTCGCCAATGACTTACACTTTTTGCAGCGGTCGTAATGTCGTCGGCGACATAGTAGTCCGAAAATATTAACAGATTGTTAACTGTTTTACACATATTTACAGAATGTCTGCATATAAATCGACCGTAACACCGATGTTTAACGGCAATCAGGACGCCATTCTTTGCTTCCGAAACTCAAAATTAAACGATATAAAACACAGAGCCAATTTCGCTAATATTTATATATCCTGTCCACCATTAAAATTCGCATTTTAGTAATTTTACTAAACACAAAACTGTCCCGCTATAAATTATATTTTAATGTTTCCGGACTCCGAATATCTTACCAATGTTGCCACATTAAAAAATAATAGCTGCTTTAAAACTATTTCGCATTGGCAACTCTAGCCACACGCGCTGATTGAGAAGGAAACGGAAATGACCATTATATCATCTGAAAAGCATGAATATTTTTATGAAAATGGCGTTATGAGGAAGCGATAAAAGCGTGCTATTAATAAAGAGTCCAGACTTAACAAATGAGATTTAAAATGAGTTTTTAAAGAGCATCTAATTAACTTTGGGGAATTATAATCTAAGATGTTTATTATAAAAATTTCCGTTACTAGATTTATAACATCAACACTAGCAATTAACTTCCTACTGTGTCCTATTAAATTTCCTGCTGGATAGCCTTTCGTAGACTTTAAAAACATAACATACCATCACGCCTGTACTCCCCGAAGGGTTAGGCAGAGGCAAAGTAATGTACACCCACAGTTGGCCGGTATGTTTAGGTACCATGTAATAGGGGGCGAGCCTATTGCCATTAACCGGCCACAAATCTAGACTCCGAGCTGTTACTGAGAATTTCATAGAAAAACTCAAAACACTTTGCTTGACCTGGAGATCGAACCCTGGACCTCTAGCGTAGCAGTCGCGCTTGGAACCACTAGACTAATGAGGCTCGTAGACTTTACTACTTACTTAATTTATTTTTAAAAACTATAGTTCCTTTCTGGAAATTTTGGAATTCCTGTCACTGAAATTCTTAGTAAAGGCCTCCGTACCCACGAAGTCTCAATTGATTGGGACATTGGTTTCGCAGATTTTTATTAGAAAATCATCTATTATAGCATCTGCGCTTGAGGATCGAATTGAGATAAGACTAGCACTGTAGGGTAGGGATAAGCACAACCAAAGAATATATATCCAGCGGTGGGTGAAATCGAGCTGTGGGTTATAATGATGATTTTCTCAAAATCATGTTGCCAACACTACATATTTACAATCTATTGAAAGCTTTCTATTTGTTACAGTTAAAGACCACCTCCAACATTCAGACATCGAAGCCGATGAAGTGGAAACAGACGACCAGACTTCAAACCTAGATGACGACATCTTAACCCAATCAGACCTAGATGAAAATGGAGACCCCAAGAGCCCGACCAGTTCCAGTTCTAAGAAAGGGAAAGGAAGCTCTTCAAGAGATTCTAAAGGAGGAACCAAGCCGAGAAGGGCTCGGACTGCGTTCACATATGAACAGCTGGTGTCTTTGGAGAACAAGTTTAAGACTACGAGATACCTGTCTGTGTGTGAGAGGCTAAACTTAGCACTGAGCTTAAGTTTGACGGAAACACAGGTGTGTAACTTATGTTGATCTATTATAATAATGTCCAATGATGCAAGTAGTGCATTTTTCATTTGCAGTGCATTTTGGATTTTAATAAAAGTTGTTCTGAATGAGTTTGTCTGATATAACTGCAGCCATTCGAAGTTAGGACATACTAAATTACAAAATGAATAATTGGCAATAAATATTTTTATTACAACACAAATGTTCTAACAAATGAAACTTTCCACAGGTCAAAATCTGGTTCCAAAATCGTCGTACGAAATGGAAAAAGCAGAATCCAGGGATGGACGTCAACAGTCCTACCGTGCCACCTCCTTCAGCCGGTGGCTTCCCATCAGGCCCCTATCCTGGAGGTCTTCTATATTCTCACGGAGTCCCATACCCATTCACAGGACCTGGTCCTTACGCCCCGTACTTCCACCACCTTGCGGCCAACCATCATCACTCGCATGGTAGCCTGGGACATTCTCATACGTGATTGTGGCAGCGCCCAGGGTCTCAGGACCCTCGGGTCGATAAAGAGAACGAAAACAGTTGTGGATTACCTAATTAGTGGAGTTGGTGGACTATTTAATATTGTGCAAACAAATATTTTTAACGCTAAAGTCTGCACACGTTTGGAGACAAAATGGTGGCGATTAAAAAAAAGTTTAATATGTTAATGAAAATGAGATCGTACATTGCTGTTTTTTGGCTGACAAAAATTAAGTTTTGAAAGAACACAATTAGGTTTCCTAAGTCTAATTTAGTTTTTACTTATTTTTTATTTAAGTGACATGTGTCCCGAAGAATGGGACTTAAATAGCATATATAAACGACCTCAGAGCAGAGCTATTTAAATTTGGTCTTTCAAAGAAACTTAATTTAAAATGTCACAATGACCATTATTCGTGAACAGACTATAGTGTGAAATTGTTAGTGACGAAACTGTATTATACTAGTGCAATTTATTTAAGGTAACATTATGAATCGATTGTGATACGTATTTAATAAGATAAATAAGGACATTATGATATTTGTAGCTTTAAGAAACATTTACCCGCGCTCCGCTTAGGTTTCAGATAGAAAAACATACCTGGAAAATGCTAAAGTAATCTTGTCATTTTGTCTCGAAAAAAGTCAATGTAAAAAATATATTCAGGCACAATTCTGTTTTCTTTCTTTTATTTTGCATTTTTAGTCTCGCACACAATGATCTCAAGTTTTTTAGTGTCTTGAATTTAAACCTCGCAAGTAAATGACAACTTTTTTAATATATGAGGCTCAAAGGACCATTTCTGATAGATTCTAAATTGGAGACAAAGACTGCCGATAAAATGGGATATTGCTTAATTTGAACAAAAAAGCGAATTGTCTTATTTGATTATTTTATTTGTGAGAAAAAAATGGTCCTTTGCTCTTGTGTATTATAAATCAAGTAAGGACTTGTAATTTTTATAGCTGTTTGATTTGTTTGATGATTTTTAATTTTTGTAACAGTTTCGCATTATTATTTATATAACCCTCAAATAAAATGTAAATAGGTATTAAGTAAGTCGTGTACAAACCTTTTGTAAATATTATCATTACGGTATAATATTGCTATTTCTTATGTAATGGCTTGAGTGATTGGTACTTAATCATCCTTTATATCACATTTTGCACCAGCTTATTGTCCTGTTCTATTAGAAATTTAGGTATCAACTACCTACTTCAGATAAAGTTTTTTTTGTCTGTCCGTACATCATATTTATTTGAAAGTCTCACCTCACGGTTCTTTATTATTCCGACATCCGGTTTCTATTATTATTTTCCATAAAGAAGAGGCTATTTTCTACCTTTTTAAATTTCTTATCCAAATCAAACTAGCTACCTACTGCAGAAGTCAACTACTAATATCAATCGCTGAAAACGATAAAATTTTCATAGAGTTTATTGCTTACCTTTGGCTTGTCTGTAGGTAACCTTAACTATGATTTTATACAAGTACCATAATTATTACGCATAATTAATATATCCTGAATCGCAAAGTATGTTCAGACAATATTTTAGACAGTGTAAACTTTCCGACACGTGAAGGTATAAGGTATAATATATTTTAATTTACAAGAAAAACATATCCCCGAAAAATAACGAGTAAACTGAAATGGGAATACTTACAGTGGCATCGACACCATCCTTGGGTGCCAAATATAATATAGGATATGATGGCTTTATAGCATTTAAAAAAATTGCTGGATTTAATTAATTGGGCACGACGACCTTGAATTGTATACCTCACTAATATGTTTACTTGAGTATTTAATATTTTATTTGGTGATGTGATGGGGATAACAATATGCTGTTATCGGATCGGATAAGGTTTTTTTTAACATACTTTAATAGAATGGTTGTTTTTCTCCTTATATCAATTATTTACTCGATTTTACAGGAAATACGTGATTTCGTCATTCATATTAAAAACGCGTATAAAGACTGTAAAAGAACCTACCTATACTTTTTTATCTTCTCTCACTCCACATCCACCATTTATTTCAAAAGGATGACTTAAGATTTTCTTCAAAATGTCTGAACACACTTTCATATAAATAATTAAGTATTTGCTAATGTGATGCTCAACGCTGTATATAGTTGTAATTAGTTCTGCCACTAAATTAACTCGATGTTGATATAAAATAGTTTCAAGTTAAAAATATATTTGTTTTATTTGCATCAATATTACATACCATCATACATACCATCACGCCTGTATTCCCCGAAAGGTTAGGCAGAGGCGTACTAATGTACACCCACAGTTCGCCGGTATGTTTAGGTCCCATGTAATAGGGGGCGAGCCTATTGCCGGGCACAAATCCAGACTCCGAGCTGCTACTGAGAATTTCATAGAAAAACCCAATAACACCTTGCTCGACCTGGGGATCGAACCCAGGACCTCTAGCGTAGCAGTCGCGCTTGGGACCACTAGACTAATGAGGCAGTCAATCGATCTGCAGAGAGCAGATCAATATTTGCATCAATATTTGTACGTGATACCTCTGATGAGCCTATAGGCTGCGGTTGCCGGTTACGACCAAGAAGCTCTTATACATGTATGTCATCTTATGACAGTAAAAAATAAAAATGAGCACAAATCCTACGATACAATATAGAGGGTCCTGGGTTCGATTCCCTTGTCGAGTAAAGTTTATTAGGATTTTCTATGAAATTCTCGGTGGCAGCTGGGAGTTTGGATTTGTGCCCGGTTAATTGCAATAGGCTCGCCCCCTATTACATGGGACTTAAACCTACCGACGAACTGTTAGTGCTGTTCATTAGCATATCTCTGTCAAACCCTTCGGAGAATAGAGGCATGATGGCATGAGTACATTTTTGTACACTATACATATACCATGACATGTCTGGCGTAGCGGCTTCTGCACCACGTGTTATGGGTGCGATCCATACACGGAGCAAATATTTGTATGATCCACAGGTAGTTGTTCATTTGTGTATGCGACAATTTGTGTTTGTAAACGCACCAACTATACAGGAGAAAATCCTAGTGTGGTGCAACATCTTTTTTATATAAAAAAAGGAGAGAACAGAAAGAGGTTACAGAGATGATAAGTATAAAAAAATAGCCTGAATTCCGCTAGTAACGAGACACTACAATATTTGGACCCTGTCATCATTAACAGCTCACTTACTATTCCACTGTTGGGTTCAAGTCTCCTCTCAGAATAGGCTGGCAACCACCATGGCCTAATGCAGGTTAGCAAAAAATCTTTCAGTTATGAAGAATCTTTCAGATTGATAAGTACCTAGTTTTATACGCTTAGGTTTCAATAAGTCAGAGGTGCTTTTTTTCCATGGATTAAGTCGGCAATCGAGCTGACGAGCCACCTGGTGGTAAGTAGTTATCGTCACCCATGGACACCTGCAATACCCGAGGAGTTGCTGATGCGTTGCCGACGCTTAAGAGCCCCTACGGACTGCAGACTGCCAGAGCCGCAGCAACCGAGGAGAACTGGCTCTTACGTGCAAAAGTCGAAACACACACCAAGGTGCTTTACGACAGACTCCGACGTAAGGGTGGTCGTCGCAGACCCCAAGAGGTCCTACCACCGAGCAAGTCCGATATTTTCTCTTACGGGATGCCTATCTGAAAGGTAATGAGGAACATTCTAACTCGTCCCCACACGGGATAAAGCATACATTGCCTGGCCTTGGATTTTAAATCGAGATATGTGACTTAGCAGCCAATGATTAAATCTACTACATTAGGCTCTTAAAGACTTATCCATTCAACAATCATCACCTATACAAACCTAATGTCTGAAGAAATAAAACTGACTGAGCAACTAAACTTCGCTAGACCTTCTAAAACGAACAAACTGGATTTTCACTGGCTTAGCGACGCGTAAAATATAATTTCCTCGACCTTTATTTACATCATAACATACATTTATTATTTATTAAAGTTGTAGGTAGAGAAAACAGGGAAGTCCTATCGCCTCGAGTCATCTTAAGGGGTGAATAAACCCCCATACACCCTAAATAAAATTAAGAAGCATGATAATAAAACTAAGTATGTATATACAATTGTACGTACAGAGGTAGGCCCTACATCAATAATATAAATTTAAATAAAGCAATAAGTAGGTCTTTATAGTTCCTCGAGACGATGCCATCAACTGCATGAGATTACTCATCTTTTTCTGCTTCTTTTTAGCAGTCAGGTTTTTTATTTTTTTTAGATGAACTTTTTAAATTTACTATTTTTTTAGTTTAATTTTTAGCATTTCTCATAGCAAATTACATTTAAACATAATTTTTGTAAGCAAGTTATAACTCTCTTTATTTTGTTTGATACACCACTAACTCGATAGGTTTTGAGGAAAAAAAGAATTATAGGTACATACATACAGTTAAATTGTAGATATTGACAGAGCTAGAGTATTTGGGCCATATACGTTTATATACGTTTTTTAGGTATGCAATTTTCAGGTAGGTAGGTAGGGATCTTAGGTAATAGTAATATCTCTACCTACACAACCAACATCGTGAACAGTTAACTGAATAGGCTGCCTATTCTACTAAAAAGTAAGTTGTACTACGTACATACATACATATTTTCACGCCTGTCTCCCATTGGGGTAGGCAGAGACTATAGATTTCCACTTGCTACGATCCTGGCACACCACTTTCGCTTCATCCACGTTCATTAATCTCCTCATGCATGACCGTCGGTTTAAAGTGCTTTTAACCTGTCACACTCGGCCACCGTTCCTTGAGGCACCTAACTAGTGACCCCTCTATTGACGTACTTTGGTGACTAGGTTTTGTGTGAGTAAGTACGGGGTGCAGGTTCAACTGCACGGAACAACATATCACATATTATTTGTATGGCATGGCTGATGGCATTGCTCAAACATAGTATGTTAGAATATTGAAGTTGGCTGCAAAGTGCGTGTAAGATTAATATGATATTTGGAGTATTTAATAAAGTTTAACCGACTTAAATATCGTATACTTTTTATGTAGGCATGTTCGCAAATTAATAACTTTGTTGTTTTTGTACCGATTAAGTATATAGTAAGAAGTACCTATTAGTATTGTTGTAAAAGACTCAAGTCTTTTAGTCCTAATTGTGAGACTGAGCACAGTTTCTCAGAACTCAAGACTAAAAAGTCGCAGTCTTTAGACTTATCTGTTAAAATTGAGTCAGGACTCGTAAAATGTTCGCTCACGAGTCACGAGCTCTAATAGCAGGAGACTCGAGTCAAATCAAAAGCACTCGCATACGAGTCTTTTAATGTGAGTAGATAAGTCTGAAGTTCTAAACTATTAGAAGTCTCAAGTATTTTGTAACATTAATTAGTTTTTGGGACAGAAACTAACTTACTACTATTTAAAAAAAAGATTTACTCTTTGCAAAAGACACAGAAATAGAAAGGACTTACCTAACCTGTGTAGAGCTTTTTGAGTCTAGTAGTTTTAAAAAAGACTCAAGTCCTGTTTATTCGAGGCTTAAGACTCGAGTCTTTTACAATACATAAAAATAGAAACGACTTAAGCTGTGATTTTTGAGTCTAGTCTTTAAAAAAAGTCTCAAGGACTATTTATTCGAGACTTATAACTCGAGTCTTTTACAACACTACTTATTAGACGAACACTTGAGCCTGGAATACCCACGACATACTTAGGTCCAAATAAATTTATTTGGTTTTTGATCATGGGTTCTAAAGAAACACCCCCAAAACTAAAAAAAAATACATTTAGTTCAACAATTCTTTGGTGCTACTGATGTAATATGGGTTGGTACGATCATGACTGATAAGTAGATATTTAATAATGATCGCTATGGGAGTTTGAAGGTAAAAATTTTCGAATACGAACGAGGTTCTTGTTGTTTACAAGAATCTAGTACCTGTTCTAATTCTTCGTTGAACCAACAATATTCCAAACAATCCGTAATAAAATTGGCAAATACTTCAAAGAACAAATAATTGACAAATGCGACGACTAGAAACTTTCACGCTGCCTCAAACCATGTGATTGACATCTTTACATCCATCTATCGAGATTAACTAGCTAAAAATGTGTTGAGCGATATTTTTTTCCACGCGGCCCGCTTTGAGCGATTCCAAAATGGCGACTAGTCATCTGTCATTTTTAATTGTATGTCAAACGGCGCGTTCAGGATAGCTTGCCGACGAGGAGGCATTAAGTATATTTAGTTTATTGCGTTATAAACGAAGCTATTATTGGGAACCCTAATTTGAATTTGGCTACTGTTCTGCGCGAAGAATGTGGAGGTAATTTATTGGATACATTTATTATCACACCTCTCAGATTTTATGGAATAGGTGTTATGGGTTATTATTAGGTAGTATGTAATAGGCTACGCGGAATCTACATCTAGAAGAGAATGCCTATATTAAACATAGATAGCCAAACTACTTTATTTCCCCGGACAAAACCAATTTACGCATGCTGCATCCATATTCAGTTAAAATCAAAACCGAAAACGTTTAGAATCAATATAATAGCATTCTAACTGACCGGAATAGGATGTCATTTGTGTGTTTATAGTCCAATGGCGGTTGTAAACGACACGATGGCTGCCACATCAAAGTCGGCCCAGCCATCGACGTATAAATGAGCACTTTGAACGTCACAACTGTCCTATGACACTTTTAATGTCTTAATTTTTGAAAGGACTATGAAGGAACGTATTGGTGGTTTTTGTTGACATAATATTAATTGGTTCGAGTGGTTCGATACATTTTTTAAGGAATTCGTTTAATCTCGTTCACATATAAAATTTAACTGAAAGTTTTGAAAAAGTACTAAATTGTTCTATGTTATTTCAAATAAGTACCCATGGCTTTTTTTAAGATGCACTGGAAAAACGAGCACAAAAATACATATTTAAGTATGACAACATTTTAAATAACTGTGAAAATTTTTGCCCAGAAATTGGGTTTTGGAGGTCTGATGGCAGTCGCTTCGTGTAAAATACTAATATTCAGCCGAATCTGGTTAGACTGGAAGCCGACCCCAACTATGGTTGCCAGATGGCCGGGGAATCCGGAAATGTCCTGGAATTTTGCGTCTTGTCCCGTGTCCAGTAATTAGACTGCTGTCCCGGATTTCGGACATCTACTTATATTTTTATAAAGTTATGAATTTATAACTAGGGTTGCCAGCACAACACGCACGCCACGGCTCCATAGTACGCCGTAGCAGTAGTATATATCTTCGGCAGCCATTCACAAGTTTATTTGTTTACAATAAGTAAAACCATCACTGACGTTTAATTAAATACCTATTTATTTTCATTTTACTGCGGCCCGACTCTATTACCCTTATTAAAATTGTCCCGGTAATGATAGGTCTGTATCTGGCAACCCTAACTCCCACATAGTTAGGAAAAGGCTCGTAGGATGATGATGAGTGAAACTTGAAGACTTTGAAGAAGAATTTGTGACCAATAGACGTCCTTCAGCTGATGTGATGATTATCATAATTAATTTACCTTCTCAAAATTATAATTATAAAATCTATTTATTATTTAAAACTTTTATTTTTCAACGTCGGCACTTGCAAGCGCCTTTGAATTGATCTCCAAAGCCTCGTCACAACTGCACCACATTTGTTTCACAATAAACTATTTATACCGTTTCTTCAGACGTTCGACAAGAACAAGTGGCAATTAAAAGTGACAAATGGTATGAGATATAAGTCGCACGCACGTCATGTTGTAACGCTGTGTTCCAACGCTTCAAAGACATCTCACCGCTCTCAGATCTTTTCACTGTCCACTTCACACTTGATGACAGCGCCACAATAATTTAAAAAAATATTAACAGAAGACACTGGTCTATGGTCCTTTGATAGTGTCTCGTACGGTAGCTTTGAAATTAATGCTGTTTTTTGGGTGGTTTAAGATTAAAATTTTAATTAGTTAATATGTTTATTCTATGATTTGAAGTCCCTGTTATATTAGATTAAAAAGTATTTTATGTATTACAAATCTGGCGTTGAAGTGGGTTTAAAAGCATTATACATATATGGGTTCGATCCCCAAGTCGAGCAAAGTGTTATTTTTCTATGAAATTCTCATTGAGGCATTAGGCTCGCCCCTATTACATGGGACCTAAACATACCGGCGAACTGTGGATGTACAGTAGACGCTCAAAAGTCCATAAGCACGCTAAGGATTACATTGCTAGGAACAGTACGAGCGAGCTCGATACAGCCAGTGCGTGTCACTTCTTAACGACAATGTATAGAAAGTCGTAAGTCAAACTCAACATCAAGCTATTGCGTTGTGAGATTGCCTATGGACTTTTGGTCGCCACTGTACATTAGTACGCCTCTGCCTAACCCATCGATGAATACAGGCGTGATGGTATGTATGTTATGATGCTTTACATATATTTAGCATACATAGCATTATATATGATTTAATGCGCTTTAATGATCGATAGCGCAGCTATTGAGCGTGAAGACGTGGATTCGATTCCCACGTCGACCAAAGGGCCTATTTTGACTAGTCACAGCGCCTTAATGTATTATACTATTAGTATGCAAATACGATAATTTACCTAAGGATCAGAATCCACATTATGTTTTGGTTTTTAATTTTATTTTGTTATCCACAATCTGCATTCCCTTTATAGTTGGTTAGAGACCCAACTAGTATAGAGTATTTCTGGTACTGAAACAAAGTGTAAATCGACTGATCTGTCCCTACTCTCTCTCTCTCTCTCACTACAATACAGATTTTTTAAGTATTTCTAAAAATCATTGAAAACCGTGCTATGTGATTAAGTAAGTATTTTAAAATATTATACGTTAAAGTAATCATTATTAAAATCACAATTTATTGTATTTAAAGGGTTTAAATACAGTATTAAACAGTAGGTCGAATTAGTGAAACACTAAATGTGACGATTAATATTGGACCATAGACCTTCCGTCATAAATAAGGAGCATATTTAAGATGTTGGCGCTTGCCACTCGTTACTTTTTGACGGATGACAGATAAAAAAAAGATAAAAGTAAATGTCCAGTAATGTTATGACGCGTGACCGCTGCGTGTATAGCCATGTCGTCCAGTACATTAAAAAGCAATAAATGTTCTAAGAGAAGTGTACGAATACAATTTTCTAAATTATTAGCGGTCGTTTGTGGGACAGAAATACTGTATGTCCCCTTTTGACACGCATTATATAAGATATTTTTTAGCTTTAATAGGTATATCTTATAGTTGGTTCCAATGTTAGTTCATCTGTAAATTATTTCTAAATCATAGTTTTAGCGGTGGATAAGATAGTTTTTTAACTCTAGGTTTTGCGTATTTGATGGGTCGATGATGTTTTTTTTTTAAGTTTTGATTCAGGTCATACCAATAAACATTAAACTGCCTACCTGAATCAACACATAGAACGTCCCTTCCAATGGACTGAATTTGGTTTTTTAATTAGATTGAAAATGCATTAGAATGCCTACATATGTAACATTGATTGAAATGTTTTTGCTTAGCATAATCACTTTACAAAAGAGGCAAATCCACGATATTTCACTTGTCGTAAAACAAAGACGGAAATGTGTTGTGCCCGCATGACCACATAAACGTTCTATAATATGTAAATAAAGTTTTATTTTTATATTAATTACGACCCTTTTAACAAGCTATAGTGGCTGTCAGGCAGAGCGCGCCAAACGCTCTTGTTTTATTTATTTTATGTTTTTTTTCTGAATTATTGTGTTTTTCGCGTGTAAAAATGGCAGCAGAATATTTTTGAATGTGTTATGAATTATAATGTCGCATTCTAAAGAATATTAAAAAGTGTTTAAAATAAGAAGTACGTACTTCTGCGTGCAGTTTCTTTTATTAGCACTAATGTGAAATGATTTAGCGAATTTTCATGACTATCACTTTGTTTTGTTATTTACTTGTAACCATGTTCTAGCTATTAGGCAAAGGCACTTAACATACCTATATAGTTTTTTATTCATAGTAAAAAAGATCCTCTAACGGCCAGTCCCAATATCAAATCAGTCGGTAGATTTGCTTACTAGAGATAGAATTTTAACATAAGGTCCATAGAAGTAATGTCAAAATCCTATCTTTAGTAAGCAAATCTATCGAAAGATTTGTTATTGGGACTGGCTGTAAGAAAACGACACATTCAAACAAAACAAGTCAGAAAACATTCTAGCGTTCAGTGGTGGTAGAATTCTAATTTTGGGAACATAATGAGCCATCTTAATTTTAAACGCATGTAAAATTGACGCTCTGAATAAATGTTATGTTTAATTAAATATGTATTTGCGTCCATTACGATCGTCATAGACTGGTCTTTTGATCCGGTCACACCGAGTCAACTGCTGTGTATGACAACTGTTGTCATGGTTAGTATTTAGAATTATTGAATATATAAATTTAGAGTTAGATTGCTATATATACTCTGCAGATATTTTATATGTAGATTTCAACTTCACTAGAGTATCCTAAATTTATTGTATGATTTAAATTTGGATACTCGATAGATGATAAACAAGCATACGCATTCGCCTGTTGGTAAGTCGCTATCAACGTCATCAATACCAACAGTATTACTCGCGTCATCATTTCGTGTTAACATCATAAAACCTTAGTTGTTAAGTCTCATTTCTCAATGCGGAACAGGGTAATGTTCGCACATTATTGCTTCGCAATGCGGTGGTACCAACCCAGGCGAACCCAGCAGCAGAAGCATGGTGGTTCTATCACCTCAATTACTTATTTAATTGAGATATCTTTCTTTTACGTATTAAATTATTAATTTTTTCCATTTTTCTATACTTAAACACTACATAACAATTATAATTAGTGCCTAGTAAAATTCTGCATGCATGAACACGGCACTGCAATTAATTTTAGTTCGCTCGTGGCTAAGCGATTATCGTTGCTCTTATTACAGGCTAATGACTGAGCAGGTGCTCACTAATGCATCTAATGAAATGTTATGATGTTGCAGAAGGTATTCGTTTTATAATCTAGTGCTCATATTCCAAGATTTAGGTAAATAACTAAGGGGCACTAAGCGTTAAAAGTTTGTTTTAATCAGACTTGTGCATGGTTACGTATACGATGTTTGATCCGTGCAAACGAGATGTTACAGTGTATTTCCTATATGGGAAAGCCCCATTAATATTTTTTTGATCTGGGTCTTAAAGCGTTGTTAATGCTTTCACGCTCAGTAGAAGATCATGCACCTATTGGGTAATAACGCAGTCCAACATCTCTAAATTTTGTCCCATTCAGTGCAGTATTTTGCATCAACATGGCTGAATATTTAACTTGTCTTACAGGTTACAGCATCCTTTGCAATGCAAATGCCAGCTATATAAAACGCCTTTTATTTACTACTACGTTTCAGCAACATATTGCCTTTACCACTGTCCAAGGGAAAATAAATTGTATGCTATTTATTCTAAGGATCGTTTTTGGGAGCAAATATTACGGATTCTAGATTCAAGATAGTGAAATATTCTATCAATTCCACCGTATTGGACAGTTTTAACATTGAACTCTTTTGACATGGAAAAGTGTTGTGTTTTGATATAGAATTCAACGTATTATCCCTTTTAGAAATTGGTGGTCATATTTTCTTTTTAATCACACGTTTCCCGATTGTTAGTCTGGTCTTATCATTCTGTATACCTAGTACCATCTCTTTTCTCACACAAAACAGTGTGATGAATGTTGCCACAATTTGGCATAAAGCAGCTGGTGTAAACAGAGTTGTGCAACTACTTATTTGTAATTAAATTATGTAAGTATGTGAGTATACCATAAATATACACGTTGTTCCTAATTGCATTATTGATGCAAACTTTGTATATCAAAAATCTAAATGTCTCTCTAAAGATAAGACAGTTCTGTTTAAATCAATTGTATTTCAAAGAAGAGCTTTACTTGGAGTGAATTTATCTCGGCGCAATCGGCACTTAAACGTCACAAATCGCTACTAACCGGTATTCAATTCTTTAATAAATTGCTTCTCCCATCTTTTTTCGTCGTACTTTCAGTAACTTGGGCATACGTTTCCATTGTACCAGCAGTTTTCTCAACTAGTGCAATCATTTGAAAAACCTATAAAGCTATGTGTTCTGATGTACTCCTTTGAGCCCTAAGATATTCATAATATGGACCATTCGTGTAAGACTAGCAATATTGCCCCTCCATGAACCCTACATCCATTATATTCTAACTAAAGATAAGCTTATCAGTACAAAATAAAACTTTATTTATTCCATTATAGTACAATTATACCTACAATAAAATCCTCAATTCTGTCTTTGTAATATAAAGTAGAGGTTTTATTTATTTTAGTAAGGAAAAAATTCAATCGCGGTTTTAGTCTTAAAAGTTTAGCTAATTTTAATATAATTTTGAACCCCATTTTGGGTCTTTGTATTTCGAACGAGTCAATGGAAACGTGTCGTATCTAAGACTTCATTTAAAAGCTGCATATTTAGGCGAATCCTGAATGAGCTTTAAGCTTTTAAAAAGAATCATAGCGATGGCGTTGTACACCCGTTGGAAAAGTTGTCCCGTCTTTTACTTATCTATTCTTTTATTAATAAAATAATTATTACTTGTTTATGTGTTTTGATTCTTGTCTTTTGAGATTATGAGACAAAGTAAACTAAAAAAGTTTAACAATTTCTACTATTACGTAAAATACAATTCTTGACTACACAGTGATACAAGAAATGGTTGAAACACACTGTAAATAATTAATAGTACCAATAGCAAAGTTATCTATCTGTCTATAGAGGCTTATAATGTATTAACATACATCAATAAATTAATAACCAACAATATTGCCTATAACGATGTATTTATTGCGTTATACCCATTTTGAGCAAATTTTTTCAACATTCGTTGAAAAAATTTGCTCTATTTTAAAACTGAATGTGACTAAAAACACGAACAAACAAGTTTTGCTGCCACCTGTACACTACTTGAGCGCAGTAAAATCCAACGTTAAATCCCTGCGAGAAAATTGCTTTCGACGATTTGTTCAGACAACCTTCGTATTTTTGCACGTCCAATATGCATTTACATAATTCACTAATGTATTTTAAAATGCTCAGTAGAATTTATTAATATAAATAGCCATAAATATTGCAGCTACACAAGCATGTACCACAACAAAATTTAGTTACTTCAATCAAATTGGTGGATAGTTTTTTTTTATAAAACTGGTCCTTTGATACGATGGTACAATCCAACAGTGGGTGAAGTTAGCCTACGATGATGATGGTATATAATCCTGCTGCAGCAATGGATATTTTTTTATTAAATATCTATGTTGTGTCTAGGGG
Source organism: Acronicta aceris (assembly GCA_910591435.1). NCBI lineage: Eukaryota > Metazoa > Arthropoda > Insecta > Lepidoptera > Noctuidae > Acronicta > Acronicta aceris. The sequence goes on along the minus strand of OU342780.1, from coordinate 8,056,768 downwards.
GTATTAATTTGCATTAATGTTTACGTATTTACACTGCTTTTTAAACATTTGAAATAAATAAAACTGTGTAAGTATACAGTTAATTTAACAGAGGTTTATCGCTCCAATTAGGATTCACAACATTTGAAAAATGTGATATATTGATTAAAACTTTTATAAAACGGATTAAAACGTTTAATTAAAATATTACGTAATACGTCAAACGAACATATCTACTTGGTCCTTCTGTCCCTGCAAAGTCATCCCTAACACAATTTTCGCCCTTATTACATGTCCATCGAGGCGTGTTATTAAAATATAGATCACAGCCTGCTTACCATGACAATTGCGGATTAATGGAGTGGACGAGATACTGTTGCCATAGTTTAAAGTAACGCTTGAATATTGCCAAGTGTAAAGGAAATGGTCTATAATTAGACACACATGTCACTGATTTTGGCTTTAGAAAGCTCGATCATCGATTTTTTATCTTTTAATAAATTGAAAAGCTAGATATATAGGTACTTACTTTCTTAGGTAAGTACCTATATATCTATATAGTACAGTATAGTATATAAAAGTACCGCGACATGTAACTACGTTATTTATAAACATTTCTAATAGGTATGTTCATAATTATGGATTTCTCAACACGCAGTATAGCTAGCATCTATGCAAAAATTCTATTTCAGAAACCAAGACTACCAGGCGTTCAAAAAATAAAGAAAATCCGTTCTGCTTGCTATGACAAAAGCCAATTCCGTTTTGCTGCCAGTTAAGCTATAACTACCCTCGATATCTCGTTCTACCGTATTAGCTGCTTACTCGGTCGTGTGATTAAAAATTATGCAATCGCGTGCGGCCCGCCATGGCGGACGGACGCGCGTCGCGTGCTCCTATTGTAGCTATTAAAAGCTTTTTAAAACTTTAATAATAGGTCAAGAGCTGAGGTTTTAAATTGTTTTTAGAGGAATTTCGTCGGATTAATAAATTAGTTTTTATCTTTACAGTCAGGGATAACACTTGTTTTGTAATAGTATAAAACTACTGTTATCCCTGACTTGACTGATGCCAATTGATGATTCGAATAACTACGAAGACGCTCCATTTTGTTTGGTCTTTCGATCCAAAAATACTACTTATACGATTCTTATATGATATTATATTACATATATAATTGTAAAAAATATCTTCTTCGATGTATCATGTAAATAATTGAATATTGATTTAAACCTACTCGACGTTAAAACGGACTATAAAGGGTCCACAATAAATCGTAATCCAGACAATATTCTATCAATTTATGTTATTATTCGGATTTGGATACCGTTAATCTAGGTTCCTACCATACTATTTCGTTATTTCACTGGAAAAAGATCGGAAAACCGTTCCAAACTTTGTAAAGTTATAAAAAATTGCATTCGCTTACATTTATTTCCAGTGAAGTATTTTGGACGAAATGGTAGAGTAGGAACCTAGATTAACGGAACGAATAATAATATAATTTGATTAAATTGTGTTTGAATTAGCATTTATTTCGCTATTACGTTTGTAAGGGAAATTCGGTCCACCGGACTCTTAAGTAGATTTCTAATAGCATTCAACAACAATACAATCAAGTCATGTCAACCGTGACTTGACAATCACCAACAAACTTCTAACAACATAGGTATACATAAGGTCTGTGAGACATATTTTAAAGGGAGAATTCACATACACTTTCCATATCACGTACAAGTCGATTTCCAAGTTGGTCGTGTCGGTGTTCAGCCGTGAAATGGGTCCCTCTTAGCGTATATCGATTTAGGGGTTTGTACCCTCACTTGAATGGAATTAATAGACTTCGCCGCAGTGTCGGATGACAACGCATTCAGATTTCGTGTTCCGAAACTGTTTGATACATTGTTAAGCTCTGCATGTATTGATTTGTGTTGGTAGGTACTTTTATGGGAGGTTGTAAGTTCGAGACGGAAAGCAAAGAACCTATTCGGTCATTAAAATGTATTCCCATATTCTTTCATTCTTTCTTATTTTACTTTTAAAATTCAAACGAACAAAGCTTTTGTCCCGTATTTAGTAACTTCATGCGGCATTTTAAGTGGCTTAAGGATAAAATACTTTAATTTGTAGGTATAAATCATATGATGGCGATTGAGTTGTTTATGTTTAATACAAGAGAGACTCATCTCACATAGCGTTCTTAATGACCAGCGAGAATCAACGATATCCCCCTCAACAGGGTTCATGGTTAAACCGTTCGGTAGGTATGTAATGACGACAGCTACGACCGTTCCACTCGAGGAGGTTGAGGCTATTATTTAAAAACTCGACATATACTTGTATAATCGACATCTAAGTACTAATTACCAGGAAACCTACGAGTACTATGAAAATCGAATTAAACTGTTGTGGGAAACGCATCGCACATGTTCCTACCACGAAACTTTTGAGGAACTGACGATTGATTAGATGTTTACTATTAAACTTTTTGCCTTGTAACTTCCAAAATACTTACTTCATTATTTGACAATTTATATTATATTTAAATCGTCTTTCAATCCATAGCTTCGACGTTATATTTTCGTAGTCGACCCTCTGATCGATCTGGCTGAGTATCGTGCAACTCGGCAAGTCCTCTGAAGAAACAATCCAATTAAACTGAACTTGTTAACGAGCTGTGCCGAACAATGTGAGAATCCTCTGACTTCGAGCTCCGTCATTCAGGTTATAATCTTGCGAATAATACGGTGGATTGGTTTATTAAATTTTTAATCATAATTTTTACGGACGGCGGATTACCATGATCGGAGCCATCGATCCAACGCAAGGTTCCACCCGAAATCTTGAACCTCATGAAACAAGAGTCCATGGTTGTACGTTCATAGTGTTATTAGACCTTATCCAGGTTATCTGATAGCAGATCATCGAAGGTATGAAGACCTTCTCCAGCAGAAGGTTATTCGGTTGATAATATCTAATCATTTTTTTCCAGTGTGGATATTCTTCATGGATGCCCACTACCCGGCGAAGACAGCGGGGTAGGTATGTCTAACTACCACCAAATAAAAACATACCCACCCTAAACCGATACTCTTAAAATAAGTAAGTAGATTATTTTATCATATGAAACAAAGTTTTTTCCCAGCGAATCCTAACTCCATTTGAAACACAGATATACCTCCTATAACTTTAATAACTTAACGTCAATATTTCAGTCAAAAAAATCACATCGAGATGGCCGGACGGGTTGTCTGGCAATCGGCGCAATTCCACGGTGCAGGCTTTGTGATGCAGATAACCTTAATCCGTGTCTGTCGGCTGCGTGTCAACACCAGCCGCAGGCAAACGACAGATATAGAGGGATAGGGCTTGATGTTCTATGCGAATTTTGTAAAAAATAGGAAGTAGATAATTAATTACAGACATAATGTAAAATGTATTGTCTTGTATACCGGGTGACCTTACAGGCTTTGCTGAATCTGTAATTCATTCGGAACACCAACAAAATTGATACGAAACACTTACGTGTACCTACTGCAAACAGCAAATGGTAGCAGGTTGAATAAAAAATATACCAAACTACTCTTGTAATAAACTTAAAAGAAATTACTAAACATCAGAAAAAGCTACTTTTGCAGAAGTCGACATCAATGCTCGGTCACTTCATGATCGTAAAGTTTATGTAGTCTTCGTTGATAAACTCATTCTTCTGTCGTATCAATATTATGGCCACCGTTTTCAAGTGCCAAGCAACAGTGCGAAAGGATTATGAAGGGCTGAGATAGCAATTTGCGGCGTACTTAATTACAAGATAAATTAGTATGTAAATTAATAGCCGTGTTCCGCTCTAGCGTGGGTAAATATCATGCTCCCGTTTGTTTTCCAAGGATATTCCGATGGCGGATATTTCGGAAGCGGGTTCTGGGAATTGCATGTTAATATCTGTTAAAATTATTTAAAGCCGTCATCAACGAGAACGTTAGTATACGTAAATAATATGTTTAAAGAAATAAGTTGGACGAGCTACCTATAGCTGATTAACCTCCTCGCAAAAGCTATTAATACCTTCTCAATAAGTGGTTTACCCAAATCTCCAATAGAATCTCTGCAGGTGCAGAAACGAATGACAAAGTTATGTTTGGAAGAACTCTGCTAGATATTATTTTTGCTGACAAGCAGTAGTGTACATAAGAATGGCACTAAATCGCAATCCATTGAAGTATTCTTTTTTTAAAATATTTAGACGTCGGCAAACGAGCAGACGAGCCACCTGATGGTAAATAGTCATCGCCGCCCATGGACACCCGCAACACTAGAGGATTCATAATCAAACGTCATTATTTGCAAAGACAACTTTTCCACCCTAATATTAAATAACTTACTTGAAATCCATGAGGGGAGTAAACAGCACCAATTACGATAATTATATTTGTACTTTACCGCACATAAAGAACAATGTGTTTGCTAATATATTATTAATAAAGATTTGATTTTGATTCCAGTATCAGCGCCATGTTTGTTTAGCTGTCAAACTTCGCGTGCATGGCACATGTGCGGCACGTGTCGTTCAAATGGAGTAACGTTTTAATCTAATAGGCCTAAGATTGCATGCTACAATGCCAGAGGGTGAAAAAACAGGTCTTTGTTGGTTTTATGAGGATTCATCTTTATTAAAAATAACTTTTCTGTTATGATTTTGATAAGTTCTCACGTTTTAGTGATGACCGCGTCGGTGGTTGTGGGAACGTGCGTCTAAGAACTACTAGAGTCATATGGGGTCGATTTATGATTTGGAATTTGAACTTCAAATGCATTAATTTGTGTACATATAGTTTAAAGATGTAATTTTAAGTAGACATATATTAATTTTGTGATCTTATTCTTACTATCTTAGAAAGGCGTGAGTGTATGTATGTATGTATTCCATCAAGAATGTTATACCTATTTCATTTAGGTATCTACACTAAAGATATTAACTTAATTTAAGAGAGGAAGGGCATAGTGGAATTGAATAATTCCACTCACAATTGGAGCTGCTCGACTGGGGAAGTACCTCCACCTTGCAGAAAATCGTAGCCAAATAACAGCTCCGTGCTATGTTGTGTTCCTAACGGTGAGCAAGGTCGCCAGAGCTCCACGAGAAAGTGTTGTGTTGGTAATGTAGGGGACCGGTGGTGTGTTGTTACCGCCGCTGTCATGCATGGCAGCATGTTTCCTATGCTGCCAGCCCAACTATTCCTCTTTACATGGCCGGCAACGCGCGAGTGATACCCCTGGTGTTGCAAGCGTCCATAGGCTACGGTAACCGCTTAGGTACCATTGGGCAGGCTGTATGCTTGTTTGCCACCATAGTGGTATAAAAAAAGTTGAGTGAGTTCCGTCTAAAAACCAATTATAACAACAATAGAGTAAAATAATACCCACAAACTGACACCACAGATGAAAACGTTATAACAGCTTATTATAATAGCAACACTGTGGGGTGATGCGTCGATGATATGAGATATCAAATCGCAATTTTGGCAAGAGATTGCGTTAACAGATCTGCGTCCCTTGTTTATTTGATTAGGACGCTTTTTATCTGTGCATCTCCCCTAAAGAATTGTGTTTTGTTTGCCTTAGAAATTATTTTTGTGGCCGCAAGATATCTGTGATGTGATACTGTGCGGTTATATTTTAATGTAATGATTTTTTGAAGACCACCGATAGATAACATCGTAAACATCATATATGTTTATAGTAGAAAGAAAGAAAGAAATATTAATTTATTTGCGTAGAATACAGGTGGTACAAGATCTAAAATTGCTGGTTTAAGAACGATGCTATATTCTCCCTTAATTAAAGCATGCATATCTAATACTAATAATAAATCATAATGATTTTACCAAATTTGTATTTAAATTGTTTTGTCATGTAAGCGATTGTTATATTTAGAAGAAATATCTAACCTTAAGAGTCGGACGAAAGGAAGGACGAAAATTAAGGCGGACCAAATTTCTCTTACAAACGTACCTAATACCGAAATAAATCGTAATTCAAACACAATTTAATCAAATTCTGTTATTATTAGGATTCTGATACCATTAATCTAGGTTCCTACTCTACCATTTCGTCCAAAATACTTCACTGGAAATAAATGTAAGCGAATGCAATTTTTGATAACTTACGATTTATGGTCTTTTATTTCCAGTGAAGTAGTAGTAGACGAAATAGTACCGTAGGAACCTATATTAATGGTATCCAAATCCGAATAATAACATAATTTGATAGAATACTGCCTGGATCACGATATTCCGTATTACGTTTTTGTGGGCAATTCAAGTTCCGCCGGACCGTTAATTATGTAATTAATATAATATTGCCTACATACATACTATATTATTTTTTATCGTTGGTTTTTGGGATACGTAGGTGCTGTTATTATTTGTGTCGTTCTGTACTGGGTCAAATAAGTAAAAGTCTCTTTGTAATTAGGAGTCTAGGTCGCTACTTACTTTAAGTACCTAAGTAAGGAGTTGGGACCTACATTACATTATTATATCCATAGGTACTACATCAGCTTATTCAGCCGCAGCTAGCTTGGTACAAGCCTAAAGAGCTGGTACGCTTACAACTGATTAGTTTGAAAACATAACATAACTGCACCGTAATTGAAAGTGTTATTTTAATAAATCTATCTGTCAACCTGACAGCCAATTTAAAACAAAACTCGGTTGCCTATTAGCGCGCAATTAAAAGCTGCGTTCTCAATTTGAATCGAGACCCATTGTTCACGCCCTCCGTTAATTCTGCAGTTTGGCTGCGTTCCGCGCTGCACTTGGCCGATAGCTATGACATTCTCTTTAAAACATAATGGAATAAAGAAACAGTAAACTGGCCTCCCTTGTTGGGGGAACACTTCGTTATTGGGCGAACGCGAGAGAAAGAGGATTTGATACTGGCCGTTAGATTTTTATTTATTAATTATTTCACTTAAAATTCAAAACAATGATTTGTGTTGACTTGATATTGAAGAAACAAAGAGAATTAACAGGTTTACTTTTACTTAGAAGAGTCACAACATGCTAGAAAGCGATGCCGAGCGATGAACTGCTTAATTTATAACTAGATATATTATTTTATTTAAGTTCCGATTTTTATTTAGGTACATAAAATTTTATGTAAATATGCGATTTTTATGTAAATATGTACATAGTTATAGTAATGACTACTAGTTGCTGTATCACTACATAGTATAAAACAAAGTCACTTCCCGCTGTCTGTCCGTCCCTATGTATGCTTAGATCTTTAAAACTACGCAACGGATTTTAATGCGGTTTTTTTTAATAGATAGTATGCTTCAAGAGGAAGGTTTTAGCATTACGCTACGGCTCTTAGGAATAGGGCAAAGCGGGTGCAACCGCGGGCGGGTCGTTATATATATAATATTATATACCTACCTACCAGTACTTACGCAGTAATCGGCTCATTAAAATAAAAATCACATTTATAATTTTAACGGCAAAGATCAAGACGTTCTAGCTTAAGTATACACTAAAACCCATAGGTAGCACCATTCATAACGAATCACCGTACAAAATGATATTATTTGTAACATAATCCGCGAACAACTACGGCACGAGATTGATATTACGCTAGGGTCGTATCGACATTAATTTATATGGATACGGTTTAAAAATGTATAATGGGTGGGTTGCCGACGCTAATAAAGTCCCTTGGGGGCGCCATGTTTCCACTGACATTTTTTGGCGCGGAATAAAATACATATTTCACCAGAAAACCCAATAAGCAATTTTACAACTTAATTCTTTTATTAACACTGGCATTTAGGGTCTATGTTCCGTGGCAATGTTTTGACAGAAAATACAACTTTTAGCGCGAATTTTTTCGGATGCGTTCCCCAATGATTGATCGGCCAAATTGCGGAGGACGATGGGTGGAGACGCGAGCAATAACATATTTATTTATTATTGCTACGTACTACACTGTATCTGTACGTAAAGTTTATGCACACGGTAAAAATATGTTACCACAAAATGCCATCATCCCGTCTTTATTCCCCGAAGACTTGGACAGAGGTGTACTAATGTAAGTATTGACACCCACAGTTTGCCAGTATGTTAGGTCTCACATAATATGGGGACGGCTATATTGCCATTAACCAACCGGACATAAATCCCAAACTCCGAACTACTATTTACTGCGAATTTCATAAAAAAACCCAATAACACCACCAATAATTAACGTAACATAACATACCATCACGCCTGTATTCCCCGAAGGGTTAGGTAGAGGCGTACTAATGTACACCCACAGTTCGCCGGTATGTTTAGGTCCCATGTAATAGGGGGCGAGCCTATTGCCATTAACCGGGCACAAATCCAGACTCCGAACTGCTACTGAGAATTTCATAGAAAAACCCAATAACACTTTGCTCGACCTGGGGATCGAACCCAGGACCTCTAGCGTAGCAGTCGCGCTTGGAACCACTAGACTAATGAGGCAGTCACCACCAATAATTCTAAATTTATAATATTCCATAGTACGATGCACAATAAATTTAAATAAAAATGCAGTTAATTAATGAATAGAGAAAGATGTAAGTCATTTGTTATAAGCCAATAATCGAATTGCTATACCTAATCGTAATTTAGATTATAATAAAAGGGATTATGCAAATTGTTTAGGTTTTGAATCACGTGGCCGTATACAAATCAAATGTTAAATAATTGTTAAATAGCGTGTAAACATGCGCCTGAGCTTCCTTTGTATTCTGAACTAGACAAACAAGGATAATTTTATAATTTCAGTTTGTCCGTCATGTTTGTGCATTCAGAGTCAACTGCGTGTAAAATTTAAATAAACGGTTTTGAACTAATGGACGTTCGAATTATGACTTCGCTGATGTCGCGGTTTGGACGTCTTTATTCAAATTTCGAATAACGAGAGATCGGTCATGCGCCAGTGAACGCATTCATATTTAAATTCTGCTCGCAAACGTTTCAGTTATATTACAAATTATTGAGTCAATTAATTAATTTTGCAGTCACATGTGACAAATTGTCATTTAATTGGTAAGTTTGACTTGATTTATTAGTGAATTTAACGCTAGAGTTTGCATAAAGTATTATATTATATTAGAGTTGGTACCGTGTGCATGACAACAATTTTGTTATGGTGCTTACTGAGTATGTCTTGGTATAACATTATTAACACCATACAAATGTTAGACTATTATACTTGAAATAATTTAATTAATTATCTTCATAAATATTTGGTTGTTTCTCTGCTTAAAATTTTATTCTGATCTCCTTAGGCTACCTGACTCAAAACCAGCATCAAATTAACGTTCCTACTAATTCCCAAAATATAAACCCTACAACTATATTCGCTAATTACCCCACGAAAGAGGCAAAAACACAACACCTAGTGTCCCAAACGGGCGATAAATCAAGTAAAGTAAAATATCTATCCTCTGGGACCGCTCGCAACTGTCAGATGACATAATAGGGGTCCTTTATCGCTCGGTGTCGCGATAACGACCTGCGAGTAATGACGATCATTGTACACTATTATATTTTTGAAAAAAGAATAGGTGTCAGATAGTAGATAGATAATTTGTTTGGAATAATACGATGTTCTCTTTTTCAAAATATCCTGCACTCGAACTAATAAAGAGGAACGTTTTAATTTATTTTGACGAAAAGCTTCTACTTCTTTTATTGAATGCTTTGTTTGCATCTTTCTGTAATAAAATATTATACCTACCTTTTCGCCACTTTATAATAACCTAAATCTGGCTTTGATAAACGAGTATCCTCACGCAAAGAATCAGAACAAATCTCGTTCATACGACCAATGAACATACATAGGTACCTAAAAAGCACCTCACTACAACAATCAAGCACCGATCTTTTGTATTTGTAAGATTTTCAACGCTTAGCTTAAACAATAAGGTTCCCTCTTCCTGTAAAAAAAAACATCAAATTCGACAGATCTCATTACAGGACAGAACGACACGTGTCCATCTAATTTTCTCCCGCGCTGTGCTCGCCGTGCCGCCATTAAGACTCCCGCAGGATTAGCGGAATCAATGAGCTGGTGTCGATGCGCCATTCCCCTATACACGCAGAGGACTCTTGTTTAGTACAACGGGTTTGTTTCATTATCGTTATGAAGCTCGATACTAAACAATTAATTGTGAAGTTAGTTACCTCGTTAGTTTAAAAATCCTGATCATAGCTGTAATTGTCAAAACTGTCAATTTTGACCGTCGGCAGTTCTTGGCAATATTTAGCAATGATAACGATTTTTATGCAAGCTGGTTAATGACAATAGGCTCGCCCCCCTATGGTACCTAGACATAGGTACCGGGCCCGGCATACTGTGGGTGTACATTACTATTCCTCTGCATAACCCTTCGGGGAATGCAGGCGTGATGATATGTCGATTTTTAAGCAAAGATGATTCTTGATATTTAGCACTCAGCGGTTACTGCTGTCATGAACCTAAGATATGTCATGGACATACCAACAAATTGCGAAAAAAATTGTCCTAAATTGAATTTTGCGGGCGAAGCAAACACCTTCATCTTAACTTGTCATTAATATGATTATTTTTACAACACGTTCGTTTCCACGAATATACAAATTTAATGTTCTCCAGCTTCGATATAATTAGTGTCAAATCAGCAAACATTAACAATAGTATGTACCCGAGGGGTATGCACAAGGGCGACAACATTGATTTATAGTGGGGCCCACCTGTTTGAGCTGGTTATTTCTGCTACTGTTACATTATCAAGTTCCATATTAATATTAATTTGAGTATGAAACATACCGTCGTAACTACTTGTATTCCCCGAAAGACAAACTGAACTATAGATAAACTCTGTATACCCAGTTCGCCGTTGATATGGGTAAGTTTTTAGATCCTTCATTTATGAAATTTATGGCGAGTGCCGGAATCGAATCACTTATTACAACCAAATTCGTTATAAAATTCGGTCTGTAAGTAACTTTAAAGGCTTTTATATTTATGGCATAGAATAAAGAGGAAAATAGCTTCATTTCTACAATACTTCATGAAACACGATATGGTGATCATTTATCCATTCTGGCAGAAATTTCGAATTGATTGATAGTAAAATAGCCTGTGCATTTCTGGTAGGCGTTTAAACACAAGCCTATTGCAAGACTTTTTTATGGGATAGGAGGGCAAACGAGCACACGGATCGCCTGATGGTAAGCGATTACCGTCGCTCATGGACATCTGCAACACCATAGGAGTCACAAGTGCGTTGCCGACCTTTTAAAGGGGGATTGGGCCTCCGTTAACCACACTCACTCGGCGAAACACAACGTAAGCGTTTTTCAAAGCCGGTTTACTTTAATAATTAAAAGACCTATTGTATCACCAAAAATCACACTAATAAATACATTGACTTTGACTTTGAGGCCGTGGTATCACACGGCCGGTCGAGCCGGCCCATTCGTCCCGAAGCATGGCTCTCCCACGTTTCAATAATTATCTTTCTATTAATCTCTCGCGACATATCGAATATCGACCACACTCAAATTACTGCATCCCTAATATTTTTCCTATCAAACCCAATAACTTCTAAAAAGAGGAAAGAACAAAATAAATATTACGTCAAACATCCTCATATTCCCAATTGGTGAAAACCTCATTTGACACTGATACTCGTATAATAGAATCACATTATGCGGCTAGGGGGCGACCCCATGGGACGCGAGAACATCGATTCCACGAGTATAGTCGAGTCGAATAGTCGAATAACTATTCGATTCTCGCAACGATCCGTATCAAGTGTTTGTACAGTCCATGGTAAAGGAGTGTAATTGAAGATGTCGGTTTTTTATTTGGTTTGTTGTTAGTTGTTTGTATAGGTAAATTGGTTTTTAAACAGGCTCGGATGACCGTGTCAATAGTAAAAAGTCCACTTGTATACGACGGCTACCGAAGTACCGAGCTTTAAAAGCTTTTGGTAAATTTTATTCAAGTATTCTAGAATGTAAATATTATGAATAAATTATAAATATAAATATTTACATTCATATTTATAAATATTATAAATATGAATGTAAATATATTTACATTCATATTTATAAATATTATAAATATGAATGTAAATATTTTTCATAAAATATCGAAGTATTGGAAACTTCGTTATTTAATTTAATTGATGATTATTTGAATGAATTTGCGTAAGTAGAAACCTAGAGGTGCATCGCTTAAAGAATACTACCGACCAAGGCATCTGTCTATAAAACTCTTCAAACGCTTGTCTCATCCATCCTGTCACGCCTTTTTCACTTAATACTAAGATCAATAAGTTTAGAAGACAAAGTTAAAATAAGTGATATCAATGTAATGACGCCAAGCCGAATTAGTGTAAAACTAAAGTCTATCTCATGCTAAGAAGAGAGAAACACCCAGCAGTTCACAGTAAATGTGGATAACGATGATGATCATGAATCTTGTAAAACATTTGTACCAACATTCCTATCAAATCGTCACCCCAGTTCAAGATTAAACACATCCGATAAATCAATAAACTACATACAATTACTTATACTTGTACACCCACTCACTGGACAGATTCTAGCAAAAGATGCAAGGGGTCGGCTGGAGGGGATCCTGTTAAAACGTTAATCGAATCTGGACGTAATGGGATTTCTTTCTTGAGGGGCACATTGCTAAAGGATTAATTTATATCAATTTAAATGGGAGCGGCTCCTACAGGCTGATGCTTTTGTTGGAAACTTTTTCGTTTAGCTAATTTGTAGGACTAGGTTAGATTAGTTACCTTATTTGTAATTGTACTATCACTATTCTATACAGTCGTATAATCCTTGTCAAATTATAATTTATTAATGTGGTGAAGAAAAAAATAGTGGTTTGTTTTTTATAATGTGTTGAAGTGTGTAATCATTTATATTTTTATTATTAAATTAAATCGCTAGGATCAACGTGTTAAATAATAAAAAACAATAATATTACAAAAACATTAGATACGAATGATATGTGCTATAAATATGGGTAGGTATAGATAATTCTATAATATTTTTATAATATTGTAGAACCTATGTAATATGTGGCATTATTACTGGGAATACTAAGTGTGCAAGTTGCGGAAAATCCGATAAAAATGTATTGAAATGTCTACTTAGTACTATATTTTCGCAGACCGATTTCAAAACTAATAAGAGCCATATTTGACATCGGCGCTCAAACATGTGATTTACCGCTCCAATTACAAAAAAGATGTCACCCAAACATCTCTAGTGCGTCGTTCTTAAAAATTACGCTTTCATTTCGAAATCTGGTTGGCTGAAAAATATTGGTCCTTTTTACATTATTCTTGATAGGCCTACGCTTGACCGCCAGTTTTATTCAACATCTCAGGATAATTTTCCCTTACTTATTTCGACCTAGTTTAATTTTTTGCAAACAGATTTATGATCACCCCGTGTAGGGTCGCTCCCAGGAAGGTCTAATCCGCTGCGTTTGTTTGTGTCCCCAGTAATGTATGTGAGAGCGCGCGCAGGCCGGCAAATTAAAAACATACCGGGACTATCGCATTGTAGATGATAAATATTGTTAGCACCAAATATCCACAGTTATGTATTGGTAGAAATGGAGGTAATAAAAGTAGGAGCCAGCAGTTCCTCCTATTCTTGACTTACATAATTTTGAAGTGGGACTGTGGAACACACCAACTGGTAGGTGTTCTGCAATCTCGAGAAAAAGCCATAATGAGAAAATGTATGAAAAATATGTGTCCATGTTTTACTTCATACTACATGGAATACCATGTTATTCATACTTACTGAGAAAATATTAACATATATACATACATAATAATCTAAAAAATATACAACGTGAACGTCATGGAACAGATTTAGATCTTAAGTCTAAACTGTAAACAATGAGAAGATAGAAAAATAAATCAGTCTCTAACTTTAACATCGCAATAATATCGCCTGTCGGTACCAACCCTATCATCTGTAAGGTCTGTGCACACTGGTCGTTTTTTCGTCCACTATCCGAGCTTACAAAGCATCCAATCCGTGTCCAAGTCCGCTTAGCGCCGAGTGGTACACACCACACACCATTATAATGTATAGCTATATCAGCGCTCAATCGGACAATCAATTAGAATCAGAATCGATTCATAATAATGACTATACAGAATACTGATAATAGATCTCCAAATAACCTCTAAATAAACTGTCTAATGTGAAATTACAAGTTCAAAAGACTCTTTTCGATTTTCGATTTGAACGCCTACTGACTAAACAGTAGGTCCCCTATACCCTGCCTCCTACCTCCCTAGATGACAGATGATCCTGAGTATTTTTCGTACTATCAATAAAATAGGCATATTCGATTCGAAAACTGATGTTTGAAGTTGGAGTGCACACGTACTTAGACAGGAGTATAGTAATACTATACTACGGTCTTCGCTTACCATCACGCGGACCATTCGCTGGTTTGCTACCTTAGTGATATTATAGAAAAGATAGATATTTTCGTCATTAAAATAGTAACAAATAACGGAATCCATCTAGAAATTACAAACCGCAGTTATAGGTAAACAAATATTTGTACTATTTATTAATGTGTTTTTGACTACTATTGCTGGTGACTGACATCAGTGCCTATATTTATTACAACATTACATGCCTCTCGTATTTTTGGATAGCCCTAAATGGTAAATTAATGAAACTATAAACAAAGTTAAAGAAAAATAAAGGAGAAAAGGGTCTTCGTAGGTCGTAGCCAGCGTAGCCTACGACCTACGCCTGCGTAGCACATGCGTAGCCATAGAGATACGCTACAAGCTACGGGCTACGACTATCGGTCTACGCAAATCCTGTTTTTTGATTTATCTAAAAAAAATGAGTTCTTTTAACGTAACGGATCTTTTTTGCAATCTTGCTTGGATTTGATGGTAGTTATAGAATTTTTACAAATACTTAAAATTTTCTATATTTATTAAATTAAAAAAATATAATCGTATTATCTGTAAAATGTAAATACAAAAAGTATTTACTTGTAGATACAAAAGGTAAAACCAGGTTCACCTATGGTGAAGATATTCGATATATATATTGTGATTCATCAGTGACGATTTTTACCCGTTTGCGCCAGAAGGAGGGTTATGTTTTTCGAATGTATAATAATATTAATAAATATAATATTTTCTTTGTCACGTTCTATAGCCTAAATAGCTTGATGGATTTTAGCAATTGTGAAATTGAGACGCATCTAACGACGGATATATAAAAAATATGAAAATTATAATAGCTGATTTTAGGCGCCACATTATGTCTTGAAACATTTCATTTCTCTTAACCTGTTGAGTATCAATATAAAGGGTTTTATAAATGACTTCCAAAAATATATACAACTTATAGGTAATATAATTAGAAAGGTGTTATGGTGTTAATATTATATAAACTTAACACCACAAAATTGCTTACACTCAGCTGAGACTGATGATACATACCTATGATAATAATCTATATGAATATAATCTCTACTCACTGCTTTTTTCCAGCATCCATTTTAAACTGGAAAATGTTATGTTAGCTTAAAAAATACAAAGCTTCTAACACTTCGTTATCTCCCATATACGCAGAGTACGAGTACATAACTAATTCAAAAAATGAATCACGTATAATCGACTTAAAATTTAACAAAACTCGCGGTCCGCGGCCGGCAAAAGCCAAAACTGGTACAGCCTAGTAAAATATTCACGTGTAGTTATTCCATGCGGCTGCCCGCGGATCACCGGTACAGATGAAACTATTAACAAAATGGTACCTCCACGTTTTTGAACCGGATCCCATTTTCGAATAACGTTTTGCATAGTTAAACGCGCCGTTAGCGCGCCATGATCTGCGCGTGAAAAAGGTTTTATGAATAAAACTTTTGTAGACCTACAAAAGGGCAGTTATTATAGTCGGTGTGAATTGGTTACGAAACTTATTTTGGACACAATTGGGCCGAAAATAATATAGATACTTACCTACGTGTTTTAACAGATTTTCAAGGAAAAGACTGGGTCTCCATAATGTTTTCAAACACATAATAAGATTTAGTAATTTAAATGACTCATTAGTCTAGTTGTTCCAAGCGCGACTGCTACGCTAGAGGTCTTGGGTTCGATCCCCAGGTCGAGCAAAATGATATTTCGTTTTTCTATAATATTCTCAGTAGCAGCTCAGAGTCTGGATGTGTGCCCGGTTAATGGCAATAGGCTCGCCCCCTATTACATGGGACCTAAACATACCGGTGCATATCAGCACGCCTCTGCCTAACCCTTCGGGGAATACAGGCATGATGGTATGTTGTGTTAGGTTAATTCAGATGATTTTTGCAAAGAAGCTACAAGAAAATAGATACAATTTGATAAACAACTTCATCCTTAAATATTGCGACATCACATTTTATTGGGTAGTCGTGTCCTATGGAAGCAACAACCATAACACTTTTGCACGGTTGCCTAGCAACGCGTTTAATTGGCGGGAAATCGACGAATGGATTACGTGACACCCGGTAGCGCGAAATTGTATAATTAGTATTATGCCGCCGGCTTCGTTCGGAAATCAACTATAATTCGATTTATGGAAATAGTATAATGTTACCAACATAAAATTTCGCAGTATATACTGGGTAATGAAAATTATGACTAGCTGGGAATATAAATTGTAATATCTTCCAAGCCCTCATGACCAATGAATAAATGTATCACAACCATCATATTTACACTGACACCCTTTCATTATTGCATTTTTTTAAAGCACGCTGAAGAAAATCTCTTAATATACACAAGTGACCAAACTCACAATAAAATTATAAAATAGGAAAGAAAATCTTAATTTAAAACCTGACGACTATCTTTCAATGTAATAAAGTTAACACATTATTGACGTCACAACACGTGTCTAATCAATACACCCACACGTGCCAAAATGTCTGAACAGGTACAATGACGTCATTTGGAGGGTGGATCAAAACTATTGTAGTGTACACCTGCTTGATACTATTGACAGAGTATAAATGAGTCACTGGTTCAAAATATTTAAATTGGTATTAAGTGATGTGCTTTTTTAAAGTGTTGAAAAGATTTAGCGAAATTGTGTCAAGCGAGAGTGATTTGAGCTGGGCCACTTGTGTGCTCTTTTTTTAAAGCTGACACGGTAGAATCTTAATTGGCTCTGGGTTGTTTGTGCAGATAGGAAAATAGCAAATTAGGTACTTTAGCCTGCACGTCTAATGCATCATGGTCTCTTTTTCAAGTTACGGTATCATCTAGTTATTATACAAAATAAAACTGTTCTTTATAATATTGTTACGAGCTAGGGTTCGGGATAAATTTAATTAACACCAATTTCACCGAAACAACAAATATTTTAATTAACTTGACAAACACAACAGAAATTACTGAGAGAGTCCCTACAGTATCACTTATCGCACTATAATGTCGCACTTGTAATCACTTAACTTCACTTCGATATTCACTTCACCGTGTTCAGAACTAAACTGCTCTGGCCGGCCCTCAAGACCAGTATTTATATGAGTCACGAAGATTCTAGAATCGAACATTCTCGATAGGTCCACAAAATACGAATAGGTAAGTACCTACTTATAAACAATAGACGATAAAGTGATCGTCTATTGTTTACGATCCTCCACCTTGAACCCGGCTTTTCTTCGAATGTTCTACGTGTTTCTACGACTTATCTAGAATCTTCGTGACCCATCTCCGTACCTCTAATAGTTACTCGGCGTAACAATATGATGCCTAATTATAAATGACCGATTTTTTTTTTAGATTTTTTGTCTGTCTGATTTGTCTGGAATATGTTCCGAAACGACTCAATTGATTTCCATTGCGTGTGTTCTTGTGTATTCCATTCGATATCTTGTAAGGTCCAGAGAAAATGAACGTAAATACCTATATATTATGATCATTTTGAGCCAGACCACCGTGTGGCCAGTGGCCAGGTACGGCTACTTTTAATATGGTTAAAAATAGAGTGTTACTAATATAATAATAGGTTACTTTTAAAGATTTTGTTTGATATTGTAAAGCTCGCCATGCATTGCACGATATAATACAGCGTAGGTATTTAGTCGAAAAATGACATAAATACATTAATTAAGCGCGCTAATTACCCGGCCGGTTATCACGCGCATTGTCTGCGCTGCGATTACGAGCGACATAAATTGAGCTGCGAATATTTAATAATAATTGGCTTGCCTTTGTTTAACGGGGAGGCGCCCCGCCCACTAACGCCACCCCTAATACCGACAGCAAAACAGTCAATTCTCCACCATCGCTCAATAGGGGAAATCTAAATATATATAAAACTCAAAGTTGACTGACTGACTGACATAGTGGTCTATCAACGCACAGCCCAAACCACTGGAGGGATCGGGCTGAAATTTGGCATGCAGGTAGATGTTATGACGTAGGCATCCGCTAAGAAAGGATTTTGATAAATTCTACCCCCAAGGTGATAAAATAGGGGATGAAAGTTCATATGGAACAAAGTAACTATTCCACGCAGACGATTTCGCGGGCAAAAAGCTAGTATTTGTATAAATATCATTTTGCTGTCAACCTGTAGCCCAAATATGTTACACACGTTGTTACTTTAGGGCTTTCCTATGCCTAGGCTTTCTTTGATTTTATGGTAGCACATGTAATATTCCGGCAATCAAGGGCAATAATGATGATTTAGTTTACCTAATACTAGTTATTTCCACTTCGCTACTCAGGTCCATCCAGAGCGATCCAGATTTTGTATCTGCAAAACTTAAACACACGAGACGGCGCCTCAAACGTTGCTGAAGGATAACATGTCAAACTTGACATCCTATACTCCTCCTCTTCTATTTAAAATGTATGCTCTTGTTCGTGCAGCAACTTTCACAGCTCTCTATTAAGAGCCTATTCTTGGACCTCCTTACACGTCGCGGCCTTGAATTTTATCTATAATTATTCATCTAAACATTTTTTTATAAATGTAGCGTCATTTTTGCTGACGCCACGTTGGCATCCGACTACACTGTAAAGCCGGTTATGAACGGCCGGTAATGACGGTGTCATTTGCGCGGTGAATTATAATTGGGCCGATAACGCCGTGCGGCCGACATTAATAGACAAGTTAATTTAAACGCCGCAGCCGCGTATATAACACCCTGACGTATATAAGCGGTATATTATATAATGTACTAACACACACAGCTCAGTGAACTTGGTACATTTTTTATGAAAAACTAAATGGTAGTTAGGTATTGAGCGAAAGTTGTTTGGGACTGCCTAAAGACTGGTATCCTGGTGGTCCTGGGTTCGATTTTTAGGTCGAAGTGTTAGTATACCAATAGATGTTTGGCAAATATTATATCTTGATCGCTTCTGCTTCAACCAAAGGTTGCCTAGTAGAAAATGCCTAAGGCACTATCAAGGATCAATTATCAGACACAATAGAAAAAAACAAGAGTCACGCTTTTTTTAAGACATTTTAAGCCAACAATATTAAAATAGCGAGACTTTCCAACTGAACAAGAACCTCAATTAAAATAATGCCGACAAGTGTCATTACCGCAATGATTGTCATTAGATTCAAGGAACACATGGAGTGTGTTTCTCCCAAGCCCGCCATATGCGATTGTTGTAAACGCCTGTCATTAAGAATAACTGTTGGGGTGCAGTTCGATTCGCGCAAGTCTCTGAGGAGGCGTTGTTTTTATGGCATCTCGTTTATTTTAATGCCACTAAATAATTCCGAACAATGCGCCTAAGTTGTGATTTGACGATTGTAATCTGTACACACATGTGACGTTTTAAATGTCTGTTTTTTGATGTGGTAATGGGTAACAGTAGCCTTACCAGCACTCGAAATAATTTTGTCATCGCTTATCTAGTGCCGAAACTGTGGACTCCACTTTATTAACTTTTAACCTCGGAATAATTTTTAACCGGAATTACAGTGGATATTTTTAATTAAAATGCGACTGTACGTAACTCGGGCCAAAAACGTTGGCAAGGTAAAGATAAATATTTTCGCTTTTTATTGATCATTCTAACCAACCAGCATAAGCCGCCGATGCTAACGGTAACCGCAGCTCAATACGCCAGCAACACCAGTAAAATCCCTCGCGTATTGTCATCTTGAAACCTCCACATTCCCAGTAATTTCACTAACTACAAAACGCTTTAAATTGGAACACAATTATGTTATCAAATTATTGGTTAGCAGCAGAATATTTGGCCATACGATTGTAGCCAATCCAGACAAAGTCAATAGAAGAGTTACAAGTTCTACTTACTTATCACCTCAAAAATAACACTCTTTGAATTAATCACAATATCTTAGTCCCCTTTTGATACAAACTGACACTAAGCAGAATCATTAGTTCTATTTACTTAAATCAATTGTTTGTTCTATAAAATAATAATCTTTATTAATGATAGTCTCCACACATAGGTATTTAACAAAATACAACAATCTTGATTAATAGTTTTGAGATTAAACACGTGTTCTGGATCAAACAATAATTACTGAAATCAACTGTATTGATATAATAATCTTTATTGGTAAGAACAGGTTTTGATTTATAACATCAATGTATTTTAGTTATTTAAAAGAATTTAGACTAATTTAACATTAATTAAATATGTATGGAATTATCACGAATTTCAAACACTTTTTCATATAATCGATTAAGTTGCATAGGAAAAAATCTAAAATCCAATAATTACCATTTATACATATGTACTTATTTATAACAGATGTTTTTCTCTAATAGGTAAGTACATTAAACAAAATATGACTGTATCTTAATTCTAAATCAAATTAACTACATCAATTAAGCTAGTAATATCAAGCAAAAGATTACGTAACAAATCAAAGACCCGAAATATTCCCCCTACCTGTGCACACAGCGACGACAATACAAGCTTAGACCTACCCTCCTAAAACCACACAATTAATACAAACAAAAAACTTGAATATAGCTCTTAAAACAACGATATAAGTGGCATATTCAAAAAAGTTGATGTTATGTAACAGCAAAATTATGTTGGCAAGGTATTCCCGCCACTTCATTTACGAAAATGTTGGTACGCCTGGCTTAAGTGTTGCACGCTGTTAAATTAATGAGCCAATCTCAGTCGGCCGGGGCTGCCACCTCTATATTTTACAAGGTGGTAATGTGCCGTAGTGTGGTGCTTATATTGCACTGTTTAACAACAGTGAAATACATTTATTATGATAGTACTTATGTACTGTAACTGGGTCTTTTCATATGAACATTTTAATTTTGATATAATAGGCTTGATATTATTTTGATGATGACCTTCAAACACTTCTTGTTTACAAGGTAGGACAAAATTTCATCATTAGTTTGCCTAAATTACCTGAGCGTGACTGCCGCGCTAGAGGTCCTGGCTTGGATTCCCAGGCCGAGGAAAGTGTTATTTCGTCCTTCTATGAAATTCTCAGTAGCAGCCCGGAGTTTAGGTTTTGTGCCCGGTTAATGGCAATAGGACGTCCTACGACGCGAGGGACAGACGATTTGAAGAAGAAGGCAGCGGATGGATGCGAGCTGCCCAAGACCGGGATGGTTGGCGATTCTTGGTAGGCCTACGTTCAGCAGTGGACGTCAATAGGCTGATATGATGATGATTGGCAATAGGCTCGCCCCCTATTACATGGGACTTAAACATACCGGCGAACTGGGGGCGTAACATTAGTATCTACACCTCTGACTATCCCTTTCGGGAAAACAGCCGTGATGGTATGTTGTGTTTTGTTTACCTAAATTCCATTATATAAAACTCTAGAAGATATTTGAAGCTCGGACCTACAAAAAAGAAAACGAATTTGTGTAATCTTGGTGCATACGCATTATTTTTTCAGATTTATTCAAACCTTTATTTTTTTACGCATAAGAAATCCAACACACACTTTTACATAAAATTTTATATTTTTTTATTCAACTAAATTACAAAAGATTGCATAAATAAATAAAAAAGGGTCGAAGATACCGATAGTGTGTTGGTCTCCAAAATGAGAAGCTTCCAAAGAATTGTATAAACACATATACCATAATAACATAGATTTAGTCTATCAACTATTTCTAATTCCTTATACTACCCGTTACATGTTCTACTTATCTTCTGAGAAGAGAAACGTGACCTAAACAAAATTAATTGCCTGCTAACTTTCTAAATCTAGATAGCTTACAAAAGCTAACTAACCGAATAAATTTCTTAACAATGAAACACGACATTATCTGTAGCAAACTAGGTACAAACATTTTTAGATTAATCGTATTTGCGTCAAGATTGCAATACGTATAATAATTAAACTTCGTATTATGAAATAATAAATTAGCTTTAAAATTATCCTATTGTAAGAGGGAGACGGAGTAAGTCTTTCTTCTAAAGTAACTATAGACTTCCCTGTTATCAACGGTCGTTATGAAGGTGGCTTGTTTATCAGCTCCTGATTTCATCTGGTGTGGTATCATAGTACGATGGTACCTACCTACAAAAGAATTAAATCGCGGCCCTGTCAAATAATCCGTGCTAAGTAATAATCTATAATTATTTAGTTACAGTTTAAAGGGTAATGTCGCTAGTGAAATTTCTCGGCAAATGAGACTTCAACTGAGGTCTTTAGATTATGATAACTAGCGATGATGATCCACTTGGGTTATTGGCACCCGGTGTATAAGTTGCTGAGGTGAATACGGCTTCTTTTCTGCCGGATTTGTTAAGTTGAGGACAAAACTGCTGGAATGACATCCTATAGGATTGCCTGGTAGCCATACTTTCAGACTATTGGCCACATAGGGAAATGTATTACGAGACCGTCGGCTTAAATTGCTTTCTGAAGCAACAAGAAGCCACGTTGAGCTAGGAAAATTCATAAACAAAGTAAGTGTAGCTGAAGATTCATCAGGGTCATGAAGATCATCATCCTCTTGCTCTTATCCCAATTTACTTGGGGACGGCGGCGCAATGTGTTTTTCTCTTTCATATAAGTAACTGTATAAAATAAACCTTTATTTTATTAAGTACTAGCTGACTCGGCAGACTTCGTACTTTCATATTTATTCACCTTTTAAACCTTCTCTGGACTTCCACAAATAATTCAAGACCAACATTAGCCAAATCGGTCCAGCCGTTCTCGAATTTTAGCGAGACTAACGAACAGCAATTAATTTTTATATATATAGATTAAGTATTAAGACATTATTTTAACAAAGTAGTTAGGTAACTGGATTCACAGGAAAAACTAGCTTAATGAGTAACAAAGTTGTATCTACACGTCACCTCACTACGGGGCCATATTAGCTCGTGTTGTCAATACATAATTTACTAGCCAGGTGAGGCTAACAATGGACCAGATTTAGAGGAGGTGGGCCTTAATGAGACCTCTCGCGCCCGGCTTAGTGGGAACTATTGTCACGAGCGGAGCGGTGAGCGGAGTTCGATCATACCTTGTTAGTTTGTGAGTGAACTGACCATCAGACTGGAAATAAACATAATTCTTTTCCTTTTTGGTGTGGAACATTCTTCATTCTCCCACATCCTAAACAAAAAACCATGAAAAAAGAAATAAGACTATCCTTGAACAAGGTTACCCAGACTGAAATTGCACGCTCGTTTCTATAAATCGCCGTACCTTGCGGTTCTATTACTATGTCCTATACCTCAATATAACAAAGGTATCTTTTGTGTGGGTAGAGGGTAGTTTGCGACCTACAAATGTGGCAATTAGCCCCGCTCCTGACTAATGATCGCCAGAGCGTGATTAAGACGAACCCGAAGATAACGAAAACACGGGGACAGATCTTTTACGTATCTGTAAGGAATTACAATAGATATTAGTTGATTTGGCAATTTTGAGGGAACATAGTAAGGACCTCAGTTTCTGTAGGGGTAGACCCCTACTAAACTGCATTTCTTTGCTATAATGCCATAAATATTTTGACAACTAAATAAATTGAACATTACGTACGCAATTAAACATAAAAAAAAACAAAAGGTTTATTTACATAAAATGACTCGTTAAATCAAAAAATCTAAGTTAGAGAACAGCTCCAAAAAAGTGTATCAAGATCGATGAAATGTAACTAATTGTTTAAACTAAAAGTCTGGCAATTACAACAGAAAAATAACAGATTTCTCCATTTAAACCTTTTCAAATTTTACGAGGCTTATGCAAGAAGAGTCTCGTGCATATTACTAAATAATAGGAATCGCCACCAATGTCTATAGCCACACGTAACAAGTACCCCCATGCTCCCACTTTTAGGGTACCCCTCCGAGAGAATACACTTGATAAGTAGTTCCGTGTAGTCTTATTTGTTCACTTTATACTACAGTTTGTCTCGCAGGCAGCCCTATTAATATTGGCTTCCGATATCGCTGATACCCTAAAGGTAATTTGTGGCGAAATTAGGCTATCAAACATTTACAGGAAGGTTTAAAATATATAAATGTTTAGGAGTTTGTGACCGGGTTCCTGTTATTGCTATTGCTGGACAAAATTAGCTACCTAACTATATAAAGTTGTCATTTACCTAAACACCATTTACCATGGTCTATTAATACCATTAATCTACGTAGATAATATTGTTTTATGGTCGTTTTAAAAAAACAAGATTTAAAAAACCGGACAAGTGCGAGTCGGACTCGCCCACAGTGGGTTCCGTACAAATTATTTTGTAGGTAAGTACATATTATTATTAATTACAAATGTGTAGTTTTCAGATTTTTCCGTATACTTTTAGTTTATGACGGTATTACTTGCCAAATTTCATAGTTCTATTCTAGGTCATCGGAAAATACCCTATAAATTTGGATTCCCTTGAGAGTGTCGAAATATACGTTTTTTGCGGCATAAACGGCGGCTGTTTTTACGTCAACTTAGAAGTTTGATATTTTCACAGTTTCAATGGACCTGAGTATGGGGTTTTAATTTCAACTCGATACCTCCACGCGTTCCCGACATAATGGGTCTTGACGGACGGGCAGACGGATGGACGGACAACAAAGTGATCCTATAAGAGTTCCGTTTTGTCTTTTTGAGGTACGGAACCCTAAAAGAAGATAACATTAAGGTCAAGTCGTCAAGCTTTTCAAATAAGTATTTAAATAAGAAGTACAGAAAATAAAGAAAAATCTTTACCCTAAACATAAACCCTAAAATCCCGTGTGTCCTTAAAAAGCCAAGCAAACACACTTGTTCAATTTCAATGCCCGCCGATATCCAAGGGGTATTACAAATTGGTTCTACAAGTCGTTCCCGTTACCCACCAAATATAAAATTACTAGAGAACCTTATTTTTATGTCGTTAAGGTTTAAAATAGTATGCAAAACGAGTAATACAGTAGTCAGTGGAAAGTGGTGTGTGCAGTAGAACTCAATCAATTCACAAGTAGTGTTTGTTCGGACAAGAACCCTTGGTTCGGAAACGTATCGGGCGTATTAGTTTACGTATAAGATTTTTTTAAATGGGTTATTATATTTGAAATGTTCAGTTGCTTCGTCTTAGTTTCTAGTTTCAATTGTGCTTTCCCATTATATCGTCTTTAGCCATAGTCCATACTTACTTTAGGCATGAGGAAAACCTCGACAAAATATGTTAGCATAACTCGTTCTATTCTGCCATGTCTTGATGAACGAAAGACTATAAAGAGTTTTTGCAATGCACTTTAGATACTTACATAGGACCATGTCGTCATTTCTGACGTTTTTAGTGCTTCTCATAGAAGTCAAGAAAAGTTACCTCTTAATTAGAAACATGCATACTTACCTATGGTTTGTAGATAGGTATACCTACTTGTACTTACATGTCTACCTATGATTATCGTGTCGTCGAAAGGATGATAACGATACGAATGGTTTTGAAACGAGAACATACCTTTCGAAGTATCGAAGCAAACACCATCAGATAAACAAAATACGGAAGACTAGATCATCTACATATCTTCAACCATAGGTAGGCAGTACATAAAACATGAAAACGAAACTCCCGAATCTCGCGGCGTTATCAAAACGCTGCTCTAAAGGGAGGCTCTCGACGAAGCGGGGCGGGCTCGCAAATAATTGATGAGTGCATTAGAGACATGTGTCGGCCATCTTTTATTCAGACGCGCGAACTCGGTTCCTGAACGAACGGCGCGAAATGTGGAGCATAATCTGTATGAATTTGGAATTGGTTGCCGCAGATAAGGAAGGCTTAGGCGTAGGGTTGAGTCTAGACGTGTGTTTGAGGATGTTGTGTGTGTTTATGTGTGTTGGTGTTTGAGGATGTTGATGGAAGCTGACTGGTTAATGAATTACATAAGTTTATAGAGTTGTTCGACGTTCTGTTACGAACTTCTTGATTGAATAAGAAAAGAAGTAATGATTTGCAAAATAAATTTAAAATGAAAATAGCGTTTAACTTTAATATTTTTAGTAAGTAATTTGGATAAAAAAACACTTATCACTACTATATTAATCACCTACTTGGGCATATAAATAAAGACGATTCAAAATCCGATACAAGTGTCAGGAAAGGTTTTTAATTCGCACATCCTCTTGCGTGAACGTGACGGGAGACCCTCTTATCTGGAGCACTTAGTAATTTTGTCTAATCCGATATACAAGTTTTAATACCCTGTCCCGTTCGCCCGCGGCTACAAAAAAGGGACTATGTTAAGTCTCGAAAAACTGCACGTTTTCACACGCTCACATTTTTGTGTTGAGTCCAGTTTAACGAGGTTTTCCAGGACTGTCCCCGTGATAAAGATCTCAACGAATCTATGTTGAGATGTTTAAGGATGTCTAATTCAGTCAATTCATATTTTTATTAATTGGATTTTCATCCCTTAGTATTGCCCAGGATGAGTTCAATTTAAATTTAATTTAGTAATCCAGTGTGTATTTTGCATTTGGCTTTTACCTCTGCTATTTTTTTGTTTGATTTCTGATATTCGTGTTTTTATGAGACTGCAAAAAATATCCTGTCATAAATAAAATCTGGCTATCCTACTTTTGAATTACGAATGGAGGTTCACAAAACATTCATTCCATGCTTTCCATATCGCCGTCTCGCTCTATCGTTTGTACCTATTATTTAAAGATGAGGCACGATAACATTTAAGTACCTATAGCGGGACTTTCTATGGATAACCTGGACTTTTTGGCACCTTGGAAAGTGGAAATTATTTTTTCTGGTTAGTAGATATTGTCTTAAGATTATTACTTTCAATACCATGGACTTTGTGCAGTAATTGAGTAGGTAAGTAGGACTTCTAATAGTAAGCATTGAGACTTGAGTATCTCGTTGATCATTTTCTAATAATTTTCAGCATCAATATCCATACTTCGTAAGTTTGTTCTGATGTATGATGACTACCTACTTGTTATTAAAATACCTAACACGTTGCTAATTAGGAAGTACCACAGTAGTACCAGAACTTCCAGGACATTTTAACAACCTGCATTAGGTGGAAACTAAACACAGTTTTGCTTTAGTTCTGCCTGTAAACTAGGGATATTTTCTCATGTTTTTGTCGGATTTTTTGTCTATCAACATATTCCGAAATTATAATAAGTAATAAAATACTAATGCAATTAAAACTTTTCGCAAACTCAAAACGAGACTCAACTTCGACACCCAACGAAAGTATAACAATGTTGTTTTTCGCAGCGCATAAACCACGACCGCAATCTACAAAAGAAACAAGTAGAAACTTGGCGCAGTCAGACTCAATACAAAGGGGGAACGGGCGCGCAGCTCGTTACCATTCATAATTCACGGGGCAAACTCTTCGTACGTTTTCCCATTAGAAATTTTATAAGGTTTTTATTGCGTCGCCCGTTTCGCTATCCCGCCAAAAGTTCGCGCGCACCCCTTTGACAGTTCGCGAGTGCGCCAACCGTTAGAGGTGTGTTCACAAATTTATTCTAGGTACTTTTTTTAAAGGTTCAGCAAAGAAATTGTACCTTCGAGGCGTTGAAGTCGTTACCTACTGTTTTGAGTCAATATTTTAGGTTCTTGTTTTATATTTAGATGCACTAAGAAATATTTTAAATATAACAATACGTTCGCTTTACCGTTCTAACATTTGTGAAAGTTTATCTAAATTATGGGTTAGTATTTTACAGCACTGTTTCTGTAAAATAAATTTAGCGGAAAATTAATCACGTCCTCTGCGGCTAGAAAGTAAATTAGTGCCTTACATCACAATAACACAAGCTAATTATTTATAACATCATTCAGTCACTTTGAATTCGTATTGGTCGATTGTAATTAACCAGTTTCACCTTATTATAACTAGAGCATCTCATCAACATCAAAATTGGATCTTCTGTTATCTGAAATTATTTTGATCATTTTGAGTAATAAAGTTATCTACTGAATAATTAAATAAAAGAATGTGCCTTAATTGTGTGCAAGTTCAGATAATCAAATTAGGTAAGAATGTGTCTTGTCTTTGATTACTTTTGATTTTGTAAACTGTAATTTAATATGAAATATGTAAATAATTAGAACGAATTGTTTAAAACAAACAACTATTATAAACTGCCTCATTAGGTCCTGAGCGCGACTGCTACACTAGAGGTACTGAGTTCGATTCCCAGGAAAGTGTTATTGGGTTTTTCTATGAAATTCTCAGTAGCAGCTCGAAATTTGGCATTTGTGACCGGTTTATAAAATAGGCTCTACCCCTTTTTTCTTGGGTCCTAAAAATACCGGTGAACAGTGGAACCTGATTAGTACCTACGCCTTTTCCTATCGCTTCAGGGATACAGGCGTGATGGTATGTTATGTTTATGTTATATATAACTATTAGGTACTTATACTTTTTGTGAACATTTTTATAGTATTATTGTGAGTATGAAAACCGTGAGGACTACATACCTACTGTTCCGAGGGTCGCGGTCGGAGACTCGGAGTTGAGTGTGGAGCGGCGCCATTGTCACCGAGCTGCCGTCGGCGTCGGATACAACTTTGATAAGACTTCGTGTAAAGTTACCGAAGGGTACAAGACATTCTGCTAACTTCTATAATGACCGAAGCTAACATGACTTTAATTTTATGGCAACCAGGCGATGATAGTGATGCGCCCGTAATAAACTATTGATTTACTTAGAAGTAGTACTTACCTAAATAACCAAATATTTGAGCGCTTATTTTTTCAATGATTATGTTTCGTTAGTTATAATAGTAGGCACGCTAAGGACTGTAACTGTTTGTTAAATAATCTTTTTTTACCTAAGTAATAACATATAATTATAAATAGAAATATATTAAATACATAATTATATGTTATATAATTATAAATACTTATAATTATTATAATTATTATAATTATAAATCGGGAAAGGAAAGAATTCCCACAAAAAATTTAAAAGCTTATATATCTTAGAACTTTCAGTGTACGAATTATTTTTAATGACATTTTGCAATAGCACCATTATTTTTAATAAATCAAAGACCAACTATATTATTATTGCAGGTATTCTATCGTCATAAAAGGGTCTCAGTCATCGCTCTTCTCATTTGTATTTATTTTTATGTCCCCAGCTGTGTAGTCTATCTTTAAATTGTTCTGAGTGCATATATTCCAGCATGTGGTTACTAGTTAATTAAACTAAGGTTAAACTACGTGTATTCAAAGTGGCTCTAATCTGTCGCTAGCCGAGATAACTAAATTCTGACCTAATTTATATTTCTGCGCAGATTTAGTTTGGTAACACTCCTCGTGTTTTGGATGTACTTAGGCGACAGATTAGGGATGTACGCACCGATGAACTAAGGCTTTTTTTATATCATTAAGTATCTAATTCATGTTTTATTCATTCATTTGTTTTTAAGAAGAACTTCCTTGTATAAGTATAGATGAAAGAAAGTGTTTCTCAATTTTACTTTTCTACATGAACAGCCTGATTAGTTTAGTGCCGTAAGCGCGGCAGCAGAGTGTGAGGCTTGTGTTTGATTCCCATGTCAAATAAAGCTTTCAAATCTATATCAGTGGCAACTCGCAGTGAATTTGTTCCCAACTACACGTTTGACGACACGTTTGGCGTAGCGGCTGAGCGATCGACTTCTACGCAACGTGTTGTGGGTTCGATCCCCACACGGAACAAATATTTGTATGATCTACAGGTAGTTGTTCCGGGTCTGGGCGTTTGTGTATGTGAGAATTTGTGTTTGTAAACGCACCCACGACACAGGAGAAAATCCTAGTGTGGGGCAACGTTTTTTTTTTTAAAAAAAAAAAACTACCCAGATAAGATCTCTCTATGACATGAGAACTGCAAACTAACCGGGTAACTTAGGATGTAGTTTTTAACAAAATACCAAAACCCTCGGAAAATTTATGTGATGAAAATTTATGTTAGAGTTTACAACTAATACTTCCAATGAGACTAATCTCTGAACGAAAAGTATGTATTAACGTTCAAACCAACAAAATAATTCCACAACAACGTGAAAATGGTTCAACCCTACGGTAGCCTGACGACCTCTATTAATTAAAACGCTGTGTAAACCGGGCTTTATCGGCGCGCTGGCCACGCCACCCAATTAGGGCGGCCGACGAGTCTCGCGCCAAAAATTATGCGGCTTATCAACTGCCGCGTAATTTTGACAAACGACCGTTCGTTCAGGAACACGCTTCGGTGAGCTGTGATCGATTATTGGCTGTATCGTTTAAATGCTCAGGCCGCTTTTGGTTCTAATAGTTACGACTGTGGAATAATATTGAAAATGAGAATCTTTTCTTAGTTTTGTAGGAATTGATAGCGTGACAACTGGAATTCAGAAAAGTAACTTATTGTATGTTAAATAAACAGCTTTATCGGCTGGAAGCAACAACACCAACATTGACGTAATTGATCTTCAAGCCTTTCTAAGCACATACTTTCAGTACCTACCTGTTATATTATCTTAATCAACCTATAGGTACCTATATAATATCAGTCACTTCACCAAAAGTAATTAGATAAAGAACCTTTGTAAGTCTCACATTCATTCACCCCTTACTATGTTTAGGATTTTGCCAGCGTCTATAACATCATACCAATATGTCATTCATCAGCCGAGGCGTCGCTAAACACCGGCGGCCGGGCAAGATAACCGCGCAGTAAACCGACAACAATACCCTTACTCGCACTCAATAAAAGATGATAACACATGAAATATGAACTGACGACACCCCTCTACGAACCTGCTAACGAAAACCTAAAATCAACTCTATATCAAATATGTAAAGTCCTAATTTTATTAGGACTGAGACTCAGTTATGATACTTCAATAGCAAAGACAGCGTTAGCATAATAAACGCGTTCCAATGAAAACAAACCGCATCCAGCTCACGAATACAGGCAAATTTCCCAAAGAAAACATACCAAGTTACAACGTTTCGGAACGAAGCGGTGACGGTGCGAAACAAAAGCGCGGGAATCGCCGCCATTGGTGGAGGAGGTGGGCGGACTCCCGGATAATATGGCGGAAATATTACGAGCCGAGGAGGTATTCAAGGTGCACCGGGAGGAAGGGAGGCCCCGGGGAGTGGTCGACCACCCCCTGGAGAGGTTAATTACCCGCCGGCCGATAAGGCAGCGCCTCGCTAATTACGTACTTATGGCGGACTGAAATTAAGTTATCGTCGGCGGGAAAACGACGTTCACTTTGTTTGCGTTCCGTTTTACGGATAATATGTATTCTGCGGTGCTCGAGAGTAATGGAACAAAATTGGCGGCTATTCAGTTTTATCTTTTATGTCTGAGTAGAGGAAGCGTAGCGTCGTTCTCAGATAATGGAATCATTGTTCAAACAGTGAGTGCTCCGGGGACTCTTTTTTAATCGTTTAACCTAATTTTTGCTTTGTTTTATACTCAAAAGAGCTTCGTCGATTTAATTTTCTTTAAAATATTAATCGAAACCATAGCAAAAATGAACTCTAAAATAACGTGTATTTGCGAAGAATTTTATTTTTGCTGGAGTTGTTTCTTTTTAAGTAGATATTAGATAGATAGCGAAATATACTCAAGTGTGGCAAACAACACGACTGGCAGCTGAGCTCCCAAATAAAATGCGATAAAATAAAAAGATGCCGGGGACAAAACGTAGATACTTACATATGAGCCAAGTTAGCTACGACACAAGAAATATATTGGAACCCTCTTAGGTCTTCACAAATAAGAACTGAAATGGATAAGCAAAGAAGTTCTAAAAACGCAAAAGTAAATTGGTAAGTCTATACATATTTACCACAAAAGCGGCTCAGCGAGAGATCGCGGGATCTGTTCCCCAGTTTTATTTTTCCAAGCTCTAAATGGAGTCGGTGGAGCATTTAAATAAGCTTCGCCGCCTGAAGTATGGTAATGTTAGTAATACGCGGAAAGAAACCGCGCCGTTGCTTTCAGTGTCGGCCATTTTGAATTTTCTTTTATTTTAGTCCTCTGAGACATGATCCCTTGCTATGTGATTATTTGATAATGTACAGAAAATGTTGCTTGTTTTAATACACTTTTGCGTTACTTAACTTAAAAGGATTTTTAATATAACTGTGTTTGTGCTATTGTTTATCTTATTAGTAATTAATAAAAAAATAGTCTTCAGAGGAAAATACTGATTCTAAAAAGGTGCTAAGTCCTTTTCTGATATAGGTACTTATCACGTATCTTTTTGTGATTTTTTTGTATTTTCCATGCTAAGACTATATTATTATTTTAGTGATGGAAAAATTCGATGGCGAGCAAGATTCGAACCTGAGTCTTCTGAATAGATAAACCTATACCTATCTATATAGGTAAACGCTATCTATTAAGTACCTACACAAATAACCAATAAATTAAAACCATACCTAACATAAATTCCAACAGAGATTCTTCCTCTTCATCCCTAATTATTCATGAACGATTAATTAATATAACATGTAAACGACATGCTCTAAAAAGGGCGACCATATGTTGCAGCTGATCAAAGACACCGTTTATTTTTTGGCTCATAATTAGTTACAAATTATGTAACAAAAACTCCGTGGTACCATTCTCTTGCTATGAGAATGGCGTGAACTTAGTTATGGATCATCTCCCGGAACGCGTTGGAAATATTTTAAACATAGAGTTCGTAAGTAGAACATCAGCTTCTGCAAATTCATCATCAATCTTTCTGGTTGTAGGTAGGTACTGGGTACCTATAAGTATACACCTAAGGAGCAGACCGAAAAACTTTCCAAAGTGATTAGGTAGCTAGGTCATACTTATTTTTTTAGAAATGCCGTTGAACTACAAACCATTATCGTCAGGGGCGGTGGAACTGTTTCATGAATTCAAGATGAAAAACTTCAAGATATTCAAGTCCATGGCCCTATTATTATAGGGAGTTACACTGAAATAAATTCCATAAATTTATCATTAACCAATTTTCTGTCCCTCTGCTGGCCTAATGTTGGGTGGCAGGATACTAAAATACTAAAATTAATAACCTACAAAAAATATTGAAAGTCCTTAGAAATTAATACCTACAGCTGCACATCTAATCGTTCTTAGTTCTCAGCGCGTCACGTTCGGATGCACGCGCGGCGCGCTTAACAGGCCGCACGAAGGGCCCTCCTCCCAACTAATTCAAACTAATTAGCTTCCGTAAGCTGTAAATCTAACGTATACTGGGCCGACGTCATCGCGACCGCTTTGATCACGCAGCAAGTGAAACGGAACGCGACACGTGAATGAATGAACTGAACGATTTTTGAACGGAGCGTTTAATGTCAAATGTGGCGGGAATTCCGCCGGCTCTTAAGTGTTATGTCTTCATTCCGCTTGTATTATATGAATGTACCTTGGAATGTCGTTACT
Source organism: Acronicta aceris (assembly GCA_910591435.1). Classification (NCBI taxonomy): domain Eukaryota; kingdom Metazoa; phylum Arthropoda; class Insecta; order Lepidoptera; family Noctuidae; genus Acronicta; species Acronicta aceris. Next base: position 8,022,872 of record OU342780.1, on the reverse strand, counting down.
CCAAGAAATTGCTGTCATACGTGTTTCATAGGGGAATCTGTTTGGCAGTTGCAAATCATCTGAACGTTTACCAGAACTTACCACAATTAGGTAGATATGTTCATACCTATTTCCGTCCACGATTTTTGGTTTATGTAGAGATACTTAGCCTGAACTTTGGAGACGGACGCATCATACCTACCAATTATCTTAATAAGAACTTTTTGTACCTTATTTATGCAAATAAATGTTTTTATTTACCTTTGGTCATAAAAAGTCTAGGCTTTTTAAAGAAATGAATAACTTTTTAAACGGTGGGCAAGGTGCCCGCGGTTTACATTACATTTCTACAATATTACTCTCTCTTACTCTTTAAGTTTTTTTTATATAGAATAGGGAGGCAAGCAAGCAAGCGGAAATCCTAAACTAGGCATAGCCTGATCATATGCATGACCTTGCTTTAAGAATAGGATTTTGCACGTATCTAGTTGGTCTGGTTGATCGATACATTTTATTGGTGTGAGACTTAATTATGTGCCACAAGCACAAATTTCAGATCTATCTTAATATCTACCTAACTCAACCAAATAAATCTTACAAAAAAATAATATTGGTCGGTGCTGGCCTACTTGGCTATTATTATCATAAAACTACCTAGGTATTTACTAAACAAAGCGACCCCTTACACGCCCCACACCTCTACCGAGTGACGTCACTACATCAGCGGTCATATCTCACGGTTACGCGGACGTTAATCGTTCTATCATATCAATCAGTCGGCCAGAAACAATCAATTAGAAAGCGATCCCCTTTCAATTATTCGCCGCATCGGTAGGTAATTGCCTCGCCAGCCCCACCTAGGGGCGGTACATGGAACCGATTATGTGTGATGGGATGTGTGATGGACATTCCATTGCCTTGATCGCTGTTTGATGACGAAGGACGCGGGATGAAATGAAAATGTTATCGCAATGTCTTGATTTGATTGATTGTGGTTTTATGGAATAATCAAAGGTAATGTGCGACTACTTCTTTTCCGTTAACGCATCAAAAGACACTGACTGACTTTACCAGAAATAAATCGTAAGCTTAGTACAAATAAAAAAAAACACTATAAGTTCACCGACTGCTCTGCTGTTCCGATTGATGTCAACCCAAACAACTATGTAACATGCCATAAATAAACTTTTAAATTCTTCAATACTGCTGAAAACATAAGTACCTACTAAATTCGCAACAATGGTAAGTATCCCTAAAGACTATCACTAAGAGGTTTTCTTCACATCACTACACTACATGCCATCTCGCTAGCGAGGGCTGTAAATGGATTGTGGTAATAAACTTAAAAGTCTTACAACTAGTAGGTATATTGCCAAGAGATTCAGTCACAAAGCCAGCTAGCAGTTCAATTTCTTTTACATTGCTGGCATTTTCAGCCTCAGGTTAAAGTAAAGCTGACCTCGACATACAAATAGGTAAGGATGGTGTTGAAACGCCATACAAAAATCCAAGTGTCGACCAACGGTAGATGATTTATAATTGGTTGTGTATTACTTAGTAACGCACCGTCGCTATATCGACACGTATCGTCCCCGTCCCGCCACCTGAGTCGTCGACAGGCGTGATGGATGACTCTCGCCGTTAGTCCCCTGATCCGATCCCTGTTCAACGCACTGCCCCGTGCTATCCACGTAATTAAATTTAGATTAACACGCTACGTAACCTTTGTGATGCTTATTATTTTAAGCACTGATTGGTTGATTATTATACAAAGATTGAATAACGAAAGTCTGTCGTCAACGATATAATTATTAACCTACGTAACTCTATACGTTGGATGGAGCAAGTTGGTACCAGCAGCTCTTCAAATATTTATAGTTGAGTAGGTATAGCAGTGATGTAAGAAATTTAATGAAGAGCAAAGACTTTTTCAGGTAACATTTTATTAAAAACTTCACATTTTGTGCCATCAAAGAAAATAAAAAAACGTCATTCCAAATCCAAACATGGCAATGTCAACTGTCATTGTCAAAAATCAAAAGCAAGCAAATATGGCTGTACCGGTTTTAACAAATCTATAGTAGTGATCCTCGCTGGATAATGATACCCGGGAGTTATCATGAACCCTGCGTTCGCCGCTGGTTTGGGTGTGGCATTTATTGTGATACTTGTACTTCTTAGGTGGAAATTGAGAGTCTTGGCTTCTAAGGTGGGTGCGAAGCGATTGTACTATAGGTTCCAAATATTTTTTCTAATAGGCGACATCGGGATTGTTTGGAAGACATTACACCATTAAAAACGCTTACATGTCATGAACTTGTTGATATAAGTAATACAAAGAGATTTAAGAGTTATAGAGCAGATATCGGAAACATTTTCATACAAGAACAAAGGTTCTTGTATTCAGAAGAAAAAGAATTTTATTCCGATTACATTTCTTTGTCAGGCTGACATAATTGACACATAAAAAGAGCGATTTGTTTCCTTAAAAGCAAGCACGTTTAAAATTTAAATTTATTCGTGATGTCCAGTCTACCTTGCATAAAATTTTAATTCCGGCTGTACACGCTCGTCGAAACACTACCTGCGAGACAGGCCGAGTACGAGTGGGTACATGGTGTGCTCTGGTGTCGAGCCCCTACGCGACGACAGGCACGCGAGGCGATGAGACGACCGCGTACAGCAGGCTTAATGTCTTTGGTTTAAAACCATTCCAAAATCCAATTAAGCCGTTAGATTTAGTTTTAAGTATTTCTATAATTAACTCTAAATATAACCACTAACCTATGGACTATAGCGTCTCATTCCGAGAGGAGACTCGTGCCCAACAGTTGGAGAGTAAATGGGTTGATGATAAATGAATGAATGATGATTGATGATTGACGGCATCGAATAAGTATCAGTAGGTACTGAAAGCCCATTTTCCAGCGGTGGAGTATCCGTAAGCACCGTACCTTTTTGCGTGTGCAGTCCGAGGAGTTTGAGCAGGAAAGCTGTCCGCCGTGTCCCCCCAATCAGCTCGTCCACCGCCTGTGCCCCCACCACAACGTAGTCCAGAGCTACCAGGTCGAAGAAAAGGACTCTCTCGATGAACACCTCGACGTTCTCACTAGGAAACTTGCTGAGAAGGTAATAATAGGTGTTTGATATTGCAGTAAATTGTGTCGGTAATACAAAAAAATATATTAAAAAAGTGGATTGTTGGTATGTAGGTATATTATACAAACATTTATATTATTATACATAGGTATAGTTACCTATTTACTTTACTTTCTACATAAAAGTTACTTGATCGCTACTTACCCCATACTGTCTGAGCTGAATAAGGGATATTTTTTGTTCCTATAACCGAACCTTAGTCTGTATTTCTATGAATTCACAAAAGGGTCGTTAATCTCCTCACCTGCCCCAAAATTACAACTTAACTACACTTCCAGTGTAGGAGTTTCTAATATGTCAATCAATTGCGACAAGTTGCGTGGGTACATCTACCTGCGCAACTTGTCGTACCTTCCTCAACACACCCTCACAGGAGGGTCGTCTCCGCCTATCGAAGTCCAAGATCCGAGAGACCCAAAACGAAATCGAGAACCTGCATGCGATAGACCAGGATGTGAGAACAAGGTACCGGGAGATCATGGAGTCGCTTCGTACGGACCTGCTTACCAACGAAAAGGAATGCAAGAAGCTTCAAGAGCAGATCGAGTGGGTATCCCAGCGTCGGGCCGAGCTTAAAGATGAGGTATTGCAAGGACTGTGGACCTATTTTCTTTTTGTCTTTTTTTCTATCAGTCCATGTCTATGCTATATAGACAAACTTATTAGTTATTTTGCGTATCTTGTTGGCTTCAATTGATCGTAGTTATACGGAAATGCATAAACATTTCACTAGTACCTACTTAATAAAATGCTCGATAATCAAGGTTACTGCATTCCACCGGACCGCGAAAGAGATCGAGAAGACGCTCAACGAGGAATTCAAGGACGTATTGCAGCTCATAAACAAAAAATGTAACTGGTTTTCTCTTATAGTGAGTTGTGGCCGACTAACTGACCCTTAACATTGATCTGTCCACAGGTACGCAGAGGACAAAAACTATACGGGGAGGCAGCCGCAGAATTGGCGAGCAATCTGGCGGAATTACAACGGGGACGAGTGCCTGAACACCGCATTACTGACAAACCTCAGAGGCAACATTCCCTGACCTCCCTCAGACATCGAAAGGAACCTCAGCTGCCACGAGCAACGCCTGTAGGATCGCTAGTTATTAAAAATTCTCCTCCCATGTCACCTACATTTATGTCACGAGGAGAATTACTCGAGTAAACTCTTCGCTGATTGTGCCCACGTAGAGAACTAAATCGAAATCGTGCTGTTTTTATATATTTATATTTTTGAATTTTGGTAGTATTTATTTTCATAGTGTTTTTTATCTTTCATATAATTATACAAATAAAATAATAAAAGCTTTTAATTTTTATAAACACGTCATACAATGGTAGGAATTGATGTAGGTAGCTTTAGATTCAGTGCCTTTCAAACGATTTGATATCACTGATCATATAAGTACTATACTATATAAGTAGGTACTTTACTTACTTTTATATAAGTATGTATTATTTTTATTTTTTCAAATAATAAATTATATATATTACTAGCTTCCGCCAGCGGCTACGCCCGCTTTATCAACGACCCATGTCACTTCCCAGAACAAAATAATCAAATAATTTTCCCGTTTTTGCAACTTTTTTAATTGTGCTCCGCTCCTATTGATCGTAGCGTGATGAAAAGTATACTATAACCTGCCCAGGAGTATGAAGAACAATTGTACCAAGTTTCGTTGAAATCCGTCGAGTCGTTTTTGTTTCTATAACGAACATACAGACAGACGGACAGACAGACAGACAAAATTTTTACTGATTGCATTTTTGGCGTCAGTATCGATCACTAATCACCCGCTGATAGTTATTTTGGAAATATATTTCATGTACAGAATTGACCTCTACAGATTTATTATAAGTATAGAAGAAGATAGATAGATTAATAACATAACATAACATACCATCACGCCTGTATTCCCCGAAGGGTTAGGCAGAGGTGTACTTAATGTACACCCACAGTTCGCCGGTATGTTTAGGTCCCATGTTATAGGGGGCGAGCCTATAGCCATTAACCGGGCACAAATCCAGACTCCGAGCTGCTAATGAGAATTTCATAGAAAAACCTAATAACACCTTGCTCGACCTGGGGATCGAACCCAGAACCTCTAGTGTAGCAGTCTCACTTGGGACCACTAGACTAATGAGGCAGTCATATTATTACATACATATTATTAACTTAAACAACTTTGACTTGTTGATTTTCATATACCTAAGTAGGTATATAAAAATATAAAAAAGCAGTGATAGCCTAGTGGTATGACCGTTGGACTGCCAAGTCAAAGGTCTCGAGTTCGAACCCAAGGCACGCACCTCTGACTTTTCGAAGTCATGTACGTATTAATAGTTAATTATCACGCGCTTAAACGGTGAAGGAAAACATCGTGAGGAAACCTGCATGCCTGAGAGATTTTCTCGATGGCGTGTGAATGCCAACCCGCACTAGGCCAGCGTAGTGGATTATTAGCCTAATCCCTCTCATTCTGAGAGGAGACCCGTGCCCAGCAGTGGGACAATATAATGGGTTGATTATGAAGTAGGTATAATAAATTAATTTACTTACATATTTATACAGTAAGTATTATAATTATTAGCATATATGCACCCAGAAATTTAGTTGTCTATCGAGCGTATGACACCCGTGGGTTGCAGCTGAAAACCAGCGTCAGGTGGTAGTTCTTATTAAGTAACATCACCAGACAGTATGCTGAGCTGTGGCCCATTTGGCACAATTGAAAAATTTAATATAGGTAAGTATTTACTTATGCATGTTCTTTATTTACCAACGCTTTGGAAGCTCATCAACTCCATGTTTTGGAATTTGATTGTAACTAATGTTAACATTAATAAATTACCGACAATTATTTTAGTGAAGGAAAAATTCAATCGCGGCCAGTATTCGAACCTGCGTGTTCTGGTTAGATAACCAGACGCTCTGAATTTACGTCATAAATTCAGAATGTGAAGGCAAATTTCGATCAAGCGGGTGGGACTCGCGGAGACTTAGCGTTCAGCGCGTCTGGAGTATCTAACCAGAAGACGCAGGTTCGAATCCTGCCCGCGATTGAATTTTTCCTTCACTAAAATAACTTTATAATCTTAGCATGTATGCAAAGAAATCACAAAAAGATAAATTACAATTAATTACACAATCGCGACCGTTGGAAGGAATGGAGGGAGGCCTTTGCCCAGCAGTGGGACAGCACGGGCTAATAATAATAATAATAATGTACTACATAAACATACCAACACGCCTGTATTCCCCGAATGATTAGGCAGGCGTATTAATTTAGGTACACCCAGAGTCACAGCCTGCCCTGGTAGTGGCGAATGGCATGAATCCCATGGCCGTGACTATAGGGCAAAGCAAGGCATGTACGGTTAGTCGGTACGAGTCCGACATACCGTGCCGCCTCCCTGGGTGGCAGACGATCCATGAGGATTTTCCGTACCAAAAAAATAAAAAGGTACACGCACAGTTCGCCGGTATATTTAGGTCCCCTATACCTAATAGGGGGTGAGCCTTTTGCCATTAACCAGAAATCCCAAAACTCCGAGCTGTATTTTCACAGAATTTCATAGAAAAACCCAATAACATTTTGCCCGACCTGGGAATCGAACCCAACACCCCTCTAGCAGTTCCATTCAGGACCACTAGGCTAATGATGCAGTTATTTGAATTAATATATAACTAGCTAAAAGTAGCTGTTGCTCATACTTTTAAACACTTTGGTCGTAAGCTTTCAAAGGATATCTATCACCAACCAGTACCAGGTCCAGCTAAGTGCCTGTGAGTAATTATAATAATACTAGGTTCTGCCCGCAACTTTGTCTGCGTAGGCTTCAGAATTGGGTCCGACCTGGATAAAAAGCCTATGTGTTATTCTAGACTACAATCTATCTCTGTGCCAAATTTCATCCAGATCCGTTCAGCTGTTCTGGCGTGAACGAGAAACAAACATCCATACATCCAGCATCCATTCATCTCCTGACTCACAAACTTTCACGTTTATAATATTAGTAAGGATGTATGTTTGGCGGGATCACAGGCCTTCCAGCTTATCAGAACTGATATGATAGAGCCTGCCGAAAGGAAATATTCGTTATTGTTGAAATTATAACTTTGGCCAAGTCCACATCATCATTGCACAAAATGAAGAACAACCACCTTTTTTATTTGGTATGTAATCTAAACCATTCATCGATCACAGAGGTTGGAAAAAACATATACCTACCTTAGGAATGTATATGTTTGAATAATTCATCAACTGTTCTGTTACTATAGCTAGGTAGGTTATTTACCTAACGATAGTAACAGTAGATGAATGATTCAATTCAACTAAGTAGGATAAATAGGATAGCATTTACTTCAGGCACTTCACAATTTTTTCCCTGTAGGTATTATGGTATCACAATAAACACCCATCGATAATAAATCCAATCAAGACATCACAATGATGACAAACTCAATAAAAAATGCCGCGCACACGCGCATTCAAAACAATGACAAACCACCGCAGCGCATCGGAAACGATCCCCCCTCTTATTTTATATCTCTCGTTAATTCCGAGGGTTAAAATCCCCGAAAAAGTGAGCACTTGCCTTGTTTACAAGGTTTTAGATTTTAATTTAGATTGGGGTTGAGTAACGTTTGCGCGCGAAATGACGTAAACGTCAAACGTTATGGCGGGCAAATTGGGCTCTTTTCAGTTGCGCGATTAAGTCGAAGAATTCTTTACGAGGGGCGCTCTCGGCGTATCCATTAAAATCGCATTCGTATGTGATCACCTAATACAATATCATCAAGTCCGTGCCGGGGGTGCTTTGTGAATAATTTCGCGGCAATCTGCTCCCGTTTGTATCGGATTTGTATAATTTCATAATTGGTATGGTTCAAGTAACTTTTTGTTGAGTCAATCTCTAAGAACCTTTGTTGTTAGACTTGAGTTAACCATTCTCTCTTGATCTTTATTTAAATGAAGTAAATAGGTAGATCCCCAAAGTATGGACTCGTGAAACTTTCCGTCTCATAAAATAAAGTTCACCAGGGTAGCAATTAACATACGAGTAACATACCATCACGTCTGTATTCCCCAAAGGGTTAGACAGAGGTCACATCAATAACACCTTGCTCCACCTGGGAATCGAACCCAGGATCTCTAGCCTAGCAGTCGCGCTTGGGACCACTAGACTAATGCGGCAGTTGTACCAACTATTATTAAAATAGATACTTAATTCGTGCCACAATAAAAAAAAATACTTAGGTACACCCTCTAATTAATCAATAAAAGCGCTTCCGTACGATACACAAATTAATTAAGAACCATCACCACACCAACACCACATCTGTCGCATTTTAGACGCATGGGCATCACTTTTGTCTGTTTGTTTGTTTTCCTTTGCCTCGCATTTGTTCCGCTGCGGGCAATTCCACAAACAAATGAACTCATTCTACTAATGTGTCAATCAATACATGTGCCTCCGGTTATTTAATAAGGATTTATTTTTGGTTAAAATTGAATAAGTACGTACTTTTCCTACCCTCCTAACAAACAATTTATATAAGATATACATTTAAAAAAGGCTAGCAATTTCAATCAAATTCCAACGAATGTTGACAACTGCGCCACCTACCGGGTCCAATTATAGCTAAGACCAGTTAAGTGACCCTATAACTACAAAGAAAATCGTCCAAATTGATCAAGCTGGTTAGGAGAAAAAGAATTATGACCACAGCACAGCTTACGGCAGGCGGCATAGGTAGGCAGAAACTATAGAACGCCACTTGCTTAGATTCTTGCATAATGACGGAATTTTATAAAGATTTATGTAATTCATTTTTAGCACGTGATGTTGCTATATGCTATGTGATAATGCTATCGTCCAGCAGTGAACTGGTATAGGCCGATGATCATGAGATAATACCAAATACCTACAATAAAAATAACTAGGCTATTTATAATTATTTAGACCTCGTCCTACAGTGGCATTTTAAAATAAATATTGTAATCAAATGAATATATACGTTATTACTAATAGAAAGTAGGAAAATGCAATAAAATTGACGTTTGACAGATTTTATATAGAAAAACTGTCAAAATTCGAATTAAAATTTATTCCACCGTCATACATATACTTGCAATGGAAAAATCTACCCTAAATCTAAAATCGTAGTTACCATTACATAGGAACCTACTTATATAATTGGGGCGTAAGTAAATCCCCCAAATTAAAACCATTAGATACATCGATACAATACCAAATACAACAATAGGTACGAATTTATTATACTCGTTAATAGTATCGAGAATGAAATCTGTCTAGGACGGTGGGCACCGATGCAATGCAACGTAGTCTTTTGTCCCCGACTTCTCATTTGACGGCCCACTTGCTCGCAACACTGATGCCCTGGTACAATCCAAAGCTGCTAACAAGAATATTCCATTCTCTTTTAGATTTGTAGTAGAAATTGTAGTACACCAGTGATTATTTATATCTACGAACGTCGTATGATAAAATTGTAAGCACCGTTTGTTTGTACATATCTAATCAAGAATGTTTTCGATAGTTCGTTTAGTAAATCTAACAGCGGCTAGCCCAGCCGTCAGATTTATTAATGTCCCCTGCGAAATAGGCCAAGTTCCCTAGAGTAGACCTATATTTTTAACTACAACGTCAACAATATCAATTGTGTATTTTTAATTGAAAGAAAGGACATTTAGAAATTACTGGAATTTATTAAAATTAAATATTTAAATAAAATTATGCAAATGTAATTCAAAAGCACACGGCTTACAAGCAAAGGGTGAAATTTAACAACCCATAAAAATTCAGCCAGAGCGTTTTATCTTAGGAAATTAAACAAGCCCCTAATTGTAAAACGCTTTACTGGCAAAATTATCAATTTGTGGGAAGCAGCCAGCGCCCATGGTAGAAGAAAATAAGCGTTAGCAATATTTTTCTAATATGGCAGCGTCCAATAGAAGAACGCCATCTACATGTTTGTGTAGTAATTATGTACTTTGAAAGAAAAAACATCTTGATTGTTTTAAATTGTATGTCATAAAACGTGCTTCGATCGAATGATAAAATAAGTTCACCATCAACCTAAAATAAAGAAAAAATAAAGGTACCTAGGTATGTAGTTTCCGTCTCACTGGGGATCTCTTCTCGGTATGCGAAGGATTGTGCTATAAAGCCCACCACGCAGTCCCAGCCCTGTGGGTTAGCGGACTTCACATGCCATCGAAAAATCAGACATGCAGATTTCCTCACTATGGTTCCTTCACGTATTGATTTGGCAGATCATACCTACCTATATCACTGATTTTTACGTATTATTTTGATAAAATAAGTTCCTGAAGCTCTCCGAGTAGATAGGTAACCTAAACAAGTCTAAGACTGACCCACTGGCCGTCTTACACTCTCAAAAAGTCACGCCACGTCTCACAAAAAAAAATGATAGGTAAGTTAGTACTTATTTGAAAATAAAACGCCGCACACATTAAAAAGTACCTAGCAGTACCTTGAAGGACTTTACATATAAAAATCATTTATAGGAATATGTACAAGAGTCCATTATAAGCGTAAAACACTCCCCCGCGAGTCGCTCCCATCAGTTTTTAAATCGCTTACACGTACACTGTGTTTATATTATAAACTGTTGTTAATAATATAAAGACTTACCACGCAAAAATAAACCTTATATCACTTGTTTTAAGGCGAAGTCGTGATTTTTAAATGTAGTTGGTAGTGCTATATCTACAGGATATTAAAAGTTGCGCCACCCTTCTAAGTAGAAGCTTTTTTTCTTTTTGTCCTTAATGTAAAAAGAAAACGCGAAAAGTTTCGGGACGCGGCGAGTTTAAATTTTTCCACCCCTAATGCGCTTATTACGAGTGGGGGAAAATTTGATGGTTCCCAAACTTTTCGAATATGTAGGAGTTTTTTATTGTGTCCACGAAAAGTTTCTTATTCTCATTGTAAGGCAAATGAAGCGAAAAAATAATATCATAGACTTATTGTGTGAAAATAAATTGTCATTGTAATACTCGTAATAATATTTTGAGCTCAAAACATGTTTTTATTTTTAATCGTGTGTGTCATACTAATCCATTCCGTTCCTTTTTGTTTTACACTAGGTAGGTATCGTGAAAATCGAATTCATCGTCGTGTCCGAAGAAACTGAGGAAAACGATCCACATTATTATGTTTGGGTTCCATATAAAAGTTTATAAGATCCGTGTAAAAAGTACATAGTTTTATTTCAATGTCTAATATTCTGATAAGTGTCAGAAACCAGTTTCGTCATCCAAAATTTCATAGGACCTTTGTCGTAATAGGCCCCTGGCACTTGCATGACGTGTCATTACAATCATATATTTAAAGTCCATCTATTTACCTAAAATATTTTTGTAGGTAACAAACACATTTGAGATCCAATGTCCTGGTAGAAGAATCATCCACACTGCACGACGGCGACGCGGCGCGGGTCGTCATTTACATTTTTATTTTATTTACAGCTGGCAATCACGACGCACAGATAATTTTGTTCTCTAACGCGGATAAAATAAATTGGAAAGTTACAATAAGGCTTTGCCGTACAAGCGAAGTTAAACAGACAATCAGGAAGGATTTTAAATTCATTAGGTATTAGGTATCCCCGTTATAGAAGCGTCGATTTACGTGAAAAATATATGAAGAATCGAGACAATACAGTCTCTAAAATATTTGTGTTGACCCTTTTATATAGCATCATACATAAACATAAACGCGTCTATAGGTAAGACGTGCTATGCATATCGCGTGCTAAGACAATAGAGACGAGATAATGGAACGCTACCATGAGCACTAGGTGTTCTCTTAGCCGTGATGTCTGAGATAAGTTTAAAGTGCAAAGTTTTACACCTGTAAAACTTTGCTCGATGTGGGAATCGAACCCAGGACCTCTAGCTTATCAGTCGTGCTTAGGCCAGTGAGGCAGTTTCACTCTAAACTAATTTATTAAAATGGGTAATTTAAAAAAGTAAATCGTTCTCTATTTATTTCTCAATGGTAACATGGTAAGAGCCCCAAGTTGTTGTAACCCACAAACAGACAACAGATAAAAACATTCCCCTCTTGAGCTCTCCGTGTCGTTTTCATTAGTATTTTATTTTTCCACATTTCCCGCACCCAGCACTCGACACCATTTTATTTATATCGAGGAAACTTTATTTTTTATTTTTGCCAAACCTTTTTAGCAAGGAAGGGAGGCTTTATTCAAAGCCTTACGCGGGTATATATATAAATAGGTACATATATATGGGTAAATAGTTTTATTGAGTAAATTTTTAGCCTAAAATATGAAGTTGATGTTGAAGATTGATGTTAACAATGATATCTACTGGGATATGAATTGTAATTTACGTAAGTACATATATTCACGCATGTCTCCCATTGTGGTAGTCAGAGACTATAGATTTCCACTTGCTACGATCCTGGCACACCACTGTCGCTTCATCTACGTTCATTAATCTCCTCATGCTTGATCGTCGGAGTAGGATGCTCTTAACCTGGCCTTTTTTCAGAACGTCTGCAATTCAGTTGTGCTACGTCCGCCGAGATCAACCCCTTCCAACTCTTCCATCTGTACTCGCCACGTTTCGTCAATCTCCGTTCACCCATTCTCTCTATATGCCTAAAATGCCACCTTAAAATTACAATTTCTCATTCTCAAAATGATATTGTATCTATTAGGCAAAAATCTATGTTTTCTATAGAACGCGCTTAGGTAGCAGCACTGCCTAAAAGCACTGCAGTGACAGTCAGTAGACATCAACACTAATATTATAAATACAAAAGTAACTCTGTCCGTTTGTTACCTTCTCACGATCACGATCATGCCTAAGCCGCTATAAAGATTATAATTATTATTACTAACACACATTTAGATAATAACCTAATGGAGAACTGTTACCACCGAAATCATATTTCCCCTACATTCTCTATCCTGTGGATTTCTGCGCTACCTCTCAGCAGCTCAAATTAAAATAGCCTCACCCCGATGATGCTTGGACGAAATGACGCATTACCTATAGCCAAGGTCAATAATTATAAGTACTAGTACAGTACGCGCGACATAAGTTGGCCGGACTGAAGTTAGCTGTTTGGTTGCGCAGTACACAATTTTTAACGTAAACAATCCACTGCGCATTAAAACGGCGAACTTCACTCCGGCCAACTTATGCCGCGCGTACTGTACAGAAAACATAAAAAAAAAATACCGGAACCTAGTCCTCTAGCTATTTTGTTAAGTTTGCGCTGCGCTAGATGCAGCTTGTAGCAGTGGGTAACAACTAACAAGAGGCTCATAGTTTATATTATGGAAAACAATGATGATTTTGAACAATTTTCGTGGTAGGTACGACTTCTTCTATTCGTTGCTTTCATTACAATTACATTAAAGTTACTGAGTTTATAAATATTGTGATTTTGCAAGAATTTAAAATTATAGATAATTTGATTCAAGGGCACATAACTCATTTTCTTTGCTATGAAATATTTTTTTATCAGTAGGTAAATTTTTTGCTTGAACTTCAATAACAATTCGATGCCGGTAGCGTCATCTATTGAGAATTATTTGAACTAATGTTTCTTTCTAGATGAGGAGACCCCAAGCCTCAGAGTAACTACACTAGAATCTAGTCGACAAGATTCACAACACTCAAGGTTTTGTTTGAAGCTGTTTATGATCTAGTGACTAGATCATAAACAGCTTCAAACAAAACCTTGAGTAAGTACTTTACTGACCGTACCGTTTTACCGTTTCAACCAAGTACTAAACCAAACTTTACCGTCATTGTTCTATGGCTCATCGTTCACCTGAGCCCGCCAAATTCAAATTTCAAGTGGTTTTTCGCAGTTTGTAGGTCTATTAAGCTTCACGGCAGTAGTAACCGCGACATTTACTAAACAACATTCACAACGTATAACTAAAACCTTTGCATATAAGTCGTTACTGTATAAGTAGTGTTAAGTGTAAATTTTGACCAACGGCACAATGGTTTTAGAAAGTTCTGTCGTGAATGTTGTATAGTTTAATTTCGCGATTACCACTGCTATGAATCTTGAATTTTAGCCCTAAAATAAGTTTATAACCTTACTCTTTGTTATAACCCAACACAGACCACAGATCAAATAATTGGGCCGAAACATTATTTAGATTGTATTCTCCATCCATGGACCGCGCCTAAAAGATACTAGTATCTGTAAGTAGTCTGTGCCTGAAAGTGCCGTTACCAACCTTTAAAAATAAATATTCTGCATCTGCCCCTTCCCCTTTCAAGAAACGTCAAATCTGAAATCAGTGCAAAATACAACAATAATAAACACGATGAAATTAAATCGAAACGTACGTAACGTGTAATAAATCAAGTCAAAATGGAATTATTTAGATCAGAGTTGTATTATATATTTGTTAGAAAAGAATCAAGTTTATGGTGGAACAGGATAACGGGGGCATTTTCTGTGCGATCAGGTGAATATTAGAAATCTGATATTTTTGGCAACTGCAGTAATAATTGACCTAGATTTTATTTTTTATTATGAAGATTATACGTCTCTACGTTTTAAAGTCTTTATTCCTATCTTACTAGAGTTAGTGGCATAGTAACTAAGCTGTGGAATGTGACTCATTAAAATGTATTGCTAACCTTTTTTTAAAGCTTGGGATCTCTCTGATATTGAAGACATAGAATGCCTAGGAATCACTGATGGGATATTAGGCAAGGTGGAGCATTCCAACATATACGAACCACGTCTAATGATAATAAAGGAGAGTGCACCAGTGGGCACTATATATTTCCACCACACAATTTATAAAATCAAATCGGTATGCTTTTTGAATATGGGACCGGCGAACCAGGAGGTAGAGCTATGTCCTTGTACAAAGCATGGCTCATTGAGTGCTGTGTCAAGTTCCAACAAATCATTGAACAAAAAGATGGGGACAAGATTGTTTGAGAATTCAGCATTCCTGAACAAAACTGTTGGAGCCGTGAAGAATGTCAGTAACACCATCAAATCGACCACACAGCAGGCTGCTACTCAGGTAGGGAAATATTTATTTTGTCATGTAATGTGTTATTGGATGAAAGCTCTTTGCATTATTCTGATGATGGTTTAGAAGTTTAGGGTATTGTACTGTTGTCTGTGCATTCTTATAATCAATTTTTTATGCCCTAATTCAAGACAAGATATGTTTCAAATCCTCAATTCTTGTCTACAAATTTCATAGCAATCCTAAAAACAGCACTCATGACCAACCCACCTATAACACTACCTAGTAATCCAGGACCAACCCTTAATATCACTGCTTCAGTTATGACACAGATAGATCATCATTTATTAAGATAAAGCAGGATTTATGTACAACTCCAAAATATAGTGTATATTTTGTGTCCTCATAATTTATCAGTCCTAATCCAAATATGGTTTGATGTATGAAATAATAATTGCAATACTGATATGTAAGTAATTATTTGTTCTCAATTAATAGGAAAATGATATCATTGCAAGTTATATTATAATAGAAGAATGAATCACCTAAAAGTTATTTGAGTACCTATCAACTATTATTAACTAACATTAACATTTTTATTTTCTTATTTGTATTTTGTTACTTGTTTTTGAATTTGACCCATTTTGTCTGTTTTCAAAGTGCAATATTTTTTTTTAGAATCAGTATGTCATCCATGGTTCCCGTTTAAGAACATATAAGTATTTTATATTGTATAGTGAGTCACACATTCATATGAGCACCTAAATAATATAATAATAGAGCATTAAATAGTTGATTTTCTGTTAATTTTAATTAAATGAACATGATGACCAACAACTGGACATAGGCCTCCCCAAATAAAGTTCTAATTTTAATTCAACCCTTACTTTCCTTTTACTTAATTAGTGTTTATTGTAACAAGATTAGCTTTCAGCCTAATAAATATGGTTTAAAATACGAATCACATGTCCAACAAGAGCAAAAGGGTACAACAGCGGCTGCACACCCTATTTTGGGTGTCTTTAAATCATTAGTGAATTGGTTTCTTCTAGGCAAGCGTACTCTATCGTAAATTGCAGTGTCGCTTAACATCAGAGGAACTGGTGATCAAGTGTAAGCCTATCATGAATGAATGAAGAAAATGATAATCAGTAATTGATTTATTTAGGCAGGCTTTGCCACCTAAATAAAAATAAATGTCCTTAAATTAAATTCAGCTTGATATGAAAAGGAAAACTGTTTTATATTCATATATGTATACTTAGGTATTCTGAAATTATTTAATTTAAAAACTCATGAACTTTATTTTGGGCAAAGGTCAGCTCACACATTTACATCAAACAAAAAACTGTGATTTGATTGTTTACTGAAAAGATTAGTTATATAATGCCTTTATTGAGTGAGAAACTTATGATATGATTCATTATCTAGGTGGCTTATTAAATGTTGACATCTGCTATGAAAAATGATTGTCAAATGAGGTCAATGCAGGCAGCACAGCAGGATATAGATAGTCTGAAATATTTTTTATGTGTAATACAGCCTATTTGGCTAAATAAGTCTTGGCATATCTCTACTAATATAATAACGCTGAAGTTTTAATAAAAATAATCATGACGTTGAATTTAAACGGAAATGAAATGAGGAATGCGCTCCCTGAGTGGGTCTTCCCTGCTAGATATAATCTGGGTGTCTTTAAATCACGAGTGAATCGATTTCTTCTAGGCAAGCACACTCCATCGTAGATCGCAGTGTCGCTAACATCAGGTGAACTGGCGGACAAGCGTAAGCCTATCAGGAATAAAAAAAAAAACAAAAAAGCCGAACAAGTGCGTGAATCCTGAATATAGCTAGTCATAAATCGATGCCTCTGTATTTGAATTGATATCCATAGCTATCGTTACACAATGCCCCAACGAATTGGTTCACTGCCAATTGAATTGACCATGAACTATTAAAATTGGTAACTCTGCCATATTTTAAAGCTACATAATCTGTGTTTCTATTTTCCATTGATATATATTTTTTGCGTTGTTGCCTTTTCAACCGTCATTAGCTGTGATACCTTTCGTGAGACGTTACTGTTATTTGATTCAATGGCATGACTTCGCTAGTAGTTCAGTAACTTTGTCAGTTTAGACTGTTCCTCCGTCATCCTTAGCTTAACTCAACCAGGTATGCGGGATATGTCTTTAAAAAACGATTGCGGAAGGTATCTTTTAAAAGAAAAAGAAAAACAATAATCCGGTACTCTACGACATAGCGCGTACATATACATATTTTAAATGGGGGAATAATGGTTTATTTGAACCACTTGTAACTCCTCGGGAGAGGTCATAAATACAAATAGAAAAGTGTTTAATTCTGACACTTCTGACATAAAATCAGCCTGTATTTCCTAGTGTACGGCAGTACTAATGTATTTCCGCAGTTCGCCAGTATGTTTTGGTACTAATTACACGGCTGCAAATCCAAACTCCGAGCTGCTACTGAGAATTTAATTGAAAAACCAATAAGCTATAACCAATAAGGCTTTGCTCGACCGGGATCTAACCTCTAGCGTAGCATTGTGCTTACGGTCACCAGGCTAATTAGGTAGTTTAATGTAGGCCTTTAATTGTAATTCTATAAAAATATAAAGGGCGGTTCTTACGGTTTCATGAAACCTTATAAATACGATTTGCACTGAAATAGTATTTGTTGACAGGTCAAACAATCAGTAAAGAAACAGCGCGATCCGAAACTAGCCGAGCGTTTCGAGAAACGTCTCACAGATGAACTTCTGAAAATATTCGACGACTCTGAAAGTTTCTATTACTCTCGCACTTTAGACCTGACGAACAGTTTGCAAAGGCAGTACGAGATCGAAAAGATTCTGGAGTCGGAGGCAGGCACCGGGAAACCGGTGGTGGACATCACGAAATGGTGGAAGCATGTGGATGATAGATTCTTCTGGAACAAGCGTATGCTGAAGGATATTATTGCGCTTGGGGTAAGTATTAGCACTAGTTTATTTTTTACCTTGCCTTTACATTCTGAATTTACGTAAATTCAGAATGTGAATGCAAAATTTCAATCATGCGGGTAGGGTTCGCGGTGGCTTAGAGGTCAGAGCGTCTGGTATATCAAACCAAAAGACGCAGGTTCGAATCCTGCCCGCGACTGATTTTTTTCCTTTACTAAAAAATAACTTAATAATCTTAGCATGGAAAATGCAAAAAATCACAAAAAGATAATTAGCACTAGTTTTTTCGAAATTATAAAGTGACCTTTAGACATTTTTCTCAACAACTAACTATACATATAGCATTTTATTCGTATCAGCATTTTATTCATTTTATTTTGATTTTTCTTAATATATAGTTGTAATAAATGTAAATGTGAGTACTGTGTAGGTTAGTTTAAACACAAGATTTATATTAACATTTTTTCTTACGGTCTTGAGTATTTTACATGGCCTACGCAAATGTCTTGCTGATCTGGTATCGTCGTGCGACGGGTCGTTGAGCTCCCTCAATGATGGTTGAGCTACATGATGACTGTTGTATGCATGCCTTCAGTCAGGATAGGTCAACTCAAGGCTGCTAAGGCTCTTTCTTTAAAAGGCCAGGGTCGCGATGTTACGATGTTGGTCAGATATTGCCCTACATCGTAACACTCACATATATTTATACATAGTTATAATACCACTACTACTGTCTAGACTTTAAAAGATACCATGATTATCTGAATTTGTTTCGGTGTTTCTTCTCAGAGGTCGTCAATTAGGAAAAGCCGGCGCCATCTAGTTTAAAAAAAATGTAAAGCATTGACTTGTAAAGTATCTTTTTATGATCTATTTACAGAAATAAATATAATTTAATCATGATCATTTAATCATTTATAGATAGTTTGTACATCCGTATGTACACCAATAGTGACGCCACGCCAAGTTTAACAGTTTGCAATTTGGACTACCCGTATCGATATAAGGATGATTTTTGAGTGCAATTGTTAGCTTGAAGTAACAACTAGAAAAGATTAGAAAACAATGGTGTAGGTCTGGCGTTCGATGTGTTAATAAGGAAACTGGTTTATTTACTGAATGCGCTAGAATTATGACCTTTTAATCCGCCCTTTGCGAATAACCTTGTATATTATTATATAGTACTAGCTTCTGCCCGCGACTTTGTCGGCGTGGTATTCAGAATTGGGTCGGACCTGCATAAAAAGTAACCTATGTGTTATTCCAGACTATAATTTATCTCTGTGCCAAATTTCATCCAGATCCGTTTCGCCGTTCTGGTGTGAAAGAGTAACAAACATCCATACATCCACACATTCATACATCCATACTCACAAACTTTCATCTTTATAATATTAGTAAGGATAGTATTGATGTTATCCTTGTTGAATTGAATCTTGAATCCTTGTATATTTACTTTTACCTTTGTATATATACTTGTATTGATTTATAATTATATACGCAAACATAACTAATGAAGGACTATATTCGAATGCTTCTCTTTATCCCGTCGTAGCATAGATGCGGATGCGTGGCCCACTTATGGCTCGTTAAGTTCAACCTTAATAATTCATGCGAAACACGTAATAATTTGACCATGAATACTTCGAAATTGAGAATTGCAACAGTTTATACATATGTGCCTACATGCGCAATAGTTAATCTTTATCATCGTTTTATTAACAAAGTAACATTTGTTGGAGCTCGTGGTCACACTTATTATTAATTTGGCACATTACTGCATAATCAGATGAAGCTGGGCATGATTAATATTATAACTAAACTAAAAACCCATAAATATCTGGGGCATTCAATAAAGCCTTTTAATAGAGCTACTTAGGGTGCAAATCAGTCCTGTATTTGTCAATAGGCCGTATAGGGCTAGGGGCGGTAGATTTCAGATTTTAGGATAGGTACTGGGGCCCCCATGGCAATGATAGATCTGTCAGGGAACTGCAAAAAAAGCCAAAGAAGGGGACCCTTGGATCGCGGGGCCCTAGGCACTTGGTCATAGGTATTGCCCACTGGAAAAGACGGCCCTGGCACACGACGTTATCGTCATTTACGATACGTATGCAATGCGACCTGCAAGCTTCCGATTTCCTCTGCGCTTATATTTTGCAATGACGCTGTTTGTACAATGTACAAAACAAGAGACCGCTTAAAGAGATTTTATACAGTCAAATAACGATAAAGCACTTCACAGTTCTCAGAACTATGGGTTACGACTAAGTCAAAGTCTAATATAGGGCTGCGCATTCCGCCGGCATGCAAAACAAAATTAAATTGTTATACCCTTCAAAGTAACTTTGATTGATTATCTTTTTGTCTGAAAATCCTATTGTCCGTCCAGAAAAGACGAAGAGTTATGTTGAACTCATAGAGCCATGTAGCTCATGAAAATTAAACTCTGTCAACAGAGTCCAGACTCCGACCAGTGGATCCTGCCTATCATTCAGGGTTACGTACACCTGTCGCAAATAGCGGTGGAACCGCCGGACGCCAACCCGCTTAACACGGAGTCTCTCACAAATTCCAGCTCGTGTGACGAGACCTTCACTCTTGGACTAATATCGAGGCGGTCCAGATATCAAGCCGGGACCAGGTGAGTAACGGATTTTCCCCAGAATTTGATCCTTATTGGTGACACTTTCGGACGATGTGATAATACAGTGCGTTTTTGCAAAATCTTTTTTTTTTTAATTCAATGATGCAGTTTTACTGTCTTATTCATAATATGTATTATAAAACATCTAATAAGGCTCCTATCAGCTATAATATATTTTGTCTCCTTTTCCGTGTAACAAAATATCACATGTCAAAACAAGACAAAACATACTAAAGGTATAGGTTTCAGACGTTTTATATTAAATTACCAATAAGACCATTAATGTTCATCCAAATCGGGCTCGACAATCCTTTGACTTCTTTTCACTGTTCCTTATAGTTTCGGATTTGGCCATGCACGTTCACTTAAAATATTCAATAAAAAATATAATAAATAATAAGCATAATAATTTATTTCAGTAATAAAGACGACACGATTGGCGTAGCGGTTGAGCGATCGGCTTCTGCGCCACGTGTTGTGGGTTCGATCCCCACACGGAGCAAATATTTGTATGATCTACAGGTAGTTGTTCCGGGTCTGGGCGTTTGTGTATGTGAGAATTTGTGTTTGTAAACGCACCCACGATACAGGAGAAAATCCTAGTGTGGGGCAACGTTTTTAAAAAAAAAAATAATTATGCTTTGTGATTTGTTACTTTATCAGTCATGTTTCAACTGATCAAAGAACTCTTATCGGCCTGTTAATGGCTAGCACAGAGTAAACTAAGTTTAACATAACATTATGTACTCCAATCACTCTAGATAACATTAAATGGATATAACGCTGCTGTGGTGGTTATTATCAATGGTCACTGATGTTTCATTATAAATTTATCAGGAGGACATAATAATAAACTTATACTATCCAATTGCTGTGAAGGGGTTAGGTTATAGTCCACCACGCTGGCCTAGTGCGAGTTAACAGACTTCACACACCGTCAAATAATTCAATCAATCATCAAATCAATACAGGTTTCCTCACGATATTTTTCGTTCGCCGTTTAAGCGCGTGATAATTAACTATACAATACAAACATCGTTTATTTTCTCCACAAACATTTTTATATACTAAAGTACATGGTTGTTAAATATCATTAGGTAACACATGACATGTTGTGGAGATTGGAACCGGTACTAGGTTATCCTTTGTCACAAGTCTCCAGGCCTCCTACTCGGATGCGGAATCCCCCTGTTGTTACTCATAATACTTGCGGGGGGCCTCTGGGGCCGCGGACACATAGAGTGGGGGCTCAGGACGTTCACCAAGCGACCTCAGGGATGACGGTGATACGTACTGGTCATGTGCCGCCGTGTGCATTGCACAGAGATGGTTGAGGGAGTCCCTGAGACGGGTTTATAGGCGAGACACGGGAACAATTCCGGAAGAATAAAGTAGTTCCCGGATCCTCCCAATATTGTGCTGAAGATGGCCACCGGGGGGTTTTAGTGCGGTAAAAATACCACACACTCGGCCTACCCCCCAGTAGGCCGGCAGCCTTTTGTAGGTAACCTCACACAAAAAAGGGCTCCTACTCGGACAGGTGAAAAGTATTTTAGATAAATGCGCACATGAATGAAAAGACAGAGGTGCATGAGTGCGTGCTTTTGAAATCGAGACCTTTGACTAAAATTCAGGCATTTTTTTTAAAAAGATATTCGTTCCCTAATCCGAATTCCATCTATTGGCTTACGGAGACACTCTTGTCCCAGGTACAATCGTCGAGGCATCGAGCCGGGTGGGAAAGTCGCCAACTACGTAGAAACCGAGCAGATCGTCTCCATCATCTGCTCTGACAGCATACACAGAGCTTCGTTCGTTCAGGTACAGTTGACTTTGTGGGTTTAGACACTGGCGTAGTTTGTACGGGGGGAAAGGAGGCCATGGCCCCGGCGGACAGAAAACCTTGGCTGTACCGTCAGATCATAGACATCAGATCAGATAACTGTATTGTCATCGGGACTACATAGGTACTTATTTACTACAGTCTTTGTCTACAATATGCACGTCAAGATTAACCACTCTAAATAACCTTGGCAATCGAGCTAGACTTACAAATTAATATTTTAATAAAATTTCGGCTTCTGTGTACTCGTTATCCGAGATTAGAATAGGTAGATGTATTTACCTAAACTTTGAGGAAGTATATAACATACCTAATATGGATAATACCTCCTATGTAGTCCTGAAGAATAATAGTGTGGTTTTCAATAACGGGAATTCAGAATGAACTCTGAATACATTGGTATCAACGTACACAGTTCTCCGGTATATTTACGTCCCAAGTAAGGTGGCCTATTACCATTATTGGGCATAAATCTAAACCCCGAATTGCTACTGAGAATTTCAAAGAAAAACCCAATAACACCAGCCATAAAGCCAGGACCTCTAGCGTAGCAGTCGCTCTTATCTCTAGAAGTTTATTCACTAGATTTTTTTAAGTCTGACTTAATTAGCAGTTATTCCATTATTAAATTAATCCTATTACTCAAACCTACATATTATTTATTTGAGAGTGTAGTAAGATTTGTAAAACGTGAATTACTCTAGTTTAACAAATGTTACGTTTAACGATTGCATATTACCGTTACTTCAGAGGTGCCAAAGTGTCATGCACTGATAAACCACTAACTGTAATTAATTACCTTCCTGTAAGTGAGTCACTGAAGCTTTGGTAAATATATTAATTAAAACCAGAATAAACTAATATGGATGGATGGGATAGAAAATAAATGGAAAATCCAAAACGATGTGGCCCACCCACGTGCCCCACCCATAAACGAAGTTGACGTAGGGGTGGGCGTTGTCCTAAAAATCTAGTGTTAAAAAATTACTATAAGTACTGTTTGTTTTGCTTTATCATTCTTTTCTTGATATTAAATCTCGACAGCTTGGTAAAGATGATCCAAATATAAAAATGTTATCATCATCAGCCTATATCCGTCCACTACTGAACGTAGGCCTCTCATAATAGTTCAGCTAGACGGCTAAGGCCCTCCCTCCCCCCCTTCGCTTCTAGTAAAAATCCCTAGCTGTGATAATGGCCCCACAATCCCAGGATTTAAACAATTTTTTAAAAAAAAGGTTATTAGCAATGTGAGTTGCTCATTACTAGTATTCTAGTTAACCCCTCATCCTAAGCTAAATGCTTGTGTTACGAGTGGGTTCACATCGGTAGTGCAATGGTGGGTTTCGAACCGGCAACCACATCATCGCTAGTCATGAGCCCTAGCCATTAGGTTATCGCCTACAGCGCCTACCTATATTTACATGATGCTGATTTCGTTTACTCTAAAAAAACTACTTATAAATATCTTTTTACCCGACTTCAGAGAAAATTAAGTTATTTTATTCCCAAGCTTATCTTTATTTACAGGTACGCGGTTCCGTGCCTATATTTTGGAGTCAACCTGAGTTCAAGTTCAGACCACCGCCGCGTCTTGATCGAAGTAAGCAATCGTATATATCTAGAACTCTTTTTGTACCTACCCTAATGTTCGTGTGGAGAACAATAAGCACTTAAATGTTTATAAAAAATGAAATTATGAAAGAACCTATCAATTGTTGGATTGTTTCCGTGTCACTATATTTTTCATAGTTATAAGATGACGAGCAAGGATACGGGCCGCCTGATGGTAAGTGGCAACCTCAGGACGCCGACGCCTTTACTTTCAGTAGTATCTACTAGCGCGTTGTCATCTTAGGACTCATTTCTTAAGTATCATGTGCTCAGTTATTTCTCTGGCTACATTACTCTTGTGGAGAGGCGAGGTGGCGTTGCCCCTCCAATCGAAGGGAGGTTCCTCCGATCAGGCGATATGCAAATTGCGTAGCAAACTTCACTTGCGCGATTCAGAATTTGTCCGTGTAGTATGTATGTAGTGCGGTAGATGTCGCTACACCCATCACACGGGAACAAAATTAATGATTGTGTGTCAATGTTAGCAAATGACACCACCCTAAACAAAATGTTAACGGAAGAGCAGAGTCCTGCCACTTTGAGTGACATAGTCTAGTTGTTGCCCGAGGTGACACCCGCATCCTAAAGTTCTTTTTGAGACAATAGTTAGCCTATGTCCTTCTCCAATCTATCTATATCAAAATTGTATCAGCTATTTAGGCGTGGAAACGTAATAAACGGACAGTTTTAGCATTCATAATATTAATATCAACTAAAATTATATTCATAACTAGCTTTTGCCAGCGACTTCGTCCGCGTGGAATAGTTATTTTGTTCCCTAGTTCTTCGCCCGCGGTTTCACCTGCTTTGCCCCGTTCCTAAGGGTTGTAGCGTGATGTTTTATAGCTTGAAACCTTTCTCATGAATCACTCATTTTCCCAACATTTCCCTTCACTGCTCTGCTCCTATTGATCGTAGCGTGATGAAAAGTATACCATAACCTGCCCAGGAGTATGAAGAACAATTGTACCAAGTTTCGTTGAAATCAATCCGTCGAGTGGTTTTTGTTTCTATAACGAACATACAGACAGACAGACAGACAAAAATTTTACTGATTGCATTTTTGGCGTCAGTATCGATCACTAATCACCCGCTGATAGTAATTTTGGAAATATATTTCATGTACAGAATTGACCTCTCTACAGATTTATTATAAGTATAGATAACTTATTTATCAACCACCAGCGGAAGAAGAATCGCACGACGCCTTCAAGAAGCATTTCGAAGAAGAACTAAAGATGTACAAACAAGTGTGCATAGTGAACCTGGTCGAGCAGCAAGGTCGCGAGCGCATCATATGGGAGGCGTACGGCAACCACGTTCTCAAGTACAACAGCCCTAACATCATATACGCCACCTTCGACTTCCACGAGTACTGGTGAGTACTTACAGCTGGATACCCAAGCAGTGATAACGTAGTGATTTGACTATTGGACTGCCAAATCAACACAACTCAAGAAGTTCTAATCCAAGGCCATAATAATAGCTACGACGCTAGATGTCCTGAGTTAGATTCAAGTCAAGCAAAGCGTTATTGGGTTTTTCTATGAAATTTTCAGTATTCAATCGAGTTTGGATTTGTGCTGAGTTAATGGCAATACTAAACATATATCACTACATGGTATAAAACAAAGTCGCTGTCGCTGTCTGTCCGTCCCTATGTATGCTTAAATATTTAAAACTACGCAACGGATTTCGAAGCGGTTTTTTTAATAGATAGATAATAAGCTATTTAACATTACGCTACGACTTTTAGGAAAGGGGTAACGCGGGTGAAACCGCGGGCGGGTCGCTAGTACATTATAGTTGGTTAAACATAACTTGATTCGCGTGACAGCTGTCATCGAGATCACGCGCATGAAGTTCCATTTTTTTGATAGTCAAAATGTACGCAAGACAATGTCATACTTTATTGACAAAAAGGGATGTCGTATAAACCAAAAATTGCAATAGTATACCTTCTAGTGTATGTTCTAATATTTTTCTCATTTTATTTCTGTTTTAAGTCAAGATAATTTAGCCCATTTTATTTAAAATTTGTTTTAAACCATTATTGATTTATTTTCATCATATAATAAACGTTTATTTCCAACAAATCCCAATCATAGAACTGTCTGTCTGTATATGTACTAACCCTTCGGCGTGATAGTATTTTTTTTTAAACTTACTAGTAATGTGGATCGCACATTACTAGTATTGTTAACCCCTCGATATTTGCGGCTATCTATAGTATAATTGCGGTCGTAGTTGGTCTATTGTGATCGAATAAATCTGAGCTAGTATTCAATGTTCAGCCGTGGCATGCACTACGAAAACGTAAGCATCCTTATCAACGCGATCGCGGACGTGATCGGCGAAATGCGGTTCTGTTGGCGCGACGACCGCGGCCTCATCTGCACGCAGAACGGCGTGTTCAGGGTCAACTGCATCGACTGCCTCGATAGAACTAACGTGGTACAGGTACGTCTTGAATTATATAGAAAGAAAGAAATACATTTCTTTTGTTCTCACAACATAACAGTACAGAAGAACACAAAAAGAAGAGAAAAATACGAAATAAAATTAAACTATGAATATCGCTGAAGATAAGAGCTTTTGGAAATCTAAGAAAGCTAATCCCAAGAAAAATAAATAAATTGCTTTCTTATTATTTGCAATTAAAAACTTTTCGATCTGAATGGAAAGTTGGACTGGATGTCTGCAGTCTGGTTAATTTGTTTCCATAAAATCTTTAGTTTCAAATTGCCAATGAAAGCACACTTTTTACATTTCCCAAAATGTGTTATGAGCTCTTTGCATATTACTACAATTTAAAACTTGGCAGTACACTACCGTATACTCATATTTTTAATCAATATACAACATTAATTTCTCAGACAGCGATAGCTAAGTACGTGCTAGAGCTGCAACTTTGCCGGCTGGGGCTGGGCACGCCTGGTTGCGGCCTGCCCCCCTCCTTGCGGCAAGCATTCCTCACCATGTGGGCAGACAACGGAGACGTCGTGTCCCGACAGTATGCTGGCACTAAGGCGCTTAAGGTAATTTTATATTATATTTGCCATTCCAAAATATACTTTATTCTTTTAAACTACTGCATTTGCCCACAAGTTTAGATCGGCTTTAACCCTTTGACCGCCACGTCAAAACAGAAAAAGCGTGCCCTCAGCGCCAAGCTTCCGAGTTTCCTATAGAAAAGACCGTGGCGTGCTGGGCACATTTCGGTTTGTCGTCTATACATGATTGCGGCGCTCAAAAGGTTAAGGGTCCGGCGGAGTCTAAATTGACCATACATACGTAATATCAATATAAATCGTAATTTTACCACAATTTAATCAAATGGTGTTATCCGAATAAGGATTCGGATATCGTTAATTCTAAAATTTAGAAGTTTCGACCAGTTTTCTGTTTTGATACGAATTACGATTTATTTTGATTTTACGTTTATATAGGCAATTCAAACTCCACCTCACCCCTAAAGGCCAAATACTCTTGTTTTATACATTATATAATTTACTATGTGCAGTCAACATCATGGTACCTAAAACAGTCAAATTTCCTCAATCGATTTTAAATTTAATCTCCAAATAATAGAGTTTCCAAGTTAATCTTGTAAGCAACGTTAATACTTTTATAATAGTTGACGATCTTTTTCTGTAGGGTGATTACACAAGAACAGGCGAGAGGAAATTCACTGGGCTAATGAAAGATGGCGTCGCATCCGCTAACAGGTAACACCAATCTTCAAAAAAATACCAATATTTCCAGGTTCCACGGTACAAAACCAAGCACATTTTTCCAGATTCATCATCCGCCATTTTAACGACGAAATAACTCAATGCGCCATAGACATTTTACTTGGACAGGAAGTCAATATGGCGACTATTGATACGTTTGACAGTTTGTGGTGCGATTTCAAAACTGCGTCCATGATGTTGTTTGAAAATATGGACAGTGAGCGGCCTAAGTTAGAAATGATGCCGTCTTACTTCGGACATCCGTTGACTAGTGAGCTCTTGGGTGCGGAGATCGTGTACGGGATGGGGAGGTCAGTTCATTGGACTGTTTTACTAATAAAATCTAGGCTCTTCTAGAATGGTGCTCAATAAGGAAATAATTAAGCAGACTATTCTAGGATAATAAGCAACTATGTTACGAACTAACGACTTGGCTGTAAAATTTCATACTTAACCCTTTCTAATTAGAATGTACCACGTTCCTAACAAACCTTTTTCTTGAGCGTACATTTGACACTTATCTTATGTCGTTGAGCGTCTATCTAGATTGGCCTTGCCTTTGCTTTTGTGACCTCCTCTCCGTAACTGTCCACCTCAGAGCACCCGATAAGCCTCGGTTTTAAGAGAGCAGTGCCCCTAGCCTCTAGTTTCCTAGATTGTAAAACATACTCATTTCTAAATAGCGAAAAATTTTCTACGCTGTCTTTGGAGTAAGCTTGTTAAATCCTGGATTTCTTCGTGTTCTGGTTGAACACTAGGAAGTAGAGTGAGCGGTTCTTGTGGATGTCTGTGTTCTAATATTAAAAAGTACTACCTGCCTGTTAGTTTTCTTAGTTTCGAGTTTGAGTTCTCAAAAAACCGACCATAGCGGTATTACTGTCTTAGGAAATGGTTGTTTTGTAAAAAACTATCGACACTTTAATTGTTTTCGACTTTCAATCATTTTATACCTTCATTCCACCTTAAATTTAATTTAAACACTGTGTGTACGAGTGTGTTTGATAGAAATAACAATGATATGATGTTTATTTTAATTCTTGCGTGTTTAACACTGATTTCTGAGTTGGAGTTCTAGTTATCCTGTTTCGTAAGCGTATACGAAATATCATGCATAGTACCAGATTTCTCAAACGTAATGTTTGTATTTTATTTGATTAGGATCTACAACAAAGAACATCTTACATGCTATTTATAAAAGTATTTTAATTAAACCTTAAGCTTCTTTAATTATAGGAGACCACTTAATGCGAAATGAGATCAATAGATGACGGATTAATTGTATTTGTTGTCTTATAAAAAAGTTGATCGTAAAAAGAGCCGAAAAACAAAATTAAAAATCGGTTGAAAAATAAGAAACTTATAAGTATTTAAATTTTATGCTAGACAGAGGGCACGCTATAGCGCGTTGTGACGTCAAACCGTGCGTGCGCCATACATATCCTATGCTGGCATTCGTTTTGCGGGAAAGGGACAGAGCATCCCTTCTCCATCGTGGCTAAGAACATTAAAAGCTCATACCTTGGATTGTTATTAGTCGATTTTGATTATTTCTTCAGTATACGAATTATATTTAACAACACTTTTCAATTGGATTTTTATTAAATCGTTATTTTTAATAAATTCCATACCAGGCAACTACACTAATAATAACATACGTGAACAATTTACAAAATCACCATCTTACTCTATTGTCTGTTCCAGATACTACCTCTCAACGTTCAAAGACGCTCTTCGCCAGGTAGCCATCGATGTGATGACGGGAGAGTCCAAGTCCATTCCCGATCAGCTGATCGTGCCGGAATGCGGCAAATGCACGTCCGTCAAGGTTCTCATGTTCAATGTGCGTGCATGATGCGCTTGTTATAGCTATTTTTTTCCTTACCTTTTTTACTATGCTATGCTGGGCTTCCTCTCAGAATGAGAAGGTTCAGGGTTTAGTTCAACACACTGGCCTACTGTGGGTCGGCAGACTTCACACGCTGCCAAGAAATGCTCTCAGGTTTCCTCACGTTTTTTTCTTGACTGTTTAAGCGGGTGATAATTAATGCGCACATGATTTCGATAAATCAAAAATCTTGTCAGTCCAACGGTAATATAAATACTATCACTGTTACTTGAATATTAGTGGTATTTATTTAAACATCAATTCTCCTTAAGATTTAAGCTTCCAAATTTTGCAAATGGCAAGTAATTTAGTTTAGAAGCTTGCACGGTCACCGCAATCTTTAAAATTTTTTTCAATGTTGAATAAAAACTATGTGGTATGGTACTCATTTTTCTTGAAACCTCATTTTATGACAGGACCCATCGGAACCAGATACGGCTGCAATGGCTCAACATGTGAAGTCGTTGATAGACGACTGCAAGAAGTTACTCGTCGATACAGAACCCATCCTTGGTTCCTGGGGACTCATCGATGCAGATCCCAAGTAAGTTGATTTAAGATCATCATCATTCTAGACCCAAGTTGACCCAAAGGTTCCCAAAGTTGACTGGACCGCGACCCATCTTATAAAACCTTTCAAATTCGGGTCTCACCTATTTGCTGTCATAAATAAAACTGACATAACCATATGAATAAAGGACTGTATACATCGATTATTGTATAGTCCAATTATAAAAAACGCTGTAAAAAATTTGTTATTATATAAACTGGAAGGGAACTGTCTTCTAAGATACAGGCTAACAACATAGTTCAGGAGGCAGTGTTATGTATCTGTGTTCTCAATATAACAATATTATTATTATTAAATCACATATTTTAATTTGTCGCGTCTATTAAATTTCCTGTATAAGTAAATGGCCTGCAATAAGGTTTATATTCGTTTCCTTTTTGACTTGTTTCATAGTACTGGCGACCCTCAGGAGTCGGAGATGGACAGCGTGCTGGTGCTGACGAGCGAGGCGTACTACGTGGCGGACTACGACGAGACGTCCGACCGCCTGCTGGGCGTGCAGCGCGTACCGCTCGCTGACGTCACCGCCATTGAGCTCGGCACTTTCGACGCCAACTGTACTTCGGTCAGTAAACTAACTAGGGTTGTTATTAGTTTCGGTGTTGCAAAAAAAATCATTTTTCCATCGACTTCCGAAACTCTTTCGCACATAACATTATTTTATGTGTTTGAAGGCGATTTTACTTTTTCTTACAAGATATTTTATTTCAACATTTTGAGTATCGAGTAGACTTACATATAACTAACCGACGTTATCATACCAGTTATTGGCCTTTTTGTTCTAAATTTTGTGATCAGATGTTGACCAAATTTTTATGGGACCACCTCAGAAGTATGACCTACTGATCAAAAAATAATAATCAAAATCCATTCGTAATTGACAGAATAATCGCGTAACAAACAAAAAACATAAGAGTCGAATTGAGAACCTCCTCCTTTTTGAAGTCGGTTAAAAATTAATGTATACAATATGTATAAATACAATATGTATAAATACATCGAACTTTTTTTTTTATTCGTGATAGGCTTACGCTTGATCGCCAGTTTGCCTGATGTTAAGCGATACTGCGATCTACGATGGAGCGCGCTTGCCTAGACATGACGTTTAACTAAGGCATGACGTTTAATTATACACAAAATTGAATCCAAACTTTGTTGATCTAAACTTTTATTAGTATATTTTTGTGAGCAGCTATTCAACGTGGGCCGCAAAAGCAATTCGGAGCCAATCTATTGCATTCGTATCAACTACACGAGCGGTGGCGAGACGGGCTACTTCCACATGTTCCGCTCCACCTCGCTGCGATTCTTCAACAACATGGCCGTCGTCATCAACACTCGCGACGAGATGATAGGTGAGGGAACCTAAAATGACTCAATCTGCCCATTTACCGTCCCACTGCTGGCCACGGTGGGATGGTGGACAGTGTGGTTTTGAACCGGCGAGGATGAAATGGACTGGGATGTCCATGAATTTGAAATCTTGGTGACCGTTTTACACCGACGGATGTCTCACGCCGCGTTTGACAGCTAACGGAGAGAGACCCCACGAGATTTGTTCTGTTGTACAAAGTAATAAATACTCTATTCTTGCAGCTGTGAAGTACAATATTGTGTACTAACAAATATTTCAATTCACGTCTCGGACATCTACACCTTTTACACCAAAGATGGGTGGGACATAGAGAGAAGTTTTGCCATACAGAAATCAACTCTCGCCCATCCAATCCTCGCCTCGCCGGTCTTTAGGCAAAAGTACCTTTAGGCTTATAATTCAGTAAAATGGCTACTTTTGATTAATCACAAAATGATTCACCGACACAGCTACACAACGGGCCATATGTCCAGTATAAACTGACTTCACTTGTTTAGGGTCTTCGGGTCGGGTCTTCGGACACTTAGAGGTCACCTATAAATCCCCCGGTGCTCAAGAACAATAGATAACTTTTTAAATGTATAATATTTTTTTTTAATAGAAACGTTGCCCCTCACTAGGATTTTCTCCTGTATCGTGGGTGCGTTTACAAACACAAATTCTCGCATACACAAACGCCCAGCACCCAACATCCAACATCCAACACCCGGAACAACTACCTGTAGATCATACAAATATTTGCTTCGTGTGGGGATCGAACCCACAACACGTGACGCAGAAGCCGATCGCTCAGCCGCTACGCCAAACGTGTCGTCAAATTATACATTTATTATTTAATTTAAGTTTAATTTACGTGTAGTTTTTGAGGTAATTTTTTTCATCTACAACCCCATTATATAGGACCACACGATACAGGCGAAAATACGAATGTTCGTGGTACTATACTTTACTTGTGTCTGTAGTTTGTTACTTAAGAAAATTACAATAAAATACATTTTCACAGAATCCTTGCATTCAATCTGCGAGTCGTTGATGGTGGCTCGCGACGTAGCCAAGCTGCCGCCTGTACCGTTCCACGACGGGGTCAAACTGGAGAAGAAAAAGTCTAAGGTAACATTAATATACACTGCATACAAACCCGTAGTCCCATTTGGTACAGTTCCCCGGTATTAGGTCCCACATAATAGGGGGCGAGCCTAATGTCATTTACCTCGCTCAAATTCAAACTCAAGCTGCTGCTAAGAATTACATAGATAAACACAAAAAAGTCTCTCTCTCTCTCTCTCAATCGCAAAACCGGCTCACAGGTCATAATACAACCTCCGGGAATCCAACCCAACATCGCGCTTTTGACGACTTGATGTTAAAAAGTCTGTAAAAGTAAATGTCATAAAATTTACCCCATATGGTGAGTGGTGGGTTAGAATACTGTTCCTCACTGCCATTCAGGTAGGCATCCCGTAAGAGGGGTGAAAATATCTGACTTTCTCGGTGGTAAAACCTCTTGGGGTCTGACTGGCTGGCCACCACCACCACCCTTACGTCGGAGTCTGACGTAAAGCACTTGTGTGTGTTTCGACTTTTGTACGTGAGAGCCAGTTCCCCTCGGTTGCTACGGCTCTGGCAGTCTGCATTTCGTAGGGGCTATTAAAGGTCGGCAACGCATCAGCAACTCTTATAGCGTTGCAGGTGTCCATCGGCGACGATGACTACTTACAAGGTGGCTCGTCAGCTCGTTTGCCGACTTAATACATAAAATAAAGAAATACTTAGGACTTTAGTATAAACAAATATGTACTTGGACATTCGCAGGTACATCCAGGACATTCGGGCAATGCTCGTTCGTCCCTATATTTAGATCTATCGCGGTTGCCGACCCTCACACGAAACGTCAGCGAGACACAACTTGTAGCGGACATAAGAAGCGTTGGTAAGTTATATTATAATTTATAATAGCATAAATAAGAGGTTATTATATCATAATAATAGCACAATACTACGTAAACTATAAAGGGGCTCCATATTACAATAAAATACTTTTAGACACCGTCACCGACCTTTCCGAAGACACTAGAAATAATCAGCCCATTTTGGCTGTCTGTTAGCGGTTGGACTTTTAATTTAAAACAGTTAGTCTTTGGAAATTATAACTATTGGGTGTGATGACTCTTTCCAGGTGTAGAAGAGGAACGAATGACGTAATAAAGATGAGGTCAATGTCCTTTAGTTGAGTAATAAACGCGCATTACCCACATTTTATGCGAATTACTAATACGCTTTTATTACCACGATCTCTTTGCCAAGCAAGCTTTGGTTGGCTTAAAGGTGATCGTTCATCTAGGCCGCCAAATTCTTTTTTTTATCGAAATTATAGTTTATTAACTATACAATATTTACAACGAAGACTTCATTTGTACCTTTACTTAAAAATTCTTATCTAGGTAGAAACTGAATTGACAATACAATAACGATTTTTCAAGTTACCACAAAGTGTCAGATTTCCCCAATGGATAATAAACTCTATCATTTCGATATTACATTGAAAATCTCTTGAAGAAGTTTGACAGTTTTGGATACCATGATGTGCCGTTAAACGTACCTATTCACCTACCGTATTATAATGTGTTATCGCCATCATTTTAAGGTTGTGAGTAAAGGACCACGCTATATAATATGTAGAGCGACATCTCTCTCTATATCGCAAATCGATCGCAATACATTGTAATACGGGCTCAGTTGTGAATATTGTATAGTTAATGTCACAATGACTACTGCCACGAATTTAGAATATGTTATAGAAACCTACAAATTGCGAAAAACCATTTGAAATTTGAATTTGGCGGCCAAAGCGATCGCCTCCCCCTATTTTGTAACCTATATTTTTTTTCTCAAACCTGTCAGACGGCTGTCAACCCCGAGTATCAGGGACTAATCCACTCGGCCATCTCTTGAGAATAGTGTCCCATCCGACGATGCATATGCACCGGAACGTGGTAGCCACTGCGAGTGACCGATCGACCCGTGGCTCTCAGACCGTTAGTCACACTTGTTAGTTTTACAGACTTTGTACAGGATAATGACCCGTATAACTTAACTACGTAGGAATCGACAGGGTACATCAGCAGGTCATAGCGGAACTATTGACAAATTATTATTTTATTTTTATTTTTGAGAAGATGTATGAATGTGGAAGAGGAAAAAGAAGCATGTCAGAATCGTAGCAAATGACGGTCTATAGTGTCTACCCCTGTGGGAAAAGGCGTGAGTGTTTTTTTTTATGGGATAGGAGGGCAAACGAGCAGACGGATCGCCTGATGATAAGCGATTACCGACCCGCAACACCAGAGGAATCAGACCTTTTAAAAGGGGATTGGGCCTCCGGTAACCTCACTCACTCGGCGAAACACAACGTAAGCGTTGTTAAACGCCGGTTTTCTGTGAAGCCGTGGTATCACTCCGGTCGAGCCGGCCCATTCGTGCCGAAGCATGGCTCTCCCACGTAAAATAGTGTAAACGTACGCACGATACAGGCGGAAATTCTAGTGAGAAGCGTTTTAAAAAATAATACCCAGAAGAACAGCAAAGCTCCGACAAACAGTTATTCATATTATAGGGATATCAATAAATATTCTCAAATTTTAATAGGCATTCTCAAAGTTCGACAGTAAAATGATTTCTACATATGTCGCGATTGCGTCGACGCCCAAAAAATATTTACTTGTTGTATTTATATCTTGAACATATGCGTAGGCAGAGACTATAGATTTCAACCTACTTTTTGTATTTGATTAATTTGTCTATTATATTATAAATAAACAATTAAATTCTAGGATCAAAAGCCCTGACCAACATGACGGAGCAATTTAGTAAATTGAATAAATTGAGTCACTCGCTAAACGCGCGCGCACGACCTAGTCTACAGCTGAAATTCGACCAGAGCGCCTCCCGAACCAAGAAGATATTCACCCTTGGACAAAATAAAGACAATAAGAAAAAAGGCAGCCTATCCGATGGCATGAGCTCCGACTACTCTTCCGATGACGAAAACAGGACTAATATATTTGAACCCACTTTAGATAATTTCGAAAACACCCAACATTACATTGGCAAACCCGAACAGAAAACCGAAGCAGAAAATGACTGCGAACTCATCCAGAATCCTCTGTATTCCTCCAAAATTGAACCACATGATACTCAAGTGTTTATTCCTACGGAAATTGTGACTAATGTTGAGAAACAAGCTTCCAAAACTCCTATTAACGTGAACAAAATCAATCCGTTTAACATCGAGTCTTCGAAAACGCCAGAGATTCAAGTGGACGGCGCTTTCGCGAAGCCGGCCCCTCCAAATTCCTTGATGCTGACTCAAAAACTGTCGCACAGTTCTAACGAGTTGAACTTCGATGATGGTCAGTCTGAGGGCGTGAATTTCCACGTCCGTTCCAATTCTCAGCATGAGATCACTCTGAATATAGCCCAGTCGCACAGTGAGTCGGCTATACGGCAGTTCAAGAATATCGCTAGTCCTGTGGGCAGTGCTACCAAGGATATGGTGCTCTCGCCGCTCACCAAGTTAGCTAAGGGAGTGCAGAACCTCGGTGCCAACCTGGATCCAAGGAAAATGAAGGTACATTGACACATTTGTATAGACGTTCATAATAAAACGAAATAGTTCTGTGTCATTCGATCTGTCGATATTAAGTTCACAGGGATATTAAGTTCTGATATTTTTTCCCCAATAAATTGTTTCAGTTCCTAACTTCTTAAAATGGCAATGGTAATAGTAACATACTCTTCTTGTATGTCAAGTCACGGTAATGAGCAAGGGTGGTTGCTTTAGCACTTTTTGTCTGCGTCTATTAAATTAATATATTGTGTCCACCATGTTAGACTTAAACATCAATTTTGAATACCTATAAATATTGTTTCTCCCACCAGAACACACCACCAGTAAAGCAAGTAACAGAACAACAATACGAAGAGCACCGGAAGCTGCAAGAAAAATGGCGCGACTGCAACACGCGGCTTGTCGCGCTTTAATAGCAATGTTGCCAAGACTAGCCTAGTATTGCCACATGAAAAATATTCCGTTGTATTGTCCAAGGAGACCACATCCCCAGTGATATAGTTTTTTATTTATTTTATTTATATTTGTGTGCACAATTTTGTATTGTTATGGCGTAGACTTAGTCTGCATTGTACAGTCGGTTCGCGTAATGAGTGTCGTTTTCAAACCATACAGTATTTAGTAAACTAAGTAGTGTACGATGTTTAGTGATACGACTTGTTTGCAGGGTTGACAAATACGGTCCTTTAGTGTTAGGAGGTGATTTTTATGACAGTTTATTATTACTCCACCTTTATTGCAGTTTAGAGCAGACAGATTGCTCACCTCGTACAGAATAATAAACTCATTAGTAGACCACATTGAGAAAATATGCCCTAAACTTTCTTCAATTGTGTCTAGCGTATATTTACATTTTCGTTGACGTTGTTCCCATAATAATTACTGTGCGAATGGTGTAAACTCGACTTTATATTTATGTGACTGATTAGTTAAATCATCAAATGCAAAAAGTTGCGCCGCGCTTCAAGCCGACGTTCTACAACAGTACGGGCTATTCTCAAGCCACGTTCTTTCAAATCTGTGTGTTTAAGAGAGCTAACTGTCTTCTCTAAACTGTTTATCCGTATCTAAGAATCTTCCCACATAAATCTCCATGCTCCAAATAGGCTTCGATTACCTCAATATTAATCTATTGCGTCTCTTACTTTTATACGTATTACGGCTAAATATTCAAAATCCTATCAATTATAGAGGGCGTCTTCGAATTATACAGGTAGTGGTGTTCCAGCAACGATTCATTATTGAGCTTAGATTTATTTCCGTCAAACATAATCACTCAGACGCAGGTTTAGTGTTGACATATTAATCAAAATAAAAAAAACTTCAAAAAACATTATCAATCTCCTTTCTGCGTTCGTAAACTATGGTGGGATCTCTTTTTCCTGACTTCATTCACGTCATAAAACAACATGTATTTTTTATTAAAATGTTACATACCCTCAATATTTGACTGACACTACAATGTTTGGCTAGTAGGCTTCAGAATAAAGTTTTTGAGCACTTATTTACTATAAACTATCAGCTACATAACTAAAGTTAATTACTTGATAATATAACTCTGACCACCAAATTTTTGAAAAAGTATCAAATGTAATAATAATTTAGGCCATCGCTACGGCTACAGGTATCTCAAAATGTCCTTCAATCTTAGATACCTTCAGGCCATGTCAATCATGCTGACCGACCGACCAGCGACAGGTTTTACCCATGGATTATAGGATTTTCCCTAGTCAATAATTTTTCAAACCTTAGAAACAACTTTCAAGATAGAATTTAAACGCATGGAAACCTGGAAATCTTAATCTTTTTTGTATTCCATTTTTTTTGTATCTTAGTCAGAAATGGGTGATATAGGATTTAGTATTATGTTTGATGAAACTTAAGCTCTCGAAGTTCAATTATTCACTCAAGAAATATAAACTGTAGCGCATGTTCGTTGTCTATGATAAAATACTGATGAGATATTTTGACGAAGATTATAGCTGATAGTTTTTAGTACAAACATTTCCTATATAAAACATTTTACCTAAAAGTATATAATAAATGCGACTATTAATATAAATAAATTAAAAAATACTGCGCTGTTTATGTACTTTTATAAAATTGACATTCCTATATAAAGTAATAGTAAAATAATAATAAAATTAAGGCCTCATTTAGATAAAATAGTAGCGAAAATAAATGTTGACGTTAAATTAATTGTAGTTAAAAGGTCAGTATAAATAGCCCAGTATAGAATATAGTATAGTAATTATAATTAAACTATAACATTTTCTGTCTGTCTGTAATATTATTGACATATAGATATAATATTAAATCCACCTATTTTTCAAACTCTTGTGTAGCCCTATTTTATACAGAATTAAGAAACTAGATCTGCTTTTTAAATTAATCTCGTTAAATAGTATTATTATTACCAGCATAATGGT
This sequence comes from Acronicta aceris, assembly GCA_910591435.1. Classification (NCBI taxonomy): domain Eukaryota; kingdom Metazoa; phylum Arthropoda; class Insecta; order Lepidoptera; family Noctuidae; genus Acronicta; species Acronicta aceris. The sequence continues at coordinate 7,984,004 of OU342780.1, read as the reverse complement.
ATATGTGTCTACGTTTGCGGTCCATCACTTTTCAAACTTATTACTAAAAACATAAGATCGAGAAATCAACTGCCAACTCACACTAGCACGATATTCATTAAAAGGGTTGTATTTTTTTTTAATGTGTCGGTTACCAAAACATCATAGGGCTACATAGGTTAGTCTCCATAATTAAATTACTTATAATAAACCTTACAATAGTAAACAAAGTTCGGTCGACACGCCGCGAATAATCTTGTCGACTCATTGTCTCGTCTCGAACCATTGTTGTGGACGCGAGATATGCGGCGACAAAATTAATTACCCACCTGTCAGCCTTATGCACGCTATGCATGCTTCATACAGGTATAGTGTTAAAAATAACAAGTAGCTATTGACAATGTTTACCAAAAATAGCATAACATACAGTATTATGTATTTAAATAATTTGTTTGATATAACAAAGCTAGTAAAATTGACAATTTAGATTAATTTAGGCATGTTTTCAGATTTAAGAAAGCAATCAATCAATTGGAATAAATGAATTGGCAATAGACTCGCCCCCTATTACATGGGACCTAAACATAACGGCGAACCGTTGGTGTTCATTAGTACGTCTCTGCCAACCTTTCGACGAATACAGGCGTGATGATTTGTTATGTTAAGAAAGCAAGGATTCTATCTATGCTTATGTGTAACGTAATAAATTCATTCAAATTTTACAGCTTTCAAACAGTTACAATGAGAAAAACAGCAGCATACAATTATTTTTGGTCGTCTTTTGAAATAAAACATTTTCTATTTAGGAAATCTTTACAATGGTACAGGAGACTCATGGGATCTACAGGCTATGTGATACTATGTGATTTAATCTAGTATAGAAACATTTTCTAGAGCACAGGTTCTCAAACTTTGTATCGCATTTTGGTAATAAATCGAAACTTATTCTATGAGTCTTCTATTAAAATTAATGAGTATTCGCTATTTATCTACAATTGATGTGCAGAAGATAGAAATTATTTCCAAGGACGTTCTGAAAACATGCTTAAATGTTGAATGCATAAACAATGTACAAACTGCCAGTGTCTGTATTAAAATCTCCATTATATGAACGCTTGTTATGAACCTTAAGAACAAACACAAATAATCTTATGTTACAATAATTGTATTACTATTGGATATAATTGCACCAGTTTACTAGACAAATGTACTAATATATTTCGACTATGTAATGTTATATTAAGACCATAGTTTAAGTTCTTGTTAAAGGAATTGTTAACGCTGTCAATATTATCATTGGTAGCAAGTATCAAAATTATTTTTCACTTCCAGTATTATATAGTTTTTTACAGTTTTTCACGTTAATTATCTCTCTAATTGGTTTAGAATAAACAATATACCTACTATAGCAATAATTATACGGACTAGGCCACTAAGCCGGCAAATATATACTTAGGCTATATAAATTCGCATTTTAGTTCATTCAATAATTTTGGAATCACAAAAATCTCTTTATAATAAAACAAATACGCATTTTATGTACTTCAAAATCACTTCTATTAATATATAAACGAGAAAGTGAGAATAAAATAGTATTTCCATTTAGTATTTAAAGTTTTAGTAAATATAGTTAATGTTAGTGTGTGCGTCGCAAAGTTAATTAATATTTAGTTCGAATGTAATGTGTGCGGTGATTCTTATATGCCTAGGGAAACATTGAAATTACCGAATAATACCGTGCGATGAAGAATTATAATCTTCTATATAATCACGTTAGAACGGCTGGACCGATTTGGCTAAGTTTTTTTTCATGTTTGTTATAGTCCGCGTAAGGTCATTAGGGAAATAAAAATTGGAAAAGTTACCTGGATAATTGGAAAATTGTCAGATTGATAATAAAAACTATTGACATTAAAAAAGCTTATGTGTAAAGGGCCGATTTTTCCATCGCCAGATAGGAGGAATAAATTTGAATCTTTGTCAATTTTCTATACAACAGAATCTGTCAAACGTCAATTTCATTCCTCGGTTATCACGCGCTTAAGGCGGATCGTTCAACTGAGCCCGCGAAATTCAAATTTCAAGTGATTTTTCGCAGTTTGTAGGTCTATAACAAGTTCTAGATTCATGGTAGTTGTAATTGCGGCATTAACTATACAACATTCACAACTGAGAACTAAAACCTTTACTTATAAACCTTTATCAAGCCAAAAACTTGGCGCAATCTGTGTAATTGGTCAAAATTGACATTTTACACTACTTTTAGCTACAATAATGTTTTTTAAGCAATGGTTATAGATAAAAATTGTGAATATTGTATAGTTAATGTCGCAATTACCATTACCATGAATGCAGTACTTATTATAGACCTACAAACTGCGAAAAACCACTCGAAATTTGAATTTGGCGGGCTCAGGTGAACGATCCGCCTTAAACGGTGAAGGAAAATGTGATGAAACATGAGAAAATTTTTCAACGACGGTGGCGTGTGAAGTCTGCCAACTCGCATTCGTCCAGTATAGTGGACAAGATATATAGGTAACGATTGAAAAATCAGTCCTAAATCAAAATATAAGACTTTAGATAATGGTTATGAAATTGAGAGGTACAGATGTTTGGCGGTATGATGAGAAAGAAATGGCGCTTTCTCTTATCTTAAACAAAGCCATCCCTCTCGTTAAACTGGAAGGTAGGTACTACGCATAGATATAGCGAAACTTTATGACCACTGTGAACGAAAAAAAAATACCTTATTACTTTACAATACCGTACTTGCATGAGCTTAGTTTCGTCGCGTAGTTTCGTTTGAGTACTGTGTGATTGTTAGAAGCGTAGATAGTAGGATTTTATAATAGCTTTGTATTCGGCGTAGTAGCATAACGTCGCTTTGATATAAAAGTATAACAAGTAACAATTATGACGTAAGCACTGGCTTTGTAAACTTTTTTAACAATGTACTCGGGTGTCAGAATATTTTTAGTAAAATTTAATTAATTCCCTTTTTTAATGTGAAAAAATCATTATAATTTATAGGTAAATATTATAATAATTATGAATATACATACCTACATAATAATAGTTATACACCGTAAAAAAAAACCAACGAAATTTTCAAATTATACCAACGAAACATTTAAAAAAATGCTCGACTGAAAGAGAAAAAATATATTATAGGTACTGTTTAGAAGGCTTCTAGTGGATTAACTAATGAATTAATTAATTAACTTTTTCGGTAAATAATAATTGCAGTATATGGGCTATAGTAGGAAAATATATTCACTGATGTTCGCTGTTCGATGTTATAATTATCTTTACCTGCCATAGAGAACCAGCTGAGCAAATAGTTTTAGCCAATATATTTAAATACATATTAAAATATAACAAAAGTTCACCTACTTACATTGATAATAAAAAATATAATTTAAACTTGCTTTGAGTATGTGCTCGTAAATGATGTCAAGCGGCTTCTCATTTCTACCTCCTTTTTTAGTAGGTACAGTCAGCGACAAATAGTTCGTGACAACTAAAGTGGCCAAAAAGATTGCAACACGACCTTATTTCAACTGTAACAACGACGTGTTGCGAACTATCTGGCCACTTTGATTGACACGAACTATTTGACGCTGACTGTACTACCGGTGCGCGAACAGTTGAGACCTAAGTACAGTGGCGCGTACTAGTACAGTGCACAAAAAAAACACAAAAAGCCTCTGCCCGCCCGTCATTTTGTCTGCGCTATTTTTTAAATTTAGCCTTTGTTGTACACGGGAACAGCGTAGCTTTATATTGAACTTTAAACACTTCAGTCTAATGGAAAATATTTTTCACTGTTTGAATTAGAAAAGGACGATATTTTTATAATGTGTGAAACATTACTATTAGAGCAGTAATAAAATTGCGTTGCCTACAGTACGAGACGGGCGCCTGAGCGGAAGTGAGAGGGTAAACGAGCGAAGCGTAGCATTCCACGCGAGTTATCGCGCACGAGTAGTACGCACTAAAAGTTAATCGTTTCATAGAAGCAGAACTGACTAGTCGTTTGGTCCGAGAAGATCAAAATTGAACATGAGAGTGAAAAAAAATTGTGCTTTTATAAAATCCTACGAAAACGCGTAGAGTTGATGAAGACATACTTAGCTCATTATACATATTTTAATCTGATAAGGACAATTTTTGGTAAATACAATTACCGGGACGACTCATGATCACGAAGCGAGTAGTGGTGATAAGTTCTCGCACATGTAGGTACTATGAAAATGTTTACCATCGGTCGTCGCCCGCGCACCGAAATCAATTCATATTTAGAACTGGGGAGCAAAACGATGATTGAAGCCTATACAATGAAAGGTCAGCTTATCTTCTATACTTATAATAAATCTGTAGAGAGGTCAATTCTGTACATGAAATATATTTCCAAAATAACTATCAGCGGGTGATTAGTGATCGATACTGATGCCAAAAATGCAATCAGTAAAATTTTTGTCTGTCTGTCTGTCTGTCTGTCTGTCTGTCTGTCTGTCTGTCTGTCTGTCTGTCTGTCTGTCTGTCTGTCTGTCTGTCTGTCTGTCTGTCTGTATGTTCTTTATAGAAACAAAAACCACTCGACGGATTTCAACGAAACTTGGTACAATTGTTCTTCATACTCCTGGGCAGGTTATAGTATACTTTTCATCACGCTACGATCAATAGGAGCAGAGCAGTGAAGGGAAATGTTGGGAAAACAGGACAACTTACTCCATTTTTTAAGCTTCCGTCGCGTGTGCAGCCTTAATGGTTAAAGCTAAACAGAAATAATGTATGACGGAAATGTTCTCCTTAAAATTATATAAAAAATATTCCCCGACAGCAAATGTCTATCTTTTATGGTTGACTCACAATAACACGTGTAACTCCCGATAGCTTAGCAGTTCGGAGCTTTCTGATTATATTTGTCTACTCTTACGTTAGGTGACTGACTGACTGACATAGTGATCTATCAACGCACAGCTAGGAACGGGGCAACGCAGGTGAAACCACGGGCGAAGAACTAGGGAACAAAGTAACTATTCCACGCGGACGAAGTCGCTGGCATAAGCTAGTACTTAATAATATAATAGCATGAGGTGTTGCCCTTGTGTCTATGAATCCTATTGTGATTCATCAAAAGCGACCATTTTATCACTCTACCTACTAAATGAATTTCTGCGCTCACGAATCAATTTATGTTTTATGATTTGATGTACAGTCAACTTCACATCATGGTATCCAAGACTGTCAAATTTCATCGATCGATTTTCAATTTAATATCCAAATAATAGAGTTTATTATACTTTGGGGAAATTTGACAGTTTCTGGTAACTTGATGTGCTGTTGACTACATACCTGTAGCATGTTTGCTAGTACAAATTTTATATTATTAATTAGTGTACGGGAATGTCTAAACAGATAGTGTCGCTCCGTCGTTCAACTAATTTTTCCTAGCTGAGGCTAGTGTCTTTTCATTATTCCTTAAATTTTGAAGTTACGACACAACTTGTGCGCTGCGATGTGGGATAGTCAAAGCAGTACGAAGCACTGTAAAGTAAATTGGAATTATTTCCGTGCGTGCTTTATGTACCTACATACTTAATTTATTCAATAATGGTTTATTGAATAAATTTTGTTCCTGATTTTATTATGACATCGCAAACAATTAAAAATCTGTAATATTATGTTCTGTCTGTGATTTATTTATGTCCAGAATGTTTTACTTATTATTTATTTTTTGAACATAAATAAATAATGCTTTTATCAAACTACCTACCTTTTATTGTAATACGATACCTGAAGGGGCAATAAGCGAGGTATGGAGAGTGATCAACTCAGTGACGCATTTATACATTTCTCCAGTAGGTTAGGTAGGTAGGCTACCTACTTACTTATAGAACGCTCGCTGCTGGCGACGCTTAAGTCTCCGCGCGGGAAATAATTTCTAAAACAAACTACCTATACAATTGTAGGTAGGTTTAAAGATATGTCTTTCAAATAAAAAGCTCACAATTGACGCCGTTAGTAGGCAAAGAAGCGTCGCATCATACAAAACTAGAGATGGGTTTATACCAGGGCATTTATTTCTTTCGCCCAAAATGCCTGGGCGGAAACCCATCTCTATAGATGGGTTTATACCAGGGCATTTATTTTTTTCGCCCAAAATGCCTGGGCAGAAACCCATCTATAGTCGTGACACGATTAGAGATGGGTTTATGCCTTGGCATTTTTTTTCGCCCAAAATGCCTGGGCGGAAACCCATCTATAAAGATGGGTTTATGCCAGGGCATTTATTTTTTTCGCCCAAAATGCCTGGGCAGAAACCCATCTATAGACACGATGTATCCAGTATCAGAAGCCTAAATAGGCCCATTATATTTTCGTTAGTGTTGAAAAAGATGACAAATATGTTACCTGAAGTGTGAAAAACTTATTTTCACCAGTGGTGCTTATATATGGAACTATCGTCACCATTTTGATCTCTTTTGTGGTAAATTCGGCTCAGGAAGCTCATCTTGCTTGATTTCCGAAAGGTTACTGGCGGAAGCTGGATACGACTGGCCGAGAACTGGGCGAAATGGCACATTGGGGGAGGCTTACGTCCAGTGGTGGACTACTATAGGCTGCTGATGATGACGATGAAGCTCGTCCTAAGGCAGATAATATCTAATATTGATTATTCTTTTTATACTAGTAAGTGCTTTTAAACAACTTGGTTGCCACAGGTAGCAAGCAAAGATACGGCCAGCCTGATGGTAAGCGGTTACCGTTGCCTATGGACGCTTGCAATAGCAACTAGTTTATTCACTAGTTGCTATTTAATTTCGAAGTAGTTTTAGGTTACGATGGAACTGGCGTAACATTTTGCTAAAAGTCCCTAAAAAAATTAAGAAAAAAAAGTGGACGCTTGCAAGTTGGAACATCAGGGGTTGCGGCTTGCGCGTTGCCAACCCCATTCATACATACATAGATATATACACTCGAGCCTTCCATTGTATTATTGACTTCGCATTCAATGAGTGCGTTCCTGTTTCTTTCTTATGTGTAGGTATTTAGAGTTTCGGATTTCGTACTAACGTACTTACTACGTATTCGATACCTACTGTATTTGTGTAAAACAAAGTTTTCAACTAGTTTAAACCAATAATTATACATTAAACTTCCGGGAAACACAAGTTTGAAAATAATATAGAACCGACAAAGTGCACCTTACAATTTCCCGCCTAAAACTCCTTGAGTCAGAGTAATAACATGATGAAGTCCTGTTGCATGCAGATAGGAATACGTAAAATTTCAAAAGTGTCGATACTTTTTTCGATACCAGTCTCGTTACAAAAGTATCGAATCAAATAAGTATCGGAAAAGAAGTATCGATACCTGAAGGCTCCGAGTAATTTGTAATACATTATTAAAAAACTTAAATGGAGTTATGTTTGTGTTGCTAAGTTCCGCAAAAATGCTCCTGAAACAGTTAGATGAAATAACTAAAATGGTAACATACATAAGTGCTCGGCAATGTGTGGGAATTACCCGAATCATGTCTTAAGTTTAGTAGTGCTGTGACAAATATTCTGTTTAAGATATCGATAAATATTTTTTTTCCTAAGCCAATAATTAGAAATTTAGGAGTGAACACAAATGTCACGATTTTCAATTTTATATCATTTGCCTAGGTACACTCGCACACGTTTACGAACACTTAATGGTTAACTATTGATTTTGATTTCTGATTTTCTGCGATTATTCGGAGAAACTCAAGTTTTGGAAAATAATATAAAACTAACAAAGTGCACAAAACTCCTGTGGTTCAATGTATGGATAGAATTTGGATATAATTTGCAATGCAAATAAAAAAGTGGCTTGGCGTATAGAGCATGACAATGAATTTTATGCCTAAAAACACATCCAATTATAGAAATCAGTCCTACATCATTGTTTCATTTTGGTCACCCTACATATATTTAGTTCTATAGATATTTGATAAGATATTTTGATGAATAACGAATTTTCAAGTCCAATAACTGTATAAACTTTTAGTAGAAAATTACTACTAAAATTTATATTAGTTAATTATGTATATATTTACAGTACCTAGTGAGCTACGATCAAGTTTTTTTTTGTAGGCATAACGATTGAGGGACATAGTTACTAGAGCTATAATTTTTAAACCGTGATGTATTCCAGATGGTGTTGTTTTTTACAAATTATTAGATGACTTTTACTAAATCTAGATGCAAAAATTAATTTAGTACACATAGCCACTTTCTCACAAAACTCCATGACCCTCAATCCATACAGTTAGGAAAACATTTGTAAAAGTTTTGAATGTTTATTATTCTTGATGAATTTTTTGGTAAACGTTTATCTACATTTTGACTATAATATGAGTATTACATTATGTATGATACATGAACTCATGCTAGGCCGCTCAATTTAGGAGTCCGGGAGTGTATGTTACTTATCATTAATTCTACCAGTTCCTTGAAGGCAGAGGTTACTTCACACGGGTATTTTAAGCTGTACATAGATTCGTATAAAATCTCTATATATTTTATACTTAATTTCTACAAAAATTAACATTAGACATTACAATTGTGTATAAAATAGTTACACATAGTTTAAAAATACAAATATTCCATAATTAACTTATGTCATCAAGATGTTTTTGATCAGCCTTTAGATATGAGGGCATACGGCCCTTACTAATAATCTTGTCTCGCTTGTGTACTCTTAGTTGATGGTTCAACAAATTGTCCCTGTGAAAGAAGGCTCCGCCGCAAACCTCACAAATATGGTTCTTCACATGCACATGTGTATTTTGCATATGCCTTTCAACATCACGTTTTGTATAAAAACCTTTTTGGCATACTTCACATTTGTAGTTGCAGATACCTTTGTGCCTCTGCAGGTGTGTGGACAAATTGCTTTTTGTGATAAAGCGGGCTGGACATTCAGTGCATTTGTAATTGTAATCTCCTGTATGTGTTCTCACATGAATTTTGAGTAGACCTTGATGTAATCCTCGGTATGGACAAAACTGACATTTATATTTTAATTCACTACCATGAGTGAGGCGGTGAGTTTTGAAGGCAGATGGATGTTTAAATATCTTTCCACATTTGTCACAAATATACCGATTAAGTTGCCCTCCATGTTTTGCTAAGTGCAATGCATATTGACTTTCTTTTATATTTTTGTCACAAACGGGGCATTTGTTAAATTTTAGCTTCTTTAGGGTTTCTTCTTGTTTCTTTTGAGGAGTTTGCTTAATTTTAGGACTTTTTTTATCATGCATTCTTCTGATATGGTCACTGTAGTATTGTATGCTTACCATTTTACTACAGATTGGACATTTAACAAATCTCTCAGCTTGTTCTTCAGCAGTACCATGCATTTTCAAATGATGTTTGATATATGCTTTGCTTATTTTCTTGCCACAGAACTCACATTCTATTTTACCATACTTTTTCTCAAATTTTTTCTTGTACTTATCTCGGTGTTCTTGTACATGTTCTTCATAAGTATTCTTATCAACAGTTTTAAAACATATTTCACAATTTCTTTGGGTGGGAAGTAATTTTGGGTGAGCTTTTCCAGTATGTAGTGTAAGTTCTTCAACAGTATCAAATACAATGTAACACTTTGCACGTCCTGGTTTTGCAAGTCCATGATTGTCTTTATCGGAAACAAACATCATAACCATTTCATTATCTGTTTGCTTACTACTTTCGTCTAGCTTTTCTATTTTTACTACATTTGTTTTAAAGTCTTCACAATCATTATTCTCATGAGTATCACTGTCGAAAATCGTAATGTTATCATTAGAAATTCCCTTTTCAGGTTCAATAATATCTAAATCATCTAGTTCTGAATCAGAAATGTAGCTGAACTCAAGATACTCTCTTTTTATGAATGGTTCACTTTCATTTTTACTATCCGAGTCTTCTGAGCCGCTTTCTAAAAATTCCAGTTTTCTGAGTACTTTATCAGCTTGTTTAGCAGATTTCCTAAATATTGTTGCCGCATCCAGAAGCGTGTGGCAAGCTTCACATAAATACTGAGGCAGGCCATCATCTTCACTGATTTCTATTTTACCGAATTCCATGACGTCTTCTGAAATATCATTGACTCCGAAAATAGGTATTTCTCCGTCATCCAAACACACTCTGCACTTTTCCGGCGAGTGTCGTTGATTTAACGTATGCTTAGTTATTGTTGAACTTCCAGCATGCAATTTTTGTCGAATATGAGCGAACATTGTTTCTGTGTTCAATGGAATGCACGAACTAGATTCTGTCATTGTCTGATCAGATCATTCGAAAAACGATTAGTAGGCAAATTAATAACCACATCAATTTGTCAGAACGAATCTCTGAAAAAGGAAAACTCAATGGGTCAGTAAAAAATAAAATTGTATCGTTTCCTATTCTTTTCACGGATGTCTATAGCGACTGACAGTGACAACCGACATGATCACTTGACAGTGACACTTATCTTTTTTTGCGCTGTCACTTGACATTGACACTTAACGTATCCATTACTGGTACTTTTATGTACCTACACTGTCAGCGTTTTAGTAACTCCCTTCGATTTTCGCCATTTTGGCGCTGAGCACAAGTTTCTGTTGTTCTTCCATGAAGGTTGTAACAACACAATGCTAGCTAGTTTTCAAAACAAAATTATGCTGTCATTTGTACGCCATAGCCTATCCAGTCTAATTGTTTAGAAAATCAACCACAACAAACAACAGACCTCACAACAGACAGACTGATAATATGACTGTCAAACTCAGTGTCAATTCAATTCAATACTGTCAATGTCAAACAAGAAAGGAAAGGAAAGGAGGACTTATCACTGAGGACTAACTTGGAGAAAGACAGAAAAAGAAAACTGAATTGGCGAATAAAGTTATATTCTAATTAATTAAAATGGTTTCCACATACTACTTAATTAAATTGTTTAAGAAAGCTACGTATGAACGGTTTGATAGGAATCTGGATGATAATAGCGAAAGTCCTGCGAGTACATCCCAACAGGGTAATTGCAAATGTAGGATTTGTCTAAACAAAGGTGATTTACCCATCTATAATCACCAGGGACCTGACTTATCCACGGATATTTGCACTTTCGGTGATATAAAATTAAGTGAATTCGACGAATATCCCAAGTTCATATGTCAATCCTGTAATAAATTACTAGAAGCTGCAGTACTCTTTAGGAAAACAGCAAAAAAAACTGATGAATTCTTACGGAATGCACAAGAGAAAATCAAAGATTCAAACAAACCTTGTAACACTGAAACTGCCCTAGGAATAGTAGAAGAAAGTGTCAATTTCTCTGTTAATGATCCAAATCCATTAAGGAATAAGAAGAAGGTACTAAAGGTGCAATGTAGCATATGCTTCAAAATAATCACAAAAGCTTACTACAAAGATCACTTTGCTTTACACAATGAAACTGTGATCAAATATGTTTGTGATATCTGTGGGAAATCATTTCGACAAAGATGTTCGTATAGAAACCATTACTTCACACACAGTTCAGATTTTCCTCACAAATGCAAGCGATGTCCATACAGAGGTCGTAATTTGGGACTCTTGAAAACTCATATGCGTACACATACTGGGGATTACAGGTATATGTGTACAGAGTGTCCAGCAAGATTCTTAACTAAAAGCAACTTGAACAAGCATTCACTAAAACACAGGGAGCCAATGTTTAAATGTAATAATTGCCAGAGGGGATTCCATTCTAAACTTATTTTAGAGAGACATTTTGAAGCTGATCACCTGGGAATAAAGAACCATATTTGTACTGTCTGTGGTAAAGCATTTGGGTACAGGAAAGCCATGATGAGGCATCAACTAGATGTTCATAAAAGGGAGAAGAGGGCAAATGGAAGGACACCTTCTTATATTGAGGCTGATATGAAGACATTGGAAGATAACTTTTGAAGATATGCTTATATTTAGGCTGCAGAGCATAAGGGTTTTGATTCTGGGACCAAGCATTGTTATATTATTTTCTGTTAGAGAATACTTAGTAGCAGCTTGAAGCTATGATTTTCTCCTGACAATTGATGATTTCTAATTTCCCTAATGCTATATTGGTACAGTTTTCTAAGAACTGAAGAATCAATTTATGGATAAAAAATGTATTTACTGCTATTATTCTATTGAGTTCCAAAAAGCTTTAAAGTTTAATAAGGTACCTACATATTTACTAGATTAGCTATGAATACTACAATACTTTTAATTGTTGTAGTAGGTAGTATAGCTAACATTTATGGAATCTATGGACCATTCGAATACTATGAAGGTGAAGGGTATAATAATGCTATTTCACTAATTTTTAAACTGTTTCTGGCTTTAAAACAAAAATTTTTTTTTACTGCTTCAGCCTAGTGGTCCTGAGGGCAACTGCTACACTAGATGTCCTTTGTTTGATTCCCAGGTTGAGTAGTGTTATTGGGTTTCTCTATGAAATTCTCAGTAGCAGCTTGGGGTTTGTGATTTACATGGGACCTAAACATACATACATGGGACCAAACTGTGGGTATACATTTATAGTACGCCTCTGTCTAACCCATTGGAGAATACAGACGTGATGTTATGCTACGTTTATTTTTTACTACGAGTAAACCGTTTCTTTCAACTTAGTTCTCTCAAATTACTATACTCTTTGGTTCTCTATGAAAAAGGGAACTTTTCATATTATTACTGTACTCTGAAGAAACTCATTCATGAACTGTATTGGTTGACAATTTAAAACGAGTCTACAGTCTACTATGGTATGGAACTCTGGCTCAAACGTCTTTCCTCTGAGGCTCAAACTCTGGATCTGGATCCTTCATGACAGTGACAGTGACAACATGATGTGACAATGTACCTACTTGATTGCTAAGTAAATAAAGCAGAGGTACTGGATGGTTGCTTTAAACCTACTCGTTTTTAATTTTACCATCATTATTTGAAATAATAATAAATGCAAAGCAAAATCCAACCAACAAATAAATAATTGCTGTGAATTGATCGAGACTAGTTTAACTTACAAATATGCTCACATTGTACTATTTATTGAAATCTAAAAATAAAATAAATGCATATGATTATTACAGAAATTTACTTGAAAATAAAGATAAAGTTTCGAAAATAAAAACCTTCACACTGTCGAAGTGCCGAACCTGTTTACAAGAAGGTTCTGTCCCTATTTACGGCAACGAAGACACTCCATTAATTTTAGAAGCATTGACTGTACTTGGTAATGTAGAAATGAATGAAAATGACGATTATCCAAAGTGCTTGTGTGATATATGCTACGAGTTTATCAAAGGAGCGATATTATTCAGAAAAATTGCTAGAGAATCACAGCAAATACTTAATCAGCCAGTAAAAGAAGAAACTGTTGATGACCAATTGTTTGACCAAGATTTTAGTGACAGCAGTGTATGTGATACAAAGCATCCAGGAAAGTGGAAAAACGATGACTGTGAGGTCAAAACTGAAAAGAAAGTAAAAGTAAAATATGCACCAAAAGTAACTTGTAATGTGTGCTATAAAGTGATTAATAGGTCATACTATAAAGAACATATGACAATGCATGACCCAGACCATAAGAAGTATGTTTGTGATGTCTGCGGAAAATCATTTAGACTGAGATGTGCATACCACAATCATAGCTTGAGACATGGAAATGAATTTCCATACAAATGTCAGTTTTGTCCATACCGTGGAAGATATTCTGAGTTACTCAAAACCCATATGAGAACTCATACTGGGGACTATAGATACATGTGTACAGAATGTCCAGCTAGGTTTTTATTTAAGAGTAATTTAAATAGCCACATGTTAAAACATAAACAACCACAGCTTCAGTGTGAAGCTTGTAAAAGAGCTTTTCACACAAAATTAATGTTGCAACGGCATTATGAAGCTGACCATTTGGGCATTAAGAATCATGTGTGTAACATGTGTGGAAAAGCATTTGGATATAGAAATGCTATGATGAAGCATCAGAGACATGTCCATAAGAGAGAAAAGCTGTTGTTTGGCAGGATGCCTACTTATTTAGAAGCACAGCATCAAAATGTGGATGGTTCTTAAATTAGGTTGGTTCTCAACATCTACAATTGATATTTGGTGAGTTAAAATACTGTCTGTGGTAGATTTGATATTTGTAATCTGTATATAGATTGAAACCTGTAAATTATAGGTACCTAACGATTTTTATAAACTATCTTACATAAACAATTAAACACCTGAACGAACAATCTAAAAGACATGTTTCCGATTAGTGAACTAGAAGACACATTTCCTAACCAAGATTTCTAATCGGTCCTTCGGTCCTAATAGTACTTTGTACTATTTGTATGTTAATGTACCATACTTTTAATGTTTCTAAATGACAGATCAAATAAAAGAACTAATAGTACAGTAACGAGTAAAGTTAAAGTATGAAGGAAAATTAAATAGGTAGACATAGAAATGATTTTATGCATAAAAAAAATTGTATTTCATCATATCAGCCTATTGCCGTCCACTGTTGAAGGTAGGCCTCCCCTAAAGAGCGCCAACCATCCCTGTCTTGGGCAGCTCACATCCATCCCCTGCCAGCCACCTTCTTCAAATCGTCAGTCCATCGCATCGCAGTAAACCCTAGTAACTAGGCTTATGACTGTCGAACTATTGTAATGGGACCGAATGATGAACTAATAAGCAATTTGATCAGATGTTATATGAACTAAAAGAACTAATAAGATGAACTAGTTCACTGACCGAATTGTACTAGTTCAGTGCGATCTCTTTACTGACCGAATAAGCACAAGACTAATTAAAGAGTACACACCTCAATGTTCTTTTATTAGTATCCAGGGTAGAATATAGGAGAACGGACTCCGATGGGGCATGCTTCGAAAACGTCCCCCCTCGGGCAGCCCCAAATTCGTACACGTCAGTTTCAAAACCTCATAAAGCGGTACAAGTAGAGATGGGTTTATGCCAGGGCATTTATTTTTTTCGCCCAAAATGCCTGGGCAGAAACCCATCTATAGGTACGAGTTCCTTCTCTCTGACTATGCCCCCTCCCCTCCGTCTTTGGCTGGTACCCTGGGACCGTACCTGAAAAGTAGCTTTAGGCAGTAATTAATAGTTCAGAAACCCTCCAAAATGGCGCTAGCTAGAATTACGCTTAAGTCGGATCGTTCAGCTAAGCCCGCGAAATTCAAATTTCAAGTGATTTTTCGCAGTTTGTAGGTCTATAACAAGTTCTAGATTCATGGCAGTTGTTAATGTCGCAATTACCATTACCATGAATGCAGAACTGATTATAGACCTACAAACTGCGAAAAATCACTTGAAATTCGAATTTCGCGGGCTCAGCTGAACGATCCGCCTTAAAGAATAAAATGTAGATGTTTATGTTCTTTTTAACAAAAACAAATATTCGACCGTCCCTGCTCGCCGACATGCTAACGAGACCTTACTTACCTACCTATAATAAAGCGTGTGCGTTTGAGAAAGAAATAAATGCGTAGTATTGAATGTAGGTAATATTTTAATTAATAAATTATGATTTATCACCATGTATTCAACGACAATAACGATCTGTATATCAATACATTTCACACTAAGTATTTAGTACGCAATTAAACTTATTATTTTAAATTATGTTCGATTCGCGGAATGACAACTCTTATTCACAGTCTGGCAAAATGCGGGGGGCCTTCGGTATCTGTGTTAGGGAGGGGCGGAGTCGCCATTCTTTAGATTATTATTTTATTCTGTACTTGGGGTCTATCATCTGTTATTATTCTAAGATTTCTGTCTGGCATAGTCTGTGGTTAAAATTTGACATTGTCATTTAGGAATTATCTAGTAGTCAAAATTGACGTTATCAATGAAAAATGCTGAAAGCTGATTTTGTTTCTGCTCTGTTAAAATTTATCGACAAAAATAATGTCTGGTGCATATTTTATGCTGCAATTTCTGAAAAAAGACCGTCTCAATAAACACAAGAAATTACTTAATCAAACTTCTACTTGCCACAACGATGTAGTAACAAACAAAATCGATAACAATATATGCAGGATTTGTTTAAAAGAAGGTACTAAATCTATTTTTAATTCTGAAAGTACCTTTGACATCGAGGAAGCAATACGTATTTTTGGCGGCATAGAATTAAGTGAAAATGATGACTATCCTAAACACTTATGTACGACATGCCACACTTTTATTCAGAAAGCTGTAGCATTTAGAAAATCGGCTCAAGAAACTGATAAAATACTTCGACAAACTCCAGATGATGATTCTGAAATTTTTGAAACAGTGAATGATATCCAGCACTGTAAATACCACAACAATGAACATTGTAAAAAAACTTACAATTGTAAATTGTGCAAACTCAATTTCAAAACATTTGATGAATTAGTCACTCATAAGAAGTCGAAAACCCATAAAAAAGTTCGAATCCAATGTTCTATATGCTTTAGATTATTGACAGCTCAATTGTATCAGAAACATTTGTCAAGACATCAGTCAGCATCACATCTTGTTTGTGATATATGTGGCAAACTTTACCGTAAAGATAACTTAGTCAGACACCTACAACTTCACAGTTTTAATTTACCTTTTCAATGCCAATTATGTGCATACAGAGGACGCTTCATGGAATCTTTGAAAATTCATATGAGAACACACACTGGTGACAAACCCTTTTCTTGTGATAAATGTGAGTTGCGTTTCCTCACTAGAAGTAATTTGAACAGGCATCTTCTGACTCACAAGAAAGAGAGGCCATTCAAATGTGTTGAATGTGGTAGAGGTTTTTATACAAATAGAGATATGGATGTACATTACAAGGCTGACCATGCTGGACTGAAAGAGTTTGGTTGTAGGATGTGTGGTAATAAGTATGGAACTAGAAAAGCTCTGATGAGACATGAGCTAAGGGTACACAAGAGAGATAAGATGGCTAAGGGACGGATGCCATTATACCTACAAGCTGAGTACCAGAAACAAGATGAAGTCATGGATTAAGGACATTGAACCACACATGAAAAATGTGTATAAATAATTATTATTTATTAGCATGTAGTTTTCACAGTTGTATTGCTGGTGTCATTTAAAATCTGGTGCATGCATGTTGCATCTTGATACCTAGGAGATAAGTTATAGTAACTACATAAATCCTATTGGGATGTGAGTGGAACTGCAAGTAAAGTATATAAAAGAAACCTGTTATCTGTACTATATCTAGCTTTAATATCGAAAAAAAAAAACAAAAATTAAATCCATAAATATTTATTTTCTTAACTAGAGGAAATACAAGTGTTTATAAAAACATTTTCATCAGATCTTTAGTAATTTTGCACTGTAAATATAATAGAACTATTTTATTTGTATCATAAATTTAATTGGACTAGAATGCTATTAAAATGATTGAGTAATATTTGTTATGAACAATAATTTGATAGATATACAATAAAGACAACACTTCTTAATACATTTCTAAATAAAAATCACACACATTAACAATATAAATTTGGTGTAGGTAATATTTCTACTGAACAATGGAAGATTTGATAGTAACTATTCTGTATAAATATCTAAATCAAGGCCACAATATCACTTATGTTACACTTAACTAGGGTTGCCAACTATGCTGTTAAAAACAGTATATTTCGCAAAATACCCACCATTTAATTTTCCTTTTTTGACCTTAAATACAATGTTGGCAGCCCTACACTTAACGGATGGATACAAACATCAACAGGGAAGGCTTCTATGGTATCCTAAAATTACAATGTACTCATATCTTGTACAAATAAAATATTTAAGGTTTATTTGAAAAAAATCTTAGTGAATAGTATTTAATTATTTATATGACAACATATTGGGTTTCTTAAAGACAAAAAGGAACATTGTAATGAGTAATTATTGATGACCTATTTTCTATAAATAATAAATTTTATGTATGAGTATGATGCATTAGATAGCACTGACTAGAAGTTCAAATCTCAAAAGTTTTAACAGTCAAATAGTGTGAATAATATAATTGCAGTCCTAAGTTTTATCAAGGTTGTAAATGCTTATAGTTATAAATAGTAATCATAATTTGTGTAACAATACTACATACATTTTATAATACTTACTCATTTTGAACTTGTTTTATTCATGTTTATGAAATATAAATGTTTTTAAGTAATAAAAAATTGTGACAAGTTTTGTGCATCACAGCAGTTCTTTGATTTTTACTTTTGTGGTACCTATTGTACAGTTTATTGTGCACCACACTTCTCATATAAAGTATTCCATAAAAAAATGTGTTTGTAATTATAGTTGAGTAGCTAAGAGTTGGATGATAGATTTTAAATAATCATTAGGTATATTAAAGTACAGTAATAGAACAAAAAGTAAGTAACCCTTAAAATTTGCAAACAGCAAATACATGTAAGAATGTAATAGATAAATATGAAACATTGCTTATTATACAACACGAAAGCATTATTAAAAGATGTAATATAAGTAATAATTAATATGACCCAATCACTATACTTAGGCTTACATTTGATATAAATTTAAAAACTATATTGCATGGCACTATAATATTGCCCTTACACATTGGCCAGCATTAGCTTATAAAAATCATGACTACTTATTATAATATATTTGTAGGTCTCTCATAATACCACAATAAATGGGTTGATAAATATAACTTGCATAACTATAATATTGCCCATACATGATGGCTTGAATTGCATTAACAGATCAACACACATTTTCATCTAGATATTTGTAGATCTCTCACAATTATTATAGTGAGGTGTGGTGATGAATATTAATAGACACCAGTACCAATATGCACCAGTAAAATATTGCCTTTTGCATTATGTAGTATAAAAAATGAGCTCACTTTTATTATCTAGGTATTATATTCCTTTCTCACATAATACTGAAATGGGTGAATATTGAATTCTAATTTGGCTTATATTCACTGGGAAATGCAAATATGTGAGAGATATTTTGGTGTTAACATTTGCAATTTACAAATCCTACTTCTTATGTTGCCATTAGACATTCTATCTCTATATTATGCAGAATATTATTAGTGTTTAAAATGACAATAATCTTATAGGTAGGTATCTTTTATAGATTAATTTATTTGTCGCTGAAAGGCAGTATAGTTAGGGTAACATGGAGTATACCCATAATGTGAGTTTCAATTAAAATTTTTCTAAAATAGTAATTACTGGCCTAAAATGTTCGTGCAGGCACTTAGAAAAGGACGTCCAAAAAATATAAAATTGTACTTCTTTAGTCATAGGATGGTCCTCTACACAGTGTTACAATAAACATAGATGCAAACACAAACTCTAGGGTTTGGATGCATAGCATGAGGGTACACCAGATGTACTCTATTCTCAGGACCACTACTTGGAAGATGAGAAGGTACAGGACTCCCATTATCGAAGGCACGGTTAGGAGTACAGAAAATAGTACTGGTATATCTGTAAGTACATGAAGATAATGTAATGTCGTACAGGTACCTATCACACAGAAATAAATCTGGCGAATCCGACCGAGATTTCAAATAATACATTAATAGGTAGGTACTTACCTTTTTCACTCAGACTGCCTTTTCGCCCCAATATAAGACGAGTCGCTTCAATAATAAATAGTCCTACAAGGACCCCATAGTCTCGACCGAGTTTTGTTGGATCTTTCTCCACTTCATACTTCTCAATGATTAAAACAGATTTCAGGATAAGAGTGCCTAGCTCACAAGTCGCGAATAGACCGAAATAAAATGAATTTATGTATAGCAGAATTTCGTATGCTAAGCTCGAATTAACCATTTTTACTTCTATATTTGAGGTTTTAGTTCCTAAATCCTTAGTATCCTTACTTCATTAATTAAAACAAAGGAATATTTCACATTTACAAAATCCAGAATATTAATTATTTTAAAAATAGAACTAAATTAGTTCCAGCATAGATTTTTTTACTGACGGACAAATGAATGAATTGAATGATGAACTGCATGACTGTCGTGCCTGAAAGAAAATGAATGGAAAATATTGAAATCGAATGAAGTAAAGAAAAGAAAAATTGAGGGGTTACCAAGGATCTAAAATAAATAAAATGTGTGAGTGCGACCCACATTGCTAGTAACAATGGCTAGGAAGCTTTTTTTAATCTGAATTCAGGTAATTTCTCTGAAAAAAGAATTAGGAAAGTCAAGAGTAACTTTTGTTTATCTAAATGATGTACCTACTTATTTTTACGTAAAAAAAATTAATGAGTTGAATGACGAAGATAGCCCTACAAATACTATTCTTTACTTTGTGGATTTTTTTTTTAGTATAAAACACTTTATCCCCAGATACTAGTATCTCTAAGTAGTCTGTGATCCCCAGTAAAACAGTGGAAACTTCACTTCGATGGAGTTTTAGGAGTGATTAAAAGAGTCACGATTTTCAATTTTATATCATTTGCCTACACTCGCACACGTTCACGAACACATAATGGCTAACTATCCACTATAATTACTTCGGGGAAACACAAGTTTTGGAAAAAATATAAAAACAATGAAACTGGCAATGTGCACTTTACATTTTCCCGCCTAAACTCTAATTTGTGGATGGCAATACGTAGGTAA
The DNA here is from genome assembly GCA_910591435.1 of Acronicta aceris. Lineage (NCBI taxonomy): Eukaryota > Metazoa > Arthropoda > Insecta > Lepidoptera > Noctuidae > Acronicta > Acronicta aceris. Next base: position 7,963,364 of record OU342780.1, on the reverse strand, counting down.
CCAAGTGATTACAACGATTCAAACTACGTTACTTGCTTTGTATTAAATTTTATGGTACATAATACCTTCTACGGTCAAATTATTTGTATGTCTGATTTTCATTCGATTTATTGGATTTCGTTCGATTTCTTGAATACTAACTACCTGCGCGGCTGGCCGTTCAGAACGGTAATCTTCAGTCGGAGTTTCATTCTCCGAATTACAGTGTTTTTTAAATAGCAGCAACACCTCAGAAGATACAGAATTTAAAGTATTTAGATATTCTACATTGTCGGATATTGTGAATGTGTTAATGAATTTTAATTATTTTATTTATTATATTCCATCCATATTCTCAGATTGCACAGTCACATTATTACCAAGGATTGTTATTGAGAATGATTTACTGTATCTAGTATCCATTCCAACTCTATACTCCATAGATAACAATATGATTTAAAAAAAATACTCTCTGGAACGACGCCAACGGGGGTGGTTGTGTTGCACGTGTTTATAATTTAAAACTATAATGTGTAATGCAGTTATTATGAATTAAAAAGTTTAATTTGGTTCTCCATGTGTTAGATTATAAATAAATATTAAAGAATTTGTGTCAGCAGTTTATGTTTTGGTAAGTGTTGTAATTTTTAAATTAGCTATACGACGACCATGCGCTGCGCTCAGTGGGGCACGTTTAGCACGTTATTGTCTTTTTGATATTTAATGGGATTGTTTATCTCTCTTAGTTTGTCTGGGAGCTTTTTGGAGTGAAGAAATAGTGTCAGTGTATTATTTGGTAATACGAGTGATGATAAGTGAACTTGTGAATGCGTGAGGATACATTTTTGTCATAACATAACAGTAATGCGGTTGTGGTTTAGAAGCCAGTTATCTTTTAGAAGAGAACAGTTATCTGTATTTCTTCGTGTGGGAATTAGGTTCACATAAAGCTTTGGTTCAGAGAGTAGCCTTATGCTTTGGAAATCTTAATTATTATTGATGCTCAACTTTTTATTTCAGTGCAAGTGGTCAGTGCAAGGTTAGTTTTTGTAACTTTGTAAAATAATCGGTTTCCGGATTTACCTTCATTTCTCTCTTAAATAAAAAAAATCAATCTGGTCAACTAGTTAACTACCTACTTAAAAAAATACTAGGTAGGTACCTACCTACTTACTATTACTATTTACCTACCTAATTTTTATGTGGCTCGAAATTCGTTCAGTCCTTTTTTTTACCTCATAATGCAATTAAGTTACATGTATATACATATAGGTAGGTACATGTATATATCATTTCAAAGATAAATAAATTAAAAATATTTAATTTCATAGATAGTTACTTACCTAGTTGTTCTATTTAATAGAATACAATTAAATTACCTATATAAATTATATAATGACCTATGTACCTATCCAGTACACTACTGTACAAACTCTTGTTATAAAATATATAAGGAACCTTTTTAATGCAAGGGTGCAGTCAAGCGTACATCCTGACTATTGTTCCATACATACAAACAGTGTTGATGATTCATAATCACTTTTTTCTACTATGTTAAGCTGGATCCACACTTGTGACATTTCAACATAGGTACCTACCATATCCCGTGACATCGTCACGACTCACGGGGTCAACATACTCAACATCAATTATTTTAAAAACATTTTCTTCACTACATTGAATAGGTACATTCCTTGAATAGTAAAATAATCATAAAAATGTGAGCATCCATAATCATAGCAGATCCTTACTTCCTTACTAATATTATAAACGTGAAAGTTTGAGAGTATGGATGTACGGATGTATGGATGTTCGTTACTCTTTCACGCCAGAACGACTAAAAGGATCTGCATACAATTTGGCACACAGATAGAATATAGCCTGGATAACACATCTAGCCTACTTTTTATCCAGGTTAGACCCAATTCTGAAGTCCACACAGACAAAGTCGCGGGCAGAAGCTAGTTTATCATAAAGTAATACCTACAGATTGATGAGATTTGCTGTCACTCAGTCAAATGTTGACGGGTGGCAGGGAGGCGGAGAAATAATATGGCGTCGTTCTGTCAAAAGTGGCGCGCGCGCTTTTTCTGGGCTAACCTCTGTATCTATGTCAAAAGTGTCTCGCCTGACAAAAGACAGCAGTGTGCAGATGTGGACAGTAGTTTTGACCCGAACAAATACAGCAATCCTTTGAATAAACCGACTTCCGGTGGATTACAAATACACAATCCACACATGTCATGTTATAATTTTACGATACGGTTAAATGTTTCTAGTCTATCATGAGGATGAATATTTTGTTCGCGCGATATGTAATGAAAATCCACACTTCTGTTTGTAACGTGTTTCTGACCCAGACACAGCCGCAGTCTCGGTGCGTCGCTACGCCACGTGTGGACCCACTTTTAAAGTAACACCAAAACACTCCTGAAGACTGGACTATCTTAGCATCACATAAAACTACCTACTTAATCTGAGCTTTATATTTTAAACCAACCTTTTGAAAATGGGTATCTATTAATTGTTTTGTTTCCCTTCCTACTCTCAAATAAGCCCTTTATTTTATTCTTTGAAGTACAACGATGTTTTTATCAATAAATACAATAACATATTACTTTATTATCAAATCATAGATTTGGAATTGTGCAGGTAATTACAGTACGCGCGACATAACTTGGCCGGACTGAAGTTAGCTGTTTGTCAGTTTTTGGTTGCGCAGTACACAATTTTTAACGTAAACAATCCACTGCGCATTAAATCGGCGAACTTCACTCCGGCCAACTTATGCCGCGCGTAGGTACTGTAAGTAATGCAGAGGTGCCTACTTATTAAGATCAATTCTCGCATTTTCGATTAAATAAATTTTGCTACTACCCTACTACTATAAGTATACCCTACAAAACATACCTAATTTATAGTAGGTACCCTACATTACATTTAAGTATTATGTACTATGTGGTTTCGCCATACCTATCATTAAAAAAAACAAAATATCGACTTCAACCTAGGACGATGGATAAATAATCTTAGACTTCACGCATCAAAATTCAAGGATTTTTTTAATATCTATAAGTTACTGACCCTGACTAATGAGATGGTTGGTCGAGATAAAAGACGCTCCTTTGTTGGCAGAACTTCGTCTTTGCCTCTTGAAAAAAAAGAAATGTGAATCATAAAGGTCTGACGCATCATATCATATTATGGTCTACCGTTTCACAGTTCGTGGGAGGTTATCTGTTTACGATACTTACACATTTCCAATAAAACTATTATTAGAATTGTTTGCACTAGGCTTACTAATTGAATTAGGTACAATTTTGCTGTCGTACTTCATATGATTTTACGTGTATTCACTTAGGGTACATACAATTTTTTTCTGTTCAGATTGTGGGACAGGCGACACCTTTGAACAGGATCGATCATGTCTCGTATAGTTTTCAAGTCAATTAATTAAAAAATGTTGAGGGCAGTAGACTGCGACCCTTATTGTCGGTAAAGGGAGTTGCCCGAAGTCGCAAGACATTGCCAATGTCCATGTGAACCTGCGGAAAGATGTCTAGGGTCGACGGCGGTCAGGGAGCTGTCATGTCCCATGACGATTTTATCTGCTCATAATTAATTCCATATACCTATAACTTTTTATACCTACACGGTACACATTAATCTAAATATATATAAAACTCAAAGGTGACTGACTGACTGACTGACATAGTGATCTATCAACGCACAGCCCAAACCACTGGAGGGATCGGGCTGAAATTTGGCATGCAGGTAGATGTTATGACGTAGGCAACCGCTAAGAAAGAATTTTGATAAATTCTACCCCCAAGGGGATAAAATAGGGGATGTAAGTTTGCATGAAACTTTGTCAATTTTAAACCGATCGGGCTGAGACTTTGCATGCATATAGCTACTATGACGTAGGCATCCCCTAAGAAAGGATTTTGATACATTCCACCCCTAAGGGGATAAAATAGGGGATGTAAGTTTGTATAAAACTTCTTAGATTTTCGACTGATTGAACTGAAATTAAAGATTGGATTACTATGATGAACACGTCCGCTTAAATAGGATTTTGATAAATTCAACCCCCATGGGGATAAAATAAGGTATGATGGAGGATGAAAATGTATTAGTTTGAACTATCAGTACCTAATGGAACGAATAAATTAAGACGAACAAAATATTAATAATAATACTTCTTAACGCGAGCGAAGCCGCGGGCAAAATAATTAATAAATTTCGACCTATGTAGGGGTGAAATAGGGGATGAAAGTTCATATGGAACAAAGTAACTATTCCACGCGGACGAAGTCGCGGGCAAAATGCTAGTACTTAAATATAACGTATCAAGCGACATCCCTAAGCGCTGGGTCAACAGCCAATTGTAGATGATTCAATGAAAATAACATTACATGAACCACATTAAATTTTGCTGATAGTAAATGTGCTACAATCGTATTACAGAGTCGAAGTAGAATAATTGTCATTAATGCAATTTGTATGAACCACTTGGAAATATTACTTGTAATGAATGCTCTTTAGCCCATATGTTCAAGAAATAAATCATCTCACATCTTTGGTTCCCTTTTTATTATTTTATTGACTAGGCAAGTAGTGTATAGTTATGATCACATTATTATACGTTCAGTACTATTGATTTCCCATTATTGTATACAAAATTACCTTATTATGTAGGTAATGATTTTGTTAATATTAGTAATAGTTGGTAATTGGTATCGTGTAAATAAAAATATAACTGATTTACCTATAGTCTATTCTTTAACTTTTAACAAAGTTCTTGTAGAAATATATTTTTAATTATTCGTACTAATTACGCAGTGACGTAATTAGTAAGAAATCTACTACTTAACGACGTTCATTATCACTACATTGAAGATATGAATTGTAAATTAGTTTTGAGATTCAAAAAGTGTGAGATTACCACTCCACGTCCAAAAAAGCACACAAACTAAAGACTGCACCCTACTAAATTGCTGTTATGCATCTAACACTAAAATTAATTCGTCATCTGCAACCTCTGCAATTCGTTTTGATTAACATGTTTTGATGTTTGTTATTATATTGAAAGGTTTTTAACGTTCTAACTCTAAATTCTAAGTTACTTTGTTAAACACGAAACTGGTCAAGAAACATAGGTACACCAAACAGTTCATTATTGTTTGTTGATTATAGATTTGACAATATCATTGAATCACCATTTATCTCATAACAGTCCTGGTATCTGGTTAGAGTGGATGATCCCAACATAGTTGAGAAAAAGGCAAGGAGAATGAGAATTAAATGATAAAGGCTAGAAGAAAGAGGATTTAATCACCCTTTGAATGTTATTCTAGAGTGTACGTCTCCTTTGGTAGCCTGTAGTAACTGTATTATTGTGAGACTAAAGTAAGAACAACGCGCTCTAATTGAAATTGCTTCAGATCCAGCTCTTCAATCTAATTTTGTTTGCAGACGCCGTCGTCATCGCGCCGACCAAGAACACAGATGCCAGTATCAATTTTATGATATTGGTGGAGTACCTGTGAGCCATGGAGATGACGCACCAGGCAGGGGCGGAGGGCGAGAGTCTCCTGCGGCAGGACCGCGGAGCCGTCGTCATGCCTGGACAAAGACAAGGACGTAAGTACTTAGAATAATAGAAACCCATCTGGCAAGGCCAATTTGATAACATAAACATACCATCACGCCTGTATTCCCCGAAGGGTTAGGTAGAGGCGTACTTAATGTACACCCACAGTTCGCCGGTATGTTTAAGTCCCATGTTATAGGGGGCGAGCCTATAGCCATTAACCGGGCACACATCCAGACTCCGAGCTGTTACTGAGAATTTCATAGAAAAACCCAATAACACTTTGCTCGACCTGGGGATCGAACCCAGGACCTCTAGTGTAGCAGTTGCACTTGGGACCACTAGACTAATGAGGCAGTCAAACTAGCTAGACTAATCAGCCAATTTGATATACCTAAGTAATAATAAAATATTGAATAAGTATTTGAATCTCCATGTGCGCGTCTGAAGCAAGCAGTTCCGAACGGCTGAGCAGGTAAATAAAATAATTTAAGTGATTTTCTGCACAAATATCGAAATCAGTAAAGACAATAATCACTAATTCGAAACATTTACGACCCCAATTGTCTCTACTCCGAGTTTTTATATTAAAAACCTCTGCAAAATCACTTGCGGACAATTGCAGACGCGCGTATGGGGACTATACTGAACCGATGGAAGATAATAAAGTATTTTAGGGCCTTATACTCCTAGCCAAAAAATAACAGGAAGAACTAATTTCAGGATACGGCAGTGATTCATTTTTATGAATCATAATATGCACCCACGATACGTTACAATTATAATATGTGTGATGTTAATATGGACGTCAGTCAGTTGTTTGCCAAAATCGTCTCGACCAAAATGAGCAGTGTACAAAAAATCTTTGTAAGATGAAGTCATATTCTTAGATATGATATATGATATCGATTCATCGCTATGCATTTTAAGTTTACTAAATTCACAATACTGTGCTAAATATATACGTCATAAGTCGACCTTGGGACGATTTGCTTATCCGTAGCTAGGTATCTTGATTCAGGAACGATTTTGGTTGATTACCTACCTACTTCTTCGTGTAGGTGTATGTGATAATATAATTATATGACTTTAGCGTCAAATTTGGTCTAAAATGTTGGATTCAATTGATTAAATATTATTATTCCAAGGAAAGATAGTAGTTTTCTTATATAATGACAAATCTAGAGAAAGGCAAAAAACACCCTGAAAACATCAGAATCCATAGATCGGTTGTTCTTGTTAAAACATAGTTCTACAAATCTCAATATGGTGGAATCACAGAAAGAAATCACTAAATCACCAGGTTTGGCAAACGTGAAACTATTTGTTTTGGATATGAAACAGTTTCATTGATCATCCATTGGATTAGGTATTATTGTTCATATCCTCTAGTAAGCATAAATATTTGCAGTATAATAAAATGCATGATTTGTAAATACTCCGTATGATCTCATGAAAATGTACTGTACAATACTTAGTTAATTTTCCCCTCGACGTAAGAGGAAATTTCAATCAGGCAACGTTTAATAACCAAAGAGGGTCAGAGTGATCCTAAGCAATTTAATTACAGAAATTAATGCACATAGATTACGCTACAAAGACAAGTCAAAGTCTTTGTATAAACAATGTCTATTTACACAACTGCGTCGAAGGGCGTTGACATAGATACATGAAAGTTGGAAGGTACCTAATACGAATAGTGACATTTGAAAAGAAACTGAATAATAATGCAAAGCTTTCAATCTATATTAGAAAGTTAACAAAAAAACTATCGATGTCGGAAAAAATATGTTGTTTCGACAATCAATAAAAAATCCGACGGACCTCCATCCGCCATTCTCTGCTTTCTTTTTACTTTTTTGTGAAATGACACGGAACAGACGACACTGAACTCCGGCCATATTTGTGAGATAGCTCTTAAAGTACTGAAGTTCTATATTTATATCCCATATGATGCTGCGATCAGATAATTTATCGATTTCTCTTCTCCTCATTTTCCCTTCAAGACTTGTAGATTCTGAGAATTATAATTGGATAATTGTGTGTTTGTCATACTTTTACAATATTTTTCCAGAAACAGTTTTCATGTTAGCATAATGATTCCAACAAAGATGATTCTAAGTTTTCGCATTAACCTACGATAGAACAAAGTTTGTTCTTTGTTGCTTTCCTCTTTTTAAACGACATAATGTCACTGTTATACTCGTACACTATATGGATATACACTAAGTTTTCTCATCTATGTTCTAGTATTCTCTTTATTGGCTTATAATACGCATACGAATAGTGTAGAATGCACGTGTCGTGTATGAACAATAGCCCATCTTGTATGTATCGTATGACAGCTATGTTTTCCTAGCTTTGCAAAATATTATAATTCTATACCACTAGAACCTGCATCAAGCATTTATCGATTTATTTTAATCACTAACATAATTAATTTTGGAATCGGCTTCCAATGTATAAATTATATTTATTTGTGTAAATAATGTTTGAAGACAAGTCATTGTTTAAAATTTTATCTTAAACTAGATGATATTCTTTAACTGACGATCTCTGTGAAGAAACAAACTCAGAGAAAGAGAAAATAGTGGTCTCTTTTAAAGTCCACACATAGTTGTAGCAGTGTTACAATGCAGGGCAATATCTGAGATGAACTTTTGAAGAAAGGTCATAGCGGCTTTGAGTAGCCCACTCCTAGCTGACGGCACACAAGTATCAGTCACAGTATCGCTTGACCACAATCTAAGCTGAATAGAATCAGCTTAGATTGATTCTCAGTACCAGCATATTAATCAAGCTTGGCAATAAAACTCCACATCCCAATTACTGGGCAAAGAATTACCGTCTGGTTGACAGATTTTTGGTCTGATGCTCTGTCTAGCTGTCTGTAGTAGTCTCATAGTATGACAAACGAGATCAGCGGCGACGTGATGGCTCAACGTGCTCTCGACTATTATCTCAAGTCCGCTCGATACAAATTGTTGGACCTCATGCGTCGCTTCAATTGAAACCTTACTGCCCTATATTGACCGAGATTGCTCAGTTACAAATTAATACCTAATATTAGACGACTCTTTCCCGCTAAATTTTATTGAACTATCGTGTCGCAACTGGATTTTGGGGTTCCGCTTTATTCTTATTCACGTTCATTGGTTTAGTTTCAATTATTTAAATAAATTTAATTTTATTCTTAAGCTTCTAATTATTCTAATATTGTTATTATTGTGGTACTGAGGACGTAGGCACAATTTATCCACAAACAAAGAGGTCTGTCTGTATAGTGTTTATCAATTTATGGCCACATTTTCCGGCGTGATTCTTATTAATCTGATGTTTAGGTATTTTTTATCAGACTACGAACAAGGAAGGGTAAATATTTTAACAATCTATGTATGTATGGATGTTCATCCATATGTGTTTGTTGACAATAAAGCCGGCAAAACACAAAAAAAGGACCGAAAAAAATCTTGATTTGACAAATGAGGTGTCTTTAGATTCGTCTTGATTCCCAGAGTACTTATCGTACGGTACATGGTATTACAGGGAATCGAATATAGCAAACACTGGACGAATGTAAAATGTAGGTACCTGCTGGAAATTTCTTACTACTAGCGTCTAAAGAGCCTTAGCGGTTTATAACTCACTAGCTTCCGCCAGCGGCTACGCCCGCTTTATCAACGACCCATGTCACTTCCCAGAACAAAATAATCAAATAATTTTCCCGTTTTTGCAACATTTTTTAATTGTGCTCCGCTCCTATTGATCGTAGCGTGATGAAAAGTGTACTTTAACCTGCCCAGGAGTATGAAGAACAATTGTACCAAGTTTCGTTGAAATCCGTCGAGTGGTTTTTGTTTCTATAACGAACATAAAGACAGACAGACAGACGAAAATTTTACTGATTGCATTTTTGGCGTCAGTATCGATCACTAATCACCCGCTGATAGTTATTTTAGAAATATATTTCATGTACAGAATTGACCTCTCTACAGATTTATTATAAGTATAGATAGATGAATAGTGAATGAAGTTAGCATGAGGTACCAAAAAGTGTTAAATGAAAAAAAGCGTAAACACCAAAACCCGACTACGAAAACAATCAACAAGTTATAGGGCATCAAAAAACTCCTCCGAATCGCTAACAGCCGGAAAAGTAAGAACACTAATTAACTTATTAAAGTTTTAGCTAATGCTAGCATAATTTAAACTGTACCTATTCCACAAATACAATCACCCTTCTAGTACTTACATTACGGACACAATGCAAAATCTATTGTCCTGTACAGCGGGGGGTCGTTATGGGCTTTGCTGAAAATAAGCTAAGACCAATTAACACACATGTTACAGTTAAAAGGTGCTGATACCCTGCTAGTGCTAATAAAAGAGTTAATATTTATTTATTTATTGCGGTAAAAGAAACATACAGTACTATGATTACTATAGAAGAGGAAATAATAATGTAATGGTTCCATGAAATACCGGCACTTCAGTAGACTTAAAATGAACAGTGTCTTTATAACTGTGTGACCGGTTTACTACGCAGATAAAAACTAAATGAGTCATTATTGATAGAGAAACTATGTAAAAGTTATTTTATTTTATTGTACTTTTGTGTATTCTGGTTGTTTCACTCATACTACCTCATTCTTCACTTCATTTCAAATTAGCATCTAGACGCGAAAAGATTATTTACTTCATCAAATTGTTAGCAGCTTAGTATGTTCCATCGTCATTTGCAGTGTAGAGTTAGATATTAATATTAAACAAGTAGTTTGTAGTAGTTTAACTAACCTAACTAATTTTGTTGTGTATCAATTGTTGTGTCAATGTACTAGTAGGTACCAGCTTTATTTCCAATCCCGTGGGATTTTCCGTAGTGCGGGAGGTCTTTAAAAAAAGATGTATAATCTCGTTATACACAATGTCGTAGTTGGATTGTATAATTCGTTGTTTTACATAACCGCTAGCTGTTTTACAAAAGCTGCGTTATGTAAAACCATTGAACGACGATGTTTAGCAGTTACATATTATTATAACATAGCAAACTGCTGTGCAGAATTTAAACTGTCGCTGTCGCTGAAAACCAGCGTTACTCTGCTCGGCGCACGAGTTATAGCAATAAGCTGAGCGATAGCCGCTTTGCGTGAATGTGACGCATACTTATTTACTTCTTTGTTTAAATACAACTGTTGTGTGCGTCTTGTCCACGTAAATAAATTTATTTTCTTCTTTCTATAATGCTTGTAGAGTCAAGATTTCTAGATATACACTCTATAGACTGTCTGTCATTGTCATATGTCTGTCAGCTAGCCAGCGTTTCAGTTTTATTGAGTAGATGTGAGTGACAATCAAATTAAAAGAAGAGGCTCTTACATAATTAAGAGTATTATAGCTATAAATATATATGTGTGTGATACATGCCTCTAACAATGCAGAGCCTGACCTTCGCAGGTCATTGTTCTTCGTGGGTGGTAGATGGCTAAGTGGCTTTTGTTCGAGATATCACATATAATATAGGTACCTATTGCGATCGCGTGTACTTTCCTTTGTGGCAAAATAATTTGAAGAACTTCATGTAGCCTAAGATAGCAATTATTTTCAGATGAATATTGCTCGGAAAAGTTAGATAACTTGTGAACAAAACTTTTTATTGCAAATGTTTTAAATATCCTTTAAGAATCCGGTGGATCGAATGTCCCATACAAACGCAATAAGCAAAATAAATCGTAATACAAACATAATTTAATCAAATTGTGTTATTATTCGGATTCCGATACCGTTAATTTAGGTTCCTACTCTACCATTTCGTCCAAAATACCTACTTCACTGGAAATAAATTTAAGCGAATGGATAACTTTACTAAATTTGTAACGAATTTTTGGTCGTTTATTTCCAGTGAAGTAGTAGTGCACGAAATGGTACAGTAGGAACCTAGATTAAGGGTCCGGCGGAGCTTGAATTGCCTACAAAAAAGTTATACCGAAATACATCGTAATTAAGACAATATTCTATCAAATTATGTTATTATTCGAATTTGGATACCGTCAATCTAGGTTCCCACCGTACTATTTCACCTACTACTACTTCACTGGAAATAAAAGATTGCAAAATCGTTCCAAACTTGGTAATTTTATCAAAAATTGCATTAGCTTACATTTATTTCCAGTGAAGTATTTTGGACAAAATGGTAACGTAGGAACCTAAATAAACGGTATCGGCATCCGTATAATGACAGAATTGGATGAAATTGTGTTTGAATTACGATTTATTTCGGTATTACGTTTTTTTGAGCAATTCAAGCTCCGCCGGACCCTTAAACTGTGTTTTAAAAATGCGGATTTTTTTTCGAGAGGATGCAGAATGTGTTCTTCCACTTAATGACAAATGCAATTAGTATTGTATTATGAGTACAAAGTATTGATTTGTTGATTGGCAGGCGGGCTCATGTTACATTTTCATGAAACTGCAAATTATAGTCAATTATATCTGTTAAATAATGCAATCAAATAATGCAAAGAGCAACTGGACAACGAAGCAATAAATCAAATGATAATGGACGCTGCGACTTTATCATTGAGACAACGTGAACAAACGTACATGCACCCAGATATTTACTAACACAGTCAGGTGATGGATTTTATGATACCTTATAGTACCTACTTATACAGACGTGCGACGTTTCACCAATTTACTAAAGTCCGGAAACATCAACAACCGGTAGCAGATATGGAACTTTTTATGTGCGGTTACCGTAATTCGTCAGTAGATTTTAACGATAAGATTTTGACATTATTTGTATGGATCATATTATGTCAAAATCCTAATACTAGTCAGCAAATCTACCGGCCGTTAAACAGCTACATTACGTTGTACATATTAAGAAAAAAATCCCTTAGTTTCAACCATATTTCCTTTATAAGGAATGTAAGTTGAATTGCTGAAAAAATCGCGTTATGTAAATCTTTTTTAATGATATTGGGCCTACGTGTATTGGCCGAGGACTGCAAACCAACGGCTACCACACTAAACAGTTACCATCCTATTATCGTTGAGTCACATAAGGCGATTAGGCAGGTTCCGTCCTTAATTCTTCCATACGATCTTGGTTTGTTTTGTCTTATTATCGAAGCCACGGCAATATCACCGAAGTTTTGTTATTTATGGATTTCCTTGGTAATGTCCAGATGGATCCATATGAATACTGTTATTATTACTGTTGGAAGATTAAAGTGCCTTCTGTGATGGGATTGATGGGATTCAATATTCTACTGTTTCTTTTATAGTTTTTATACATATGTAATTATATACTTATAATTATAATACCAGAAACATGTCAGATTAAACTTTCACCTACATTTCCGTAAAACTAAAAAGCACAACAAAATTTGAGCCTATGCTCTCTAAAAATGAATCATCATTATATCAGCCTATTGCCGTCCACTACTGAACGTAGGCCTCCCGCAAAGAGCGCCAACCATCACGATGTTGGGCAGCTCGAATTAAAACGAAAATGAATACGTCGAGAAAATCCCGATATCTACCTTTTCTCGACATCTATTTTATAGTACCACTTGTTGCAAGCCAGTATTTCAGGGATGAAAGCCAACAAAGCCGAGACACAATAAATCGTTAAAGGTTTTACTAAAATAGGTCGGAGACTCTTTTATTATTTCATATTTTACGATCCGTAGTCGCAGTGCCGGTAGTCTTTGGGCATAAAATGTCATCTCTTATGTCATATTAAGTGATTCCCGGATACCCGTTTTATTATTATTTTTTTAATTTTGTTGTTGTTAAAAATGGACTTATTATAAGGTTGTAGTGTTATTAGAAAGTGTTTCCACCAAATTCAATTCTTTAGTAAGTTTTTAATGATAAATATTTTAGTAGAAGAGTATTGGTAACATTAGAGGTTATATTGTTAACTTTCTCCTGATCACAAAGTAGATCACGATACTTTGGGGCATCAATCATGATCGTCATCATCCTCCTACCCTTGTCCCCATTTATTTGGGGTCAGTGCAGCATGTTCTCTTCTTCAATTGTCAGCCGTGAACTCATTATTCACTCCCTTTGCAATAATAACAGTAGGTACGTCTATCTTTTCTTTAGTCACCCTCTGGTGAGATTTGGAGGAATGCAAAGGAGAGCTTTATCCCTCCACATTCATATCCATCACTCTTGTAGCCACATGCGTTTCATCCCATCTCATAACATGGCCATAATACCATTAAAGAGGAAAATATTTTAAACGTCTGTCTTGCAGAAAACTCTTGAAAACCAATCGAAATCTGTTCTGACTGAGCTTCTATTGTTTATAAACATTATCTTTATACATACACATATGCTTGTGCATGCACGGAATACTTGGTAAATGACTGAGCAGTCTATTGGTATTCAACCGGTGCCAGGCAGTCTTGCTAATTTTATATCATTCCATGTTTATTGAACGCGATACATTGTAGACTGTGTCCTCTGCAGGCTATTTGGGTCTCGCGTTAATGTTTATGTGCAGTTAAATATGGAACGGTCAACGATATGTGTTCATTAATCTCATTTTGTAACTTATTTATCGCTAACTGGTCAATTTTACAATCTATCTGTGCATTGCCAGAAAATCAAATCCGTTGTTAGGCGTCATTGTCTTGTTTAGTTTCCTTCTTATGGATGATGCTATCAATCGTCTGCCTTTGTTTTGTTCTTTTTTTACAAAGTGACTCCCACTTATCGTCTTGTTGAACATGGACATCCTTCAGGGTCCTAGATTTCGTGTAGTAAACTCATTACCCTGAATTCTAAAGTCAAAGCGATAACGACGATGAAGCGAAGCGAACTTTCCTTAATATTTTTTGGCGACAGTTTTCCTTTTTTCTCGAAGGTCACTATAAAGGCAGGTATTTAATATTTCGCCCCCACAGCTCCATAAATATTGTGGTACATTTTTATTGGTCGTAACTTAGTTACTAGGATTTACTGCGTTCGTACCACTCGCACGCAATGATGTTATTAAATCATCATCAACAGATTTGAGATTATATTATTTGACTGTCAAGGATTTTTGGAATTATTTTATTTCTAGATTGCTTTATAACAATCATGCTGTAATTGATTAATTCAATAATGACAAAAGATTTTCATAAAATCGCACGTAGTAAGGCAACAAAAAAAACTTTTGTATATCGCGATAATGAGGCTGCTACTGATATTTATATTCATTGACCTAAATTTGTAAACCGTTTGCTTTAGTAAATAAATAGGATCAAGGTTGAAAAACAAAATTATCTAGCGATCTAGAGATTAGTACACTGACACGTGATTATTAAACATCTGTTTTTGGGAGACACGTGACAAGCTTTACAGCTAATATTGCTGTGCTCTACAGGGTCCATAATGGTTATTATTTATATTACACCACCTCATTGTACATTATGGTATGTCAATAAAAAAAATATGAATATGAATATGTATTGCGGAATTCGCAAGTTGGCAACTACACGTCGGTCGTAATTAAAATATCTGTACTGTCAACAGCACATCATGGTATCCGAATCTGTTAAATTTCTTTAATAGATTTTCAATTTCATTTCCAATTAATAGAGTTTATTATCCATTGGGGAAATCTTACAGTTTGTGGTAACTTGATGCGCTGTTGACAGTTCCTTATCCCAATTTATACGAAATAGCTCTTTGTATTCTTAATCTGTTTATGTATTTGGAACTTCACCTTTTATATGAGCTTTGCGTCTGTCTCACATAACCCGTTTAGTAATTGAATGAAATCCAAAGCGCTATATTCATATTCTGATAGGATGTGGAAATTCCGTAGATCAATAAGCCAATCCTGATATTGAGATATACCGAAAAAGATTGATCCTCAAAGCCTTACCATAATCTACCTGGAATCGGCTGCAGTACCGAAGTACTTAATTTTTTCCAAACATCGTGATGGTAGGCCTAACCTTCATTCTCCCAGTAACTTCACTAGCTAATGTCACTGGAGCTTCTTACAAATTCAAATTAAACCCTGACTTTATTGTATTCTTTTACATTGTGGTTTTACATTTAAATCGATTGATTTAAATTGATTTATTATCGCTAATCTGATTTATCTCTAGAAATAAACCCAATAATCTTGTTACTGAGTCAGACTCGCACTTTAGATTGGAATTAAATTAATTTTGCCACTGATATTTATTTATTCATATTTTTATCTTTAAATTGATTGATAAACAGGAAAGTTGCACATTGGAGTTCACAAATAAGGTTCCAACTGGAAATCTTTGATATTTGTATGATAATTTTAGTGTTATAATATCCATAGAGTACAGCTAGTCGGTATTATGTAAATAATGAATACGTATTCAAAACTTGCGTGAGCCCCTTAGGAATAATTTATACTTTGGATTTCGCATGTAGTCTTATATGAAGAAGTTGGTTTGTCCATCTGGAAAATACATTGCATACGACGGCTGTCCGCGGTCTTAGGAAATCTGTAGACTTGGATTCGGCTTAGCCTTAGCAAACAACTTGACAGCAGCGTTAAGCGATTACCAATGACAAAGATAAAATGGGAAATGACATAAGCTTTTAGATAAATCTGGCGTTCATAAATGTAATCTCCATATATTTTGTTTCAATTCGATCGTCGATTCGAAATTTAGAATACAGCTTGTCTACAGTCTTAGCGTATCCTTAGTTAAAGCTGAGATGTAAGGTGGATACTATGTACTGGATCGATATATATGTACTGGAATGTACATCATTATAATATGTATATTTCAGTACAGAGGTACTGTGATATTACGGTTCAAACAGGTACTCAAACCCTGGAATATGAAATGTAATCTCACAGAATCGTATCCCTATACTTATTTAGACTTTCAAAGGAGAATAACGATATTCTTGACGAAAACAAAACAAGGTAGGTAGGTAACTACAATTCAGCAGCGTTTATTTTCAGTAAAGGTTCATTTACACGGAGAGTTTAATCGCCTTGATGATACGACACATGTTAATACGAGATAAAAAGTTCAAATACAAATTGTACGATAGTGGTACGTTAATAACCTGTTCTTTCAATATTTATATGAATATAAAACTGTTGGTGAGCTTTTGATTTTTGTGCGGATTTAAAGAAACATATAATGATAATCGTCTGAATATTATCACCTATCGCCTTTTTTTTTATACCACTAAGGTGGCAAACAATCATGCGGCCCGCCTGATTGTAAGCGGTTACCGTAGCCTATGGACGCTTGCAACACCAGGGGTATCACTCGCGCGTTGCCGACCCGAGGCATAGTTGGGCTGGCAGCATAGGAGTGATGCTGCCATGCATGACAGCCGGCGTTAACAAAACACTACCGATCCCTACCACTGCCAACACAACGCTTCCTTGCGGAGCTCTGGCAACCTTGCTCACCGTTAGGAACACACCATAGCACGAAGCTATGTTATTGGGCTACAATTTTCTGCAAGGCGGAGGTACTTCCCCAATCGGGCAGCTCCAATTGTGAGTGCAATTATTCGATTACATTATGCCCTACCTCTCGAAAATAATAATACTGCCGATTCTCGTGTGAGGATATCTTCGTGTAAGTGAGCAGGACGAGTAGAGTATAGAGGACGAATAGCTTTCACAAAAATGCCTGTAGTCTCCCGTAGTCATTCAATCTCGGTGATTTCATATCGGCTCGTTTCCGCTTTTCCGCTGACCTATATAATATACGATACCTAGAGTAACCACGTTTACTGGACCATGAAGGATAAAAACCCAATAACACTGTGCTCGACCTGGGAATCGAACCCAATACCTCTATGGTAGCAGTCGCGCTCAGGACCACTATTTAGATAGAATGCAAATTTGAGTTTAAAGCCAGGCCTAAGATGTAAGCTTAATCTTGCTACTAGAGTAGCACTGAGTTTGCTGGACTGCTGGTTTTAGGCAGCTATTTTTTTGTACCTCAAAAATATTTTCTATTCCATATTTTTTCCAGTCCATCTTTGTGATAAATTTATCGTTTATAGAAATCGTGCCAGTAGTAAAATATAACAGACTATGATAACTATGTCGAGCGTGTTGTCAAAACAATATCAGGTCAACAACACCTGCTTGTAGCACGTGAGCAAATTGCGTAACTGATTAATATTAAAAGCTGTCACTGCCACACATTGGTATTACTCTATTGGTAAATTAAATTCTATATTTGTTGGAGCCTGCCTGTGACACTATTCATTTTGTTGCTTTGTTAAAAGCTATTTTAGTTTAGTACTCTCGGGAATTAAGTAATCTTTACATATAATAAAATTGTAACAGGCCAATGTTTGTACATTTAGATATTGAAGAAAAACTAATAACTTTATTAGAGCAACAAGGCCAAAACATATTTTTTAGAATTTGGACAAAATTCTAAAAAAAAAATGTCTTCTCTGTCTGTAGATATATTTGTACACGCATCACGCAAAAACTACTATACCAAAATCGGATGCAGTGTTCACAGCTGAATTCTGGGGGTCTAACTTAAGTCTGGTGATTTATCTTGATACACCAACTAGAAGTTGAGTTGTAAGTACTTAAATCCTTTTGAGATGCGAGTGAAACCGCGGGCAACAGTAATAATTTTTTTAAGAGCTTATTCTAATTCAGAAAGGAAAAAGGATTGATCACCAATCGTCTAAACCGATTTATTTTTTAAAGTTTGGAAATGAGAGGCATCATCATCACATCATGCAGGCATTTTTTCGGTTCCTAAAGCCATCTCACTTTTTGATAGAAACGGAATAATTCGATGGAATTTCTTGCGTCTCCCAAAATCGGTTAAGTGTGGTGTTTCTTACGATAACTGCTTTAACACACTACATATGCGCACTGTTTACTTACTGCATTTACCCGAGATAAAAGTGGGACTTACTGGGTTAATCAGCGACAAAATAGCGATAATAAGACCTAGTTATGTTAATTAACGTTAATGGGTAGCAGTTAAAGATAACAAAATGCTTTAGTTAACGAGAGAACTTTGTTTAAAAGCCTTTAGAACCTTATAATATTCCACTGAAAATATTTTATTCCGTAAGCTGTTGTTGTTGAGGAAGAATTCTTTTATTCCGCTTCTGAGGTATTTTTCAAACATTGAATCAACTTTCACCGATTCATTTTATTACTGTTAAGGTACCTATAGTGGCTGTGAAGATAAAATTTACAGAACAATGTAATGATTACGAGGTTCTTTGATTACCTATTATAAAAACCATGCAAATCAGGGATTGCATATTAATTAGGATCAGATTAGTTTGATTACCTATTATTACTATTGTATTTGCTTGGTTTTATTAAGGTTAAAGTCTGCATTAATGTCACTAGAAATTCAGTTTGTAAAATCTTTACAATTTTTTTTAAATGTTATCGTTAAAACTATTTTTCCATAATGTGGTGTAATAAGTTTTGGGCATAAAAATAGGAAATAATAAGGAAAAAAATAATACAAGAAGCATTAGTGTTAATTTTATTTCCAGTTTGAACTAAAGTAAGTGCTCTACCTAACCTAAAGTAGTTCATAAAGTAAATATAAGAGCTTTGTGTTGTTAAAAATTAATGCCAAAGTTGACCCAACCCTAAAGGTCAAATTAGGGTGATGAACAAGGTAATGAACAAGATAATGATTCAGTACTTCACAAAGTACCTACATATTATAAAAATATTTTCATTAATGTTTACTGGATAGGTTTTATTATAAGGATAGGCATTATGAATCGTCTAAACCGCATTATTATATGTTTGTTTCCTGCATAAAAATAGACGTTAGCATGGAATTACATACGTAAGGCCCACACAAACTCGTTCCAGTTAACTTTAACGAAACCCTAGCCACAGTAATGTTGTTTGTTTATGAATACGCAATCAAAATGCCTTAAATCAATATAACCGGTTCTTCTACTGGGGCCATGTCAGCCAATGTTGTCGTACTTCTTTCATAATACCATCATGGCAGCAACTTAGTAGACGTTAATGTTAGATAATACTGTAGAATTTTTGAATGACGGGTTCATCAAATGGTCTTTTTGCCTGAAAATATGATAGCGTGTCGTCAAATGACTTTTTGATGACCTTATTTAAAAAACTTACCTATTTCAACAACAGAAAGTTAGTTAAAATAAAGCTCAATATTCAGCATCAGTATCATAGAATATATTAATTACTAATGATATCAAATGGCAAGGCCTAGGTAGTGTCTTGATTTAGTTTGCCTCGTGGTGTGTAACAAACAAGAACACGTTTCAAATGTGTAAAAATATGTTTATATTTGTGAAGTGAATACTCAGATAATTAATTAAGAAATTGGATATTTGAGTGTGGCAAACATGGTTGATAATTATGGAACATTCCCTGGTCGTCAGGAGAAGAGTAAGTTATGATTTCCTTACCTTTTTATACGATATTTGTTTCGTAACGACACACAATTAGTAGAATCGGAAGCAGTAGGTGTAATTTGAATTTCTTAATAAAAATAAATGTATAAGTAAATTTTTGTTTGTTTCCATACAATACCTATAGGTACCTATACATTATCCGGTGCGAGGATAGAAATCGGTGTAATCCTCTTTTAAACTATACATATAATGTCATTGGGTGAATTACAAACTTTATTAGTACAGTGACACAACGATTTTATGTCATATTTATTCAAAAAGTCTTACATGATATGAATTTATAATTTGAGCGTACCAAGTACATGCCTTGTGTGATCAAGATAATCTAGTACATATTCAGTAAAATATTTGTATCGAAACTTCATCACATTGGCAATTTGGTTTAATATTATATTCCATATTTCTTCTTCTCTTCGTAAATATTTAGTTACTGTATAATTTTATAATTAATAAATTGCATAATTATATCGTTATCCTTGGCACGACCTGTTTAACCGGTTGCTCGACTTGGCATGCCATTAAAAGCCGTTTGTAAAATAATTGGTCTTAGTGTTCTCTCATGAATAACTAAGATATTTTCAGGAATTACAAATTAGATACTTACGTCAACGTTTCGATAATAACGTTTAACACCCAAAACTAATTCTGTAATCGATATTTCGCCAAGTTAGTGGCACTAACTTGATTGATACTCGGGCTTAAACTTAGTTTGTTAGCGGCACCGTCGAGTGACATTATTAACTCTATAAATAAAATCACTTTTGGAACTTAACCAGGTCAACCAGAGAAGATAAGAAAATTAATAATATAAAATATTAAACGATCCGCCTGAATTATATCAGGACAAGGATGAGTCTTCGTAATTTTGCATCCGTTATTTTTTTAAATGAAGTATAATAGACATGAAGAAGAATACCATGAGTTATCGATATTGATATTGATACATGTATTTATATGAAGGAGTAAATCTAGCAGTGCAATGGATTGTTAAAGATCCAGTCAGCCTGGCAAGGGAAGGCAGGGCAGTTAAAAATGCCACATTGATTAATACCTCTGGAATCAATTCTTATTTAAAAACCCAGAGTAGATTACTTCATGGCATAGCAATGTTCTAGTGCCATTCATGTTAGATTCACCAAAAGCGACCTTGTCACCACAGCAGATGAGAATATAAGCATTTGCACCCCAAATAATTAAGGAGAGAGAAAAATCTATATATAAAAGAAGAACCTGACTGACTGACGTATCTACGCACAGCCGAAACTACAGGAGATAGATCCCTAAAAAATTGCATGCCGTTCCTTTTGCAATGTAGACGAGCACTAAGAAAGGATTTTTGGAAGTATATTTTAGAAACGAAAATTACCTAACACTACGACGTTCTTCCACAGGGGTAGGCAGTAACTCAGATCGATACGAATCTTGCATGAAATATTTTTGAACTTAATATTCATATTATTAATTCCTTCAAGAAATATTATTATACTAATGTAGAAAATCTTATTTATAAACTTGCGTGTCATGCTTTGTGCATCATGCTGGCTAGCTAATTAACTATTTGCCTATTTTGTATACCAATTAACGTTTTTCACCCAAAATAGTAACACATTTTTGGGCACAGAATACCTACAAACTTGATCAATTTAGTACGTATTCATGTAATTGAAACATTTCTAAGGTTTCTCTCGTCTCATTTGTGGAGACTGTAAATAACATTGTTATTACTCCTATTACGTTTGATCTAACGGTATTTTGAACCACAATCTTTTGATGGGGGATTTTTTTCATACATTTAATAAGGGACGTTATTTTCGTTATCACTCGGAATCGGAATACGGTTAAATTGGTTTGGCTAATTATTTACGTCAGTAAACAAAAGAAGGCATACATCTAGGGCTGCCCAGATGTACACATTTTACAGCCGTGTTCGGCCAAATTATACGCCTGCCCGGCTTTTGGTCAACCCCGTCCCACCAAAACACACAAGTCAGGCTTTCAGGGTAAAATGTACGGCTAAATTTGAATCTGTATCCGGCTTTTCTCTTTATAGTCCTGGCAACCCTACATACAACACAAGTGGACATTTTCTACACAACAACATTTGGCACATTTTCTAAGTTTTCTGCTGAAATTATGTTAATCTGTAAACTTTTAACTAACTTAGTTGTTATAGCTGTTTCATAATGTTTCTTCTGAAGTTCTAGTTCTGACAGAAAAGTTTCATGTCTACATCTGCCTAAAATAGCCTTTCAAGTTCTTTTATGTATGCCTTTCTCTTCGTCTGATTTTCATAATACATAGTTTCATTGGTCTAATGGGCGCAAACGCGGTTGCTGAGCATGAGGTTCTGGGTTCGATTCCCAGGTCATGATGATAATTAAAAACACATAACTCAACCACATTTGTATTCAGTAGTACTTACCATTTATAAGCGATAAAAATGAGAAAACATTGCGAATGAAGGAGCGATAACGCCTCTATTGTTGTTCGACGGATCTGATCGTGTCGCTGACTCGCGGCTCGCGACCACCTCTACTTACGTGCACATTGTGAGGGAAATTAGTCTGCCGCAGTGTATTTAACTTTTTTATACCAGCACGTTCGGTAAATGCTTTAACATAATAAGTTTGTGACCTACTTGTTGCTGAGGTTTTGTGATCGTTCCCTGTGAAAGTTTTAAGTTGTTTTTTTTTAAGTGTAGAAAGTATGGAATTCATTCGTTTGATCCTGAATTCCAGAATTAAAGACTTACGGTCTTATTCTTAACTAGCTTTTGCCAGCGACTTCGTCCGCGTGGAATAGTTACTTTATTCCCTAGTTCTTCGCCCGCGGTTTCACCTGCGTTGCCCCGTTCCTAAGGATTGTAGCGTGATGTTTTATAGCTTGAAACCTTTCTCATGAATCACTCATTTTCCCAACATTTCCCTTCACTGCTCTGCTCCTATTGATCGTAGCGTGATGAAAAGTATACTATAACCTGTGGTTTGGGCTGTGCGTTGATAGATCACTATGTCAGTCAGTCAGTCACCTAACGTAAGAGTAGACAAATATAATCAGAAAGCTCCGAACTGCTAAGCTATTTATATAATTTTAAGGAGAACATTTCCGTCATACATGATTTCTGTGTAGCTTTAACCATTAAGGCTGCACACGCGACGGAAGCTTAAAAAATGGAGTAAGTTCTCCAGTTTTCCCAAGATTTCCCTTCACTGCTCTGCTCCTATTGATCGTAGCGTGATGAAAAGTATACTATAACCTGCCCAGGAGTATGAAGAACAATTGTACCAAGTTTCGTTGAAATCCGTCGAGTGGTTTTTGTTTCTATAACGAACATACAGACAGACAGACAGACAAAAATTTTACTGATTGCATTTTTGGCGTCAGTATCGATCACTAATCACCCGCTGATAGTTATTTTGGAAATATATTTCATGTACAGAATTGACCTCTCTACAGATTTATTATAAGTATAGATGGTACCAGGTGCATCGCCTTACGGACAATGTATCTTTATCCGAGTTGCTTTGCGACCAATAGCCGCAGACTCCAAAGATAGTCTCTGTCAGAGCAGTGACTTCATTTTCAAGTTTTTGGACATTCCAAAAACCCGAACGAATCGTTAATTAAAGTCCAGTTTTATCATGCGTAGGTACCGCCGAAATGTGGGATGCGCTTCCCGGGTTGATCTTTCCCGATAGATACAATCTGAGTGTCTTTAAATGACGAGTGAATCGGTTTCTTCTAGGCACACGTGCTCCATATCCATAGATCGCAGTGTCGCTTTACATCTGGCGAACTGGCGGTCTAACGTACGCCTATCAAGTATAAAAAAAAGTATGACAAATCGAGGTCGTAATACAATTCATTTAGCATCAATGGGTTATCAAAAACCTAAAATGGCGCATTGTAAAGGTCTTATCTCGAATTATACAAGTAGTGTAATCCAATCAACAATGCTTTAGCATGTCACTTTCTATAATTACAAAAGAACATATGAAAATGTATAGGTACATAATTTGCATACAATACTTGACTGTATCATCTTCTGCTTTTATTAAACTCATTAGCGAGATAGCTTTTCAAATCGCTTTATATACGTTGATTTAAAATGTTGTTTCGCTAGAGACGGCTTGCCTTAGAGAGCGGTTGTTACAAACGACCACTCCAGCTTCCCTCCACCGTATATGTTGAGTGTCGTAAATAGCAAGCCCACTCGTAGTTTTTAAATGTTTGTCATTACGGAACTTTTTAACTGCATGCGACTGTACTTTGTTGGAATGTTTTAGGCAGCGTACAGTCGACAGCATAACAAGTTACCGCAAACACAATTTTCCCCAATCAATAATAAACATTATTATTTGGAGACTATCGACCCGCCCGCGGTTTCACCCGCGCTTCTCCGCCCCTATTGGTCGTACCGTGATGTTATATAGCCTATAACATACATACATACCTATAGGTAACCTTCCTCGATAAATGGACTATCCACCACAAAAAGAATTTATCAATTCCAACCAGTAGTTTCTAAGATTAGTGCGTTCAATCGCGCTAATCTCGATTACCGCGTGCGATCGAATTTCAATTTAATAATAGTATATATTAAATTGAAAATCGATTGAAGAATTTAACAGTTTTGGGTACCATGATGTGCTATTGACCGTACTTAAGCGAAAAAGTAGTCGACATGATTTATAATACTCACGCTGAATAACACATTGATAACTTGGTAGGGTGATTTCACTTGACATTAATCAACAAAATAAAAAGTTGCTGATTTTAAAAATAGACATCTATACTTATGATAAAATTGTAACAGGCCGATGTCTGTACATTGTAGATATTGAAGAAAATCTAATATGGGGGGTTTATAGCAACAGAAGCCGAAACAACTGTTTTTATAATTTTTATCCGTCTGTTTCTCTGTATGTTTGTACACGCATCACGCAAGAACTACTGCATGGAATTCAATGCAATTTTCTCTCTTTTTTCACCGAGGTCTAACTTAAAATCTGGTGCATGTTTCATCTTAATACGCCGCCTTGAATCGGACTTATAGTATTTTAATCTAACTTTGAAACTATGGGCGACAGCTTAGTATTAAAATAAAACTAGACGAACAATTAATTCCTCAGTTAAAATTCTAGTTATGAAAAACGTTCTAAATGTCGCAGTTTAAAAAAAAGTGTTCATAAATCGTTATACATTTTATAGACCGAGGGTCATTAATAAAAACCTAATACCTATATTTATGTAAATTTTCGGAGCAATTTGTGTCCTTGCCAACCGAAAAATCAATGTTTCTGGACCTGCCGTTTAACCACCTGGAAACACCCCTTTGCCGTGATACTTAGTTGTAATACATATATTGGGGATGTAACGATAAGTACCTATATAGATAAGTAGGTATTAGTAGAGATTGGTTCGAGCCCCGCAAACGGGCAGCTATTTATTTATCCTGTGTTTGCATTTGTGTCTGCGTTTCCATCCGTAACTTTAACTACAAACAAGTTTGTTCATGAGATAATGTTGTATTCGATTACAAGGGTAACTCCTAGCCTTCGTGACTCAAAGTCAAATGGAAATATACACCGTGTCATTTTAGTCGCCTTACCGCCGAAACCAAAATGGCGTCACATTATAATAACTCAAACTCGAACTATTTATTTGCGTACTAAGGTTGATAAGGTTCTTAAATACTTATAACATAGTGTACAGCTTAGCACCTTGTTCAGGCGATGCAAACTTCGAGGGCTCTAACTAATACAATAAAAACTTAAGGGTCCGGCGGAGCTTGAATTTCCCACAAAATAAATCGTAATCCAGACAATATTCTATCAAATTATGTTATTAGTCGGATTTGGGTACCGTTAATCTAGGTTCCTACGGTACTATTTCTTCTACTACTACTTCACTGGAAATAAAAGACCGAAAAATAGTTCCAAACTTGGTAAAGTTATCAAAAATTGCATTCGCTTACATTTATTTTCAGTGAAGTATTTTGGACAAAATGGTAACGTAGGAAGTGTAGGAAGCTAGATTAACGGTATCGGAATCCGAATAATAACATAATTTGATTAAATTGCGTTTGAATTATGATTTATTTCGGTATTACGTTTGTTAGAGAAATTCGGTCCGCCGGACTCATAAACCATTATTATTATTTTTTTTGTTTATGTAGGTCTTTGTATTGTATTATATACTTACCATTAATGAAATGAACATTTTTAGTATTGGATCAATCCTAAAATGACGGTGATAAAAAACAATCTCAGGCTCTTAGATTTAATCTAAGGCCAGAGAATCTACATGTTAACAGAGGCTGACTGCCCAGGACACGCCAAGCGATTATTTATATCGTCACGGACTAACAGCTGTTGCCCGCGGCGTCCAAAAAAGGACTATTTACAGAAAAACTAAATACAGACGAAAAGAGAACGTCCTAATTTTTTTAAGTCGATTAATAAAATTCAAGACGGTAGCCTACGTTCTTCCTCAAGATGAAATTTACCTCCTTGTCTAAATTTATCGAAATCTACTCAGAGGTCCAGGCGTGAAAAGGCAATAGACAGTTATTTTCGTATTTATAATATCAGTTTGTTGATTTTTATCTCTTAGCTTTTGCTGTTAGGCTTTATTCGCGTGGTTTATTATAAGTATCGTATCTTGAAGGATTAAAAGCACTATAACAACGTTATGCCATATTGGCGAACTCAGCCGACGTACCCTTTGGTATTTCTAATATTAGAGGTAAGCACGGCCTCTATCGATTGTAAAAGTATACCTTTGTTAGGTTGCTAAGCACCGATGTATTCTGGTCTGTAAAACCTTTGTAGCTTTCACCTTTGTATAAGAATCGGCCTGCGTACGTTTGTGCTCGCGAAACTTGAAAAGCTGTCACGCGTGTTTTTAAAGGAAAAAGAAAATACTTTTCCATTCATTTCACATAAACCACAGCGAAGTGTGGCCGGGCTTAGTTATAGTATAATACTAGCTTCTGCCCGCGACTTTGTCTGCGTCGTGGTTTTCAGAATACCGGATAAAAAGTAGCCTATGTGTTATTCCAGACTATAATCTATAATCTATCTCCGTGCTAAATTTTATCCAGATCCGTTCAGCTATTTTGGTGTGAAAGAGTAATAAACATCCATACATACAAACTTTCGCGTTTATAATATTAGTAAGGATACCTAATTATATGATATTTTGCAAATTGCTGTTATATTTGGAAGATTCGTTAGGTAAATAGTGTTTGGTTGCACCTTTACACGTACCATTTTTGTACAAGTTGGGTGACACGGTTTTGACACTGTACCCTATTGTAACCTAGTCGATACAGGGTGACATGATATCATTAGAAAAGTAAGAATCTGAATAACTTTTCCTAATAAACAAACTGATATTTTTTCTTGATCTTCCACACAAAATTATCGTCGAGAGACGTATCGTAAAGACATCCTACTCTATGTTTATCAGATAAAGTGACTAAGATTTTTTTTAGGTACTTAAAATATTTTGTAGCTACTGCTGGGCAATGACCTCACTTAACTTCTTTACTTTCTTACTAAATGTTTTGGAATCATTCCAGTCACCATTAAAGGCTGTAACTGCTACTGGGTACGATTCATTTGTATGATAGGAACGTAATGTGTACCTTAATGTTTTCTGATACGTGATTTGTATTTGCAATGATATCTGAGCGTTTACTGAGTGCCGACCCAGTGTTAAAGTGACTGATTGTATTGAATTAATTAACTTCTTTAGCCATTTATTCAACGTAAATTATATTATAAACTTCCAAGAATGGAAATCTTTTTAAATAGCGTATGAACAAATGTATGGACGCTACGTTATCATTATTATGAAACTACTGATAATAATACATAACCTTCACCTTGGATAAGTGTATCTGTAAAGATTATTTGTTTTACAAAAACTTTGTCTTTATCACTTTTATAACCTTGGCGATCTCCTAAGAATTTTCTTAACTAAACATCGGATACATTCTGTTCAATGCTTTCTAATCAAAAATATTTTTCATTGTAATAAGTGACAAACAAGCATACGGGCCGCCTGATAGTAAGCGGCAAGTACAGCCTATGGCCACCAGAAACATCAGTGGTATCACTAGCGTTATCTTGACACCTCAGTTCACATCGGTTAAAGTTCTATATGCCCAGTAATTACACTGGCTTATTTACCGTTCAAGTCGGAACACAATAAATTGTTAGCATATTATTGCAGAATATTTGGCATTTCAGTGGTAGCACCCGAGACGAACTCAAAATCTACCACTTCAATAATGATAATTAGTTATCTCGTGTTGATGAGAAAAGTTCACCAGGTCAATTGGGATTTTTTTGCACAGAATTGTATAAGTAAACCATCTTTCTTTATAAAAGGAATGAAATAAGTATTTTAACTATTTTGCACTTAAGTTATCTCAAATAAAGGAATGTTTTCGATATATTCTTTTACTCCCACTACGCAACAGTGGAAACATCACATTTGTTTCTATCTTTTTGAAGTGGGCACAGTAATGCTCTACTTAAACGAACGTCAGTTTTATACCATAAACTTACGAGCAACTAAGTTTAGCTACAGAGGCCTACGAAATTCAGAAAATTTATTGTTATAGAAAAAATTGAAATATCGTAAAATCAAAATTAAATTCACGATACATTTCTTGCTTTTTGATCACTGTTGATCACTACATATTGCTGCTGCCGTGTACCATGAGGCGGGCGGCTCGCCAGTTCATCTAATTGCAATAGAAAATATCGATTTCAGGCAACAAGGCCCATATAAAAAGTATGCATAATATTAATTGTTTGCAGGGTGGGATGCGGCGGACGAGAAGGCGCCGTTCCTCCGCAACGAGCCGGTGAAGCTGACGCCCGCCTGGGAGGGAAACAATCTGCCAAATGACACTCTCAACTTGAAAGGTAAACCTAACAAAGCAAATAATCTGTGATTTGTGTACTATTTCGTCATTTACATTTTACAGAGGTACACTTACCTACAATTTTCCTGTGATGCTGACGGCTTTTAGGTCCCATAGAATTAAATATGGGCGATTGACCCTATTTTTGTAATCTATTTACATCAAAGCATTCCAGACTTTTCGAGATAAATAAGATCTTCGACAACAACCAATTTTAAGAAATTTAATATAATTATCGATGATATCACAAAAGCACTCATCGCGTGAAACGCCATCTAACGGAATAATAAAGAAACAAACTGTTCTAAATCGCGCAAGCGAAGTTTTCACGCGCTGTGGCATAGGATACGATAATTCAACAAGATGTTTGACACATACTTGTCCCACTACCCAACGCAGTGTCTTCAGTTCTACATAGCTGTATGTCACATATTTCTACAGTGGGTAAAGAAACGCTTCACTAAAACACATGCAGGTTCCAGTGAATTTGTGTGCACCTAAGTATTGCGACATTCCTTTTTTTAAATTATAAAATTTATACATAAAATAAACAAATAAATTATTATTTTAAGTTTTAATTATTTTTCAACATATCAATTTCGACGTAGCTTTATATTTTAATATCAAACATTACACTATAATCACTTGATAAAATTCAAAAAGTAATCCTTGACCTAGGATTTGAACACACGACTGTCATCAATCAATCTACAGTGAGTTCTATTCCCAAGTCCGGTTAAACTTTTTGCGTGTTTGTTTTGGTATCTATTCAATTCGTTTCAAAATAATAATATACACTTGAGATACCTTGATAATATTTATATTACTTTTAAAATTGTGTGCTAACAATAAATTAATAAAGTACCTACGGAAAATATTATGTATAATATCAATGTAGATAAAAGGGATTACGTACCTAATATATTTTTACTACTACTAACCATTTGATTTAGACAATACTGCTAGTTTAATATTTTTTATTGATTTTGGTAGGTTCACTTTTTTTTAAATAACATACCATCACGCCTTTTTTCCCCGAAGGGTTAGACAGAGGTGTACTAGTGTACACCCACATTTCTCCGCCCAGCGTGTAAGAGGACTGCAAGAATGCTGTTTTTTTTTGTATATAGAGAGGACATCATAAAGTACCTATACTTAATAAAATTTAGGGGCACCAATCAAATACTTCGGAAAAAAAATTGAAATATTTATTTTCTCGACAAATAAAGAGAGAGTTAAACTTTTAAATAATGCAAAATGGTAAATATGATACGACAATCAATTGATTGATAACAAGCCCTCTGAATCTGTAAAACGAGATGTCAGTTTACAGTCCTTTTACACAATGTGCACCGGTATGTTCAGGTCCCATATAATAGGAAGCGAGCCTATTGCTATCAAACCGGCAGTTTGGATTTGTGCCAAACTCTCAGCTGCTACCGAAAATTTTATAGAAAATCCCAATAACACTGCTCGACCAAGGAATCAAACCCAGGATCTCTAGCGTAGCATAAAAATCGAAATATCTTATAAAATATTCTTATATAAGTACTTACCTATGTGGAAGCGAGCTTTTATTTTGAAATTGATTATACTTTCAGGTGTAGCCATGGACTTGGTGTCTCCCAAAGACAAAGGTAACATAATATTCCTGACGCTAGTGCTACATGGTCTGGGGACGCTGACCGCTTGGAACATGTTCATCACGGCGAAGGATTACTTCGTGTCGTACAAGCTGGCGAACGCGCCATTGTACTCCGAACACTACCTCGCGTACGTCGGCTGGGCCAGTCAGATTCCTAACTTGTTCTTCAGTTGGGTCAACGTGTTTATTAAAACCAGGTACGCTTATTAATCTTTTTTGTTTTTACTCGAATGCGCCAGGAGGGTTATGTTTTTCAAGTGTATGTATGTACAGTAAACCCTCAAAAGTCCATAAGCACGCTAAGGATTACATTGCTATGAACAGTACGAGCGAGCTCGATACAGCCAGTGCGTGTCATTTATTAACGGTAATGAAGATGCATGAAAAGAAGGTCGAAAAAACTAAACGTCAAGCTTTGCGGTGTGAGATTGCCTATGGACTTTTGGTCGCCACTGTACCTATATTTATATGTAGCGCTCTGTAGCCTAAACGACTTGATAGATTTTGGCTTGAGGGGCGTCGTTAGATTCGTCTCAATTGTGAGACTGACACTGGGCATAGGTATCAAAATTATGAATAAATATAATACCCCATTTTTGGCGCCATATTTTTTTAAAGTTTTTTCCTCAAACCTATCGAGGCTTACAAAAATATATACCTACAACTTATATTGTTTAAATGTAATATGGAATGTGAAATGCTAAAAATTCATTTAAAATTCAAATAACCCGACTGCCAAAATAGTAGACTGGAGGCATCGTCTTAAACTGAACTCCAAAGACAGGAGGCAATAGCCTCCGACTGCATGAGATTGGTCATCTTGTTTCCATCTTGGCAGTCGGGTTTTTTGGTCGCATCTCTATTTGATGATGAAAATGCATGATGAATGCACTCTTTAAAGAAAGTGTTCTATAACCTCAGTACCTAATGATAATTAGGTATCTCGTGTTGATAAGAAAAGCTCAATAGATAAATTGGTTACAGGTATTTGTACAGTATTTTATTGATAAAGCATCTATCTTTAGAAAAGAAATAATTATCTTAGCTAAGGAAATGTTTTACTCCCACTACGCAACAGTGGAAACATCACATTTGTTTCTATCTTTTTGAAGTGGGCACAGTAATGCTTTACTTAAACGAACGTCAGTTTTATACCATAAACTTACGAGCAACTAAGTTTAGCTACAATTATTTTATTTAACCTCCTTTCCGTTTAAAAATTATTTACCATAAATTATCAAGCCGAGTTGATGTTACAAACATACTTTTCCAAAAGCGAAGCGACCCACAAGTAGTATCTAAATGTCAGCTTTTAGAATCTTATTCTGACTTAATCGTCGTTAATTAATTAATCGTCGTCTTAATGTTTATAATTAATAATTAATTAAAAAACACTTCTGACACACGAATATTAGACGTATTGAAATAAAAACCAACTTTTAGGGTTCCGTAAAATAAGGGCAAAACGGAACCCTATTACTAAGACTCCGCTGTCCATCTGTCTGTCCGTCTGTCGCCAGGCTGTTTCTCATGAACCCTGATAGTTAGACAGTTGAAATTTTCACAGATGATGTATTTCTGTTGCCGTTATAACAAAAAATACTAAAAAACAGAATAAATAATTAAATAAATATTTAAGGGGGCTCCCATACAACAGACATGATTTTATTGCCGTTATTATAGATAATGGTACGGAACCCTTCGTGCGCGAGGCCGACTCGCACTTGGCCGGCTTTTAATATTAAATCCTGACATTTCAAACTCTTTACAGTGTCCATGGTTACGGGCAGACTGTATTATATTTTCAACTTTATTTATTATCATTTATGGTTGCTTTTTATTGTCAGCGGGGCACTGCTTAAAGCGTTCTCCGCTTAATCTGATCTGACCCTTAGATTTACGTGAGAAGAATGAGCTTACAGATTAAATGAACATTGACTTTAAAATTGACGTCGTGGCCCAACCATAAACTAAAACAAACCGCCGAATAATTCCGGCTTTTAATGAGGTCGCGTTCATAGAGGTTTGTCCAAAGTTTTAATTAGCTCTATCTCAATTTCATGGACGCTGTGTACTTTGGGAACTCGTAGTTAAAATTAAAATTGGTTCCGTATTGGACCCGTGCTATGCTGGGTTAGTAGCAGTGAGGAAAGTAAAAAAAAATCATACAGACAAATTCTAAAAGTATTCTTGATATTACTTAAAAATGTGTTTTCGGATTTCTTTAGATATTAAAAGTTTAAAAACTTATTCACATCAGTCAATAGACGTCCCCTGCTGAACAAAGGCCTCCCCCAAAGACCGGTTATATGCCGCCTTCACCCGGTCATCCGTTCATCTTGTTGGACGTCGTCACACGTTTTAAAAAGAACTTTGAATGAACTAGATGCGTTTCTGGTTTTGCGTTGTATTATAATAGGTATTCCGCTAAAATATCGTCCGAGCGGCTCACATAAATCAAAGCAAAGTTAACCCCAGCATAGTTTAAAAATTGCAAATAGGCCGTTTGCCAGGCAGTTTTTTTGCACACATTTTTACACAAGTTTCGACCTGGTAGGAACGGGCTGCGGCAGGATTAAAATGATTAAAGCTATGCAAGTGTGAATTTTGTAATAAGCGAGGAAAGTTACGATTCTGAGTTTAAAAGGTATTTCGTAAGGCTTTGAGTTATTTTCTTTATTTTACAAGCTTTTATTTAGTTTCACTTGTCCCGGTGTCTGTAATGAAATCTTGCAAGTTAAATTTTACCCACTTCCCGATTGAGCTGGAATTTTTCAAGCATTTGTATATCAAGTGACAAATGCTATATTTTAGAGACATGACATGGAGCTAATCTGATGCTGGAGTTGGAAGGTGGTCATAGGAACTACGCAATAAAACGACACAACTCCATCGAGTTTGGGCTCGTCTGCTACGAACTACGCCGTAGTAAATCCCGCATCATCAATACTAAAAAGTAAAAAAAAAATTAAAAGAAAAAAACTTTTGTGATAAGAAATATATCATTTTATATATACATAACCTTTCACGATTATTAACTTTCCATTTCCACCTACTAAATAATCAATTTTGAAAAACGTTTTCGTTTCTACTACTAAGCTGTACACCCAAGCGCGACTGCTACGCTAGAGGTCCTGGGTTCGATAACCAGGTCGAGCAGTGTAATTAGATTTTTCTATGAAATTCTCAGTAGCAGCTCGAAATTTGGATTTGTACCCGGTTAATGACAATAGGCTCGCTTCTACATGGAACCTAAAGATACCGGCTAAGTGTGGGTATATATTAGCACACTTCTGTCTAACTCTACAGGCGTGATGGTATATAATATGTTCCAATTTATTGTTTCAGTGGGAACCTAACAACTCGAATCGTGTGGGCGCTCATCATAGAAGTAGGCCTCTTCGTGTTCACCATTCTCCTGGCGATGGTCGACAGCTCAGAATGGCCAGAAGCGTTCTTTTGGCTCACAATGTTATCTGTGTTCTTGTTGAATAGTGAGTTTTATTTTTTTCTTTAATTACTGTAGCTAATACACTGACCTCTATAATACTATAGTCTAGTAGCATAGAGATCAGGCCGCTAACACCTTATGTTAAGGGTCCGGCGGAGCTTGAATTGCCCACAAACACGTAATACCGAAATAAACCGTAATCCAGACAATATTCTATTAAATTATGTTATTATTCGGATTTGGATAACGTTAATCTAGATTTCTACGATACTATTTCGTCTGCTACTATTTCACTGGAAATAATAGACCGATAAAGTTATCAAAAATTGCATTCGCTTACATTTAATTCCAGTGAATTATTTTGGACGAAATGGTAACGTAGGAACCTAGATTAACGGTATCGGAATCCGATTAATAACAGAATTTGATTAAATTGTGTTTGAATTACGATTTATTTCGGTATTACGTTTGTAATAGAAATTTGGTCCGCCGAACTCTTAACTATATCAATTTAAGTTTCAGGGTCGGTCCCATAGTAAAAGTTGTTCGTATTCATTACTACGTTCGTTTTGCTGCGGGATAACAACCATTTAAATTTGACGGTGTATAATGCTAGGTCAGCTTATACCTACTGGAAATGTCTGCTAATTATTTGATGTCTACACGTGTGTTCAACGGAAAATGATTAGCTTATTTTATTCCCACTACGCAACAGTAAAAACAGTTAAATTGTTTCTTACTTTTATAAGTGGGTACAGTAAAGCTCTACTAAAATACATCCATATTTTTAAATAAATTTGTGTGACAGTTAGTTTAGCGACAATGGCTCATTCTTATCCTACTAATATTATAAACGTGATAGTTTGTGAATACTCACAAACTATCACGTTTTATATGTGATGTATGGATATTTGGTACTCTTTCACGCCGGAACGGCTGAACGGATCTGGATAAAATTTGGCACACAGAGAGATTATAGCCTAGAATAACACATAGGCTTATTTTTATCCAGGTCGGACCCGATCCTGAAGTCCACGCAGACAAAGTAGCGGGCAGAAGCTGGTACAATATATTATCAAAATAATTGTTTTATATTTCGTATGTAATAATAGTTTTGGTCTCATTCATTTCCTCAATCTTTACACTTTTCACAACATAACTTTTAATCAATTCCCTATATATTTCTCGCTTTCATGTCTGAACCGCTGAAGCAATTCATAATTATGATTTTTATTGTCTGGCTACCTTTAGTCTCAAACAGTCCTTTGGGATTTAAAAACAGCTAAGTGTTATATATATCAGACTACATAATTCCGATTCCGCTAATAGTTAGTTTTTAATAAAAAACACCAATATTTGTCAACAATGTTTTGTAATATTATCAAAAATAAAAGGCTAAATTAAAAGTATTATTAAATACAATTTGTATTTTGAAAAAATTACGTAAGTAAATCGGCTAATAAAACCCTAAGTAGAAATCCTCTGTCCCTTTCCAGCAAAACGAGTATTAGTATAAAGAATTTGTCTGACGCAGTGAGTTGAGACGTTACAACTCACTATAGTACGCTCTCTGTCTGGCATAAAATTAAAATGCTTTTAACAATCTTATTTTTGAACCGACTTTAATTTGGATTTTTTTATTGATCAGCTCTAATTATGATACAAAAATGGTCAAATAACCTATAACAATATATATATATATATATGTACCCACATAACTCCAACAACAAATAATCTGTTTCAGCTTTCAACGCGATCTTCCAGAACTCTGTGTTCGGCGTGGCGGCGCGCCTGCCTCCCAGCTACACGGGCGCCGTGGTGCTGGGCAGCAACATCTGCGGTCTACTCGTGGTCTTTCTCAACTGGTGCAGCGATTTCTTCGACAGCAAGCGGACCGCTGCCATCTACTACTTCATTGGCGGGATGTTTGTGCTGCTCGTGTGTCTTGATACGTACTTCGCTCTGCCGCTCAATGTGAGTTCTAAGTAATTAGTCTGCATCAGCCTGTGTTCTGTGAAGAACGGGTTTATTAAAGACTAGGAGAGGTGTACTAATGTACACCCTACTGCTCGCCCGTATGTTTAGTTCCCATGTAAGTAATTGTTATAGTGCTCCAAGCTGTTAGAAAAAAAGAAAATTTCATAGAAAAACCTAATAACACTGATCGATCTGGGAATTGAACCCAGAAACCTCTAGCATAGCAGTCATGCTTAGGCCCACTAGGGAATCAGGCAGTTACCGGGTTCATTATCATAAATAAATAGCGCTTTATCTTTTAAACTTTCGTATTCAGTTCCATCTTTTCTATGCCAAACTTACCGGTGCACTGTTTGTGTATAATGGTACACCTCTGCCTAACCCTTCGGGGAATACAGGTGTGATGGCATATTTTATGTTAACATACATATTAATAATGATTACATACAAATGTGTGTTCGGCAGAGGTTCTACCGCTACCACGACAAGATGATGCAGCAACATAAAGATGGCGATGCGAACCGTAACGCGCCGCACGTCAGCAAGTTCCTGTTGTTCCGGCAAGCCTTCGTGCAGCTCTACAACGTGTTCATCACGTTCTTCGTCTCGCTCTCCGTGTTTCCGTCCGTCGTATCAGGTACCTATACCCACGTCACATTCCCGTTAGAGTTAGAGAAACTGCACACTGCACAGAGATATTAGAGGCAAAATCTTTCGTTGTTAAAACACCATATTTTGTAGGTCGGTTAGATGTTAGAAGGTTAAATGAGCTACAATTGGAATGTCTGCGACATCCACCGTACTCCCCGGACCTTGCTCTAACACTTCTTACAAGGGAAAAAATTCAACTCCGATGCGGCAGTCCAAACCGCCTTCAAAGAGTTTATCGCCAATTTTATATGTATGGACCTAATATTACTTGAAAATATTACGTCAAAACAAAACACGATGGAGGGTTATATCAGCTTTGTATAGTTCTACAAAACGGTAGCGCAAGTCCTTCCTGCTTTCAATGCTATCTGCAACTGACGCATTAGTGACACCGGCGCGCCGTTCGCACAGCTTCCAACTAATTTGCTTTTCTTAGAAATAACGTTGACATTTATTTCATTGTAATAAAGTTAAAAATGTAAATGATTTTTAGGGACAAACTGCTTTGTTATGTTAGACGATTGTTTCCGATGTTTTCCGATGTCCATTATTTATCTTGAAGTACTGTATATTATGTCAAACACTAGCATACATAACTGTTAATATTTAACTATGACTGTTTCTTATTACCAGACATTAAACCGGTCGTCGACGGGTTTTTGGGCAACGACTTTGTCCGACTCACCTGCTTCCTGACTTTCAACCTTACAGCCATGCTTGGTAACATGAGCGCAAGCCTTTGGCGAATCGTAAGTAAAATATTACATTAAATAACACCTTGAAATTAAGCTAACCTTCTCCCTGATATTTTAGATTATTTTATTAGTAGCACAGATGTTAGATATAAAAAACCGGACAAGTGCGAGTCGGACTCACCCATCGAGAGTTCCGTACAAATTTGTAGGTACATATTATAATTAATTACAAGTGAATAGTTTTCAGTATTTCCCTATACTTGTAGTATAAGACGGTATTACTTGCCGAAGTTCATAGTTCTAGGTCAACGGAAAATACCATATAAATTTTGATTCCCTTGAGAATATCGAAATATACGTTTTTTACGGCATAAACGGCCGTATCTTTTTTTTGCGTTAACTTAGAAGTTTGATTTTTCGCAGCTTCAAGGGACTGTAGACCCGAGTATATTGTTTTAATTTTAACTTGATACCTCTACGCGTTTCCGATATAAAGGGTCTTGACAGACAGGCGGACGGACGACAACAAAGTGTTCCTATATGGGTTCCGTTTTTTCCTTTTGAGGTACGGGACCCTAAAAAACGTAAGGCTGATTTTAGAATTTCAAAAATGAGAGGTAGTGAGGAGCGCCTACGGACCGCTTACCCAAGTCCAATAAATTTCATTTCCCATAACATGACGGGAGATAACAAATATGAAAGTACCAAAAAATATTCCAAAATATAAAATAATTTTCTGAGGTTTTCAAGTTTCAAAAAACGTAACAGAACTTACTGCCAAAGGCTTATTTGATAAAAATATAAAATAAATCATCAGTTAGATTATCACAACGGCAATAAGGCACTTGTCCCACCACCGACGATGAACGAGAAGGCTGCAGAGCTAGAAACTAGAAACTAGTTGGCGAGTGTGTAGTTCCGATAGTTTTGTTGCTGAGCTATAAGCGAGGGTGCGACGGGCGATTACTCGCGCGATAGTCGAGAAAACGAGAAAAGAATGTGTCCGACAACATCCCTGTCTTTGGGACAAAAACCTGAATTCATATTAACAATTATAACTCTCGGCGTGAGTTCTGACTCGCTTCGCTTTGCGAGCATCGCTGACCTAGTATCGCTGAGCGAGTATTATCTTTGATAGCTCTTGTTGCTCTGTGACAAATTAGTAGAGCGAGTCCTCGCCGGCAGTGTAAACAGTCAGCGATCAACTATTAATATTTGCATCTGTTTTATTTACACGGAATGTATATCTATTGTACGTTTCTTGAGCGAGAAAATAGCCTATAGTTAGTCGTTTCCTCGCCGACGGTCGGACAACTGCCTAAGAATGGCGTATTTTACTCCCACTTCGCAACAGTGGAAACATTTACATTGTTTCTTACTTTTATAAGTGGGTACAGTAAAGCTCTACTAAAACATACGCATATTTTTTCATAAATGTGTGTAAAACTTAGTTTTGCAACAACTACATGAGATTAAACATAAAAAAAGGCTGATGTAATTAATTAACGCAACGAATTTAAAACTTACTTGTCTTTTCGTAATTTATATATCAATTAATAACATAATAGTAGCAATTGCGATAGTTTCCGTACCAATTTCGTGATAGATATTAATACCCTCCTTTTTTGAAGAAGTTAAAAAAGTATTTCCCGTTTTAATAGCCGTCACCTCGATGGCTAGTGGTGTTCACGACGGTGCGGCTGGCATTCGTGCCGTTCTTCTTGCTGTGCAACTACAAGCCCGCGGACCGCAATCTCCCGATCATCATCGACAACGACTGGGTCTTCTGGATAGGAGTGGCGCTTCTCGGCTGGAGTTCCGGACATGGCAGTTCGTTAGGCATGATGTATATCGGCGGGTGAGTATCTGTTTGAGGTCTATGATTATTTCGTTATTATATTTAAATATCTTGGGACCAACACCACGTTTCATTGATTTTTTTATTACTGTTGAGACAATATACATTATTTTACAGTGTGCAGAGTTTATTATATCATTTCTTCTGCTCGTGACTTTGTCTGCGTAGACTTCAGACTTGTGTCCGGCCTGGATAAAAAGTGCCTAAGCCTATATGCCATCCAGATCCGTTCAGCCGTTCTGGCGTGAAAGAGTAACAAACATCCATATGTCCATACTCACAAACTTTCACGTTTATAATATTAGTACCTAATGATGAATATAACCATTTCCAGTACCGTCGCCCCAGAGAACACGGGCCCAGCCGGCATGATCGGCGGCGCCGTGCTGGTGACGGGTATTGTCGTCGGCATCACGTTCACGCGGGTCTGTCCGCTCCTCATCCAACTAAATATCTAGCGATCGGCCATGTATGTATCCACGGCGTGGGACGTTCTTACTCGACGACTCGGACAGTGAATAATAGTGAAAAGTGATGTGCACTGAAACGCTAATAGTGTTGGAAGTCAGTGTGTAAAGAGGAAAGTTAGTCACCACTTATGATAAATCATCTGTAAAAGTGATGTCATTCAAGAGACCATGTGGGTAGAAAAATATATACGAAATGGACTTGTAGGTGACAGAAGTTGGCAGTCCAGGGCATGTGATGAGAAAGGTGCCTGGGATAAGTGACAAGGATTGTGACATTATAAGTAATTATGACAAAATGTGTTCTATAGCTATTATATATTATATGCAAGTTATATAATTTTTACGTTGTGAATGTTTGCAGTTTGTTGATTGAAAATTTAAAGTGATGATGAGATACATTCAGCCAAAAACTAACCCCTATTAAAAATATATAACTTCTTAAAGCTCTTATTTTCCCTGTAAGAAAATATCATGGGTCAAAATATATTATAGCTATAATATGTTTATAAGACGTTTTATATTTTTATCAATAAGGGAGTGCTAAAGTTTGTTAAACATAGCTGCGACGAACAAGCATAATACACGCGACAGATGTCAGAGTAACATTTCTAGGATTCGGGGTTTGTTGAAAAATAACACTAGTATCGTACGATATTGAAAATACTTAAATCGAATATCGTTTAAATCATATTTTAAATAAAATTGGTTTTATCTTGACTTAAAACATGAAATAAAACGAAAATAATATTTGGACATACTATGTAATGTACACGACGTACTGACTAAAACAAATTATTCGATCTGATATTTTCACGATCGATTTACCACAGTCAGACGATAGATGATGCAATGACCATCCCTTTTTGTCAATAAAGTATGACATTGTCATGCATACATTTTGGCCGTCAAAAAATATGGATCTATGCGCGTGATCTCGATGCCAGCTGTCGCGCGTATCAAGCTATGTTTAACCAACTATAGTTTGACAGGCCATCTGCATCAGTTCTTTTTGTGCCTTTTTATTTGTTCCTCTAATGAAGATTGTTATACCTTGCCATTGTGTGGTATTGCTATAAGACTAAATGTCTGATTCTATGATATCTTAGTTATGCATTTAGTAGTTTTTTTTTCACTTTGATCTAAGTAAACATAAACTTGGATATACTTAGCAATGTAAGCTGAAACCAAACATTTTGAAGTCTCGATTAGTTTTCTCACAATTTAAACTTAATATCTTTGCAGCCATTAGGGAGTTATTTTTGTGACAGAAATTACTATAACAATGTAAGTTATTTTGGTGCTTATTACGATAATAATTACTGTTTGGTCTTATAGTATTACAGTTAACTGTTCCGGTGACATTACGTAATATATATAGGGGCTAATATGGTAATAGATGTAATCCTATAATGTAAGACAATTCAATTGTACATTGTTCCTCCTTTGTGGCTGTTGTATAACATGTCAAATCAAAATACTGTAAAGAAAAGTGCGCCTTAGGACACACCTGAAATTAATAATAGAGTAAATATATATCAATATATTGACAAAATCCTTTTTCGACCAGTTTTAATAATTTACTGGCGGTGTTTCGTATTCTTAATCACTTATTAATACATCACCGCAAATGCCTTATTAACGTGGGTCAGATATGTGCATAACTGAAGTGATAAATATAATATTCTTATGTTGCATAAAGTAATATATTAAAAATGTAGCCAAAGCTATATTCAGGTTAAAACAAGAGAGGCTGTTTATACAAGTTTTGTATTTTATTAGAAGCTTGAAAGTATAATATTAATTTTGCTATGGGAAAATAAATTTGATTTCTGTCTGAAACAATAAAGGTGACCTAAATGGGACCGTAAAAAGTAGTGACATATACAGCTGTACTATATATTTATTTATACGAAAACCACATATTATATTGCTATATAAAGTTAATACATTATGTACATATTATACAGTAAAAGTTTGAAATGCGTAAAAGTTACAGAAATAGTACTAATACAGTTGAAATTTATAAAGTTGTTTATTTTAGCATTAAATTATTATAGCATTTTTGTATCTAAAGAAGATTAATAATGTATCGTTTTATTTGCATTATTTTAGTTGCATGTTGAAAATATAATATATTTATAATTACTTTTTAAAAATAGCCTGCAAAGTCCTGTTTAGTGCTAGACATGTTCCTATGACAACTAGGACTATTATTAGTGTACCATTCAAAGTCTATCTTTGCCTTATTCATCTGGGATCATAGGCAATCACTATGTGTTCTTAAAGTTATGTGACTAAACACTAATCCAAAGTGCTTACTATACTATTGACTAAAATTAGGGTAAGTAGTGATTTCTACCAACTTTCTAGTTATTTTGTCTACGCACAAAATTCAGAAGACTCTCAATGTGGATGACGTTTTAAAGAATAAAAGTACGTTTTTACGCCTGTAACTATTATGTAATGACTGACAGTTTTAATACATTGTTGTTTAAAGTATACTAGCTGCCCCCGGCATGTGTTGCAATTTTAATTTAATT
This sequence comes from Acronicta aceris, assembly GCA_910591435.1. Classification (NCBI taxonomy): domain Eukaryota; kingdom Metazoa; phylum Arthropoda; class Insecta; order Lepidoptera; family Noctuidae; genus Acronicta; species Acronicta aceris. The sequence goes on along the minus strand of OU342780.1, from coordinate 7,921,131 downwards.
TTTCGTCATAAACCTTCCCGGGCACGCACGCAACAACTCACCGAAGTTTCATCGCAATAGGATGAATGGTTTAGCAATGCATAGAGGTCAAACATACAAACATTTATTTTTATTTATATATGTAGATTTGCGTGTGTAAAAATTAATTTTGTAACTGAAATAGTGATCATATTATTTTTATTTGGGACTGACAGTTAACTTAGTGTAGTCTTCTTAAACGTCATTCACGTATTTATTATAGTTAAATTCTAACATTATGATTATGTATGTTTTACAGACTGAAACACTAACAATCCCTTGACTTTAGGTAATTATAAGACTCCTAGCATAGTGTGGTTTTTCAACATCGCTAGGTAATCGAACAGTGATAAGACTCATATGCTAATTTACCCAATGATATTCAGAAGAAATGTGTGGGAGGTTGTTTATCTAATTTATACATTATTTGTATTGCAAAAAATCGTTATATACAGTATATTTTTCGCAGTACAAGTTAAGTAAACACTAGAATATTATTAGTCTTGATAGTTTTTTTTTTTTACTTTTGTTTTGTGTTCATTACTACAAACCAAATATTTGAATATCAATTGAACAATTATACCTCCCTGGTTTTATGTTTTTCATACCTAGCATGAGCGTTGTTGGTCGCTATTTATTTAAAAGTAAAATGTTATTTTTTAAACTTTGTTTTTTATTTTTATTTCTCCGTAATTTTAGCGGTTGGTTTAACCTGATCCCTTGTAGTCATAACTATACAATGTTTATTTTTTGTACTGAAGCTATCGATCCGGTGACACAATTTACAAGTCAAAATCTTGTGGCAATGTTCGCGGTGGGGACATATCTTGCTATCATTGCAGTATCAGCTGACCTCTCATTGTAGTAAAAGCTTATAAGTACTGGAAATGTATAGCATAATATGTAGGCGTATGTGCCAACAACTAGGGTCAGGGCCGATTTAGGGGAGGGCATCCGGGGCTACAGCCCCTGGGCCTCCACAAAAGACGGGACCCCACAATAGAGACTTCGAAAAAAAACTTTCAAATTCCCTTTCTAAACACTAGTAAATTAAATAATAATTAATAACTTACTATAGGACAAAAAACTGATTTACTATAATTTCAGTGAAACCATCAACTCCCCTGATAGAATTGATCATTTTATTTGGAAAATAATTAGGGACTAGGGGGCCACCCCTACTTTGTTGCCCCAGGGCCTCCAAAACTTAATCCGGCCCTGGATTGAATTCTGACGGGCTGTTTAAACGTACTAAAAATATAGTAATATTATACGAAAAAATAACCGTCGCTGTTGTACTCGAGTTCTATGTGCTGAAAAGACTATTGGTATCACCTGACGATTGATTGTCAATAAATCGAACTGCTACGAGCTTCACTTCTTGATCCTCGACCGTGTGTCCTGGACAGCGGGCTAGACTAATTAGGTGCCGATAGAAATATTATTTATCATGTCTATATGTGAATATAAATGTAAATAATGTATAAATTGGCATAGGAATAAATAATGTAATTTAGAAGTAGTTGAATGTGCTATGACACAAAGTGAAGGTTTTATATTCCAATTTAAATCTTAGCTTACAGCTTGCAAGCTGTGTATCAACTTTGAAAATATTTTTGACTAACTTCAATAAAGCAGGTTTTCAATTTAAGGCCTTGTACACAAAACTGCGATGCGACGTCGCATAGCTGTTTTGTTTACAAGCCCTTAGTGTATTTGATAGGTAGGTAAGTATGTAGGTAGGCTATTTCTATAAAGTAAATGGTTTAAAATTATCATAAACATAACATAATCAACCCATTATATTGTCCCACTGCTGGGCACGGGTCTCCTCTCAGAATGAGAGGGATTAGGCTATAGTCCACCACGCTGGCCTAGTGCGGGTTGGCAGACTTCACACGCCATCGAGAAAATCTCTCAGGCATGCAGGTTTCCTCACGATGTTTTCCTTCACCGTTTAAGCGCGTGATAATTAACTATTAATACGTACATGACTTCGAAAAGTCAGAGGTGCGTGCCTTGGGTTCGAACTCGAGACCTTTGACTTGGCAGTCCAACGGTCATACCACTAGGCTATCACTTGCTAGGTAAAAAATTATCACTGATCATAAAATATACAACAAGAAAGTAAACTTAACATTTTGAAATAAAAATCTCAACATTTTCAATTTTGATACACAGCCTAAAAAGTACAATACATGACGGCATTTTAGTTTACAAACGCTTAACTGTAACTAAGGAATTGTATAGTTATTGATCAAAAGTCCATCTACATATATATATATATATATATATAACAGCGTTATGTTATTCTATTTGTTGTAATTTAACAGGTAGGTATATATACATAAACCTGATGACAATAAAAGGATAAGTATAATGAAAATTGCCCGATAATTATAGAAAAAGTTACCAGAGAAATATTTAATACAACGTTAAATTTCATCATTTCTGAACGATTATATGAAGTACTTAGAGCACGAACAAGGGAGTCACTCACTGACCAGATGGAGCATTATGGAGAATGTAAGGCAGTCTGGGAAAGAAAGTATAAAGGCTTCTCTTCGTAACACTTCATAATGCTGGCAACGCTTTGAGCGCAAAGAATCAGTCGAGAGCTTTATTAGATGACTGCGATGTAAAGCTTAACATTCTTAAATATTATAAAAAATAATAGATAGCCAATTTCTAGACTGCCATTAAGTCTAAGGGAAGTGAAAGATAGTCCTTTGCGATGAACTCTTACATGAAAATTTTAATATCTTGTACAATATTTCCACTTTATATTCTTCTTAAATTCCGCTTCGATATACCAATAATCTACATGTTAAAAAAACAAAACCTTAATAAGTACCTATCCAAGTCCAATAGTGGTTCTCTAAACAAACTTAACTCTACTTAGTTTATTGTTTAAAATAGATACTACTTCATTGTATAAATAACACCGAAAACACGTACCTACTTAAATTCCATGTGTTTGTCAAGTATTTATTTATCTTCAAATAAGGGTGCCTATTAGACGCTTATAAAAATAACTATGGGTTACGTGATTTGTTAAATGCCAGTTATACATATCTATGCAAATATTCAAACTATTATAATTTAGGGTTAATTTTTCAATTGTTAGATCTTTATCTGAGGAATAAAGACGTTGACAGAAATTATGTCAAAAATTCGAATTTATTCCTCCGATAAATTTATCTGGCGATGGAAAAATCGGCTTTAAATGTAGCTTTTCATAACAGTTTATAAAAATCTTATACAATATTTTATCCCTGGTCGACTATGGAACATGTGGGATAACTTTGCAAGTAGGTACCTATTATTGAAATGTCTAATGGTGATTTGATTAGATAGATTTGGATAAATGAAGGCAGATTTGATTGATTGGAAGAAAGCGATGAATTCGCTCTTCGTCGAAATATTTTACTGTTTGTTTAAAGTTTAGGCCGGAAGTTGAATATAATAACTTATAATTAATGGTGCGTTGAGTAAATAGGAGAATAATATGTATAAAGTTTATTGTTGTTGTGTATAAGATGGATATAGAATTCACATTGCTAACCGCTAACATCTTGGTTTCTTTTAGCTTCTACAGAGTATAATTCAGCAGTTTATGTAAGTGCTACTCGGACATGTCTAGTTCAGCAACCAAGGAGTTGAGTAGCTAAATTAAAATTTTCTCTAATAATAATAATTAAAGCTATCACTTACCTACCTCTCCCTTTTGTTTTCTTCGGGTGAGGAAGCATGCCGCCCCGCTTTGGGGATGCGAGACGGTTTGTTAGGCTCTCCGGCCAGGTGACCAGCATACCGACTAACACCACCACCACAACCACCTTTCACATTGTTTTTTAATTTTTTTACCCACGCTCGGCAGGTTTTAACATCATGCTTTTTAGTTTTAATCAGGTTTTGATTGAGTTGGGTGGCAGGTGGTTCTATATTTTGTAAGCCTAGTTCTTATTTTTTCTACGTGTAGGTAGGCACTTGGTAGTAGGTATGTTTAGTATTATAATAGGTACCTACCTACTTATCTGATGTACAGGTTTAGGTACCTGTACATCAGATAAGTAGGTACGTACCTACCAAGTTTCTACTGATTATGCATTAAGTTGATGTTTTTACACCTACTATTATTATAATTATCAAGCTATACACCATAAAATAAACCTATCTACTGTCTATATATATTTCATAGGTACCTATTTTAAATGTTTTACTTGTAATTTCGCGCGTTTTATCACTAAACATGAAAAACCATTAAATCAAGTAAAATCGTTTAATATCTTAAAAATATTTATGAAGAATACTCACGTACTTAAATATAAAATTTTATCCTTATAAAAATTCCTCATCTTATGGCTAATCATGATAAAAAGAGTACCATGAAAAGCACTCCTTAGTCGAAGGCTGTGAATTAATAGCTTTAACCTGTCCACTGTAGATACCATTAGCACTTGATTTTTGTTCAGATTAAAAAGTATAATTTTACGTCTCGGTGAAAGCCGGCAACGCAGTTGTGTACGTATCTTCGTGTGGCTATGTTATAATTTTTCATCTGAACAATTGTTTTTCCTATCTTCATATCACCTGTTTTATAAGTACAAAAGTATTTTGTTTAATTTCTCGACTAGCTAGTAGGTACTATTTACCCTTTTTATGTAATGTAGTTCTATATAGCGTCCTTGTAAATACCTAGTGCATTTAAGTATACTGTATTTATAGCAATAGGTATATATATTTACGGACTTATTGATCTACCTAGTCTAACAATGTTTTTTTTTAACTTGCTAATCCTCTATAACTCTACCTACCTATATAATTTTTAAATAATATAAGTAGGTACTTGAACCCTACTGATGTGAAACCTTTACCGGTTTAAGGTTACCTTTCTGAGGTAAAAACTCTCACTCACACTAAGTATGTGCATCAGCAAGAAACATATAGAGTATATGCGTAAAATTGACAATTTGTTACCTACATTACCTGTCTAAAACTAAAGTACTAACATTTCAATATTTAGGGACAAGTCTACGTCCTCTTTATAGAAATAAAAAAATCTATAAAGAATCTCTTTATAGAATAACGATGGCTCATTAAAAGCAATACTTACAATCTTCTACGACTACTCTATCTTTGTTATATAATAGTATGAATCTAAAACTTTGTCTTAACTTTTCATAATAATCATAATAAGAAGAAATTAATTATGAATTTATATAGGAAGTAGAAACGATACCATACCAGTGTGACAATAATAACGAACTTATTATCATGTTTGTAATCATACCTACCTATTTTTCCACTTTTCCACATTTCTTACTACCTATGTAATAAAATAATAAATAATAACAATGATATGAAATTTTTTACACTTCCATTCTTCACCAAATATTGTGCTAATCGAGTTAAAATGAATAAAATAATAAAGGGAAATAAATAATGTACCTATTCCGACTTTTATTTTTATTAGCTAGTTTGGCATTGACCCAATTATGTTTACCTGAGTAGGTCCATATCGTCGCGGTGCAGTGAAAAGTTTTTCTACGCGAAGTTTTTCTTTCCAAAATATATAGAAAATAAAACCCCCAAAAATTTGTGCTTTACAAGTTTTTCAGTGCACGGCCATGATATTGGGCCGTCCCTGTTGGAGATTGGGACAATTTATTGGAGCGACGTACATAGCGCTACTTACAGGAGTTTATCTCAGGGGACTATAACAAAATTTACGTGCCGTGGCTGATGATTTTCCAGGTTAGGCATTAGAAATCACACGTACACTTACCGTCATAAGAGGCTTATGTGAGTAATTGTACGGAAAATTCATACGTCACTACAATCTAAAAAGTAATTTGGGTGGCTGGTCCATTTTTACGTCCCCGTCCTCTTCAAATTGATAAATCTATGATTCTAGACCTAAGATTTTTTCGAAACGGGGCAGTAACTTGATATTGACGCTCTCAGTCTCCAGCGTTTGAGATACATTTTTAAAAACACTACACAATCCAATATATGTTTTTGGCACCCCTTGAAACTGCTTAAAGTTATGCTTTAGTCAGCTGTTACGACACTCGTTGAAAGCGTCTATCTACTCATTTGTCTGTCCTGTTTTTTCATATTAGGCTCGTTAAAATACATACCTAACCATTTAGCCAAATATGTCAGCGGACCTCCATGCTAGGAAAAGCAGGACATAATTTATTGTATTGCATTATAATAACGGCCTCGGTGAAAGTTTATAGGAATGCAGGCCACATTTTTATTGAAATATAATAAAGCCCCAGGGAATTTGCATGATACAATAGGACAGTTTAATATTTTCCCTTTTTTATAAATAAGCTAGGTGCCGTTATTTTACTATTTACTATGATCATAACGTCGGTAATTTTTATTCTTAGGAGATTATAAAAAACTATTCGCCATCATTAAAACGCCAGTTTCTTTATTGTTTCTCAATAAATAAAAATAAATATCGTCAATAAATAACTCTTCTAGACCCTAGCCGTTTCATTGGTGCGTGCATCAAAACACTATGTACAATGCGTTTCCCGTGCGTATTTACATGAGGTACTTATTTCGTTTAGTACGTGGCTGAAGATGATGATGATGATGAGACGGAGGATACGCTGGAGTAGCTCGGAGACTGGTTGGATGTGGACGAAGAGCTTGAGTCACCAGGGTAGTACGAGCTATATGCGAGTTGAGTAGGATCCCAAACTCTGGCGTAAGGACCGCCGCTAGCTGGCTCCCAGGCGGGGCTGTATGAGTCCTGAGGGGCGGAAGGCGCAGGTGTCGAAGGAGGTCCGTACTGATTGGCCGGGGGACCGTATTGGGGTGCGGGAGGGGCAGCTTCCGTAGGCGGCATCATCATCATGGGCATGGCTGGTCACAAAAAAAAACAATATTAATAATCTATGACATTCAGTTATTGTTTCAAAGTAGGTAAAAATATCAATGTTTGATATCTAACCTCCTTTCTTCATAATCAGGTTGTAGACCAAGAATCCAAGGACGAGAGTGATGGCCAGTTTGCTGAGGATCAGGGCCTTGACGGCTTTTATGCCGATGATGGCGACCAGGATGGGCATCAGAGCCTTCATCTTAAGCTTCAGCAGTAGCAGGACAGGCAGCAGCAGCTTCTTCTTCAAGATGCCACGAGCTGGAATAAAATTATTTTAATCAATCAAATTTAGTTCGGCACCAAAGGTCTTATGTTCCTATGTCTGATGTTGGCCGATTATTACCTTCACCGTTTTCACTGCCAGTTTCAGGGAATTCGACATCCAAGCCTCTGTCAGCTCTGTAAGAAACTTCAGCACTCTCGAAGAGGAACTCGGGCAGCTGGAATCTGATTTCATTGTTGCTCAGATACCTCCCCACGCGCTCGAAGATCACCTTGTCGATGTTCTTTTCGTCGAAAGCCCTTGCAGATTCCGAGGTCACTCCCAGTTTGGTGTCTAGGAACGAGAGAACTTTCACTTTGAGACACGACATCGGAGACTCAGCTTCGAAACAGTCACTGATCACACTCTGGAGTAACTCATCACTTGTCCGTAACCGCGCCGCTTGAATCTCATTGTCCTTGATGCTGTAACCGCGAACGATGGCGACGGAAGCCAGGAGTAAACACAGACACTTCATTTTGTTTTACTTCACTTTGTCATTAGATTTGATTAATTAGACGTTCGGCCCGGCCGGTTAATGGAGCAACAATGATTTAATTTTTCAATGGGCTTGGTTTTTATACGTGATCCTTTGGGCAGCAAGGCACGCGGTCCTCGCGCGTGATCTGAGTGCCAAGCGCTTTCATACTTGGCAAACTATTTATTTTCATTTAAAGAAAGTCCTGGTGGTGAGAGTGATGTATTTTGGCGATGATATTAAAAATATTAAAAATAATATTTTGTAGACCACCACCATTATAACCAAAATGACAGAAAAATGCAGCTGTTACATAACACGCACTAAGTATTTTTGGCCAAAGTAAGTTCTTACGTACGAGTATAATAATTAAGTCAAAATAAATGACTGCCTTTAAACACAACCTGAAGGATAAGGATAATAGGTACACTGGATCTCCGAAATTAGGGTACAAAATATGCATTTTTATGTAAACGTTAGAGGTAAGCAAACAGATAAGTCACTATTACACTGTACAAGACGACACGTCGAGCTTAAATTTTCTAGTCACGTTCATTTTATACCTACTTACTACATATTTTTACGTAATCTAGAAGACTAATTTAACGGTGTACTGTGAAGACAAGAAGTTCAGCTATAGAGAATTGTTGTGTACCAGGCCATATTTGCTCTCAGGGCACATTCAAGTAATGCCATTATTATTTGGATCCTTATCCCGTACCAAAAGCGGCCTTTTCTAGCGCCTTTTTACATCATTTCAAGTTAACACTTGAAAACTTGAAATGAAAAGTCGAAGAAAAACGTCCTGGTTGAGGAAAACTCGCGAATGGACCGGAATAACGAGTGCTGCTGAGCTGTTCCATCTTACCAAAGACAAGAGGAAATACGGAGTTGATGGACCTTCAGTGATTGATTGTAGAGCCACCAAAAGAAGAAGAAAATTTGGGAAGTCAAACACAATCCTTAAACTCTGAAATGAATACGTTAAAGCAAAAATTCTTTCATTTCCCCTTTTTTCAGTCATTCATCTTTCAGTTGGAACCGCCTTTATATAATCGCGCGTCTGAATCTGAAGTTGTCCGCGAGTGGTATTGCAGTCGTAAATTTTAATTGGACTCGGTGTAAAAACAATTGGGGTCGTAAAAGTTTCGCATTCGTCATTATTGTCTTTACTGATTTCGATACTTTGCACATAACGTTCTGAACGGCTAACTTCAGACGCGCCTATGTAGTTATTTCGACCGTACTATACAGACGCCATTTTATTTAGGTACCCTCATTTATTATTTTCAATGTCCGATTGATCATGGATCAAAATTGCGACGGTAGTAACGTAAAACAAAAAAACCACCCGCGTTTTTAAGATCTCCGTCATTGTCAGTCTACTCGTGATCTTATCACTGCTCGGACTTTAGACAGATTTTTAAATCAGAATTTCTGATTATGTGCCTTGTGATCTACATTATGTTACGATCTAAATGTACTGTGAATGAGTGTGACGTGTTGTGATCTGAAGCTTAATTTTATTCTGGTACCTAATATAAATGATCAAAATGCTGTACCGATTTTCGATCTCATTACAGTGAGTAGGTAGGTACTTATACTCTGTTAATATTTTGACTTTATTTTTTTATTATTTTATGAGAATAAGTTTTGAATATTTTAAATTATCAGAATTTGACTTCTGATTGTGTGATATTGTGTCAGTGATGTGTTAGTGATTATCGGGGCAATAGGGAATATGCATGTATTTTTTTATATTTTCAATCAATAGTTACATTATTAAAGCTCCGTAAAAAATATTTCTTTGATAAAAATATTATCTAATATTTCATCATAAAAATAAATATTAAAAACTGCAATCAGATACGGGAGATTTAAACGCCGCCATATTGACCGCGTGTACTGTGACGTCAGTTTCCGTAAAAACAGTCATTGTTTATCGTTTTAAAAATTTATTGATCGTTTTATCCAATCAATTATCTTTAATTAAGTTTACTAACTAATTCGAACATGGGAGACAAGAGGACTGAAAGCAATTTACCTAGTGATCACAAACATAAATGTTTACGGTGATGTCATGAGAGTGTCACAACGTACATTTTGTCCTAAGCTCAGGTCCTAAGTTCCATTTTGATCTGTTAAAATCTTACTGGAAAAGCGATTATGTAAAAAAATTATGGCATCGACATCATTCTTTAGCAATAAAAATTACAAATAAAAATATTTTACTCAAATTTGAATCTTATGCATATTCCCTATTGTGTATGAAAAATCTGACAGTGTAATACCGCATAATGGTATAATTATTTAAACTACATAAATTCTCTTTTGTTGTTTTTCGCTCTTTAACTCTTTGTATGTGTGTTCCAATATTAAATCAGTCGGTAGGTTTGCTTACTAGAGATAGGATTTTGACATGACGTCCACACAAGTCATGTCAAAATCCTATCTCCAGTAAGCAAATCTATCAAAAGATTTGTTATTGTGACTGCCCGTTAAAGCGACTGTTACATTTTTCTTGGCATGTGTGTGTGGGGGGCTGTTCCTTCGACCACGGCCTGTCATCTGGCGGAAATAAAAGGTAAGTAGGACGTGTTGTTCTCATAACTTAAAATCTTAAACAAATAGCCTTGTAACAGAATTTATGTTTTTAGTAACGTGAACAATTTCGAAATGTTTAGGTAAAACAGCAGTAGATATTAATGGTAGCCTTGCGTATTGTAGCAGGGTTAGCGATCGAGCATCTACTTATTTAGTAGTTAAGAAGATAGGTATTGAAGAGTAGTAGATGACCCTAGGTAGGTACTGCTGATATAGGAATATTTATCTTAAAAGGAGCGATTTATTGATCATCAGAAAAACAGATTTTAGAACTTTTTTTTTCCAAACTCAGCCTAAGAACGTATTTATTTTAATTCTAAGGACTTTGCCCAGTACATACAGAAAGGAGGAAAATATTTTTATTGGACATACAACAAAATATAATTCAGACCGTGATTAGACAGATTCATAGACCGTGTCCGTGGCTAGCTTGCCAGTATATCGATAAATGGTGTTGTTAGGTCTAACTAGTACCTAGCAATGTCTACTGGTAGTACTTTCTACTAACCAACGCTTAGCAGGTACTTTACCATACCGTAGTTACTTTAACACCCATAACTACGAACTATCCCCGTCTAACAGAAAATAAAATGACATGCAACGCAAAAGGTGACGCAGTCCTTGAAGCATTTTGTCATGTCTGGTGGTATGATACACTGTAGTGAGCATTTAATGTCATCGCTACTACGATTTCCGAATACAAAAAGCATCGGCATGTCGAGAAATGTAAAACAGAATTCACACTTCGAAAACACCTACGTAACACCCAATGGAACATGTTCGACTTCGAAGTCTTCAACCTCCGTTGTTGGTAGTTAATCAACACTAGTTTGTCAATTGTCATGCAGTGTTGACGACCATGCTCTCACTATCGACGTTTACATACAAATCAATCGCGTTCTGTCGCTTTTGTAATGCCATTGTTGCAAGCTTTTAATTTGTTTAGCGTGTTTTGCCAACTGTCAGAATCAATGGATTTGGAATTTTGATTCCACTGCTCCGACAACATTAAAAAAAACTAGTGTCATTAATTTACCTATATCCTCATTCTTCTTTAACTTATTTCCCTTTTTCCAGTTTTCTACTGCGCTTCAATGATAAGATGGAAGTATGTAGTTACTTGATCAGGCACTTCATATTCGGTAAAAATGCAATCGGGAAATTATTAAAAACAGTTGGAATAACTAGGTATACGATAAGTATACCTAGTTATTCGTTAAGTTAGAGTTAGAGTTTACTTTATGACTCTTGAAATTGTTTGATCATTATTAAAAAAAAACAAATATAGATAGGTACTTTCCTTCCATGTCCGTTTAAAAATAGCCGGCTAATTGTTGTTTTCCAGAAAACTATATCTACACTATTTACTACTTCTTACTATAAGTTACGTAAGGATTCTGCGTAGTTTTACAAACAAAAGTGAAATTGCTCCGGTTTAGCAAAATGTCCGCGTGCACCGATGTTCATTATGCAATAAGGGTTGGTGATCGCGAATGCGCGCCGTGCACGCATTACCATACCCCGCCATGTCCGGATTGTGAAATTGCTGTTTCACTTCCGTTATAATAATGATGGGGTGTAAATTAGTCTATTTGTGGCGTTCATTGACAGATTAATTTGTTAAACGGTCATTTTTATACTAGTAGTAGCAGTAGTAGTAATAGTACAAGTATGTACTACAAGTAAAACATTATTTAGATTATTTTGATATTACATTTCATAGGTACTTTTTAGGCATGAATAGCGCGAAGTCTGAGCGATCGAATTGGTTCGATTCCCATACGGAACAACCTTTGCTTGGCCTGCACGTACTTGTTTCAGAGAAAATAGGAGTGTGCGGGTAACTCAATAATATGCATATTCAGATTAATTCCCGATAAGAAAGTAAAAACAATTTTCTCAAGAAATGTGTCGTCCGTATTAGGTAACAGTGATAGACATAACACTATCCACTTACCATTATGATTCGTGACAAACATACGAACACGCCCGAAACCCCATCATCTACTTCTACTAGACAAATTAACCTTTACCAACGAAAAAACAATTTCCACGCGATTGTGAACCTTATTCCTGAGGAACATTGACAATTTTAATTTAATTTGATGAATTTAGATTTGTTGACAGCGTTCGATTAGGCTTGCGTGCTATGGGACCTAAAAATAGTTGAGTTATGATTCTGAATCCGTGCTAATGTGTGTCCAGTGGGTCAGCAGGGTAGAGCAGGTATGCCGGGCGACGGCCGGCCGCATCCTGCATGAGGACAATGCATTATAATGAGGAGTGCCACAAGGCTCCCGTGTGGGCCCCTCCAATCATGTCAATAATTTCGTTTATAAATACTGTATCGCATAACTGTCAGTTTATTGGGTTTTTCTATGAAATTCTCAGTAGCTGCTCGGAGCTTGGATTTGTGCCCATTTAATGGTAATAAGCTCGCTCCCTATTACTTGGGACCTAAACATACCGGCGAACTGAGGGTGTACTTTAGTAAATACCTACACCTCTGCCTAACCCTTCAAGGAATATAGGTGTCATAGTATGCATGTGATTTCGTGTATTTGACTGATCGAAATAACATGTAAAACCAACATAGGCATACTTATGTATAGGTGCGTTATCGTGAGCTTGTGAGTTTAAACTAGTGTTTTTTAACTAGCTTTCAGATGGTATTGACGTCATCGAAGTAATGAGTTGGGGTAATTAGTCACTACTTTGCTTGCATGAGTGATACTTTAATCGTCTAACTGAAGGAACACGCTGACCCAGTTTCCGTGAGAACCCCTTTCTTTGTATTTATTTAAGGCGGATCGTTTCGCTTTGCCCGCGAAATTCAAATTTCGAGTGGTTTTTCCCAGTTTGTAGGTCTATAACAAGTTCTAGATTCATGGCAGTTGTAATTGCGACATTAACTATACAACATTCACAACTGAGAACTAAAACCTTTAGGTACTAATAAATCCTTATCAAGCCAAAAACTTGGCGCAATCTGTGTAATTGGTCAAAATTGACATTTTACACTACTTTTAGCTTCAATAATGATTTTTAAGCAATGGTTTTAGATAAAAATTGTGAATTTTGTATAGTTAATGTCGCAATTACCATTACCATGAATACAGAACTTATTATAGACCTACAAACTGCGAAAAACCACTCGAAATTTGAATTTCGCGGGTACAGCGAAACGATCCGCCTTAAGTAGGTATAATAAATTAATACTACTGTACAAACATAAAAAAAAAACTTGTTATAAGATTCTTCTGTATTTTTCAATAATCAGCCACCAAGGAACGAAAATTTTGATATTGTAAGTATTCGTAAATGCAAAAGTAACTCGTGTGTGTTTGTTGGTTACGTCATAGATAATTATAAATTATAATACTAGTTACGTTTTAACGCCTAAACCGTATTAAATCAATTTTGATAAATTTTGGCATAGGATAAATAAGACCTTAGAGAACGACACAGGCTTCCCAAAGGCCTTTTATTTTAAAAAAGTCTTTTAAAAAAGATAATAATTTGATGACCTCCTCCGTCTTTGAAGTTGATTGAAAATTTACCACATGCACATACTGACCGAATATTTACCATTTTCGAATTTGTTTTGTGGTTTTTTAAATGTCAAATCATTATTATTTTCGTCATAATCATATTTATTTCGACCCTTCTGATTCTGAGCATCAAATTAGTAGGTATTAAAATCAAACAATTCTTGCCAGCTCAATCTGTTTTTTTGAAACAACCTCAAACCAAACGCATTATTAATCAAATGCAAATCAATCGGCCAGCTGGTTTGAAATCTGTCATTTAATCTAAGTAAAACGTGGCACGTGACGTTGATAGTATCTCCTACGTGATCATCATAGCAGATGAGCAGAAGTGTCGGTAGAAAGCGATTGACACTTGAGTGGAAACCTAATGTGCTGTGAATGCCACCTCGTGACAAATTTTCCTCCCTTGCAGAGAAAGTATTTTATAACATCCTGCTTTTATTCATCCACTTATTTTAAATTTGGTTGGGTATCATTTACGTTCGTCATATTTTCATGGACCATTTAAGATAGTGTTTTATTGTTATGCTAACCTATTTTACTAATGTAGGTTGGTCATTCATAAAATTGAATTATCTTATAGTGTATGATATCTTTATGTAATTATTTATCAGCTGAATGAGTACCGTACTGTTTCAGTTCCTGTAAAATGCGTTGTATGAACTTTCGAATCATTTGATATTAGCGATTATTGATGATGAAAATATTGAGTTACTTCCGGTTTTCTTTGTTAAACCTACATTTATTTTTTCTTTTAATGTAACTAAGTAAGTACGTGTACCGTTAATAACTAACAATTATTCATGAACTGACTAATATTTACGGTTTGCATTTCTATTTGATTCTTATTTTGATGAGATTAAATAAAAACATTTTATTAATCTTGTTGAATATTTATTTCATTCAATTAAGAAGGAGGTGTCAAATAAAATATTATTTAATTCTTCATTGATTTATTAATAATTAATAATATAAATAAATAACATCAGTCATACATCACAATCACACGTTCTCAAGCACATTATTTTAATAAATAAGTTGCATTACATAGTATTTACACGGGCTCGATTTCTTGACGAAATCGTTTTATTTGGTCTATGATATCTTTGTCCATCGGCTGTTCGAAATTAGAAAAAATTAGGACTTAAATGGACTTTGGATACAGGTTGTTGGGTTTGGGATGCGTTCGGATACGTTAGTGGTAAGCGTTGTAGGCCAGTTCTTGGGCGAGTTCTTGAGGCTCAGCGTCTCTCCTACGGCGGGTGGCAGCGTAGGCAGCGTCCCAAGGACCGTGGGCGGCGATCTGGGGGTGCGAGTTGTCCGCCGCAATCTGGGTAAACTACAATGTTAGGCTATGGGTAGTGGAGTTGTGAAAGAAAGTTAGTAAGTACCTACCTACATCATTTAATTGGTGGAAAAAAAAATTAAGGGTAGGAGATTATGCCAAATAATTCCAAATGGTGCCTGAAGATAGTAAACGGTGCGATAAAGGTGCAAAGTTTTAATAAAGTGCTGTGCCTTTCAAAATAAGTCAGTGCTATTTTAAAGGTTTTTGCATCATTGCTCAAGATTTGGGTTTTAGTTTACCTTGGCAGTGTAAAACTTTAACTCACCTTCTTGCAAAGCTGGAAGATGGCCAGGGCGACGGAAACCACGAAGGAGAAGAAAGACAGCTGCAGCGCATTCCAGGCCTTCAGACCGAGGACACCGATAGCCAGGGGGATGAGGGTCATGGCCTTCAGGAGCACGAACACCAGGATGGGAACGATGATCTTCTTGAGCTTAGCCTTGCGGGCCTCACCGACGGAGCGGGCACCTTCCTTGTTAAACTTAACGTTCAGGGATAGCTCATCATTGTCAAGGTTCCTAGGGCTGACAGTGATCTGGGTGTCGGCGATTGGCAGCTTGAAGGTGACGTCGTGGGACTGGATGAAGTTTTCAATGCTGTCGAAGAAATCACCAGACGAACGGCCAGTAACATCGTTGGCAGCACCATTCTTCGTCACTTCAACGGCGTCTGAGATCTGGGGAGAAAGGAATCAAGAATGTTAAGCTTTCGATTATTTTGAAAGAGAAAACTTAAATAGAAAGCGCGAAATCGAAAGTTGGATACCTGGAAGGTGTCCTTCTTGAAAATGGAGTCCAATAACGACATGACCTTGTACTTGATGCAGGCGGTGGGGTCGGATCCTTCAGCGCAGCCAGATCTCATCTCCTCCACCAAGCCGTCCATGGGTGTCCCCTTCCAGAACGCATCCTTCGCAGGTTGGGCAGCTGCGCTCCCGAAAAGGGCCAGGGCCAACAAGCACACTACTTTACTGGACACCATTTTGCTAAGCTCCTACTGGTGTTCACTGAACGGTGGTTGGATTGTTTGTGATAGTTTCGACAAGGACCCAGCGGTTTTTATACAGCTATTTCAAATTCAGCACGTAGTTTGCAGTTCCGGTAGGCATTGTCTTTCAACGTACGCATCGAACGTGCACATGTGACCTTCTGGCACGGAGGGGACCGAAGTGTAAGGGAAAGCTATCTGATACGAATCCTTCTTGAGATATTATGGAATACAAAACGTCCTAAGTTCTAACATTGTCAGTCGCTTATCGTACGTTTTAGAATCGTTTGTATTAAGCACCTTTTCCGTCGTTTGTGACACCGTACCCTGATTCGGAGAGCCATGATCCAGTTCATGTGTTTCTTTTTGTCTTATGGCTCTTGAGGAAGGTGTAAGTGAGAGGGACGATGGTGAAGTAGTGAGGTGTTTGTTATGGAGGAGCAGATGCGCGCACGCGCACCTTTGCATACGTAATAGTGTTTGAGTTGATATCATTGAACTTGTCCCGGAGATCATGACATTGTCCTATCAGATCGATTGTAACTATAACTACTTCAGTCGTCAGTTAATATGTTCTTAATATAGAAATGTAGGTAAACAATTGCTATCCCACGTTGATGGTCCTTTTTTACTTCTTTGAAAGTCGCATTAAATGCGTTTTGTTTGTTTATCAAGTCGACGAATACATGTTGAAAGTGAAAATGAATACAATTTGTACTTTATGCAGTTGCATTCCGGATTTGTTGTTTTTATTCAAGGACTTTACTTCCATTTGGGAATGTTTTCTTCTCACATGGGTCCTACCTGAAAAGGAGTGCAGCATAGTTCTCTATCAGGGTGATGATTATAATTATTCTTTGGCACGTCTATCTGATAAAAGGTCCTTAACAGCGTGCAAACGTAGTGACATGACTATGTGAAAAGTCTAATGTTATCAAAAATATTCTTAGCTTTAAACCATTTGGAACTTTAGTTAGACATCGC
Organism: Acronicta aceris; assembly: GCA_910591435.1. Taxonomy (NCBI): domain Eukaryota; kingdom Metazoa; phylum Arthropoda; class Insecta; order Lepidoptera; family Noctuidae; genus Acronicta; species Acronicta aceris. The sequence continues at coordinate 7,903,995 of OU342780.1, read as the reverse complement.
GAAAGCTCTTGTCATGGATATGTAGCGGGAAATGTAGGCCAAAATAATGGCCCTTAATGATTAATACGTATTTTTAAAATGGTACGGTCTTTTGGTATTTTAATTGCATTTTCCATGCTGAGATTATAAAGTTACTTTAGTCAAGGAAAAGTTCGATTGGGGGCAAGATTCTTTGGATAGGGACGGTTTACTTATATAACAGGTACCCAATTACTTAAATAGGAGTAAATGTACCTACATATTACTTTTATTATAATGCCGGGACTGTCATGGTGCGGAGGATCATTCATTCCTTTATGGTTTTAACAAAAGTGATAATAAAAAGGAGGATGGTGGTTGGTAAGAGGTACAGGCCTGTAAAAAAGAACAGACATCGTTATCAAGTAAATTGTTATACGGACAGAAGTAGATATCTTCTTGCCTGCATGACGATGATGACAGAAAATTGTTCGTTTAGATAATTACGTACCTAACTATTATTATTTTAATACCATCGCGACTGTATTTTCTGCAGGGTTACACAGAGGTATCAGGTTTGTAATAATGTAGATACCTACACTAGGACTTATAAGTTGCATGTCATAATGGACAAGTCTTGCAAACCCATTCTGAGAATTTTACAGGATTTGTTTGATCTGAGAATCGAACCCAGGTGTGCGCTTAGTGGCCACTGGATTTTTTAATAGGTGACTTAAATTCCTACGCTTCGCGGATGCGGATTAATAAGGTATGTAATGAGATACAAATAGTGAGTCACGAGGAGTAAACACGACAACACTAACACCAAGTTAGTGTGTACCAACGACGTTGTAGTCATATACCTACCTAGTATTTTATGTATACATAGCTAAGCGTACGCACATATTAGGCGGGCAAAGTACGACGGACATTGCAAGAGACGATTATATGAGGAACGGAGATTTTTATCATGATTAGTTTAGATAAGGTTAGGTTATGTAAGATAAGTAACTGCTGGGGTCACGAAGGAATGATTCTCGCTCCTGTAACCCCATCAAAAGTGGTGAGGTGAAACACCCGTGTGGTTTTAGTCGGTAGGTCACTACTTCTGGGTGGAGTCCGATACACCCCGTCGCCTTCCCCGGGCGACGGAAGTCCATGCAAAAAAAGGTAAGATAAGTAACTAGGAGAATCACAAAAGGAAAATAATTTGGTCCTATGCCCTTTGCGCCCTAGGTTGACGTATGGGAGTTATACTTGCTTTATTAGAAACAAATCGAATGCAGTTATTCAGAAGACTGTCAAGTTTGTGGAGTTAATAACGAGTTGCTGTGTGACACAATATTCTAATGTAAATATTCATAATAAAGAATATTTACTTAGGTACCTACGGATATTATTATTTTAGAACTGCGACAAGTCTAATGAACTTGTGGCTCCAATGAGCAATAATTTTAAAATGTAATCCCATATTTGACACAAATACTTTAGTACAAGTTAACGGGTGATATCCAATTATTATTGATCCGGCGTGGTATACCAACATTGAATACTGATGGGGTTACCTTTTGTGTACCATAGTTCCGCCATGGTGAAAGTGAAGATATACAGACGAACTATTAATTATATTGATGAGTTACGAATTTTCGATGTTGCGTTGCGAAGGCGGTTTGTAGTTTAAAAAGGTTCTGTTTTATAACGACACGGTTAGTAACAAGTAACAACCTACATTGCTAATACTTACGCCGACGTAATAAGCGCATTTAGAGGTTGAAAGCACGGAACAGAAATAAGAGGTTTAAAATATGTCCGTTTCTAGGGTTCCGAACCTCAAAAGGAAGAAACGGAACCCCATAGATGATCACTTTGTTGTCCGTACGTCTGTCTGTCAAGACCCTTTATCTCGGGAACGCGTGGAGGTATCGAGTTGAAATTAAAACCATATACTCAAGTCTACAGTCCCAAAAATCAAGATCTAAGTTAACGTAAAAAAAAGATACGGCCGTTTATGCCGACATTTTTACGTGGGAGAGCCATGCTTCGGCACGAATGGGCCGGCTCGACCGGAGTGATACCACGGCCTCACAGAAGACCGGCGTTAAACATCGCTTGCGTTGTGTTTCGCTGAGTGAGTGAGGTTACCGGAGGCCCAATCTCCTTCGGTCCTTCCTAGGTCGGCAACGCACTCGTGACTCCTCTGGTGTTACGGGTGTCCATGGGCGACGGTGATCGCTTACCATCAGGCGATCCGACTGCTCGTTTGCCCTCCTACCCCATAAAAAAAACATGCGACACTTTCAAGGGAATCCAAAATGTTCATTTCAAATCAAAGGCATTTTCCGTTGACTTAGAATTATAAAATTAGGCAAGTAATACCGTCTTATACTACAAGTACCTAGGTATAGGTAAATATCTGATAATAATACATTACAAATGTGTAGTTTCACAATTTAAAATTTAATAATAAAAATCTACAAATTTGTACGGAACTCTCGGTGGGCGAGTTCACTTGTCCAGTTTTTTTTAAATAAAATAATCATGATACCTAACTATTTTTTACAGTAAACGATTGAGATCATGCACAGCTTTTTTTTGCATTGTTATATTCAGGATTCAATTAAGGTGGATCGTTTCGCTGTGCCCGCGAAATTCAAATTTCGAGCGGTTTTTCGCAGTTTGTGGGTCTATAATAAGTTCTGCATTCATGGTAATGGTAATTGGGACATTAACTATACAAAATTCACAATTTTTATCTAAAACCATTGCTTAAAAATCAATACTTTTTTTTAATTTTTTTGTTTATTCGTGTTAGGCTTACGCTTGACCGCCAGTTTGCCTGATGTTAAGCGATACTGCGATCTACGATGGAGCGCGCTTGCCTAGAAGAAACCGATTCACTCGTGATTTAAAGACACCCAGATTATATCTATCAGGGAAGACCCACTCGGGAAGTGCATTCCATATTTCAGCAGTACGCATTAAAAAAGTGGACTTAACTTATATTGGAGCTAAAAGTAGTGTAAAATGTCAATTTTGACCAATTACACAGATTGCGCCAAGTTTTTGGCTTGATAAGGATTTATTAATAAAGGTTTTAGTTCTCAGTTGTATAGTTGATGTCTCAATTACAACTACCATGAATCTAGAACTTGTTATAGACCTACAAACTGCGAAAAACCACTCGAAATTTGAATTTCGCCGACACAGCGAAACGATCCGCCTTAATAAAGAATGTCCTGAAATACCTACTATTTATTCTGTGCTGAAAAGGTATAGGTACCTATTGCGCATCACGTAGGTATTGTTCGCAGTATTTTCATCCATCCTAAACTATTTAACATCGTGCTTACACGCTATGACTCTTAGGAGCGGGGTTAAACGTTGTCATCACCTTTGTATACTAGAGCCAGGGGCGCTATCTGCCGTAATTTGTAATGCATCGCGTACCTACATACATTAGATTTTATCATGATCGTGTGGCGAATATTGTCTTACGCATTTCAATAATTCAGCCAGCTCTATTTATTTTTATTCCAGCTGCCACGATTGCCTGCAGCCGACCAAAAACATTTCATTAAATTTTCTCAATTGGGTTAGGTTAGACTGGACTGCCTTGTTAGTCTAGTGGTCCCAAGCGCCACTGCTACGCTAGAGGTACGTATAAATAAAGTGAAACTAAACAAATAAAGAAATGGTAATTACCAAATAATATACGTAGATACTATATTATACACGACAAAACATAAGCCTTCCTCCTCTCTCCTACATTGCCGTGCCCGACAGGGTCCATGATTGATACTATTATATTTATTTTTTAACACCTGTTAACATTGTGGAGTGCAATAAACGAATTGAGTATTGAGTATTGAGGTCCTGGGTTCGATCCCCAGGTCGAGCAGTGTTATTGAGTTTTTCTATGAAATTCTCAGTAGCAGCTCGAAGTCTGGATTTGTGCCCGGTTAATGGCAATAGGTGCGCCCCCTATTACAAGGGACCTAAACATACTGGTGAACTGTGGGTGTGCGAATTGGCGAAATGGCGAACCTACTTACATTAGTACACCTCTGCCTAGCCCTTCGGGGATTATAGGCACGATGGTATGTTGGGTTAGGTAAGTATATTTCTGAGAATCATCATCATTCACCAATTTACTGTCGGACCACTCGGACCTCTTCTTACAATGTTAGAGATTAAACCATAGTCCAGCGCAATAGGCGGCGCGCGATAACGAGAAGTGTCCTCACCGCCTTCGCCCTTTGATGGGTGGTTATATCGGACCACACCTGTTATGTTTGTGGTGAATGTCACGAAACTACTAACAGGCGGCAGGTTATATCCACGAGTCCCATATATCGTCGCCGTGCAGAGAAAACCGTATCGAGAAAATAGTAAAGCACAAATTCATGGTATTTTATTTTATTTTTTCACGGCGCTAGGATCCAGGATTTTTCGCTCTCATCTCAAATAAAATTAAGCTTTTTTAGCGCAGCCAAAGTCGCCCAAAAAGTATAGAAATACCTAGTATAATGTTATTATACCTTATGGAATTTAATTGCGTTTACTTTGTTAGATCATTACATATTGACATTCATATAAATGATGTCTCATGACTTAATCGAGGTCATTTGAACTTAAATAATGTTTGTACATAATACAGGAATCTGTTCGTGTATATACCTATGAGCAATATAGGCTTTCCACTGGTGTCGTGCGTGATAATCAAGACATTATGAAGGCATGTTAGTCGAAAGAGTATTTTTTCATAATTAGTTGAACCCACCGTCATTCACGTAACATAAACCACTGAACAAAGGAGACATAAACCTATTGCCAAGAGATTATGTGCTCCAGGTTTTGAGGATGCTACGGCTGTCTCCTTCTTATTATCGTCTCGACAGCAACCGGAAAAGGAAGAGCAAATGAAAATCCGACCCCTGAAAAGGTTACCTACTTGTTAAGTAGAACTCGTCATTGGATTTCTTTTGTTATCAATAACGCTTTGGGATTAGGTAGTTTATTTTTATTGAAATAAAAATTGAAAAGCTGTAGGTAATAACTAGAAATCATTAAACCTAAACCTACCAACACGTTAAATTCTTTAACACCGTTACCGCTTATCTCGAGCGTTTGCTTAAGCCTAGTAATGTCAACATTACAATGCAAACTGCATTAAGACCCACGCCGGCCAATCAATTCTACTTATAATAAATTCATTGCCACGCCTAGGAAGCGCTGACAAACCAAAAGTAAGGAGCGAAACCCACACTTGGCGCTGTGAGGCCAGCCGTTCAACATTGCATATGACCGTTCGCTTAGTGCCATGATCGTCATCATAGTGGACACAAGCGTCAGTGGAAAAATTCAGTTCAGTGATACGAGTTTTCTTCGCCTTATTTAACCGCGAGCCTTATAAAGACATGTCTAAGTTAACCGTGACGAATTTTAGCAAGAGAACCGGCAGTCCTTTTCAGAAAGGCAAAGAGTCTCCCGATGCGACAAAGATCGTGCACGAAGAAGTCATAGAGAAGAACACTTTTGAAAAACAGAAAGAGAAGCAACATGAATTAATGCAAAAGGTCAATAAAAAGGCGGCGGAGTACCAGTCCAATAAACCGAGTTCTGGCGTGTTTACTGAAGTGGTTACTCATGGTGCTTTTACGTCGAAAACAAGCAATACAAAGAACACTGCGAATGCTTCTTCGAAAGCCGAAAGTCCAACACCACCAAAGTCTAATGGATCAAACGGCTCCAAATCCTTGCTTGGGTTCCCATCATCAGCAAACGATTTGGCTCTAGACGCAAAATCCGATCTCGAATCAGACGCAAACATATCAAAAGCGGTAAAAGATAAAGTTATTGAGAAACTATTTGCTCTAGTCTCGATGGTACAACACACATACGAGTCTAAGGTGAGAATAATGACGGAGTTCGAGAAATATAAAGACACTCATATGAAAAATGAGATGAGAAGAGAGAAGGAGCATTCAGAACAGTTGTATAAGCTTAATATGAATTTCCAAAACGAGGTCGTCCAAGCAATACAAAGGCTGAAAAGTGAATTAGATATTTCAAGGAATGTTAGTAAAAACATTGAAGGCAGTAATGGCAGTTCTAGTGTGAGAGATACTTCGGTGGATTTTAATACTTTTGATGAAACACACGAATCTAGTATAAATGGTAATGAAAAAGATGAAAATAAGGTCGAAGAACTATCTTCATCTAATATCGAGCGAGTTTTAGATGAGAACGCACATAGTGACGTCATTAAAGATGAGTAATTTAGTAATAAAGTTGTATGAATTAATTTATTTACCATTAGTCATAAATAAATATATTTAGCGTATTCATTTTTCGCGTTTTATTTCTTAAATTTAGTAGACATTTCGATAATCCGTCGTTACATATTAACTCCATGGTTAAACTTGTTATTATAGAATCATTATTATTCTTATGTCATGAAAGACAATGTCTTTCTGCAGAAAGCTATTCCTTTTATCGTGACATTCTTCTATATTAATTTGTTATTATAATTACAGATCTCAATCTGATAACAAAATATCTATAGGCGATTGATATTCAGTATGTCAAGGTTGAGCGGTGTTAATGAGTTGTTTGTGTGTAGGTGTGAGTGGGTGCACACTGGTACTTAGCGTTTTGGAATTTATTTACGTTATGATTATTAATATTTGATTAACAGGAGGTCGCCCTAGAAGGATATGCATCGATCTTATTGACGATGTCCTCAGGTGCATAGAACTCGCAAGCAGCCCGAGTATGACAAAATCTTTGAATGTGGAAGAATCATAGCATGTGGCGTCAGTCTGTTCTTTTTGCGTACCCCTGTGGGTGAAAGGCGTGAGTGTATATATTTGATCGACAGTAAACCTTTACAAAATCGCCATCTACTTAGGTGCTGTGGCGTCAATACGAGTAGGTACAAAAGTTAACTAACTCATTCAATCAATGCACAGAAAAAGGATTTCTTTTTTTAAAACAAAACACATGTTGGTAGGTACTTGGTAAATTTAATGTAGGTATACATGAACATAAAATATACAATAGCTAATCTTTATGAAAAATTATTATTGCTGTACCGTTTATGTAGTATCATAATGGATTTTACTCTTTTTAAAATATTGCCGAATGTATGTAAGTAAGATAGGAAAGTTTTTTTATCTGTTTATATGCAACTATTTCCGCATACGTTGCTGCAAGCGAAAACAGACCTTATTTGACGGTAACTAAAACACATTCAACCCAATTTCTTAGTCGATGGTACATAGATGAGCTTTGTAGAAAAATATACATACCTGCATAAACATAACGCTATTTACTAATCGAGGAAGCGAAAAAACAAAACACAATAATAATTTTCCCGTCTCCTCAAATTAAATTAACATCACATTAAACTAGATTACCTAAAACAAAATCGCTACGCGATCAGTCGACGTAGTAACATACATTCCATAAAAATGATAATATTTTTCTTTTCTAATATCTTCGAGAAATTATTATTTATTGCTAAGGTGGATTTCATACTAACCAACATGATTTAATATTATGAAGACTATTACAAACTTATAAAATAATATTTACATACTTATTTTTGAGTGTCCTCAGAGCAATACATGTCAATGCATAGTAATATTTCCTTTTTTTCTAACTAATTAACTTACTTTCCATAACTTTAAATAACTGTGATTGGCATCCACATCAAAAGGCCACGTGGTAATAAGATATAATTACATATTGTGTTTACTATATTGCAGTATATATTAAAATAAACAGTCATATTAATTTTAAAATCAACTTTGTTTTCACGTCCTGAAAGTTGATACTTGTTATAATAATGGTGATTATTTAGGTTTACTTAATTTGTGACGCTTAGATTTGCTTCACTGAGCTTTGACGTCCTCGTCCATACAAAATTCTGCGTCTAGTACAACCTGTAACAATATTTAATATTTTAGAATATCAATGTTGCTTGTATAACTTTAGACGCGACGATTCTTTGAATTTAGTAGACGTTTCTACTAAGTCATCCGTTACCGGCAGTACTAGGCACGGTTTCTTTTTTTGGGATAGGAGGGCAAACGAGCAGACGAATCGCCTGAAGGTAAGCGATTACCGCCGCCCATGGACACCCGCAACACCAGAGGAGTCACGAGTGCGTTGCCGACCTTTTAAAAGGGGATTGGGCCTCCGGTAACCTCACTCACTCGGCGAAACACAACGTAAGCGTTGTTTCACGCCGGTTTTCTGTGAGGCCGTGGCCTATCACTCCGGTCGAGCCGGCCCATTCGTGCCGAAGGATGGCTCTCCCACGTAAAAACTCGGTCGTTATTACTAGGTCTTCCTACGAATTCCTAGTAGCTGCTCGGACTTTAGATTTGTGTTCGGTTAATGGCAATAGGCTCGCCCCCTATTACATCGGTGAACTGTGAACATTTCCATACTAATATTATAAATGCGAATGTAACTATGTCTGTCTGTTGCGTGAAAACGTAAACAGCTGAACCAATTTTGATGAATTTTGGCGTTGAAATAGATTAAACCTTGGAAAAGGACACACTACCTTATCTCTCAAAAATCCTTTAGGATACGAGTGAAACCGCGGGCAACTACTAGTGTACTATAAAACTGTTATAGGTAAATAGTTTATTGCAGCAATCATAGGACACTCTGCTAGTAAACTTGAACTTACCGCTTGCATCCCGGCGACAGCGCGGTCGGTTTCCTTCTCAGAGTCGTCAGCGTCGTCGCCGCCGTCTTCCGTTTCTTCCACCACTTGCATCTGAGCTTCTTCACCTCCATCTAACAACATTATTTACAGTTGCAACTGACGGTATACTAGCGTAGATAAAGAACGGGATAGAAAATTACGTCGACTTTATTCACTTCTAATCCGCACATAATTTGGCCAAGCTAATATAGAATTAAGTCGGCAAACGAGATGGCGAGCCACCTAGTGGTAAGTAGTCATCGTCGCCCATGGACATCTGTTACACGTGGGTGTTGCCGACCCTTAAGAGGACTGCAGACTCCCAAAGCCGCAGTAACCGAGGGGAACTAGCTCTTACGTGCAGAAGTCGAAACTGACGTAGGGCTTGTCGCCAGCCAGTCAGACCCCAAGAGGTCCTACCACCAAGAACATTCATAATACTATTATTTAAGCACCTGTTTGTACTATCAACCCTGCTAAAGTCTACAATCGCCTGGAACTCTAGTACAGCGTATTAACGCTGCAATGGACTGATTATTCTTTATGTTCTCATAAAAAATAGACACAAAATTTAAATCATGTTGTGACGTAAAACATACAAATTCTATGCTGACATTCATTTTACGAGTAAAAGACTCTTTCAACCCCCACCAAAAACTTTAACTTTATATCTTAGATAGTCGATTTCTACATATTTTTTCAATATGGCTGTTATTTTTAACAAAGAATACGAGAAAAATAGCCTGTTCGAAGATTGTAAGGGGGAGAGAAGGCGCTATTTAAGCTTACGGTATGATGGTATGTTTGGCGTACCGGTTCAGCGATTGGCCACTTCTGCACCACGTGTTGTGGGTTCGATCCCTACACGGAGCAAATATTTGTATGATCTACAGGTAGTTGTTTCAGGTCTGCTGGGCGTTTGTGTATGTGAGAATTTGTGTTTGTACCCACGATACAGGAGAAATCCTAGTGTGGGGCAACTTCTTTTTTTAAAATGACCAATATCTGTTTGGTAACTGATACAGCTAATAAAGTGACCAGTAAGGCAGTCAGTTTCAAGATTGATAGTTACAAAAGCCACTATGTCCATTTTATAGTCTCACCTTCGGACGGTGCGTGAACGAGTTGCAGCGCGCCGTCCACGATTTGTCCGGAGATGACGCCGGACAGTCCGGTCACGTTGATCTGCTGACGCATCTTCTTGGCTTCCAGTTCTAGTTGCTGCTGGATGTACAGCTCTTTGTGATGTACCTTGTTGTGGTATTTCAAGTGGTGAGCCTTGGTGAATTTCTTGTTGCACGGACCGCACCTGTGGTTGGAAAAGCGAAAATGACACTATTTGTAGTATATTGAGCATCTTGTATCCGGCTATTTGTATCCCTAAATAGGAGCTAGACAGTATGCTAGATAGGCTAACTCTAACTCTCTTCTATATGGGACATAAATATTTGTTTGAAAATTTTTATTTGTAAAGGCATGGACACAGTAGTGTTATCTTTTTGTGACTTTTTTGCATTTTCCATGCTAAGATTATAAAATTATTTTAGTGATGGAAAAATTTAATCGCGGGCAGGATTCGAATCTGCGTCTTCTGGTTAGATACACCAGACGCTCTGACCGCTAAGCGACTGCGAGTCCCACCCGCTTGTTCGAAATTTGCCTTCACATTCTGAATTTACGTCATAAGGTGACGTTGGCGACATCTATTGAAAAGCAAGTTACCTTGCTCCTTGACTTACTTTACAGTTAGTTCGATATCGTACGATGCCACCTTACCTTTTAACTATCTCTTTGTGATTTTTTTTCATTTTCCATGCTAAGATTATAAAATTATTTTAGTGAAGGAAAAATTAAATCACGGGCAGGATTCGAACCTTCATCTTCTAGTTAGATACACCGGATACCCAGTAGTGTTGGTTATGTCATATCCGTCATAGTGGGTAGACAGTAATCAATGATATCGTTGCGGTACTTACGAATACTTCTTTTCTCCGGTGTGTGTGAGCATGTGGTTGGCCAATACGTAGGAGTACGTGAACGACTTGCCGCACAGAGAACACTGGTACGGACGTACACCCATGTGCAACCTGTGTAATAAAACATCATGATTAGTATAAAGGATTTATGCCAATTTTTGACTATTGCATAATTAGTTTCCTGACAACAATAGTCTATGTAAAACTTTACAAAAAAAATATAGGGCTAAGAAGAAAAATGAATTTAGCTTGAAAATTCGGTTCTAGTGAAATAATATTACATTCCTGTAAAATAAAAATCCATAAAACTCCCCAACTAGCCTGTAAAGGTGTACTTACTATATATCCACAGTTCGCAGGTGTATTTTAGGTCCCATGTAATAGGGGCGAGCCTGTTGCCTCTAACAAATCCAAACTCCATGCTGTTACAACAATGCTCCACCTGGGAATCGAACCCAGAATCTTCAGCGTAGCAGTCGTGCTTATAACTAGATTAATATAAATTATTTCATAAAATTATATTTAGTCTTTTTATATACTTAAAGACTCGTTACTTACCTGCTATGGTAGAGTAGATACGGTTCACATTTTTATGAGACTTACAGAATAGTGCCTGTTATTCAAAGACCATATCCTACTAATATTATAATCGTGATTTTGTGAGAATGTATGGATGTTTGTTACTCAATCACGTCAGAACAGCTGAACGGATCTGGATGAAATTTGGTACAGAGATAGATAGATTATAGTCTGGAATAGCACATAGACTTTTTATCTAGGTCGGATCCAATTCTGAAGTCCACGCAGACGAAGTCGCGGGCAGAAGCTAGTTACTAATAAAGCGAAGAAAAGTCCACTTATCTTTTACCTTGAAGCAGCGGTAGCCTAAGCGGCGGTAGCCTAATGGCTAGGGCGGCAGACTTGCGATCATGTGCTTGCCGGTTCGAAACCAACCCATTACCGACGTGAACCCACTCGTAACACAAGCATTTAGCTTAGGACGAGGGGTTAACAAGAATACTACCAATGTGCGACCCACATTACTAGTAAGCTTATAAAAAAATAACTAACTAACCTCTTGGTTTTGCAAGCACCCAATTGTTTCACCATAACACTTTCTATGTCGCATTAAGTTTACCGCAACTTACTCTACAGCGGTTAGAAGAAGATTCTCTAACTCTTACAATCATACCTCTCGTGCTTCTGCCGCGTACCGTAGTCCCCGAAACGTCGATCACAGATCCGGCACTTGTACGGTCGCTCTCCGGTGTGTCGTTGCATGTGACGTTTCAGAGCTTCCCGCATCACGCTCGCGAAGCCGCACACGCTAATATATCGCCGTTTTACAGTACGAGTAGATAAATATTGATTTTAGGAGACATGGTAAAGCAAGGAAGATTTTTACGTCAACTTTAGACTATGAAAATTATATAAATAAGTTTAAGCTCGACAGTGTGATTCGGCAGTTATATTTAATTTAGTTTTCAAGGGGTGTATAAAATAGATAATAAATAATATATAGATTATATAGTTGATCTTTTGACCTAGTCAAGTTAGTATTCATATTTGAGAAAATACTCAATGGTGTCGCGAACAGAAACTTTCAAAGTGACGTCATCCTTGCCCTACCACGTTCCTCCGAAACGATTTCACCTTTCATGTTTCTGTCGGTCGCTATCGTCGTAGAGCCGTCGTTTCTAATCGATTGTCGAGACATACTGCACACGCTGTTTCTCTATGTTTTAAGTTTACTGGTTAATAGGATTCGTGTTTGAGAGTGTTTTCAGGTGTAATTAACTATACGGATATTGTTATTAAACAGATTTCCATTATCCAGCTATAAAATAGAAATATAAAATTATTTTATAAACCAACTTAAAGCTACTTTAATCAAAGTTAGTAGTGGCTACTCTTCTTGAATGATCAGTTATTTATTTTTTGTTGTATGGCGTTATTAGGCACACATTGTTGAAAATAAAGTATTTTAGGAAGTTGTTTAAAGTCCGCAAGATGAGTTTCAAAGTTTTTTTGTGACTAAAATGGACATTAATATGTCTTTACTCGTAAGGACTAATCACCGACTATAAATACGAGTGATAACATCTGTAAAACAGTCCCAAACACGTTCCTATGAACGCAGCGAGGTGGACTCGCCTCTCGTGCTTCTGCCGACTGCCGAAGTCCCCGAAGCGTCTGTCGCAGACGCGGCACTTGTACGGCCGGACGCCGGTGTGCCGCATCATGTGACGACGTAACTCCATGTTCAGAACGCACGCGTACCCGCAAACGCTGCGCACAAAATGCAGCCCTCATTGTATACATTTCAGTGTTTTAAAGTCATAATACTTCATAGGACATAGTTGCTGAATGCTTTCACCCCTCTATCATCAACAACGATACTTTTGCGCAAATAAAAAATATAGATTTTCAGAAAAAATAAAAATATTAAATATTACTGTAGGCATGGAAAGGGGAGAAATTGCACGAACATAAAGGAAAAACAATTTAGTAGAACTTGATAATTTAACAACCCTCAAGGCTACAAGTTTAATTAATTATAAATAAAAACAAAAATATAATGTATAGAAATAATAACTATGTATTAGTACTATCATTGTTCGTGTGAGAGTAAGATGGGCCCTTTAGTAGTTATGAGATATTTTACTTGTAAAAACGCCAAATGGATAAGCCAATTTCAGATCATCAAGAACTAGTAGTTCTTGATGATCTGAAATTGGCTTATCCCCATCACACAATAGAACTTTGATAGCCTAAATACTATAATATGGTCCCGTTCTTTTGAACAGTCAAAATAAAACAAAAATTATAAATAATAATAAGCATTTTTTTATGCAGTCCCCTAGCAGTTTTTAATATAACAACAAATGTGTTAATAACGAGACGCGGGTGCGGGTGCGTTCTTCACTTATTATATTTTACTGACTTCAAATATGTTTAAGATTCATATTAGACCATTGAAATAAATATAATTATATAGAAACAGCGTGTGCGGAAACGGCCGACAGAAAATGGGCGCAGGTGTAGGTACTTATAATGGTTATGCACGATCAAGTTTACCTACAGTCCACATACATACATACATAGACTGTTAAACTCATTACCATTCCTTTTTTCGTAGTCGGATAATTTGAATTAAAGCTTGAAACAATTTAATTTATGTATCGTATTTCATAGTATCACGCCGACACAGTCAAGTTTACACAAGCTTTATGTAAATCGGACAATAAACTAGATCATGTGTTACCATTACATATGTATACAAATTTAGATATAAATATTAAATAAATATACATAATAACAATATGTTAAAATTAAAACCAATGAAGTAAAGACCCCACCCGCACCCACAAATCTCAATAGCATACATGAAAGTAAACAAAATTTTATACATGTTGATAATATTTCTTAGTGGTTTAATTAATTAATCGAAACTGATAGAATACAACGTCACTTATCTGCGAGACTTTGTCTGAACTACTGGGTATATGCATGCCAACACGCATTCATTTATATGTGGCAGTGGGATTGTATAGAGCTGTTTTGTAAAACGGCTAGCGGTTATGTAAAACAGCGTAATATACAATCCAACCTCGAATACATATATACAACAATCTCGCGGATAGACCTTAAGGGCCTTATTCAATAGTAAACCTCTATTAACTAATAATAAAATCATTTAAATATGTCTTTGTCTTTTTAGTATCTATAAAGAGAGACAGTACTAGAGAATTTTAGTAGAGAATTTTCTCTAGTACTGTCTCTCTTTATAGATGTCTCTGGGTTAATCAATTTCAAAATAAGAGGGCCCTCATTGTTACATAATACTACATCTTACCTGCAAACAAATGGTTTGATTCCTAAATGGCGCCTGATGTGTGCTTGTAGGGACGCGTTAGATGTGAACGAAGCGCCACAAGTTTCACATGTATGTCTGCAAATATGTGAAAATGTAAGATTAGTGTAAGCTGGAATAGGTACCATAGGATCAACCGCGGTGTACCGATTATAGATTAAGAGGTATAACCATAGGTTTTGTAATCCCCTTTAGCTACAACCATCGGATTCGTGATATTCATCACAACCATGATAGGATGCAGTCCAGCATTCACCAGACCCTACATCCTATTGGGGCTATTGTCTGGTTGTCTGAGGACTGCAGGCATTATAATCATGGGCGTTACCAAACTGAATGAATGTCAAGAACGACATAATTTTAATTAATTTCATACTACACTTCCCTATTAAGCTCTATTCACTTTATTTTTTAAGTAAGGATTAATAATAACAATGGACGTTTTTCCTTTAAATGTTTTATGTTGCAGCCCAAGTCAAGTAAATAGTTTCTTATAGACACAGATTTTTCTAGAAAAACTATGCTAATTTAGTACTTACGTCTTTTCATAAACGTATTTCTTCTTGTTTTGATACTTTTTCTTCGGCTTGGGGTTCAGGATGTGTTCCGGTATGGGCTCGGAGAAGGCCATTATAGTCTCCTTCAGGAGAACATCCTCACCATCGTCAGTTTTGGGCTGAGCCTTTGGTTCTAGCTGTGACTTGCGTGGCCTACCGCGTTTACGCGGCGTTGGTTGCTAAGGATGACAATAATATATTATTTAATAATACTTTTAATTATTTTTTTTGTTTATTTTGAAACAAATAAACAAAAACAATAATTATAAGTATGATCTTATTTATTATCTTAGTGTTAGGACTTTGAAACTTAGGCCTTCTACAGGTTTTTTTAAATGAGAAATATAAGTATCTTTATTTTAATAATGAATATGGTAACTTTTCATTTACTACTGTTACCATTTGCATAGTTCCCACAAATTGTCATTTCTAATTAAGCCAGGGTACTCATACTACTAGTCTACTACAAATCCAATTTTAGACACTGACTAGAGAATTCTGGAGTCCATTTCCTTATTTTATATTATCATATAATAACATAATCACAAAAATATGCAAGTATTTATAAAAAAAAATGTTGATAGTACCATCTGTTTAGTTTCTGTCTCAGATTCTTGGTCATCTCCTGTAGGTTCGAAGTCTGGATCGTCATCTGGACTCCCAAATTCTAAAAACATAATTTATTTAACTGGCAATATATGTATGTCCTGATTATAACTAAGGTTAGTGAGAATAATGTTGATTTTAATTTCATGCCATTAAAGATTTGTTATATTATGCACTCTCTCGCACAATACAGTACAATACTATGCTAGAGAGATATGGCAAGAAGTTAGCAGCTATAACATAAATTAAACACAGGAATAACCACACAATGAGATATAACAGAGATTAATAGACAAAAAACATAATGTTAAAATGGTAGGTACTCTAGACTCAGACAGGAGTCTAGAGATGACATCATTACAGATTGGTTGAAGAAAAATAATTGCCTCAGCATACATCTATCAATCTTATTAATGTTATTACTTATGCACTTTGGGCAAAAACAGTCATAAAAAGAAGTGATAAATGCCAACTGCATAGGGGTTGGAAAAGATGTAGGAGATAGATTGCAATGGTATATGGTTGCCAGGGTCTAAAAAAAGTGCATAAAATGTTGTGTAAAAATAAAGTATTCCACAAAATTAAGGTGAGCTATGTAGTACAGTGTTAATCACAAGTCTAGGGTTGCCAACCGTACTATAATATATAGTATTGTACTATATTTGGCGTCTGTATACTATATACTGTAAAAGAAATATATAGTACGCAAAAATACTATTTTCCAGTTAGAAGGGATTTTTTGTAACATCGAAACTAATAACAAACAAAGCCCTCATATATTCCATAAAATACTATATTTTATTGTAATTTACTTTATTTTTGTAAGGTTATTCTGGAAAATACTATATCCGGCCGAAAAAATGATGGCAACCCTAATCACAACAGATTCACCAGGATATCAATACTATTACAATTATGATTCTATTGCCCCATGAAATCTAACAACACTTAAAAAAAAGATAAGTATAAAGATGTGACTCATTCACAGCATATATAACAACCATAAATTAATGTAATGTAATGAAATGGTTAAATAAAAAACAAGCATGTTATTACCAATGTTGTATTGATGGGTCTCACCATCTTCTTGATCAAACACATCATCTTCATTGTCCACTGGCTCTTGCTTGAGCTCCAGGGAGCCAGATGCGAGGAGTGTAGTTAGTGCTTCTGGCTCCTTCTCCTTACTCTTAGGCTTCTTGCGTTGGTATGGTGACAGCTCTAAAAAAATCAAAGTCAATGTTAAAATGTTTTATTTCAATTAGACCATTAAAATAGTTACTTTTAAAAAGTTAAAACTATTTTTATTAATTTTTTCCTTAATTAAAATATCTTTACCGTAATTGACGAGTTTTATTTAGATTGATCTAAGTGAAATTTTTACCAGTACCAGAGTTTATTACAGAATGGCATAGAAAAATCATAATTTTTCAATGCCGCACTGATCTAAGTGCACTTTAATGCTTTTTTCCTTGAGAGTTGACGACATCTCATTATATAATTGGCATGGTGTGCAAAGTAAAAGCATGCCTTTACTACAATTCAATCAATATTATTATGTTATGGTAAAAATGTCACTTAGATCACTCTGGTTCCAATGCCGTCAATTCCATATTGATGTTACATAATATGTGTAAACACATAAAACTTAGGTACACAACACACAATAATTTGGTACGTATATCTTACATGTTTCCATTTTCAATAAACCTCTAATAACCCTAAGAAATATATCAACAGCCTTCATGAGAATATTGTTAACTAGTTGCATGGTTTCAAAAAATGGGTCTTATGGAGAAGAACCAGCAAAAACTCCATAAAAATCCAAATTGGTGTCAATTACCATCCTGCATGCACAACATGTGTTCATTAGTAAATCTTATTATTAGTCTTGGAAACGGAGTACATTGATTTTCCTATTACATTAGGATTTTTTTACTTGACAAGTTAAATTGATAGGTAAATATTACCTTTTAAATTCGGTTTTAGCTCTTGTGAGAGCACATTCCATAAAAGAGTACAACAATTGCATTTCTACTTACAATTTAGTCTTTAGCATAAGAGAGGTTATTGAACTTTTTGTCGCAGCTAAAACACTGAAATGCAGGTGTTGTGGAAGATTGTCAGCATTGTAATGCGAAAATTAAAACATACAATATAGGTACCTAGAGAAATTTACCGTAGTTTTTAATAACCATATTACTGCACTTATTATGCAACGAATCAAGCAATAATAATGAATAACTTAGTTACCTATTTGTCCCTGCTCATTAGGATATTTCCTTGGCCGCCCTCTCTTCCTGGGCCCAGGAGCTTTTGTCACTACGGCACTGCTTGGTGTCTTGACAAGTGTGCGGGTCCATTGACCTTGAGGATCATGTTCCACTGGCAACTCATACTGCAGTAGCAAGCCATTCTCCTGCTTGATGGTGATTGTTTCTGTCTCTGTAGCTGGTGGTTAAAAATAGATAGAGGGTGACAGTTTTTAGTGCTAACCTCAGTCTAAAGGTTATTTTTCCGAATTTGACCTGTAACATGACTTGCATTTTACAATTCTCAAAATCAGAAAAATGATACTTGCTGGAGGATATTTTGGCGGGAAAATACTAGATGGGCACACATTACTTCCACATTGTGACAAATGTTAATGAATTCTGGACATTCTGGACTAACCCTTGGACGTGCTGCCTGCTGATACAGCTTCCGAACTCTTCTTGAATTCCTCCAAACATTCTTTCAGTGTATCATTTGCAGTAAGACACTGCTGCTTGAATTGATATGAGTAAGTTAGCCGATCGACACAATTCAGGCATATTAGCGTTGGCAAACTATCATTTTTCGACACCTAAAACGTAAATCATCATTTCACAAATAAATCATATATCAGTCAAATATTAGCACGAATACTTTTAACTTCTGGGATGTCAGCAAAAAATCCAAAATTTGCTTCAAATAAACCAATATAGCAACATTATTGTAGTAAAAAATTAAATAGGGTGGCCATCGCAACCATTTTGATGTGGTAATTTTTACATACCTCCACGCCACAGCAGAATGTGTACTTGTCGCCTAGTTGTTCGTTGTTTTCATCCCAATCAAAGAGGGAAACCATGTCTCCGGTTTCTAGACATACTCGACACGTTAATTGCCAATCCATTTTGTAGCAGAAAAGGCGTATTTCGTTACAAGTATAGCTGAAATCTCAACAAAATGCAGCGTTTTCTCAAACCGGAAGTTTAAACATTTGACAGCAATACCAACATGACGTAGTATAGAGTCTGTCAAAACGCGGCAAAGGTTCGTTCCTTTCTGCCTAGCTCTATGATCGTAGCAAAATATTACAATTACTATTGTCAAATTAGTTTTTAACATATCCAATAAAATTTAATATACGTAAAATAGCAATCTGGAGCTGTTAAAACGGAAGCATCTTATGCGTGTGCGCCCAATAACACCTGTGAGTTAAACCATCTATAGAGTCTATGTGGACCGCACCTAAAATACCAACTTTTAAATATCGTACTTGTCATTCATGCAATTTCCTTTTTTTTGACATAAATGTCAAAACAAACAAATTGTGGGAAACTAAAAAATAAGTACAACAATAATTTCAAACATGTGAAACAGTGAAACTGACTAAACGTTCTACACATTTTAATAAGTTTAAAAAAATAGATTAAAGCATAAATGAAGTTAAATTCGTTTTAATTATAGTGTCAAGTGGTTAAGCGGTTCGTAAATATTTCGCATTCGTGATGTACCTACTAATTGTACTGATTTCGATAATTTTGCTCAAAAACATCTCTAGTTATGTGACTTTACCGGCGCGGCCGTTCGGAAAGTATAACTTTATTACCTATTATTAGAATTTATATCAATTTAATCATAAATAGGAGACTGTTACCATTTAGGTATCATACAGTCAGTAAAATATCTTTTAACTTTTGGAGGGATGTTGAGGATCAACGATAAGTTTGCTAACTCAAAAAAACCTTGTATTTTAACCATAAATATTTTACGCACATGGTGGCTTCAAATGTTGTACCTAGGTACCTACGTAGTACGCACACGCTACGCATGCACGCTAGATTATGAGGTCTTCGTAATATTACATCATCATCATCATCAGCCTATATACCTATTACTTATACTACTACTCACTAGGAGTATTACGTAGCATTCAATTAAGCTAATTTTAAGTTATTGTCAATTAACTGCTGTTATAGGTATTATATTAGCGTATAGTCACTGAAAGCAAGTTACAAGTGATCCTACCTAGGTACTAACATAGGTACCTACTTACTACAATTCGTAAAATTATCGACATGGCGGTGAGCATGTAAGTGCTCCTGATCAAAATATTTTTTTATCATAGGTAATGATCACGTGAGTTGTGGGATTGATAAGTGATTAAAGCTTAATTACATGTAACTTAGATTGACCCATTAACAAAATGATACTAAATAGATGTGTAATAGGTACCTACCTATTCTCTTCATAATTACTTCGTAAAGCAATGAACGAAGTAATTTGCAGTTGATAAACGCCGATAATGTGAATGAATTAGAGATGGGTCTAAATTTAATAAGCTGCTAAATTAACAGTGCTAATTTTTTTTAGTGTCAACACCTGTTAAATAATTTCTAAGATAGCTGTTAAATTTAGCAATCACAAAATAATGAATGAAAGTTGAAACAGGCTATCCGTGGCAGAAGAGGCAATGCAGTTGTTTCGTTCTTTCAAAGAGTGAACGGACGGATCTATATTTGTCTCGCTTTATACTGAACATGAACAAATCATACCTATCAAAAATGAAAGAAAAGGCACTATGATGTTCCGTCTCAATTGCATTTTTTTCAATAAGTACTTAGCATTTAGCAACTGTTAATTTTGTGATTAGTCTGACAGATTCAACAAATTGTTTTGTTATTTAATCGAGTTGATATAATTAACTGCGTTCGGATTCAGAGATGAATATTATAGCTACTTAGTGTTAAATAAAGACTGATCTTCTTAAGTTTAACTAAGTACTTTGTTCGTACGATCTTCGCTTCGTTACGAACTATATTTATGTTTTAGGTCTGTATGTGTTGAAATTTAGGAGTTGCTAAAAATAGCTATTAAATGTAAGTGTTAAATATTATTAGCATTAGTATTTAGCAGTGTTATTTTTTTTAACGTTGAAGCCCATTTCTAGAATTAATGAAACTGGGAAATCCCAAGCTACAAGAGATATCACCAACATACTTGAACCTAACTTCATTTTACTTGCAAAGGCCGGCTTTGTTGCTTGAATGCCATTCGTTCATAAGCGCGTTATTATCGGCCTAATTAATTTATTATTATATTATTGATATATTGTAATATTATAGTATAAAGTGATAACCTTACATAAGTCAAGTGATTATAGTGGTGATTTTTTTGGATTGCATATTCAGGTTATAAGGTAACATTGTTTTTAACATTTTGTTTCTATAAAGGAAGTTCCTACTACTTTAATATTTATGAATGTGTATGTTATTATTACTTAGATACAAGGAAAAAGTAATGTTTCAAGCTTTTCGTAACAAACGCTTTTTTTTGCTTAATAAAGTTAGTAGGTAAGTATTTCTGAAAACGTGGACGTAAAATTACATTGACGGAATGTATTTAATTTAATACCTGTAATATTTCTGATTTCAGAAATGTCTACGAGTCAGAATATTCTCTTTCTATTGATGTCAATACTAGTGATCATTGCAGCAAAGCCAAAATGCATGACGTATAACGAGAAAGATGTCGTTTGCACCGCTGGAAAGAATGATTACCAACTCGAGAGAGGTCTTGTGTCAGATAATAACAAAACTACCGGGATAACACTAAGAGCATGCAAAATAATTGATGTTGAATATGAATCATTTGAAGGTTTAAGTTCTTTGAAATACCTAGATTTGTCGCTAAACAAGATCCAAAGACTGAAACTTGGTGTCATAGATGAACCCAAGCAGCTTACTTATCTAAATCTCTCATACAACCTACTCACGGAATTCCCATTGGGGCTTTTTGATCAAATCACTAATCTAGACCTCCTGGATTTAAAAGGGAACAAAATAAACAAACTGGAATTGGGTGTCTTTGATCTATTACACAAATTAAAGTTTTTGGACTTATCAAGTAATGCCCTCGTGGGAAAAGATATTAATCCTTACATATTTGATCAGAGCCCAGACATAACGTTTATGGATTTTTCTAGAAACGATATGAATGATGCTCCTGAAAATTTGCTGCACGCATTTTTATCGCTGGAAAATTTAAATCTAGATAGATGTTTTTTAAACCAGGTCCCTGAGTTTGCAACGAGGCCGAATTTAAGAACCATGAAAAATTTGATACTGTCTACAAACCAAATATCAACGCTTGATAATCCTATGATTTTCGTCAATCTGGATGACTTGGAACAATTAGACTTATCCTACAATATTATTGAAAGCATTAATGGAAATATTTTATCATCGTTAAAAAACTTCAGAAGATAGTATTAAGAAATAACAAGATCAAAACTATACCAGATAATTTATTTCGAAACATGCCAAAATTGATAACGATACATTTATTTGGGAACGAAATCGAAGATGTACCAGTAAATGCATTTAGGGGGACTCCCTTGAAGAATTTGAATCTTTCCAATAATAGGATAACATACTTACAGGACAACTTTTGTCTTGAGCTAAGAAACTCTGGAGGAAAATTGAAGAAGTTTCTCTTTGATCCGAATCCTTGGCAATGTGCATGTCTTAATGATTTGCTAAAAGAAGTAAAAAACATGGGGATTGAATACAACAGTGTTAAGTATAACGGAAAAGAACCAGTTTGTGTTACGACCACTGAATTTACTTGTAAACGACAACAAAATGTTAACGATTTGTATATCGATATGTATAATAAAGTAAGAGAAAGAGCATCTTAGCTCCATCTATTAAATGCAACTTTAAGCTAATATCCACAAGAAGAGACGAGTAGTGACATCTATTGTATAAAATATTCGTTGAATCACTCGTTCTTTGTATAATTGCTAGATGTCTCTGACTTAAAACTTACATACACCTGAATTAAAAAAATCTACAAATAAGTATGAAATCCATGGCTTGACTGCTATTTTATCGTGAGCGGAAGTTCGAGTCCGACACAGATTACTTTGTAAGAGTCCAATTCTGGAGCGTAACGACAGAATTTTAGATTGTGAATTAGTAATTGATTGGAAGAACTACTACATAATGAGATCGTACAAAGATCTTGAAGAAGTAAAGGTTATCATTATCAATGTTATGTTTACATTACTTACCTATATACAAAGCCTCCACCAATGGATTCCAAATCAGATAATGATGTCTTCTGTACTTAACGTTCCGCAGACCTATCTGCAGTAAACAGTCTTGTAACTTCAGTAATTTCTCTTACCTACCTCCTAGTGTTTTAGTACGTCTTGTTTTGGAGGTATTGACGGTGACTCTTATGACATGAACGTTCACAATTCAATTTGAAATCTGTGTAAAAAATCTGTATCTAATTTTTATAAGCAAATTACTATCGCAACTAAATTATAGCTAATAAATAAATTATATTACCTGCCCTCTTTCTCTAATGGTCCAAATCTGAGATATAAACACTCGAAGGTTCTATTGAAGTGGTTTAAATACTGACATAATGAAACTGAATTGATTTAATGAACTAATAATCGTAAACTATATTTCGCATCGCTGCCCCCTATAGTAAAAAAGACGGATCTATTTTTTTTTTTCCAAAATTGAGTTATTTAATAGTATTGCCGGAATGAGGCAAAAAAGACGAATCAGCAGATTTTAATTTTATTTTTTATCTCATTTAGTTTCGGATTTACCACGCACAGTAATAAGAGCTCATCTCCATTACCATTTTATAGTTTAACTAAGATGAAAAGTTTTTTTTCTACGTATTTAGTTTTTGTTAGATACGTCTTTCTTATTATCGGGGGCAGATCGTTACTATAGCTTGTTTCTCTATTCATTAATAACCATTTTTATATTTTTGGACAATTTCATAAGCTTTAGTTTAGACAGCACAAAAAAAGTGTGTATGACGGCAAAATTATTTAGGTTCTGTATGTATGGTATCCCTCTCTCTTAATCGCAAAAATTGGGCGCTGGCAGCAGGGTGAAAGCCTATTAGGATAGAAAATACCTACATAGAAAAAAAACTTAATTTTAATTAATTTACTGTTTGAATAAAAATTAAGGGCGTCTAGGTTGCTGTTTTATCTACATAATATACATGTATATTTCTATATTTTATATTGGTTAAAAGTATAATGTATAGATGCAGATGCACCTCCCTGAAGTGATCCTGGCGGCGCCCATGCGCAAAATTATCTTAAGAACAGATCATGGTACCGCCTGGGTCCGTTCAATTTATCTAATTTGAGAACTGGTTTCGATAAGAAATATGCGTGATTGACACTCACCTCATTGGATGATCCTTCTTTTCAGCCTGAGGGATATAGGTAAATATGCATTTTGCGACACAGTGACTTGAAATGTTTTGTTATTCATAAAATCCTTTACTGTTTAATTAAGTAAGTATATCAAAACATATTTTGTCATAATCACATAAACTTCAATGTAATGAACATAATTCTAATAAGACCCACCTACAATGTATAAAACATGACGCAATTCATTAAGAAGGATCCCTAAAATATCAAAACACGTGCAAGAAATTTATAAAACCAACATCTGCGAAATCGGATTTTTTTCTACAATTTCTTTTGAAGTTTTAATAAAAAACGCGGGCTCGGCTGTTTTTTAGCGATCACACATCCGATAGATTCGGTGCACGTATGTGACGGGCCTATGGTATACGGCGTGATGTTATTTTATTTTAAAAATAATGCTTTTTTAGCGTTCTCGTATCCGCAAAATAATCTGCAAGCTAGACTAGGTAACTTGCTATGCTTTCTACATAATATGACTACATATAAGTATTGGAATAAATCCGGCGAATGTAAAATTCTAGTTTATTCAAAATTTTATACTTAGGTAGTACGTAGGTACTAAAGAACCCTAATAAAATATTGGAATTTTAGCAAGGAGAACTAAATTATCTATTTGGTATAGGTATGTGGACATACTTACCTACCTATACCAAAGCAACTTACCCTAATCCCTCATAAGTACCTAGTTAGAATTGCAAATTATGACTTGATTGCGGAAACGTTTTTATTTATTTGTCACCGCAAACAAACTCAAACAAAAGTCATCAAACTACCGTCTATGTTTACACTGAACTGTGTTCTTGGCACAAAAACTTAAGTTTATCACTATCGTAAAACACCCACCTGTACACACGGAATTCAGATAGCTCAGGTAAAAAACGTTTTTTCGTAATAAATACCTCAAAAGCCTTAATTATCTAGCACGAGATCGCACATTTTTTTTTTATAAGTATTTATTTTTTACGGATCTTGGTCCATCGTTCTGCGCCATTTGGCAGCACATCACATTATCTTTATCGAGTTAATCTGTTGTTATAAAATAGTTCTGTATAAAATTGATGTAATGGCCATCGTGAAAAGGTGAAACTATTATAAGCTAATTTGGTTTTATTTAGTTATTCTCAGTTATGTATACGCAAAGTTAATTTGCAGTATTTCAGTGTTTCATGAGCGGGTATATATTATTTCTTGTATTATAAACCTATATCAGTGTCATAGTTATCCGGATGCCAAAGGGGTCATCTAGATCTCTCGCCTGCTCCAAAGAAAATAATGATTTTAGACTTTTTGGCCTGACCATACAGATTCTCCCCGTGTGCGCCGGGATTTATAATTTAGGAACAAAAGTCCTGAAACGAATTCAATCGAATACATGTGACGTTGGGTCGCTTCTAAGACCAGCGTGCAATTGATCTGAGTCCAATGGCCCAGTTTTGACGAGTGGACTTACGCCCCAGTGGCTACCTAGTGGGTAGTCCATTAGTACCTACCCACTAGGATGAGATAAATATTGCCGGCACCGGAGGAAATACTAATTTTAAGGCACTTGTAAAATGCCGCTATTGCTAGCTGGTGGCTAGCTGGCTTGGTGATAGCTTGTAGGTTTGTTGTTGTACGTTGTTGTTGTAAAGAAGAAGGTTATAGGTAAATGTGACAATTTTAGAAGCTATAGTTTAGCGAGGCTGCTACTGGATTTATGACCGCGACCGTACTAAGAACCCTTAATCGATTTAAAATATTACTTTTTTTTTTATTATTCTTAACAACAGTTGTCATCAGGCACAGATGTTTACATTACAGATATTATAATGAGCACTTTCTATGCGAATAGTGCCGCGAAATCGCAAAGAAAGCAAAAGTATGTCGGTGCAGCTGACGTAGCACGAGCCTCGCAGCGTGCCATCCGACTTAATTGTTAGCCTGATGATAAAAAAAATAAGTGAAAAAGTTTCCTAAAAAAGGTACAATTTGGCAAGGAAGTTAAAAAGACAGGAAGAGGCGGCATGTTGCGGCTACTTCCGCGGTTTTGTAGCGGCGATATCTTAGTATGGATTATATTTGTAGAGGTTACCTACTATAATTTTCTGAGACGTTTCTCTTGCAATTTAAAGAAAATATAGCAATGGAAGGGCAGAGATAGAGACTTAGGTATTAAGTAAAATATTGAGCTACATAACACATAACATACCATCACGCCTGTATTCCCCGAAGGGTTAGGCAGAGGCGTACTAATGTACACCCACAGTTCGCCGGTATATTTAGGTCCCATGTAATAGGGGGCGAGCCTATTGCCATTAACCGGGCACAAATCCAGACTCCGAGCTGCTACTGAGAATTTCATAGAAAAACCCAATAACACTTTGCTCGACCTGGGGATCGAACCCAGGACCTCTAGAGTAGCAGTCGCGCTTGGGACCACTAGACTAATGAGGCAGTCATGGCAATATGGCTATGGCAATATTTTCCTAAGGCTATATTTTGTTTATGAGAATGTAATCTGAATAGATACTGGTAAAAATTAGCCTCCATAGACTATGCTAATAGCTTGAGCGGTGTAGATAAACTCGGAATGGTTAAAGATATCTCGACGAGTAAATTGTTCAAAATCATTAATCAATAATATAGATAGAATATTCTTTATTGTAAAGGACAGGTTAGACATTAAAGAATACACCTAGGTAAATCTTTAAAAACTACCTACAATTGGCGGTCTTATCGCTAAAAGCAATTAAATTCCGGTTTAAAGATAATTTATTTCTTATAAAAACCATACAGTTTTTTTTATAATAAGATAAGTTAATTACATTTCATAACAAACATATTTTTCATTACCTCTGGCATGCTGGATTGATATAATAATTTAATATAAGTAATTTTATGACATTAATAATGATTGATTAGAATATTTGTGAATTAGATAATATAAGATTGGGACACGAATCATACATCCAAATTGATTATTTGTTAGATTAAAATAGTATAAATAAGAGATCACACAGTTAAAACATTTTACACACATTTCGCACCTAAGTATTTTTTTAATTTAGTTTTGAATATGTTAATGTTGTCACAATTTTTCAACTCGTCCGGTAGTTAATTAAGAAAATTAAAGTAAATATCACAGTTACAATTAAACATACAAGGGATGTTTCAGAAAGAATATATATAGTATTATAGGTACACGGCAACTACCATTCTAAAATAAAATTTATCCTATTTAGAGAAAGAAAGTTTAATTTCATAGGTACCTACCTATTTTACTACTCACGGGGATCTAGTGAATTCTTGTGGATGAGTTGTATTTATTAGGAATCCGCAAATTGTACCTATCCTTCTACACATTTAAAGTAGCGATAATAATTCTGCGTACATAATTAATTTACTTAAGTATGAAACAGCTGAGTAATACAATTATTGTTAAAATTCTTAAGTTTATTAAGAATACGAACTTATGTTTGGATTAATATTTTTATCGGTTTATGTAATAAATCGGTATTTGTCTTTCAGAATTGCACAAAGTATTTTACTCAATAGTAAGTAATTCTTCAAAATAATTGTAACTTGTAAAACAGGTAACATAATATTATGTTTGTTTACACGTCATGCTCATGTTAGTATTCATAAGTTTCAATTCGAAATAACCAGTTTTTTGTATCATTGAGTAATAAATGAAAATAAGGTACCTACCAAAAATATTTAATTATAATTTCAACGTTACAATATAAATATTGTCAACTGACTTAACTTTGTTTGTTAAAATAATCGCGCACCTCATCCATGTTAAGTCTATCGCACGGTAAGGACCATAACTTTTTTCTTAATTTGATCAGCAATTGTTCAGATCATAATAACACACACTCAGAGAAGAGAAAATATAAAAAAGATGGCTCGTGCTTAGCCTTTTTTTGCTTTTTTTTAGCACAGACTATGCCATTCGCTTTTTTATTTCTTTGTGTTTTCGTGCAATGTAGTGAAATTAATTTTGGTAGCATGTGTTTATGACAAGACGAATAGTTCGACAGATGCAAAAGCTAAATTCTAATTCTACACATAGCAGAGGATAAAAGTAAAATTTGAAGTTTTTTGCCTATGATCTGTGTTTTAATGGTCCAATTAAATATATTTTTTTTAAGAATGGCCAATAATATCCATGTTATTATTCTAATATTTGATATGGTGGTACTTACTATAACTAATTACATGTAGTCTGTCACATCTACTTATTATGGCATCGCACACAATTTACTTATCTTACGACGAAAACTATTAAGTACTTACCTAGTTTATATTAGGTACGGTTTTGCTTACAGACTTAACATAATAACTGTAATTATATCAGTCGTTGTATTAAGTACCTGCCTATTAAACTTAGTCAACTGGCCAGACAAATAACTGTTGAGACGATTTTATTTAGTTTTAATTAAACGGCGCTAGCACACTACCAACATCTCATATGAAAAACACTTTTAACCTAAACATATCAACAAATAACCATAACCACAGTTAATGTGTATATCATACAATTGCAGTTAGCAGTTTCCTTATAAAAGAGAATAATAGTTAATTAATTGAATTATAAGTTAGTTAATTTAAGTGATGTTTTTAGACATCAATTATTACATATTTATGTATGTTAGCCCTAAATTAACTTCACTTACAAATGTCTATAGACGACACCTGTAAGAAATAACACTGTAAGTCAGTTTTCAGTAATTTTCAGTTCCATCTTCCTGTACAAAAGTTTTTTTGGAGGTTTTTTGCAATTAACCTTGTGTCTAAATTCGTTGGTGCAAAGATTTTTGACAACAGTCAGTGAAAAGGTTTATTTATATAAAGCCACATGAATGTTTAAGGGTCCGGCTTGGTCCGGCTCCGGTCCGGAGCTTGAATTGCCCACAAAAAAGTAATTCCGAAATAAATCGTAATCCAGACAATATTCTATCAAATTATGTTATTATTTGGATACCATTAATCTAGGTTCCTACGGTACGATTTCGTCTACCACTAGTTCACTGGAAATAAAAGACTGAAAAATAGTTCCAAACTTGGTAAAGTTATCAAAAATTGCATTCGCTTACATTTATTTTCAGTAAAGTATTTTGGACAAAATGGTAACGTAGGAACCTAGATTAACGGTATCCGAATCCGAATCCGAATAATACCAGAATTTGATTAAATTGCGTTTGAATTACGATTTTTTTTCGGAATTACGTTTGTAAGAGAAATTCGCTCCGCCGGACTCTTAAGCTCAAAATTAATAACTTTTAAAAGCTAAAATTAAAAATCGTGTTCTTTGAAATTATCGTATTTTTACTTCAATGTAATCGCAGGTAAAATTATTGTATAAATGGATTTAAATGTAAGTATTTTATAAATTACTACGCCGCGGATTTGTAGAATGTCATTGTAAAGTAATAAAATATTATATCTATATCAATATGAAACGGTAGCCCTCGTAGACTAATTTTCAAGGTGAGGTGGGTGGGCATTAAGACTTGTAAGTCTTAATTTAAGTGTAGTCTATACGTGACGTGACGTGCTCTCCGTAAAGTTACTAAAAATGAATTAGGTACAAAGTTATTCCAAGCGAGTGTCGACAATATTACTATGTTTAAAGTTAGGGAATTTGGCATGTTTTGCAGCATAGTTTAAAAAAAATAATGGAATTTTGTAAGGTAGGTACTGATTGCAATTGGTCGTTTAATTACAGGTAAAGTCAGTGGAAAATCATTTTTAAGGACCCTTAAAAATGGGCATTATAGCAAACAGCGGAAGTATGGCACATGCCGCGATCAAAAAACAGCGTTGCCAACTAAAAAACTAGTTTTATTTAAACTTTTTGTAAACCGCGCGCTTTTTAGCAAGTATTTTTTTATCAGTAGGCACAGAATGTTTTTATAGTGACCAGATGTTGTATGCAGATGACAATTTTTTATTTCTTAGTGCGATTTTAGTGGTTTGTCGGTAGATCGGACTTTTTTGAAGGCAGATGGTTTGCATATTTATATTTTTTGTTTAATAGGTTCTGTGGCTGAAAAAAAAAACGCGCGTGCGCTATCAGCTGCTCGTTACGGAATTTGCATAGGTAATAAATAATGTTAATGTAGGTGATGAATGGTCAACGTGTAGTCTTTGGTCTGAATTATATTGATGTGCTATTTAGATGTTTTATTTTTACACGTTTGCATTCTAATATTTAGGAATGTTGGTTACAAAGTGGTCAATATTTGATGAACTTGGACAGTAAATTTATGAGCAATGCAATAACACATTGATTGGTTCAAAACCAAACTTTTACACGACAAACATGACATAAGCCGATGTCAATGTTATTTATGTGCTTCGTAGCGAATATAAGCCGACGCGTGATAAAAATATTAGAAATATCTAAACAAGGCGATGCATTCGCGTGCCACAAAGTTGTAGCAGCAACGAACGCTTAGTTTATCATAATCGCGCAATTATCTTATGAAAACGTTGCACGATGCTCATCCAGGTTTTTGTTGCTAAGTTGGCAACCGAGACGAATTTCGCGGAAATTAGACATTAAGGGATCATGCGAGATACTTTTATAATAAAATAAAATATAATTGCCATTCAAAAACAAATAAGTCGTGTGCCTGCCTGCGGCATGGTCGACTATCAAAAGATTCTTGATTTGAATAAATCAATCCCTTATAGAAATGCATCGATATACAGGCGATTTCAGTTTGGTTGTGACTCATGAGACTTTAATGGCAAAAAAGTAATGGTCTTCTTTACTTCATTTGGTGAAAAAAGTTTCCAGAATTAGTGAATCTATGTTGGGTAGTAAGGTACGCGTGGGTTAAAAAACGAGTTGAAGGTATGTAAAAACGTTTAAATATTAATAACCTTTTACCGAAAGGTTTAAATTCAAGATTAAATTGTGTTTCAGCAGTATGCTGATTTTGTAATATTGTTAGAAATTATATGAACCATGTTTCAAACTAAAGTTGATAATAAATTATTATAGAAAATAGTTAGGTAGGTAGGTACTTCATGGTTATCTCTATACTTAGTCGCGTAGTTTGACACGTCACTGGCCACATCCACATTCTGATTAGTGTAAGTATTTAAAATAATATAAAATACAAAAGCCTTTTAGTACGTGAGTAGCTATGATGAGGCACAATGGGGTTAAGGTATCCTAATGAATAAAACCAATTATAAATAAATAAGAAAAAACTAGCTATAAAAATATAAAGTATGAGTAATTTATTAAAACATTTCTTAAATTTACATTGATTCTTTTATTTTTTATTGATTTTCCTGAATTAGATTACACTTGGTTTACCATACATAGTATTCGTACCTACATATAATTAGGTAAGTACTCCTTTATCACTAATAGGTAAGTACAGAATAGTATGGTACAGAACGATTAATGTATTTTTGAAAAAAGAACGTCTAAAAACGCCACTTTAAATTTATGGCACCATAAAAAAAATAATGCCGTTTCAGAGACTAAGTGTAAAACACCCTTGAGTCTGTCACACCCTGTATCCGTGCACTTTTTCCTAACGTTTAGAGGTCGCTTTTTGAAATGTTTTTTCTCCATTTCGATGCCAATTATGCACATTTTTGCCGTTGCGGTCCGTTTGGCGGGCGAATGTTCGCCCTCTTCGCATCTCATACTTGCTTCGACGGATTCCATCAAATAAAAATCGGGTAGGACCCTTTTTGTGATGGTTTTTGCCCTTATATTGATGAGGTCTTCCAGATTTTGAAGGAATTCCTGTGAGGGCGTCGAGGGCAGACGCTATTGTGTCGTATAACCTGATTTCTGTAAGTCCTGTAACATACGCGTGTATTTTGTATGGATAGAGTGGCAATGTGGACTTCGTAAAGAAAAGGGACTCGAGGAATTTCCAAGTTAAAATTATTAAGGAATATTAGGGCTGTATCCATATTTTTACGAATGACATGGGCTCCGCAAAATAAAAATGAATAGAATTATTCACCTACATAATTTATTGATAAAATCGAGCTTTAAATACGTACCTACTTACATCAAAAAGAAAAAGTAATTTTGAGTCGCACTACACACGTTCTATATCCAATAAATTTGCTATTACTACCCATTAATTTACTGTTTTGCATAGGACGTGCCTGGTATTGCCAACGCAAAAAACTGAAACAGTACATAGGCAAAAAACCTTTGCAGTTCGGTCGCACAGGTATGCACACAGTAATCCTATGTGACAATGCCACTCCACCTGTCAAAACAAGACTTGCAAGTACAGGTGGAGTAACACCTGACCAGGGGGAGGAAGCCAAGTGGGGGGAAATGACCAGGTGACCAATACTACATTGAAATAATCCATTAATGGAGTTTGCAAGCGGGATGATCTATCATTTATAAGCCCTTATTCAATGGTGCTTGTAGCTTTTTTCTTAAAATAGAATTTCTTGGTGCTGACCCAGTTGGAAAGTGGGTTAGGTCGAAGTGTCGCCTGTTATAAATGAGGTTTAATTTATTCGTGTTTCTCGATATCGATATTAAAGCTATTTACATAGGTGTTGAAAGAACCAGGTATAATTTTTATATAGAATAAACACATGAGTACCTACCTAGGTACTTTTGTCAATCTGTAGAATTTGTACTCGTCGAAGAAGAGTTAACATGACATACCATCACGCCTGTATTCCCTGAAGGGTTTGGCAGACAGAGTTCGCCACACAGTTCGCCGTTATGTTTATGTCCTATGTAATAGGTGCCAAGCCTATTGCCATTTACCGGACACAAATGTAGACTTCGAGCTGCTACTGAGAATTTCATAGAAAACCCCAAATAACATTATATGGGACCATGGGATAATTATTATGAGGGTATACATCAGTAGGTAAACCTCTGTCTTACCCTTCGGGGACTGCAAAGCGTGATGTAATTGAATAGTGACTAAGAAGGTCTATAGTTTCTGTCATCTCCTTTATTATATATACGTCTTATTTAGAAGTTAAAGTCTATTTATTTGAGATAGGTACCTGGTTTTGGTGATTATCTACATTTGATAGGCACCTGTTAGCGAGTATTTACAGATAATTATTATAAGTACGTACTAAGCACAGACAGATGTGAATGCTTGGTAATATTTGAGATAAATTTTATATCTACTCAACTGAATTATTTTATTAAGACTCACAGCAATCAAGAAGTTTGAAGTATTTCATACCATAACGCCTGTAATCCTAAAAGGGTTAGACAGAGGTGTATTGCTGTATACTTACTCAAAGTTTCTCTAGTATGTTTAGGTCTCATGTAAATAGGAGGCGAATCAGTAACGGGGTACATATCCAAACTACGAGCAGCTATTAAAAATGTTAAGTTTTAGGTAGGTACCTATATAAAAACCCAATAACACTGCTCTACCTGGTAATGAATTCTTAAATAAATTATTTACGTGGGAGAGCCATGTTTCGGCACGAATGGGCCGGCTCGACCGGAGTTATACCACGGCCTCACAGAAAACCGGCGTCAAACAACGCGTATGTTGTGTTTCGCCGAGTGAGTGAGGATACCGAAGGCCTAATCCACTTTTAAAAGGTCGGTAACGCACTCGTGCCTCATCTGGTGTTGCGGGTGTCCATGGGCGGCGGTAATCGCTTACCATCAGGCGATCCGTCTGCTCGTTTGCCATCCTATCCCATAAAAAAACTGAACTCAGCACCTAGCTGAGCAGTCGTACTTACGACCACTACGCTAATAAAGTATTTAAGATAATCCCTAGTCACTATAAATGCACACTAAGAAAAAGAAAGGTAAAATCTAAAAGTCGCGCCCAATACACATTTATCGTCAACAATATATTTATGTCATGACTGCGTTAGTTTTTTCTGTTTAATAAACAGTTTATAAATAAATAGTCAATGTAACAGATCAATGTATGTACAAAGGGGTTAAAACAAAACAAATAATAAACGTCAATGTTGAAAGCACTTAATCTTTTTTGCAAATGCACCGTTGCAACACAAATAAAAACTATGTAACGGTACTGATATAAATTAGGGAAGCTTGAAATAATGATAGATATAACTGTTTTGGAATCTAGCAGAATATCGCATCAATCAGAAACAGTTTTACAAAAGTTTGGTTAATATTATGAAAAAAAAAATACTGTTTACGAATTTTATCGTGTTATGTTGATAAATATCGATATTTCGGACCCTTTACAGCATCCATGGATAATGCTAGACTGAGGTTTTAGGTATCTTGATGTTATAATTGAAAATAACATTTAAAAGAAACGAGTCAAATTTCGTGCTGCTACTGAGAATTCTACCTACTTAATTATAAATAGAAATGCAATAAAACCCGAATCACTGACTGCCTCATTAGTCGTCCCAAGCGCGACTGCTACGCTAGAGGTCCTGGGTTCGATCCCCAGGTCGAGCAAAGTGTTATTGAGTTTTCTATGAAATTCTCAGTAGCAGCTCGGAGTCTGGATTTGTGCCCGGTTAACGGCTATAGGCTCACCCCCATTAACATGGGACGTAAACATACCAGGCGAACTGTGGCTGTACATTAAGTACGCCTCTGCCTAACCCTTCGAGGAATACAGGCGTGATGGTATGTTATGTTATAAAACGCGAATCCTCTTGGATTTTTCATTAATGCTTCAAGAGGCTTTCCTTGTAATATTATAGAAAACAATACGTGATAGAAGAAAAAAGCTAAAACATGACGTTTGCATCATCATTGCATAGACAACAGAGTATCTTAGCCTTTATAGTATTATTAGACTTCACAGAACTAGTTTAGGTACCCCTGTCTATAATAGGCCAATTGAGTTAGACTCTAGAGAGCTTTGAGATTACACTAATGCGTTACTTCCTCTTTATATGTGGCAGTTAATTTACCCGTTTTAAACACGATTTAACTTAATCTATGTTAAACTTAGGGTTGCATTTTACAACATACCATCAGTCCTGTATCCTTCGAAGAGTTAGGCAGAGGCGTGCCAATGTACACCGACAGTTCGCCGGTATGTCCCATAGGTCCCATAATTGCTTTTGGATATTTTTGATTAGTTAATTATCGTATGTTTATGAAGTCCTCCTTCCCGACATAGGGCTTGTTCTCTCGTGCGGGAGATATATTTAAAAAACTGTCTAAAAAGAGTTATATGTAAAAAGATCTGATCTTCCTCGTTTTCAAGTAATCTATAGCACCTGGCTGTAAACCTTGCATTTATTACCAATTTTATAAGACTTAAAAATATGGAAACTGGCAACTGTTTTTTTTGCATCTGATAACTTGTCTACGTTTAATAATATAATCTACGAAAGGTGTTCGCAATATTAATTGGATTTTTTTAAATGTTTCAAGGATACGGAATTTAATAAAATGTTGTAAAACCCTTTTATTACATCACAGCATGTGTTGAGAATAGAATAGAAACGTAAGTGACTCGACAATAGACTCGTGCCGATTTTTTTCTATACGGAAGACGATGGGCGAAAGCAAACATTTGACAGCCACAAAAGACTGGCACACTCCACTCAAGATCGAGTTTCTTGAAAAAAAAGGAAGAAAAAAGATAGCACATGCCGAAATCTGATTACACCACCATATTTGATCAAAGGGTTGCCGTTTTGCCAAACATTGCTGATCACAAAAACTATCGGAACGTAGTAGGTACCCTTTTTGCACCCGCTGGCTTTTTTGTGAAAAAAAATGCAAAATCGATTTCGGCAGATGTCCACAAATAGAAAGGGTTTGATAGGTTTTTTTATAATAAAAAAATAGCGGACGCATCGGCTGTAGACAATGGATTTGGACCGTTATGGATCGACTGTCAAAATTCGCCATTATTACAGCTAAAGAGTTATTTTGTTGGATCATTAAACTGATGTGTTAAATAGCTGCTTTCTGCTCCATATTGGGTGGTTACTTTTTTTTAAATTAAACGGAGGAGGATGCACGGTGCTTATTGTTTTGAATTTGTTTAAATTTCGATTACCGCTTTCCGAGCAAAAACATGTGTTCGCTATTCGATAGTAGGTACCTGAGGTTTGTTTTTATTCGATTTTATCGCATTTATAATTTTTCCATAATTGAAATTTTGTAACTGAACTGAAAAATACTTATGTACCTACTTATTTAATAAATTACATAACATACCATCACGCCTGTATTCCTGGAAGGGTTCGGCAGAGGTGCACCAATGTGCACCCACAGTTCGCCGGTATGTTTACGTCCCATGTAGTAGGGGGCGAGCCTATTGCCATTAATGGGTACAAATCCAGACTCCGAGCTGCTATTTAGAATTACATAGAAAAACCCACTAAATTAATAAATTAAACAAAATATATGCCATTGTTGAGTAATTGTTGGTTGTTTATATCAGCTTTTATGTCACTATTCGTTTCATCGATCGTTCAAAACTGATGGAATGTCGTTGTAATTATGCAAGGTTAACTTATTTTTTTATTTTAAAACCTTCAGTTCTTATATTGCTCAGTACATTACTAAGTTATGTTGTTTCTTTTTTACCCTTTGGGTGCGGAGCCCTATTAATATCTCCGCTTATTATAATAACTTTTAATTAGGATTAGTTATCTAAATACTAACTATTATGCTAAGACCCGACCTCTTGCACAATTAAATGACTTCTATTGCGATTAAAAGAACGAACGAACAAAATAAAATCAGAACAATTGCCCGCTCCCGCTAATTATAATGATGCCTGTTGTCTATGATTTACTTACTGCTTTTGACATGTGTACACATTTGTTGTAAGTAGGTAGATAAATGTAGCAAGAAATTAGATATTTTTTTAATGTAAGTATATATAATAAAAAGACAGTTTGACAGGTCAATACTTTTAATTTTTTAAACTAGATGGCGGCAGCTTTCCTACCTGACAACCTCTAAGAAGAAACACCGAAACAAACTCGGAGAATACCTAATGGTTTCTATTATAGGCCAGATGTAGCAGTAGTAATGCGGCTTTGAGTAGACCAGTCCCAGCTGATAGCACACATGCTTATTATTGTTTTCATTGCTCATCTTTATCTAAGTTAATAGGTACATTAACATTACAAAATTTCATTCTGAATCTTCTTAACATCACCACGGAGGTCCGAACGTTTGTAAATCTTTGCGACTCATTTATTTATTAAAAAGATTCAGATTCAAAACCATCATCAACGTATTTATTTACTTGATACTAGCTGTTGCCCGCAGTTTCACTCACGTCCCAAAAAGATTAACATACTACCTATAAGTCCGATTCTAGGCGGTGTATCAAGATGAAATATGCACCCGATTTTAAGTTAGACCTCTAACAATACATCGGTGAAAACTGCATTAAATTCCATGCAGTAGTTATTGCATGAGGCGCGTACAAACATACAGAAGACAATAATTGTAAAAAAGTGTTATTTTAGCTTCTGTTCTTCTGTAAAGACTCCCTATATTCGTTTTTCTTTAGTGTACATACATCGGCCTGTTACAAATTATTATAGGTATAGATTATTACCACACAACGCACACTATACTGTAACTATAACTTATTATTATTACTTAAATACCAGTAGATACTAATATTTATATCAAACAACGACGGATTCAGAATATGGCCACATTGGCCACACTTTTTCTGAGCAAAGTCTAACGCCTAAAATGGAGTGACGCCATACTTCATTGGGATTCAAACAAAGTAGCTTAGACTTAGTACAATCCCATGTTTTTTGGCTTTCTTTCTCTTAGTACTTACGATTAATATGTTCTTCGCATTTGTTGTGTGATTCTGGATTTTGGCCACGTATTGTCTAGTTAGGTAATGGCTATTGTATTGATGACATGTTTAGATATTAGCATCGTGTTATTTATATTGAAATTATTAACATTTTAAAGGTATTTTGTACTTATTTTCGTAGTTGAGGCACCGTAATTGTCCAAGCTAAAAAAATATATTTGGAAAGGTGCCTGCTTATAGAGAAAATCTGTGGTAATCAATATTCTGTGAGTTCGTTTGGACTGATTCTATAGGATAGTTAAGTTATTGGTCGCTAAAAATAATTGCCTAAGTGTCTGAAATTTTAAGAGATCATAGGAATTTAGCCCATCCTGTAAGAAAATACAGGCACAATAGAAAGTCTATTGTATTCGAGCATTGGACCTGAACAGTAAGGAATAAAAGTAATGCATATTTCTGATGGTAAAATTTGAACCTACTAAAACTAATAAAATCGTCTGTGTCTGATCTCATCCTCACAAAAGCGATAAGGACAATGTGATGCACATTAAGAAGCGCAACATAATCGTAATTGACTTTAAAGCAAACAACCCTATTATCGAGTTTAAGAAGAAAATACCCTTCCCACCACAAAAACTGATCAAAACCTTCATACGCTCGATCGGCGGACTTGGCCAGAAATCAAAGATACCTACGCACTAACTGCTATATCCTTTTAAACTTTAATCATATTTGAATAGGGTGCATAATATTCTAGCCAGTTATGAGCGAGGTCAAAGCGTCTGGTAATTCTTTACTATGGCACGCGACGTAAATTCTATCTTGAGGGTTACCTTGTATGGAGATGAAAGGGAAAGCCCTCGGCTTCGAAATAAATGTTTCGGTATTTTTTCTTTTGAAAAACATCGACTCTATGGATTTTATCGTAATTTGAAATATTTCAGAAAGCTAAGTTAAGAATTACCTTTAAAAAATTCTTTTAACATTTTTACTTCCTATAGTTGTTGCTAACTTTTTAAATATTGTAAAATACCTAAGTAAATAATAACAATGTGCAGAAGATACATTTTTTTTAGATTGACAAGGAGGCAGGCCCTTTGATGACTCAAAGTCTTCTAAAAATTTCAAGACATCCAGAAAATACTTAATAAATCACAAAGTGACCTTAAAGAAATCCAAAATAAAATTGTCAAATATACATTTCAAATCGCTATTGTATTTTAAGCGGTTCGCTTCAAAATAAATGTAGGTATGTACCGGTGAGTCCTGCCGTCGCCATGTCGTGCGCTCAAAAATGCATTGGCAGGATGTGTGGAATCTTTGCCTCAGCCTTATATAGACGAAGCTTAGACTAACAAGCCCGGGACCAAACGATGTGCAAAATCGATTAAGTGTACGAATTAATCGGTTAATTTCAATCGTTGCAGTTGGCTGGTTAAAAACAAGTACATTTGTATTTAGAATATATTACATTCAATTGTCAACAAACAAAATTTGTACAAGCAAACATTATTTAAATCTGTCAAAACGACAAAGACATATATATTTTAAAGTGTTAAATTACTTAAGGTTAAGGTTATTATCTAAAGGTTTTGGAATAAGGCTCCAAATCTATCCTTTTTAGTGACATTATGTTTCATTAAATTAAAAAAAAAAAACATGATATTCTGCCTTATGTGTTGATGTACATACTGCATGATTGATAGAATTAATTTTACTGCATGTGTCAATTTTTAATACATTTACAAGCTTAGCATTGACTTTTCTTGATTTAAATTCGCATTTCCTAGTACATTCAGCGACAGATTATTTATGTGTTATGATTTAATTACGTCCACACTTTATATCCATATCCATTCTATCTAATATTTTATACTTATCTATATTTTGTTATAAAAATTAGATGATTTATTTATTGATTTAATACAATATAACTAGAACGGTCATAAACCAATTACACTAATTAAATAGAATTATAATTACTTAATTGACTAACAAATTTCAAAATACGTTGTGTTTGTGTTTTGTGTTGTGTTTTAATTACGATTAGGTAATTTCTGTATTACGTTTGTAAGAATTCGGTCTCTTAAGATTTTTGTGGTGTATTGAATTAAACATAGTTTCTAAAAGTATCACTAGGTAGCGCTGATTATTAATGACGACATTCACGCAAGTAAAACATTTGGTCCAATCTAGATAGGTATAAAAGTTAGGTACGGCTCAATACTTTGTAAATACTTCTGAGAATAAAACCACTACAACATTTAAGAAGCTTTAATGATTGTAAATTTATAACATTATTTAAGAGTACTCGAAACTTAGCATGTCAAATAACTTTTACATTTAAATTCCTATTTAAGTGGGTACTTATATATCTTCAACGAGAATTTTTAGACTTATAATTTATTATAATCATCCCTGTATTCTCTGGCAGAGGTTTAATAATGTAATCTACAGTTCGCGGATTTGTTTTGGTCACATGTAGGTAGTAATAATAATTAGGGCTCAGTAGTTGATAGACAAAACTGTCAAAAAACCGGGCAAGCGCGAGTCGGATTCGCCCACCGAGGGTTCCCTACAGATTTGTAGGTAAGTACATATTATAATTAATTACAAATGTATTGTTTTCAGATTTATCCCTTTACTTATACTATAAGACGGCATTACTTGCCAAATTTCATAGTTCTAGGTAAACGGAAAATGCCCTATAAATTTTGACTCTCTTGAAAGTGTCGAAATATACGTTTTTTGCGGCATAAATGGCCGTATCTTTTTTTACTTTAACTTAGAAATTTGATTTTATCACCTGTAGACCTGATCTGTAGACCTGAGTATATGGTTTTAATTTCAACTCGATACCTCCACGCGTTCCGAGATAAAGGGTCTTGACAGACAGACGGACGGATGGACCGACATAAAAGTGATCGTGTAAGGATTCCGTTCTTTCCTGAGGTACGAAACCCTGAAAACCAACAATTCTGAAGTCATCGACGACGATTGTGACACATTAAAATAGTTTTTTTTTGTTATGTTATGAAACGGTGGAAACTTTACCAAGGTTTCGATGCAGTTTAGGAGTGAACACAAAAAGTCACGATTTACAGTTTTATATAATTTACCTACACTCGCACACGTTCACAAACACTTAATGGTTAATTATCCACCATTAGGTACCTAGACATTACACTTCGGAGAAACACACGTTTTGGAAAATAATTCAAAATCGACAACGAGTACTTTACATTTTCCCCGCTTAAAATCTCACAAAAAACATCACCCTTCTCTTTCTCACGTTGAGACTTTTAATAATACTTAATTACCAATTTTTAACATTCAACTTTACTTTGACAAAAATTCTATTAATACACCAAATTTTGACATTAATTATGTTTACGTTTTAGCTAATAACGATTATGAAAATACATTATACCTATCTAGTATCTTGGATCTAGAAAAATAAATCTTCCTCTCTTCTAATATTGCTGTGCCCTACAGGGTCCATAATGGTTCTTGTTTATATGACACCACCTCATTGTACATTATGGTTACATGTCAATAAAGAATATGAATATGAACCTGTTCAATCTTTATAAACTTAAAATATTTAAATGGTACCTACCTACATTAAAAATTAAAAAGAGTGAAAATTGCGCTAAAGAAACTTTTTGAAAGAATATTGATATTACCATTGATTGACCCAATACCCCACTTTCATAACCTGCCGTAATGTTCGATCTGATATTTTACTTTAATTTTTAATTACTATCTGTTGTATTGGGTTATTATGAAACTTTAATATCGTTGTATGTATTTGTACATATACAACTAGATATATCGGTAATACAGCTCGCCGTTGGAGGTTCAAGTGCCATGGAAAAAGAGCGAGCCTTTAAAACGTGACATAAAACCAAATTCCGAGGTGAAAAAATCCAATAACTCTTTCTTCGATCTACAAACCGACAAGAGGATCTCACTTGCGATCACTAATGTATTTTTTTATGGGAAAGGGGAGCAAACGAGCAGGCGGATCGCCTGATGGTAAGCCGCCCAGGGACACCCGTAACACCAGAGGAGTCACAAGTGCGTTGTCGGCCTTTTAAAAAGGGATTGGGCCTCCGGTAGCCTCAC
Organism: Acronicta aceris; assembly: GCA_910591435.1. Classification (NCBI taxonomy): domain Eukaryota; kingdom Metazoa; phylum Arthropoda; class Insecta; order Lepidoptera; family Noctuidae; genus Acronicta; species Acronicta aceris. The sequence continues at coordinate 7,861,947 of OU342780.1, read as the reverse complement.
GCACTCGGCGAAACACAACGTAAGCGTTGTTTGACGCCGGTTTCCTGTGAGACCGTGGTATCACTGCGGTCAAGCCGGCCTATTCGTGCCGAAGTATTTCTAGAGTAGATATATTAGTGGTATTTCATCATCCTCTTATCTTTTCTCCGACTATATGTTGGGGCGGCTGCCAGTCTAACCAGATATGCCGCCTGAATATCAGCATTTTACATGAGTCGACTGCCATCAGACCTCCGTAACCCAATTTCTGGGCAGTACCACTAATGGTAATCATTTTCATAGGTGTTCATATGACATTGAATGTTATGTTGTGAAGTATTTTGGGAAGAAAACAATACCTCTTTTTTACAGGCGACACTGCAATTTAATGAGCACCTTCGCCTAGAAGAAACCGATTCACTCGTGCTTTAAAGACACCCAGATTGTATCTATCGGGAAAGACCTCGGAAAGTGCATTCCACATTTCAGCGGTACCTACGCATGATAAAAGTGGACTTAAAACGTTTCGTTCGGGTTTTTGGTCCGCCATGGATCGATGTCGCTTTATTATGAAGCTGGGTTGGGATAGATTATACTCTTCTTCTGATCTAATATAAGTACCTATGTAAGTATTTCATTAAATGATTACTGAAGCAGCATAATTTAAATCCATAATTACTAACGTCTGACGTTCATAATGTTTGTTTTTTGTAATTAGTTAGGTATATAAAAATATTTGTTAGAAAAATTTGCATCTGGTGAATAACCTTCATAATGAGATTCAACATTAATGGAAACCGTGTTCAAATAAACTATGATGCTACTAAGTATTAGTGCCATTAAATAATAAAGAAATTCGACATTTCCTATGCTATTCTTAAATGCAATGTAATATGTAGTATCAACTTCATAAATATTCGAGGTACAGAATATTTTTTGAAAAAATAGAATCTAAAATGTATAATTCATCATTATCGTATCAGTCGAAAGAGGTCCACTGTTGAAGAAAATCTTTTATTTACCATTGTTTTCCACATGCCGCCTTCATCCAAAGACTCTCGGCTACCTTTGTCAATCGCGTGTCCATCACGATGGTGGTCGTCCTACTACATTTTCAGTACCTATGTGGTCTCCACTCGAGAACCGTTCTACTTCCATGGCCATCAGTTCTACGAACTTTGTGGCATACAGATGCAATTTTACTTAATGCTTTCCGCTAAGTCATCAACATTATTAGTCTTCTACGGATCTCTTCATTTCTTGTTAGGATAGCATGCATAGTTTTATCCATAGTTTGCTGAGTGACCTTGAACTGCTTTACGAGGCCCATGGTGAGTGACCACGTAAGTGACCCACACATATCATCATTGATAACAAACCCTAGTTAAATAGTTTTGCCTCCAGCACAGTGGAATTGCTAAACAAAATAAGACGGTACCTAGTTTAATTATTAAAATATTTTGTCTGTATAAAATATTTTAACATTTTTAAACTTTGTCTATCGTACTGTAATTAATTTATTTGCATAATTTATTTATTTAAGTCTGTGGGAAATTAAAGCTATTTTATTTTATTTAAAGCAATGCTTTAGTTACGTGTTTAGTCCTTATCTTGTGTGCTATGTAGTGTAAAGTTGAATACCCTGTAATCAACTGTACGAACTAGCGAATAAATCGAAAAAATAAAACTATTTAAAATCGGTTCATTGACTTGTTACAATGCGTTGTTAGCACTTGTTTGTTATTTAAGTGTGTTGTTTGATAAAGGCTGAAATAATGTCTTAAGTATGTTGTAATGAGTTTATGCAATTTAAACTTTTTATGTATAATTTCCATTCAATAATACAAGGTGGATACTATGTTGTATAAGCAGAGATATTTAACTATTTTGTAAGGGACAATGTTTTGGTCCTTTTTTTATAGCGCAGAAAAGACTGATATAGCGTCTGCCGCTAGGGGCGACTACTGACTAAAAATCCCACTTGCCCTTTGGTCGGGACCATAGGGCACACAATCTCCACGTCTCCGACAGGCTATGGTCCAGGGCTATCGTTGGATCGCATCCTAAATCCTACTAGAAGGGGCCATTGTCTGATCGGCTAACTTGGGGAGTCCACCGCCGCCATCCACAGGGCAAAGGTAATTCTGGCCGGAGGTCTGTTAACGCTTTTCAGCCTGTAATATTTGGTCCTGGATTGGTGTGAGTATTAAAATATAACTAACTATAACATTGGATGACACTATAAATTTGGGATTTTCTTGTAAAAGTGTCTCTATCCATTCTTCTAACCTTTTCTCAACTATGTTAGGATAAGACCTCCGCATCTCAATTCCTGGGCATTACTGATATCCGGAGGATAGACTGGTTGTCAGGCATTTGGGCTCCTGACTACCACTAACAATTGATTGAGATGTATGCATGACAACCGTGACCGACGGCTTTACGTGCTCTTATCTTACGGTGCGACTGAAAATCAGCGCCTCGCTGTCTAAGCGACGCATTTATGCTGAGTCGTAGCCTTTTCACTGCCGCAGATTCAACTATAAACTTTAAGTACCTATATTAAGTACGGTTTTATGTAGCAGTGAATAAATGTTTTCTTTCTTTCTTTCTCTTCGAGGTCCGGAGAGGTCTCGATAAGAATAATAAATTTATTTATAGGTTATAATTTTCATTGGAAATATGCCTAGTTTAAAATGAATGTCTGGAAAATGTAGGAGCAGTGATAGCCTAGTGGTATGACCGTTGGATTGCCAAGTCAAAGGTCTCGAGTTCGAACCCAAGGCACGCACCTCTGACTTTTCGTAGTCATGTGCGTATTAAATAGTTAATCATCACGCGCTTAAACGGTGAAGGAAAACATCGTGAGGAAACCTGCATGCCTGCGAGATTTTCTCGATGGCGAGTAAATCTGCCAACCCGCACTAGGCCAGCGTGGTGGACTATAGCATAATCCTTCTCAATCTGAGAGGAGACCCGTGCCCAGCAGTGGGACAGTATAATGGGTTGATTATGTGTCTGGAAAATTGCTGTTTGTTTGACTTTTGAAGAATAAAATGTTTTAAACCAAACCTAACTGGCTTCCGGCAATTGTTTTCCGAGATAGCGCTGTTGTATTTCCTCCACATTACTCATTGTAACTGATTTTGTAAACAAACTGCAATTCTGAAACGTTTTGGAGAACTAAAGGCGTATAAAATTAGTTGCTAAGTAACACTACTTCAATAATGGGGTTACGTTTTTTATGATTGAAAAATATCTCTTGCCTGCAAGGAACTTGGGGAGGCTTTTGCCTAGCAATTGGGAACGAAAATTCTGGATTAATAATAAAATAAATTAAAAAATTACCTCATTAGCTTAATGGTCTTCGTGTAGTTTCGATTTCCAGGTCGAGCAAGGTGTTGTTATTGGGTTTTTGTACGAAATTTTTAGTAGGAACTAGGAGTTTGGGGACCTGTTTGAGTGTACCTATATTGGTATACCCGTGCCTAACCCTTCGGGGAATGTAATAAAAAAAACGACTTAGGTAATGATAATCCTATCCAACCTTTTATTGCTTTATTAATAGAATTTAATTAATTTAATTGTTTATTTTTTTATTAACGAACCGCTGCTGTCGCCGACATTACTTTTGAAATAAGGTTATGGATACATTTCGTCGTAGTTGACGCCTGTGTTAAATGCATCGCAAATGTCACGGTCGACTTTATCAGCGTATTATGAACATAACGATTAAGTACTAAATGAAATTCATATCTATGTACAAACATTTAAGGCTTTATATTGTGACAGTTCATAGTCAAATGATTCCAATTCCATTGGGATTTTATTGGCAATTCCATTTTAAGAGTTAGATTTCACTAATTAACTTTTCTGAAAACAGGTTTACAATATTTACTTACGAACAAAAAAAGATCAACTATACGTAATATAACATGTTATGTAAAGATATACCAATATTGAAAAGATTTTTTTAAGTATTTAAAATTTTTTTTTGTTGACTTGTGATTTAAACTCATTTTGTTCTATTTCACGGGACCTAAACATACCAGCGAACATTAGTACACCTCTGCCTAACCCTTCGAGGAATACAAGCGTGGTGATATGTAATATGACAAAATATAAAAAAATATGGGTTATTATATACACACATGCAATTTACAAACACTCCAATAATTATTCTCATTACCACGGTCGATTAGATATGTAAATTCAGTAGCTATGTACCACACTTAATGTTACTAAAGCGTCATAAGACACAATATTCGAACAGGTGATCTAGTATAAAGCTATTTTTAGTGGTAACAAAATTTATTCCAATATTTTTCAAGTGAAAATAAGTCTTATCCCGTTGTAATAAATATGGTGCTTTGTGTATTGTGATGTGTGAACTACAGGCATATGGCTGGTAGTTCTGCAATTATTGAGGAGCATATGTTTCAAGGCACGTGCCACTGGTTAAAACAGGAATGGATAGCAAGTGAACCATATTTTTGTTAAAAATAGGTTGCAAGGTTGCTTACAGCTATATTTGATATTTCTCCTCACAGAAAACCGGCATTAAACAACGCTTACGTTGTGTTTCACCGAGTGAGTGAGGTTACCGGAGGCCCAATCCCCTTTTAAAAGGTCGGCAATGCACTTGTGACTCCTCTGGTGTTGCGGGTGTCCATGGGCGGCGGTAATCCCTTACCATCAGGCGATCCGTCTGATCGTTTGCCCTTCTATCCCATAAAAAAAAATCCTACAATATGTGTGTCTGTGGTTATTGTAAACCTACATTTTTGTTCAGGGATGTTAAATATATTAAACAGTGTTCGGCTGGTTGCTCATAAAGATTCATAGAAATAAATGTAATGTTTAATTGTATCTGTAATCTGCCTCATTAGTCTAATTGTCCTAAGCGTGACAGCTACGCTAGCTAGGTCCTTGGTTCCATTCCCAGGTCTAGCAAGATGTTATTGGGTTTTTCTATGAAACTATCAGTAGTAGCTTGTAATTTGGGTTTGTGCCCGGTTATTGGCAATGGGGTTGCCTCTAGTTCATGTAATAACATGAAAGCTAAACATACCGCAGTGTAAACTCTACTTAACCCTTTGGGGCATACTTACAGTCATGATGGTATGTTATCCGTTATCTTTAAGAAATTTTGGTGAGATCACAAAAGTTTTCCTCTGACAGAGGAGGAGGAAGGAGAGACAGAGGCGTGATAGTCTATGTGTGTGTCTGTGTGTGTTTGGTGACTTTTGATATCAATAAGTAGGTACGTATTATGTGTTGTCTTATCAGATCCCGAGCGACTTTCCAATTTCAGTACGATATAGGTAAAGCAATTCATACAATTTCTTCCTACCAGCTTCATAATATCCCCACTATTACACTTCGGCATCTTCCTACTGACGATGGCGTAGCGTAACGTTGACATCTTCAAGTCGTATTGTTGACAGCTTTCTCGACGTCTATCTCGATATAGACCTTATAAATTGGGTACAAATACAGCCTGCCTAACATTCAATCAATAATGAACTAAACTATAATGAACTAATTCCTGAGAACCGCGTAAAAGTAAAATGAAGTTTTACTTCGATAAAACATAATGAGAAAAATAATGAAAAAAGTAATTTGAATTTAGTTTTGCTCTGATGAAAAGTATAACGTTTTTAATTGCGAATTATATCCAAACACAATGACATAATTAGTATTATAGAAATGTATGTTAATGTTCTTACTAATGAATTAAGGGAAGGGCCAAAGACAAACAGCCATGGCCATTTTACATTTATTTGGAAGAAAATGTAAAGTGGCCGTCCTAGTATCTACTGGCGAAATGAAATTCCCGAGAATATTGTTTTTTTTTAAAAAAGCTTACTGTCAATGGGATCGCACATTACTAGTATTCTTGTTAACCCCTTGTACGAAGCCAAATGCGTGGGTTCGCGTCGGTAGCGCAATGGGTGAGTTTCGAACCAGGCAACCAAATGATCGCAAGTCCGACGCCTTACCCATTCGGCTACTGCCGCTTCCATAGAACATACTTGCCGTTTCAGTTAATAACTCTACTGAATTTGAAATAAAGCTGAATTTGTTTAATTCAAAATAACAAAATATGTTCAGTTACAAAAAAAAAAACTATCAAATCTTACTTTCCATGTCCACTTACGTCCCCCTATCTCTAGCTCTAAATCGAACTAAATAATGACATAATAATCGATAACCGCTAATGGCAATAGGAATTACGGTGACATAAGAAAATGTTATCGTTTCTCCTAATACGCCACGTGGTTGCGTCACGGCCACTTCTGTGCGGTCATGTGATCCTGGTACTAGAGACTGCAGTTAAGACGGCTTAATCCGAGTTTAATGGGATGAGAAGATTTAAGCTAATTGCGGTTGATGTGACAATTAATGTTATTTCGGTATGAGTATTTTTATATTTAATTTATTATTTTCCCATTTTATTTTATGAGTAAAAGTGCGGCCGTGGGTATGTCAAGCATAGGGTAATTAATATGTATGTTTTGTAAAAAAATATAGCCAAAGAAAGGATCTTCCCAATTTTACCGGGAAGTTTTGGCCCTCTCGGCTCTTTTTTATTTGCTTTTGTGGTCACTGGACTTCAGTGACCACAAAAGCAAGACTGGCTTTAGTTGGTAGGACTCGAACATAAACCTTATCCTCCGTAAATGGGAAAAGGTCCCAAATACAAAAAAAACTGGACAAGTGCGAGTCGGACTCGCCTACCGAGGGTTCCATACAAATTTGTAAGTACATACATTAAGTAATTACAATTGTATAGTTTCACATTTTTACTTATACGTTTTTTTTAAAAAAAAAAAGCTTACTAGCATTGTAGGTCGCACATTACTAGTCTTCTCGTGCTAAGCTAAATTGCTTGTGTTACGAGTGGGTTCACATCGATAGTGCAATGGGTGGGTTTCGAACCGGCAACCACATGATCACCAGTCCGACGTCCTAGCCATTAGGCTACAGCCGCTTCGTAGTATAAGACGGTATTACTTGCCAAATATCATAGTTGTAGGTTATAGGAAAATACCCTATAAATTTTGATTACCTTAAGAGTTATTTTAGTGAAGGAAAAATTCAATCGCGGGCAGGATTCGAACCTGCGTCTTCTGGTTAGATACACCTTATAATCTTAGCATGGAAAATGCAAAAAAAATCACAAAAAGATACCTTGAGAGTGTAAAAAAATACGTTTATTCGGCATAAACGGCCGTATCTTTTTTTTACATTTTGACAGACAGGCGGGTGGACGGCGAAGAAAGTGCTCCTGTAAGGGGTTCTGTTTCTATGTGTCCTAAAAATAAGAAACCAAAGACGAGTGATTGACACATTGTTGCCTAATATAAGAACTGAGCTCCATCGAGTCCATCCTCCATCAAGTATAAAATCCTCCCTACAAAAATGTTTAAGTCTTGCTTGCATAGTTGGCTAACAGGCAAATGTTTCTATACCGTTAACGAATAACCGTTAACATGGACACAAAATTTTAACTTGACTAGGTTTTTGTTTTCCTACTGATTGTGTCTAAAATAATAATAATACTCTTAATTCTAGTTGTGGCTTTATGTATTCTCTCTTTAAATGTGTAAAATTCAAATTTTCATGCTATTTTATTATGGCAAAATGTGTCAGAGCTTTTATTAGATATATTATGTACCTACCATCTTTTGTAACCACATTTTATGCAAATAAATGAAGTTTGAAGTTTAACAATGTAAATTGTAAAATAATTGACTATGAATTGATCTACTTACCTTCTTGTTATGGAAAGAGGTACACAATGAAATAATTAGGGTTTAATTAATGACAACTTTTAAATAATGTTAAACATTGATATAATTATGGAGGTACTTATTTTAAATATAAATTATATTTTTTCTAGAATTTAGTCTTCTTGTTTTGTTTCAAATTAAGACTGCGTCTGCGCAGCAAGACACACGTAACGAACACGGTATAAGGGAGTGCAAAAGAAAATGAATATAAAAATGCTATTTATTTAACAATCCTCCTTGTTATTATTCTTAAAAAAAATGTTGTACCCGAGATGTCCTTCCTAACCTAAAACGTTTAAAAAATAATTGACGGCTTATTAAAACTTAAACATAATGTAAATACATTACTTAGGTATTTGCAGCTTGTATGTTGCTGTTGATAGTCAGTGTCTAGATGTAGATTCGATCTAGATAGCCTAGGTATTATATTCCGGTACACCGGCTTTAAAAGGTAGGTATGTAATTCAAAAAAGACAGCGATATATTTCGAATTTTGACCGGTATATTTTGTCACTGCAAGATGCACCCTGCGTTTATTAGGATTCCTCGCGAAAAGAAGATTCATGATATTTTTTTATAGGGTTATTATGACTTATGAATATTTATGATGAACACGATTTAAATTTTCTTTTTATAAAACATTGGGCTGGTACTAATTTCGGTCTATTTATCTACCTTTGTCGAAGTTGCCTCATAGAAATACTTTATCACGTCAGGTAATTTAACATTTGACCCATCTTACCCAAGTTGGGGTAAAAAAATGGAATTAAAATTTCATTGTTTAAATACATACCTAGGTCCAATTAAGCTAATTGGTAATATATATGTACTTACATACTTAAGTCCAATTATGTTCATTGGTATTAAATACTCAATATATCAATTATGCCAAACACATATTTTGACACTATCATATCATTATCGATTTCAACAATAAAGACTTTTTTTTATCACATGCCACCTTTTCCCCGCAGTTTGCATGCGTTTCAATAAATCATTTTTAACGGATACACACGATCTTTTTAATTTTTCGCGTTAGCCATAGACAAGATGTTTATCGGACCGGGATGCGTTTAAAAACTCAATGATTAACGATTCACGCGTAGCAGATGATAGTTTTGGTAAAAAAATTGGTTTACGAATGGAACGTGATGCTTTTAAAAAAAATTAAGAATCAGTCACAGCCTGTAACTATTATAAATACCGATTTAATAAAAAAATATTACAGCCTTACGGGATCATAGGAATACATAAATTTAACGAGTATAATGTTACTTCAAAAACCTGATGGATTATCCAAGGGTATACGATGCCGATTTTGCAGTGGTCTGGTTGGTCAAAATGTGAGCAACTCTATCTTATGAGCATATTCTGTCGTCTAATCTCTGAAAGGTCGTAAAATGTATTAAACCAAATGTCAATTCGTGGAGGTCACTGCCCTTTAGGGCCACCATAACCGAAGGACATTTGTTCGCGTTTCTTATCAGTATCACTCCCGCCGTAATACAGTAGTTTTGGCAAATTCTTGCGGTTAAGTCTATAGACGCCCTTAGTGTTGAGTCATGAAATTTAAAGTATCTTAATTCTAACACATCTTACTGCAATCTTTGTAAGCATAGGTTATAGGTTGGGTTGGGTGAACCTTAGTAATTTAGGTAATCTGTGATCTATAATAATCTCGACACTCTCATTAGACGATCTGTAGTTAACGCACAGTTACATAACGCTATATTGTTCAGGGTAGGAAGCAATAACCTTATTAGAATACAAGATGCATTTCTCACGCGTCCCCCAACACGTGATCTTAGTGGCAAAAACAGTCATGTTACACGGAAACGTTTATGATTACGAAACCGCTTTAGGGTTGCGTATGCGCAGATAAACATCCATAATTATGTTCTTTACAATAGGTATCCATATTAAGTTATCTGAATTATCCGACATACCCCGTCAGTTTCCCCAGCAGCAAAAAATTTATAGGGTTTTAGTATTTTGACCTTATTTCTATTTGCCACTTCTGCAGGAATAAACTATTCTATATTGGAATTTAGTTTATCGCAATGTATCTCTAAGTAATGATCTTACAAACGTACAATTAAATTTTTTGATGTAAATTGATCTTAAAAATGGGTATGATAACGGCATCAGAGGCAATTTTCCCGAACTCCGCGATATAGCGTCTATTTTGCGTTAGCTAGAAGTTGCATGGCCTTTATTGGAGTGCGGAAATCTTTATGATCTTATGTCTGTCCAGGTGACAGGAGGCGGCATGACATGTTGGACTCGTCCCAACTAACATTGCACTATACCTTCCTTTCCTTGCCTCATAGTCATGGGTATTCGTAACAAGTATGTCAAACTAAATATGTATTCTTTATTTCGTCAGTCCATGAGGGAAAATCAGCAAAGTTTTGTACGTCCCTATATTCGGAAGAGCTTGTAAACACCGGCCATTGTTTACAACTGTTAATGTTAACAAGTTGCATAAGGTGATGTATTTTGCAACTCGAGCAAAATGTAGTAAGTTTTAAGTAACTTATGATTATGACTCATTGTGATTATAACACTTTTTTGTACACGGATGTCTTCGAGTTTTTACCTCCCATGGAACAAATGGTATGACATACCATTAACTACCTAGTTGTTCTTGGTCTGGGTGTTTGTATTCACCCACTACGGATACAAGAGAAAACACGTTTTAAGTTAATTAAGGTTTTGTTGCTACCAGACTGTCCAATTGGAGTGTGTCTTGTAAATACCTAGATAAAAAATAGGAGAAAAATAAGCCAGTGCAAATTATACTATTATTATCAATATTGTTTATATTTGCGCAAAGGTCCTTTATTGTACTCCGAAATTGTAATCTTGAACTTACGGAATCGACTTCAAATCATGTTTCGGGCTTATCCCGATTTATTTTTTCTACCCGCCAAATGCGTTCAGAAACCAAATGGTCCGACCACATTTCACACCCGGAAACACATCTAAACTTTTTGTGGCAAACCTTCTTTGCCTTTAATTTTAAAAATCGAATGTCGCCATAATTTAGAAGTGAGGTAAAAACTTTGGAACAGTTATTTTGCACTTACAAATTTTTTGCATTGATTTAGCGATGGTATTTCCAATGGGCTACGAAACTATCATGCTAATTGGTGTACTGGATTGTTGTGCATTGGATAACGACCTGAGCAATAATATAATAATAACGAATATATAATAGTCTGCCTGCTTCGCACGGATTCTTTAGTTGAAAATTTAAAAAAAATAGGTAAATTTCATTATGAGAAAAGAAATATTAGGTTCTTTTGCTATCTGTGACACGCGTGCTTATGGTTCTCTATCTTTATAGTTTATGTGCTTGTCTTAAATGTCCTCATAAACTTAGTATAACATTACAACTTTTTCTCAATGGATTTTAACGATTGGAGAATTGATAGCTACTATCTAGCGTAAGTCGTAAATGTCGCTCTGTTTTACTCTTAATGCAGATCTTTGTACCATATTGTAGCTGTACAATTTAAGTTTTATGACGTATAATTGAAATGTGAAACTACAAAACTTATTTCTAAAATGCTTTAAAAGAAGAAAACATGTTCATATATTATGTCATTAGTTATAATAATTAAGCAAATGAAGACTACATGCAATGTAACTATTTCCTACCTAGCCATTATCGACAAATGCTTAGATGGATATCCAAATATGGGCCTGTCCATATACAGTTAAATATTTCAATCAACAGTTGAGTTTATACGAGATGATTGATTGATGATTCCATTAGTTTGTTGCATCGATTGGCAACAACTTCAAAAGCTGAAGAAGCAGGTTAAATCCTAGAATAACTAGCATACCTAACACTAGACCTAAGGTAACGAAATCCATTATAACTTTACATAGCACTTTACCAAAAACTAAAACCATCTACTAGGTCGTGTATTCTACAACATAGTTTGGATACACATCTAAAAATGTGTCGTGTCCTTTAATTCAAAACCTTATCCTTCTTAGAATTATAGTCCTCATTCCAGAGAGGAATGGTTTTAAAACTAGATGTTATCAACACGGCAGGATGGTCATTCGTCCGAGGCCGAGCAAGTAAGTAATGTCCGAGGCAGTATCCTGTACCGAGAGTACATACAAGTTGGGCAATTTAAACATGGAAGTACTTATGAACTGCCCTGACTACTCTGCAGGTTTAGGGGAGCAATGACCTATATCCTAGCCGGAGTACACACGCAGTATAACGATCCAACTACACGAACAGTCCACAACTATACTAAACTCTATTTTTTGTGTATTAGAATCGAGTTCTAATCATAGATTTCAGGATGTGCATCCGAACTAGAAAAGTCTTACGTCAGATTTGGCGGTAATTCTAATTTGATTCATATTGGACAGTGAATAGTTCGGAATTCAAAAATCGGAGTGTCATTTATAGCTGTTTGGGCGCTGTGTGTGCTTGTGAAGTTTATGTTTTTTAAGAATTTATACTGAGTCGACCGGTGGTGCGCTGCCTCGGTTATTTTTAACCAATCCAAAAGTTTATTACATGTGCTTACGCAATTAATAGGAGTTTTTATTGGACCGGTAAAGGACCAAAAGCGTTTGATCGAGCTAGAGATGCGTTCAATGGTATTATTTTGGGAACATTTTAACGCATTGCGCTTGATATAGGAATATGTGCTCAAGACATGTAGCATACATTAACTCGTAATTGTTAGTTTGTTCTCGTTATACCTACCTGTGGAAGGCACTAACTTTCTAGATTATTTTAAACGTCACATACGCTTGTTTTGAAAACTTCTAGATTTCAGTTAAAATCAGTCAAAAAGTGTTATTTTAATTAAGTTTTTCAATAATCTAAAACTACTTACACGATGCCATATCGTGGATCTTGCGGAGAAGAAACTCCATCGACACTACTTTTAAATAATCCTTCTTCTAGAGCAGTTGAGTAAAAATAATTAAGTAAGTACTTATTCTTTAGTTTACAATTTCGTTCTGATTTTTGTTTCATGTCTTTTTATGGGATAGGATAGCAGACGGATCGCCTGATGGTAAGCGATTACCGCCGCCCATGGACACCCATAGGATTCACAAGTGCGTTGCTGACCTTTTAAAAGGGGATTGGGCCTCCGGTAACCTCACTCACTCGGCGAAACGCCGAGTTTTCTGTGAGGCCGTGGTATCACTCCGGTCGAGCCGGCCCATTCGTGCCGAAGCATGGCTCTCCCACGTAAAAAGATTCATTCAAAATTAACAGAAAAAGGAATGCCTCAGTAAGTAAAACTGACCACTACTTTTATGATGTCCTTTTAAAATCTATTGTTTTGTTTGCACTTTTTATTTCCTGTAAGGACCCGTAAATTGAAGTATACCAACATGACAACTTGCGTACCATGAATTGTAGTCGACACACAGTAAGGCATTAAGGCACATAAGGTTATGTATACATACATACCATCACGTCTGTATTTCCCGAAGGGTTAGACAAAGGTGTACTAATGTACACCCACAGATCGCCAGTATGTTTTAAATATATCGGAAGAGGGCGCCACAGTGCCATGATATGCATTGTACTCGTAATTCAATTCGTTTCAAAAATTATTAAGTGACTGTTTAGTTATAATAAGTGTTAAATCTAGTAAACAAAGTATAATTTCACATAGACAATAGATATTAACAGTTCATAAACAGTATCAATAGTGGAAAAAAGGTGTAAATGCATTACGCCGAAAATTAGTCTAAAATATTTCAGGAAAGACGAATAAGTGGTCCCATGTAATAGGGGGCGAGCCTATTGCCATTAATCGGGTACAAATCCTCCGAGCTGCTACTGAGAATTTCATAGAAAAACCCAATAACACTTTGCTCGACCTGGGGATGTAACCCAGGACCTCTAGCGTAGCAGTCACACTTGGTACTACTAGACTAATGGGGCAGTCAAAGCAGTACAGTACAGTACTTGACAATTACGTCAGATACGGAGTCAGAACAAGGCCTTCTCCTTTGATGGGGTGCTGTGTTTGTAGCTTGTGTATTTTGTTGACTGTGTTTTGTTCGCGGTGAATGTCATGAATCATTGGATTCATGACCATTGGGTCATGTGTACAACAGTATTGTTTGACGTCTTGTTGTGTGTACAAACGTTGAAACTTTCCATCCATGGATAAACTTATAATTATTTTTTAAATTTATTTCTGGCGACTAGGCCCATACAAACACAAATATTTTTCACTCGATAATAAATAGAATACATAGAAAATTTAAAACTAGATAGAAAGATTAAAGGTACCTACGTATAAAGTTAAATGAAGTGTTTAGGCGTAGGATGCGTAGCAGTGACCTGAGTGAGCTTTATTAAGGCGGATCGTTCAGCTGAGCCCGCGAAATTCAAATTTCAAGTGATTTTTCGCAGTTTGTAGGTGTATAACAAGTTCTAGATTCATGACAGTTGTAATTGCAACATTAACTATACAACATTCACAACTGAGAACTAAAACCTTTACTTATAAATCCTTATCAAGCCTAAAACTTGGCGCAATCAGTGCAATTGGTCAAAATTGTCATTTTACACTACTTTTAGCTACAATAATGATTTAAAAGTTAAATTATGGTTTTAGATAAAAATTGTGAATTTTGTATAGTTAATGTCGCAATTACCATTACCATGAATGCAGAACTTAATATAGACCTACAAACTGCAAAAAACCACTCGAAATTTGAATTTGGCGGGCTCAGATGAACGATCCGCCTTAAATTGAAGATCATTTATATACGAAAATATAAAGATGGCTGATTATCAAGTTCTGGGGCCGTATTAAAACGTGTTAACGCCATCATTTGTAGGTTGTAAGAAAGAGACGAGGCTATTTAATATGTAGAGCGGCATCTCTTTCTCACAACCTAAAAATGATGGCGTTAACACGTTATAATACGGCCCCTGTGCTAAAAGTTGTCAAGTCTTATTACTATAAAAGTGAAATAATACTTTTTTTTAAATCTAGAAATGAAGATTTTAGCACTGGGCAAAATGATATGGATTTTATTTCCCATTTTATTACTTTAGTAGAGTACTTAGGTACCATTGTACATATTCCATGTGGCATTAAATAAAATCTAAATAAAATTATCAAACATCTTGCCTCTGTTAATTAGCAATCTTATTTAATTAATTAAACGGTTTGCTTATTTCAAGACTAGAGTTTGCACTTAGAGATCCACTGCATAACATGGCAGAATGACGTCATTTGCAGTTGCAAGTATAACAAAATCTAAATGCCTTTAATTTGGTTCTTCATTCACTGATAATATCGTTAATCAACTTTTTACATTATTTACTTACCTTTTTTTTTATAAATCGCCAATATTTGCCATTGTCAAAATCATTTATTGAAAATACACTACAAGGTAGTACTTTTTGAAAATCATTTTTCGATTATAAACCGCCCCAAAATGCTTGCCCTTCACCGCCTTCTAGTGTTTCTGCCGCCATAAAAGAAAATTGAATTAAATTCACACTTTTGTAAACAGCCGGATATGTTACATCAAGATCCCTACATGCCTCAGAGAGTAAAGTGGATCAGTCCTAGTTGTCATACGAATACCTAAGATAAATCTTTAGTGGTAGACAGAAGTCCAGAAAGCCTAAAACCCATCCTAATCCTTACGTAGGATATCGATACTGACCAGAAATCGTGTTGCGTAAGACGTTTTGTAAACTCTGTTTGCAAATAAATGTTTGAGTTTGAGCTATTTCAAATTTTAAAATTAGAAGGCATGCCGGCTTCGTCGTACCTACTTTGTAAAAAACTACTCGTTAAACTTAACGTTAATCAGTAATTAAGTCTACATGGAATGTAATTTATTGGACCAAATCGAACTATCATCTATTTCCCGCGCAAATTCTCACCTGAAAGCAATACGTCACTTTAATAGTCTATGGATCGCTTCATTTGTCTTTGCTAATTGCCATTTGCTATTTTTAATTCGGATCGTTTGTTACGTAGATAGTACGAGTAGTAGTAAATTATGCGACTTTCATCAATATAATGGTAATATTAGGTAAAATGTGATGAAAAAATAATTATGTAACGAGGATTTGAATTTATTTTTCGTGATAAAATTCTAAAGAAGTTAAAATGGTAATCTACCTACAGATGTTTGTTAAATCATTGAACAGCTTCGAAGAAAGAAACTTGATTATTTTTACCTCTTTTCAGTACAGTTTCCTACAATACAATATAATAACAACAATAAGTATTGAACAGAACCAAAGGCAGAATTAACTGTAGGTAAATAAAAACACAAAATATCGATAAATAAAATATCTTTATCTTACATAACTAGACTTTTAAATGGCAGGTGGAGACTAATTTTAGTTACAACATGTCTGAGGACTAAAAACATATTGTATCGAGTCCATATTTAATGTGAATAAGTAATTGCGATCATTTCTGTTTAATTATTTAAATGGTGATTAGGACGTCTGTATTCGCTTTATATTGAATAACTGCCTGTCGCAAAGAGGTTGGTGGTAATATGCATGATGAAATAGGACAAATATTCTGATATCAGATTGACTGTGACATCAATTCTATTACGACTGTAATTCTTACCAAAATTGTCGTAGGTATGTTATTTTAGTGAAGGAAAAATCAATCGCGGGCAGACTCGCGGTGGCTTAGAGGTCAGATCGTCTGATGTATCTAACTTTATAATCTTAGAATGGAAAATGCAAAAAAATCACAAAGAGATTGTCGTATGTTGTCAAAATGTAAAGGAAAAAGAAATCATACATGAAGTGCTATGCATCTCAGACATCTTGGGAGAGTACTAAGTATATCAAATATTTCTATCTATAAAAAAAGAGACCTTATAACTAGTTAATATCGGTCGAAAACCAATTCTCTCTAGGAGTCGTGTCTTTGTCTATGCCCTTAAATAAACGGTTTATTTAATATTTTGATTGTTTAATTAAGATTATGTTTTTGATAGTGGTAACTATTACATTACTGCTACAATATCTGACTTATGAATTCATTATTTCTACGGTTTACTAGATTTTAATAATAGTAACATACCAAGAGTTATAACATTTTCAACTATAATAACTTTGGAGATAAGACGCAATGGAAATGCGATTTGTAATTATCAACTTGCTTTAATTTTACACGTAGAATAATTATTAATTTTACGTAAAAAATATACAATTATATTAATTTACGGTAAACAATATACTAATTATGAATGTGGAAGAAGCCAAAGAAGAATGCAAGAATCGTAGCAAGTGTCGGATTATAGTTTCTGCCTGCCCCTGTGAGAGAAAGCCTTTAGTGTAGAAAAATATTTTTAGATCATTGTATGAAAAACAAAAACAATGATTTTTTTTTTATTCGTGATAGGCTTATGCTTGACCGCCAGTTCGCCTGATGTTAATCGACACTGCGGTCTACGATGGAGCGCGCATGCCTAGAAGAAACCGATTCACTCGTGATTTAAGACTCCCAGATTATATCTAAATATTTTTTATGTTATAGCAACGGATCAAATTAGGTACAAATAAAATAAAATATATTACTGTGATTATAGGGCAAGAAGAGGGAAGGAAAGTGCATTTTTATTATAGTTCCGTGCTGTAAAAAAGGGTTGATTTGTGTTGCAAAACCACAGTTTAACACCAAATTTTAGTTAGGATTTCAGTTTTTACTAAGATTTTTCCATGGTGAAATACTTTTCCGCAGAATGAAAAAATGACATGGCACGGTTGGAAATCTCGCATCTAATAATACTTTAGAAATAAATATCTCGAAATAAAATATTAAATTATTCCCAATCAAACACTTCAATGAAATTCACAGATTTAACTCGTACATCTTAAAGAGCATGTCGGCCCATAATGACACCATTCGATCTAAGTAGGTCATTCCACCCCATAGGGTCAGTACCCTTGGCTAACAGGACTATGGTTTTTTGGGCGATAGGACGGACAGGCTCCATTTTTTATCGACCGCCCTACGGATGATTTTACTTGTGCATGTACCGTTAAAGACGGACGCACGAGATGGCGATCCTCCGGGATGAGTCTGAAGATAAATGTTCAACTAGTCAATAGAAAATAGATAAGTCAATATCACAGACAGGGTTAATTATTGTTTTTCAATTATTTATACGTACATACATGACAATAAGGTACAAAATTAGTATGGTGCGAAATCTTCCGGAATTGGTAATTGGAGATTTCCATTTCAATAAGTCGAGGCTTGTGGTGACCACGGTGTACAATGCATTGCTTATTAATCATAATAAAATGTAAATACATAATTATAATAAATTTAATGAAACTGTGTTCAATAAAAACTCGATCACAAGGGCTTTACAAAAAATCAATGCCTCGATTTAAAATCTTAAAGAACAATTAAAGGTCAAATGGCACCTGCCCGGTATTGACAACGACATTCAACTGTACTGACATTAAATCACATAGTTACCTTATGTAGCATTTAAAACCGTTTCACGAATTATAATTATTAGTATGTATCTGTACTTATTTTAACAACTGTATGACGGTCAAAAGTTCTGATTCGTACTTCACCTTTTGAACTCAAGTCACAAGATATTCGTTAATTAAAATTTATGTGATGTTAATTCTCTGTTGCAGCTCTTAATTTAATTATCCAGTTGTTGTTCACGTAAACTTCCTTAATTTAACTTTCATAGAACTATTTCCTTGCACACAGTTAAAAACAAATAACACATCCCTTTTGGCAAAAAAAAATACTACTCAATCCGTGTCTTGTGGATGCTATACCAAAACGTAGGAAATTAAATAATATTATATCAATTTATTGCGATAAAATCCGTAAAAAGATTTACAAACAAAATTCTAGAGCATCAGAAGACGTAATGAAGATCTAATCATCGCGTTCGATTGCAAAGTTATCGTCAGATGGACAAATCTTATGGTCGCGCGGTGTGTAGCTCGGATGACGCCCTTCCGCATTCCGAGCGGCCGCCGACCTACTGCGCCACTGGCCGCGTATCCCTGATCCTGCCACGGGCTGCGCTGGCGAACTATCGATTGTCGATGAAAATAGGAGTGGATTTTCCTATACCCTTATACTAAAGTGATTGTTATTTGGACATAGAATGACTTAAAATTTATCTAATCTTGTGATTTAAAATGTAATATTTTAAAAATGTTCAAATAAAATAAAGGTTTTTAACTAAACTGATGTTTGTTGTTTTGTTTTGAGTAGGCAGTATTAAAAAAAAACGCACAGAAGTAAGATCAGAAGCACATTCTTATTTATTCCAAAAATATTTTTTAGTAATCACAAGTGCACACCGAAAATCCTTTTATTGAAATCATCGATACAAAAGCTGCTACTGCCAACGCCGTCACTAGTTCACTGTTTAACGGGTCCCAACCCTACATAGTCGGCTAGCTTACATGGATACCGCTAAACGATACATCAAAGGTTAGTACTTCGGTAATAGCTTATTATAGTCGCTCCTATCTCGTAAGTGGTCGCGATTATGCCGTGGCGGGCTCGGAATTTAGGACTAACGGTTGGCCTTTATCGTTCTCCTATGATTTATACGCTCCTGGTCATGTTACTTATTTATTTTTGTTCCATCTTGGTTGGTTCGTAGTCGTATGGTACCAATTATCTATCTTGAGTATAGATTTGATGTTGTTAAATGCTCAAGTTAGTTAAAGCGCTTCGTATTACGTCATTTAAGCGCTTTTCAGGTATTATAAAGTCCACGTAAAATACAGGTGGGTCTTATCAAGCGGGAAAATATGTATACTTAGGGAAACAATTCCTGCCCGAAACTGGGTTATTTTTATTCTAATTTCTAGGTAGGTAACGATTCGGAATCTCAGTATCTACGTCTGACAGCTTTCGTTTTGACGTTACTAATTGCATCGCAAAATGTCTGTGTCATTTTTCCTAAGCAAAGGAAAACTTCTCACTCATGATCTCAATGTTAAAGTCAAATAAAGTCGAAATCAGTTGTGGTGTTCTGAGAATAAAATGAAACATCGTAATCGGATCACTATCAGCAAAGATATAGGATAACATACAGATAGCAAAAAAAACACGTTCAAATTGAGGACGTCCTCCTTTTTTTGAGGTCGGTTAAAAAAGGCAAATAATATGATTTATATTTTTTTTTGCGATAAGTTGTAATAAATTTCAGTGCACTTGACATTTTGAAGCATTTCCATTTGGTCATCGCGGCACGGTGCTTACCCTGAACTCTGTATTATATCAGTGAGGCTTTGAGCATGCCTTACATTTGTTGTTGTGACTTTAACTACGTACCGTCTCCTAATTATCATACTTGCCAGTGTTGGTTATGGCTAGGAATGGCATTTTTTGCCAATAATGAAATTTTTAACATAGTTAACGTAGCTTTGTGTATTGGTTTTGCTACTGTATCGTTACTCTGTTAGAAGGTGCTCTTATCACATTTGCATCCAATCCTGAGGATTATAGGGATATGCACATTATCAATGCCTCTGGAATCAATCTAAACTTCCAAACTTATAAATGTAGTTAGGCTGTCTGTTTTTACGCTTGTTACGTTTTCACACCTGTACCGCTGAGAGTATTTTGATGAATTTCGGTATAGAGAATGATTGAACTTTGACAGAGACTACCATTTGCCATTAAAGTCCTTTTGGGATGCAAGTGAATCCGCGGACAATAGCTAGTTATTCATACTTAGAACTCATAGTAGCTGAATTTTTATAAATGTGAATCATAATAATTATTATATTTCATCAAAAATGGCGTTTTTAACGCAGCTCAACCTAACCTTTTAGATCTTTAGTTTATCAAATTGTGGTTACTGAGAGACAGGCTTTAAAAACTATTATAGAAGCAATAGGTGACGTGTCTTATGAAGTTTATATAGTACGTTAGAAAAACCCTATCCGATCCAAAAGGGGCACATAGGTATCCCAATCACATCATCAAATAAAATAAGAAACATTAAATATTCATAAGAGTAAACGTATTAATGAAGTTTAAAATTCAAGGTCATCGTCCCCAAAATCCAGTATTTTTTTTAAATATCAAAAAGCCATCATAGGCCTTATAATTATGTTTGCACCCAGGGACGGGTTTGCTGGCACCGTAAGTATGGCCATTTCAGCTTCCTCGTTTTATAATTGTTATTTTCTTCTTGTAGGTAAATTGAAAATGATTATATAAATAGATAAGAGAGGCCTACGTCCAGCAGTGGAAAAATATAGGCTGATGATGATATAAATAGAATCGGATCTCGATACCTTACTAAACCTTCATGGGTCGGACAGAGTTTTCTTGACACATTGTGTATCTAAATAGTACGAAAACAGGTGTAACTAGGTATAAAAAAACTTTAGGTACAGGTACCTATTAGGAATTTATAACATACGCCTGTATTCCCCGAAGGTTTAGGCAGAGGTGTATTACTGTACACCTACAGTTCGCCGGTATGTTTAGGTCCTAGTAATAGGGGGCGACCCTATTGCCATTAACCGGGCACAAATCCAGACTCCTAGCTACTATTGAGAATTTCATAAAAAAACTACTTTACGCGACCTGGGGATTGAACCCAGGACGTCTAGCGTAGCAGTCGCGCTTGGGACCACTAGACTAACGAAGCAGTTAAGAGATAAGAATTTATATAGTTATTTATTGATACATAAACTTTTGTTTATAATTTGAATGCCGATGCTTTTCCGATTTCAATAATTGCAATTCATTGCATTTACAATTCGGATAGGTACCTGTCAAAATATATTCAAATAGCACTACGCATTCATTATTTTGATTAGTTACACAAGTCATGACCACAGACGCATAGGTATTGATTTATAATTAGAATATAAAATTACTAACTTAGTACCTATTTTTACTTCATAAAGTACAAATACAAGTAGTCTGTCGTAAAGCACCTTGGTGTGTCTTTCGACTTTTGCACGTAAGAGCCAGTTCCCCTCAGGTGCTACGGCTCTAGCAGTTTGCAGTGCGTAGGCTCTTAAAGATCGGCAGCGCATCAGCAACTCCTCTGATGTTGCAGGTGTCTATGGGCGACGATGGCTACTTACCACCAGGTGGCTCGTCAGCTCGTTTGCCGACTTAATCCATAAAATAACCATGATGGGTGTCAGTAATGAACCTAAGTATAAACCTTTATACAAAGTTTGTTGACATTTAGTTATTTACATGGGCTAAAAGCATTACTTTTGATGAATCTCGGACTGATTCACTCGGAAATGATTCACGGACACACACTATACATACATTTCCAGTAATTGCAGATATATAGGATTCTTTTTGGACCTTTAAAAGGCCTTCGACACAGTCTCCGCATCTATCTTACTAAGCCAGAAAACGTTGGCATAAGCGGTTGAATGAAACCCGGTTCAGGGGGGATTATTTATTCGGTAGATCGTAACATTCGCAACATGTACTAGTCGAAAAGTACCTAAACCTAAGTGATGAGGCATTAGTATGTATTAACGGAGTTCCGCAAGGTAGGACACTTGGGCCAACGCTGTTTCCAATATACCTATTTTAGTATCATGTATCTCATTAGTACAAATTGCGCAGTGTTGTTTTGCAACAACGACCTGCAGGTGATACAAAGATTTATTCCGTGTAGGGATCGAATACGTAATCCGTAGCAGAAAAGCTGATCGCTCAATCACTAGGTACTTCATACGTGTTCCCTTTGTTGACTTGGATTTCCCTCTCGCTTACCAAAAATATAATCAGCATCGAGAAATTATAAGAGTAGCTTGCAGGGTTTAAGGGCCACTTTTTTTGAATCATCATTATGATTCACTCTCGAAAATTGCTAGTTGTCTTTCGTATTTATTTATTAAGGTAAAAAACACTATATTATTATTTGTTTTTATATGCTGAGTAGCAGCCCGTGCTTACAGCGGGTGTATTAAAGTACAGCCACAGTTTACTTGTATGTTTTTAGGTTCTATGTAATAGGCTTATTACAATTAACCGGGTACAATTTCAAACTTCGGACCGCTACAACGGATTAAATAATAGCTAGAAACTCAGACCAAGAATTTTATAGAAAACACTGGTCGCTCGTTAAATCGAACGTAGGACATTACGCTTAGCAGTCACGTTTGCGCCAGCTAGACCATTGAGGCAATTTAAAGTAATGAATCTATTTTTTTCTTTTATTCCTAGTTCAATGAACAGTATTTGACTCAGTTGTTCATTCAGGTATTGTATTAGCACAATAGTCCATGTCATTACTTTGACGTTTTAAAAGATTCATCAAGTCTTTTGATGACTACCGTAGTTGGAGCTGCTCAAGTAACTTGTCACGACGGAACTTGTTGTCCTAGGTAAGGTTTAAAATCTCAAGGATTTATCACTGATTTGTTTGAACAACACTTATGTGCGAGAGATCGTTATTGTATGTTGGTGATGTTTTATTCAATAACCACGCAAGCATTATGTTGCCGTACACAGCTTACAGACTAAGCTGCATCATACTTTCACTCACCTGCTCGGCTCCTAAGGATCGTACTTACTTATATCCTTACTCAAGAATCGGGCTATCAAATGCAATTATATTTTTTAAAATCCTATAGATTAATGAGGTAGTTATAAATTTAAGCTGTATAAGCTGTATTGTTTTGGCTCGTTTTCTTATAGAATATATTGATTAAGGAGAACCTTGGATATTACAGTGTCGCTGGACAGGTGTTTCCAACTACAGTGAACTCTATGATTGGCTTACCTAGGGAAGGAAGATGGCCAGTAAAGATGGCCCAATAGTAGCTTTTTACAAATTCTGTGACAATAGTTGGATTATTGAAAATCTATTTCTTAAAATGATTTGCACTTTAAGGAGCATACTTAGTCGTCTTCGGATGAACCTATTTTGTTGGTATAACTATTACTAGTCACATTTCACTTGGCTCTTTATTATTGCTGCAACAATATCCTGCTGTTTTTACCACAATAAATTTCCAGTAGACTGCACTGCTTCTTTTATGGATTCCCTTTCGTTTGCTGCCAATATTATTCCAGCAAAGTTCTGCCATATATTGTTTTGTTATAACATACCATCACGCCTGTATTCCTTGAAGGGTTAAGTAGAGGCGTACTAATGAGTACACCCACATTTCGCCGGTATGTTTAGGTCCAGGTTGCACAAATACCAAACTTCGAGCTGGTACTGAGAATTTCATAGAATACAATACCACTTTGCTCGACCTGGAAATCGAACCCAGGACCTTTAGCGTAGCAGTCGCGCTTGGGACCACTAGACTAACGAGGCAGTTTTGTTATAATACAAATTTTTAGCCTCTTGCGCAACTTGTGCAGAGTTCTATGCGTTAAAATCGATAATAATTGCAAGACCTACCTGCAAGGAGGTCGTACTATTAAGTTTTTAATAACTACAATGGTCTTTAGAAATGTTTTGTTTGCGAATGTGTGCCGATTTCTTTGTGTTTTAGCGCATTCATACTCATAATGGGCATCGTTATCTATTTCGTTGTCTTTACCGACTATTGTCTGTTATTGGTAAGGCGGCATGATTTTTATCATATTCTACAAGTTCAGACTCTGTATATGACGTAGCATTTTGTCAACTTTGCGAATATCTCGTACTTATTTTCAAAGTATTCATATATTTTACTTATTAGTTATGTGTTTAGTGCGTAGTAAGTTTCATGCTTATTTAACGTTGAGCATTCAACATAAAACTGTTAGGTTCAATTCATACTAGCGCAGAGTCGAAACTAATCGAAGCGTTAATCTAAAAATTAATGTAGCAAATTCACCCTTATCTCAACACTGTAATGTCCATATTTCTTCCGAGTTTTATAGATACGCGCGAATTCGCGCGCAGCCTACGTAATACACGCGTCTGCGAGAGACCATCGCTGCAAGTTATCCTGGCAGAATTAAGAACATTACGTTGTTTAGATATGGGTGAATTTGCTATATTAACTTTTTAGATTAACGCTTCTATTCGCTTCAACTCTGCGCTAGTATGAATTGACCCTAACTTCATTACTGGGCTAGCAACTTGGGTTAAAATATTTAAATAAAAAAACAATTTCAAAATATAAACATCTTTATTATCCCTTATATATTATGCCTTTACTTTCGCTTACAATGATATAATTTTCCTAGGGTGGGATACTTTCTGGGCCTGTATACCGAAAGAAGGACGAAAGAGGTTAAATTCATTAATTTTAATAATTCAGTCTTTATTGGCAACACTGAATTTTTAAAAATAGCCGCTTAAATTTAACGCAGTCTTATCTACTGTATCTACATAATAATAGAATATATCTACTAATATTTAAAGTCAAAATAATTATAAGTAAAAATCTAAGGGACCAACAAGGAGCACTGGAAAAGTGTTGCAACTTTATTTACATTTTATCAAGCGGAACGTCTTAACATGGTAACTCGAATTGTGTTGGAAGTTACGTATTCAAGGAGCCGAAATATATACTAGAACCTACAGCTAATAATGTTTTTCTATATTTAGTATGCGGAAAATTTTTGAAGGTTTCTCGAAATAATGTACAATCGGAGTGAAGAAAACCGTTCAAAAACCCTTTGCCTCTTTTTGCTTGTCATTCAAATTTTCTTAACCTATTTCATTGTGATGTTACTTTATTGACACAATTATATTCAGAAGGTCAATTCTTTGAAAAAATGCCGAAATATAGTTTCGTAACTTCAATGTCATAAATGTCAACCATTGTCACCTTTGGGTCAATTTTCGATCTCATTACAAACCTAGGGTATACAGATCCCTGTATACCAGAACTATATTTTGAACATTTTTATTACCTGAATTGGTCTCTGAATTAAACTTAACCCCAAAAGTAGAAATAAATTTCCATCAACAAAATAACACCGGCTTATAATAAAGTTATAATAATTTATATAAAAATACAAATGCATGAAGGATATGTGCAATTATTTCTTGAGAAAATAATATCAGTCGTATAACATCTTATTCACTAATGAGTATTAATCATAATGAAGTAGAATAACGAACATGGAGGGGGTGATGATGAAGATGATGATTGAAGTGATGAATGATGTGAAGCTGAAGGCCGATGTAGACGCAAAAACATCTGTAAAAGAAGGAAAAGCAAACATTAATGCTAATGGTCTAAAGAGTGTACAAAAACAAAGGTCTAGAGAAATATATCTTATATATCTTCTATAATATAAAAATGAATCGCCAAATGTGTTGGTAAGCGCATAACTCAACAACGCCTGGACCAATTTGGCCAATTCTTTTTTTTAAATGTTCGTTGATGTTCAAGGATGGTTTTTACGGCGAGAAAAATTCGAATAATTGCCGGAAAACCCCTAAAAACAGCCCTTTTCTTTTTCCCATACAAACGATTTCTAACTAAAACGTAGAGTCAATTTGAGCTTTATTGCTATTGCATAAAGTTCATATTAAATTACAAGCACTCATTGTCTAATCAATGTAGGTGTGTTCCTAACGTCAAAGAGTCAATCTTTTTGACAGGACGAAGTCTGTCGGGTCCGCTAGTCTTTTATAAATTGAAATCAATTACATGTTTATACATTCCAATTGTTTATTAAACATACATACAGTCACGCCTTCTCCCACAGGGGAAAGGCCTGAAAAATTGTTTATTAAATACATAAACGTAAATCATTGAATAAACAACTTTTATTACAAATATCAGACAACTATTTTGCATAAAACAATTATTTTGTCTCAAGAAATACGAGAACTCAGAGTCCCATAAAATAATATCCGCTATATCAATAAAGAATCATCTCCTTTTCTTAATTTACGTAACTATTCCGGCCTGTTCGAACCTACTTATGGCTACTTTGTTTGTTGTACTTTGTTGTATGTGCTTATTAAACTAATCTTGCCAATGTCTGTATCTATCTACATTTCAATTTGTCCTTATTATATACGTCATTTGACACACTGAACCGGCAAACTCTCGTTGCGTCCATTTTGCCATAAATATCCGTTGTAAGGTAATACACAGTCTAAACTCGACTTGTTCCATATTGGCTAACGAATAAGCACAAGCCGTCAGATGGTTGCCTGAGGAACAACTTCTTTTATTTATAATCATACTCTACTGATCAGTGTTGTGTTGGTGTAATAAAAAATTATAATGGGTATTAAAAATGTCCCGTGTAATTCAGTAGTGCGTGATTGCAGACGACTTACTTGCCGACTGATTATTTATTTTTTAATATTTTTCTTACGTCCGTTCGCTTTAATGTTTTAAGAGATTATTAAATTGATTTTTGTTATAAATAATGCTTCTCATAACCTATTATCAAACCGGAAAATCAAAGATTAAGCCACACTTATTACATACACAACCAGTCTGAAAAGACAGAACTAGTGATGTGTTTTAAAAACCTTAAAATACTGAAAGATGCCGTCTGTCACCAATTTTACAAAAACGTAACAATAGGCGGGGCCTTCTTTGATATCCGTAACACAATTGAACAATAATCATAAAAAGATTTTTTGCAAACATTTAGGCGACCACCTAGATCACCCCAAAGGCGTTGCATATAGTTTTATTGCAAGGTCGTTTATTTTTTTCGCAAAGGCAAACATACTTTTTAACAATCCTCTTAGCAAAAAGTGGTCATTTGTTTTCTACGCCTTTTTACGTCTATTTGCGTTGGCGAATGGTTTTAGGTCTTTGTTACATATAATTTTTTAGTGGTTGGGTTTGCTTTTAAAGCAGACAGTACCACGAAATTACACGCTGTTGCACTGGATTTTAATAAAAAATTTAAAAAAACTTAGATGCTACATATTCTCTCGATTATAATTTCAAAGCTTATTGAATTTAAACATACATTAATTTTTAAATATCGTGTCAGTCTTATATTGATATATTTCAGATTAACAATAAATAACGGTTTAATTAACTGTGTACTTTAATGGCCGTGGCAGTTGGCAGGCGCTACGTTTTAAATTCGCAATTGCTACACATTCTGGACACAAAGGATCTAGTTTTTAACGCGACGCATCCAATTACAATCTACTGATAAAGACACTAATTATAATAGAAGTGCACAGCGTGTCCTGCTCATGTCCTAGAGCAAAAAACTAGCCAATATTTGCGCCAGTTGCCTCAGTATGCACCGGCCGCCAGTAGTCATCCTTGGCTGGGGCAGGCTGCATGCACCTGTCATTGTTCAATTAAACCTGGCGACACAGTCTTAAATAATTCCTCAAATTATACGCTAGCTTACACTGCACTGTGTATTCAAGTATTTTTTTTATAAGTATTCATTCTTCTGTCTTGTCTGTTCATAAATTCAGTTGTTTGACGCTAGTCGATAACAGATGGCGGTGTGTTGGCTGAAAGCTGTTTTATTCAGTTTCAGTTTGCTTACATAATGTTTTATGTACAATATGTTTTTTTTTATATTTAAAATAATACTCATCTCAACTCATTAAAACTAAGTAGGTATGGAATCGATTAAAGTTCTCCAATTACGACCGTCATTTTGTGACTGCTCGGATCGTCAACTAGAACACTTAGTACTAGGATAGCATACGTTATAAAGAGTTTGTTCGGTGTGTTACAAAACAAGGTAACGCCTTCTTAGCATTTCTGATTACCGAGTACAAGTGTAAGTCATATGAAAGGACTTGCAGGTTAGCTCAACCTGTGAAGACGGGGAAACTGGGATTCCGCTTGATGCTTGAATTTATTATATTGTATCGAATTTAATTATTATTTATTACATTACAAAATGCAACTCAATAATTATATTTTATTTACTTCTTAATTATTGAACCAGGCGCGTATTAAAAAAATATAATTATTTATTTAATTTTCTTAATCCTTATCTAAAAATAACACGGAAGCTAAAATAATGCCTTCCTTTATTGTAAGATCAAGAAAAGCGAGTTATCTTCAGCTTATTACGGGGAGACGAGGTACTAGGCTCGCAGAGATTGTGGGAGGCCAACTTGTGACGTACGTAGTTTCAATGTTGTAGCTATATACACAAACGTAACGTACGTGAGGCATTTGGAGGTGTGCGTGAGCGCGTGTAGGCGCGTCACAATCGCAGCGACTGACGACATTTTTACCTAGTTTTCTTCTTAAAAGGTGCTTTTTATTTTCCATCAATAACTTTGTACAAGTGTTTGATAAACACAATACCTGATTTTTTAAAACAACTATCAAAAAAGGTTATTTTAAAATTTTGCTTCGCATTTTGAGATCATTCCTAATTAGAAAAGCTTTGAATTTTAAAACCGAGCACTGCATCAAGGCGAGGCGTAAAGTGACTTTTTTCTAATTCGTAAGGTTGACGCTCTCGTGTTCACACGGGGGCAAGCCTTCACACGTTCGTGTTCGTTGCCTCTACGAACTGCCTATGCGGAAACACAACTTTGCTATTAACACGCGTTCCTTTACTATGAGATACTGCCACTTATGCACGTACATACATACGTATTTATACGTGTTGTACGAGGAAAGCGTTTTCACTACAACACACAGGCATCCGTCCAAGTAGAATGAGAGCATGCGCCGTGTACGCATGTAGATTTTACATTTGTGTACAATTTTCCACATGTGAAAGTTGCGTTCATGTTGTATTTTCAGATTTGTTCGTGAGCAGTTTCTATGTTTCGGGTACTAGGCAACCAGAAGCTCTGAGGAGTTATTAAAGCACAGCGATAGACGTGCTATGGTTTCTGTTGCTGTGTGCGTTATCAAAACACAACTCTTATCTAATAGACACGACAAACACATCATTGGTGATTTGATTAGATTCTAAATTTAAAAATTGTTGAAAATGCGGCGCGATTGCGTTATTGTTTTCGGAATAGCGTGTTGGGCGGTCTAGATAAGGTGGATGCACCTCGAGAGTTGATTGAACGCCTGCGATCTCATCATATCCTAGTATATTGACGTTCAGTGCAGTCGTGTCAATGACTTGATCGATGACGAATCCATCAGTTGCTACGACAGAAAAAAGGCTATCCTCAGTAAATTAAAATTATCATCCACATGATTTATCTTTTACAGGATCTTCAATGAAGACTTGGTGACATTGTATGAATAATGCTTATTGCTTGTCTTATCTTCTATTAAGGTAGGTATTATTTTAGACGGTAAATTGGTGCAGCTGTATACATTATTATTCATTTTGTTATTCAAATATTTTTATTACATGGAATTTTAATACACGTTGCTCGCACGTGGCTGTTGGTAGTTCGATTGAATGGGTACGATTATAAGACGAAAAGACAAGAATCTCGCTTGGAAAAGAAATACCTAAATTATCTTTAAGCATAAACAGATTCAACGATATTTCGCCGAAACATGTTAAAGTAAGCTAAGTAAAATAATTTTGATTTTAAACTATCAAAGTAAAGTTTAGTTATAACTTGCTGTCAGGAAAAAAATAAGATGAAATACAGGCAGCTAGGCGTATCCATTTTAAAATAAGCTTAGCGGGAATGGACAAATTAGAACAGAACGATGTATAATCAACTTTTAAAAAATCAGTACCAGCCAGTTATAAAATTTCAGTTCAAAATTGATCAGTTGAAAAGGAACGTTCACGCGGATATTACGCCAGGCAATATGTTATGCAAACTCTGATGCAACTAAACTTGTATTGTAGCGAGTAAGGTTGCAGATTAATATTTAATTTTAGGTGTCTGTGGCCAATATTTGACCCACTGACTGCATTTACTGACCGCCAGTTTGATGTACATTCGGCACGAATGTGGTAAATGTCAAATTATATGTTAGTAAACGTGTGTATCTACTGATTTCTGACACTTACGAGAAAAAAAAGAAATTGATTAATGGGTAGATTTACCAGATCATGTCTACCCATGACCATGGATCCTGTAAAGGATCTAAAACGTCGTCTGAATACATAATATTAATATACCGTAAAAGTAATTTTATTTCTGTAATAGTTTTCTTATTTGTATTCTTTAGTGCAGAAGTTTTTCCAGATTTGTTATTGGTTAGTCAAAGTGGGTTGTATTCAAGATAATATGTAATAACAGAATATATTGCACTTTCCAGAAGTAGGTACATTTGGATACGAGGACCAGAATTGATTTTAATTAATCTAAAGTAACCAGGTATATTGAGAACGCTTTAGATATGAAGATAGTAATGAAAGCTAACAGATCGCGTGGAAGTATGAAAAGAAAACCTAATGTAACAAAGGCAAGCAGATTAACAATGAAAGTTTTAAATGGACGAAATAAATTAACTTTAGCCATACATTTTGCAACACTTTTTGATATTTCAAATTGACAAGTAGGAAATATTGACAGGTCAAATTAGTACCTTTAAAAATGCCAAACGTTCGAAATTGCACATGATAGCACAAGCACTCGAGGTCGGACAATTGTGAAATTACTTATTTCACATTTTATTTCAAACTGATCTGTCAAACCTTTCAATTCTACAATATTGGATGGTTCAAGTGAAAGGAATCGTGCGGTTTAAGTTCTTAATAACCTAGACGAAATACAAGCATAATTGATTTAAGTGAAGCAATATTTAGCGGGA
This sequence comes from Acronicta aceris, assembly GCA_910591435.1. NCBI lineage: Eukaryota > Metazoa > Arthropoda > Insecta > Lepidoptera > Noctuidae > Acronicta > Acronicta aceris. The sequence continues at coordinate 7,830,576 of OU342780.1, read as the reverse complement.
ATAGACTATGAATAAAATTAAGTTCTCATCATCATCTTCCTGCCGTTGTCCCAACTATTACTACTACTACTATTTGGGGTTGGCACAGCATGTCCTTTTATGCATTCATCCCTATCAGCCGAAAAAGCCTTTACTGTTTGATATTATGAAAATTTTAATCTGGAGCTATTGTTAATCGTCAATAAAAAACGTCCAATTATGTTAAATTACTCAATAAATCCATTGATAGTTAATTAAGCTTCGTGGAGATCTGTCGACAATATTGTATTATCTTTTTTCTAATGTTTGGTCAAAGATATTTGTGTTCAAACAAATAGGAACTGGTTCTTTAAAGTTTATTGACTCCACCAAAATTCTACCATACATTCCTTGTCTCATATTTTTTGATAGAAAATTAAAAACACGGTGTCTGTGTGGACTTCTTTTTTGTTTCCTCGTTAGGTTACGTGACTCTTTAATCATTGAATGTTTCTAGAGGTTTCTCTCCTCGGCTTGGTCAGGTTAATTAATGCGATATGTGAATATTAGGTATGTAACTATTGTTATTTCTCTATTAAAGTACATTAATAAATTTAACTCATTCCTAAAAAAAATTCTACTGTGGTTTTGCATTAGTCATTACATGGTATATATTTATTTCTTATTAAGTAAGTACTGATTTATCTTGATTTTCAATTTTGGTAATAGCTTGCATGCATAAACATCTGATCTGTGTCTATTAAACATTTATAATAGCCAGAAATGTGGCATTAAAATAAGAAATGAAATCGTAATCAACACCTAGATCCAATAAAAGCTCGCCTCCGTCTACAGGAACCTCATAAATTCGAACATGCAAACATCCAGATATAATTTTGAGCTGACAGCAAAAACTATTGTACACATATTCAAATGAGCGATTCGAACAATTTATCTTACGTGTGCGCAGGCAATAATACCATCGAGAGCGTATTATTAATGCACGTAATTTGGCATGTCCCTAAATAATGATTTTATACTTGCATAAATAACGCGACACCTGCTCTAGCGGACAACGTGGCTTGGCACTGCCCACTTAATTATTTAAACATAAAACCTTTAATTAGACCTACCAGCTGCCATGTGACCTTGTATTGCACCTTTGTAATACGACAAGCAGTATTTTGCATCGCAAAAAGTATGCATTTTTAACTTCAATTCTTGCGGTGTTTTTACTTGTTGCAGAAAAAATGACCATCTCCCGACGTTCTTTGTTGATATTTTAAGAATCGATAGCATTATTGGTCTAATTTGCATGTTAAACAGAATAATTAGTTCGCGAAGTTTGTCGATGCATCTGCTTCGTGTGTCTGGGGTCTAGCATTAGCTTCTGTTTGTATTTAGCCTCTGTGCGTGTACGCGAGCAATGTTCAATGGTCACCTGTATGTCCGACGGCACTTGTTTCGCGTACTTTTAGGGCACATGCTGTCCATTCTGTCTAGAATTAATGTTTCTTTTTAAGTAGTTCTATTTTGGTCGTGTATATGTAGTTTTGCCTTACATTTTACGTGCAATTAATGAATGTAACATGGAAGAAGTATGAGGTGAGAAGTTTGGCACTAACATTTAAGGTAATGGTAACATGTAGATTTATATCCATATATAAAATCCTTGAGGCAAATATCTTAACAAGTGACTACTGTACAATCATTATTTTTAACCACAAATTAACCTCGACAGTCAATTCTTTATTTAAAAGTTCAAAGTAAAAACCGGTAATTTTAGGTTTTAACCCTGCGATTTGCGTATTAAAATGTTGTTTTAGCATTTTTACAAATAATGCATTTTATTTCGTCACTACAGCTACATTGCAAATTCCTGACGGTCTGTCGCAACATTGATTGTTAAGTATGTGAGTCGTACCTGATTTCATGTTTTTACATAATGTTGTGAAGTCTGTAGCAAATATCTGAGGCAAGTACTTAAAAATAAATTCATTTTTACTCAAGTGTGTGTAAAGTTTCAAGAATTGATTGGTTCGGGTCAAACGACTTTGTGAAAGAACTGATTCACTGCTCAACGACAATAATTTATGCACACGTAATGTCGGTAAAGGACGCGCAATAAATTGTCTACGGCAATGCATAACATCACTAGTGTCATTATTGCATCAAAACCATTTAAGTTTGTTTTGTTTAAAAACTATGATCGCTAATCTATTCGTGGATCATCTTTTTTAGGAAACTTGTCCGAGTCTTTGACCTGACCATATAGCGTGTTTTATTACTCCCACTTGCCCTAAAAAGAGAAATTAAATATCTTTTTCTGGCTCAAGTTTTATCACAATCAAATTACGCCACATTAAGTTACGACGCGACCAGTCTTGACTATATTAAGTTACCGAAATAGATGGCATGAGTTTAAATGGACTAACAAAGGAAGAAACCAACGTGCCGAGAATATTATGAGCAAAAAATATGGCGGACTAGGGTGGTAGTGACCTATGATGACGCAATGCCAAAAACAGGCCACACTGCAGCCGACAGAGGCTCGCTGTCGAAGAGGGGTCAAGGAGGTTCATCGCGGAAATTTGCTCAATCTGATACAGACATGTGCGAATCTAAATATCACGTACCCACTTATGAATCATCGTGTCATCCAGGCGAACAATTCAAAAACTAAATCTGTTTCCAAATTTGAAGTTTAAACGATTCTTCCGTGTTCCGTAAATTGTCAAAAATCGGGTCTAGTGTTGCAATATTATTTTGCAGTAAAAATTCCCAATTTTTTTTTGGGACCGTAATTGGTGTGAATGTGGTGTAAGCTTCGACATTTTTTGATGTCGCCGAGGAGCATGGTGGAATCGTGGTCGCGTCTATTTTGAACTCCCGATCGGACGGTCGCCCGGTTGTTGAACTGGAATAATTCGGCAAACACAGGCACATTACGCGCTTGTTAATCTCATGATATTACGATACGTGTTGGGCCGTGTGCCGATTATAAAATATCTTTCCGCGTACCTACTCGTCTACAGACCTGTATCTGTATTATATTTTATTACACCTAAAGTAATTAACTGTCTTGCATTTACTGATATTGACACAATAATAACTACAGATTTGTATCAGATCTGAATCAGAATTGAATATAGGAATACAAACAAAACTTAAACCTTGTTTTTAAAAGTTGTATTTTTGGATTCTCGATTAATATGACACAATAATGATAATTAATTATAGCAACGATTACATTTGCAATACAAATGAGTGGTGAGTTGTGTTGTGTTTACGCGAAGTGGACGCAAACATGCAGAGATGGGTCGCAGCTGTGTGGGTGCGACACTCCACTGGTGTGGGTGTGTAGTCTCTGTGTGTGTACGTGGAAGCGCGCGATGAAATAAAATATGTCCGGTCAATGAACTCGCGGTCGGTGCCATAAAAATCGCGATACTGGCCGAAATTCGGACAGAAACCCGAATATCCAACCTTAGAATTGATATAAAAATATAAAGTTTATGGTACAGGCATAGCGCGTGTTCTAAATACAAAATGATCTTATTTCGATGTCCAAAAAGTCCGAATATGGCGGCCGGGGAATAGGAAGGATTACAGCTGTGCAACGAACTTTAATATGCAGCGTGCAGCTCTCGTGTCCGCCACGGCGACAGCTGTCCGTTTCGCCCTTTGTCTCACAGCACCCATGACTGAATCCTAATTTTGACCAACCCTTAAAAATGGAGACGCTTGTCACGTAAATTTGGATCAATATTTTTTTTTAATTCCAAGTTCGACAGGCGTCTTCATTGTAATGAAAGTTAGAATTTAGAAATAGAAAAGTTAGAATTTAGAAAAATACTCACTTATAATTGAATTTGAAGTTGTTTAAACTGAAACAGCGTTTTGCAGAATGTCCTCTTCATAATGTTGATATTGTTTCTATGGGTGTTCTTTTCCGGATTGCACGCGGCGCGCGAGTCAGCTGATTTCCATCCAATGACCTTGCGAACACGTCCTCCCTTCATTTTATTCATACTATTTACAGGCTATGAGTTGTTTATCGTTCACTGGATGCGTTTGAAATTAAACCTTCTTTTTCTACAGGATGATGTCTCCCGCGGACTGGTGCCTGTGAATATCCTGCGTCTTCCGCAACACATCTTGTCTCATTGGAGATGGGGTTTAATATATTTCCGTGGGGTCTAAACCGATCATTGTCACTTTAGTATTGTCCAGTAGGATCAAGTACTTTTGTGTCCATTTTTATTATAAAAAATCAAGATTCTTGTTGGATTTGACAAATGTAGGGTTGTAGAAATTAGTACTGACCAGTGGGGTCCAGGGTGGTGTCCATCTTGATAGTTTTTTTTAATATAGTCCAGTTGGGTCCAGGGTAAGTATATCCATGTTAGCACAGTCAACACAACAGTTCGTTTAGTGCACGGTCGCGAGGTTGGTTCGGGGCACTGTAGTGATCGCGCGTGCGTCGTGCCGGCCAATGAGACGAGCGCTGCGCCTGCGCGCTTATAAGATAGAAGCGCGCTATGTAGTCGACATCTGGCGGTGAGTGGACGAAACGTGGAAATATAATTTTCCGAACCGTCACGGCGTTAGGTTAAAATTGAAATAATAATACTTTTAATAATGATATTATTATTTCAGAAGAGATAGTTATTCAGAATCTATTACTACTTTTATAAACTTTGATGATGAGATAGGTTTTTTCACAGAAACTATTCGTATCACAATCCGACACACGTATGCACATTTCCTTTATGTGAGATCTCTTAGAAACTTTTCTTAAATACACATTATAGGTACGTGTTTATTACCAATGATATCTGCTTAAATCCTGTTTAGATTGGCGAAGGAATTGACTGGTGGACTAGTCAAGTGCAATTCATACCTGGAGAAGTATGATCCATAATAATAATAAATCCAAAATAACTCTTTATAAACTTAGAAATTAAAAATAGGTAATGCTATTAGGGTATATGGGTATATGTCGTAAATATAAGAAAGTGGAAGAAGGGGAACAAAAAAAAATGGTTTGAGTCCGAACTTTTGAACGCAGTTTCCCGCAACTCGGCCAGGGGAATGAACCCAGGACCTCTAGCGTAGCAGTCGCGCCTGGGACCACTAGACTCATGAGGCAGTTTCAGAATGAGGCAGACGAGAAAACTTATCGTTAAAAATATAACTTTGATGATTATTCTAAGATCCTTCGCTGGGAATCAGAACATACATTATGTAATGTATACTGTTGCCTTTATTTACAGTAGGGGTAGGCAGAAACTACAGAAGGTCACTTACTACGATTCTTGCATAGGGCTTCTATTCTTCGATTCAGACATGCGCCGGTTGCGACACTACACATCTGACCTTTTTGAGGACCTTACCGATGAGGCTGGTGTATGGCTTGCTAGGAGATGATTTGATCAATCGAGAAGGTGAGGCGAGGGTGTATCGAGAAATTTATTTCACTCAATATCATTTTCAAAAGTAAGCAACGAAAATTTGTTTTAGTGAACATGTGCTCTATTAATGTACGTGTAGGTATGCATATATTTGACTTGCAGATTAACTAATTTTATTAGTAAATGCCATATATTGTTGCAATAAAGTCTGTGTTTTAGATTTTGTTATTATGGTTGAGTATCTACCTAAATGACTATAATATATTTATTTAGCAAAATACATTATAGATTGCACGAAAATGTTATACATGACATCGTACGCATCTTAATTATGCTTAAAATGAGGTCGCATTTAATTTAAATCTATTAATACCTACCAATTAGCTTGATTTTGTCTAATGTTATAAGTTTTAAGATGCATTTTAATTTCGAAACAGACGATAATGACTATCGTTCTTTAAAAGTGTACAATATATATATAAAATGTCTATTTTCACTTCTATACATTATTTGACTAAGAAGGTACCTACTATTATTATTTAGTAGTAATCTCTTTTGGATATCACGGTATATATTTCGTGTATATCTGCTGATGATCTACCTTGGAAGGCTTCTGCGATAACACAGGCTACGAATACATCTTTGATCTATTAAGGAATGTAGACAGAAGAGACAGTCTACAGTGGCATTATGGAAGTACAGCCCCATGGCTGTAACCACTATAGAGTATATTATTAGTGAGTGCAAGACTGTTGTGAAATCTAACATCAATTGTATTATTGATGTCAATGTTTGGTTGTCGTACCCACCATGTAGAGTTAGAGAGAATCGTCAACATATTGTTTGGTTGTCGTACCCACCATGTGGAGTTAGAGAGAATCGTCAACTTATTTATTGATTACTAGCGGACCCGACAGACTTCGTCCTGTCAAAAAGATTGACTCTTTGACGTTAGAAACACACCTACATTTCTTAGACAACAATGAGTGCTTGTAATTTAATATGAACCTTATGCAATAGCAATAAAGCTCAAATTGACTCTACGTTTTAGTTAGAAATCGTTTGTATGGGAAAAAGAAAAGGGCTTTTTTTAGGGTTTTTCCGGCAATTATTCGAATTTTTCTCGCCGTAAAAACCATCCTTAAACTTCAACGAACATTTCAAAAAAAGAATTGGCCAAATTGGTCCAGGCGTTGTTGAGTTATGCGCTTACCAACACATTTTGCGATTCATTTTTATATTATAGAAGATTATAATATTTAGAAAAGGTATAAAATTATTACGGGATTTTCCTTTTAACATTTCAATTGCTCTTGAGATAGCAATTAAACCTAGAACCATGATCTGAACCTTAGTCTTGAGTGTTTAAGTTTGATAGGAATACTCAATACTCAATTCGTTGATCGCACTCCACAATGTTAACAGGTGTTATAAAATAGGTTCAATATCCTAACTAATATCATAAACGTGAAAGTTTGTGAGTATGGATGTGTGGATGTATGGATATATAGATTTATGGATGTTTGTTACTTTTTCACGCCAGAACGACTGAACGGATCTGGATGAAATTTGGCACAGAAATAGATTATAGTCTGGAATAACACATAGGCTACTTTTTATCGAGGACCCAATTCTGAAGTCCACGCAGACAAAGTCGCGGGCAGAAGCTAGTATTATATAAATTACTCTTAGAATATGAGTAAAGGTTTGTATGACCTTTCAGAAGCATTTTATATTGTTGACTATGTCACTTTATGATCATAACAGGCTAATTTGCTAAGTTTGTTAGTAAAGCAGAGCCATAGTCTTCACGTTTAGCTTGTAACATTGAATTACCATGATAAATTTAAATATGTGCATGATTGATGCTTCATACACAATAAGCGTACCCCAGGACTCTATTTTAGGCCCTATTCTACATCTTGCTTAGATTTGTTATTATTTCCATGTTTCTGATTATGCTGTCATCTCTTTGTCATTACCACAAACGTATCGTGTCGTAAATACGAACTTCATAAAAAAACTCAGGCATGTCTTGGGTGCGAATTCAAGACCTATAACTTTTTGATGCCCCACGATTATGACTACATCAGATTTTATCATAATCATAATCATAATCATTTAATCTGCATTCATGTTGTTGACATAATGGTGGTATCATATTGGATGGTATCAAACATGAACCCTGTTAGGGCACAACAGTATTTTTAGTAGGTACTTAAATATTAAATATTAGTCTTAATTACTTAACACTGTTTTACATATCTATTTAATATAACAATCTCTTAAATAGTAATTTTGCTGAATGTTGGTTTGTACATCTTATAATCTGAATGTTAATATATTATATTATCATATCAATATTAATTATACTGTATATAAATTTTTGTATTGTATGTATTTATCAACGTATTAAATATTATTATTAAATATTTTTAGAAACTTATTAAAACATCATCACAAACCCGCACTTGGCCAGCGTGGTGGAACATACCCTAGCATGACGATGACTACTTACGACCAGGTGTCCATGGGCGACCGCAACACCAAAGGAGTTGCTGATGCGTTGCCGACCCTTAAGAGTCCCTACGAGCCGCAGACGGCCAGACCTGCTGCAATCGAGGGGAACCTCTTACGCGAAAAAGTCGAAACACGCACCATGGTGCTTTACGACAGAATCCGATGTAAGGGTGGTCGCCAGCCAGTCAGACTCCACGAGGTCCTACCACCGAGCAAGTCGGATATTTTTACGCCTCTTATGGGATGCCTGTCTGAAAGGCAGTGCGGAACAGTATTCTAACCAGCCCCCACACGGCAACTAATATGAATCGAACTAACATGACACTAAACATATTTTTGGAATTGAATGAATAGTGATTCGTTGATGAATCGTTTTGAAGAAATCCCCAAAAAACCTCTTACCCACAAACATCGATGAATAACCTCAATTATATGAATGTATGGTAATTACACTGACTTAGGTATATAATGTTTATTTGATAAAAATTATGGTATGTATGACTACATAGTATAAAACAAAGTCGCTGTCGCTGTCTGTCCGTCCCTTTGTATGCTTAAATCTTTAAAACTACGCAACGGATTTTGAAGCGGTTTTTTTAATAGATAGAGTGATTCAAGAGGAAGGTTTTAAGCTATTTAACATTACGCTACGACTCTTAGGAATGGGGCAACGCGGGTGAAACCGCGGGCGGGTCGCTAGTTTAAAATAAATCTTAAATAAAGGCATTACAATTCAATGTTTTAGATTTATAATAGAACTAGTTGTGCCTTGTGGTTTCCCCCGCTTTGTATCGTTCCGGGTCATAGCTTGTTGTTAAAGCTATGACTATAAACTGCCTCAAGAATTGAGCTATCAAATGCCATAATAAATATTCCAATCCTATTGGTAGTTTCAGGGATTAGCAGGTTCAAACAAAAAACAAATTCTTAAATTTTATTATTAACTATAGATTATAGAGATTCCAAGGTTCAACCCATATTACCTATTATACTTACTGTCCCTCTGTTGGGGACGGGTCTCTTTTCAGAGTTCGGGTTTCTATGGGTTGGCAAACTTCACAAGTCTTTGAGAAAATCTCTCAGACATACGAAGAAGCGTGTTATACTTATAGTGAAGTGATATAATACTTATGAAAAAAAAAATGATGAATGAAATGTGGATGATGTAAATCTATCTGTTATTCTGCAGTATAGGTATGGCAGCTTATACGGGGAGCCCATAGTAAATGCATTTATTTGGTCTATTTTTGACACAGTGACCGTATGGGAAACATTTTTATGTACACTCGTCGCCGGAGTACGCTAAGGTAGAAGTGACTTCCACCAACCAAACAGACTATATGTTCCATCAATATCCGTAGCCAGCCAGGGCCACGTCCATAAGATCCAGGTTCCGTGGGAGCTTTTCTCAAGGATATTTTCAGTAATTATTTCAAAGAATTGTACTATAAAGTTCAATAAATACATATAATAAGTTCCATATAGGTAATCAAAAAGTATATTCGTTCAAGTTTCATTGTGTTGACTGCACGTGAATCATTTACATAAGAAAGAGTTCAACGCGTCACATATTGTAATAATACACTTTATATTCCCAAACATAAGGTCGATAATTGATTGCGTTATAAGATATGATTTTGTGGTTTTCCAACGAAGGAGGGGATTTTTTGAATTTAAGTGTATGTAACACCTTACGATTTTGTTCCCAAGTTCCTTGAAATACTTGATAACATAAAGCCACAAAGTAAAATTTACATATATAAGGACACGCCTCTGTGTATGCTTCCTATACACAATAGTAATATTAACTGTCTCGATAAAGTGGTGAATCACAATCAATAAATTGTTACTATTTATGTAAATTGCAATACAGGGCAAGCAGAACTCTGACAAACGTTAATGAAATGAAAATCAAGTGTTAAAAATTTGCGGCAAAGCCAAAACGATTTTCGCAATTTGTATTAGTTTTACAAACATAGCTAATCGTCCTTGATGCCTTTTTGTGGGTAATCTTGAAAAGGCGACTGTTCAATATCGTCTGTTTTCGCTCTTGGCTTAGCCATAACCATAACATACGCCACAACTCTTGAAAAAAAAAGAGACCGTAAGTAGGTGTCTAATAAACTGCTTCATTGGTCTAGTGGTCCCAAGAGCTACCGTTACGCTAGATGTTCTAGGTTCGATTACCAGGTCGAGCAAAGTGTTATTGGTTGTACCCAATAAAATTTCATGAACAAGTACATATTTTTCTGGAACATAGACAAAATATACCATTCTCTTTACGTTAATCCTTAATCCATGCTAATAATTATAATAAATGCGAAATTAATTCTATTCGTAAGTTATCTTTTCATGCCTAAATCGCTGACCGATTTCGATAAAATTTAGAAATAGATCTTCTCCTGGGGAAGGACATAAGATAATAAGCAAATAGTTCCTTTGGGAGGCGAGCTACTAATAGTTAGATACCTAGATCATAAAAAATGAAGCTACAATACAAAGTATTATTCCTGCAGCTAATACAGATTAAATATTTATGAAAAATTCAAACACTGATAAGAATGCAGTGGGAATGGGAGGAAAAAAGATTTGTACCGCATAGCACAAGTACGTTGGTCGCACCGTACTGTCGTACCTAATTACTGGATGTAAGTAATAACCCTGTGAAGCTTTTTTTTATGGAATAGGAGGGCAAACGATCAGACGGATCGCCTGATGGTAAGCGATTACCGCCGCCCATGGACACCCGCAACACCATAGGAGTCACAAGTGCGTTGCCGACCGTTTAAAAGGGGATTGGGCCTCCGGTAACCTCACTCACTCAGCGAAACACAACACGTAAGCGTTGTTTAACGCCGGTTTTCTGTGAGGCCGTGGTATCACTCCGGTCGAGCCGGCCCATTCGTGCCGAAGCATGGCTCTCCCATTTAAAAAAAAGAAAAGTTTTCCCTGCATTTCATTTTCATAGGTGGCAGAGCATGCTAGTCTTCATAACTATAACAAAGTACACGCAGACTCAAAACTAATATCGGTGGATCACTCTATTTTAGTGTGACATAAATATTTGTCTCGAGTGGTAATCGAATCCACAACACTCGTCAACGTTTCAGTTCCTAACAAACTTCAAAAAGAGATTCTTAATTCGACTGGTTTTTGTGTATGGTACGCGTACAAATGCCAGGGCATTTATTTTTTTCGCCCAATTTCGCCGAAAATGTTTTTTGTGTATGTTACGCATGAGTTTATGCCAGGGCATTTTTTTTGCCCAAAATGCCTGGGCAGAAATCCATCTAGCCAGACGTGAACCGATTTCGATGTTTCTATCTACATCTACACTACACTAATATTATAAAGTACACTAATATTGTATTTATTTATTGAATAATTTAAAAACTACTGGACCGATTTCAAAAATTATTTCACCATTCGAATGCTACATTATCCCTGAGTAAGCTTTAATATAGAAAAAATTAGGGATCCCTGCTATAACTTCAATAATTTCCAAAAATCAGTAAGATCAAGGAAAAGGGATTAAGGTACTTATAATCATCAAAATCAATAGGAGAGGTTTCTCATATATCCAGGATCCACTTAACCAGGTTTCACTGTATATACTATAAGTACCTTGATACCGTTTCCTTTGAAACGCATGTGACTAAAGGGTGATGGGTATGGAGATGAATGCGGAGGGATCGAGGAGTAGAGGGAGACAAAAGAAAATATGGATGGATTGTGCTATGGCAGATATGTTTGAAAAGTGAATAATGAGCCGACAGATAACAGGGTGAATACCATGAATACCGTGAATACCATGCAGACCCCAAATACATTTGGTCAAGAATGGATGATTTTGATCATGATAATGGTCCCCCAAAAAGGGTACCGTAAAGTAAGTTAGGACATACGGACGTTAGAACATTGACTATGATCTATAGATAAAACATTTGCAACGGGGATTAGGAGTCCACAGAAAACACGAGTTCTTTGAATGAATGTTATGATTATGTACTCGTAGCAATCAAAGTAGTACCTAAGCTTTATTAAAAAAAATATCAATTAGCAATTAAACATTATTTTTTCATCATATCATTGTATTTTCTATCAACCCTCAAAATCAAATAAGCTATACAAACCGTACACTTACATTGACATTCTTCTTACAGCTTCTGTTACCAAGGCTGCTGATGTCGTAGTAGGAAATATTACATGTAGGTACCACGTGGATGTTTAAGTATATCCAGCGCATAAAAATTAATATGACACTCGACTCCACACGAATAATCTATTCTAGTTCTAGCCTAAAATATACGAATTCAAATACAATCGCAAAAATAATTGAATATTTATATGGCGGCACCCCACGTGAACTTACGGAGTGATGTCCTTCGATATATTATAATGTCGATAGATCCGCTTGTATAATGGTCGGCACACTAATAAATGTAGACAGATGTGCGGGAAATAGGGGGAAACTGAGCTACTAGGGGCACCATGAATATTACTACTATGAGGACATATTCACGGTAAAATAGGCCGAAAGACTTGGAACATGTGCAGTTGAATAAAAAATAATATATTAAGCATTATCATCAACCTAGCAAGCAGTCCACTGAACGAGGTACAGTCCACGTTGTATGTATACTTTTGTTTAAGTCAACAGGTTTTTAAAAACCTATATAAGTAAAATAAATGGTAACTGCAAAAGAAAATATTCTCTCCGTGGAACCCAGATACTGCTATATTACGGCTAGGCTACTAGGGTTTTTTTTTTCAAACTATAGGCAAACTGAACCACGCCTCTAGTGGTCAACTGAAGAACTAATTGGCACGCAGAGATGATAGAACTCCCTGCAGCTGTTGTTCATCTGGAATGGTACCACCGGATTGTAAAATGTTCCGCCGCTAACCAGTAATGTGTCTACATTATTCTATTCTGCTTTGAAGGGCTATGTAGCTAATGAACAACTAAGGTTTCAAGATGACAACGCAAATCCATATATGTAATATGCTTGTTTGTCACCTTATTACAATACAAACACGGAAATAATTTACCAGATTTTTTTTATATATTTACTTTGATTAACACGGTTTAAATCCAAACATTCACTCTTGGTAGGGCTACTACGCCTCAATAGTTGTGACGTATGTATTTTAGATTTATCCTATAATAAAATAGTAGTGTGGTCACTGTAGCTGTATGCCGGCAGCTATCAGCCGGGTCGGGAGCGAGACGTTTCCTTTTCCCTGTGCGAGAGAAAACTGCTTTCTTATCTGGCGACATCCAATCCGTAGGTACAGACGTTCACGTAACACAAACATACCTAATAAATTTCCACGCGTTCGAGGTATCGTGCACTGTTACATTAAATATTTATGGTATTGAAATTAAGTAGATTGTTTTGTTTAACATTTTAGGATTTGTGAATGAGTGGACAAGCGTATTGACGTCAAAATAGCTAAAATAGCTACGTAAAATATTCCAGGAGGAGAATAGCACATCCTTTCCCTTCGTTTTTGCAGCTTTCCTGATAATGTTTTCCAATTTCCGTTTTATCATTAATACATGCGGTAGATAATAACTGCTTATGAATGATGCTACATACTGAGGAAGGCCTATTTAATTCCCAGCAGTAAGAGAAGCCACGCTGTGGATGATGATCATGGAAGAAAGAAAGAAAGATGATGATGATGATGATATGATATCAGACTTGCATGGTGCTCATCACACTGCCTAATGAGTCTACTGGACGCAAGTGTAACTATTAAGTGAGAGATCCTGGGTTTAATTTCCACGTTGAGCAAAGTGCGTGGTGTTTTTTGATATTTTTAATGAAATTCTCAGGTCAGTAGTTTAGATTTGTGTCTGGTTACAATAGGCTCACCCTCTATTACATGATCCTTAAAATCATACTATCTGTGTACAGCGTATACATCTCTATTTAACCCTTCGATGTTACAGGCTTGATAGTACTATATTGTGAGATGTTATGGGGCGTGCCCGGATCCAAACTTGGAACTCCCTAGCCTTTCACTGCATATTTTACGGTGTATCAAAGATACTGTTTTGTAAATATGAATTAAGTTCCATTTTTGAGCTGCTCAGTTCTTCTAGGTTGGTACCACTGTATTGCTAAATATTCTCAGAAATATTCTGCAGCCAAGCAATAATGTGCTAACATTATTTGGTTCCGGTTCGAAGGGTTACGTAGCCAGCCAATCTCACGATGATAACGTGTGGGTGAATATTAGTTGTACCGATGACTATGTGCTGTGATTGCCGCTTACCATCAGGCGGCTAACATTAAAATAATAGGCCGATGTCTGTACAATAACGTTATTAAAGAAAAACTAATATGGGGAGTCTTTATTAGAGCAACAGAAGCCAAAATATTTTTTGGAATTTTTGTCTGTCTGTCTGTATGTACGTTTGTACGCACATCACGCAAAAACTGCTGCATGGAATTGAATGCAGTTTTCACCGATGTATTGTCTAACTTAAAATATGGTGCATGTTTCATCTTGATACACCGCCTAGAAAAGGACATATAGTATGTTAATCTTTTTGGGACGTGAGTGAAACTGCGGGCAACAGGGGCTAGTATTACAATAAAAAATGACTGCCTAACTATTGGCCTGAAAGTGCCCTATTGTGTCTTACTGAAGCCCGTATATGGAGGCGAATGAAGAAATGTAAATGCGTTTGACGTCAATCTGTCTTGAATAAATTTTAATGATGTTAGAACCCCTCCTGTTTTTGGGATATTTTATGCTCAAATGTCAAAAATAAAAGTCAATGATATTCATTTAATCCTGTGTTCTGAGGTACATACGTTGATTATTTATTCAAGTGAGTCGTTTTTAGAAGCTTTTTAAGTTCAATCTTGTAGCTTTGCACGTCGTCTTATGTTTTTTTCCATAATATACATATCTACTACGCTTGATAACTTTGATGGTCTCAATTACCATCCCGTGGATTTTGTACTATGGGTCGCGAGGTAGATTCCTGTGTAATAAGAATATGGAATCTCATTTATTTGAAACTAGTGAGCATCCCCTGCTTTATACGGTGTATATACGAGTATATATGTAGTAATAATAATATCTCGATATTTTATACCAAAAGCACAAACCCTTCACCTTACTATTCTTTGGAACCATACATTTCGTAGCTTACCTAATTACGTTACGTTAAAATTGCTTATACTGTACCTATTATCCACGATATTTTTTTTATTCTTGATAGGCTTACGCTTGACCGCCAGTTCACCTGATGTTAAGCGACACTGCGATTTACGATGGACCGCGATAAGAAGAAACCGAATCACTCGTGGTTTAAAGACACCTTTATTATATCTAATGGATTCGATGGCGAATTGCATGATTGAGGATACTCTATGCATTTCATATTCATCGTCATTACAGATCATGGCTTTGCATACCACCATCACCCCTGTATTCTTCAAAGGGATAGGCATAGGCGTACTAATTGCTGCCTCATTAACCAATTTGAAAAAAAAAGAAAACATATTTTTTTTTCTATACTTATATAACTATTATACTTTCAGTTAAACGCTGTTGTGCTCGAGTGTACATATCGATGTTATTAGAAAACAAGTCTATACTATTAGATTTCTAGTTCCTAGTTTTCTAATCTATGAAATGTACATTTTTATAGAAGTGTCCACTTAAACCGAGCTTATTAGGAATGCATTGACGTGTTAATTGTTAAATTAGTAGATACGTTCTCTAACGTTGAGTTTATGCTAACTGTGGCAGAAAAGTGTTTATGTTATATGCAGCCGGAAGAATGTTAGATTATGTAAACGATTCAAAGAAGAATAAGAACATACCATGACGCCTGTAAGTATTCCCCAAAGGGGTGGGTAGAGGTGTATTATTGTACACCCACAATTCGCCGATATGTATATGATTCTTTTTTGAAACTGCATCATTAATCTAGTGGTCGTAAGGGCGATTGCTACACTAGAGGTTCTGGATTCGATTCCCGGGTCGAGCAAATGAATGAAATCCTCAGTAGCAGTTCGTAGTTTGGATTTCTTCTCAATTAATGGCAATAGGTCCTCATACCAGCTAAATATGGGTTCATTAGTACATCTCTGCCTGCTCTACAGGGATACAGACGTGATAGTATGTGTTAATAAATTTATTATCTGTATGGCCGAACTAATTTAGATATTACAGGAAGTTTTATTTTTGTTTTTTTTTTTTCTTTATCTTTGTATATTAAGCAGTGATAGCCTAGTGGTATGACCGTTGGACTGCCAAGTCAATGGTCTCGAGTTCGAATCCAAGGCACGCACCTCTGACTATTCGAAGTCATATGCGTATTAAATAGATAATTATCACGCGCTTAAACGGTGAAGGAAAACATCGTGAGGAAACCTGCATGCCTGAGAGATTTGCTTGATGGCGTGTGAAGTCTGCCAACCCACACTAGGCCAGCGGGGTGGACTATAGCCTAATCCCTCTCATTCTGAGAGGAGACCCGTGCCCAGCAGTGGGACTGTATAATGGGTTGATTATGTTGTATATTGCTTGTAACTATTAAACAGATTATGTCACTTAGTTTTGGTAGGGCGGAGTCTCCTAACACAGGCATTATTTGCTTAACAGGAGGCTCCAATCAACCACTTAAGTACAATTATTTGTTAACGAAATAAACTGATTGATTGATTGGTTGTTTCTTTTGGCAAAATAAAGGCATACAAGTGACAGAGATAGGATTGCCTTCGACGCTCAAACTAACTAGATAGTTAAATAACATTAAATTTAAAAAACTTCCGCAGCATCAAGACAAGGTTACCTAGTTCTTGCAATATCATTGAAGGAACAGGATACCAAATTTCAAATCGGTCAGACCTGTGGGAGTTGCGCATATCCCTTCATGAACCAGAAAAGAGCTGATTTTCTTAAATCATAGCTAAGAACATTCTCGATCAAGTATCCTTTCAAACAAAAAAACAACTGAATCATAATCGGTCTATTCGTTTGGACGCTACGATGCAACAGACACACAGATACTCTACATTACAAACTTATAACACCCCTCTTTTTCGTCGGGAGTTAAATATAATGAAAATAGTTCTAGTGGTATAAATTGTTCTGTGAAAGACTGTAGGATATTCAACTAAGTAGAAAAAATACACAGTATGTGACACTTTATATAGTTCGCTATTAGCGTGGCGGTACTGGTGCGCGGTGCGTGGTGCGTTTTCACTGCGCTGCGTACGCGCACCGTATAGTAATGCACCCGATTTGCCATGCACAACGCGTCACCACTCTTGCGTAATGTTCTGATATCCTCCATTCCACAATTACCGATAGATTCACCACAGGCTTTTTTGTGTATTTACATATTTTTCTGTTGTCACGCTGTAGGCTTTTGTTGACTTACATTAGATGTTTTAATTATAATCGCCAGTAATAATCAAATCAATAAACTTACCATCACGTATATGTATTCCCCGAAGGGTGAGGCAGAGGTGGAGGTCCCTTGTAATAAATAGCTTATTACCATTAAACGAGCACTAAAACTCCGACCTGCTACTAATAATAAAATATAATAAATAGAAAAACCCAATAATGAAATCAATAAACAAAACCAATAGATTGCCTGCATCACGCCTGCATTTTAGACAGCGGTGTATCGATGTACAGCTGGTCCGTTTTTATCCAACTGCGCCAGAAAGAGGGTTGTTAAGTATTATGTGGGTAACAGCGTGCCTACTGCGATTTGTGGCAAACAGGCGGTCATGCGTAAGCCTATCACGAATAAAAAAAAACGTATATGTAATAACTAGCTGTTGCCCGCTCACTCGCATCCTAATGGACTTTTGAGACAAAACTTAGTTTACCGGGGATAAGACCTTGGGGATGTACATCCCCGTATATTCTCCGACGAGTAAAGCAGAGACGTGAGATTTTGAAAACCGTCAATCAGAGAAAAGTGGCATAATTAAGACATGTGACATGACGAGTTGCTGCAGCTTATTATGATGGGAAAAATCGCAGGCAAAAGACGTGTCGGTAGGAGGAAGAAGTTATGGCTACGTAACATCAGGGAGTGGACGGGGATAGCGAGTGCTGCCGAACTGTTTCGCTTCGCTAGAGACAGAACTAAATACTAAATTGACTGCCAACCATCGCTAGTCGGAGAAACACTAACAGAGAGAAGGTCTTATCTATTTCTATACAAAAATTCATTAAAATTGGTGTAGCGGTTTGGGCGTGAAAACGTAACACACAGAGTTAGTTACTTTCTCAGTTATAATATTAGTTTGGATTAATGTGAACACGTTACATTATTACACTTTCTCGTCTCGATAATCTTTCTTGTTGATATTATTTTATTTTTATTGGTAGTTTGATACGCGAGTCATGTTTGATTCAATTAAAATTAGAAAGTTTACAACATAAAAGTGCTAATTTATGTTATTAATAGAAATAAATCCTAAATTATATTTATATTTGTTACAATATTTATTCTTAACTAGTTGATCCGACAGACGGTTTCTTGTTCAAATTGAATTATCTTACTTACATACAAAAATCCCATATAAAAAGCACTTTCGGAATTTTCCTAATTTTCGAATTCTTCAGGCAACTTCTTAATTTTTTTGTCCCTATAAACCTTATAAGGATATACAAATTACGATGTATATTTCGTGAATCATATTATGATAAATCAAGGTTCATTAAGGTTGTGTTGTGTTGTGTTTCTATCACTCATTTTTAGAAGTTTAGAAACACAAAGCAATGCAAAGATCATTGTTTTGTACACCGGGGGTCCTTGCGAGCGTTGCTGACTGATTATGCTAATAATCATAATTAATCTATACATATAATAAATCTGTAGAGAGGTCAATTCTGTACGTGAAATATATTTCCAAAATAAGTATAAGCGGGTGATTAGTGATCGATACTGACGCCAAAAATGCAATCAGTAAAATTTTTGTCTGTCTGTTCGTTATAGAAACAAAAACCACTCGACGGATTTCAACGAAACTTGGTACAATTGTTCTTCATACTCCTGGGCAGGTTATAGTATACTTTTCATCACGATACGAACAAATGTTGGGAAAATGAGTGATTCATGAGAAAGGATTCAAGCTATAAAACATCACGCTACAACCCTTAGGAACGGGGCAACGCAGGTGAAACCGCGGGCGAAGAACTAGGGAACAAAGTAACTATTCCACGCGGACGAAGTCGCTGGCAAAAGCTAGTATATAATAATATGTACTTGTTAGGTACCGTCACGTGTTTTCTAACCTTACGAAAAAAACTACAACTACTAATTTGCAAATAATAAAAACACACACACATTTACCATATACTTATTAATTTTAAGTACCTACTCACTTTTAACTATATACTTTTTTACGAAAATGAAAATTTGTTTTTTATATTTCTTGAATGTAATCAAGCAATACCCATTTACCCACGCATATTATTATATTACAAATCCTGTTCAAATTTGTAGTATGTATTTTAAACAGTGGATAGAATATCTAGAATATATCTAAGTATATTGTGTGTATCACTTATATTAGCAACACTCTTTATAGAAACTAGTAAGTTAAAAGTCAAAACAAAAGAGTAAAAAGTGTATGCGAGTTGTGCGCGCGCAGGTGGGCGCACTTCGCGCATGCGCCGTGCGGCGCGACGCTTTCTTGCGCTAACCCACTTTAAGCGTACGGTCGCACAGAGTCGCCTAGCTTGCAAGGACTTTTTTTGGCTCTGGTTTTATGGAAGATCAAAGTTCAAATGTATTTATTTCAAAAAAGCTTTTACAAGCATTTATGAAACGTTAAGGTTCTCGTTGCAAAAGGATGATCCTATGGAAAAGAATTCGGCAAGAAACTACATGGACAGTTTCTTAAAATCAATGGTATTAGATCCTTCAAATCGGGAATAAGTATGAGATAACATCCTGAAACCCATCATTAATTTGTCATCTTTGCATTTATTACTTTAGGACTAAGGAAGTCCTAGAAATCGAATGTTATGGAAGCTTCGCCATTGGTGGCAAGGCTGAATGCACTTCTTCATCTTATTGAACTGACAGCAAACGGAAAGAGAAGAGGAAAACGAAAAACATTAAACTATGAATGATGAACGATGTTTATGGCATCGTCACTCATGGATAGCACGATGCGAAGCCGCGTATCAGGGAATCATACTATGATTCACTAAAAGTGGCTACTTTAAGCCCTGTTAGACCATATTTGGTTATGGTACTATAGTAAGTTTTATTTTCCGGGGATTTCAAGAATTACAACATTATAATTTGTAGATAAAGTATGTGACTTTGCATAAATGGAGTGTAATTAATTCAAATGATTTTATTCGTGTGTTTCATAATATGTCGGTCGGAAAGTTCAATAGGGCTTAGTACTAAGGTGTATACAAATTATACTGATTTTCCTCCAAAAAATTTCCAATTAATTGTAGTGTTTGAGTTCAGAGGCCTTTATCGCCAAGCTGTAAGTGAGATACATCATCTATCTTTTTTCTTATTGTTGCCTGTTACAAAGCACAAAGATGTATTACGTAATTTAAGTAAAAACCAGGAAAAATAGATCTGTAGCGATATATAGGAGAATCTTGATTGAAATCCGTCGTCCAGATTTATATAAGTAATATCATAGTTAAAACTTTTTCAGCTAATTCTAAACATTTTCTATCTCCTTTAGTTACATTTTAAAGGGAATCCTAGTTTTAAGTCATAAGAAATACACAAAATACTAGCTCCACGGTTTTCTCTATCCAAAAATGCATCTAAACAAAGCTAGGTGGCGCATCTTAAGTGCGGACTCTCTCCGACTAAACGCCACCGCCGCAATTACTCGTGCGCTTACGTCAAACCTATATTAGTTTAAGTTCTCAGAAGCGACTGACAGTTGCACTCATCACGACTTTTTTGTCGCAGCGAAAGCTTCTGTTGTAGACATTGATCGTCTTGCCGCAAAAAGATCATGTCTGTGTCAATTCCGTGACTAAATCTGAGGGTTAAGACACGAGTTAACAATAAATTAAGTTTATTCAGACCTAGTTTTTTACAAATAATTGGGAACAGTGCACGAAGGCTATAATTTTCCCATATTTGTAATTTTACAGATTTGGAAACCCCATAAGAGAACAGTATTTTAGAGAAGACGGCTTTAGTCACGGAGAATCCGTGACTAAAGCCGTCTTCTCTAAAATACTGTGTGTGCAGGTTGTGTGCGCGTGCGTTTAGTTTTTATAGATTTTTGAAGGTACTGGGTTTACGCTGTTATGACTAGCATGAAGGAACGACGTGTGTTGTTTCAGGTGTGTGACTTGCCTGATACTCACGAGACGATAACTGTATATGGGTAAGGTAGTATCGACCGCATTCAGGATTTGTTTCATGGTTTATCAGTAGGTTGTCAGTTACAGATGACTTATTGACGTGCATTTGACACTGACATTTGACATTGACGTAGATGGGTACGTAATTCTTATGTAGCGCGATAGATGTCGCTATAAATTTCTTCAAAATTATATACACGTTATGTATACATAAGTGTACAAAGGCGGTCTTAACGCCTTAGGCATTTTTTACCAGACAGCTTTGGGGATGAAATAAATATGTGTCGCCTGAGACTGGAAAAAGATACTAATTCATCATTTAGGCGGCTAGCAGAGAGACGGATCTATAGAATCAAATCAAATCAATCATTTATTGCATTCCACATTGTATATACCTAAGTAGGTAAATAGTAGATACAGTTTAGTGATCATCGTAGACACTGTAGAGCACAGCAACATAGGAGAGAGGGAGATTAACTGTATTATTTACATACATACACTCACGCCTTTCATCCACAAGGGTAGGCAGAAACTATAGACTGCCACTTGCTAAGATTCTTGCATACTTCTGTATTATATTTAATTTAAATATATTTGCAATTAGTAATTATTATATATCATAATATAATTATTATAATTTATTGTTTTATATTTATCTAATTCTATAATTTATTAACAATAGCATTAACTATAATTATTTTTACTAACCGAGAGATAATGGTCCTAGTCGACTGAAGAACAAAGTCGAACTAAACAATCATAGATTACTAATATTATCAATATTTTACACATCCACCCATATTTACTAAATTATAGTGGAGTAGACTAGTATAGTAATTATAGGTACTGTTTCAGTGCTGATGAAAGTCCCTGAACACGATGCAGTCTTCAAAATTGTATTATTCTCAAGGTTCTAAGTCCTGAGAAGGTAGTGCCAGTTTTCTGCAAATGCTAGGCACTTTAGAATTTAATAAAAGTTCTGGTGCTGTAACGTTTTCAATTTATATCTGTGTTCAGTGACTTTCGTTGCTAACAGTACCTACTTCTTCTAAGGAGCTAGGGAAATTTCCTAAAAGCTAATTCTCACATTTGCCTTCAAGAACGAATGTATACTTAATGTTTTCTTAGAATTAAGTTCAATATGTATCGCTCACGACACGACTTTTTTATTGGCACTGGGTACGAGTACATGTCAGAGGCGAAGTCTCCATACAACTGGATATCTACCGACTTTCGTTTTAAAGACAGTTTTCTTTTAGGTTTCCTCTTTTTTTTATGTGATAGGAGGGCAAGCGAGCAGAGGCTCGCTCGGTGGTAAGCGATTACTGCCGCCCATGGACACCCACAACCGAGCCGGCCCATTCGTGCCGAAGCATGGCTCTCCCTCTTACCAAAAACTCTTCGTCACTGGTTGAGAGTTTATCATCTCTATCATTTATTCTGGCTCTAAATGTCTAGCAATGATGATGTGAAATGAGACATCCCTCAACTCACTCAACAAGAGGGCAAAAATCGCCTTTACCCTTACTGATTTGAGCTTGCACGACTTAAGCTCCCTAAATAATGGTTGAGCTACATTTTGACTGACATAATTGCGTTCCACCAGTTAGGACAATTCATGTCAAAGCTGCTATGGCTCTTTCTTCAATAGGCAATATATAGTAAAACTCATATTTCGACAGGGAAATAGTAAGTATACAGATAAGACGTGTAATAATGTCTGGTGTCTGTTCTGTTTATATGGAAAACATGTATTTATTTTTTACGAATAGGTTATGGGTTGTTGTATACATTTTAGAGTACGATGGGACAATTATCCGGAGACTAAATGGGCACCTTGTCTTCTTTATCATTAACGAAAGTAAGTAAATGTAAAGTGAAAACGATATAGGATCGGATCTCGATACCTAACAATACCTTCACTAGTTGGACAGGGTTTTCTAGGTCCGGCGGAGCGTGAATTGCCCACAAAAACGTAATACCGAAATAAATCGTAGTCCAGACAATATTCAATCAAATTATGTTATTATACGGATTTAGATACTGTTAATCTAGGTTTCTACGGTCCTATTTCGGCTGCTACTACATCACTGAAAAAAAAGACCGAAAATTTTGGTAAAGTTATCAAAAATTGCATACGCTTAAAATTATTTCAAGTGAAGTATTTTGGACGAAATGGTAGAGTAGGAACCTAGATTAACGGTATCGGAATCCGAATAATAACAGAATTTGCTTGAATTGTTTTTGAATTACGATTAATTTCGGTTTTACATTTGTAAGAGAAATTCAGTCCGCCGGATTTTTAACAATACAGGATGAAATTTAATAGAAGCCACAAATTAAAATAAATGATTTTGTGTTACAAATAAAATTTTGAACATAGAAAATAATTATACTTTTTTATTGTTGTATATATAATTTGGCAAAGTCTCATGTACCTCTACTGCTACTTTTCTTGTGAATAGAAAAAAAAAATTGGTAAATGATAGTAAGTGCAAAGCGTAGCAACTATCTGCATAATGGATTGACCGGGTGTGCCGCGCGAATATTTAGATTCCTATTTACCTGAAATTATTTTTTGAAGTGAAAACTTTCTTAGGCGCGTTGAGCACTTTCTGGGTGTACAAAAATCATGGATCGCGTCATCGTCACCGAACGCTTTCCATGAACTATATGTATATTGTGTATACATATATGTGGACTTTTTGGGTAACAAAAAGCATGAAACTCGCGTCATCGTCACCGCACGCTTCCCACTTATCGATGATACAATTCACAAGTTACTTAGTTTTCACTTTTGTAGTTAAATATCGATAATGTATGCCGACACGAAGACAATAGCTTAGTTTGCACCATCCAAGATAAAAAATAAGATTATTTTTTGGACAGTTTGGATCATTAAAATTACATTTTAAAATGAATAAGTAGGTAGATTACTGAACATCCCATATCGATTTGTCGCATGTTTTCGAAGTCACCTGTATAAATAAAAATGAATGTTTGTATATTTGTCCGCCTTTTCCTGACTAATACCGAAAAATTAATTCCGTACTCACACCGTTCTATATGCTTGACAAAGACCATTTTTAGTAAAAAATGGGGAGAGATTAATATGATCGCTAATTATATACCTGATTCATTCTAAATCTATTTTCTATACAAATTTTGTACAGACAGCAGCAGACATATTTTTTTAATTCTTGTACATTGTTTTCGTATATACTCGTAATTACAAATGTTAATTATAATAGTACTGAGACCATATTATAACGTGGTAACGCCATCATTTTTAGGTTGTGAGAAAGAGATGCCGCTCTACATATTAAATAGCCTCATCTCTTTCTTACAATCTAAAAATGATGGCGTTAACACGTCATAATACGGCCCCTGGTCTTATCACTAATGCCTGCCCACAAAGAGACTGTTTGTATTCCGCTATGCAATGATAAACCATTCATGCGATTGCTATGAAACTCTGGCAAGTTGTTATGTGCGTACCTGGGAAGGTTTATCCCGTCATGAACGAGAAAAGAGCTAATAATCTTAAAACGGCTGGTTTCTTTTAAATCATACCTAAGAAAACTCTCGATCAAGTAACCATTCTAACAAAAAAAAACTGAATCAAAATCGGTGCATTCGTTTGGGCGCTACGATGTAACAGACAGACATACAGATACACACTACAAACTATAACACCCCTCTTTTTCGTCGGGGGTCCCATGCCGCGCCGGGGGGGACAGCTAGTTGTATATAAAGATATAGCTTAATTTAAATTATTTTTAAAATCTTGTAGACATATTAAACCACTATTAATCAGATTCTTCCTTTCCTTAACCAACTGAAATATAAAGTTTTCTGTATTCCCTTTGTGACGTATAGGCACCTAAGTATTATACAATAACACAGCATAAACAACTATTTTCCTTCAATATTTACATTGAGTATTTAACCTAAATAACAATATAACTTATTTTGATTTCTATTATTATGGTAAATAGTGTTTTATAGTCATAAACTTCCTTATTTATGGACATGTATGACCAATCATTGGCCATTGAGGGTTTTCATTCATTGAATATGACGTAGGAAAAAGTCCAGCCATTGAAGAAATATGTTTTTTTTCAACCGACTTCAAAAAGGAGGAGGTTCTCAATTCGACTGTATCTGTTCGTCAATTATAAACCGATTTTGATTATTTCATTTTTTGATCGGTGGTCCCATAAAATTTGGTCAAGATCTGATCACAAAATATAGAACAAAATTACAAAAACACGTAACAATAAAAAAAAATGTTATGTGAGAAACAGTTTCGGAAGTCGGTGGCGAAATCAAAAGATCCGGTCAAACCAAAGGCACCGACTTCCGAAACTGTTTCACTCATAACATTATTTTGATGTTTTTGAAGGCGGTTTGTTTTACCTCTTAGTAACATACCATACTATCACCCTGTATTAAGCTAAGGATTATACAGATGTGTTATAATGTACATCCACAGTTCGCCGGTATGTATAGGTCCCATGTAATAGGGGGCGGGGTAATAACTGGACACAAATCCAAACGCAGAGCTGCTACTTAGAATTTCATAAAAAAACCCCAATAACAATTTGCTCGACCTGCGAATCGAACCCAGGACCTCTAGCGTAGCAGTCGCTGTTGTTGCATAAATTATGAAACTATTCTTTATTGGAACAGAAATTTGAATTTAAACTGAGAACACTGTTAACTGTTTTATTGGTTAGTGAGCACTGCTACTGAGCATGAGGTCCTGGATTCGATTCCAAGCAAAGTGTTATCTATCAAGTTTATTAGTTTTGTTATTAACTACCTCATTAGCTTAGTGGTCCTAAACGCGATAGCTATGCTGGAGGTCCTAGGCTCGATACCCATGTCGAGCAAAATGTTAATGTTTTTTTTCTATGAAAGTTTCAGTAGCAGCTCGGAGATTTGATTTGTTGCCTGGTTAATTGCCATAGGCTCGCCCCCTAATTCATGGGACCTAAATGTACCGGCGAACTGTGGGTGGTATATACATACGTAAACCGATTTACTCGTAATTTAAAGACACCCAGATTATATCTATGCGGGAAGACCCACTCGGGAAGTGCATTTTTTATGGAATAGGAGGGCAAACGAGCAGATGGATCTGATGGTATGCGATTACCGCCGCCCATGGACACCCGCAACACCATAGGAGTCCCAAGTGCGTTGCCGACCTTTTAAAAGGGAATTGGGCCTCCGGTGACCTCACTCACTCGGCGAAACACAACGTAAACGTTGTTTAACGTCGGTTTTCTGTGGGGCCGTGGTATCACTCCGGTCGAGCCGGCCCATTCGTGCCGAAGCATGGTTCTCCCACGTAAAATACATTCATTGCAATTCCACAAATGCATTCTACTTTTCAGCGGTACGCATGAGAAAAACGGACTCAAAGCGTATCTATCGCTGCTATTGAGCTCATTTAGGTTTAGGTAGGTTTTAGGTAAGTACTAGTCGCGAAAGTCATGAATCCCATGGCCGTGGCAGACGAAGGCAAGTACGGTTTTTACCCGACTACGAAAAAAAAGGTAGGGTAATGAGTTTATCAGTCTATCTAGGTATCGTATGGATGTTCGATCTTGGTTCAAAAACTTCTCATCATATTTTAACAAATGAGGTGTCGATTGATTCGTCTTTGCAGTAAGAGTGTGTTATGGCTATGATTTTTTCCAAAAACATGAAAATATGGCCGGAGTCACAAAAAAGGGGACTAATAAAAATTAAATTTTAACAAATGAGGTGTTTTAAGATTTGTCTTGATCCCCAGAGTATCATGCGGTACATGGTATTACATGATAGTGAAGTGTACCTGGACTTTCTTATTACTAGCGTCATCTCTGTTTAATGAAGAACAATTTATATTTTTTCTTTGACCAATTGAAATGAAATAGTGTATGAAACTTGCATCCTAATAGTGAATAAAGTTAGCTTGAGCCACCAAAAATTGTTAAGTGTGCTTTAGTTTTTTGGGATTCTGTACCCAAAGGGTAAAACGGGTCACCAGGCTGTATCCCATGAACCGTGATAGTTAGACAGTTGAATTTTTCACAGATGATATATTTCTGTTGCCGCTATAAGAACAAATAGGTACTGAAAAACAGAATAAAATAAATATTTATGGGGCTCCCGTACAACAAACGTGATTTTTTTGCCGTTTTTATAGATAATGGGATGTACGGGAGCCGCCTATCAGGGATGTACGGGAGCCGCCTATCATCTTAAGGCTCCAAGCCAACCCTACCTGCCCGCGGTCATCCTGCTGAAGAACGGACGGGCTCTGGCGACCGGCTGACGGCGGGATAACGCAGCTCCACGGACACAGCTTAAATATTTGGCCGTTGACAGGCAGCAGTGTCAATGGTACGAAAAGCTGTGTCCCTGCGATCGCCAATCCGCTTGCCCCGCGTGGCGATTATGGGCATATTTCCCCCCATGAGCAGAATTCATGCGAAACGGCCCCCAGTTCCCGGTAGCCCTGTTATTCCCGACCAAGGCGGCGGTCACGGTAACGGCAGGGCGGGGGGTGCGAAGAATCCCCGGGCTACGGAAGGCCGCCCATCCCACCTAACCCTGGCTACGTATAACGGACGAAGTCTGAGGCTTGACGTACACCTAGCACAGTTGGAAGTGGAGCTGGAGAACATTAGGTGGCATGTTTTGGGGTTATGTGAAGTCCGACGAGAGGGAGAGGACACCATAACCTTAGACTCGGGCCACCTACTGTACTTCCGCGAGGGTGATAAAACATCCCAGGGTGGCGTAGGGTTCCTTGTCAATAGGGCCCTCTCTAACAACGTCGAAGAAATCTCCAGTGTGTCGACCAGGGTAGCGTACCTGATAATCCGACTATCCAAACGATACTCCATTAAGATTATTCAGGTTTACGCACCGACCTCGGCACATTCGGATGATGAAGTCGAAGATATGTACGAGGACATATCTAGAGCCTTGCACAACACCACAAAGGCTCACTTCAACGTTGTTATGGGGGACCTCAACGCCAAAGTGGGAGTCCAGAATTGCAACGAATCCAGAATAGGACCTCATGGCTATGGATGTCGGAATCACAGGGGGCAAATGCTTGTCAACTTTCTAGAGAAGGAGGGGCTCTTCTTAATGAACTCGTTCTTTAAGAAGAAGCCACAGAGAAAGTGGACCTGGCGAAGCCCCGATACTGTGACAAAAAACGAGATTGACTTCATCATGACGGATAAGAGGCACATATTCAGGGATGTCTCTGTGATCAATAGGTTTAATACCGGATCTGATCACCGACTTGTCCGAGGATCTCTGAATATCGATCTGAAGCTCGAAAGGAATCGTCTGATGAAGTCCACGCTCCGACCAAATCCACACCATATCATGACGGGCAGCGAGAAGTTTCAAAAGCTTCTCGCTGACAGATTCGATGCCATGGAACCCACCGAGGATATTGACGAGGCCTTACAAAACGTAGTTAGAACGTTGAAAGACGAGGGCATCAAGTTGTGCCAATCGCGGCATAAAGGTAAGAAGTCCGTACTCTCGGAGGAGACTCTACGGCTTATGACAAAAAGGCGGGAAACCTCCCGATTGACTTCGTCAGACAGGTCAGACCTGAACAGGCAAATTGCGAAGTTGATACGGCGTGACCTTCGGAGCTCCAATACGCGACGAATTGAGCAGGCGATAGAGCGAAACCGAGGGTCCAAAGTATTCACTCAGCAGCTTGGAAGGAGCCACCTGACGAAGCTCACCACTAACGATGGTAGGACCGTTTTGTCAAAGCCGGGGATTCTTGCCGAGATAGAAGACTTCTATGGCCGACTTTATGCCGCCCATGTACCTCGTCCACAGCGGGACAACTGCGTTTCTAGAGCCACTCTGATACGCCACTACACCGACGAACTGCCGGAGATCAGCCACGAAGAGATCGTGTTGGCTCTAAGACAACTGAAAAATGGAAAAGCCCCTGGTGAAGATGGAATCACTTCAGAACTTCTGAAGATAGGAGGAGCCCCCGTAGTACAAGAGCTGCGAAAACTATTTAATTCCATAATTCACTGTGGGAGAACTCCGATGGCGTGGCATGGGAGCGTGGTGGTTCTGTTTTTTAAGAAAGGAGACAAAACTCTCCTTAAGAATTACAGACCCATCTCTCTTTTAAGCCACGTCTATAAGTTGTTCTCTAGAGTCATCACGAATCGTCTCGCTAGGAGGCTTGACGAGTTTCAGCCTCCGGAACAGGCCGGGTTTCGCACAGGGTATGGCACCATAGACCACATTCACACAGTGAGGCAGATTATACAGAAGTCCGAAGAGTATAATCGGCCCCTGTGTCTAGCGTTTGTGGACTATGAGAAAGCCTTTGACTCTGTGGAAACCTGGGCAGTTCTGGAATCCTTACAGCGGTGCCAAGTGGACTATCGTTACATCGAGGTGCTGAGATCGCTCTATGAATCTGCCTTTATGAATGTCCAAGTACAGGACCAACAGTCTAAACCCATCCAATTGCGCAGAGGCGTGAGACAGGGGGACGTAATATCTCCGAAACTGTTCACGAGCGCATTGGAAGACTTGTTTAAGACGTTGGACTGGAAAGGTAAGGGCATAAACATAAACGGCGATTACATCTCACACTTACGATTCGCAGACGACATAGTCCTAATGGCAGAATCGCTAGAGGAGCTGCAACAGATGCTGGACAGCCTAGCTTCAGCCTCGGAGTTTCTCTGAAGGATAAAATCCGCAACGAGGTTATCCGACAGAGAACCAAAATTACCGACATAGCGCACCGAATTAGCAAGCTGAAGTGGCAGTGGGCTGGTCATATCTGTCGAAGAACCGATAACCGCTGGGGTAGACGTGTTCTTGAGTGGAGACCGCGACTCGGCAAACGTAGCGTAGGACGCCCTCCGGCAAGATGGAGTGATGATTTGCGAAAGGTTGCGGGCGGAAGCTGGATGCGACAAGCCGAGGACAGGGTGAAATGGCGCACATTGGGGGAGGCCTATGTCCAACAGTGGACTGCTATAGGCTGATGATGATGATGATGATGATGATAGATAATGGTACGGAACCCTTCGTGCGCGAGTCTGACTCGCACTTGGCCGGTTTTTACTTTTATTAGTCAGACATACCCTGTCGCCTACCCAGATGACGGACGACGCATGATGACTTTCCGCGCTAAATAAAAAAAAGGTAATTATAATCTAATTTAATTATTAATTATTATTACTAATAATACTTGGTCGAACGATTTTCCTCGGTTGCTCATGTAACGATATCGATTACAGTTAGTTACATGAGGTAATCAGTAAGGAAATAAAATAATGATTCCATTTAATGCTTCCTGTACAATATTACTACTGAAGCGACGTCACAAGCTGGTTTGAGTATCCTTAATTTTCAGTTGATAGATATAGCATGACGAATTTTGTCCCATAACGACCAATTTAGTGTGGCATTTTTTTTTGTTAAGTAAAAATATTTATTAATTGTAATTGAAATTAGAGGGTTAAATGTCTCTGAACTTTAAATTGAGCTATGGGACGACCCGCGGTTTAAAAATACAAGGGTGGTGGTAGATATGTTGTCTTTTTTAATGTATACCTATAATAAAATTGTAACAGGTCGATGTCTATACATTATAGATATTAAAGAAAAACGAATATAGGGGTCTTTATAGAGCAAGCCAAAAAATCTTTGTTTAGAATTTTTTTGTCTGTCTGTATGTTTATACGTGCATCACGCAAAAACTACTGCATGGAATTGAATACAGTTTTCACCGATGTATTGCTGGAGGTTTTACTTAAAATCTGGTGCATGTTTCATCTTCATACGCCGCCTAGAATCGGACTTATAAGTCCGATTCTAGATTAGTATGTTAATCTTTTTGGGACGTGAGTGAAACTTCGGGCAACAGCAACTAGTATTTAATAAATATATTGTGTTAAGAGAACCCTGTCCGACCCGTAAAGGTATTGTTAGGCATCGGGATCCGATTCTCACTTTACAAGTAAAGAAATACCCCATTATTTTATAAAACGAGGAAACTGAAATGGCGATACTTACAGTGGCAGTGACACCGTCTCTGGGTGTCAAATATACTGAGGCAGACGATGGTGTTATCACATTTAAAAAATTTGCTAGATATTGGGGTAATTGCGACAATTTGGGCATGGCAGTCGTGAATTTTAAACTTCATTAATATATACGTAGATATCATGGATATTGAATTTTTTTATTTTATTTGGTAATGTGATTGAGGTTAATTGTGATCTCCTTTAGGATCTGACAGGGTTTTTTTTATAACATAATGTAAATATAGTTAATGTGAATTAGAGCGATTTTAGCCTCTGACCTATAACATGAGCGACGGGTCGGTCAACGATTGTAATTCTAAGAATACACGCCCACGCTAGTCAGCCGGTACTGGCTGGCGGATATGAGAGCTGCCCATCAAGGCCCTTCGCGAAGTCCGAGTCGTTATATAACGAAGTATCTGTCTCCGACGGCGGCGCGGGCGCCTCGCAGTCTCCTGATTAAGTTGCTTCGCTATCGGGGTTTTGACGAAAGATCACTTGCATTTGCCTAGTAAATATTGTTATTTTTCTTATTTATTTATTTACAAAGTCTTAAATCTAGAGCAATAATAGTTATTATAAATTCCCTGACTCCTAAACCAGGGGTCTGTCATTATTTATCCCGTCAGTGTTGATGGGATGGGACTACCGCTAACGATTGGGTGTCGGACGATTTTACGTGCTCTCCGAGGCTCGAAGAGTATTGACGTGCCTCGGAGAGCACGTAAAGTCGTCAGTCCCGATACATAATCATTAGAAAAAGAAAGAAGAATGGAAAATGGTTTATTTCCTCAACCAAGGACACACAGAGACAGATAGAAAGTAAACACAAAAAAGAATGCATTAGTGGTAGTCAGAAGCCCAAAAAGCCTGACAACCATTCTATCCTCACGATATCGGTATTGCACAGAAATTGGGTTGCGGAGGTCTGATGGCAGATGCATCATGTAAAATACTGATTTTCAGCCACGTTTGGTTAGACTGGAAGCCTGCTGCAGAACGGCGGCTTGGAGAAAAGAGAGTATGACATTAAGCTTAATATCTCGGAAACTAAGAATAAGCTAAAAAGTTTCTACTTCTATTTGAGTAGAATTCACATAAACATACCATCACACCTGTATTTCCCGTAGTGTTACACAGAGATGTATTGTACACTGACGTGTCGCCAATAAGTTTGGGTCCCTTATGGTAAAGGGCGAACCTACTGTCATTAACCGGACAGAAATCTAAACTCAGGATTTCATGGAAAGCCTTTACTGCTCTTACCCTTAATATCACTTTGCTCGACCTAGGAATCGAACCCAGGACCTCTAGCGCAGCAATAGAGCCTGGGACCACTAGACTTATTATACTACTCTATAAAACTAACGTTTACTTGATTAAGATAGCATAATTTCCGAAATATTAAGGTGTTAAACGGGTAAAACGGGTGACTAACATCACGCGTTTTCATTGCTGTTGAGTGTATTTTATATATTTTCTTCATCTATAGTGTATTAGCTGATGGATAGTGAGGTTGACTGCCCAGGGTGTGCCAGGTGATAATTTATATATGAATTACTCATGCAAGCTGTGATGAATTTATGTATGTTAGGCCACCAAATGACCTTTTAAAATAGATTCACACGATTTTTAGACTTATAATAAAATATATCAACATTCTATAACAGTTTCCTATATTGGTGTTACAGACTATTTATGCTATTTTATATATTATATAGCAGTATTTGTGTAAAGGGCAATCGCCATTCGTGTGACCTTGGACGGTGTCATCATGTATAAGTATATAATTATACAAAACTGGTTGGTGACCTTGGCAACCATTTGATTGTACCATTTAAGGAACCATAGCTGCTTCGATGAGTTTTTTGTTTTAATCAATGGTGTTTTTGGCATGGTGTTGACGAAAAAATAAGGGGTGAATGTAATTCTTGGAAATATGAGTTCATTGCCCCCTTTACTCACATTATAATAATGAATGTACCTACATGTAGATTACACATTATAATATACATGTTGTAAACTTATCCAAATGCCCATTAATCTTTTTCCCATATATATGATTTGTGTCCATCCAATAGTTGTCTGTAAGAAATTGCTTTTAGCAATAAGACCGCCAAATTATACTAAACATGTTTGTACGAGATAAGTATCTAATTCAATGTTTTTCGTAATCTTCTTGGTGTACAATAAAGAGTATTCTATCCATCTATATTATCTATCTTATCGTTTAGAACTTTTAACATGAAGTAAAATAAAACTGCATTATTTTTATGAAAAGTCGCTAATATAATTTATAATATCCAAAGTTATCTCTGACTCCAAACTACAAAGACTCTGAACTTAAAATTTACTTTATATTGTCATTTGGACATTTTATCGCGGTTTACCTTGACCTAATTTTCCTAAATTTGCACGGTTCAGCAATTTATTAGGTATCAAATTAGAGAAAGAAAAATTCGATCTCTTAAAGATTCTACATCTTAGGGTGCCGTCCGATGTATAACCAGTACGATGCAGATCCTGTCGGAAAACAAATTTCTTTTCCACAAAAATATCTTTAAAAATGATTTGTAAGTTAAAAATCAAGCGTTAATGTGAAAATAATAACTAATTTATAGCCAATATTAATGTTGTGATGGAGCTAAGCGTATGAGTTTATCGACACGCCTTATTAGACAAACTATATTGATAATTATCCTTATTTAGTAAACTAAACCCTCCTACACACTAAGCTAAATTCTGTACTTTACTCTCATTGTCGAGCTAAATTGTATAAGATAAGAAGCAAGTAAATTTACGAATACTTTTAAGATAAGATGCTATCGAAATATTTCGTTTTAAGTTTCAAGTAGCCCATAATTTAGTTAATTAATTTGAGACTTAAATTTAACTAGTTGTGTCCTGCGGTGTTATCTCATTATTACCAATCTTATGGGAATTTCCCGATATCCCCCTATAATATGATATAGAGAAGCTATCTGCCAAATTTCTTGCAAATAGCTTTGGACACCCTACTACCATTGCAGTTTGGGAGTACTTTTTAGCTGACGAATAAAATGGAGGAGGTTTTCAATTCGACCGTAGTTAGGTATATATTATATATCTTGTTTACACATTAATAATATAATACTGCAGAACATCTTAACTCTTTACTACACAAACTGATGCTATAAGTGCCTAACTTATAAGAAATTTCCCAAAACAGTTTTCCTCGAGTGATGTCGTTTTATTATATTTATTATTATTCAGCCCTTGTCGTTCCACTGACGGACAAAGGCCTTCCTACCCTCTTTCTTTCTCTCTTTGTCGTTTATTATAGCGAGGGCTATATTATCAGCGCCATCTAGTGTAATTTTTGATCTTTACTTCAAACGCAAGTCTAGATAGTGTTTTGGTTTTTTAAATCTTAGATTAAAAGTTGTAAATTGTAATGCGTATTTTAACCCACTTTCAGATTAGGAACCTTTTCGAATAATGATGGTTTTTTAGCTCACATATGTAGAAATTTAATCGTGGTTAAATCGTCTGGTCTACAGCATCAAAGGTCAACCAAAAGACGCAGGTACATCGCCGAGCCTAAGTAAAGTGGTGCAAGTATAGGAAAGATGATGTTTTCAGAAGCGCATCAATGTGCGAAGAGCGTTTAATTGACAGATTTGACATTGTCAGTCAGATTATTATGTCATTTATGTCATCATACATCGTTCATAGTTTTTATCGACTGCTTACTTCAGGGCATAAGCCTCCTTACTGTCACGCCATTCATGATTAATCCCTGCTTGGGCCAGTCGCTTGTGCCTTTCGCCTTTCTAAAATACGGGTAGACATGATTTACAGGACTATACTAGGTTTGTACGATCAAACCATGGACGTCCACTGCTCACCTTCCTTTGATATCATCTGATGTAATGTTATTATTTTGTTGCACGAGAATATTTTCGACAGTTTCATTAACAAGGTCGGAATTTTAACTCTTTCAACATCTGCATCTTATAAGGTGCAGCCGTATCATGATAGCCCTCAAGAATTTATTCTTTGGAAGTATTTTGTAAAATTGTATCAGTTATAATTTTATTATAGTTATGTTCGTAAATAACACATAATCCAAAATTATTATTTCAACAAATAATAACATAATCAACCCATTATACTGTCCCACTGCTGGGCACGGGTCTCCTCTCACAATGAGAGGGATTAGGCTATCTCTTCTTTAGCTCAATAAATAATATGTTCCAGAAATTATTTTAGATCGTGTGATTGAAACAATATATATATTTATCTAGCTGACTATTCTCATTAGCTATACATAAATGAAGTTAATCAATTAATTGCTAGCGTTATTTAGAATGTGTATAAAACCTGCCATAATATTATACATAATTCTCACCACTCTGACTTTATACATTCTACCTTCTTCGTCCAATCAATACTGTTATGGAATGCTCTCCCCCTTGAAATCAGAATGATAAACAGCCGGCAATCGTTTAAAACTTGTGTGCGCAAATACTTGCTGGATAAAACGCTGTTAGATTCATCTCGACACTGACTTTTCTTTTTATATCTATTGTGTATTGTATATATGTATAGTATATATGTATTGTATTTTATGTTATTTTATATTGTATATATATAAATATATATATATAATAAATATTTATGTAATGTATATATTGTGTAAGTTTATAGTTTTGGTAAGTCTTCAAATCACACATTTCACTTCTACTCTTTTAGTGCATCTACCATGATCGTCTCTGCACCACCCTAAGGTCGTCTGGTAGAAAATGCCTAAGGCATTAAGACCGCCTTTGTACACTTCTGTACAAGAAGCATAAATAAATAAAATAAATAAATAAATAATTGAAAAGTTGAAGGACAAATGTTATTTTAAATAGTATTTACTTACTTCCATGGTCATTGTACTTACTTCTTTTGCTGTGCTGTCTCTTCTTCTTGATTTGTGTGTGTTTGGTAAAAATGTTAGCCAGGCTAAGTCAATTGCAAGAGTGACTACCCATGGAGCACCGGAATATTATCCGTTATGGTGATCCTCCAGAAGGATCTATAAATGCATGTTTTGCTATAGAATCATGGCATTAGTTAAAGTTTCTGCTCAGATCATTTTTATTTCTTTTAGTTTTTGAAAAACTTGTTTTTTTTTTATTCGTGATAGGCTTACGCTTGATCGCCAGTTTGCCTGATGTTAAGCGATACTGCGATCTACGATAATCTATGTAATTTTAAGCATACTTTTAAACTTACTGTCAGTTTTCAATGATGTTTGTTATGGAGGACTACCGCTCTCTAGTGGTGGTGGCATTTGTTTGCAATCGCCTGGTAGCTGATGCAACCATAGCAATGTTCGTGTAATATCTTACATAAATATATTTTTAACATTTGTTAAAAATATTTTTTTCTTAAATTGTTTATGTTATCTACGTTAAGAGTCACATTAGTAGTTTCCCGAATAAAATCGTATAAATGTAACTGTAAAAATTATTAGAAAATTATTAAGTTCAGATATCTACCTAAATGTTTAAAAAATTCAGAGTTAAATAATGTTTGTCTGTCTATGAATAATGATTGTGTGTATTCATAAAGGTGTGTAAGGGTTCGTCAAAAAATCAACAACGATTTAAAAATTTGAATTTTTGTATATTTTCTACATTTTTCAATGCTTATCTCAGCAACAATTAGCTAGAGTATTCATCTAACAGTCTTATTATTTTACAAGAGTATAAAATCACTGCCATAATCGAAAAGAAATGCAATGGGTACATAGAAATGCAAGAAATACCAATAACTTGGCTGACAACTGAAGAACATCAGAAACATAACATAAATGATAACACAGAGTTGTCGCACCAACTCCTGATATTTCAACTAAATTATTCTACTTACCTAATGTTAGTCAATAAATAATCACTTACTCTAAGGTAACTTGAATAAATTAAAGAACATCCGTTCCTAGTCTTCGACCAGACTTATAAACAAACAGTTTATCATCAGATAGGCAGTAACAAACAGTCTTTGGTTCCCTATTCACATAATTACAAAATTTAGTTCACTTTTACATTGATGAATTTCCTTTTCTTCCTATTCGACGAGAACGCATTTCTGCTGACCGATATTAATTTGTGGCGGATTGATGAACAACATATTACTGACATTTTACTTTTAAAAATATTTTGAAATGATTAAATTATCTGATATGATATTGAATGCGACATTGCGCTGAACTAACCTAATATACTTCCGTAGGATCTAAACCCAAAGCCATTTTGAAGAATTAACAATAAGGAGAAAATAAAAACAGAACTTAAACCTAGTACACATTAGTGGGGTCAAGCGCGACCATTTTGATTGTTAACTAATAACACTTAACACTAAAACAGTTTTTTCTTCAGTACACTCCGGTGGGGTCCAGGCCCAACATTTTGAAGCACTATAATGTTCTTCACACGAAACAAAAAATTCTTCAGTACACTCCCGTGGGATCAAGCCCGAACATTTTGATGAGCAGGATGCGGAGGATTTCAAAAATATATTAATTCTTGTTATTTGAGATGAATATCTCAAATCAGTAGACACCAGTCGGATCCAGAACAAACATCTTGATTTTGATCACAAATATTTTCTTCAAAATTAAAATTTTAGTCTTCCGAAAATCAGTAAACACCAGTAGGGTCTAAACCGAACATTTTTGCCGATTTTTCTTCAAATTACGATTAAATTCAACTTGATTGATGAATTTTGGATTCCTCAATAGATGCCAGTGGGATCCAAAACTTTGATATCCATATTAATTTATTCTTGAACTTGAAAATATCGATCTTATTTACGATGTAGGAGCGCGCGCGGAATAGAGTGACGTGCGACCGCTTCTGTGGATGTCTCACGACTGTGGCAACGCGACCACGTGCCCTTCCTTTTATAACGCGCTCTCGTGCGCACTCGCGCATTTTTTTGCGATTCGAATTTGGAAGCTTTCAGCCGGGTGGGCGTCTATGCGCCCCCGCCCTTACAATATATTTTTTTAAATGTTTTTTGCCTTGATGCTAGTTAGCACATGCTTCTAACAGATAATACACAATTTAACTATTAATTAGTTTTAACTATAATATGGTAGCGCCCTTACTTTTCGGGGTGTTTGGAAATAAATTTACGAATATGCATTTTGAATGTTTTTTTTTATCAGTTTAAAATCTCAATAATAAAATGTAAATCATTTTTTAATTGAAAAAAATAGGTCAAGAATAGTGTTTTAGACAATTGATAGGTACCTACCTATTATAATAAAGGTAGGTAGTTCATACCAATAAAAATAATTTCCTTTATAAGTTCTTCGTAAATTCGTACTAACTACGTGATTAATGAGATATTGAATACAAACAATGTGAGTGTTTTGATTAATCAACAGTAAGATTAAGGTTTGTCGCAGACGTGTCTAAAAATGTCTACGTTTTATGTTTTTGTTTTGAATACCTAAGTAGGTAAGTACCTACCATTTTAATATCAATTTTATTATTTTTATCTATAAAATTATTAACCCTGCTCCCGATACTGGTTATCTACTATTTGTTATAAGTGAGTATTTTTAAATTTTGTTTTATGAAAATGTTTAGAAATGTAAATAAATAAGTATGTAAAAAGATAAATAAATTAATTCATGAAAATAACACGTAAACGAACTAAATAGTAACAAGTTTGAATTATTTTATGTAGGTTTATGAAAACGCTTTAAAATTTTTATATATATTTTTTTTTACAATCTATGGAAAATGTTATGCCAAATATTTTATGGATGTTCCAACTATTCATAATATGGTTTTTTCATAATAAAAAAAAATAATATAAATTATTTTCTAATAAGCTTGGGTTAATTATTGTATGAATGACTGATAGTTGGGTTTTCCTGCCGATATAATACTCGATGACATATTGTATGTCTCATATATGTTTGTTACATTACCGAAGAGGGCGTAAGAATTTTGATAGCCTTAAAAATATATGTAGGCTGTAGGTACCTATATGGAGATTCATTAAGGAAAAATTATGAATGAAATATGTTTACGACTTTGCTTTATGTGCGACGATGTTGTAAATACATTATTATATTATGAAGAGCAACTATCAAAACACTAGGAAATCAGGAAGGGTGTGCAGTTTTTTAAGAGTAAATGAAATGTGATTTATTAAATAATTTAAAGTAAATAATTTTTGACTTATTATATTTTTTTATGTAAAGATTAGGATAAATTGCGGTTCTAAATCTAATATTCAAATAAATAATAGATAACACCTCGGAAGTGACAAGTGCGATCCTTCACACTTGTCGCGTCGTCGATTGTAGAGATGTTCACTCTCGGGGACTTTGAACTTGTCTCGAGAGAAATCGTTACGTACAAGTCGTGATACATCAATATTGGCCTTTGCCGATTATTCACTATCTTCTCATAGTGACATACTTTTAGTGTATTAGCATTTCTAATTTGAGGTGGATGCTCTTGGACATACAATATCGGTACGATAAAAAATATGTGAGTATATTAAAATAAAGAGTATAAATTAATTTAGTAACCAAAAAGATATTACATTTCCATAACCTTTAGTGACATTATTATTGTATCATTATTGTATCATTACAAGGATATGTGTTGGTGGCACGATATTAGGTCGATTCCTCTTCTTTCGTGGAAATTGCGAAGAACTTATTAAAGTAATTAAATAATAAAATGTTAACATACTGGTTTCTAACACTTACGCGAATATTAGACATTGAAATAAAACTACTTTTTACGGATTTTATCGCGTTGTATTGATATTATTTGAACCCCATTATAGATTACATAAAATCAAAATCCAAGCCCAAAACTGCAAGAAAGAAGGATACGGTGAGCTCGTTCTGCGTGAATCGGATCGCCAATAATTAACAAAAATGTAAGGTAGCTGTTAGTAATTGTAACATTAAGACGTCCAACAACTTAGTCTACCCGTGACCATGGATGCTGTGAAGGATCTGAAACGTCGGGAATCAAATAATATCAATACAACGCGATAAAATCCGTAAAAAGTAGTTTTATTTCAAATAAAATGTTAATTTAATATAATTTAAACGACGAACGAGTTTAAACAACACACCTTAATGAAAAAGAAATAACAAAATAAATTGCAAACTAATTGTTCCTAGCTTGAAATTTGCAGATAACTTTCATCACTTTGCACAGAATAAGGGACGGTAGCATTCACCCTAAGACAATATGACTTCTATTCAAAACACGGCACCAAAAAAACTCAACAACTTTGTTTCTAGTAACCAGGCTGTAGATAAACCCTTAAATCCTGTTCCCAGTTGCCACTGGTTCTCCCCGCAAATCCCGCAACCCATATAAAATAATACCATAACTCATAATCCCGAAAACGATACCGCCTTTGTTTACCCACTCCGCGATTATTCTCACAACTTAATATAAAAAAATTAAGACGATATTCAAAAGCAAATATTCTATATTTACGGAATTACCAAAAATTAGCGTATTTCTTTTAGATTTTAATCTGTCAACGGATTAAGATAGTGTTTGGTAGGATTAAAATCGGCATTGGATTAAAAGATAACATAATAGGTTACTGTCTCAACAAAGGGTTTGATTCATAACGACATTATCGCTTGCAGGCGGCCTAATTTTTAATCCGTTTCGGCGCTTTTTAGGTTATGCGGGTGGTTATAAAGCTAAGGAAAAGTACATGAAAATTAGCAAAGCTAAGAGGATTATTTTAAAGAAGCTATTTGCGGTGTCTTGCCATGTTGGATTTATGAAATATTTAAGCATTTGTTTTAGTTCTAAGTTAGTTTTGCATTTAGGTTAAAATGATGCAAAATATTAGTTTCAGGCATTCATTAATGGTAAAATTTTTAATGTTCTCTTGGAAAATCCATACGTCGAAGGAAATTTCCAGTTAGGCAAACTAATTGTATCGATGAACACACGAAATCAATCAAACATTAATGAGTTTGAGTTGAGAACAAGAAATAAAATGAATGGTTAATTAAATTAGGTAATTATTTGTTAGTAGGTATCTACTTACCTACGAGGCCGTATGAGGGTGCCGCATCCTGTTAACCTCGCAGAGTTAAGTAGGGCCAGAGGTGTCCTACTGTACACGAACAGCACTAGTATATGCCCACGATTCACTAGCATACTTTACTCCCATAAATCCAAATTCTTGGAATTTATTAAAGGAAAAAACTTTATAACACTATGCCTAAATTGGGAATGGATCCCAGAAGCTCACGTTCAGCATCCGTGTTGACGTCCACTAGACCAATAGGTATGGCAGATAATTAATTTCTAATCAGCATATTGATTCGAAAAGTCTGAGGTACGTGCCCCTAATTCAAACACTCACAATATTGACAATAGACCAGCCTTATAATCGTAGGACAATCGTAGCTTACATTACCTATATGAAAAAGGTTTTTTATGTAACATCAATTTTCTTTATCATTGAGTTATTATAAACTAGAGAGGACACTTTAATTTCAAGTTAAAATGTTTTTATTTCTAACTAGCTTTTGCCAGAGACTTCGTCCGCGCGGAATAGTTACTTTGTTCCCTAGTTCTTCGCCCGCGGTTTCACCTGCGTTGCCCCGTTACTAAGGGTTGTAGCGTGATGTTTTATAGCTTGAAACCTTTCTCATGAATCACTCATTTTCCCAACATTTCCCTTCACTGCTCTGCTCCTATTGATCGAAGCGTGATGAAAAGTATACTATAACCTGCCCAGGAGTATGAAGAACAATTGTACCAAGTTTCGTTGAAATCCGTCGAGTGGTTTTTGTTTCTTTAACGAACATACAGACAGACAGACAGACAGACAAAAATTTTACTGATTGCATTTTTGGCGTCAGTATCGATCACTAATCACCCGCTGATAGTTATTTTGGAAATATATTTCATGTACAGAATTGACCTCTCTACAGATTTATTATAAGTATATAGATAAGCTTTTACAAGCATCTATGAAACGTTATGATTCTACACAGTTCCAAAATCCGATGGAGAAGAATCAAACACTCTTTTAAAATAAGTGGTGTTACATTGGTGGCGAAAGGGGGTCATTAAAAATCTGTCCCATCGTGAAAAGGCAAATAAAGTGCAATAGCTGAATGAAGAATGTTCTGTATTTCTTATATCATGCATGACCTTTAAAAAATCATTATGTAAAAACTATATATCTCTGACCCAGTTCCGGTTTCTGACGTCTAATGTCATTAATATGTAAAACATTATTGGGTCATCAATTTGTGGTTGAGTTTGCACGTTCTTATCAAACAATATGTCGATAAAATATTTCTAGACAATGTGTATAATTTGTTGACATTGAAATATTGAACGCGGTGTACTAGAGAAGCTGCAGAAAATAAGATGCATAAAAATAATTTACGTGACCCAAAATTCCTTCAAGTCTCACGTAATCACGTAAGAAATAGTGAATTAATATTTTTTCCATTGTGTTTAGTTTTTTTATCGTGAAGAATGTAAGGAGGGTTGGGAGGGAGTTCTTTGGTTTGGATTGGAGATAAATAAATTAAAAAAAACCCACAGCATCAGCAGCGTCTTACCATTTTCTTGCAATATCATTGAAGTAACAGAATACCAAATTTTAAATCGATGAGACTTGTGGAAATTGCTCACATCTCTTTATGAATTAGAAAAGAGCTAATAATCTTCAAACTGCAGGCCATATTTTTAACTGACTTCAAAAAAGAAGGAGTTTTATGTTCGTGTACTTCAATACATTCATTGAAGTAAAATAACTTAAAAAAAAAGTAAAACCGCCTTCAAAAACATAAAAATAATGTCACAACAGTTATGGAAGTCGGTGGCGGTTTTACTTTCGGTTAAAAAATATTTTCTTAAATCATAACTAAGAAAACTCTCGATCAACCTTTCGAACAAAAAAAAACTAATCAAAATCGGTTCATTAATTTTTGAGGTACGATGCCACAGACCGTACCTACTGATTTAAGTAAAATGCATCTACTTACGATGTCGTGGTCC
This sequence comes from Acronicta aceris, assembly GCA_910591435.1. NCBI lineage: Eukaryota > Metazoa > Arthropoda > Insecta > Lepidoptera > Noctuidae > Acronicta > Acronicta aceris. The sequence continues at coordinate 7,787,166 of OU342780.1, read as the reverse complement.
GAGGCTCCGAGCTTATGAATAACTTGTGGCTTTAACTCCACAACTCATATGCAGAGATTTGGTTTGGTATCATCTGCAGTATGATCATCTCAATGTTTCTTGTAAGTATATCTACTTGTTACCATAAAATGTTGATATCTCTTTGTGTTTTTGTGATTGATCGTACAGTGAACACGTTAAAATAATAATGTTAGTTTGTTTATTCAGGGGATTTTCTTCGAATGCGTCACTAGAATACGCTTTGTTCAACTTTTCAATAAAAAACACACAATGAAGTTATTTTGAAATATTATCAATAATTGTTTAGCCAATTGCCTATAAATCAATCTATTTCAATTAAGATTGAAGACTGGTTAAGATTCAGAGTTGCGTACCTAAACATGGAGTCTACGTGTAAACTTACCATTACACGTGTACTCCCTCGAAAGATAGGCAGAAGTGTACTGCTGTACACCCACAGTTCTCCGATATATTTAGGTTTCATGTGATAGGGGGCGAGCCTATTACAGTTAACCAAACTTTGCTCGACATAGATATCGAACCCAAGTCCTCAAGCACAGTAGTTCTAGCTCACGCTTCGATCACTCGATTGATTTATTAAAAAAGTATTGATAATTTTTAAGAAGAAATTAGGTATTTACTACAAAAATACTTAAACTGACTGAATCATCAATTACTCGTCAGCATTTTGTCTTTAATGACATATTTATAACTATTAACGATGTCATTTAAAAACGGTTATTTTTACTGTAAATTTACCTCAATTCATTGGCTATCTCGGTTTGATGAACAGCATCAAACCTGTATAATAATTTGTTAATTGTTAAGCATATAAGACAATAAATTGACGACGTTGGAACCAGAGTGATCTAAGAGACATTTTTACTAATCTATACTAATATTACAAAAAGTTTATGTTTGTGAGGTTGTAGGGGGTAATCTCTGGATCTACTGAACCGATTTGAAAATTCTTTTTAAGTTAGATAGGCCATTTATCGAGAAAGGTTATAGTATATATAACATCACGCTACGCCTCTTAGGAGTGGAGCAGCGCGGGTGAAACCGCGAGCGGGTCGCTAGTAATATAATAATAATAGAATTGTAGTAAAGTCATGCCTTTATTTTGCAAACCGCGCAAATTTTATAGTAAGATGTTGTGGTCCCTCATAGAAGAAAGCACTGAAGTGCACTTTGAAGTTTGAGCAGTGTGGCATGGAAAAATTATGATTTTTCTATGCCATTCTGTAATAAACTCATTATTGGTAAAAATGTCACTTAAATCACTCTAGTTCCAACGTCGTTCATTTTCCATTAATCAAACACCAAACACTTGATGTTAGATGTTTGTTTAATGGAAAATGATATTAATTTCTGTAAATTAATCTTTTATATATATGTAAATGTTTTTAATTAAAATATTTGATATTAAATGCGGCAACATTTTCGAATTGAGCCCAAGACCTTTAGGTTAGCAGACGCTCTTAGGACCACCGGATTAGAAGGGTGAATATTTGAAAAAAAATTGAACGTCATTAACTTCATCTCAAAATTAAGAATGCAGATGTTTAAAACTACAATTATGATAATGAAAACCTAAACTACATCACTGCCGTCAAGTAATAAGACAAGAATATAAACGATCTGAACTATGAAAGAGAGAACTACTATGATGAGAAGAATGATTTGTTAAATAATGTTCTAATATTCACCCAGGACCACTAGGCTAATGAGGCAGTGAATTTAGATTATATCGAAATAGGTCACTCTCCGGTATAGACAAATATTACTATGAGAGTTCTTATTAATTAAACCCCCCTTATTAACCCCATTATCCCTCTGCCTCTTGCTTTAAGCATATGCTTTTTGTTTCGTTGCAATTTTTTGTTTCTTTTTCCGTCATATACCTTCCGAGGCACGCACACAACAACTCACCAAAGTTTCATCGCAATAGGATGAATGGTTTAGCAATGCATAGAGGACAAACAAACAAACATTCCTTTTTTATATATAGATAGAGGATAGAATGGTACAATGGACGGTCGTATTGCTCGTAGCAATTTCTTACAGATAATCTTTGGATGGAGTCAAGAGAAGCGGTACTTCGGTAGCCTGACATACATAAAAAGTACCGAAATCTAAGAATGTTACAGCCTAAATATTTGAGTTAACCCCACTCGGCATCGTGCCATAGCAAGTAACCATGCTGCATTTTAATTTGCATGAGTAGTTTTGTCATGTCCACAAATATATTTTTTCCATGTCTAAAATGATGCCCGGGACGGCAAAGTCGACGGCAAAGGTTCTAAGAAAAATATAATAAAATGCGCCGTGTTCCGAATTTTGATGCTGAAAAGAGTTTCAAGAGAAAGCAAATCGAGAATGGTACCTGCCTAGTACTTTAAGGGAATTGAGCTGCCTTGTTGAGTCTTCTGTCAAGCGTAGCGTCAAATACGAGCAAACTATTTTATGTTTTTCACATTTTTCCATATTTTATTAAAGAATTATCTCATTATTATTCTAGTGATCCGAAGCGTGGCTGCTACGCTAGAGGTGCTGGGTGCTATTCCCAGGTCGAGGTGTTCAAGTGTTGTTAGGTTTGTCTATGAACTTCTCAGAAGCAGCTCGGAGCCTGCATTTATGCCCGATTAATGGCAATGATTAGGCTCGCCCCCTAATCGTGGGACTTAAAGACAGTAAACATACCAGCGAAATGTGGGTGTACATTAGTATCTACACCTCTGCCTAACCCTTCAATGATTAGGCTCGCCCCCAATCGTGGGACTTAAAGACAGTAAACATACCAGCGAAATGTGGGTGTACATTAGTATCTACACCTCTGCCTAACCCTTCGGGGAATACAGGAGTGATTTTATTGTATTGTATATTGTATTTACTGCATCCTAGGCAAACTACTGACACATACATAGGAGAAAATGTCTGCAGAAAATATAATGATACAGTCACAGAGCCCGTTAAAATGTTCAGTCGCTTTGTTTTATAGATATGCGATTACTGACGGACCAGGTAGGTTGTAGATATTCGGAAATGAGATAGAAATAAAAAACACTAGAAAGGATCAAAGTAACCATTAACGTTTTAATGAGTTACAAAACTTGCGCAAATAGTTTGTATACCCAAAATGTTTATTACTTTTTATACCTCCTGATACGACGCTTGCGTCATGCTTTGTGCATTTCTGAATAGTTTTATAACCCCATAGGTGCATTGTGCAAATGTTTTCAAGGTCGCCATTTTGGAAACATCAGAATTGTTGCCAACAACGATTTTTAATTGCTATTTTATTGCCAATACAAATATCCTTTGTGTTCATTGTTTTGCAAAAAATTGCAACCTTTTTAAGGGTTTTTTGTAATTAGAAAGTATGTAAGGGCTAACTTTCTTTGGTTTCTCAGAAAAGATACCACCAGGCTTTTGGCAAAGAACCCTCTAAAATATTTTGAGAAATGTTGACCGCCATAGTTGGATCTCTCGGAACCAGCATGGCAACACTTATCGAGTTTCTCTAAATTAATTAATGATCAATTCAAACAATCCTTACTAATATTATAAACGCGAAAGTTTGTATGTATGGATGTTTTTTACTCTTTCACGCCAAAACAGCTGAACAGATCTGGATAAAATTTGGCACAGAGATAGATAACACATAGGCTACTTTTTATCCAGGGCGGACCCAAGTCTGAAGTCCATGCAGACAAAGTCGTGGGCAGAAGCTAGTATCATCATAAATATCACTAGGGTAGGCTATTGTTTTAGGTATAAAACTAAGCATAATGATAAAACTACCATTAAGTCCTATTATTGTAAATGCTAACCTTATAATTATTTATGTAATTTATACATTGGCTGCCTCATTAGTCTAGTGGTACCAAGCGCAACTGTTACGCTGGAAGTCCTGGGTTCGATCCCCAGGTCGAGCAAAGTGTTATTGTTTTTTTCTATGAAATTCTCAGTGGCAGCCCGGAGTCTGGATTTGTGCCAGGTTAATGGCAATAGGCTCGCCCCCTATTACATGGGACCTAAACATAGCGGCGAACTGTGGGTGTACATAAGTACGCCTCTGCCTAACCCTTCGGGGAATACAGGCGTGATGGTATGTTATGTTATGTTATGTAATTTATACACAAAAAGAAAACATAGTGACAAAATTAATTATTACTTATTTCTATAAATTCTATATATCTTCACTATAAATCTGACATAAATAATTCACTGACATCTATAATTTCTTGGCTAGATAATAATAATTTGAAAATAAATCTAACGAAAACTAAGATAATGCATTTCAACCAAAGATTACAAAACCCACTGAATATTAACGTAAGCTAGTTATAATAATTACTCTATAAATGAATTAGCTACTGCCCGTTTTCTTGGCCTAACTATAGACAGTAAATTAAATTGGAAAGAACACATAGATGAATTAAGTAAAAAAATAAGTAGCTTATCATACGCCTTATATAAACTTGCTACATCCATCATCACTGATGCGCTACTCACCGCATACTATGGTCTCATTGAATCGTTACTTAGATATGGCATTATTTTCTGGGGGAACTCAACTAACAAAGATATTATATTTAAAATGCAAAAACGCTGCATGCGTGCTATGTTCCGCATGCAAAGTACAGACAGCTGCAAGCCACTGTTTATTAAATATAACATTCTTACACTTCCATCACTATATATATTAGAAGTAGCTTTATTTGTGAGAAGCAACCCTCACTTATTTCCTCGGTTATCTGACAGAGTCAGACGCAATCGTCGCGATCACGATAGGCTCTGCGTTCATCCTGCTAAAACAGCGCTACTGCATAAAAGTATAGTCTGTAAGGCCCCAATAATCTATAATAAAATTCCAAATAACATTAAACAATTGAACACAAACTTATTTAAGAGGACATTTAAAAAAATCTTGACTGACAAATGCTATTATAATGTAAATGATTTTATTAATGACAAAAAATTTCCATAAATATCAATTATTTAATGTAATAATGTTTTCTTATGTAATTATTATTAACTATTTACTGTAATTATTTGTGGTAGGTAATATGAAAAATCCTGCCATTAGCAAAATCTGCTTCCGTATTTGTACACCTGTCACGGTAAAACATGTTGATCCTATCTCTAAACTCATTACATCCATAATATGCATTATAACTATGTACTATTATCTACACATGTTTGTTCAAATAAATGTATCGTATCTTATCTTATCTTATCTTATCTGAAACCTCTTTTAGGAGACCTGTGTTATGGGAAAAATCGTGTGAATTAATATTTTGTTATTTTATTAGATATTTTAATTAATTTTTTACAACGTTGCAATTGCAATGATCTAATACAACTTTATACGTTTCATAAACACTATTTATTGTGCAATGCTGTGGGAAATATTTCAACATTTATAAGACAACACACAAGAATTGACGTGTATCAATACGTCATCGGCCAACAAATAAATACCACGTTGCAAGCCGTTCTTCCTTCCTCTTGTAAGTACGTGTGATTATAAAATAAGATGAATTATTAAAATGATGACGCTGATGAAACAAGTCTTAGTTATTTTAAAAATAGAATCGATAGAATCTTATCGACGTAATAAATTAGCGTATAGTTTTTTTTAATAGGCTATGGTTTTGATAGCATCCTAAAATAAATTGCCAGTATTATGACGTTGATACTGGTAATTTATAAATTATTTATAACCTTTTTTGGATCCTGATAAACTTGTAATAAATTTTGGTATACGTTTTGTGCCATATAAACTGACCAGTGTACCGCTCCCAGTTTCCTTACCTTTACTCTAACCCTTTCTTTTATGGCCAGTTTAGTTTTTCTATCTACTTTCTGTTACAATTCTATGGCTCAATTATTTTAACAATTATATTTGTCAGCCTACTGACTACCGGGTGAATTGTTTTTAAATAATAAGCCGGTCACAATGCCCCAATTGTCTGTGGCAGCAGTTAACAATAACGTGAATTACTTGCGAATTTTAGTGATGGAAACTAGAGGCTGGAAGCATTGTTTATTTGAGAATAATTTCAAATTGTGAGGTTTTTAATTGTTCACTATCAAAATATTTTGATAAAGTTAATTAAACTGCATTGCATTTTCATAACGCTGCGCTGGAAGAGAAATGTTCATATGCATCAAACAATGGTTTATCATAATAAAATCGTTTAAAATTCTATTTAATCGATTACAAATGTCATTACCTAATCAAAATGTTTCCATAATGACATCTACTACTTAACTAATATTTGCCGTAAATCGATACATAATTGAAAAAACATTGATAAAAACTACACAATATAAAGGTAATTTAAATGTCTGCTAACTTAATATACAATTATTGGTTTCACTGTGGACAAATTTGAATAAAAGAAAGCAGACGTGAACTCGACTGGAGAGCGTTTTTCGCGGATAACCCTACCAAATTGTGTAGTCCCCTTTCATTCTATACTAAGTATGATACGAACATTCTACACAATTTCGGTAAGATAAACAAGGCCTAAATTAGAAATGTCAAAGTCAATGAACTGAGACCGCGAAGCGACTAGGGTCACTAATTAAATAATTGCTCTAAGGTTATCTCTGGGAGAAACTAAAGAAGTAAATCTGTATGATATTTTGTCAGCTTTAAAAAATAATGGTTTAAGTGTAATAATAAAAAAGATTGATTTAAAGCAATCAGTCAAATTATAGGAAGTACATATTCCCCTAATACTTGAAGTGATTAATACCTTTAAATCCCAATTATGAACATACATACCATCACGCCTTTATTCCCCGAAGGGTTAGGCAGAGGCGTACTAATGTACACCCACAGTTCGCCGCTATGTTTAGGTCCCATGTAATAGGGGGCGAGCCTATTGCCATTAATCGGGCACAAATCCAGACTCCGAGCTGCTACTGAGAATTTCATAGAAAAACTCAATAACACTGCTCGACCTGGGGATCGAACCCAGGACCTCTAGGGTAGCAGTTGCGCTTGGGACCACTAGACTAATGAGGCAGTCAATAAATTATAAGAATAGGACGAATATAAAATTCAACTAAGCAGAGAGTGCCACATTAAGTGTGAATACCAAAAATGCAAATTAAAGAAAATTTGTTGGTACAAAAGTTAAACAGAACCAGAATAAGTACTAGGGCAACATCAATCACGAGGATTCTAACATTTTCCTAAAGTACGCATGTTTGAAAAAAGAACATCATAGTTTTTGTCGAGTTCATAGTACCTGCGGGGAAAATTGGAGCGCATCGTTTTCCCGTATCTTGAACTCTAGAGTGGCTGACAAGGACCAATGGCCTCGTGGGTGCCGTAAACAAATATTTCTGCGATACACAATTTAAGTAATTTATTTAGCTAAATTATTTTAATTTATCTATGAATAAAATAATTGTATTTGTATAGTGTATAATATTAAATAAAAATTAAATTAAATTAAAATGGGGAGAAATTAAATTATCTTATTATTATTGATGAAATTAATATTAATTTTATTAATATAGATACCTATGTACTAAATGAAACAAATATTACGAAAAAGGCGAAGCCGACAGATATTACAATAGCTTTGAATAAAAATATAACTTTACATCTCAACAAATAAGGACTTAGCAATAATACCAGGAAAACTTAAATTTTACATATTCAATTACCTAATTAAGAGCTAATTACCACGTATATGTAACATACAATTATTTAAAATAATGTTTCATAAGCTTTATCTAGTTCTGGGAAAACCCAACCGCAGTTAAACTGATACAGTATCAAGTAATCATTCAATTATTTGACTCAATTTTTAATTCTTACCCATTTGTGTTTCATACTACAATTAATTTTAATTAGAAACAAGGAACGTCATCGAGTTTTCCTCTTTGTTTAAACTTATATATTTTTGATCAAAAAGTTTTGAGTTGTAAATGGAGACTGTTATCCATACAACCCAAGTATAAAATTAAAAATGACGTAGGTACGTACACTGTACACTTGTACAGATAATAATTTTCAGGGTTCATGATACATATTGCACATGTAAAAATTAATACTTAGATCTAAAATACGTTGACAGTATTTTACCTCATAGTCATCTGTAATACTATAAAAGAAAGACCGCTGAAAAACCCTTGCGGTACATTCTTTTTCTAATAGTTTTAAGACAATGGTAATCTTTCACAAATCACAAACAGTTCATGGATTAAGATAGTAATGGAGTAGCCACGGATTTCTATAAGCCTCCGCGTCACAGATTTACGAATAATTGAATAATAGTCTCCCAGACAGATTAGTTAGTACTCATTGATGACAGCTGTCATGCCACAGAAATTCTATTGGGTTACCGACAACATTATTAAACAATTTTTTTTAATATTACTTTCGGTACTTCGTAAAAAAGGTTCGCTCCACGATTTTTTTCATGTCAGGACTTGTCAGAACTTTTGATTTTCCGTGAGAATTTTGCAAAGATCTTTTCCGTTCAAATAATATATTCAAAATCCTTTGCCAAAGCGGTTTAAGACTACAAAAATAAAAATAAAGAATCTATTTCAATACCTGTATTCGCATCATCAGCAAAGCGTTTATAGATCCACTGCTGGGCACGGGGTAATGTCAGCAAGAGATGGGCTAACTCTTCTTGTGCTGAGATTAACGTTTGTCCAACATGCTGGCCAACATTAATAACTTCACACGCCATTTTTCTCACGATGTTTTCCATAATTCGCACACGATTTAAAAAAGTCAAAAGTGTGTTAAATTCGAAACTGACTTTGCATTTCATGCAAAGACAGCAGACTAGAATTTTTGCAGACATTAAACGAAACTATTTTCTGGTCTAGACCTTTATCTACATACATAACATAATCAACCCATTACATTGTCCCACTGCTAGGCACGGGTCTCCTCTCGGAATGAGAGACTTTTATCTGAAAAAGTTTAAGTATGTACTAAGAGTATTCATATTTTATCATCATCCAAGTTTTTCCCATGTTTCGATTAGCTTCCTTCCAGTCTAGTCAGATACGGCTGAATATATGTATTTAACATGAACCCAATTTCTAGACGTAACCGATATTTTAAAGATAGACTGGTTGTCAGGCATTTTGGGCTTCAGAATGTAGGTGTTCGTATGACGACCGGGATCGACGGTTTTACGTGCTTTTAGGTCTAGTCACAGATCCATAGAGTCACCGCGGTAAGCGTAGCTTAACCATGCAGGTGGTAGCCACGAGCCCCTCTATGTATTTAAAAATGTAAATAAGTTATTTATCACTGTACCTATCATGCGGTTAACTTAAATGCGTAGAATATGCTTGTGGTTAAAATAAATGCGTTTATTAATTACGATTCTAGTTGCTACTGGTTTTTGATGATCTTTACTATTTATTAGAGTACCTACAGTACAATTAAAACGGTGCAAATTGTACTCACACATTTTTTTAAACTCAGAACAGTACCTAACGGTAATATTGCAAAACATTTCAACGCGCATTCTTAAAAAAAATGCTTTTTTATATATTTTATTGCAAGTAAACTGTTTTTATTGCCAGTCACTAAAATCCAGAGTATTGCCAAAATTGTAACTTTATGAAGTATTTTTACGAGTAGAAAGTGCGTATCCTTTTTCGCACTTTTATGAAACCGTTTTTTTATGATTAGTACATAAAAATTTTTGGCCTACATTAGCGTATAATTTATAAACGCAATAATAAAATTAGTTAAAGCTGATCATTTTGAGTACATATCTCAAGATATTTATGCATAGGGACACTACAATAAAATACATAAAAACGTCAAAAAAAACAAAAGTAATTTGTCATCTTTTACCAGGAAATTCACAAGCAACCCTTTACTGACATTATTATTGATCAAATGTTTAAAACTAAACAAATAAAAAACCATAATTGTGTCGCTGCAACTAAAATTCAAGGTCTCGCAAGCCTTATAGTTAATTTACATTTTAATTTTATGCAAACACAATAATTACAATATGAATAAAAACAATTTTTCTTCTTTTTGTTAACTGGTCACATTTTTTATGAATCTTTGGCGGTGTGTTTTACCTATTTTTATTACGGTCCCAAGGGACGATTTTTAGTTTTTTTAGGAAGGTAATATCTTAAATGGGTAACTTATGTAAACACCACGACATTTCGAATATTTGACACTTAAAATATGTATTTTTACAGCGGGGACTTATTTGTAAATACTTTTATAAATAATCCGATTTTTGTCATTCACCTGTGTCCGCCCTCGGGTGGATTATAAAATAGGTAGGAACATTTTCAAATTTCTAGGCAGTCTAGACGATTAAACTAGGTCATCCTTGAAAACAGTTCAACAACTAGTTTTGGGGTCATTTTAGCAATATTGTGTTGTTTGTCTGAATCTCTGAACAGACTATGGAAACTCAGTTTGTATTAAAATTATCGATTGTCGCCATTTTGGAATGACCAGTGTCCTGTTCCTTTGAGGATTTAAGAAGCGCCTCTGCTGCAGCCACTGATATGACCGTCTACTGGGTTCAAGGAATATAAAATATGGATAAATGAAAGTGTTTGCACTTGATATGAAAAGAAGTTCGATTTTCGCTAAATATCATTTGTTTGTGTTACAAAAGTATCTCCTTCTTAATAATTAGCCCTCATGGACACTAAGCTATTAAAAAGTAAGCGGATACCATTTCTATGATTTATAAAATTATACTACTTTGCATCAATTTTTGGTGTGAACTATAGAATTTTCAATTTTATTTTAGAAAATAACTATTCCATATTTTTACTTTTTGATTATTTCACAGTTCTAATCGAAGAATAGATAGAATTGAATCAAATACAATTCAAGGCAAAGACAGTTAGATATCTACTATAGGTAACTGTGGAAATATGAATTAGACATTAACAGAGAAGATGACCCAGAAAAATCGGAGGGTAAAGTTTCTGCACTGGATACTTAACTTCATGATGTCTTGCACTTGCTTAACGAGTATTTCTATACCCAGCAATCTTATAAAAAACACTTTCTTATAAACAAAACTATGCTAAGATTAACCCATCACCCGTTACTTGATCAAAATGTATTTTTTTCTCGATATTTTCATTAATGTAATGTATGCTAATTACGTATAATGCTGCTAAGCATTGAATAGACTTATCTGAGCCAATGACTGGCCATTTCAGACCTGTTTATAAATTATAATCAATATTATTCATTCACATGATTTGCGTCTGTTTTTAAAAAGTTTCTGAATTAATTCCGCATTCGAAATTTGAGTGAAATTCCGTTTTGTTTCTACCGTTTACTTTTTTTTAACCTTCGACTTAATTTTTTTTCGGGATTATATAGGTTATGGAGTTCAATGTTATTTCTATTTATAGAAGTAAACATAACTTACTACTGTGGTATTTTGATAAGAATTTTCACTATAATTGAAAATTCGAGCTCGATTTCTTATAAATTGTTCAGCTCAGCTTTAGATTAAAATTGAAGTAGGTATCCCACAGTCTAATCGAAAGTAGAGGATTTTCGTTCAATAAATAATTAAAAGTATTTGTAAATGAACATCGCAAATTACAAAAACTTGTCTAAATATAAAAATTCTGTAGTATAGCTGTCTCCTAAAAACATCAATAAATAAAAATGAAATTGAATTGGACTTTATCCTAACCCCTCTCGATCTGACAAGAGACCTGTCTCTCAGTGGGTCAGTAAAAATATTGACGTATGGAAAAAAATAAACAAATAAAACGTGGAATACTCAGCCCAAACTGAAAAAAAAAAACACTAGCAGAATAGACCACTCGAACAAATATTTTAATATTACGATTTATGCGAATGGGTAACGTGTAGGAAAAACGTGATGAACGATACTATAGTATGTACGCTTCCGGCCGAAGTTTCTATCGGAACGACCCGCGTCCGTTGACACAGAACTCAAACACATATTATATATGCAAAAAGCCGACATAATACATATACTTAATAGTCTTATGAAAGTCGCTTTATGATAAATAAAATATCGGGATAAATCTTCCGGTCCGGGATCTATCCTTAAAATCAATTTTTAAATTACATAATAGGTAATAATATTTTACGCGCATGTAAGGTGGTAGCGACTACAACGTTAAAGGTCCTGGTTTCGATTCCCAAGTCGGGCAAAGAGTTGTTGGGTTTTTATACAAATTTCTCAGTTATCACCTGGAAGTTTGGATTTATGGCGTTTTTTTAAAACGCTAGGATTTTCTCCTGTAGCGTGGGTTTACAAACACAAATTCTCACATGCATAAACGCTCAGACCCGGAACAATTACCTGTAGATCATACAAATATTTGCTCCGTGTAGGGATCGAAATATTGCTATTGGCTCGCTCGCTCGCCTTTAAAGGGAACTTAAACATATCGGCGAACTATGATAATACATAAGATACTTTGTAATTATTTAGTTTATGGACTGTAGGTACTCGGCATCCTGTGACTACATACCTACTTTGGGCATTTACTGAAAATCAGCGCAGCAGCAACTACGCGGCTGTAGCATCAGCTGACGTGGCGCCGTATCTTGGCCGCGCACGCTTGCATGTTTCTTGATCTTGTGAGGGGTGCAAATTAAAATATTTTCTGTCTTTGTTTATAAGTACACCGCTGCCTAACCCTTCGCGGATTATAGATGTGATGGTATACTACATATTAGCGTAAGTGTTAAAAATCAGAAAAACAATTGTTACATCCCTCTGGAGGGTCACCGTTCTTTTAAAACATTAAATTGTATGAGCATTACATTCTAGAAGTGCTTTATGAGGAAAAGCATCTAACTATTGATGCTGTGCTATAGTGATGATAGAGTTGCTAATACCATGGAACAACTTTCTAATTTCTTAGTATTGCTTGTCAGTATGAGACCCATATTGAGCTTAATAGGAAAATGTAATTATTAGAACAATTCGACGTATTCATCATATTAATATTCAGAAGATTTACTTTCTACGGTATCATGCTTTGAAAGCAATCTTATATCTTTTCTATAGATTTTTAATTACCTAATTATTATTGTTAATTAAAAATTATAATATTTGGAGCTTAATCTTAATGCATTGATATTGGCAGTAACATTAGTTTTGACGGATCATTTCATTATTTATTTCATACTTTATTGTACACTAAGGCCCACTTGCACCAACTTCTTAAATTAAATATGTTTAACTTGTATTTAAACACAATTTTTAATTGAAAATAAATTAATTAACAAAAATGTAAGGTAGCTGTTAGTAATTGTAACATTAAGACGTCCAACAACTTAGTCTACCCGTGACCATGGATGCTGTAAAGGATCCGAAACGTCGGGAATCAAATAATATCAATACAACGCGATAAAATCCGTAAAAAGTAGTTTTATTTCAATGAAAATATGTGTTTAAAAAAGTTGGCAGACTTCACACGCCGTCAAGAAAATCTCTAAGGCATGCAGGTTGTCTCACGATGTTTTCCTTCACCGTTTAAGCGCATGATAATTAACTATTAATACGCACATAACTACGAAAAGTCAGAGGTGCGTGCCTTGGATTCGAAATTGAGACCTTTGACTTGGCAGTCCAACGGTCATACCACTAGGCTATCACTGCACTTAACCAATCTTTTTCCTAGGTATGACGTGATTTGATATTATCATCGAACCATTTATTGTCCTTTCAGCTAAGGCCACAATATCCGTACTTCTGATCTAGTGCAGTGTTAACATCCTTCATAAGCCATCGAGCCTCAGATATTCAAGTTCCCCGACGATACTTTCCATCACCGTAATTATTTATTAATGACAACTTGATAATCTATGGTTATTTGACTAGGCTATCAATGCTTTTTTTGGGAATCTTAACTGTTCTTCTTTAATAGATATAAGAGCTTACTTAGTTTTTGTAGGTGAAACAATATCGCCTGCCTTCTTGATATATCTGTTATATGACCAAAATTTTTCAAGCAAAGCTTTCCTTCTTTAACTATTACTAGACATTTATGTAACCCTAAAATTATTTTGTTGTTTATTGCGCAGTAAAGTTAAGTTATATCTCTTAAAAATACCACTACGTATAAAATTTGGCCACTGTACCGTTGCACCCTATTCTTTTGATTTACTGTTTTACTGCCAACCCTGTGCTTTTACAAGGGTTGACACCGTTATTTCGTGAAAGGATTAAGTAATTATAATATTCATGAACGTGAACATTGGATGTCCTTTCATTGTTCGGCTGTGTGACAATGTTTAGCTACCGACCACTATTGTGAAGTCACGGTTTTGTCTCAAAACTGTATTGTATATGATACCTTTCACAAACTAGTCCGATTCTTCGTCCTTCATTATTTGGAGAGCTACCGTGTATTAAGTTAGTTTTATTGGTAAGAAATTGCTCGAAAGAACTCCAATGTTCTATCAAGTTTGAGTTGCGTTGTATGTTATTCATGTTTTTATCAATTTTAAGCTGTTTACACAAAATAATATTAGTTATTGCGTAGTTTTTTTTAAATTAAGATATAAATTCATATATGTTGTTATTTTTATAACTATGTTAATACTTAAACCAAACAAACATCTTATGTTATATTAAAAAGTGCTGGTCATGACCCCATATGAGTATTTCAGTTTTCCAACAGCGATTAGACAATCTATGTATGTATATGGGCTATAAAGTAATTATAGTATTAATTTAATTAATTAATGTTTTTTAACCGCGACAGTTTTAGTAGTTAGTTTATTAGAATGAATGTAACAATATAACTGAGTATTTAGTTTTTGTAAATACACATCATTTAATTTAACAGACGAGTTAACTCATAGTATTGAATGTACCTAGCTCATTTGTATATATAAAGTTTTACTTAACTTAATTACTTATATAGTTTTAATCTTGCTAATCATTACTAATCTCAATTTATCCTTAAAATGTTATTTAAAATTTAAGACGTGTAGAGTAAGGGTCAATCTTTCAATCATAATATTCACATTTTGATGTGCCATTTGTTGAAAATCAAATAAATCATCAATGTAAGATAAAAATTATGTGGTGAAGAAAAATAAGTACGCTCAATCATAAAAAAATAAACCACCGCAATGCAACTACTATTTTTTTACTTTTTAACTCTTCTTTTTTTACTATTTAATTTAATTCGTAAAATGTAGTTTTATTTCTATATCTAATATTCACATGTCAGAATCCACAAAATAAGTCACCGTATTAAAAATATATTACGTGACTCACCACATTGCAGCTTCGGTTTGTTTGTGACTAAAATATTGTCACACTATGTGACAACAAAGCCTGCCTAGCGGAATGGCCTGTTGAGTTGACCAAATGACAAATGTCCAACTTTAAAACATTCTTAACACCAACCAATTTGATTCAAAGCACCTTACCCAAAGGCGGATAAAGTTAAGAATCGCCCACCACCTTTTTACCACCAACATTTGACCAACAGTTGCAACGTCATCAACCAAATGGACCTGTCACTAAAAAAAATAACCCAAGTACAGTTTTACAAACGTTCCCGTTCATTATATTTTTGTCTAATTTACGATGCTGCGGGCCCACTGTGTCAACGGTATCTCAAACAAACACCGCTATTGAACAGTGGTCCAAACTGCGCTCATGGTAGAAAGAAGTTTTTGTCGATTTTTTCGTAAAACAACACAAATCTTTGGAAACATTTATTGCGTGAAATTTTGACGGTGGCCATTTCTGAAAAATCTATTGAATTTTGAATATCATTATCTTTGTATAAAGTAGCTGGGAGCTTCATATCATAGCATAACAATAGCGACAAAAAAATTAACGTCGGCCTTCAACTATGGCATATTTTATGCAGATATGATGTGCAAAAAATATTAGTACCCTTTTATTATTACAAAATTTTGTTAAATACCTTACTATCGTTCCTGTATCCTCGAAAGCTTAGGTAGGGGTGTATTGATGTACCCCGACAGTTTGACGGTATGCTTTTAGGTCCCATGTTATATATAGGGAGTGATTCTATTGCAAAAAATTGATCCTATGGAGAACAATCCTGCAAGAAAATCCAATCTAATCTAATCTATTAAAGCCCTCTTAATATGAGAGGAGACCCGTGCCCAGCAGTGGAACAGGACCAGGTTGATGAGGATAGGTTTCGGAAACGCTGTATTTACTTGGCACGAGTTATACTGACTATCTACTTAACATAGAATTATAGGTATCTAACTAATCTATACCTTATTAAAATTGTAACAGGCCGATGTCTGTACATTATAGATATTAATGAAAAACTAACTAATATGTGGTGTCTTTATTAGATCAACAAAAGTCAAAACTAATATGATTATACTGACTAAAATTAATATGATTATGACGTTAAACATAACATAACATACCATCACGCCTGTATTCCCTGAGGGGTTAGGCAGAGGCGTACTTAATGTACCTACACCCACAGTTCACCTGTATGTCCCATATTATAAGGGGCGAACCTATAGCCATTAACCGGGCACAAATCCAGACTCCGAGTTGCTACTGAGAATTTCATAGAAAAACCCAATAACACTTCGCTCGACCTGGGGATTCAACTCAGAACCGTTAAACATTATGACTTTGATATAGGTACCTCGTCGACTCACTCAAATTACAAAAGACATTTTTTTGCATTGTTAAAAAAATTTAAAATTATGCTAAAAAGTTTTATAAACTGAAAACTCCAACGTTTTTTGCTGAAATTGTATATTACCATATTTTTTCAAGTTCAAGTTCAAATGTTTTTATTTCAAATAAGCTTTTACAAGCGTTTATGAAACATCATGATTCTAGTTGCACGGTTCCAAAAGGTTGATCCTATGGAGAAGAATCCGCCAAGAAACTCCATCTGACATTGGAGTTTCAGCTTATGAATAATTAATTATTTTATTTTATTAATGGTGATATATTCTTGAGTCTGAAATTATAATTGGCTGAACCCATTAATTTTTCATACGAATCGACGTCTGTTACTGAAGAAATATTTATGAATGAAGACAAACAAAGAACACTGTTTTCAGGATAAAAAGCAACGCGAATCTGTTAAATTAAAAAAAAATACAACTTATTTTTGTGCAAAGTTATCCTTTTCAAACTGGATTTCTTCATTTCATTTTTTCATTTTGGACTGCCATTTTGGCTTAGTGGTTCCGACTTTTAGCGTAACAGTCGTCGCTACGCTCGAGGTTCTGGGTTCGATTCCCAGGTCGAACAAAGTGTTGTTATTAAATAACATGTTGGGAGTCTGGATTTGTGCCCGATTAATAGTAATAGGCTCGCCTATTGCCATTAACCGGGCAAACCGAGATGGTATGTAGTTTTTTTTTAAATCTTTGTGTAGGAAGTAGAGCAGGATTTTCTCTTGTATCATGGGTGCGTTTACAAACACGTTTACTCACCCGGAACAACTGCAACTCTACGCCTCGTACTCAACTTTTCCTACGAAACCCATACCATTATCGTGAAATATAACTACATCTTTTTATACAAAAGTACAATACTGACCATATTAAAATTTAGTCATGTATGAAAAATTAGGAAATTATTGAGGAAAGTTGATTAGTATGATAGGATACGTAGAATTACCCCAAAGGTGCAACAATCCATTCTAGAAACGCCACATAATTGTGCAAGAATTTATTGCTACGTATTTAATTGTATGCATTTCAGATGTACCAGCTGTATGTTATGTTATGTAATTAAATTGTGTTCCAAGCTAAATGTTAATGGTTTGTAATTAACACGACTTCTATTTAATAGTATTATTCTTCTCTAAAAAACTACGTTGTCCTCTAAATTACTAGGTCAGCCATTATCAATGTTCTTCTAAAGAATACTATCTTAGCCACTATTTATCATCGATGTAACCTACTGTAAATACAACCCAGATTGGTTGTTATTTTATAACATCTCAACGGCTACAATTCGGTTCTGGCACCGTGTGGTCACATTTCTAACCTAACTTAACCAATATTTAAATTTCTTACAGAAATAATTAAAAACTCCTATAATTAATAACGTTAAATGTTGGTGAATTGTAAAATCCGTGGCTAACTTAGTAAATCAGTAGACAAGTAGAAATAATTGTTGTTCTTTACTTGACGCTTTCTTTGAAATATTTTCTTGGCGTTGTTTAAAAGACGTAAGTTATATATAAGCTTTTATATTTTCCCATTGCTCACATAATATAATCAGAGATTGGATTCCATGTGTGTTAAAATTCCAAATGTTAAAATTATATTTCAACATTGGAAACAGTCTTATAAGAACGGAACCGAATAAGATGCATTTTTATAAGTTTTTTCTTATTAGACTGGATTCCCAAAGTCAAGTGGATAAGGGGAGCAACAATGGGTACAATTGAGCCCACCCCCACTCGTTTTGACATATGTATGAGGATCCTAGTCCTAGGCGTCAAGTCTATTAATATAATGTGAGGATTCTAGGCGTCAAGTCTACACGACATTCAATTCACGTCATTCAATTACTTTAGAATTTTTGACGTTTGACGGTTTTGCCTCCAAAATATGTCAATTCATGTTATTTTTTTAGCACCATTGGACAACCATTCTGGTACAATTCAAAAAGTAGACCTGATTCGAAGCATAAAAGAAATTTAATATGATATAAAAATATCATATTAAAATAATAAAATATTTTTATATTATCATTATAATAACTGTACTAACTTTTAGAAAAGCGTTTAGTTACACTGTATTGATATTATTCTTGATGACTGAAAATGATTATGACACCTCGTTCAAAATTTCGAGTAGATATTACAGGCTACAAATACAGTTTAGAATGAATTATAATTTAGGAATTAAACAATTTAAATACTGACAATAAAATAGTAATTTAAATAACATATTACAAACAATTTAATTAATATTGTATGTATTAATTGAGGAATTGAAATATGTAAACAGTCTTCTTTTTCATTGAATTACAGGGTTGGGTGCGTTTACAAATACAAATTCTTACATACTCAAACATCCAAACGGGACTCAAATATTTTTGTTCCTTAAGGGAATAGGACCCTCGAATACTTTTCTTTACATTTCGTTTACCAGTAGTTATTTGTTTACATCCCATGAAATATAAAGCGTTTCTAATGATTAAACTCCAAGCTGCTACTGTGAATTTCCGAACGGAAACTCTTATGCGCTTTTTAATTAAAAAACAATATTGATTGTCACTTTATGTGACTACTCTTCACCCGCGCTTGACCAATGAGGTTTTAGTAAATATTTCAAAAATAGAATATTTAAAAAATAATCCCGCGTTGATTTGCCAACCACCAAAAACATTCACGCATTGACAAAATTATTTAAATGTAGCTCGTGTATAATATGTAGAAGTCTTAGCGATCATTACCATTGGTAAGTAGAAAACGACTCTTGAATACCAACATGGTTCAAGGAACGGTCATTTCGGTTTAATACAAGTAAATTATGACATTATTGACTTCGAAATGATCCGTTGCGTAAGTGTGCGGCATTTAATTTGAATATTTTTTAAAACGGGCAAGTTTAGGCTCATTTTCCAATTTTTTTTTTTAATTCTGATTTTGTAGTTTTGTTGTAAAGAGAATTTATTATATTCTCTATGTGTTTCAAGAATAATGTATGAATGTTTTATTTTTAAGTCTAGCATTAATACACAAATACCTACTACACCTATCTTAAAAATATTAGAGAGGGAAAATGTAATATTAAATTGGTCTAAAATTATTTCTACATAATATAAAATACTTTTAACAAAAAGAAAATCAGCCTTCAAAAACAAAAAATATTTTATTTCAACATTTTTAGTAGCGTGTAAAATTTTACGCATGTCTAGATGACGATATCATTTTATCATTTACATGTTATTGTCATTTTGTTGTAAATTTTTCGATCAGATCTTGACTAAATTTTTATGGAACCACCTCTAAAGTATGAGCTATCAATAAAAAAAAGAATCATCAAAATCGGTTGGCGTGATATTGAGTTATTCGTCCATTTGTCGCGCACATACTTAATGCAAATATAAGACTTATATGGTTTTCTCATGGATGTTATTGTCAGAACAGGACCAAATTGAAATAGGACCTCACGGGAAGTACCAGCTTTCAAATAAAAAGAGAATCATTAATCATCAAAATCGGTTCACTCAGTCGAAAGTTCTGAGGTAACGGACAAAAAACAAAAAAAATACAGTCGAATTGAGAACCTCCTCCTTTTTGAAGTCGGTTAAAAAGATATAATACTTAAAGAAGTATAGCAATAATAGTGATTTTTTAATGAATAAATACATGTGTGTAGTTATGTATGCGAGATTACACCCACAGTTCGCCGGTATGTTTAGGTCCCATGTAATAGGGCACGAGCCTATTGCCATTAACCGGGCACAAATCCAGACTCCGAGTTGCTATTGAGAATTTCATAGCCTAATAACACTTTGCTCGACCTGGGGATCGTACCCAGGACGTGTAGCGTAGCAGTCGCGCTTGGGACTAATGAGGCCTTTTCCATATTTCTAGCTTATTAAATTAGGTATATTTTATTCTGCAAATTCATATAATGTATGGTTTTAATAGTAAGCAGAAAATAAAAAACCAATACAATTTATATTTTACTGAAGAAGAAGGTGAGTCCATTGCCATGATTAGCGCACAAACCCCATGCTTGTATTGAGAATATGCTAACGGAAACCCCTTTCCCTGACTTTGAAATTGAACTCAAGAACTCACACTCAGCAGCCGCGCATATATCCACTACACTTTATAGGCATTGATGAGGTCTTAGATCGTTACAATCAGCTATAGCGACAATTCCACAATCATGGCATCATAAAGAGAGATTGATTGATCATCATCACATCCGGTCCATGAAATCCCACCCAATAACGACCTCTCTATTGTGAAGAATCAATTTTTAATCTCAACGTATTTTACATATATATTAAATACTTATCTCCCATCTCTTTCGTACTAGTTTAAATAGACTAAAGTGAGAACGGGAGGCAATTAAAAAATTCCGTCACGTAATGTATGAGAGCTAGCCAAAAGTGGATGCGCTCGCGCAGGGTCACTGACCTCCACTGCAAACATCGATTTTGAAAAGAGTGGGGGGTGTATTGAGGAAAAGAGGTGTGTTTATATGCAGTGGTGGCGCCATCTGTAGTTTCAGGTATGCACTGTAATACCTAGGGTTGGCCTGTTAGCGATAGAAATTCACGTGCGCTAAGATTGATATGTAAGAAGAAAGAAGAAAGAAAGAAAACAGAACAAAGAAGGAAAAGAGAAAGAAACTTACACTCTAGATACACCTTTAAGATAAAACATGAACAATATCAGGTAAATGTGATAGGCAAAACAGATAGAAATTGAAAAATAAATGCATGAAATACGTAGATGTGACAAATAGGTTCCCAATCAGCATGATGCCGTGTTATGGCAGGCCTCAACACAGCGCTGGTTTTCACTGAGAACCTGAAGTGACGTGAGGACGCGAAACAAGTAATAAAAGTAACTATCCTAACTTTTAAACTATCGCGTTGCATATTAATATAGAAAACGAAACAGGTATTAACGCGCTATAAATACCTTTAATTTTGCTTGACGTTTCGACCAGGTTGCACTGATCGTGGTCACAAGCAGACTGATGCAGCGAGTTCACTCCGTCATTGCGTTGGTAGATTTTTCTTTATCTACCTCCACATTTTTATTATAGTTACAAAACCCGCGACACACTACACTCACTGTGTCCGTATTTTTAACCGACTTAAAATAGCGAGGTTTTGATATTTTAATCACTGGATTCCACGTTGGTGATAATTTAAAACCGTCCTCCCGATTGAAAGTTTTGTGTTTTTTTTTTTTAACCTTTAACCTGGTCGAAACGTCAAGCAAAATTAAAGGTATTTATAGCGCGTTAATACCTGTTTCGTTTTCTATATTAAAAGTAACTATATTGTATTTTATCATGTATTCGATTGGATTTGGACAAGGTATTTAACCTTGTTAAAATTAGTCAAAAATGTCTTTCATTACGGATGAACTCATGACAACATTACGAGGAATAAATCGACTATGACGGACATTTTAGATTTCATAATGCGGTACAGTCATTTTCATTTTTATTAAAGGAGAATGATTCAGGAGAAAATCTTAGTGTAAATAGGGCGTCGCTTCACCTGATGGTAAGTAGTCATCGCCGCCCATGGACACGTGCAACACCAGAGCCTTTAAAAGCCCCTACGGATTGCAGACTGCCAGAGCCGCAGCAACCGAGAGGGAACTGGCTCTTACGCGCAAAAATCGAAACACACACCAAGGTGCTTTACGATAGACTCCAACATAAGGGTGGTCGCCAGCCAGTCAGACCCCGAGAGGTCCTACCACCGAGCAAGTCAGATATTTTCTCGGCTCTTACGAGATGCCTATCTGAATGGCAGTGAGGAACTGTATTCTAACCCGTCCCCACACGGGGTGGATAGGATTTCCTCTTATATCGGACGATCGCGTAGCCAGTGTGCCAACCGGGTAGGCCTATTGCTATTTTATTGCCTAAGTCAAAATCGTCAGTCGGCGAGTTCGGAATTGTTGCTTTTGATAGTTTCGTCTACCAAATCTGTCAATTACGCGAGTGCTACACTAGAGATCCTGGGTTCGATTCCCAGTTCGAGCAAAGTGTTATTGGGTTTTTCTATGAAATTCTCAGTAGCAGCTCAGAGTTTAGAACATGTGGCCGGTTAATTTTAGAGCCGAGTCTTGTAAAATAAAGTCGAGTCTATTGAGAAAGAGACTCAGTATTTTAAGTCTAATAGGACTTAAAATACTGAGTCTCTTCCATCACTAGCATAAACATACGCAGGATACATTTTTAAATATAAAGATGAGATATTTTACAGCGACTCAGTCATACAAAATTACCATTTGATAACGATATTTCAGAAAAAAATAAAATAAACACGGAAATATTAATAATATAAAGCAGCTAACTATAAATAAACAACTTACACTTTTTCTTTAACTTTCATATCAAAACGAGCGGAGCTGGTCGAAAAAACTATAAAAAAGCTATGCATATCCATCCATAAATCATTGGGCGAGACATATAATTGTAGTTTATTCCGCTGCGTCTGCGAATAATGTATTAAATAATACATACGGCGAAAGCGTCTCTGAATACAGGCGCAGCTAACCGTGGTGATCTTTCAGATCGTTAAAATCATTAACTAACATCAGAAGGTCGGTATTAAACAATCTAAGACACCATTTTAGCGTCTCTTAAAATTCGGAGAGTAACATACAATCACGCTTCGGAAGGCTAAGCAGAGGTGTACCTACTAATCAACACCCACGCAGTTCATTTGTAAGTCCCATTTTTAAGTTCTGTTTGCTAATGGAAAATGGTGAATTTTATAATGGAAAAACCCATAAGACTGATCGGCCCGGGAATCGAAGTAAGGTCGCTCATCGGCTGCACTTGCGACCAATCAGGCAATTCTTTAGTTCTCCAATTACTTAGTAACATCATTATCAACCCGCATACTGTCCCACAGATGGATCTTGAGAGGGGTTAGTTAGGCTATAGTTCATCACGCTAACCTACTATGGGTTGATAGACTTCAGACGCCGTTAAGAAAAATCAGGCATGCAGGTCTCACGATGTTTTCCTTCATCGTTTGAGCGCGTGATATTTAATTTAGTAATACGCACATGATTTCGAAGAGCCTTGGATTCGAACTCGACACGTGTGACTTGGCAGTCCAACGGGCATATTTATTTGTTATACATATTTTTATTAAATTAATAAGTAAAATACTACTCACCATAATATGTAGCTCGAATTTTATCCATAGTGAATATCAACTTCCGATCGGCACACTCGGAGGTCATTGACATCCGAAAATCCTAGCCGCGCCAGCTACTATCAAAAGTAAAATCATATTCTACGAAACATGACTGTACACAATTTTCTTTTTCCCCTTATTGGCTATGCATTTATGTGGTGGACTATTTCATTATTATGAACTTTTAGCAGCCACGGTTAACTTGGATGGACTTTAGTAGGTAATCCAATGATATAATACTATTAGATACGCCATGTTCATAGTAAATGTCATTTACAATTGAGTCGCGCTACATGTCCATACCTATAATCCTAAACATTTTAGGCTTTCATAATGAGCGCGCGCATAGATACAGGCAGCCTAAGATGAAAAGAAATAGCACTAAGCAGTTGTCTTAAATGACACATTTGATATGTCCAGTATGTCCGTATATAGTGACGTGTGACATGAAAAGTATTGGGTCCCTTTCTCTCATACTAATAAGGCATGCGTTGACTCTTTCTTTCATTTAAAATTTTATTTGCAACGAAAAAAATTAAATAAATTGTACGGAACCTAAGAATTTATTAACTTACTTGTGATAAGATACTCCATGCTCTTTTCTTACTTTAGTATAATAATTTGTGCAGTATCCCAGCTAAAGACGGTTTCTTTATATAAAATTAAAATTTATTGCTGTCAATAGCGCTGTCAAACACACTTCTACGCCTTAGGTCGGTCAATCGCATGTGACACTACAAATAACACATTGCCCACGAAACAATATTCGCATTTATAGGATGATAACGTGTCTACCTCTATTTAACTATATAATGTTATTGAGGTAATCCATTTGATAATGCTTTGAGAGTTGGCACGAAAGAGATATTTGTATCTCTAGGTAATTTTTGGGTCTGATTGTCTGTGACACACATTTGGGTTTGCCCACAATAAAGCAAACGCACCCCTAGTGTTGAAAGACAAAAAGTCTAGTAACAAAAATAATGTTGTTTATTTTCTATCTGAAGAGTCCCTTGGCGATTTTTGTAATTCTCATTAAAAACGTTGCTTTTTACATGATTCAAAATAGAGGACGTTCTTGATTTTCCTGTATTTTCCTTCATATCTCCACAGATTATCAAGATTTAAAGTTTTCTTTTATCAAAACTGGATGAAACACTGAAAGTAAAAAAGGCAATTCTGAAAATCATTTGAAACCAGTTTGGTTCGGTTCTTCTATTTCTAAAAAGACAAATTAATCTTTTTTAAGCACACGTTGTGTTTGAAACGTCTCGTTGATAGTTTGGGGTATAAATTGGAGAGTACATAGGAAGTGATAGGTTGATAACCTATCGCCTGTGACTAAAGAGTCATACACCTTCCAATCTATCGGCTGCGAGACCGTGAGATGACTGGAGGATAAAACTTACGATACAAACACTGAATAAATTGATTATATCATTACCAAGACAATAATATTGATTCATAAAGCTATTTTAGTGAAGGAAAAAATCGACTGCGGGCATTTTCTAGAATTTTTGTAATCTTAGCATGGAAAATGCAAAAAAAAACAATTACATAAAAATATATATTGATATCATTATTACGATCATACACAATTTTATGTTATTGCGTGATAATTGAATTTTGTAAATAATGCTATAATTCCGAATTTGAATTTTAAAACAAGAAAAAAAAAATTTGATTCATTAACTTTGCTCGAGGCCATCGGCTTTTGGTGACCTATGGCATAAAAATATTATATTTATGAGGTGAAAACACCAATTAACGTGAAGAAGGATAAAATATTTCGATTTTTTTAAGGTTAAAAATATGTGCGTCGTTTATCAGTGCGTATACCTATTTCGGTATCATGCGTTACAGGTCATCGACCTCTGATATTTCGATGACCACTTCTCAAAGTCCATAGACAATGCAGAAACGTTAACGACTCCAATTGGCGCTGGATGGAGCCGGGTGAATGACCTGTGGTACCAACTGCCGAAATGTGCATCTAACGAGATGACTGCATACTTGCTAGCCACAAAAATCCAATCCAATCGAACGAATCCTTGATATTGAGTGTTAAAGATTAGGTAATTTGATTTTTGATTACTTTTTTTTGGGTGCTATTCTCGACTACCATTATCATATAATGCAGGTTTTTTTTATTCCATGTCAATATACGGCCTACCATACAGATTATTGCAATGTCGAAACAAATAGCTTAAGAGCCAAGTCTCCTATTTCAATTATTTTATCAGAATGCTCTTCCATTATCACTGAATAACACAAGGTATCAAATGGGTCGGCTATTTGATAAACAAAATTGACAAACATTAACAATCATCAGGGTCTCTGGGATTTCGTTATGTTAGTACTCCCTTTTTTCGATGATATTTTTTCATAGTGGATGTAAAAGATCAGAAACTGCTTCAATAGCCTAATAGTGGTCCTGAGCGCGACTACTACGCTTGAGGCCCTGGTTTCGATACCCAGGTCAAGCAAAGTGTTATTGGATTTTTCTATGAAGTTCTCAGTAGCAGCTCGGAGTTTGGAATTTGTGCCCGGTTAATGACAATAGGCTTGCCCCCTATTACATGGGACCCCAAACCGTGGGTGTACATTAGTACGCCTCTGCCTAACCCTTCGGGCAATACAGGCGTGATGTTATGTTATGATATTAAAAATGGATAAAGTGGAGGAATAAAGTGGTTCTCTCTATCCCTTCCAAAGAAACCTAAGAAAATATAGATTGCGCTATTTATTTAATGCAGGCTACAAGGCCCATATCATACAAAATAGTATAATATAATACAATATAACTCAAACGAATAACAATTAAAATACCCTAATCAATAAAAATAAACACTAATTCACATGAACAGGCGGCGTCGTGTCGTGCGGTATCCGGTAGCCGGCCTCGGAATCGCCGGAACACTACCCCTCTTGGCCAAAATTCCTCCTTCATGAAGGTCGACAGATGTTCGGTTGGCACTCTCGCCACAAAAGAATTAAAATCCATATTGTGATGACACTCCAACCGTTCGACCCTTGCGGTAAATTTGGTCTTGATGCGAATGCTATGGCCGATATGATGGAATAACAGTGAATTTTTCTTAAAAACAACATACATAGTAATATATGTACGAGTTAATAATGTCTACAGTTTGTAATCGATGGTTGTACCTACGACCATCCCTAAAGCTGATAGCATATATAGATGAAACATAGATAAGACAAAATTTTTAGGATAAAGAATCGGTCAGAAACTGGACAATTGAAACAAAAATACGGAAGCTCAAAAAGAATCTTAAACACAACTTCTAAGTCTATAAGTGTTGAAAATATACATATGTTCTTCGTGGAAGCTATATAAATTATAATTATGAGACCTGATAGAATGTTAGACAATTATTTCAGTTCACGATACACCTGGCTAATTTAGTCTTTTAGAAATGAGTTCAAATCACACTTCTCCAAATTCTGACTTCCGACGTCACCAATGAATGACTCATTGGACTGCATCAAACATAGACGGTTACGCAAACGATATTGTTTACGTTAGCGTGTCTTGCGAAAGTTTTCGAGTACAAATCTACTGACTCAGACCTTTCCTTGAATCTGCCGCTCATTGATGCGGAATAGCTATGTCAGCGCTGTGAGATGTGACCTACAATCTCAAATGAGACCTTGAAATGTGATTGTGTCAGTTTTATTGACAGTTCATATTAACTCAACTCATACTAACTCAAAGCTGCTATGGGTCTCTCTTCAAAAGGCCTGTTCAGATGTTGCCCTATATTGTAAAACTTATATTACTGATGATACTACTAGTACCTGGACTTTAAAAGAGACCATAATTTTCTGAGTTTGTAACGTTTCTTATAGAGAAAACCTAGCAAGGATTTCTATGGTTACTCTTTGAATTAATTTCATAATGAAGATTAAAGAGATCGTGCACAATGCATACTGTAGGTGGAGCGAGGGTAAAATCGCCACTTTTTGTGAATCATAAATGATTCACTAACACATACAACGTGCCACATGTGTCCAATATAAGCTTTTCATAAACTTAAAAGTCAGCTTTTCGCCTGATGTTGAGCGATACCGCGATCTACGATGAAGCGCGCTTGCCTAGAGGAAACTGATTCACTCGTGATTTAAAGACACCCAGATTATATCTATCGAGGAAGATCTACTCGGGAAGCGCATTCCACATTTCAGCAGTAGGTACGCATGATAAAAGTGGACTTAAAGCGTTTCGTTCGGGTTTTTGGAATATCCATCATGCGTCGATGTCGATTTTGCGTGCTTCTGGTCGTCTGTATAGTAGAAAGCCCTATAGTAGAAAGGGCTAGGGGGAATAATATCGTGGAGATCTGATGCACACTCTCCGAAATGTATAATCATGGACACATATCTGGTACGTTGTGTAGACATGTGTCGGTGAATCATAATATTGTAATTGCTCAAAAGTGTCAATTTTAGCTCTCCTGAATACACGACTTTATAAAAAACCACATGAACACCCATCCTACATGATTGTTTAAAATGTATTCTTCATCTCTTTTAATTCATTCATCTCTTTTTCAGTTCTCATCCTTCATCACCATATTTATCACTTGTGACCATTGCAGTATTAACACCGCAGTCAGCCGTTCATACTGCCTAAGGGGAAACCCTCTATGCACAATGACTCAAATAGTTGTATTACGTAGGCGATCAATCGCTGTACAGTTTCATAACACACTCTGTATTGTAAACATCCTCGTTTCAGCTGATAATGTTAGTAGTTCATTGAGTTATTATGTACATTTAAAAAAATATATGATTTTTTTTTGTTGATGGTGTTTCTTTTTATATATTTTGTATTAGTTGTATATAAACTTATTTTTTAACTGATCTTGTTCTTTATCTGATAGAGTATAGCAACCAGATGGCCTTACTTATGTGACTACCGCATAAAATCCTCCATAATTTTCGAAATCAGTTTTCTAGTCCTAATTATTCAGATAATAAAACATATTTATTTTTATGTAGTATTTATTGAAATAGGATTAATAACATCATCTTGGTTTGCGTTCTCAACTCGCTTCGCGATCATCTCTAGTGTATTATTACCTCAATGAGTTAGTCATACATTTTGTTTTACTACCATTTAAGAGATCGTAAATCTATGCCATCAGCATATCATAAATAATTACTACTTAGATGTTAATGGAGAGTTGCTCAACTTTCTGTATTATAGAACTTTATACGAGGCCGCGTTAATAAGGATTAGCATGAAAATGTTAAATGTAACTAGAAATAGAATAAAAATATAGAAAGAACGAACAATCATTTATTTCTGCTACAAAAAATAAAAACAAACTTAAATAGTAATAAAACCAGTAAAACCAAAAAAGTATAAAATAAAACTAAAAATATTTTATTCCCACTCGCAACTTCATCACTTTAAATAAGGTTATTACTATTAAATCCAACTAGATTGTGCAAAAATAGACCCTATTTTATTAACGTAGTACATAGAAATCGAATCTTAAAAAATAATTTATCAACTATAAATATGTACCTACCTAAATCTGTCAAATTTAAAAACGTTCTATTTTCGAAATTAATCACCCATTTTATTTTATCAGCTGGTTAAAATCAGGTGAGCTTACGAGCTTAGAGAATTTTCGATGTTAAACTGCATTTTTATCTAACAGTTCGATGTCTAAAAATCTCGTCCATTTTACATGTAAATGACATAAAATTATTTCTCTTAACACGATACGGATTTCCTTTTCAAAATTTTTAAATCTAAAAGAAAGTTTTGACTCTAATTTTGGTCTGAGAACACATCCATTTTCTTTTTTTAAACGATGCAGTAGTTTGTTGACATTATGAATTGAGTTTAGTGTGATTAGCATTATATTCTCGTAAACGACAAAATTTATATGTATTAAATAGAATAATTTTATACAGAAAGACTGGCTATGGTTGGATTGTGGATAGTTTGGTCGGACAGTAGGAGCATATTGACCAAGTTTTCTCAGCAGCGACACAGTAGATATAAAGTAACTTAAGGTACCAAATTCTTACAGCGGATAAAATTAATCAAATTATTTCATAATTCAAAAGATGTGGGACTGCTTTATTAGTCAAGTGGGCGTAACTGCGACTGCTACACTAGAGGTCCAATGGGTTCGAGGGTGTTTCTATGAAATTCTCCATAGCAGCTCGGATTTTTGTCCAGTTAATGACAATAGCTTTTTTTCTATTACATGGTACGTAAACATACCGGCGAACTGTGGGTGTAGATACATTAGTAGCTTTTTTTGTATTGATTAAGTCGGCAATCGAGCTGACGAGCCACCTGGTGGTAAGTAACACTGCAGCACCAGAGTTGTTGATGCGTTGCCTAAACTGCCAGATCCGCAGCAACCGAAGGAAGGTTTACAGACCGTAGGGGCTCTTACGTGCCAAAGTCGAAACACACACCAAGGTGCTTTACGACAGACTCCGACATAAGGTTGGTCGCAAGCCAGTCAGACCCCAAGAGGTCCTACCACCGACCAAAATAGCTACACTTCTGCCTAACCCTCCAGGGAATACAAGCGCAATAGACCGCAAGTATGAAGTATCACGTATTCAGCTCTATAACAGAGGTTTTATTTTCATAAGGATCATTTAGGGACTCATTAACTAAATAAACAAGTTGTTGTCAATAATATTGATTTCACGTCAGTAATGACGTTTATGGTTTTACAAAAATATAATTGTTTTGTAACTCATTGACGTGCAAAACCACAGTGACCTATTTTTCCCCGTCGATGAAATAAAAGCAGAAAACAAAATATATTTGGAACTTATTTTTCACTCAAGAAAAAAGCATGTTCGTGACAAGCATTGACTGAAAGAAATGAATAATGATGTCTTGAATTAGCTGAGTATGCCCAAACAATTGCTGACAAGACGCAGTCATCAAAATAAACGATGGCTAATATCTACTTACAGGAAAGAAGGCAATCATTCGTATACATAACATACATAATCAATCCATTATACTGTCCCACTGCTTTGCACGGGTCTTCATGAGAGGGATTAGGCTATAGTCCACCACGCTGGCCTAGTGCGGGTTGGCAGACTTCACACGCCATCGAGAAAATCTCTCAGGCATGCAGGTTTCCTCACGATGTTTTCGTTCACCGTTTAAGCGCGTGATAATCAACTATTTAATACCCACATGACTTCGAAAAGTCAGAGGTGCGTGCCTTGGGTTCGAACTCGAGAACTTTGACTTGGCAGTCCAACGGTTTTACCACGTACCATTATACCACCACATACCACCATACCATTTAGCTATCATTGCTTCTATCATTCGTATATTTATGATTTATGTGAATTACATTCATCGTAAAAATTCAATTATTCAGTACACATGCAAGTTAGGATTGATCTTATTTGATGGCGCAAATTATTCACAAATCACATAAAGCAATTTATCTAAAATCATTTCATATTTAGAACCTGTAGCAGATAATTATTTATTTAATGTAAATCATTTATTGAATCATCAAAAGCATTTGTAGGCCTGCTAAACTCTGCTATCTTCGGAGTACCTAAAAAGTAAAACGCATAAAATTAGAAAAGGAATTATCATTTTAGGAAAATAAAATTGATATAGCATTTTGTAGGGATAGATAAAAAAAAAATGTCAAAATCGATTCACAAACAGCGAAAATATCATGGAGGCAAAAACATAAAAAATACAGCCGAATTGCTAACCGAGCGTTTTTGAAGTCAGTTAAAACAGCTCGTAGGAAACTACGTTAATGTATGGTATCTCGACATCATTTAGGTCATATCATTCTTATGCCAATCATGACAACTAGCCACACAAAGAGAGTTCGCTGAAGTTCAATGGATCTTTCTAGGCTATACCAATACCACTGGTGGGCCGCCAATCTGGTCGTTGACCAGTCGGACGACCCAGATTTGCACACACCTTTTGAGTCATCCACTCCATACAGCTAATATATTGATATAGTTATATACCATAATTCAGCCTGTTATTCAGCCTCCTTTTCGAATGACTTAGGCCATTCTTATTAGGCTTTTTAAAGTTGGTAGAACTGCGCTGTTGGAGTACGTTTAGGGTGGCACTACTGCTTATTGTGTTTCGGTTTGAATGGTAGCCTGGGTGGGTATGTGAGACTTGGCAACTGAGGTCTGATAACAGATACTGGTGTTGCTAGCGTCTATAGGCTGCAGTTGCCGTTTACCATTAGGCTTTAATGCTTGTTTGTCGTGTTATTACAATATAAAAAAAACACTAGCTTGGTGCAGGTTGATAAAATGTATACAACTTTAAGAACCTTGCTATTAAGCAAGGTTTTCGTTGAGTTTTCTTCAGTAGTAAAGGAGGTGAAAAACGTTTACGGTACAGAAGCTACTTTTTATTGTATGGACAATTTCTCATGAATAACAATGACATGACATGACATGACATGAATGACAATTCTGATTTGCTTCCAGAGGGACGACGAAAAACCAAACTTACCTTCTCAAAACTATGGTCAACGCCATAACTTGGTAACTGGCTGACACTCTATTTTTCCATGGACTCAGTTTCCTTAATAATGCAAGCTAACTACCTCGTCTTGAGAAACCATAGAATGTCGTGTGATTCTGAGTGTTACCACAAGAATCAAGAAGAAAGAAGTCGAATATGACTGGAGAACTTTTCCCGAGGTTATTTAATTATGTTGCCGTAAAGGTGTATATGTAAGTGCTTCAAGGTAAGCATATGGATAAGATCAAGTGCATTGGCATATAATTTGTACATCGAAACAAAGCTCGGAGCTTTCGCTGCGTCAAATAGTCGATTCCCTAACTTTCTACGTGTTCCAATGTTCGGATGAAAGTGGTCTCACACTTGTCGAGTCGCGAACATGAGCCAACTTACACTGGCACCTCAGACTTGATGCTGTGGTAGCCTAAAACATGCTACAGATAAAAAAAAATATGTATGTACCTATAGTAGAGGTAGTAGATTCGAAATGTGAATGTTCATTTTAAACTTATTACAAATCTATATCAAATCTACGAGTGAGAAAAGTTTCAAAATCAATCTATACCTATCTATCTACATTCCCGAAATTCCGAGAGACATACCTACCTAGGTTATATTTTATTATGATAATATCCACGCGAACGAAGTCGCAGGCGAAAGGTTGTTTATTGATACAGCCAGCATCGTATTTAAATATAAGAAGAAAACAATAATTTTCACGTTTGTTTAAAACTAATATAAACGTTATTCATAATGAGAATTCATAATATTTATTCATAATAATGCAAATTAAATGATTATGTTTAAATAATTAATTATGTATTAAATCATTCAGAAAAGATTTACGCTAACTTAAATTTGCGCCTGCGGCTAAGCTTACGTGCATAGAATAGTTTCTAGCTGATTTAACTACTCCACAAAATCTCATTTCAAAATTCTAAGTACAATGCGTAAAACCCAATAGTTCTTTACTTTTTACGTGATTCGTGTACAAGCTAATAAAAATATAAAATCGATTCGTGTAAATTAAACTGCTTGTTTTTAGTTCCCTGAACTTTAACTCTTTAATTATGTGCATAGATTATAGAAATTGGCAACATTCCGATGAGAAAATTTAAATAAGGAACCACATTTTGATCGTTAAATTTTGAATGTCGAGCGCAAATTCGGCCAGTAATGATAGCGTAGTAATCGCACCGCGATGAGTCAACGCCCGGTGAAATTACTGCGAGGTTCGTTCACCTTTCACCCAATTTGCCTAAATACACACCGACCGAGAATAGTTGGCACTGTATCACGACCAATGTCGTATAGTAAAGGTACACATTACAAATTGTCAGCTTATAATCTGTAGTATGATATACATAAACATACTTATCGACCAGCGTCTACTATACTTTTTCGGTTGAAGAAATTTTCCATAGTTTTTGTACTGTATGTGTGTCAGAGTGACGTATAATAACGCGTAATTGTTGTCTATGGGATGTAGCAAAGGTGGGCAAAAAAAGCTTTTGTGCTTTGTTAAACCAAGCTTTATGTAAGGTTATGTTGCTCATTCATTATAATTCCATGTTGTATATTCTTGTAACAGATTTTTTGCCGAGATAGATTCTATTTTTGCGACATTATCTCGAAAAATCAGGGGGAATTATATGAATCTGAATTTTTGACACTGCGAGACTACTTTGACTTGAGCGATGAAATTTATCGATTAAATTTGCGATTTCTAGATAACATGGAAACTTTTAGTATATTAAACATGTTTATTTTCCTACGTCATATCTAATTTAAACAATGTTGTTATTCGCTACGTGAGTCTGCACGTTGGTGTCAAAATCGCTGTAATTTTTTGTTTATAATTATGTGTGGTGAGGTTTTCGTCATTATTGGGAAATATGTATACGTTTATGAATGAGCGTGCACCACGTAACGTCGGGCTCGCGTGACACGTCACGTCGCCACCGATCAATACACGATGCCTTTATCGTAACGGCGATCTCATCTTGCACAGCATTTTAATGCCGCATAAAACCTAACTGTCTGTCCAAAATAAATACCAGCGAAATGTGAAGGTAGGTCGGCAAACGGTATCCGACAATGAACTTTGAAAGTGGGACAACGACCGACCAATTTGGCATTTGGACTCGTGGTGAAAAAAAAATATCGCCACCGGCGGTACCAGGGGAAAATGAACTAGAGAAAGGTTGATTTTCGACTATTTGCATGTGTGCATGCGTGTGGACGTCTCCGTGTGCGCTTGTGTGTGGCAGTCATTGTAGTCGCGTCGTAGTAGAAAGCTCAGTGAACGTTTGTTTACATTTGCCATTAAAAAAAGAGTGAAACGGTGAAACTATAATATATTTAGAACTAGTTGAATGTAGGCTAATTCGACAGACATTCACGAAAACTTAAGTGTAGAGAGTGTGTATTGTGAAAATTGCACTAGAAGTGTAAATGGACGTTTAAAGACACACTCATTCATTTTTTGCTAAAGTAAAAATAAATACTCGCTAACAATATACTCGATAACTTAGAGTGATGGTCATAATAATACTATTATAATAATATAAGTATACACTTAGCAATAGTTACATGTATTATATTATACATGCCTATAGATACCAGCAAACCAATAATTACTAGAAGCGACTATGACCTGCCATCGCATGAAAACTGAAGTCTAATACCTAGCTAGTGGGGTGTATTGTCACCCCACTACTCGCTGTTACCCACGTACCTACATGGGCTAATTATTTTTACGGGTCATCCGCAGCCTATTTAAGCCAGCAATATAAGCTACGTATCACCAGTGCGTCAGTTTGAAATCTTCCATGACCTCTAAGTCTCTAGGGACTCAAACCTAAGGAAATAATTCGAACATCTTAAGATTACGTAAAACCTAACGTACGTAATCTAAATTATAATGACTCAGATATTATAACGACCCCAAGTAGTTATAAATGTTAGCTAATTCTCATTACTTATCAATGATCCTCCGGCTTCCTTCCTGTTCCATAAGTCGTAAAATCATCATCGAAAATTAATTTCCTTACATAATATTACGTGTATGCCTTAGTACTCGTCACAACTATCTAAGTAGGTACCTATAACTTTTTTCACACAGTGTCGCGCTGAAGATGACGGCCTTGTAAAAAAAGAATTAACCTATTACATTAAAAAATTATAAAATAAAACATATTAAAAAAAATAACGATACGCATCTAAATTAAAAAATCTTGATAATATTGTTTAGTTTTAAAAAATAACCTAGCTACCCCGATCGATCCCGCAATGTTTCCCGCGTAGAATATTTGCCTAATTTTGTGTATGATTTTTCTTAAGTCCCGTATCATCAATTAAGTGAACCGAATTTCATGTTTCTTTTATTAAACCCAGTTCTATCGTGGTATTTGGGCTGGTAGTGGCTGGCTTTCACATAGTATTTGTAAGTGTTGAGTATCCTGCTTACTCGCATATCACCATTAAAATGGTCTTAAAATACTATGGATGACTGATCGATTATAGAATATAGTTTAATATATTCTATATATATATATATATTGTAGGAGGCGTTATTCCAGGTACGACGCTGGGATCACTCCTCCTAAGGAAAAATCCGTTTTTCCTTTAAACTCTTCTCATTTATTCAGATAAAACTCAAGGAATCAATTCATTTAACAAAATCATTTCTTCACGTCACTTTCAAGACAATTCTACTCAATATTTAAAATCCTTAGCTCTTATTCCTTTTCTAAAATTCTCAACCAACCAGCTGGATGAGACGTCACCTCTTTGCGGCAACCTCTACATCAGCTACGCCCACCAGCATGGATAAGTCTTTAGGAGTCTTATCCATAAGGAATAAGCACTAATTTCCCTACCTAACTCCTAACCAGAATTATCTATCAGGCGAAAAGAATTAACAAACACTTGTGAGGCACGTCCCTTACAATGGAATAGTTTACGGCGTTATGCACACCCTAACATTAATCAAAAATAAACAAATTCATCAACTAAAATCTTAAATAAATAAATTAACTCAACATCGTGCAACTCGCCATAAACTTTAACGCGCCAAAAACGCCCGAAAAAGACGCGTAACGGCCTCCTCACTACTGACGCTTCAAATCTTAATACAAGCATACTCAAAAAGCATCATTCCAGAAGGGTCTACAAAGCTGAATCTATACAAAAAAATCAATACTGAACATCGAAATCTTTAGCTTCTTCGGACGCTATTGGGTCAGAGAAAGAGAAAGATCAAGTTGTAGCATTAATCTTATCAAGAAATCACTCCGATTCCCCATACCAGAAAATATATTAAGCCGATCTCCCAATTATATGTTTAAGTTAACCAGATACCAAATCAGTTGTGTTTAATTCGAACACACTTCGCGGAAACTATGTTCCATAAGCGAAGTTGATTCGGTTCTCTTTGAATTATAATTTAATATACGTTACTAAAAATCTTTATCCCAAATTCGGAGTGTTTCCTTCTTTAAACGTTATTCTCTTTTCTCTCTCCCGGTACGTCCAGACAGCACATCATTGGTAACATGAAAACACATAGAATAATTAGTATCGCACTTTTCGTTAACTACATAATCATACATAATGCTATATTATAATGGCAAATTTTTGAATCTCCCCATCTTTACACTTCCATTAAAATAATTAAACTTATAAATCCAACTTAATATTTTATATGGTTCCTTATAACATTCTTGAACCCTCTCCCTATCATAATTATTTTTATGTTTGGATTTACAAAATCTAATCAAAACTTTTCCGTCACAAGAACCTTTATGTTTTATTTCCTTTCTTAAATTGATTAAAACCTTTCCGAACATCTTATAAAAGTTAATATGTTTATTGACATTGTCAGTCAAAGGAAACTGACTGTCACCCCTGACAACTTTAATATCAGATAAAAATAAAGACTTAGTCACACAATCTTTCCGTAATAAAAATTTATTAATACAAATTTTCAATCAATTTAAGAAAGGAAATAAAACATAAAGGTTCTTGTGACGGTAAAGTTTTGATTAGATTTTGTAAATCCAAACATAAAAATAATTATGATAGGGAGAGGGTTCAAGAATGTTATAAGGAACCATATAAAATATTAAGTTGGATTTATAAGTTTAATTATTTTAATTATTGCTTTGTAATGCAGATGGTAGACAATATTATTGCCTTTCGAATAAGCCTATTTTTATCTCAGTATGACTAAAACTTTGGGATATATCATATTTTTTGTACTCGCATAGAGCATATTTCAACATGGCTGCCACATAGCGGGGAAGTGTATTGGACCCAGGCCTAGAGTGTAATTGTACTTTAAAATAGTTTATATTTAAGTATTTAGAATATCGCTAGTCTATGTCCGGACACACTGTATAGAATTAGTCAGTAATTAGGTAGCCAACGTCAGAATGCCAGCCACCGTTCTTGATTAGACTGAAATCCTGGAATAGTTAGGATGTGTTGATGATAAAATTAATGTATAATTACGTCAACCTTTAATTAAGAGGATATACTCGTATATAATTATTGAAATATTACGTAAGTAGGATAATTATTTATCACACCACTAAAAATCCGCAAGGAGAAGTTATTTTTTTTTTAAACGTTGCCCCACACTAGGATTTTCTCCTGTGTCGTGGGTGCGTTTACAAACACAAATTCTCGCATACACAAACGCCCAGACCCGAAACAACTACCTGTAGATCATACAAATATTTGCTCCGTGTAGGGATCGAACCCACAACACGTGGCGCAGAAGCCGATCGCTCAACCGCTACGCCAATCGTGTCGTCGGTTAGTCATAGTTTTTCATACATCCAATTTTTGTTTTAATCCCGCCGTGGGATATGGCGCCACACTTTTTGTGTATTTGCCAGTGTCAAGTATATGGAGTAAACAAGTAATATTTATTAGTTCCCGTCATGGGATTATATTATATGGCGCCACACTTTTTGTGTTTGCCAGTGTCAAGTATACAAAATAATCCCCAGTAAAACAGTGGCAACTTCATTATGGCTTCGATGGAGTTTAGGAGTGAACACAAAAGTCACGATTTTCAATTTTATATCATTTGCCTCCACTCGCACACGTTCACGAACACTTAATGGTTAACTATCCACTATGAATTACACATTAAACTTCGGAGAAACACAAGTTTTGGAAAATAATAAAAAACCGACAAAGTGCACTTTACATTTTCCCGCCTAAACTCCATCCTAAAATATTAATCGTACACTTAACGATACATTACTATTAAAGTTTGACTTTTAGAAAATTAAAAACAATTTCATCTTAGACAAATTGTCTGATTTAAAATAAAAATTAATTATTTTTAATCGGATTATGTAAATTCTGGAAAGTACTGGTCCAAAAAAAAATATTGAAAAATTTCCTCAGAAAATGTTTTTATTTCTCTCATTTATAATTAATATATTTAAAATCTTTCTTTGAAAACAGCCATTGCAAAGTAAAACGATAAAAAAACTAACACACATCTAACATCGTACCAGGGCAGCATAGCCGAAAGGGGGTCATCCAAAATGTCAGCACACACACACATACGCGTGCCTTTATTTGAATGCTCACCACGTGACGTTTGCATGCGTACCAAATAATCATGCAATGCGTAGAAGGAAAGTCGTGGTCGATGTATATCGTACATAATGGACAATGCTGGCCAAATTTTAATGAATATTATTTAAAGTTAGTTTTAAACAAACTAATACATTGGAAATAGAAAATAATGAAACGTATCGTACCAAAATCTGAGGTACCTATTTCAATTGAACTAATAAATAAAAGGTATTTCTCATTTTACTAAAATTAGTAATATGGACAAAGCAGAAAACCTACTTTTTATAAAAAAAATATAAATAGATTTATGCCTTTTACGTTTATGCCATAGATTTCTCTCGATGTATACGCGGGCGCAAATGCTACGCCGAGAAAACTATCACGCATGCGCCGGAAAAAGAAAGATGGCTGCCATAGTCTTTCTTCACTTAGGAACATAGGCAAAGAACAGACAACTGAAAAGGAAACTTTAAACTAATCTAGAAACTAAAGTACCTACTACCATATAAGGCGAAATTGACAATTTTTAAGTTCGAGCTTCATTTGTGATTAATTCTGCAGTAGATAAACTGCACACACTGCTGTAGTTATACTTTTTCTGCTTTTTAGACCATTTTTTTATTAACTAGGGTCTTTTTACCATTAGATACCTACTTCAGCATATAATTTACAGGCAATCACAGAAAAATTGTCGCTGTAAGTACGTAGGCTAGAGAAACAAAAAATACTACTACATATAATGTAAAGTTCTATTTTTCCTTATTGCCGACTCTGTATTGGCACTGTTTTTGCAGTGCTTGCTTTTGTTTTCTATGCAATCCGGATGATACTCGCCGCGCATCGCCTGAGGACAGCGATCGCGATGCATACATTATATATAATATATGCCTAAAGATCTAAGTCCAGCTATAGATATGTTGTGCTAATCTATATACATATATATATATACATAAAAGAAGTATCTGACTGACTGACTGACGTATCAACGCACAGCCGAAACTACAAGAGCTAGATCACAGAATGTTTGCATACTGATTCCTTTTGCACTGTAGATGAGAACTAAGAAATTTTATGGAAATTCAACCCCTAAAGTGGTGAAAAGAGGGTGAAAATTTGGATGATATTCCGCACACACTGCCATGCGTTTGACATACAGACACACACACACATATGGGTACATATTTAATAAACGATGACATCATCAAGATATGTAGGTACAGCTGTCATTCGCTGTTGAAAATTGTTTTCTTCCATATATAATAGACTTAACATATTTTATGATATGAAACCTCGATGGTGTAGGTACAGTGGGCACAGTATATTTTATTTAGAAACGAAAATTACCTAAGTACGTTGGCGAAGCTGCACACGGGAACTCTAGTTATATATAATATATAACTTAGCATTATTTTACTAAACTTTTCTGACATTAAAGATGTTATTGGTTTTAACCAAGACAAGCTTGTCAAATGAAAACAACACTATAAGAATGGACACCATCCATAGTGCCGAAACACCTTAGTTTTGGCACCACGATTAGAGATCTCCAAAGCGAATGTTATATTATTTATTACCTAAAAACATTTATTTTATAGACATTTAATGATAAGTTATTAGAATCTTACTATGATTCTTATAATTTACGCAGTTTTTTTTTAATAAAGTTACAAGTATAAATAATATATATATATAATTTATTTATGAGGTATCGAAATAATCTACAGGTTTTTTACTACCACTGAATAAATCCAAAGAAAACAATATAAGTGATTATTATATTAAACATTCATTCCATACAGCACGTGCCTTATCAATTAGTCATCGATAACAATCAAGAATGAATATGTTAATATGTGAATAGGAAAAACTGACCCATCTGGTAATAGTACCGGAATGAGCACAAGTATAAACAAATTAGATGCTTTCTCATGATGCATAGTAAAGTAGCATGTCTCTATACACATTCCAAGCCAGCCCAGTTTACATTTTTTTGTTAGCCTGTATTATCCCAGTCCTGGGCTAAGGCCTCCCCCCATTTTTCCACTCTTCTCGTTGTTGTGCTATTTCTTTCCAATTGTCTAGAAAGACATCCAAGTCATCCCGTCATCTCCTCCGTGGTCTGCCGGGTCTCCGGTAAAATATTTCAGGGCTCCAGTTCTGTACAAAAAAGCCCACAGTTTATCCGGCATGCGGCAGACATGGTCTACCCAGTTTACATATACAGAGTTAAATGCGTCCTTGCCAGACCATATATTGTCAAAAATTGAATTGGAGAGGTATGGTGACAGTTGCTTCTTGTAAAAGACTGATATTCAGCCTCATTTGGTCCTCGACATAGTTAGAAAAAGTTAGGAAAACTATGGTGTAGGTAATTTATGTTTATTAGTTTAGGGTTTTTGGGCATGCCGGACTGAATTTTCTAACAATTGAAAGACATATTATTGCTTCGCATACATATTGTCGGACTTGGTGCTCGTACTGAACTCGTACATAAACAGTCAGTGCAATTATCTATTGATATTTTTCCTAATCTAATCATTACCTACTTTTCAGATGATTAGTTCTGAAAAGTTATCGTTTACGTTCATGATGCCCGAGTAAAAGTAGTTAGTAACTGACTAAACATAAATATTTCATTTGATATCTGTAGTAAACAAACAGTTACAGAGTCCAATTAAAATTAAACCAAACAAATTACCTATCAGATTTTTAAACAAATTATCAGGTATTTTATAAAGGAACACCTACCCTCTTAAGGTGGATCGTTCAACTGAGCCCGCGAAATTTAAATTTCAAGTGATTTTTCGCAGTTTGTAGGTCTATAATAAGTTCTGCATTCATGGTAATGGTAATTGCGACATTAACTATACAAAATTCACAATTTTTATCTAAAACCATTGCTTAAAAATCATTATTGTAGCTAAAAGTAGTGTAAAATGTTAATTTTGACCAATTGCACAGATTGCGCCAAGTTTTTGGCTTGATATGGATTTATAAGTAAAGATTTTAGTTCTGAATTGTGAATGTTGTATAGTTAATGTCGCAATTACAACTGCCATGAAAATAGAACTTGTTATAGACCTACAAACTGCGAAAAATCACTTGAAATTTGAATTTCGCGGGCTCAGCTGAACGATCCGCCTTAAGTTGTTCTAATCATTGAATTAAATTTTTTAAGTTTATGCTTGCCTAGTACTTTATACAATTCTATTTATATAATTAATTGATTTTAATTACTTTATCTGATAAACTGGTAGTGAAATTATTTGTACTTATGTTTTATTCATAAGATGGTGAAGTGTATGTAAAAAGTAAATCTAAATACACGCACTTTATGATGCTCTGGTAATATATTAATTATATACTGACATAACTTACTTATCTAGAATTAATTATTAATCATATTTAAAAAAAAATAGCGGTTTTAATTCTGTTGACTGACTGAAAGACGGTATTATATGTATGTTTATGGTACTTTTGGTCTCATTGTATTAACACCAAAGAAATAAATAAGTATATATTATATTAGGTACTAGCTGTTGCCCGCAGTTTCACTCACGTCCCAAAAAGATTAAAATACTATAAATCCGATTCTAGGCGGCGTATCAAGATGAAACAAGTACCAAATTTTAAGTTAGACCTCTAGCACAATACATCGGTGAAAACTGCATTCAATTCAGTAGTTTTTGTGTGATTCTCCTTCAAACATATAGACAGACAGACAAAATTTTAAACAAGTTGTTATTTTGGCTTCTGTTGCTCTAATAAAGACCCCCCCATATTAGTTTTTCTTTAATATCTATAATGTCAGACATCGGCTTGTTACAATTTTATTATAGGTTAAAGATTTTTCTTATTAATAAGAGTTTTACTAGTGCTTTGGAATATTAGAGAAAAGCTTTTCTTAGATCTTTATCTATCTACGATAGGAGCCTAAAAAATGTACACAGTTAAGTCGATCAACAATTTAAATATGTTTTAATAAACATGTAGAAAAGTAAAAATTGTTATTTGCCGCTCTTTAAGTTTGTTTACTTGTTTAAAAAGTGAGGTGGCAATGCTTCAAAGGCTAACATAAATTTCTGGAAGCTTGTTGTAACTGCATGACTAAATCAGGATATTCGATTTTATAACTATGCACGCAATTTTAATGAATAATTAGCAAATTATTTTAATGAAGCTAAGGTGATAACATTTTCCTGTACGTAACGCAATTAATATTTATAAATTGTCCTTATTTGATAAGCTTAAGCCTAAATTTAGCTCGGTGGTAAGACTTCTTGGGGTCTGAATTGCTGAACGGAAGTCCTTACTTCGGAATCTCTCGTAAAGCATTTTTGTGAGTTCCACCTTGTGTGAGTCAGAAGCAGTCCCTCTTCTCGGTTATTGGGGCCCCGGCAGTATGTATTCTGTAGCTTATAAGGCTCTTAATGCTCGGCAACTCATCAGCAATTCTTCTGGTATTGCAGGTTCCATGGGCAGCGATGACTACTTACCATCAAGTGGCTCATATGTTCAGCATTGTGCTGAAAAGAGTCACAACTATTCCGTATGCAATTCTCAGATAGCCACCTCCAAACTAAGACTTTTTAAAGGACCCCTTGAACGGAAACAAAGGATTATAACTTCTTAACTTTTTAAAGCTTTTGGGAAATCAAATATAGTTATAAAGTTTAAATTTTCGTGTACGACCCAAGTAAGTTCGGGCTGCTATATTTCCTACATAATTTCTTCATCGGATCACTAAGCTGCATTATAACATAATATACTACCACGAGCCACAAAACACGTGTCGCTCACAGTTATATAACCTCATTCGGACAACCTTCTCAGATTACATACCAGAAAACTTGACCTTAGCATGCCGAAGGACAGTTTACAATATCTGCACGTAGTTCGGACCAACTTACACTGGCTCTCGAACTAATGTAGTATGATCTTGGCAGTAACGGTGTATCGTTGCGATGATATTAGCGAAGCCTTGTGACCCAGATAAATGTGTACCGTTACCGGACATCGAACTCGCACCCCAAGTGTGACATTTATGCAGAACACCGCGGAATTAAGGCAGGTCGGTTCGGTTCGATCATTCATAGATAATAGCTACAGTTTAGGAGTAAAAACTTGCATATAAGTAGATATAAAGTGTAGTTCTATGTAAATAGTCTAATGGTTATAAGCTGGAGATCCTGGAATAGATACCCAGGTCAAGTAAAGCGTTCCTATAGAGCAAGCGATAACAAGTGCAGTTTTTAGTCGGTGTGAGGCAAACATACCCTGCCTTCCCCTGGTGGCATTGGATCCATGAGGATTTTCAGCACATCAAAATATGTCTTGAAAAGTATTATTGGCTTTCCCATGAAATTCTCGGTAGCAGCTCGGAGTTTGGACATGTGCCTGATTAAGGGCAATAAGCTAGCTCTTTATTACATGGGACCTAAACATACTGGCGAACTGTGGGTGTGCATAAGTATCTACACCTCTTCCTAATCCTTCGAAAAATACAGGCGTAATGGTATGTTATGTTTAGGTCACATAAACATAAATCAACCCATTATACAGTCCCACTGACTCATTAGTCTAGTGGTCCCAAGCGCGACTGCTATGCTAGAGGTCCTGGATTCGATCCACAGGTCGAGCAAAGTGATTTTGGGTTTTTCTATGAAATTCTTAGTAGCATCTCGGAGTCTGGATTTGCGCCAGTTTAATGGCAAAAGGCTTGCCCCATATTATATGGAACCTACACATGCCGACGAACTGTGGGTGTACGTTAGTACGCCTCTGCCTAACCCTTCGGGGAATACAGGCGTGATGGTATGTATGTAATACTGTCCGACTGGTCGGGACGGGTCTCCTCTCAGATTGAGAGGGTTTTTTTTGTTTTGGTCACTT
Source organism: Acronicta aceris (assembly GCA_910591435.1). Classification (NCBI taxonomy): domain Eukaryota; kingdom Metazoa; phylum Arthropoda; class Insecta; order Lepidoptera; family Noctuidae; genus Acronicta; species Acronicta aceris. Next base: position 7,742,235 of record OU342780.1, on the reverse strand, counting down.
ATTTTGTATGAAAAACTGAATGCCTCTGCCGGCCACCCAGGCAACTAGGTTTTCCATTCAAAAAAAATAATTTGACTAGTATATACTGCCTCATTGGTCTACTGGTTGTTAGCGTGACTGCTACGCTATAAGGCCTGGGTTTAGGATTGCCATCCGTCCGGGTTTCGGTTCCAGTTATCCGGGTTCGCTGGTCTAGTTTAGAAGGTGTCTAGGGAGCTTTTGGGTGGGGTTTCATTTGTATTCTGGGCTTAAAGGTTTTTAAGTCACCGCTTTCCTCCTCACGCCTCGCCTTGCAACCACCGAGTCGCCACATGCCCAGTTCATATCCGGGTTCGAAGCTCCAAAATCCGGGCTTTTCACGCTTCTTGTCCTAGTTACCAGATTTTAGAGATGGCAATCCTACCTGGGTTTGATTCCTAGATCGTGCAAAGTGCTATTAGGTTTTTCTATTACATTCTCGGTAGCAGCTCGGAGTTTGGATTTATGTCCGGTTAATAGCGAGCTTTATTGAACAAGAAATTTACCCAAAAAAAATTGAAATTTAAGTTGAGAGCCCCTCGAAATGACTTTAAAATATAGATGCTATTTTTTGTCTCTTGTTCAGAGCTTGAAAACCCCAAGAAATAAAATACTGTCTCGGGCCCAAAGCTCGAACACAGCTTTGGGCAAAGAAATGAAATCGCCAGTGAATCCAGGGTCTATCAAATAGTAAATTCCTAGTTTAGTTTACAGCATTAGCAGCACCTTTCTCCATTAATGGAAATTTTCACAGAATCCGCAATCCACCAATAATGATCGCTCCAGCGCATTAAAATTATGTAGCAGGATTTTAAGATACCTAATCTGACTCATAAGGGAAATACCTCACATCCTCACACCGTTATTCGACCCGATTCAAAAACATTTTTAACTGCCAAAATCAAAAAAGGTTTTATGTAATTTTAGCTTTATTCAAATTTGGGTCATCCAAACTGGATACCTCAACGAATTTTGTCCCGTTATACGCTGTGTGACACACTGGGCTTAATAACGTAACTGTACGTGCGTCGTTTATATTTGTGATAAATGATTATTATTTTTTGCACAGTGTTCACAAGCTAAGCATAGCAGGAAATAATGAGAGATTCGCATAAATTATTATGTCAGTACTTATTGTGTGGTAATATATTATTCACAATTATGTGGGTATTTGTAATCATGTGATGGTTCTCAGAAATTAATTTGGTTAGGTAGGTGCTGATCGTCAATTCGGTATAACTAATAAAATACTTTAGGTGGGAATGATGTCCCTAATATTATTAATATTATAAAAGCTGTTACAGTATTTTGTTATAAATAAGAGACAATAAACGACCTGGACGTCGAAACGAGTTTTCAAGAATGGTCTAGAAAAAATCAATCTAAAGATACTAGGTACTACTAGGTACTGTTGAAAATGTCAGCTAGTGAACCGTTCAAAATTTTGTGTAAATATTTCGCTCTCCATATGCATTTGTGTCCAAATAATAATAGTTCGAGGGATTTATATTGATAATATTTTCACATCAGGTGCCCAAGTCCCGTATCAAGCCACATATAGCTGATACATATTAGGTTTTGAACACAATCGTTGTCTAATAGGCGTCTATATAAAGTCCTTGGGGTCGGCGGCTGTAATTAGCTTACAGCTAAAGAAAATATATCGCCATGTTGGTGTAAGATCCGCAAACTCTTCCAGTAAACGGATAATACTGCGTTTGTTCGATATATAAACTGGCTGGAAAGAACAACAAGATATAATAAAAAAAACTATTCATAATAAAAGTTTAGAAGGTTCCAAATATAAATTTTCGTTCCAATATCATTCAGTATTTTACCCACGAAGGAACGTATACGGTATATGCGTTTAGGGCGAGAGGTTGTTTGTTTTTGTTTGCAAACAAATGTTACCATTTAAATACGAAGTCTACCTACTTACGAAAACACTGACTGACTAACAGATTGACTGACTGACTGAATATAATAGCATTAGCTTAATAGGTGGGTGTAGAAGCATGCAATTTTACACATAAGTTCCTTATATAACGTAGGCGATCACTAAGATTTTGGGAAATTGTCACGGGATTGGGAAAATATGGTTAACACCAGTGGTACACAGCTAATCTCATAATCCAAACTAACAAAAAAAATGCGAAAGTGACTTGGTCTGTCTGTATGTTTGTTTGTTTCGTTTTCACGCCTAAACTCCTGAGCCAATTTTCACCTTGGAGGAAGACATAGTCTACATTTTGTCATAATACGTACTTTGAGATGCGAGTGCAACCGAGGACAAGAGCTAATAAATTATAGATATTAATTAAAAAATAATTATTAAAATATAAAGATTGTCATATTATGGGTATGGCTACCATAAAGCTGGGTCACACACCAGAATAATTGTCAGAAAAACCCATCGTGCTGTGACGAAATGTATGCGTGAATTGGACGTTCTCCGGATCTAATTACAAAATGAATACAGAGAGAGTACGGGCAGAGTGCCTTCCGGTGAATATCAGAAATATTCTGAAAGTATACCTATGGCTGATCTAGGTAAATCGACATTAAATGATGGACTCTGATATATGTGTTAATGTATGAAAAGTGTTTTATATACAGCAGTCTTAAATACCTGATTCTCCAATAATGCTAAACTAGACCTATTCGACGCAGCCGCAAGGAAATATATTATATATTTATTGTATAATAAATATATAAAAGGAGGAGGAGTGCAGGCCGCATAGCGCGACATGCCAGCATTAACGACATTCTTCGTCGTGCTCTTGCCACCGCCGGCGTACCAGCTGTTTTAGAACCGAATGGCTTGGTGCGTGACGATGGGAAGAGACCAGATGGTATGTCCCTTTTACCTTGGAAAATGGGTAGGCCTTTGGTGTGGGACGCCACCTGTGTTGACACCCTTGCTCCATCCCATCTTCCAAGCTCAGCTGGCTGCGCTGGCGCTGCTGCTGCTGCTGCAGAGAATCTCAAACGGCGCAAGTATAGTAACCTGTCCGGTAACTATATTTTTGAGCCGTTTGGGGTCGAAACACTCGGGTCGTGGGGTCCGAGTGCTCGTCTCCTTTTCAAGGAAATTTCAAGGAGACTGGTCGACACTTCACGTGACCAGAGGGCTGGCTTGTTCCTAGGACAGCGCATAAGCATTGCCATTCAGCGTGGCAATGCTGCCAGTCTTCTGGGCACCTTCCCGGACGACAGCGATGCCGAGGAATACTTTGACGCTTAGTCACGCCTGTCTTTTAGATTTATATATATAGCTTTTTTTTACGTTCATGTATTTTATGTAAATAGTGTATATAGTAAAATAATTTAATTTAATTCAGATAATATACTTTCATTATGATTACAATATTAATCTTTATTGTATAATATATCTATATTTATTTTTAATTTGAATTATCCTCCCTTTTGTGCGTTTGTAGGTATGTACTTATGTATTAATTTGTGCTCAAACTGTGTCATTATAAAAAAAAATTATTTCATTCACTAACTTGCACGCGTTATAAGGTGTCATAAAAGCTGCATTAACATCGTTCCAAATAGAAACTCTATTACAAGAAAAAACATAAGCCTTTCTCGTCTCTCCTACATTGCCGTGCCCGAAAGGATTCACGATTGATACTTATATATTTATTTTAACACCTGTGAACATTGCGGAGTGAAATAAACGAATTGAGTAAGTATACCTCTGCCTAGCATTTCGTAATGGTATGTTATGTATTGACAAATAATATGACATACAGGTATTCATAGCAATCTTTAGCACATCCAGCACAACAGGATCTACATAATAAGCCACTGGACAGTTATCTCACCATCCCAGTTCTTAGAGAAGCCATATCAGGATGTAACTGTGAGTTCTCTCGTTAACCCTATGTAGGTCAACCGTTACTGATAGCTTGGAGTTATGGCAACTGTAGTTAGGGCGGGACTGTTAAGCGTACATTCGATAATGTATAGTTGTGGGTAATGACCGGGTGAATTTAAATTGAAAGCCTTACTTAGTTATTGGATGAACGGATTTCAGAGATATGCTTTTTACAGTAACCACATTTTTTTTTAACTTATGGATGGTTGAAGTAGGTACATTTTCTAGTCGCGGAGGAATAAATGTCGCTTTCGTAACCCCAGCAAAAAGTGGTGAGGCGAAACACCGGTGTGGTTTTAGTGGGTAGGTCACCCATTCTGGGTGGAGTCCGACACCTCTCGTCGCCTTCTCCAGGCGGTGGAAGTCCATGAGGATTTCCAAACGCAAAAAAAGGGACATTTTCTAAGGCACAGCTCTGAACTAACTTCTGTTACGTTTATTTGACTGCGTCAATAGTCTAGCGCGAGACTGCTACGCTAGAGGTCTTGGTTTTGATTCCCAAGTCGAGTAGTGTTAATGGGTTTTTTAATCGGCTGTATTTTTATGAGGGCTTAAAAATAATTAGCCAACAACAGTAAAATGAGGTAGAAAATGAGGTTCTACCTCATTTTACCTTTGTCATTTAAAATAATTCATAATTTTAGTTTCCGAACATCAGCCCGCTTCTTATACTGAATACCGTAAAGTTGAAAAAGGCGTTTTCCTCCTTCTCAAAAAAGTATTAGTGCCAACTTTTTGTAGGACACTCAACAAAAACTCCTTTGTAACAATCTAAAGATACATATAGGAAGCATAACAAACAACATGTCAATACTGTTTGTATGTCTGTCACGAGACAGTTACGTCTCGCATTGAGGGATCAAAGGCTGTATGTAGGGCGACCGTTACGACCTGCCGTGTTCTGGTATGGCTGTTGTGTTCGCAGCTATGGGGAAGTGATACTGGCGTTAGTTTTGTTGTGTACTCAATATGGTTAGATAGTCAGTCTTGCATTGGCAAAGACAGGATAAAGATTGGTTTGGATAATGCTAGGTTTTACAAGGACTGGATAAACGTAAAATAGGAAACGCATTCTAGAAAAATAATTCAAAATATTAAAGACAGAGTAATTAAAAAATATGGAAAGTTTATAAACTAATGAATCATTTAAAAAGATTTTTGTTGCCAACAAGAAACTCCATGGTCTCTTAGCTTCATTCGATATGACAGCCCCAAAATAACTTGGTTGTAGTGCATCTTAAATATCAGCAGTTTAAAAATCATAACTTAATAACATATTAAATGTCGCAGTTTCACCCGCATCCCCAAAAGTCTTTGAGACAATAGGTACTTATCTACATAGATTTACAGTGATTGCAATAAACATATTAGGAAATAGGCTCCATTTCCTTTCTCAGGATATTTTTTTTTTCCATTATGGAAATCCGTTCAGCAGTTTAGGCGTGAAACAGAAAAACAGACAGAATACCTTTGCATTTTTTTAGTTATTTATTGCAAAACGTGCACACAGTTATAGGACTAAGACTAAGTGTACCTACTAATGACGTCAAGGTGTCGTAAAATAGATCAAGGTAACAAATATCTTAACTTAGATCTAGGTATGTATTAGTATATGCTTAGAATATGGTTATGTTAGGTTCATAGAATATGCTTTCTTTATTACTAAGGCAGAATTGATTTTGAATCATTGCCACATCCAACCAAGGCCACTTAGCAACATTTGAAGCTATATAAATCTATGAATAACTCCATCACTATTCTAACCTTAGCAAGGCTTTCTAAGAGGTAAACAAAACAAGTTTGTTTCCAGCGTCACGAGATCCGCCGCGCTGGCCTGACTCATGCGAGTTCCGTGTCTAACTAGGCTAAACTGCACGACTGACAAATGTGTCAAAAATAATTTAGATAAAAAAATAGGATGTAAGAGAAGGAAGTTGAGTTGTGACGTAATAGCGTGTGCGTAGTTTGTTGCGATTTGTAAACCCCCAACCAGAGTACGCAAAGAGTTTGTCAATAGAATGTTCAGGACCTTATTTAATTTAGTCATTAACGATTAGGGATAATATCGTGGCAAAACCCTCATTCGCAGCTCGAACCCAGGAGCTGAATTATTGTTATTAATAAATTATAAGCAGCGGTAGCCTAATGGCTAGAACTTCGGACTTGCGATCATGTGGTTGCCGGTTCGAAACCTACCCATTGCACTACCGATGTGAACCCACTCGTTACACAAGCATTTAGCTTAGCATGAGGGGTTAACAAAAATAATAGTAATGTGCGACCCACATTACAAGTAAGCTAAAAACATCAATGTAAAAGTTATCGAAACTTAAGCATTTTGACCGCAAAATGGTTTTCGATCCATCCTTCACGAAATCAATTGTCGGCAAACCCCGAAATATAACATTAGTTTATTTTTCCGGAAATCTCGATGCTTTTTTTAAGAAAATTTTATAAGAAATGTATATACTGATACACTTAGCTGACACGATGACTATAACGACTGACTATGTGGCTTATCGCCTATAAATTTACTTTTTTATATTAACAAAAAAATCTGTTAAGTTCACAAGTTCGAAAAATGAGAGCACTGTCCCTGATTTTGAGTCACACAAGACAGAAGTCATAAAAATAAATTATTTTATGTACATGATTGTAGTGTCAGTACATTATTGTGTGACGTCAAAAAAGGCATTTGACAAGTGCTTATTTTTTAAATTTCTATGCAAATTAGAATAACTTATCCGTTTATTCTATTTGCGCAAGAGCCATCGGCTCATCCTTATAAACAAAGTTATGGAAGAAAATGTTTTGTCTAACACTATGCCGCTTAAGTATATATTATGGTGTAAGATTGGCAATAAACTTGAGGAGGTCGAGCCCCGGCCGGTATGTAGGTCGACCGTTCGCTGTACTCTGCGCCGACGCACATCGCCGCGGGCCTATTCTGATTGCGGATATTAACATTTGTTTGCTTATGCATTTGTTTGCATGCTTTATGTAAGCAGAATATGGTATTGTTCCTTAATCACCAACTTTTACATCTGGTACTACCTGTATTCTAGGTAAATAAATATTTTTCTTTCTTTCTTTCTTATTATTACTTAAGTAATAAGCAACAAATAATGTATTATTTAAGAACAAACAAATGTTTGTGACATTACTTATAAACTAACAAAAGTTAATATCACTTCGGAATTTACATTGACAATATTATAATAAAAAGATACGTTATTTGGGATAGATGGAAGGTATCATTAAAAACACTAGCTTAACTTTAGTTATAGGTTAGTTATATTTAGTTAAAAAAAAATTTATAGACGCAATATTTTTTTTTACACACATATTATTCTGTGGCATAGAATATTATTTTGCAGCTTAATACAGTCAATATGCCCAAAAGCTTAGGTTTTTTAATAATGACCATTTTCCTGTACTTAATGGCTATTAGAAAAAGAACGTACGCAAATATGTGACGTGTTTTAGTATTGTAATTTTTTAAAATTAATCTCATACGTCAGAGGAAAAGATAAATAGGAAGGAAGGTAATGCGTAAATAAAAATAATAAATACTTAAACGTCAAGACAACTTACGTCTTTGATGGGGTTTACGTCTTTTATGTAACTTGCGCATTTTAAACCGCAGGATATCACTACGCAGGTACGTACATAAGTCATGGGCCTAATTATAAGATTCTATAGTTCCTGCCTAAATTAGCTCATTGGAAAGTGTTATTGAGTTTTTCTGTGAAATTCTTAGTAGGTAGTAGCTCGGAGTTTGGAATTTGTGCCCGGTTAATGGCAAATGGCTCGCCTCCTATTAACCGAAACCTAACACTTCGGGGCATACAGGCGGGATATTATATTATGTTATATTTAGGTCATATATTTAGTATGTAGTGACATCTACCGCTGCTACATATAAACTACAACAGAAAAATTCTGATTTCTGATCGCGCAAGTGAAGTTTGCAACGCAAATTGCATTTAAGCAACCGCCCGACGTCATCCGTCGGGCCGTAGCTCGCTAGGCAAATCACCCGCCTGGTGGGAGGATCCTCCCTTTAGTGGTAGGGGCAAAACACCTCGTCTCTCAGGTTTCTGATCTTAGTAAATCTTAGTAATTTCGTTGGGAATATTATTTCCTAAATACAAGACGCTTCCGATTGTTTCTATAGCTTTTCTTTCTTAATTCTTGGCTTAATTGTATTCAATCCAGAATACGGCCGCCAAGCAGGTTTTACTCACGGAAAGACATTTTGACAGTTTGAATACCATTTAGTCAGTTTTCAGAAATTAGAGTCTAGTAGAGCATACACACTAGCTTCGTAAGTGGGTCACACCTTTCTTATTAGTTCCTTGAACTTAGGCTGCCATTAAAAAGTAGGCAACATTCGACGAACTATTGTTTGGTAAATGTTCTCAATTTTCTTTTGTGTTTTTTCGTGAATTATGTGTGAGTAGACAATGATGCTTTGTGTTGTATGATGTGTGTCGTTCTACCAATTATTTCTGACCATGGCAAATTACAGTTTTACACTGAAAAAACACTTATGACTGTAATTTGTATTAGTCTAAATTTAAAAAATTAATAGGAACTCTATCCCAAAGTTCATAGATCACAGATGAGGAGTCAAATAAATGGTGTACCTTACAATTAATAAGTACCTAAGTATTTCCCGTGATTTCACAAGCATCCCAAAGGGTTTTTGAGACAAAAGGAGGGCTGTGGCCTTTTTCAAGGTTCAATCTATGTCTAAGTATACCAAAATTCATTATTTGGTTAGCGGTAACAAACAAAAAGGCAGAGTTACTTTCGCATTTAAATATTAGCTTGGTAATACTTATTCAGAAATATGAACGCTATCTAGTGATGCTACCTTTTGTGAAACCTATTTATTACTAATGGCAGGACTACTGGTCGCTGTCAGAAATACAAGGTATACTAAGGTTAATCCGAAAGCCGTCACTCCCCCGACATTATTGGAAATTAATTCTGGCAGCATTCACGATTCTTCTGTCTGTATAGATCCAGCAAGGACCCAAGCATCTCAAACTATAAAGCTAATTCAAATTGATTCATCATCAACATCATATCAGCCAATAGAAGTCAAAGTGCTGAACAAAGACCTCCCCCAAAGACTTCACAGGGACCGGTTATATTTCGCCTGCATCCAATGCCTCCCAGCGACTCCTTCGTTGGAGGTCGTCCCACACTACCATTCCAGTGAGTGATCTCCACTCGAGGACCTTTCTGCCTCAGCGGCTGTCAGTTCTACGAGCTAAGTGCCCCGACCACTGCCACTTAAGTTTGCTAATCTTTCTCAAAACTATTATTAATCTGCAAATCAAAATTAACTTAGTCATAGTGTACATTATTTATGAAATACCACGCCGTTGTCTGTCAATACATCCTAAACGATTCAAGGAATACCAAGAATTAAAATAATTATAAACATTCTAATACCAATGCGCACGTTTCTTTGAAGTAATATAGGACAATATCCGTACTGTAACAAAAAGGAACCTTGAACGATGAACGATTGTATTAAATAATCGCGCAGGCGCGAGGTCGCGGGCGGCGGCGTACGCGCTCCTGACGTCACGGCCGCCACGTCACGTGACGTCACATCGGGTCAACACGCCGAGGTCAACGAACGACCGCGAGTGTATTTTGGCGCGCATAGCACAAAAAAGCGGGCGCCATCTTGTTTTTCGGATTTCGCAATGTATCATACTCGGTGGAGGCTTGTCAACGTTTCATTTACTGCCCGATTAAAGTTAAACATATTTTTTAATTAATATGTTGGTATTACGCAAGTAAGTAAGAAGAAAGAAGATATTTTTTTTTATTTTTCCACGTGTTCATCATGTTCATTAAAATCACATGTTATACAAAAATAGAATCATAAAGTGTTTACAACTGCTACTTCGAGAAATGGTTATTATCGAATCGCTATACAAAGTTGATGAACATACCTATCTACATATAAAAAAAATTATAACGCAAAAAAAGTCCTTGCAAAACTGGCCAAACTGGCCGTGACATCATAATAGGAGTTGCAGATTTTTTATAGTCTCCGAAAATATTTGACCGGGCAACGAACTCCGCGTAGCCAGCGACCCTGACCACGGAGCCACTTGTGACGAAATGTGACGAAATGTTCCTATTTGTGACGTGTAGCGAATGATAATTGTAGACTACGTGATAAGGGAAGACCCATCTACGGCACATTTAGGAGGTTTATGGAATAATTCCATGACAGAATGGAAGTATTCAGTATTCTATTCTAACAAAGTTAAATTCTATTTTTTTAATTGGTTTAGATAATACCTTTAACATTTCGAGGAATATTTCTACATAATTTAAATTCAAATCTTGAAGACGACTCTCGTAGTAAGAATTGCATTATTGTTGCTAAGCGGAAACATAGTAGGTATACTCACAGATTATATATGACTATATTTAATTAGCAGGCTATTCCTGTGATGGGCTTCCTCTGCTTTGTGGCATAGTAACCTGTTCCACGCCAATTACATTCATGATTTTTGTAGTATTTCCTGCGTTGTTTACGAGGCCGTCAACCCGCCAATTGAGTTATTTACCTTACTAATCTTTTTAACTTCCTCTAAAAATCATCTAAGTAATAGATGAAATCTGCGCTTTAAAGGTAATGGGCTTTTAGCTTTTGGGAGAGGATTAATGACCAGTAGCATAACCTGCGGTTTTTTTTTCATTGGTTTAGATAAGATAATCGTTTATAGCCAAAAGTTTTATAGTTTCGTATGCATAACTACCTATCTATCCTTATTTTCTTAGATTTCAATTTTATCCTTTTACTTCATCATTTAAAACATCTCAAAAAATTTAGAAAATTTATATGTGAAAATTTGTATGTGAAGGTTACCAACCTGGGATTCTGCACCGAATATTTTTTTAGGTTTATTCGTTCTCAATTTAAAAAACGATAACGTATAAATCTGCATCATAGGATCGTTGCAAAATGTTCTGACCATAACCAAAAAATTGTTTCGAAACCTAGAGGAATTTACGACGGTGCACGTAATAATATGTTGGTGACCAAGATCTTCTTGAATGGTTCCTCATTTTAGGATTGATACTAATATTATAAAAAAACATAATAAGCAACCGCGCTGAAGAAGTGAAGACAGACTTCAGAGTTCAACGCCTTACAAAATAATTGCTTGTCGTGGTGTAACCACCTGCACATCAACCTACCCCACGTGGTGGAAAAACATCACGATGAATCACTCTCTTACATATTTAAGTCAATAACATCGTAAACAGATAATAAATACTATATTTAAAGGGGCGCCACGGCCACCTACCAACTAATTGTTACAGGTCATTGAACTTAGGTATTTTGGTGCTAGTCGCTAAGTACCTAATTTAAACAGGTAGTCTACCTTTAGTCTTAATTATGCTTAATATATCGGGTTCATTACCACCATAAATGTTACTGACATAGAAAACATAGCTAATGTAAGAATTTTTGATAAAATTTGCTATGCTTGTCTATGAATCCAATATGGCGAGTTGTTATTTTCCCGCTCAGATTTTATTGGAGGGAAATTGTTGATAGTGTGTTTTTAAAACGCAAGATAGATAACTTTAATGACATTGATTACTATCAGACGTTATTATCAAGTTAATGTTGCACCGGTGACTGCTACTTGATGCACTGCACGGCATAATTATGAAGTAAAACATAATTAAAAAGCAATTGCAAATAAGAATCCTTTTTGAAAAAATACCTTTACTTTTTATAAATATAGACTGCTTGATTGATAGGTCTGTGTCTTGTCAGTGTAATCAGAATGGAATACCAAATAAAAAGTAATGCAGATTCTATAAAAAAACTAACAAATCACTGTTTACTAGCAGCAAAGCAGCGGATGGAATATTTTCTTCCTAGTTTCTTAGTTCCGTGGTCGCTCCAATTTAACGTTCATTCCCCCGCGCCGTGAATACTCGCGATTTCTCCGTCACTTGTGTGGCAAACGTATTAATTATATTCAGCCTTGTTTGTCTGCAGGTACGACAATGCAGCGTCTCGCACTATTTTTTTGTTTTTATTTCTAATGTCATTTCGGAATTGGAATGTTGCCTTTGTTTATTTAAAAGAAAATAATGGCCATAAGTATAGAGAGAGTTATTTGTTGAATCTTATGCATTTCTTAGCAGTCGGTTCGTAAAATTGTACTTATGTGTCAAAAACTTATGTAAAAATCTTAAGAATTTTTTCGATGTTTTTCCCGTAGACTGCAGATTCATGTTGTCATTAAAGACATGATTACTTTATCGTATATTATTGTTATCATTCATCATAATTATAATATGTATTTGTAATATACGCCACCTACACAGTTTATCAAGATACAAAGGGCGAAGATTATACCTACTTGAACATTAACGTTGCACGTGAACTTCAACTCCTGCGTCGCTGAACTGATGTCATAAAACCTATGGGAGACGTGGGCCTCTCCTAGTGATGGTAATGCCCGCAACCACCTTGTTGGGCGAACAGGTTGGTGACCGCTGAGCCACTCATCTCATCGGTGACGCTACTACCCGGGGTATTTAGGCTGTCAGCAAGATGGTTGAACCCACATCAGGTAATTGGACGGAAAGAAATCAGGAACTCTCTTGAGATGCAGAACTTTTAAATGATAATCATCTATATGTTTAATTTCATTCACCGCTTCCTTTACTACTTGACTTCGATATTTATTTTCCGCCTTATTTCGGATGTCAAATAATATCCGTCAAATTAATCTTGTATTCAATATGATTATTTTTGTAAGTGTGACTATTTTACTATATTTTGATATATTAAACCGTAGCTTTGCTTGCATTAAAATATCGAGTAAGGATTACCTATGTTAATGTTAGTACATTACTGTAGTTCGCTATTTTTCCGCCATTTTCGATATAGATTGATTATATTTGGCACTCATGTTGATATTTAGATAGCATATCAATTAGTTTATAACTATAGCTTGCTATCCGAAAACTGGTAAATAAGTATTTTACAAAATTGGAACGACAACTAGGTAATCAATTATACATATTATCTGGTACTTATCTGTCATGTTTGCTAATAGAAACATTTGTTGGCTTCATTGCCTTTGTGCTGTTGGAAAAACCGTGATTAACGAATCAACTAGTATGTGATTAATAAAAATATTACTAAGATATTTACTTACTTGAAAAAATTTAAGAATCCAAGTAGGTAACTAATAATAAAAAAAATATAAATTGATTGAATAAAATGGACTTAGAAGAATATCGTTATCGTTACATTTAAAATAAACGTATGTCTTGAAACTCAACAGATAACAAAAGAGTAATCGGGATGCCTTATTTTCCAATTAGATTTAAAAAATACAAACTTAATTTTTTAATCTTCCTAAATCGAACGATGTTTTGTAATCAACTATTACAAAAACCGCTTTAGACACCATCGCATCGCAACATTCGCAATTCGCAATAGGTACATTCCTTCCGCATCCATTCCTCATTCACTCCTAAACTCACATCCATCATTCTTACAAACAGTTCACATTCACACGTTCGATTACGCATACAAACGATTGATATCAGTATCTCGAATTGATATCGTCCTAATTATCGCGCCGGGTCAACGACCGCTGTGTAAAAAGTTTGCCGGCGAGAGTCTATGGTCGACCACGTGCACGTTTGTTTATATTTCAGCGCGGGAAATTGTTGTGTTTTTTTAAGAATGCCATTTGCGATAATTGACACTAATTTTAATAAAACATATATGTAGTACATAATATTCGAAGATCTATGAACAGATAAAATACCGGTTCAGAGAAATCTTGTTTAAATTCAATCTGTTTACATAGTTTGTTAACTAAGTAAATATGTGAGTTTGAGTTTGTATTCAGTCAGTGCAAACATAGGCAGGTACCTAACGATATAATTTGTCAAAACTCACTGAATGCAAGCTAACGATTATTCTTTTGTGTAACCTACCTATGTTATCCCACTGCTCAACAAATCCCTCATCTCCTTCCACAGATCTCTGCTGTGGCTGGTCTAAACCACTGTCCGGAAAGCGGTAAGGACTTGGCTTCTTAAAGTGGCCCGAATCCATTTGAAGCTCAAGGAGACTTAAACACAGGACCTACAGTATTTTGTGTTGTAAAAAAAGTTTTAAAATAAAAGCATTCTCTTCACCAAGACAAGCTACAAGCTACATCAAATTAAGTAAACCATGTTTTTTCATTTCATTTACGTTTTTCCCAAATCGGTATTCGATACGGTCGAGTGGCAAGTAATTTATATACCTACATTTGCATTTTATATTGTTTGCCTAACATTTTTTTAAATGATAAGTCTTAGGTGTGGGAAAGGTTCAAGAAATAACATATCTTGGAATTAATCACTAATCTAAACTGACATTAGAGACGTCAAAACAATTTTAATGTAAATATCTTCAGCACATAGAATGTGCGTAAAGTGTAGTAAAAACAGCATTCCTAAGGATCCTATGGGGCCGTCAAGTGGCTCTTAATTTGAACTTGACGTGCCCTATGCCTTATTAGACAGTTTTGTATTAAAAAACTACGATAGAACGTGCTTTTCCTACATTATTACGGGGTGAAAACACATGTTGATGTCTAAGGATATTTTCAGAATTTTCCACTATTAAATGCAGAACTAAAGTTTCGTTCAAATATAATGTTATTTTACAATGATTTTCTTTGTTTGAATTGTGCATAACGCTTATCATTAAATTTATAATGGGAAAAATATTAAACAGACATTGTGATCACGCTATAGCTGGCAACTAACTGGCTAGCTGGTAACTTGAAATACAATTATAAGAATACTATAATAAGTGCACGCTTACACTGGTTCATCCTATCAAATCAGCCAAACTAAATAGCCCTCGTAGATATATTCTCCATCACACGGACGTCAACATTTCCTCTACCGTGCGCGGGCGCATAGTATTCCTTTAGGAGATGTGTGCCGGGTTCGATGGCCGGGAGCACGTGGCGAGCGCAACACCCCGACCGCTCGCAAAAACACAGGGAACACAACACTGAATCACTGCCATCCGACGGCGGATGTAGGGTTGTCACGACACTAGATAATAATGTGTTTCTATTCGATTAAATTAATGCACTTTGACTTTTATTATTTGATGTGAATCCTTCTAAACGAATTAAGAACCTGACATTATAGATGATCTATCACAGTTTAATAAATTATTTACTTAGATAAATTTAAAATCAGATTGCATTTCCTTCCCAAGCACGCACACAACATCTCACTAAAGTTTATCGCAATAAGATGAATGGTTTTGCAATGCATAGAGGACAAACATACAAACATTCATTTTTATTTATATAGAATGTTATCAGCACATCTCTATATCGAAACTATATTATTATTATTTCAAATATAGAATGTTCAAGGTATTGCTATAGTTTCCTTCCAGTTCGCATATAACTAAACCATGTGGTAGCCCTGAGAGGCAATATGAGATTATGACACAAAAGCATCCACCTGTTAGTAGATAGATGACGTCATACTAATATTTATCACCAAGTGTCGTGACTCAGGTACTTATCGACCTGAGATCTATTGAACAAAATGAATTAATAACTTTTGTCTTATAGATGTTTCTGAGTGCTTTTTGATTAAGAACCTGTCTCCTATAGCTATTGTGAGTCCTTCATACATTGTGGTCAATAGATAAGATACTCAGCAGTTTAATAGGTGACTATGGTGCGTCAGAAGACGATTTAATATCGTCATTCATAAACGTAGAATCATCACATTGATGTATCTACTCCGGGTCTGGTTGAAAACCAGCGCCAGGCAATCTGTCTGGCACATGCTGAACCAGATCCCTTTCAGCGCAACCGTGAGGCAGTACTTTTTTTTATTTTATTTTTTTCTTATTTATATTTTTTTTTTTTGTTTTGTTTCTGTTTTTTCTTATAGTAAGTTTTTCTTTGTACTTGTCTCGCTTGTAGCTGAATAAATGTTTCTTTCTTTCTTTCTTTCTTTCTTTCTTTCTATGCTTAAAAGTGTAGAAATTCAAAAATTAGCGAGGGCTTCTCGCCAAATCCCGTGCCCAAGAAATCTCTCTCTCTCTCTCTCTTCAAATAAATAAATATGTTAGGTTAAATAGAAACTCTGATGTATATCTATAACCCCTTCTCTCCCTCTCTTTATATCTCGATTTCTCACACTCTTTCTCCCTCTATATATCTCTCTTTCTGACACTCTCTCTCTCTATCTGCTTATTGTTTACCAATGATAAGCTATCCCAACAGTCTATTATAAAAATTCGTGGAAAATTCGAATTATTTTCTAATAATATTTCCCTGGTTACCTTTTAGACAGCCCTACCGATTGCGGCTCGTCGGCTAATGAATAGTATTTATGTAATGAGAATAGGAAATACATTGTCTGTCTAACGTCGTTCAATTATAATTATAAGCATCATTATTAGAATTAAGTTAAAAATAACATGTAGTGTAAACAATACGGTACCAAGTATTTTAGTTCAAGTATATAGTGGTATCACTTTAGTCCAGATGTAGATACTTAATTATTAAACAGTCATAGTAATTTGAATTAAATATAAACAAATGTAGAAAAGAATTTGTGATTGTTGATTGCAATAAGCTTTACCTAAATTCTATATTTATTAGCACACAACACCAATATCTACCCATTATTGTCAAATAACATGTCAAAATAAGCATTTTTTACTCTGGCTTCCCGTCTCTCTTCTCTTACCTAATATTTGGTACGAGGAAAGAGACAATTACCTACACCTATTCAAAATTTTCTACCTTCTAAATTTTCTACTTATCTCAATAGAAGTTCGATAGAAGGAAATATAAGGTAGCTTACACACATATGCACGATACGTAGGTACCGGCATTATGTAGTTGGACTGACAGCGACAAACATGGCGAATAGACGTGGAGTTCCGGCCACGGAGTGGACAGCAGACACATCGTCTGTCAAGAGTGCACTATACCTTACAATACAAACAGTACACAGGAACACATTACTGTGCGTAGATTTGTTACCTGAAAGACTATGAATTTCCTGGTATATCATGTCATAACGCCTATAGACTCGAAGAGTTAGGCATATTGTAGTTAGTCTGTGTGTTCTTGTCCTTATGTGCCCGGGTATATAACTGGGTAGGACACAAAGAGCTTATAAATACTGAGAATATCACAGAGAAACCCACTATCATTTTGTTAGGTCTGGGAAATAAACATTAACAGTTTTGTATTAAACAGCATTTTAAATAAACAGCAAACAATACCTAACCAAATTATTTACTAGATAATGATTGGGATCAGAGCAATAGAAGCCAAAACAATTTCTTTTAGTCTGTCTGTATGTTTGTACGCGTATCACGCTAAAACTACTGCATGGAATTGAATGTAGTTTTCGCCTATGTACTACTAGAGGTATAACTTAAAATCTGGTGTATATTTCATCTTGATAGGCTACTTAGAACCCGATTTAAAGTATGTTAATTATCTCAACAGCTAGTAATAAATATAATCAGTCTCCTCTGGTTAGACATACTTAGTTGGAAAAATGCTGGAATGATGACATTAATTCGTAGTCAGAAATGTGAGCCTTATGGCTATCAAAATTAATGATTTAAGCTAAAACTCAATAAACCTTTATAATTTCTCTCAATAAAATCCGTAAATCCTTGAATTATGTGTCTTGTAAACTATAGTCAGCATTCCTAAGATCGCAGCAAAACTCAATAAATTGACGATACTGGCTACTTAATCAACGTATGCTAATTAAAATGGCAAATGAGTAGAGGAAGATTACATCTTATTTGTCCCAGACTGACAAATATTACATATTTATTTGCAACGGTTTTAGATGAAAAATCTAAGATAGTAATTAGCTATAACTCTTTTATGCTAATGAATTATTTAACATCTCTTTCACAACTATTTAGTTAATTCATTTAATTCTGATTTCTGTTTTAGCAATATATATTTTGCCAATTTTACATTCTTGCCCGTAGACCAGGTGCATCCTTTCGACGATTCAGAAAGAGAAACCGTATTAAAATTCTAAAACATACATAAATTACGCCTGTATTCCCCGAAAGGTTAGGGAGAGGAGTTTTAATTTACGCTCACATTTCGCCGGCAAGTTTAGGTCCCATGTAATAGGGGACGAGAAACCCGAACTCCGAGCTGTTTAAAAAA
The DNA here is from genome assembly GCA_910591435.1 of Acronicta aceris. Taxonomy (NCBI): domain Eukaryota; kingdom Metazoa; phylum Arthropoda; class Insecta; order Lepidoptera; family Noctuidae; genus Acronicta; species Acronicta aceris. The sequence continues at coordinate 7,724,061 of OU342780.1, read as the reverse complement.
AACCTAATAACACATTGCTCGAGGAAATCTAGTATAGCAGAAAGACACTAATGAGGTAGCTTTAATTCTAAAACAAACAAAGGAGACAATAAAATGCAATTAGTAGTCAACCAAATGTCAATGCCTTGCCTTACCCAACATTGTATCAACGGCACACAGCAACAAACGCCACCCAATCTATTACGGCAGCAAGAAAAGTAAATACCTACATTAGCATTACCTTAATAAGATTAGTCAATGAGTTAGGAAACCACAAAGTATAGACAGATGAAATGCTTCGAATTCACAGCAAATAACTTAGAAATTGCTCTTACCTAAGCACTCTTGTACTGGATTCTTCAGCTTGTTTCTGCATAAGCGAGATATTCGTTTAACAGAAGAAAAAACCTGCGTAGTGCGTATCGGGCTTCGCACTTTTAGGGTTCCGTACCAAATTTAGATTAGAAGTGTCCTAATTTGATTTATCAATATATATATTGGATCTATTGGTATTTCTTAGTAAAATAAAATCACCAAATTTCAAGTTCATAGGTCAATAAAAAAAAGGTCGGAATTAAATTTAAGGCGATGCGATGGCATGAAATAGAGACAATTTGAGACTACATCGCCTCTTTGCTTCAGTAACGTGTTATCTTGAAAACACACAATTTTACAGTAAGCCATTTGTTAGCCTTCAAAAAACGATATTACCTAAAAGAATTGATTTTTTTAAAACGTATTTTAAGATAAGTGCATAGTTAAATAACTAAGCTTTCTGAAATTATAATAAAGTTTCGATAATATTATTATTATTATAAAAACTTTCACAATAGCCTACTGTAAAATTGTGTTTTTCAAGATAACACGTTATTGAAGCAAAGAGGCGACATTACCCTTTAATTAATTATAGTAATGGGTAAGTACCCATTACTATGATTAATTAATTCAGTAGGTATAATAATAAAACTCCAATCATTCAAACCATGTAATTATGACACCATTCATCATACTTCGCGGTAGTTTTTCGGGCCAATACATAGTAAGCTAATAATCGTAGCACATAAAAATTTACGACTAACTACGACGTTGTTGATCTTGCAATCAACTAAGTTTCACTGTTATTCGGTTTTTTTATGCATTACGTCGGCAAACGAGCTAGTACGAGTAAGTAGTCAATGTCGCCCATGGACACCTGCAACACCAGAGGAGTTGCTGATACGTTGCCGAATCTGAAAAGCGACGAAGGGATAGGCAGAGGTGTACGAATGTACACCCACAGTTCGCCGGTATGTTTAGGCCCCACGTAATAGAGGGCGAGCCTATTAGCCTATTCCCATTGACCGGGAACATATCCAAACTCCAAGCTGATCCGAGCTGCACTTACCTCGACCTAGGAATCGAAACCAGGACCTCTAATGAAGCAGTCGCACTTAGGACTACTAGACCAATGGATCAGTTAGCTAGTAATTAGTAGAATTCTATCAAGAGAATTTGAACTTTCGACATAGATTATAATATTAAACTCCAAACATTGTTTCAAATGAGTCTCCAGTGTTAATTGTATTCTGCTTACCTCATTACGTGTGTTAGCGTGATGTTATGTAAAGGAAGTGTGTATTTATGTACGTATTGTGACATTCTTTCAACGCAAGGCAAGGTGTAAAGAATTCCTGGTACAGCGACACGGCGTGATAATTTGCGTTCAATTATTCTACGAGATGGTGAACAAAGATAGCGAGTGAAAAAATCTGGATGCTATTCTAGATATTTAGACTTATGGTTTAGGTGTTTATAAATTATGATTTGTTATTCTAATAGGTTGCTTTTTTTAATGATTACGTCGGCAAACGAACAGACGAGTCACCTAATGGTAAGTAGTCATCGCCGTCCATGGACACCTGCAACACCAGAGGAGTTGCTGATGCGTAGCCAAACTTTAAGAGCCCCTACGGACTGCCAAAGTAGCAACCAAGGGGAAACTGGCTGATACGCGCAAACGTCGGAACACACACCAAGGTGCTTTACGACAGACTCCGACGTAAGGGTTGTCGCCAGCCAGTCAAACCCCACGGTCCTACCACCAAGCTAGTCATATATTTTCTCGGCTCTTACGAGATGCCTATCTGAATGGCAGTGAGGAACTGATTCTAACCTTGAAGTACTTAAAAGGTGTGTTTACATATTTTTATTAGTTTAAAATACATAATGATTTTTGTGTTGGTTTTAGCAATATTCTTCTCAAAGACCAACAGTAAATTCTTGAGCCATCTTCAAAAGATCTATTTATAAATTATCCTGTTCCCGATCTATCATCAATGTATTCGTTGTTTATAGTATATCGTGGTGTTTGTGTATTCAATCATACGCAAATAAATAAAATAAAAGTTAATATAATTCACCTTCCTATCAATCGTTGCTTAAAGCGAGTACCTATAATGTGCCAGACAAATGGAAATTAATAGTTTTTTTAAAAAAAAACAGTTGCTTATTTCTGCTAGAGCGCTCAATAAAAATATTGTACCACACCAATACCTCTAAAGAAAATAGTACCAGGGTCGCATAAAACGCAACAAAACCTTGAATTCTATCAAGTAGGTACTATTGACAATGTCGATTCTAAAGTAGGCGGTGACAGAGGATAGATAGTTTGCCCGTCGCTGCGATAAAACCAACATGAATGACAATGCGGCCTCGAACGAAAGTACTTTTACTATGCACACGCGTGATCGGGATAACACATACGATATAGAGCAGATATACACAGAGACATTGTAACTATGATGAATATAATTGGTGGGTAAAGAACCATACAATTCAATACTTTGGTTAGTATGCTTTATTGACAATTCAGGCCCATTGACAGAAACAATGTTCGCAGTGAGTAAACAAGACTTTAGCTTTAACGTGAATATAACACAATTTTAAAACCATTATTATCAATCCTTTAAATACTAAGTTAAGTATGTGGAAGAAAAGCGCGAGTGTATGTATGTCTGTATGTAAATTGATTATCATTACGTAAAAATTAGAAAACTAAAAAAAATATTACAGATAATAATCATATTTATACTTTGCATTTCCGTATTAGTATCACCAAATGCTCAACATAAATACACCTCGCTGCCTCTAACTGTTATATCTACTCTGTGGTCTATGCATTAGCAGTTGGCGTGGTGCCGACAAGCGGACGCGACTTAGTCCACTGCACCATTGACCCGAACCGCGTAGGGTAGCTATGAGGCACCAGAAACCCCAGCTGATTGCAGATGGTTGTATTAACCGATATATTCATACGAACTTGCCAGCCTATAAATATCGTCGATGTATGGACAATTGCCAAATCACAACAAGAAAGTGTCCTTGGAAAATATGAGTAGATATAACAGGGTCGCGCAGTTTTCTCCTGCGCACCTCCAAGATGTGGAATAATATTCCGACTTCTCATCATTTTCCTAAGTTTTCCAATTGTGCTATGACAAAGGCTAGCATCGTAAAAACTCCTCTGGTGTTGCAGTTCAATAAGCGGCGATGATAATTTACCATCAGGTGAATTATGTTGACGAGCGCTTGTTTTCCGATGTAAAACATTTTAAAAAAATGCTCGCAGCGCTACAAAAGCCTCTTGACTAATCATCCTCACTAATATTATAAATGTGTTTAAAAGTTTGTGAGTATGGATGTATGGATCGAAGTGTGGATGTTTGTTACTCTTTTGGCATACAGAATTTGGCACACAGCTAGATTATAGCCTGGAATAACACATAGGCTACTTTTTCTCCAGGTGGGACCCAATCCTGAAGTCCACGAAGACAATGTCGCGGGCAGAAGCTAGTAGTTAATAAGTTATACGAAATTCACATTAGGAATTGATAAGAATCTGTTTTGAAAACGAGAGCAATAACAGATACACTGTTTGACGGTTTTTTTGCAGTTTATGATGTTGTTAATTTTGTTTTTTTGTCTTTCCTTTTGATATAAGCTTCAAGACATCCCATATCAATTGTCTCATGTAAGTTTAAAGCTCTTTTAAATGGAAGATATACAGGAGGGGTACTTTATGTAGATGTAACTGCGTAATCAGTCAGAAAATGCGCAATGCAGTTGTTTTGTTTGAAATACACTTTTCACTTTTTTAAAACCATCGACGACATGTAAATCGGGAGATGACATTAAATTCTGTGAAGCTTACATTTTAATTTTGCGAATACATGAAACATGCATTCATGAACGAATAATTGGCGCTTAATCTGCCAGGCTTGAACTAAAATAAAAGAACAATGAACATGTGTCGAATGAAATAATATGTAAGAATACCTAATTCAAATAAATAAGTTTGATTGGATTATGGAGGAAGTGAAGAAAACAATTGTACTACAAACACATTAGGACAATCATAGTGCACCTACATAGTCAGTAACTATGCGCGAGCGCAGAGGGAACGGGCAGCATAGCCAATGATGGCTGAACGTGCACCGCCTGCTAAGCGCTGATTGGCTGACAGTAGCACCACGCATGCGCAATGATGACCTCGAGTGAAATGCGATTAATCAAGTTCCAGTAATCCCATGACATAATCTAGATTATGGTAATATGTTTCTCGGTGATGTAAGGAAGTGTAAGGAATTATGTTTTGTTCAGATAAGTACATTTTATTCCATATTGCCTTCTTGAAAATGAAATATGGGTAAACGTAATAATGTTCATAATAGAGACTCCAGATATATTTATATAAATTTAATTAAATTTTAAAATAACAAAGTGGTGTTGCAAAGTTTGAAAATATAAATATTATCCTGTCAACAAGAACCATGTTGTAGGAAAAACGTAAATCAAAAGAATAAAGCTCAGTATTTTTTATAGATAGCGAAATATAATAAAATGAAATTAATCTGGAATGTGACCGCAACAAATATTCTAATTGACTTCATCATCACGTTATAAATTTTAATATAACTACTAATCTGAAAGAAATTTATTCATAGTCTTCATATTTCCGGCAAATCGGGTTTCCGACAATTCTACACATCCATAGTTTAATACCAATTCGATCTAATTGACTTTTAAACTGTTACGACTTCCTAAAAAAATGATCAGTTCGATCCTCAATGCATCTCATTCACGAATGTATATAAAAATATATTCATTCTGCCAACGGCCGAGAGCCAGGAGGTGAGAAAACCAATTAAAGTGTCATGTGTTCGAAATTTTAGAAAAGCATTTGGCATAACGTCGATCTCGCAAAGAGGATTTAAACATTAAAAATATAATTTATTTTTAAAAGATAAGATAAAGTTTATCTTGCAATCTGTTGTGATTCTAAATTTGAAATTCGTTCTTTTCTACTAGAAAGCCCATTAGTGGTAGACGTTAATTGTTTTATTAGCTGATTATCATGATAATCTATAGATATATAAAATTTGTTTAAAATGTCGGATTTATTTACTAATTATTTTAACAACATAATTATAAAGTTCAGTGCCTTATTTGGGGCAGGTTATTCACTAACTATTGCACAGTTCCAAATATTTGTATAAAGAAGATCTATAAACTTGTTTTTGAAGCGAACGAATTTTTAGTTTCTTTATACAAATATGTATAGGTAATGAAGAGGTCGCATGTCAATTGGATCAATTATCCCTGCTGCGAGAAGATTGGCATAATGTTATGCAAATGGAAGATACCTAGACATTTAAGAGAAATTTAGTCCTTGAACTTGTCTGAAGTTGTCAACCCGCGGGAGCATAGGGGTTATTATATAGCCTTATCATCATCAACCCACTTAGTGTCCGCTGCTGGGTACCCACGGGTTACAATAGCGGGTTATAATTTAATCTGAGACCAGCATTCTGGACTCAAAATAATGAAAAAATTGCTTCGCAAAATGCCGTCATGGAAGACCGGGCTTAGAAAAAAAGAACAGTAAAAAAACTGTACAACACTGTAAACTAAATTGTAGAACTGTAAAAAACGCTATCTATTATATTTTATTATCTAATTTAAGAGGGTGTATAGCAATCGTATCAGTATAAATTCAAAGTTTATTATTTTAAGCAAGCGACGGTAACTTAATGGCAGTAAATGGTGTCGGATTTGCGATCATGTAGTTGCCGGTTCGAAACCCACCCACTGCACTACCGACATGAACTCACTTGTTACACAAGCATTTAGCTTAGTACGAGGGGTTAACAAGTAATGTGTGAGCAATTCTAGTAATGTGCGACCCACATTGCTAGTAAGCTTTAAAAAAAAGTTTATTATTCGCTACTGTAGTACTAATTATATCAATGTGAACAATGAATAAAGAAGGAGTAGGCTTCATGAGTTCTATTTTTTCTCATTTGCAAATAAATGACAATCCTTGACCTAAATCGACAATTAAGAAATATCATTAGGTATAAGATTATAATCTCTAATACGATGCACATTAATACTTTCTACTATTTTGTAGGTAACGTCATGCGCCTGGGTATTTCCCTTCCACACATAAGCACATGAGACTTGCAAATTGTTTTAAATAGTTACAACATAGCTAAGAATACCATCTATCGAGAAAAGTGCAGACAGTCCTGGAGGCATACCATTTAGCGCGCCGACGTGAATCGCACCAATTCGTATTGCATCTATAGCGCTACCACGTGGTGCGTTACCTGTAATCCAATAACGAACTCCAAGGTCTTATGTTATAGCGTACTTATGTGAAATCTAGAAACCCATATGGGTTTGTAGATCAGGTTTTGTATTTGTAGGTCAGCAAGGAATAGGAAAATTCTTCTCATTTCTTAAATTCCTCCCTCTTTAAGAACAAGGGGGCTAAATGAATAACAATATGATTCACGTACACAAGGGTTCACATGCCGGTTACATTAACAGTATGAGATGACCTCTCATAGTACGAAAAACTGTTAGAATGCGAGGTCAGCACTGGAAATTTAAAGCACGGTTGTAGCTGTGTCCAGCCCCCCAGTAGGTACGTACACCTATAGTAATAGGGGAATTAGACTAAGCAAATCTTTTAGTGGGTATGGCACTATACGACAATGATGTGATATAGTGATATATATATATATATATATAGTTTGTTTGGCTGTCTAGCTGTCTAATGGTGGAATGAACTCAGGGGATTTTGGCCAGGTTATTCTGACTCACTCTAGTCGAAGAGTATCCGATGAAACATCGATAATTTCGCAACTCTGATATGAAGTTTCAAAACACCCACTTCTGACTTTTCGAAGTCATGTGCGTATATATCTCGCTTAAAATGGTGGTCTGCCAGTGTGGTGGAACAGTGCGACTGTAGCCAATTCCTCTCATTCTGAGAGGAAACCCGTGCCCAGCAGTGGGAGAATATATAAGGGGTTGATGATGATGATCGAAGCTGCAGTCTTGCCACGACACGTGGTAAAACGTTCCCCATGTCCTGGAAAGTCCATAAGAGCTGGAAGCAATACTTCAAACGGATGTCCCACGTCTGCCCGACGTGTGCTGAATACTCCGCCATTCTATAACTCGTGAGAATGACGCTCGATACTAATTCACCTATATTTATTAGCGCTTCCACGATTACCTGGAAGTTAATGAACGAATTAAGAACTTGCTAATTGTCAGCAGTTTGTGAATATACCCTTGACAAGGGCCAGCACTACATCCAATTTTGACAAGTCACTAGTTCTTGCAAAAATATCCCGATTCCTGCCTTGGATGATTCGCGAGGCTATTGATATTAAAAAGCCACCCAATATTCAATACATAAGATGGCTGGGTTTTACCACCTTTGAAAATCCAAGTACAAAATGGGTCGACCATGAATGCTGTAAAGAATCCGAAATGTCGGGAATTCAATAATATCAATATAACGCGTTAAAATTTTATTGTAACGTCTAATATTCGCGTAACTGTGAAAAAGCATAATATTTTATTAAATTAATTTATTCCTAATTTCAATCCTTCCTTGTTCAATCAGAACTACATTCTAATTAGTCTTAATTAAATTCTAATTAAATATTACAGTTTAGTCATTTTTATGAGAACATTTACAATTTTTATTAATAGTTTTAAAACATCTCAACCATTTTGCCTTTTTGATTGCCTAATTAATTAAAACAATATTAAAAGAGTTCATCAACCAATGACATTGACATAAAGTTACAGAAATAACATAAATTAGCATACCCTACTCATAAGTGATAATGAGCTCAAGTTTTAATGATGATTCATATTCGAATCATACGTGTATTTACATTGTAAACACATCATTATAATGACTCCTCACTAAAGGAAATAGTTAAATATTGATTAGATTATATTTCTACATACACATGACAATATTAACATGAGGTGGACTCTCTCATCTTCCATTCCATAAACCTACTAAATATTGCATAACATTATGACATACGCACACACCTAGATCAAAACTAAAACAATTCAAAAATATTAGAAAATCGAACTAATGAGGCATCAAATATGGAAGGTCATGCAAATCTAAAACAGATCTCAGCACTTCCGTTTTTCCTGCGACAACCAATCAAAACGCGTCTTATTGACATTAGCAATTATGTCAAATAGGTTTCTGTCAATAAGATTGCATTGAGTCGAGCAGAAGTGGCGCCATAGTTCCTCGGTTGCCATTCGGATTATTGTATTATGCACAGTCGTGGTCTCTTGACCTCACTCGGTTATACTAATAAGTGGTTCACCGAGTCAGTTAGGAAATACCGGCGCCATCGAGTTAAAAAAAAATAAGACATTGACTTGTAAAAGTGTCTTATTAAGATCCATTTACAGAGATAAATATCATTTATAAGTGAACCCAGGAAGAAAGAAAGGCCTACATACATTTTAATGGTAGCTATATTGTCAATAGCTTAAATTTATGCCGATTTAAGAACTTTTATTAGTGTGCAATAAATACAACAAAATCTTAGGATGCCAGAGCCAACTATTTGCAATATTTTTATTTTCAGTATACCTAAGCACATGTGTTTAAATGAGCAAAATTTTTTCTTCAAGGTGATACCTAACATTATTATATTTTTCTTAGAACCATACTGACCCCATAAGTGCGCATCGGTATGACCTAACATTAATGCCATATTTATTTCAAATTCCATAGACAATTTACGTCGTATTCGAAAAAAACACTGTGGCAAACAATAGGTCCCGAAAGTATTCTTAAACAGTTCCGTTTTTATTTTAAATGATTGAACCCCAAAGATGCAGGGATGTACATATTTTGATTAGTTATATTTTGAATTTGATTATTGTCAAAATCAAAATAACAAAATAAAATACACATTAAACTAACCAAAGAAAGTGCAATAGAAATAATGGTTTAGCATATTAATAGCGTTGTCCTTGTAATAAACATTAGAACATTAGTCATCGCCAAGTCTAGATTCTGCCTGGAATATCTAATAGGTGACATTGCAATGTGCAGTAGGTACATCCTGTCCCACTTTCTAACTATAGTCAGGAATAGTTCACAACCACTATTACACGTACAAACCTATATTTTGCTGGTAAAATTAATTATTGGTACAATGCACGACTATTTTTTAATTTATTAGATACTAGGTAGATACTGCCGGTTGCCAAAGGACATTGTCATAAAATACATAACATAAAAACGTAGTTATACCCTTCTGCAAGCTCCAATCTATCTCTAGCCAAAATTCATCAGAGTCACAGACAGAGTTACTTGCGCATTTATAAAATTGGATTGGATTAAAAAAAAAGCAAGGCAATGCATCAGCAACTCCTTCGGTATTACAGATGTCTATGAGTGGCGATGACTAGTTACTTACCATCAGGTAGCTGGTCTGCTCGTTCGACGACTTAACCAATACAAAAATACTTACAATCATTCTTACAGAAGCTCCATAATCTGCCACTCAGTTCATCTTCAGGTTGAATTGTCATTAGCCATGTTAATTTGGTGCGTCTCTACCCCAGATTTTCGTGATGGAGGTTTAAAATCCTGAATTGCGCAAACCAATTGCATTTCGGGGATTATGCACAATTCTGAAATTAAGTCGAATCGTGATAGAACGGAAGCTGATCGCAACATAATAGTCAGCAATAGAATGGTTATGATGTATTTATATTTATTTTATTCATGTCGTATCGAGTGTTTCTATATAATGTGCTATGCGCATAGTTTGCGTGTTTATTGAATGAATTGACATGTTGCGTTGCGTGCCGACCCTTTAGAGCCCCTACGTTTGCAGTCTGCAGTCCGTAGTACCTACGGATTGCAGACAGCCAGAGCCGCAGTAACCGAGGGGAACTGGCTCTTACGTGCAAAAGTCGAAATACACACCAAGGTCCTTTACGACAGACTCCGACGTAAGAGTGGTCGCAGGCAGACCCCAAGAGGTCCTACCACCGAGCAAGTCAGATATTTTCACGCCTCTTACAGGATGCCTATCTGAAAGGCAATTAAGAACAGTATTCTGAACGTCTCCACCCGGGGAATAGTAGGTACAATCAACGTAACATAATATTATGATGCCTATATTTCGCGAAGAATTAGGAGAATTGTAGACCCATGTAATACGGAGCGAAACATTAATTGAGTAAAAATCGAAATGTCGGGTTGCCAATAATTTTTTTTTTATATTTGTAACTACTTGACCTTGAGAATTGCCAGGATCTTATCTCATGTTAAGCCGAGCTTTGGACCAGGAGATTCAACATTATAATCTAGGTCTAGATAAAAAAAAAATTCTTGATTCAACCAGGAACAACAATTTAAGTAGATACAATAAAACTCAACCAACAGAAAGTGCATCCTGTCCTACTTAGTAATGGTCGTACATTTAGCACTAAGAAACTAGCGCTTGCACTGAAGAGCGATCGTAAAATGTTTATAGCCCAAAGAGGGCGATATAGCCGGTCGTAACTCTATAGTGTTGGTCACTTTCTTATGCCTACGCCACATTAAGGTTACACGCCGAATAGGTACAGTTGAACAAAAAGTATTCTTGCCGAGAGGTAGGGCATAGTGAAATCGAATTATTCCACCCACAATTGGAGCTGCCTGACTGGGGAAGTACCTCCACCTTTCAGAAAATCGTAACCAAATATAACATAGAACATAGTTCCGTGCTATTTTGTGTTCCTAACGGTAAGCAAGTTCGCCAGAGCTCCGCGAGGAAGCGTCGTGTTGGCAGATAGGATTAGCTCCACGCTCTTGTCTCCTATGCTGCCAGCCCAACTATTCCTCCTTGATTTATTGGGTCGGCAACGCGCGAGTGATACCCTTGGTGTTACAAGCGTCCATAGGCTAGGCGGTAACCGCTTAACATCAGGCGGGCCGTATGCTTGTTTGCCACCTTAGTGGTATAAAAAAAATTGTTAGTACAAGATAGAATAATTATATATCATGGTATATTTTTATCACACATAAGTGACAAAAATATGAGTATAATATGAATGAAATCGGACCTAATAACTGCCTCATTAGTCTAGTAATCTTAAGTTGCGACTGCTGCGTAGAGCAAGTAGAAAGTAGAGCAGTGTCATTAGGTTTTTTATAAAATTCTCAGCAGCAGCTTGTTGTTTGGATTTGCTCGTCCCCTATTACATGGGCTACTGTGGGATACATTAGTTCACAGTTTGTTTTACGAGGAATACAGGGGTGATTATCTATACCCAGGCCCCTCTTTTCCATTGAGCACTATGGGCAATGCCCAGGGCCCCGCGATCCATAGGCCCTAGTACCCACTGCTTTTGTTTTTTTTGCATTTGTTTAACAAAAATAGTCCCCTGACATAACATTGTCATTGGGGCCCCATTATCCTACATTGCCCAATACCTCCAATCAGTTAAAGACGGCCCTGTCTATACCTTATAATAAAATTGAAGATAACTTTAGCTGGTCGGCCAATTTTTTGGTTGACTGTACGTCTTATTCACTACAAAACAAAATGCAGTGATAGCTGAGTCGTTACAGCGTTGATGCCTACCACGGGACCAAATTATAGAAATTATTATAAAAGTAGTAATAGTTATTAAGACTTACAACTTTTTAATCCCCAAACGCAAAAAGAGAGAGTGCAGTCACATTGCCTACAATTTATCAAATTAATCATTTAATCATACATGATTCACGGGTACAGCTACACAACACGATATTCAGTAGGCAATATCTATGCTACACAATGTGCTATACCTAATAATTTTGCCATTAGACCATTCATTGTAATTATGTAAAGCCAATTGCGCAATCTCAGCATATGGACGCTAGCAACACCACTGGTATCACTCACGCGGTGTCATCTTGAGACTTCATCTGCTAGGCTTCATTTTCCCAGTAATTTCACTGGCTACCCTACAAACCAACTTTAAAGCACATTATTGATTAGCGACAGAATATTAGGCAACGCAACGATACCACCATAAAAATATAGGACAGTTGGATCAATTTAATCAAAAATGATCCAACCCACAACCTTGAAAAATATCCTATGGTACTCCGAATAAGGTATACTTTAATTTTTTTTTTTTGTGTAGATTGAATTATTTTTTCCTTATAAGTCCGACGGACCGAATTTTCCATACAAACGTAATACCAAAATTAATCGTAATTCAAATACAATTTAATCAGTGTTATTATACGGATTTAAATACCTTTAGTCTACGATCCTATTCTACCATTTCGTCCAAAATACTTTACTGGAAATAAATGTAAGCTAATTTAATTATTGATAACTACCAAGTTTGGAACGAATTTCCGGCCATTTATTTCCAATGAAGTAGTAGTAGGACGAATTGGTATAGGAAACTATATCCAAATCCGAATATTGTGTTTGGATTACGATTTATTTTGGTTTTACGTTTTTGTGGACAGTTTAAGCTCCGCCGGACCCTTAAATCGATCAAATTGCAATTTAGTAATGAAATATAATGTCCCGTGGGAACACGGGACATCACGATTGTAATGAACAACTCACAACAAGGGAATCAAACTGGAAACATAATCGAAAGTAATCAATTCTTCCTACCAATCTAAATATGATTCGTTATCCACTTTATTTGATTAAAACTAGTTATTATTTGTGGAAAATGGCTGCCGTCCGGGAAGCGTGCACTTTTCTACCGCGCGGAAGTGAAAGCCGACATGGCTGCAGTCACTTCCGGTCCGGGATCGGTAATGGTAGATGCCGGGAATAGTTGCGAGATTATAAATCCGCAGTTTATGGTCATTGGCTCAATTTATTGACCAACATAACATACGTGCATGATAACATATTTAGCTACTTAGATGCAATAGCGAAGTTAGTTTGTGTTATTTTTGTTTTTGTTATTATCTGGTTTGAGTATAATTTTGTAACACATAGGTAGGTACGTAATTATAATCTCGCCAATATACCGCAACAGATCAGGCAGATTTATCATCTTTAGAAATTGTATTTTTAGGGTTCGTCTGGGTTAGTAGATGCTTTGCACGCGTTATAAATGCTAACATTTATCTATGTGTTTCAGCTTTAAGGGTAATGTAGACAATGAAATTACTGGGCAAGTAAGGCTTAAAAACTCAGAGTCTCAAGATGACAAATGGGAATGATATCCTATTACTTTCGCTACGATTCTTGCTTAGAATGACCTATGCTTCGTCCACATTCATACTCGTTCTGACCCATTTAGACGGCCTCACCAATTAAGTCAATGTATGTCTTTCGGGAATTATTTTAAGGTCTAACTATATTATTATAATAATAAAGTCATGATTTAACTGCCTCATTTGTCTAGTTGTCCCAAAAGTGTTAAAGGGTTTTTCAATGAAATTCTCAAGTAGTAGCTAGGAGGTTGCATTTATGCCAGTGGCAATATGCTCCCCCTAATTGCATGGAAACTTAGGGTGTTTTTTAGTATACCTCAACCTAAACCTTAGGGGAAAAAAGGCGTGATGCTATGTTAAATAAGTGTTATAAATTAAGTTCTCAACAAAAATCAGGTTAAGAGCACCCCAAATGACATAAGGAGATTAATAAACGTGATGACGAAAGTGATGTGCCAGGCTCGTAGTAAGTGGAAATCTACAGTCGCTACTTACTCCAATGGGAGACAAGCGTAAAAATATCTATTATGCCATTGTTTTTTCATACATATAACTTTCTATTATAAGTATTAGAAGGTACAATGACACTTCAGCACACTCAGTAGGAAGTTTCTATTACCCGGTCGGAACTAGGAAGCGGTGATCAGGCCGGGCACCGAACCCGGCGAGTTTCCCCTTTCACTCGGTGAACTGCGCTGGTAATAGCCTGTAGTTACTAACTTGTTTGTTTGATGGAGTGGGCAGAAATTATAGGTTAGGACAAGATAGAACATGATAAGATTATTTAGAGAAATCATAAATATTAATTCTCGCCTTTTCTCAACTACTTAAGTATGTGGGTGAATATTCGAAGATTATTATTTTAAGTATTTTAACAGTCATTTTTTAGTGAAGGAAAAATTTATCGCCGGCAGGATTCAAACTTGCGTCTGGTTAAATACACCACACGCTCTGACCTTAAGGCATCTTATGACGTAAATTGATGAAGGCAAATTTCGAAGCGTCTGACGAGAAGACGCAAGTTTGAATCTCGCCCGCGATTGATTTTTTCCTTCACTAAAAAATAACTTTATAATCTTAGCATGGAAAATGCAAACAAATCATTCTTCTCATCATAGTAGTTCTCTCTTTCATAGTTCAGATTGCTTTTATTCTTATCTTATTGTTTGACGGCAGTGATGTAGTTTAGGTTTTCATTATCATAATTGTAGTTTTAAACATCTGCCTTCTTATCTTTGGGATGAAGTTAATGACGTTAGAATATTTTTCAAATATTCACCCAAATATGCGGGATGGTAAATACATAAATATGTTGAGTTCGGTGCTGTGATAGATAGATATGCGACTGACTATCAGTGTGTTACACAGAACCACTGCAATCTGGGAAATACCGATAGGTACCTATCTCAAATAATCAACAAAATCCGATATTAAAAAAAAGAAAATCGGCGAATATACATAACAAATCATGTTCCCGTATTCCCCGAAGGGTTAGGCAGACGTGTATTAATGTACACCCACAGTTCGCCGGTATGTTTATGTCCCATATATTAAGGGGCGAGCCTATTGCCATTAACCGGTTAAAGATCCCAAACTCCGAGCTACTACTTACGATTTCATAGAAAAACCCAATAACACTGTTCGACCTGGGAATCGTACGCAGGATTTCTAGTGTAGCAGTCACGCGTATACCTATACATTTATTTTATTTTCATTTTTTTACATAAATTCTTATAATTTGATTATAGCTATCTAACCCACAGTGCTCAGTATTTCCATGTACTACTAATGCAAACACTAACCAATACTTACTAATTAGTGTAAACACAAATGCTAGATCATTGAGTGCCATCTGCAATCTAACTCACAATAAAACGCCGCGAAATTCCGAGAATGCATTGTAAATGCTTGCGGTTCGATATTATATTTATTAGGATATCCATAGTTAGTGGCCATTGGTAGACTGTAATATTGTAGAGATCGCTGCAAAGAAGCAGCATTACTGTGGGTTGACTGTTTAGAATAAAAAAATCCGCTCTCGATTTTGTCTATGAATACAAGTTAATAAGTAAGCGTGCAATTTTACACGACTTCAAATTTAAAAAAGCAGGAGTTTCTATGTTCGTCTGTATGTATTTTATTTATTATTGCTTTTTAAATTAGAATCAAATCCCTTCTCAATATCCTCTGGTATTTCACAAGGCAAACCTACTTTGAATAACGTAGAAAATAATAATAATAATAAATGCGGAACGGAACACACGCCACATTCCTAAAAATATCAATATTTTGACTTGTGCCATATTGAATTCAATCAACGAAATCATTATAGTGCATGATAATTATCTCACAGCGAGCCTGACAAACGAAATCCTAGTGGCGAGAATAGTTGAAAGAAATACAAAAGAAAACTAATAATTCCTAATCGACATTACTGAGACAATGACCCACACACCCGTGACCCCGTTCATAGAGTAAAAATACTTACAATTCCTTTGTATACTGACACACTTAACAAGTAAAGGCGGAAAATATCGTATCTGCTAATTTGCATTAAAAGAGATGCGAATTAGTGTATGAATCAGTGAGAAAAATAACGTATAAGTGTGCCGACGACCTGTGTCGACAAATGTTTTTTTTTGTATTCGTATGCTTCATACTTTTGTATTGTGATTTGGTTATGTGGATGTTAATTATTCGACTTCATTCGTGTATCCCCGAAGGGATAGGCAGAGGTGTATTCATTTAGACACTGGTCGCCGGTTTGTTTTTCCACATATATGTATAGAGAATAAATCTCCAAATCCAAACTCAGAGCTGCTATAGAGGATTTCCTAGAAAAAGCCAATAACACTTTGCTCGACCTGGGAATCGATACCATGTCCTTCACGCGCTTGTGGCCTTTATACTAATGAGGCACTTGATTTAGTTAATCTATACCTAGATATAACAAAATTGTAACAGGCCGATATCTGTACCTACATTATAGATATTAAAGAAAAGCTAATATTGGGGTCTTTATTAGAGCCACAGAAGTCAAAATAACAATTTTTAGAATTTTTGTCTGTCTGTCTTTTTGTCTGAATGTATGTTTGTACGCGCATCACACAAAAAAACTACTGCATGGAATTGAATGCAGATTTCACCGATGTTATATTGCCAGACTGCTGCCTCATAAGTCTAATGGTCCCAAGCGCAACTACTACGCTAGGTCCTGGGTTCGATCCCCAGGTCGAGCAGTGTTATTGGGTTTTTCAATGAAATTCGCAGTAGCAGCTCGGAGTCTGGATTTGTGCCCGGTTAATGGCAACAGGCTCGCCACCTATTACATGGGACCTAAACATACCGACGAACTGTGGGTGTAGGTACATTAGTACACCTCTGCCTAACCCTTCGGGGAATACAGGCGTGATATGTTTTATTGCCAGAGGTATAACTTAAAATCTAGTGCATGTTTCATATTGATACGCCGTTGAGAATCGGACTTAAGGTATGTTAATCTGTTTGGGATGTGAGTAAAACTGCGGGCAACAGCCTGTAAATAATTTAAGTTAGCTTCGGACGGCGCCTAACCTTTTCTTTCATTACGTCTCTATCAGGCAACATTCCATCACTTACTTCCTTTCGCACCATATCATCTCTTTTTTAGTCTACCTCTTATCTTATATCCGTCCACATACATATACCTACGCTTAACATCTTTTCGATAGTGATTTTTAGTGATGAAAAAATTCAATCGCGGGCAGGATTCGAACCTGTGTCTTCTGGTTAGATACACCAGACGCTCTGACCTCTAAGCCACCGCGAGTCCCACCCGCTAGATCGAAAATTTGCCTTCACATTCTTAATTTACGTCATAAGGTGACGTTGGCGACATCTATTGAAAAGCAAGTTACTTTGCCTCTCAACCGACACGACTTACTTTACAGTTAGTTCGATGTCGTATGATGCCACCTTACCTTTTCTATCTTTTTGTGATTTTTTTTCATTTTCCATGCCAAGATTATACAGTTATTGTTAGTGAAGGAAAAATTCAATCGCGGGCAGGATTCGAACCTGCGTCTTCTTCTCGTTAATTAAATTAAATACCTAAAAGCCTATACCTATGAGAACAAATTTATTCCCTTCTAGCAAGTTATTTCTGCTACTTTCTTATATTAATATGTATACGAATTGACCAGCGAAGCGTGGACAATTGAACTCAATAGCTTCCTGTACACGAAGCACGCACAATGCTTCCATTCAACACGTATCTGGAGAAAAAATGGCCACGGACACCACAGAAGGGTTGCAATTCCTTCGGGATTATCGTTTCTAGAAGTTAGCGCCGCTTTCTTTCATTTTTTTGGATATCCTACACAATTGTTGCAATCCTAACATTAATCTTCGTTACGACACGAAAAGAAATGTGACGGGTTTCTATTAACAATATCAGTGTACGCTTTTAAAGGATTAAGATTCCCTGCGGATTTTCTTCGAGAAATATAAATGTAATCAGTGCTGCATTATCTTGTTAATGAGTGTAAAATATTTTAGTAAATTTATAATAAATATTTATCAACAAAATTTAATTTGGAGAACTTCATAATAAACTTTTGTACGTAACAAAGTAGAAAATGTATTATTCATAACTAAGTACGGTGAATAGAACAGAATCATCGGTATCCAAAACTGTCAAATTTCTTCAATCGATTTTCAATTTTATCTCCAAATAATAGTATTTATAATCCATTGGGGACATGACAGTATATGGTAACTTGATGTGCTGTGGACTTTACGTCGGGTAAATATGTTGTACTCGTACATTGTCATTCAAAATTTGGTTTCAAATATTTGAGCCTTCATATCGTAAGTAAATAAAAGTGAAGAGCAAGCTTTCTGGTAACAAAACAAGCCCAACAAAAGGCGAGTAAGGTCCTACAGTTGCCGTAATGTGCGTAATCCTTTAAATAAATACTCAAAATGGCCACTTGAATACGTCTTATTCCACTTCTTAGCTTACCACCCAAGAAAGAAAACTAATTCAAATACATTCACCCAATTTTGCACTAAATCCTTTTTTGGAAATTGACGACAATTGTCAAGTTTATTGCAGCGTAAATAATAATTTTTGGGTGGCATTTTTATTGTTAATTGTGTCTAGCATCAATATGGTTTTAACCAATGTGCGGTACTTAAAGTGAAGTAGCGATTACTACTTGAACCTTTTTGGATAATTAGCATTATGCATTATGCAATTACAATACACGCACATTCCTTAGTCGGTTAAATGAAAAGATAAAGATAAATTGTGAGTGTGGTCATTGGGTGGGTAGCCATGGGCGAGTTACTGGAAAAAAAGTATGAGGCGAGAAAATATCTGGCCTGTTCGGTAGTAGGACCTCTTGGGTTCTGACTGGCTAGCGACCACCCTTAAGTCGGAGTCTGTCGTAAGGCGTGTGTGTGTTTCGACTTTTGTGTGTAACAACCAGTTTCCCCTTGGTTACTGCGGCTTACCATTTTGCAGTCCGTAGGGTCTCTTAAGGTTCGGCAACGCATCAGCAA
Source organism: Acronicta aceris (assembly GCA_910591435.1). NCBI lineage: Eukaryota > Metazoa > Arthropoda > Insecta > Lepidoptera > Noctuidae > Acronicta > Acronicta aceris. The sequence goes on along the minus strand of OU342780.1, from coordinate 7,704,977 downwards.
CTTCTTTGGTATTGCAGGTAGTACGATGACAAATTAATTACCATCAGATGGCTCATCTGGTCGTTTGTGGACTTAACCAATAAAAAAACTTCCTAAGCAAGATAGTGCCCCAATACGAAATTTAGGGAATTCGCACAATATTGTTTTAATAGGAGGAGCTCAATGTCAGTTAGCTCCGAAAACCTCCAACACTTTATATGAACACAAAGTTCAGTAAACAGAATATTTTGACTCGTAATTTGTGCAAAATGGCATCGTTTTAACACAAACCAAATAAAAAGTTGGAAGGATTCATTCGAATGATAATAAATGATGTGTTGTATCGAGTCAGACATCGGTTCAAACATTCGATAAACATACGCATCGCTGGACACGTGCGGAAGACATAATAAATGACAATATAAGCACTTAGCGAAATATTTTAACCAACAAAGGAAAATAAACCTTATGTCAAAGGGACAAAGTCCAAATGTACATATTGGAGGTCTTAATCGCGGGAAGCACGCGCGCCAACACTTCTGGTAAATCTGATATTGGGTTAGATTTGTACGGAAAGGGCTTCTACTTTCAAATTTGGAACTTTTCGAAACAAATCTCAGAAATACATCAAGAAAAAATCGCGAATGATTTTCGTAATAAAGAAATGAAAGCGGCCGCTCTTTAGGGTTCTGTATCTCAAAACGAAAAAACTGAAACCTTACAGAATCACTTTGTTGTCCATCCGTCCGTCTGTCTGTCAAGACTTTCATCTCGGGAACGCGTGGAGGTATCGATTTGAAATTAAAACTTTATACCAACATTTATTTCATTAGGTCTACAGTTACGGCTGCCTTCTCTCTGGGTTTGACCGGGAGTCTACGGGTTTGCACGGGTTTAACTTTGATATCTCTGGGTCAGACCGGGCGGTGACAACGAAGCGACAATTATCACGGCGTGGGGTGAGCGGGAATAGGTAGCAGGCAGGGAGCGAGGGCGCGGTGGGGACGCTGTGTACATGCACGCAACAAACATTACAATCAAAACAATAGCTCAGTCAGTGCTTCGTAATAATTGCACAAACACCAGTGTTTTATGCTTTCTTTTTAAATATTTCAATCATAGAACACGTCTTTTCTTACTGGGAAATTTATGGACGGATGAGCGAAACTGCCTTGTCAGTGGACATAGTGAAGGCAGGGTTATTGCAAAGAATTTTTGAAGTTTTCGAAGAAACCTCAGCAAGGAAAGATGCTTATACAATCTTCTTTTCAGAGTAAAAAATATGTATATTATATATTTTTCACAGCTTGGTGAAGCTTGCTTTCACAGGGTGAAGCTGTGAAAAAATTAAACTTCTAAGTTAACGTATAATGTAGGGGGTATTTTCCGTTGACCTAGAACTATGAAATTTGGACAGTAATACCGTCTAATACTACAAGTATATGGAAATATCTAATAACTATACATTTGTAAATACTTTTTTGCATATTCATACTCAATACTCAATACTCAATTCGTTTATTGCACTCCACAATGTTAACAGGTGTTAAAAAATAAATATAAAAGTATCAATCATGGACCCTGTCGGGCACGGCAATGTAGGAGAGAGGAGGACGGCTTATGTTTTGTCGTGTATAATATAGTATCTACGTATATTATTTGGTAATTACCATTTCTTTATTTGTTTAGTTTCACTTTATTTATATGTATATATTATTTATTTATTTTATTAGATAATTTCCTTTTCATTATTTATTTAATTTTACTTTATTTATATTTATATATTCGTTTTTGTTTTTCTAGTACTATTTGTATTAATTATATGTATAGCTATAGTTGTTATTAGATTATAAGTATATATTTTTTATGTAATCTTTTATGTATGAGTTATGTTATGGTTTTATCATTTAAGTATTCATTTAAATCGTAGTAACATTTTTTTAATAATATTTCTTTTAGCTTCTTTAAAAACACATTATCTTTTTGTTCATTTTTAATTTTTTGAGGTAGATTATTATAAATTTTTATTGACATAACAAATGGACTGGTTGAATGCATTTTAAGCCGGGAGTTTGGTAAATTTAACCTGTCTTTATGTCTTAGTGTATATGGTAGTTGTTTATCTTCTCGTTTGGTATAGAAATCTGAGTGTTTTCTTACAAATTTGCATGTCTCTAGGATATATATACAGGGGAGTGTTAAGATGTTTAGGCGTTGGAAGTGGGGTTTACAGCTATCGGTTTCTTCTATATTAACGAGAATCCGCAACAGTTTTTTTTGTAGGGTAAAAAGGGATGGTGCATCTGTACTGTTTCCCCATAGGGTTACACCATAGCTTAGCCACGAGTAGGCATAGGCATAGTAAGTTATAAGTGCAGTTTGTAAATTTGTTGACTTTTTTACTTCACGGAGGGCATATGAGAATTTTGATAATTTTGATTTAATTTTTTTAATGTGAGATTTCCAATTTATGTGCTTATCTATGTTTAATCCGAGTAAGGTAAAATCATTAACTATGTCTAATTTAATGTTGTTGAAAATAAAATTTATTTCTAAAGGTGTTTTTTGATATGGATGGAAGGTTATTAATTTTGTTTTAGTATAATTAACTTCTAAGTTATGCTGGCTCATCCAGGTTATTGTGTTATCAAGTAGATTATTGAGTTCTTTATTTATATTTATATTATTTTTACATGAGATTAATAGAGAGATATCGTCGGCAAACAAAACACAAGGAGCCTGTATATTTTTAGGTAAGTCATTGATATAGATGAGAAACAAGAGGCATCCAATAACACTACCCTGCGGAATTGAGGCATTGATAACTTCTGTATCTGATCGAATGTTTTTTATTTCCCTAGTTTTTTGATTGAAGAATTCAATTTCTACTTGATGCTCTCTGTTTTTTAAGTATGATGCAAACCATTCGTGTGCTTTGCCACGGATTCCTATTCCATGTAATTTATTTAATAGGATTTTAAACTGAACTTTATCGTACGCTTTAGACATATCTAATAAGACGCCTATGGCATATTGTTTATTATTTATAATGTTTAGAGCCTCCTGTATATATTTGTAGACAGCCAGGGTCGTTGATCGGCTTTTTCGAAACCCGTTTTGGGATTCGTCAAAGATATTATATTTTTCACAAAATGAATAAACACGATTACTCATGGCTTTTTCAAAGATTTTCGAGGCTGTAGGTAGCAGGGCTATAGGGCGGTAGTTGTTGGGATCTGTTCTTGCACTTTTTTTGTGAATAGGTTTGATTATTGCTTTTTTAAGTAGGTCAGGGAAGATTCCTTCTTCAAAAGATTGATTAATTAGAAGATAAAATGGCAGTGTTAGTTCTTCTGCACAACGTTTGATTAAGAGAGGTGGAATCTCATCGACACCATGACTTTTTTTGCTTTTTAAGCTTTTGAGTAATTTATTTACTTCCCAAGCATCGACAGGACTTAGGAACATGGTATTTTCCGTAGGTGAAAATGCGGGAGTTAAGTTCGGTATATTTGCACTTTGTGATGAATTAATTTGTCCGATAGACGCAAAAAACTTGTTAAATATGTTGGCTACTAGTTTAGGCTCGGATGATGTTGCATCGTTTATTTTTAGTTCTATATTATGTTTTTCACTTTTTATTTTTTTGTTTGTTTGTTCATTTATAATACTCCACATTGTTTTTACTTTATTGTTGGACTTTTTTATTTTATTTATATTCTGTAGTTTTTTTGAAGCATTTACGGTTTTTTTTAATATTTTTTCGTATTTTTTGTAGTATTCTGTAAGAGTAGGATTTGTGGTTTTTAGTGTAAGTATTTTTAAGAGTCTTTTATTTTTGCAAGAAAGTTTTATTCCCTTTGTAAGCCAGAGTTTTTTATACCTATTTTTTAATTTAATATTTTGAATTGGTATGCATTGGTTAAGAGTTTCTATTAATATTTTATTAAAGATTATATAGTTTTCATTAATATTTTTGTCTTTGGTTATTATTTCAGACCATTTTAGTTTATTTAATTTATGTTTAAATTGTAATATGTTCTTATTGTTATACAATCTTTTCTTTACGAACCATACGGTTTGATTTATTTGATGATGTATTTTAGTATGTATGATAGTCCCGTTGTGATCAGAAAATCCAAGCTCTTTTACAGTGGTATATATAGTGTTATCATTAAAATTTGTAAATATTAGATCTAAACAAGTAGACGTTGTTTGAGAAATTCGCGTAGGTTCTTTAATATGCTGTGTAAATTTATATTCTAACATGAGATCCAGAAATTGGTTCGTTTTGAAGTTATTCTCTAAAATATTTATATTAAAATCTCCTCCTATAACTATGTTATATTTATAATATTTATTATTTATATATTTAAGTATTTTTATCATTTGGCTATAAAATATTTCTTCCTCTCTTCTATTCCAGTACATAGTAATTATTAATAAGTTTTCCTTAACTAATTGTATTGCACATATTTCTAAAACATATTCAATAGACATGTCAGTTATATCACTTTTATGGTCGCATTCTATATGTTCTTGTATTAATATGCAGACGCCGCCGTGGTATTGGTGAATAATTTTATTGCAATTGTTAGATTTTTAATCTCGTGAGTGTATCGCCGGGACATAGTCATACTTTATTTTTATATGTAACCTCTTTCGTGTCCCACTGCTGAAAAAACCCTTCCTTCTATTCTGTGTTCTTTCATATTACGTTGGCAAAAAGCGGTCGAAATCACACCAACGGCTCCTTAGCCATACTTCATAAAAATAAAAAAATCTCTTCCCCACTAACTTAACCCTCGTCCAGCGCATAGCCATTCGCTGGGGAGCACATGGGTAATCCATCATGGGATGCAATTGTGTTCATTTTTGTCTGCTGCGCTTTTTTTCGCCGGTGTACCGGTGGTCAGTGAGCACCTTGCTGCTTCCCGATATTTTGCGACATATCCGCAGTTTTTGTAAAATAGTGATGTGATTATTTCGTCGATGATTTAAGTATATGATTTTATCACCGAATTGGTATGCCAACTTCAATCAATCATTCAGACTATGTATCGAATGTTATCTAATCTAAATATATATAAAACTCTAAGGTGACTGACTGACATAGTGATCTATTAACGCACATCCCAAACCACTGGAGGGATCGGGCTGAAATTTGGCATGTAGGTAGATGTTATGACGTAGGCATCCGCTAAGAAAGGATTTTGATAAATTCTACCCCCAAGGGGATAAAATAGGGGATGAAAGTTCATATGGTAAAAGTAACTATTCCACACGGACGAAGTCGCGGGCAAAAAGCTAGTATTAACATATTATTAAACTATATTGCACTACCATTTATTTTTTTACTATTAATTTAACTATCATGAATAATGCTGAAATTTTAATAATACCACATTAATTTAATGATATTATGAAGTTATGTAAATGAATTAAAATGTTTATTTGTTAATATAATCTATCGATATTTTTAAATACCTACCTGACAGCCGCCCTAACCCTTTACTAGCAACTCAAGCCCACTTATTGATAATTTTCATATAAAAAAAACATGTTCACGCGGCGTCCAAATGTTTTGTTAGAGAATGTATTACAAGATTATAATCCTTATTTTTTTCGGTAGTGGACAATGTGGTCGACTTGCCCACAATGCGGTTATTGAGGGTTGACGGATCGGCGAGGTGGGTACTGTATGGTAGCAAGAAAGTGTTGTCTGTATCTCGATGCTTAGCACCTACTAACTTTTATAAATCAATTGTTTTACATACATACATACATACACTCACGCCTTTCTCCCACAGGGGTAGGCAGAAACTATAGACTGCCACTTGCTACGATTCTTGCATACTTCTTTTGCTTCTTCCACATTCATACATCTTCTCATACATACACGCCGGTTGCGAGTCAATTGTTTTGTGGAATCATAATCTCTTTGCTGTTGTACTACTTATAACTAGACAGCAACTTAGAGATCGTGCGTTACACATTGAAAATACAATCTAAGTAGGTATTTCTTAAGTAGACTTAACTATTTGAGAAACATGAACATTAATATTATAACCAAGTATATTATATTATTTTTATTATTTAAATTAATCAGCGCAGGTATTCATTATGTCTAGTAATATAACACGATAATCATAATCAGAATAATTTCTAAACAAATTCGAACAAAACGCATCACTTTCTTTCTGCCATACATGTTCAGCTCGTGGGGTCTAGTGCAGACGTGCGAACTACAAGCAGTCCTTGTATTATGTCCGCAGCTTGAGTGACCAGCCTTACACCGCCCGCCCGCTGCCACGACACACTATACACAGCGTGATGTCTGTTCAAACAAATTTAAAGCAATGCCTAAAATATGTAGGTACCTAGTGTTTTGAACGCTAATTTCTTATAACTTTTTTTTTGTTTTGACAATCAAGCATACAGGCCGACTGATGGTAAGCGGTAACCGCAGCCAATACTAATACGAGCGTTTTCATCTTGAGATCTCAGTTGATATGTCTCATTTACGCTGTAATTACACTGATTTCCTTTCAAATCGGAACACAATAATGATGGCACATCATAAGTTGGTACCTAATATTTTTTTACTTAGAATAGTCTCCGACATTAATAACTTCCTACAGTTTATGACCCCCTGATTAGTTTTCACTAATATAATATCTTTGAATTCTGTATCAAAATTCTAGAAATACAATTTCTGAACATTCTGTATACAAATACATGGGTCATTCATGTCCGAGCATATTTTTTTGCACCTTGTCTTGCGACAATCGCAAAACGCAGACCGCTTGAAAATCCACACTTTATTAACTAATCACAAAAGGATTACACCAACAATGGCCGACAATAGGCCACAAGAGGCCACAATAGACCAAATGTGTATTACGTGCCCACAAATCGTTTTAGTTATTATTAATGATACATCAGAAGTTTATTTTCATGTTATTATGTTGTCAAAACTGTTAGGAAATCGATGAAAAATTGTTATCGAAATATTTTATAAAAGAGACGGACTCAGTAAATTAACCCATAGCCCGAAATGTCTATATTTTTTTAATATTATACAGACCACAGATATATTTTGAAAAAAAAAACTAATAAACGACACGATAAAGAAGGTTTTCTGCAATTGCAGTTTAGTTAAGTAATAACATAGTTAAGTAATATCATTTACCTACTTGTACGAATCGGTGGTAGTCAGAAGCGCGAAAAACCTGACTTAGGTTACGGAGGTCTGATGACAAATCACTTCGAGTATCTACTTTAGGTAGATACTGTTAGACTGTAAGGGATGATGGTTTCATTATGGATTGTTACATTGGATAAATCTATCTCTATTTTATCTAAAAACATCTAAAAGAGGTTAAGAATCCCATACATTCACAGTTGCGAACGGATGTTGGATAATGTAAGTATTTAAATTACACAAAACATTAAAATGTATCCTAAATCTATTGTTATCTAACATTATCACAAAAAGTGGTGTTACATTATTAATTGGCAAACAATATACACGACAATCCCCTTCTGTTTTGAAAATCAATCACACAAACACAGGCGCAGTTTAATGTTACGTTTTTATTAAAAAAATGAATTACGCATGACAGCATGGGCGTTGTTGACAACTGATTTGTTATTGTAAAACGTTCGAGCATTAATTGTGTTGCTGGAAAACCGAAATTGTAAAATGAAAGATATTTTTGACAACATCGGCCACAATTTAATCGAGTTTTATGACTACTTGAGGCAGTTCCAATGGATAAAATAGGCTAAAACACAGAACACAACAGAAACACAACACATAACAAAACAATTTTAGCCTAAAGTGTATTCTGAATCCTTTAAAAATAGGTACATGTACTGAAGACTTTAACTGAATATAAACCTACTCAAGTCGATAAGGGCCTTAGGTATACATTATAAATCGATTGTGAAAGTGGCAACTAAGTTTTATAAAAAATATCTCAAATTGTATTGTCAAACTAAACCCAATGCTTGCTTGAAAAAAAATCTTTATCGTTCTATTAATTATTTGAAACTATTCATAAAAACATACGAAGTAAATTACTTAAAATGTAAAGTAAATTATATTCATAATGATTCACAAGTCACCGAATGAGCAAGCTTATATGACAGTGAAGATCCAACAACCGCTGGGGTAGATGTTCTTAAGTGAACACCGCAACTCGGCAAACGTTGTGTAGGACGCCCTCTGGCGAGATGGAGTGATGATTTGCAAAAGGTTGCTGGCGGAAGCTGGATGCGACAAGCTGAGGACAGGGTGAAAAAGCGCAAATTGGACGAGGTCTACATCCAGCAGTGACTAGTATAGGCTGATGATGAACTCTCTTTACTTTGTATATATGTAAGTAGAATCATAGAAGTACCAATAAAAACATTAAAAGATCTAAGCTTAATATAGTACATAGATTTCTTGCCTAAAATCACATAAGTCCTATTTTTTTTTTATGCGATAGGAGGACAAACGAGCAGACGGATCACCTGATGGTAAGCGATTACCGCCGCCCATGGACACCCGCAACACCAGAGGAGTCACGAGTGCTTTGCCGACCTTTTAAAAGGGGATTGGGCCTCCGGTAACCTCACTCACTCGGCGAAACACAACGTAAGCGTTATTTGACGCCGGTTTTCTGTGAGGACGTGGTATCACTCCGGTCGAGCCGGCCCATTCGTGCCGAAGCATGGCTCTCCCACGTTATTTCATTTGTTTACAATCTCCATGGCCTCATTGCCTCGTAGTGCGATGACTTGAACAGAGAACTGAATAAATATGATCCACGAACATTGAAATAAAATTACTTTATCGCATTTTATCGCGTTGTATTGATATTACGCAATTCCCGACGTTTCGAATCCTTTACAGCATCCATGGTCACAGGTAGACAAAGTTGTTGGACGTCTTAGTGTTGCAATTACTAACAGCTACCTTACATTTTTTTTGTTAATTACCGAATTAATTTGAATCGGATGGCCAATAGATCGCCGTAAAAAGTAGTTTTATTTCAATATCTAATATTCGCGTAAGTGTCAGAAATCAGTATGATCCATGAAGGTTTGTTTCGCAACGGAAAAAAAACATTTTGACCTCTTTTATAATATTGGTGCATAATCTCTCCATAATGTATGTTGCCTACATTCTGATATAGGCTTTACACGTGATTCCGCCTGTAAAAGTAGGTTGTTTACATACATTTCTTTGTTTCCCTATTTATACCGACGCAATGTTTATCGAAATGATGAATTTCCATTAGATAAGTCATTTGTCATTCTCATTACATAATCCATACTAGTAATTCTGTCTGTGTTACCTTTTTAGGCCTAAACCACTGAAAAGATTTCAATTAAATTTGTAATTGATAAGATTTTGTTCTGAATCGTAGGTGCTTCTACAAATATAAATTCACATACACAAGCACCCAGATAAAGAACCTGTAGATCATACATCATTTATCATCATAGTCATCATATCTGCTTATTCCTCACGGGGATCCACAACCCATAGCGCAGAAGCCAACCCAATAACCTTTATTTAAAATTAAACATTTTACTTAATACTTTGGATTTATTGATGAGCGCAAATTATTCTCATGTGTCTGTAAGAAGGCTGAATATAAACAATTCCTTGCGAAACAATGTATTATACTGATCTAAGGCCCTTCGGATTTTTGTTTTAATCGTACGAATGCATTATAAAAAGAGTGATCGCCTTATTTGACCATGGACGCCATGTCATAGGACGTAAGTCCGAAAAACACCTCTGGATTGTTGCCTAAAGGTATTCTTGTTACTTGTATTTACAGATATTCTTGTACTATTGCTTATAGGTCAACTTGCACAGCATTAGTCGACGGCCTTAATAAGTTGTATCAAATATATTTATCTGTCTCACTAGTCTAGTGGTCCTACGCTAGAGGCCATGGGTTCGACTTCCAAGTCAAGCATAGTGCTATTTGATTCGTCTATGAAATACACAGTAGCAGCTTGAAGTTTTTTGTGCCCGGCGAACACAAGCACATCGGCGATTCGGCGAACTGTGGATTTAGTACCTACATACATCTCTGTCTAACACTTCGGGGAATACAGGCGCGATGGTATATGTAAATACTTATATAACATTTTTTTTTGCGTAATTTTATTTTATTAGTTAAAGTATCATAAAAATGGTAGCCTCGCTACCACTACCCACAATGTTTTTATTTAGCAGATCGCCCCAAGCTGAAATTAACGTGCATAAGTAAAAAACATAAATAATTCAATTATTACAATACAGTCGAGTTCGACCGACCATTTGTTGGATAATGCGTATTTTTTCACCTTAATCTCAGATCCAGACACACAGGAAAAAAAAATAGCAGTATAACCTACGTCTCGAGTCAAAATTCATTGAGCAGGGCTATCAAAATAAATTGTGATACTTTATTTATAAATAAGCATTAAAAGAAGACGGTTATAAGTTACGGTTAAGACATAAAAGAATTATAATATATGACGCGGTAGACCCAGGACGAGAGGGTGGGATGAGCTTGACTCGTACTGCGGGGGTTGGATGCTGAAAGCTCTCAACCGGGAAGAGTGAAAGAAGGAAAGGAAGGTTTGCCCAGCAGTGATCACGGTTGATAATAATAAGTAGAAAGCACAAACCGTACACTTCGTTCCCATAGTTCTGTCATTTACAGGTATTATACCCAAATCTCTTACACAAAGCCTCAACATCTTAACACGCTCATTATGCTTTTTTAAATTGGACCATTAAGAGTATAGAGACCATTGAGTAATTTTTGTTTGTCATCTGTTTGTCTTTTAGTTCTATTATAGGAGTAGTATTTTTATTTGTATTATGTGTTTTTCTATGGCATAGTATGATGAACCGATTCCAACTATTCTGGAAGCTGGCTAAGTCAGGATAATCCTTGATCACCTATGGTGGAAATCGTGTTTGTCGCTTCAAGATGGTGAAACAATCTCCTGAAAGTACCACCAACGATGACAGAAATTAAAATGAATATAGTAATGTAATGAAAATTCCCAGTATTGCGCAGCACCAAAAGAGGGTTATAAAGTACTGGGAATATTTTCATAAAAAGCCTTTGATCCCGATGGGATTTGATTTCTTTCTTTAGACAGAGCGATTTGCTATACCTACTTATATGGGTAACTAGTACCTAGTATACGAAAAAAAGAAGCAAAAAAAGTATGCAAGAATCGTACCAAATGGCGGTCTATAGTTTCTGCCTACCCCTCGTGGGAGAAAGGCGTGATTATATGTATGTATGTAAGTAGTATACGATGTTGTTCGTGCTTTTCCGTTATCATGAATTCGTAATATTGCCTCATATACATAATTCCCCAGCACTCGTGTATATGAAAAAGATAGAGATATAACGTTATCGAATCATACAAACACTTTTGCAATAGCATGGAAAGTTCTCGTACATTATATCCCATTTAAGCCACATTTGACATCCTTGATGATAAACACTTTTAAATAAATACCCAGTAAATTGGAACGTTTCAGCGACTACATAAAATATTAATCCTGTCAACAACCTGAAAATATATTCAGTGGCGTCATGAACAAGAAGCTTATGGATCCTAGGAGTTGATGAATCATGTATGATCAATTTGATGAGATAATGCTGCCCTGTATATTGTATAACACGGCAATTTTTGTAATTTTAAGTTGTAGCCAAACACGCCTGTGTATCTTGGATTGCAGGTATGTGTACCTAGGATTTTTGATCACCTAAAGAGGCTTTTCATTTACCCAGTAGGCAAGAACATGTGATGTCAAATGTTCCGCGCGACTTACAAATTCTATAACTAACACTTGTTTTGCAGAAAAGAGACAGGGGACCTTTCAAATCTTAAAATTTTATGAGTCTACTAGTTTCTGCACGCGACTTTGTCTGCATGGACTTCAGAATTGGGTCCTACCTTGATAAAAAGTATGCCTATGTTTTATTCCAGACTATAATCTATCTCTGTGCCAAATTTCACCCAGATCCGTTCAAGAGAGCCGTGAAAGAGTAACAAACATCCATACATGCATACTCAAAAACTTTCACGTTTATTTAAAAACCAGTCAACTACCCTGTTCCCTAATGGGAACCATATTATAATTCATCTCAACGCGACCCTTTAACCCCTTTGGGGGGTTAATAGATAGTTCATACAGAGGCTGTATTACAATATAATATTGCGATCGATGATAACAATAATACGAGCAGTGATAGCCTACTGCCAAGTCAAAGGTCTCGAGTTCAAATTCAAGGCACTCTGACTTTTCGAAGTCATGTTCATATTAATAGTTAATTATCACGCGCTTAAACAGTGAAGGAAAACACCGTGAGGAAACCTGCCTGAGAGATTTTCTCGACGGCTTCTGAAGTCTACCAACCCGCATTAGGCCAGCGTGGTGGACTATAGCCTAATCCCTATTGCGATCGATTTGCGATTGAAACAGAGATGTCGCTCTACATATTACATAGCCCCGTCCGTTACTCACAACCTTAAAATGATAGCGATAACACATTATGATACGTTAGCAGGTGTAAACATGCGATAAATCGAAATGGGAGGTTCAGTAATCATAACCATTACTTATTTGTTTTAAAATGAAATTTCAATCCAATCTGTCCAAAAAATAATCTTATTTTTTATTTTAGATGGTGCAAACTAAGCTATTGTCTTCAACTAGGCGTGAATAATCGGTATTTAACTAAAAAACATAAATTAATAATTTAACGTATCAAAATATTCGCGCGGCGCGCCCGCTCAATCCATTACGCAAATACTCATAATTACTACGAGAAGTATTACTTTGTATTTACTATCATTAACATTATTTTGTCTATTCACAAAAAAATAACAGTAGAAGCGAATGAGACGTTGCCAAACTCTCTTTACAACACTAAAAACTTATAATTATCCTTAATCACGTGTACTGATTTTTATTTCATTTGTCGCGTCTATTACATTTCGCCCTGTATAGAGCCCCTTCTTTTGTGTGTTGATGCTATTTAGACCATAGAAAGTGAAAGGCTTTTTAGTACTTGTAATTATTAAGAGTTCCTAATTAAAGCACTTCTGTGATTACTCATATGAAATACGGCCGACCCCCTACGGGCTAACTAAAACAGTTCCGTATCAAAGACCAAACAGTTTTTGCCATTTTTAGATTAACGCTATTTTTAGATTTTGTTCTTAAGGAGATACTCTTCTCGTTTCTGAGATCCTGGTAGCAGAAATAGCATGTTATGTTATTGCTTATCGATGGGTAGGTAATTCAAAAATATTTTCAGTTAGCGACTAATACTTTCAATTATATCACTTTTATTCATACCATGGCGCTTGTATTCCTCGAAAGTTTAGGCAGAGGTTTACTGGTGTGTTTGTTTCGTTCGTTCTACTGCCATTTATACAAATCCTAGCTCCGAGTTGATACTGAAGATTTCATAGAACTAAACACTCATTAACACTTCGCTGCACCCAGAAATCGAACCTCTTACTCAGTATTCGCGCTTACTGCCACACTAGACTAATGGTTAAAGGTTGGTAAAGGTTTCGTTCAATAATGCAGTAGGTATATCGTACCTATATCATATTTAAAGGCTTTTCACCATATTTAATGACGATATCATAAATAAAATAAATTAAAATTATCTCTTGAGCTGATAAATCCATCGTCCAGCTATTATTCTCTCGCCCATAACTTAACATCACATAAAAATATTTATTCACGCCAAGGAAATATCTATTCAGCCTGACTCAAGACATTACGTGCTCATAAAACAACTTGAACGATACCGCAAACGTCAAAATCGATCCTACGTTGTAACCTCTTTAATGTTTTTCCTCATTGGTTCATAAAAATTATGCCCTCTTGGTTTTCACCACGCTAGCACCATATACAAATGGGAATTCCTCCTTTGTTACTTGTAACATCCGTATCAGACCGGTTCAGCTGAATTGTGAAAAATTTATTCTGTATCCGCATTCCAGACACACAAAACACGAAAGTAAAAAGGCTTTTTAAATGGTTTCCTTTTTTTAATTGGATTTGATTTAGTATTCTCGAAATCGGAGTTAATATTTCAAGAAGGACAATGTATGAAATAGTCTATAATTCACATTGAATAGACAGTTTTATCTGTATTAACACAGAAGATAATTTATAGATTTTGTATAAATCTAATTTAGAAACCTTTTTATTTTACTTTTGTAGAAAAAAATATATGACACAAAGATTGTGTGTAAATTTTCAAGTATTTGATAATATGATGCAGTCTTACATCGGGGATATAGCTCAGTGGTAGAGCAATCGACTGCAGATCGATAGGTCCCCAGTTCAAATCCGGGTGTCCCCTAAATTGCTTCTTTTTGTGAAATGCAGCAAAAATTTATGCATATTTTTTTTTGGAAACCTCTAAAGGAAACCTGCACGCCTGAGAGATTTTTTCAATGGCATGTTAAGTCTGCATACCCGCGCTCGGCCAGCGTTGTGGACTATAAAAGCCTAACCCCTCTTGTGCCAAAATAAATATTTTGATAAAACATTAGTCTAGTGGTCCTAAACCTGACTGCTACGCTAAATGACCGGGCTGGATTCGCAGATCGAGCAAAGTTTCCCGTGCATCTTCCCGTGTGGGGACGGGTTAGAAAGCAGTTCCTCACTGCCATTCAGATAGGCATCTCGTAAGAGCCGAGAAAATATCTTACTTGCTTGGTGGTAGAACCTCCCAGGGTCCGACTGGCTGGCGGACTCTGTCGTAAAGCACCTTAGTGTGCGTTTCTCCTCGATTGGTGCAGCTCTGGCAGTCTGCAGTCCGTTGGGGTTCTTAAGGGTCCGGCGGAGCTTGAATTGCTCAAAAAAACGTAATACCGAAATAAATCGTAATCATGTTACTATTTGGATTTGGATACCGTTAATCTAGGTTCCTACGATATTATTTCGTCTACTACTACTTCAATGGAAATAAAAGACCGGAAAATCGTTCCACACTTGGTAAAGTTATCAAAAATTGCATTCCCTTGCATTTATTTCCAGAGAAGTATTTTGGACGAAATGGTAGAGTAGGAACCTAGATTAACGGTATCGGAATCCGAATAATAACAGAATTTGTTTAAATTGTTTTTGAATCACGATTTATTTCGGTATTACGTTTGTAAGAAAAATTCGATCCGCCGGACTCTTATAGCTCGGCAACGCATTAGCAACTCCTCTGGTGTTGCAGGTGTCCATGGGCGGCGATGACTGCTTACCATCAGGTGGTTCGTCTGCTCGTTTGCCGACCTAATCAATAAAAAAGAATATTTCGATTTTCTATGAAATTCTCAGTAGCGGCTTGGAGTTTACATTTCTGCCCAGTCAATGGCAATAGGCTTGCCACCTATTAGGTACGTGAGACCTAAACATAGCGGCGAACTCTGGATGTACATTAGTATAGGTACTTCTGCCTAATACAGGACAGTATGTTAAATCTTCATGACATAAAAAATAGTCAATCTTACGTAAGTTTGTGGTAAATTTTATTCGGTTCACGCTACACGTGTTGAATCCACGTGTAGTGACACATGATAGTGAAATTTTTAATTCATACGCGAGACGGAATTGGGCACATCACATTTTGGAAAAAGAATATTGCCTCATCTTGAACACATGAATCATAAGCGGATTGCTACAATATCATATATGTTTCAGTTTTTATTGGTGCACACGAGCCACCAGATGGTAAGTAGTCGCCGTCCATGGACACCTCCAGCACCACAGAAGTTGCTGATGCGTTGCCGAGCATTAAGAGTCCTTACGGACTGCAGACTGCAGCAAAAGCCTCTCAGTAGCAAAAGTCAAAACACACACCAAGGTGCTTTAAAAGTGACTCTGACGTAAGGGTTTCAATCCTGAATAGACTATTACGGTCAATCCATTACGTAGATAGTTACTACGTCAAGGATTAACGCTTTGCACATACTATCATTTACTATTTTTTTTTCTATTCACAAGAAAAGTCGCAGTACAGGCACACGAGACGTTGCCAAACTCTGTTTACAACACTAAAAAAGTATAATGAATTTCCTTAACCACATGTTCTAAATTTTCCTTATTCATAGAAGCATATTTTTTTTTTAAACGTTGCCCCACACTAGGATTTTCTCCTGTATCGTAGGTGCGTTTACAAAGACAAATTCTCACATACACAAACGCCCAGACCCGGAACAACTACCTTAAGATCCTACAAATATTTGCTCCATGTGGGGATCGAACCCACAACACGTGGCGCAGAAGCCGATCGCTCAACCGCTACGCAAATCGTGTCGACAATTATAATTTGTCGCGTCTATTGAATTTCATCCGGTTAATGATCTACGATAAAAACTGCTTAGATAAATAAATAATTGAAAATAAAGGAGCTCAACCATAAGCATATCCCGCAGCTTATAATCGCCGCAAGGTTTAGCAGTGACCTCTAACTCATCGTGTGACTATCACAATTAACCGACTGCGGTAGCAGTAATACTAATGTTTTTTTTACGGGACAACTTATTCTACTATTTTTGGAAATACCAACAAAGTCTTCCAATCCAAAAATAGCTTATGAAAGTGAAAGACAAATGTTTTATTTCAATTAGCCCATTATTACAGGCACTTTTGAAATGAGGTACCATCTAGTTTTTATTATAAACTTAATTAGGGGATAATGGAAACAAATCTTATATGGTATTTTCAAAAGTTATTTGTTGTGGGTAGATAAAACATTATTTCTGAATAAACTTGTGTTATTCAGACTGCACTTAAAGGAAAACATTTATTCCCAATAAAAAAACCCAATCTGCATTTCTCTTAAGTGAAAATTATGGTATTTCGCATTAATTTCATGTTACATTGAATCACTGCTTGGTTTTACCTTCGTCCATGACATATTGTAGTTTTGATTTTTAAAATGGGTAATTTTCAATTCATCCTGGATGTACATCCTTTGTATTTTTAAAAGATAATGAATTCATTGACGTATTTTGTGCGTTTTTTCAGGAAAAGAATCGGATATAGGTATTCTTCAATGTCAACAGTTTCCGTTTCCAGCGGAATTAAATTGATGAAGTGTTATCTTATAAGAAAATGGTAGCGTGCTTTTTTTATTTATGTAACTACATAACATAACATACCATCACACCTGTATTCCCCAAATGGTTAGGCAGAGACATACTAATGTACACCTACAGTTCGCCGGTATTTTTAGGTCCCATGTAATAGGGGGCGAGCCTATTGTCATTAAACGGGCACGAATCCAGACTACGAGCTGCAACTGAGAATTTCATAGAAAAACCAATAACACTGCTCGCCCTGGGGATCGAACAGTTGCGCTTGGGACCACTAGACTATTGAGAAAAAAGAATTTTCTACCATTAAGTTGCCATATATTATTATCATACTAGGTACTATATTTGTTTAGCTTTACGTCCGTGCATCATTAAGGGTCTGGTTGAATTCCAGCGTCGGGCAAAACTGTCTGGAATAATTATTATAATATATTTTTTTTTATTATAGTTTAATCTCAGCATTTAAGGTACTGTCTTTACTGTCGTTGAATAATTTATTTCTTTTTTTATGATTTCTTCTTCGAAATGAAATGGTATTTATTCTGCAAGTAGATCTTTAGAGATACTTTTACATGTGGTTTGGTTTTTTTTATAGTTAGATGGCTTCGGCATTTCCTAACTGACGACCTTTGAGATGAAACACCGAAACAAACTCAGAGAATCATGGTCTCTTTTATAGTTCTTTTTTAGTCTACAATATCTAAATAAGACTGACTGCCTCATTAGTCTAGTGGTCCCAAGTGCGACTGCTACACTAGAGGTCCTGGGTTCGAGCAAAGTGTTATTGGGTTTTCTATGAAATTCTCATTAGCAGCTCGGAGTCTGGATTTGTGCCCGGATAATGGCTATAGGCTCGCCCCCTATAACATGGGACCTAAACATACCGGCGAACTGTGGGTGTACATTAAGTACACCTCTGCCTAACCCTTCGGGGAATACAGGCGTGATGGTATGATGGTATGTATATCTAAATAAGACCTTTAGGTATTTTCTAGGTAATTCTTGATTTGCTTTCTCCCCACCTTCAGTAGCAACTTTAAACATAGATCATGCCCTCTGAAATTTTCTATAATTATACACGTTTATATAAAAAAATAGAAAATGAGTTGTAATTTATTATTTAATAGAGATAAAGGTCGATGAACTCTTCCCGACGCAAGCGCATTGTGGCGCCTGCAAAACGGTTGCACCTGAATATTTCTGCATAAATAGAATGTTCTAGAAAACAAAACATTAATATTAATTGAACTTTGCCTTTCTGATTAGGAGATTCTCTATTTTTGACGTTTTCAGGACTCGCTCGTGTACAGTTTTCATTTAAATGAGGTGCTACTGAACTTTCTGGTGTTTTTTTAAATTTGTTTTTACAATCACATGATTAGCATTTAGTACAGTGGTATGACATGTACCATACAAACAAAATTGTAAACAACCACAATGTCATAATATTTATTTAAAAGAGTATCTATGGAGTTTCTTGCCGGTTCTTCTCCATAAGACCCACTATTTGGAACCGTGCACCTAGTTTGACAATTCAAAAGTTTAATTCCTGTATTATTGATTTATTTGAAATAAAAGATTTGACTTTGACTTTTGACATAGATTATGGACGTTTCAATAATGTTCTAGATTTACCTACGAACACGAGACTCGCAGAAGTGATGAACGTTGGAGCAAGATCTAGAAGGTTCTAGAATGGAGGTCACGTACAGGAAAAGGCGAAGTTGGACGGCCTCCGACGCCCCAAGATATGTACGTACGCTTTGTTTGTAGCTCATTTAGCTCGCTCAGCTTGCTCGTGTCCATTTTTTATTAGTTTTCTGTCAATATTGGTAAAAAAGGTGGTCGGCATTTACTGCATTCTCAAATATTCTGCAGCTAAGGTGCTAAGCAATTGTATACCAGCTATAGATGATAGATAATGCATTGTATATGACACCGTAAAATTGTAAATACTATCTTTTTGTGATTTTTTTGCATTTTCCATGCTAAGATTATTAAGTTATTTTTTAGTAAAGGAAAAAATTCTACTCTTATATTTTACTAAAAAATAACTTAATAATCTTAGCATGGAAAATGCAAAAAAATCACAAAAACATAGTTAAAAGGTAAGGTGGCTTCGTACGACACTGAACTAACTGTAAAGTAAGTCGTGTCGGTTGAGAAGTAAGGTAACTTGCCTCTCATAGATGTCACCAACGTCACCTTATGACGTAAATTCAGAATGTGAAGGCAAAATTTCAATCATGCGAGTAGGGTTAGCGGTGGCTTAGAGGTCAGAGCGTCTGGTGTATCAAACCAGAAGACGCAGGTTCGAATCCTGCCCGCGATTGAATGTTATCCTTTACAAAAAAATAAATTGTAAATACTGTTAGATTATAATCTATCTCGCGGGATTGTAAACTGTCAAAATATTATGAACCGTAACATACTGCTTATAATTTAATCTGGTGGTCCTATGAACCTGGGTTCGATTCCCAGGTCGAGCAATGTTATTGGGTTTTCTGCAGAATACTCAGTAATAACTCGAGGTACGGATTTTGTGCCAGGCTAATGGCAATAGGCTCGCCCCCTAATACATGGGACCCTAAACATACCGGGGAATACAGGCGTGATGGTATGTATGTGATAGGGTCTCTCTATGCCCCTTTCAGATCGAACACGGCTTTTTATTAACATAGTTATTAAACTTATGGCAAAATATTATCCAGCGCACAAACATCACGCTTCTTCTATCACAAACAGCACGCTCATACTAAAAACCGAACACTTAAATCAGTTCGTAACCTAAATATACGAGTAAGACGTAAGTACTGTCTCCCTTATTGCGACAGGCTGTCACGTTGCTATCCACCTGAGGATTTCACAGTTTCACCGTTATGGTTGATATTTACACATTGTTGACATGTGCATCGTTCTGCAGCTCGTCTCAATTTACAAGATTAATGTTTAATGTATTGTGTTTAGTAGCGGAGCCATGCTTTAGAGAGAAATAAACACCAAGCCCTATGCTTGGTGTTTATTTGTTTTAAATACATCACTTACTATGGTACTTGTTGATAAATGCTTCAAAATTTCCCGGTTTATTTCCAACTGCCTCAGTATTCTAGTGGTGTAACCGCAACGCTAGAGGACCTGGGTTCGATTCCCAGGTCGAGCAATGTGTAATTGAGTTTTATGGGTCTATGCAACACCTTAAAGCTCTGTTCTCCTACGTATTACTTAGGCAGGATACCAAATGTCGAATCGAGAACCTCTGGAAGTGTTTACATCCATTCATTGATTAGAAAAGACCTGATGATCTTCAAACAATTGAGCAAATTTTCTGCAACCATAGCTAAGAACACTCTCGATCAAGTCGCAGGTCGAACAGATTACAAAAATCAAAATCGGTTCATCCGTTTGCGAGTTACGATAATACAGACAGATAAACTTAATACACTCCTTTGTTTGCGTTGGGTATCGTTTTGACATAGATAAAAGGATTAAAGCTATTTTAATTTCTCTCGGTCTGTTTTTTGGAAATAAAATATGATGGTTTTACTTGATTAGTTCGCCAAGCTAGCAACTTACTGCTTCCCATGAATCCGATATGTTATATTATAACTTGAATAATACCATACCATCACGCCTGTATTCCCCGAAGGGTTAGGCAGAGGCGTACTAATGTACACCCACAGTTCGCCGGTATGTTTAGGTCCCATGTAATAGGGGCGAGCCTATTGCCATTAACCGGGCACAAATCCAGACTCCGAGCTGCTACTGAGAATTTCATAGAAAAACCCAATAACACTTTGCTCGACCTGGGGATCGAACCCAGGACCTCTAGCGTTGCAGTCGCGCTTGGGACCACTAGACTAATGAGGCAGTCAATAATAATATTTATTTATATTTTATACTACCGACCCACCTGCGGTTTCACTCGCGTTGTTCTGCTCCTATTGGTCGTAGCGGGATGTTATATAGCCTTCCTCGATAAATGGACTATCCAACACAAAATATTTTTTTCAGTTTCAACCAGTTCCTAAGATTAGCGCGATCAAACAAACAAACAAACTCTTCAGCTTTATAATATTAGTATAGATTCTTCCTAACTTCCTTCCTAAGAGGAAAGTGTTAATAGTACCATTTTAATTAATTTAACCTATTACCAATGACGCATTATTCAAGAAGCGTGAGTGAATTGCCCCGATTACTTAATAAATTAGCAAACCAATAAGCTTAATTGATATGATATGTACCAGGAAGACACTACAATCGACCTTACAACTTTCACTAGATTATGGAGTTACAATCTTATATCCTTGATTTAAAGTTGGAATTCAGCCGTGATAAGTTGCAGCCCTTCTGACGTTTTGGTTTAGCAAAATAAATTGCTACAAAGCTCAATGATCCCGCTTCCGTATGCAATGAAAATTCAACTCTGTGAGCGGTTTTTATAGTACAAATTTTCTTGCAGTGAAAGTTGCGATTTAAGCCATTCTCCGTGGCAGATTTATCTCGCACAGGCGAAGTTCATCGTCCGTCCTAGCCCCCTCCCATGCAAGACGACTGCTTTTGGTAATTAATTATAAAAAATGTCTAATTATCGAGGTCTTCAGTTATAGGAAATGATTAAGCGTCGATTGATGGCAAGTTAATTGGACGGGATTTTTTTAAACCTAGGTGGTTAATATGGCTTGCACAGGTGTGGTTAATATTTACTAACGAAATGCGTCAAATGTCTCCTTGTTAATATTACAATGACATGAAAAAATTACTTGTGACAATTATTTAAGAAATGATAAATATAGACAGCTTTAAGAAACGGTGTTAACTTTATTTACTTTCGTATTTATATAACGGTAACGATGTGTCCTTAAGAATTTAATTTTAAATTACTTTAATTTCATTGTATGTTTATTTTATTTGCTGGTTTTCTGTTTGATAAACGTGTAATAAGTATAAGTATTTATATTACAGCTGTACTCCACGAAATTTTGCGATTTTATCGCGTAGTTTGCACAATTTCCATTTGTCAATGTCATTCTAGTATCGAAATAAACAATTTTGTTTATGTTTATCAGCATATTCTTATCAAATAATATTACCATATATTTACTGGCTCATTAATCTAATGGTCGTTAGCGCGACTGCTACGCTAAAAGGCTTTGGGATCGACCCCAGGTCGAGCAGTGTTATTGGGTTTTTCTATGAAATTCTCAGTAGCAGCTCGGAGTCTGGATTTGTGCCCGGTTAATGGTATAGGCTCGCCCCCTATTACATGGGACCTAAACATACCGGCGAACTTTGGGTGTACATTAGTACACCTCTGCCTAACCCTTCGGGGAATAAAGGCGAGGTGGTAGGTATGTATATTATTAACATAGTTAATTTGGTTTATATTAATTATTAGTTATTTTATTAAACTGCACACTGATACTAGACTGGGTCTACGAATATTTGATCCGTGCGGGAATCGAACCAACAACGCCGCAGCAACTACGTAATGGTAATTATTGGAAATTAATAACAATATTATTATTATATTTTATCTACACTTTGGTACTCCTCAATTATTTATTTATTTAATTATTATGAAGTCTAGTGCTAACCTTCACCAATAAGGGATACACAAAATAGTGATCTGGGGCCCGGGGCCGTATTATAACGTGTTAACGCCAGGAAGGTTGTAGGAAAGAGATGAGGCTATTTAATATGTTTAAAAAAAAGAAAAACGTTGCCCCACACTAGGATTTTCTCCTGTATCGTAGGTGCGTTTACAGACACAAATTTTCACATACACAAACGCCCAGACCCAGAACAACTACCTGTAGATCATACAAATATTTGCTCCATGTGGGGATCGAACCAGAAGCTCGGAAGATCGGCAGAAGCCGATCGCTCAGCCGCTACGCCAAACGTGCCGTCAACTGTCGCCAAACGTGTTGTCAATATGTAGAGCGGCATCTATTTCTGACAACCTAAAAATGATGGCGTTAACAAGTTATAATACGGCTCCAGGTATTGCTGCGGATACGATACGATACTAATTACTACCTAATTAGCAAACATTTTCCCAAATTAATAATTGCCTTTAATTATACTTGTGTACGTAAATGACAGGAAACGAATACAGTATAAATCAGTCTATAGTTGGTCTAGACACTGTTCGATTATTGATGCGAATGTCGTCCGATCACCAAAACTTGGGTCGTCGACCTCGGCACCCCTATTCTGTACTAATTACTATCGGTCTATCTGCGATCGACAATCGGTTTTTGGCAAGCGAATTGTGTGTTCGTATAACACACAATTCGCTTGCCAAAAACCTATTGGTTTTACAATCAGATAAATATGTTTTATCATATGATAACTATAGTTTATATTTCATTATTTTCTAATCTAGGTGGAATATTACAACAATTTTCTGCTCTTATATAACATTTGAGGTAGCGGTAGAGTAGTATATTATTTCGTGTTTTTTTAAGAAGTGTCTATGGAGTTTGTTACCGGTTTTTCCCAATTTTTAGGACCGTGCAACTAGTTTTTGACATTTCAAAAAAGGTTTCTATTTTACTAGTCATTGAGGGAAAATATGATGACTCTGACTTCAATTTATTATTTCCAAAAAATTTATTATTAAAGATACTTCTTTCGCATTCGCTCAACATTTTGAAATAAAACAATCAGTTCCTTCTCAGTCTGTCTGTAACCGTTCGCAATTTTTATAGAAGCAAACATGTAGGTACTTCAGTATTTGTTTAAGTGTTGTTTTTATTTTTTTTACATTAGATTCTTCTTCTTCTTCTTCTTCTTCTTCCTGCCCTTGTCCCAATTTATTTGGGGTCGGCGCAGCATGTCCTTTTCTTCCATTCATCCCTATCAGCCGTCACCTCATCATTCACTCCCTTTCCCATCATATCGGCCTTAACACAATCCATCCATATTTTCTTTGGTCTTTATCTACCCCTCCGTCCCTCCACATTCATAATTACTACTTTTTTAGTTAAATGCGTTAGATTACAGTGTACTAGTATACGTCATCACTTTCCTACTTCCTATCACACAGGTACCTATAAACCTAAATCAGTGATTTTCAATCTCCCACAAGCTTAGGAGTCCCGAAACTAAATCCTCCTATTATTATTAAGTATTATTTTCCTATTACGTGCCTACAACAAATATTTTTTTAATTTGAATTAGGCAAGTAATTTGCCAAAACCATTTCTACATAATACGGTGTGAAGCCCGAAACATGACTACTTTGCATCAAATCAGAATAAAGGTGAACGATTTATAATGAGACTGAACTGACTGACAAAGTAATAAACTCATCATGTTATTGCTTTCCTTTTAACTTTAGCAATTTAATTGCTTTATTACTTCGTCCAAGATTAGACATTGTGGGAATGACGAATTTCTGCATTGCTCGTTGATCCCACTACTCGACGATAGATGGCGTGCTTTTACATGGCGCGTAATGGTATGAAATTGTGAAAATTCTATTCAATGTATGCAAGCGAATTCGATTAGGTATTTTTTACCATTATATGCTTTTTTGTTTTTAAAGTTAATGTTTACAATGCAAAACAGCTCCAAATAAAAAGTATTGCTGTAAATATAGCAGCAGTATTTATTTATTGTTTAACATGTACAAACAACATAAAAAAACACATAAAGGTAATCGATTACGAGATCAATCGATATTCCTTCCGCAGCTGCGAATAGATGAAACATTTTTTACATCACTAATTCCAACAATCCACGTAAAGAATACGAATGGACCTCTCGTGTCATGCGACAGTCGATAAGTTTATTAACTTTTTTATATATTCTTTTATACAAATATGGAATTGTGTATATGTACATCGTATACATTCACGCAATTGCGTGTGGAATTGCGCCTAAAAATGTTGTTTTACAAGTAAACTTAAGTAACTTGGATTAACTTTAAAATTCGCATTATTTAAAAAGATACTCATCAGTCAGATGCATGATGCATGATATATTTTATCAAATAAAATAACAAATACTTACTACAAACTCTGACGCAAAAAGAGGGGTGTTATAAATTTAACGTGTGTAGGTATCTGTGTGTCTGTTGCATCGTACCGTCCAAATGAATGGATTTTGATTCTATTTTTTTTTTGTTTGAAAGGAGACTTGATAGTAAGTTTTCTTAGCTATGATTTAAGAAAATCTGGCCAGCCGTTTGAAGATTATCACCTCTTTCCTGGTTCATGAAGAATTCCCCTGAAATCTATTCATATTTAGAACCAATACGTACCATACCATCACGCCTGTATTCCACGTAGGGTTAGGAAGAGTAGGCGTACTAATGTACACCCACATTTTGCAGGTTTGTTTAGGTCCCATGTAATAACGTGAACCTATTGTCATTAACCGGACCCAAATTCGAGGTACTGAGAATTTCATAGAAAAACCCAATAACACTTTGTTTGACCCGGGAATCGAATCTAGGACCTCCAGCGTAGCAGTCGCGCTCAGGACCACTAGGCTAATGAGGCAGTTAGAGTTTAGAACCAATAGACCTCATTTTCAAATGGTGTTTAGTTATGAGACATCTAAAGTGGTATTTCTAGCCGTGCAGATCTATATCTATACAACCATAAGGTATCTTAATCCATGCCTAATAATATTCTAAACGTCTCCAACAATTTGCATCAATCAGGAATTCTAACTAAAAACAAAAAAACGTTGATCACTTCTATAGTATCGGTTGATTTCCAAAACACTTGCGTACGTGACTGGAATCGCACGCGCATTCGCAGAACACGCACACAAAATTAGTTGACACCGGCATGCTCATCAGTTACCATTCCAAATTTAAACACTGCATTTATAACATACCTTCCAAAAATAAAGTGTGCCTTTTTATTTTTAACAAATTTTAAAAAAGAAAGAGGTTATCAATTGCCAAGTCATAACTATTCTATAAACAGATAAGTAGATATAAAGTTAATTAGGTGGTTATTAATTATCTAAAGATATATTTAATAAATAAATAGATATAAAATACATTCTACTCTATACTAAGCCATATTTTTCAAACTTTTCGTGTAGCATTTACGCCAATGCAAAATAAAAATCACAACGTTTTATTTGTCGGTTTGATCTAGATACACTTGCGGGATGACAAAACACAGGCTGTGATTTGTCCTCTTTTATAAAATAAGCATAGAAAATACAATATTTTCGTGCTGTTGGAAGAAATGTACCAGAAAAATGACATCGTGCTTAGGGTTGCCAGGTCCTAAAGTAGAAAAGCCAGACACGGATTCATATTTAGCCGGACATTTTCCCTGAAATCCTGAATGTTTGAGACTATTAACGTGAGTCGTATGCGCGCTTTAGTTCGGCATCTATTGGCCGGGCAGGATTGACCAAAAATCTAACAAATCCAGACAGACCGGACTTGTTTACTGGCCGGACGTGACTGTCCTGTCCGGCTAAATCCAGACATGTACAACCGTAATTGTGCTGACATTAACGCTTCACGAAAAGTTTGTAAAAATATGTGATACTATGTATATCTGCAGCTACTGGAACTTCCAGGAAGTTTCTAGAACTGTACTAATAATACTTTTCCCTCGGGTTTTTTCACAAGCAATTTTACCACCATGAAAAGTTTAGTCAGTAGTGAATGGAAATCACTAATAAGATATCTTTTAAGACCTACAAGTTTGCTTTATGTAGGTACTATTTAGATTGGTAATGACTTAATGACAATGACACAACAGGAACTTAGCTATAGAAAGAAATTATGTGCCTTCAATCATTAATTATTGTTACATTATCTGTCTCACCAGTGTAGTGGTCGTAAGCGCGACTGCTACACTAAAAGTTCTGGGTTGGATTCCCAGCTCGAGCACTATTGGGTTTTTGAGGAAGGCACTGAGGAACAGTATGCTAACCCGTCCCCAGACGGGGAAAACCACCTTTAAAAATCGAAAATGTCCTTACCAACAGGTGGATAGTCTAGTGGAATGACAAAGATATCACTAAGCTACGTTCAGACAACCATCGCTCCATTCAAACCACCTAAACCAATTGAAATATTGGTTTAGGTGGTTTGAATGGAGCGATACAGACATATAAAAAAAATTCAAGGTAGGTTTTTTCAAATTCATTTCAAACACAATAATGATGTCTGAGCTTAATCCATGTCGTGACATTATTTTTGTCGTCTCCTGACATAATTTCGGCACAAGTCAAGCGACGACGAAATTGTTATTAAAACTAAAATCTAGTTACTCGGGTAACCGCTAGAGACGGTGTATTATATACGTTTTCCCTGTTTTCCATCCTTACTAATTATCATAAACGTGAAAGTTTGTGAGTATGGATGTGTGGATGTATGGATGTTCGTTACTCTTTCACGACAGAACGGCTGAACGGATCTGGATAAAATTTGGCACACAGATAAATTATAGCCTGGAATAACACATAGGCTACTTTTTATCCAGATCGGACCCAATCCTGAACTACACGCAGACAAAGTCGCGGGTAGAAGCTAGTCGAAAATATTTGACATATGCGCTAGAGACTGTCGCTCACTAAACTCCTGATTAACCTAAAGGACCAGCTTCCTAATAAATTTAAGAAGCTCATATATTTACAAAGGGTGTTCGATAATAATAGATACTATTTTCTACTTTGAAATCATTTATTACAGTCAAACTATCGTATGTTTTAAACAACATAGAATTGCAAATGACAGCATAAAGCGTCCAGAACAAAGGGACAGTGTAAACATGGCATTAAATGCGCGCCACTATGCAGTCTACCCCATTGTACACCATAGATACTGGCTACATAAGCATAGCTAAGTATAGTCACTCGCACAGAGTTTACTGGGCTAAAAGTTGAACGAACCTAGGAAGCGCTTGCGTCTCATTGCTCTCAGCTCTCGCACACACAGATACTCAGATAGCATACATACACGCTAACACCAGCTAAGAAACAAAGATGGACTCGACACACACCGATGGAAACTAACCGTGAGAAATGTTGATAACTCACTTGCGTTAGTGAGCCCGATCGTCACTTCCGACTTTATCAACACTTCGAAACGCTTTTCGAAAATCAAATTCTTTGTTTAAATTTTTAACGTGTGAACGAACTTTTTGTTTGTGTGCGTAAGTTTTCGGGACAGACAGAGACAGACATACCTAATCAGCCGCAATGAATTCATGACACGTTTGCTCGGAATCGAAGCGCCGACAAATTGATGATAAAAATTTATAATTTAACATTTGATCTGAGACACCTGCGCGATTACAATCACCTATATAGTTTGACGTTTATGAAAATTTATTAAGTTAAATTAGAAAGAGATGGGGTTGCAATTACTATTAGACCTGTGGTGTGAGTGAACGCGTAGGCGATATCATATGTTTAATGAATCTCGGGTGTAGTTGCGACTCGTATGACTGGGCAAACTCCATCAAAGTATGTAAGCCTGGTAACTTGGTTCTCGTTTGCGCATACATTTTAATACGGGTTTTTTTGTTACTTGCAGTTTAAAATAACACAACCGGCTTGACGGGGCCATTTCTTAAAAATGTCTTTGCATTTCCGCGTTGGGAAAAGTAAAAAGGGCATTCGCGCCTTAAAATGATTCCAACTTTATACATGCTGCGTAATATACCTGCATTCTTTATGAAATTTTCCTGAAAAACAATGTCGTTGCGATCTGTTAAGAGTATTAATCTAAGATTTAAGTTATTTAGGCGATTAAGCTATTAAAAGATATGAATCATAATATAGTTTACAATTTTCGTATTTTATCTTGCATGACATCGTTCTAAGTAAGTTTAAAAACGAGTTTAGCTGTAGGTACAGTTATAAAATCAAACTAACTAACTACTTATTTTGAGTTTACCTAAGATATATCTATCAAAGTACATTATATTTTCTTGTATGACAATATAAAAGTTTAATAGTATCATCTAACACAATGTTTTACTTTACTTGTCTGTAACGACAACATTCAATTTGACTCATTGTCGTCTGTGCTCAACAAAAGGCTTTGTTAGCGAGCTTCAATAAAACTGTACTGAATTGTCGCTTCTGACGATCAATCTACTGAGATCTATTCTGTATATTAGTCTTCGGAACCAACAACAACGGCCCCAATTCTGATAATAATTTAAAACGTGTAAAAAAGTCTTGATCTAGTCTTAAGTGTTGTAAATGTCGATAGGCTACGTCAAAACAGAATACATTTTAATATACTTAATAACATAACATACCAGCACGCCTGTATTCCCCGAAGGGTTAACAGGAGGGTACTAACGTACACCCACAGTCCGGGCGAGCCTATTGCCATTAACGGGGCACAAATCCAAACTGCTGAAAATCCCAAGAACACTTCATCGACCTGGGAATCAGACCTAGAACCTCTAGCGAAGCAGTCATGCCTGAAACTTGTACGCAATAAATGACGTTTCTTCAGTATGTTATAATTACTTTGTAGAAATAGTTTTTTTTACAAAGATGCGGCTGATTATTCAGTATTTAACACAAAACTACTGCCATCAGACTTTCAACGCAACCCAATTTCTGAGCAATAACGAAGGATAAACTGGTTGTTTAATTAATTATCTTAATCATATTAGATAACATACAATCATATACAGCTAATACTCGTAACAATAACCGATATATCTAGTAAGTCTGTAATTTGTTACTGGATACCCACCCGGGTTAAATTAAATAACCTAAGCGACATTTTCACGCTCATTTTCCACTACTAGGAGCGCAGAACTTCAAGCGACATCGATATTAGAAACGTTGATAGATATTATTGTAAGTTATCTGTACTAATTTAACTAAACCCGTCTACCGAGACTGTGGTTCAGTATATCTTCATTAAAATAAATATTATTATTATTATTATTTGTATCTCCTTTTTGGATTACACGGCATGCCTCCCGTGAGGAAGACATCCGGTCCTTTGGAAGGCTTGCGGGGCGACACAGGTCCAACGCGCAGAGGCCCCTTGGCGAACTTTGATCTTATATGGGATGGGGCATACACCCGAGACACTCCACAACTGCACTATGGGAGTACAGCCATGAAGTATTCCGGGCAGCTGCAGGACTATTGTAAAATATGGATTTTTTTTTTTTTATTGATTATTTTTAGTTTTACTATTCTAATACAGGGGCGTATTCGAACGCAAGATTTTATCAAATTTTCAAGTTAATCGAACCACTACTTTTCGAGTGTTGTGAACTCGAAACATACTCAGGCGGAATTTTCCTATACAGGGTTATTTTCTAATGACCGGCCAATTACAGAGGCTGTTCAGAATCGATAATATTTTCGATCTACGAAATAAAAAGAAAACATGATTTTATTCCTGTCACCTCTAAATTACAGTATTACCTCTAAATTCTGTAAAGTAAAGTAGTAGTTCGATTGACTTGAAATTTTGACAAAACCTTGCGTTGAAATAGATACGAAATTTACATATTATTTTAATTTTATTATTTAAATAATTTTATTTAAATAGGTAATTCAGTTCAATAACATAAATAGCAAACTTATCAATATTTAGGAATTCAGATTTTTTACGTATTTTCAAATGAATGTTTTTACAATGTATATACTGTGTTAATTTGACAATAATATTTAAAATGCACTTTGGTTTTGACCTCTGATGTGTTAATTTTAAAATTTGGCAGGTCTTTAAATTTAAACCTGTTTAATTTCATAAAAAGATGCATTCTTTTTTGTTCTATTCTGCAAGAACCTTTAATTTGTAGGACGACATTCGTCAGACGTTAAATACCAAGCAATGATAAAAATATAAAATATTTTCATTACACACGCGACACAAGCGAAAGCAAAAAATGTGGTATTTTTTTTATAAATCATAGAATGATAAAATGGGCATTGTTATCGCTAAGATTGGTCTCTTACTGACAAGCTCTGGATTAAGATGATATAGACTGGATCTGTCTTTGAATGAAATGTATCAGAGAGACCATAATACTTCTACCTACCCATAAAATAACTACTGGCAGGCGTATTGGAAAAACTATTCCTATAGTATCAAAGATCATAACTAAAAAGTATCTTACCTTTGCCTTTACTTTAAAAAAATAACAACCAATTAAATATATTACCTCTTTATTACTCTTTTTGTAGGCGGAGTTAAGTGCAATGTATTCGTAGAGCCTACTACGATTCGTAGCGCTACGAAAGTACGTCTGTAGTGCGTAGGCGCGTTATAACTAGCGCTTACGCTCATAATAAATTAAATAAAAAATGTGAATACATACATACATTTTTTTTTTCATACATACTTTTTCGTGAACGGTTTTGACAGTTGCTTCTGAAAATGCTTTTTGGAGAACATTTTTAACATTTAACATTATGTTAAAATTTCAAAAATATACGTTATAGAAGTTATATAACTTCTAGTCGGGATAATAGAGGGGAAGACAGAAGTTTAGCTGTATTAATAAAACAAAGAAATAACAATTTTAATATTATTATTATATAGGTAATATCATTATTTATCTAAGAATCTTCCTCCATTCAACGCTGTCTCGATGCTCATGATGCACTGCTATCCACCACATGCGGTGTTCCGGGGTGAATGACTACAGATGCAAATGTGCGGAACCCGTTCAGCGACAATTAATGCAGGCCCGCTGGGAAAACTGCGAGAAAATCGAAAATTATTACAAGTACCTCTAACTATGATGGATGGATATGGCTGAGCGATGGCCGTTTTGCGTGGATGTGACGCATACCTACTTTCACAATTAGTTAAGGTGCGTCTTTGTTCAAATACAAATGTTTTGTGCGTCTTGTCTATGTAAATACATTTATTTTCTTTCTTTCTTTCTATACTTACTTATACAACAGGTTTTTTTATGTGATAGGGGGACAAACGAGCAGACGGATCACCTGATGGTAAGCGATTACCGCTGCCCATGGATACCCGCAACACCAGAGGAGTCACAATTGCGTTACCGACCTTTTAAAAGGGGATTGGGCCTCCGGTAACCTCACTCACTCGGTGAAACACAACGTAAGCGTCGTTTCACGCCGGTTTTCTGTGAGGCCGTGGTATCACACCGGTAGAGCCGGCTCATTCGTGCCGAAGCATGGCTCTGGAATGTTAATTTTTACTGGGTTTTACATAGTTGCATGTATTCGTGTGAACCCTAATTATTTTGTGAATAAATGTAGAGTATTGAATAGGTATGATAATTATGAGGTAGATAATAAAGTATAAGAAGAGCGCTTTTATTTTGAAGCACGGTAGTGCCCCCGCCAAGTTGAGCAAACAACATGGATACGGGCGTACCATCCTTTTTTCAAAGCAACTCACGGCACTTTTAAGGCTTCTATTTTTTCATGGCCATAACTAATCGAGATCAAATAATATCAGATAATACACTCGTGGAAATAAGGCGTGAGTGTTAAATTTTTTGTGAAAAGGAATCCAGATATTATTTAAATTTTTTGTTTGGCTTGGATCATTAGTCATGATTCAAGATTTTGATACGATGTGACTAAGTAAATTGACTACTTATCACAACCCAGATTTATACACAAACTACTGGGTTTAACTGAAATAAACCTGTTAAAATGGACAATTCCTGACACTTCCGCCTAATAAAGTAGAATTTATCCAAGACGTGAAGTATCTCTTCCAATCGCGTTCTATTCCGGATGTTGTAAATCACGACACATCTTGTAATGCCTTCTATTCAAGAAGTAATTACCTTACTATGATATAAACTGGTCTGTAACTACTACAGTATCACCATCTGACTTAAAAATGTGACTTAGGGATGCAACCAAGTATGGTATATTAATCTTGGCTGCAACGCAGACCATAGACAAAAAAATATTGTTTATAGAGCAGCTGTCAAGGGAACTGTCAAATTTTAACAAAATTAAATACCAAGTTCCATTTAAAAAATATATATAAATTGTAGCTACTCGTATAATGCGTAAAACCCCGTTAAAATGAAATACCCCCTTCATTTATTCTTTATGAACTGCAAGCTTTTGACCCCATGTCCTGAGAATGTACGTTCTATTTGATCAAGATATTACATATTAATGGTTATTACGTTCCTGTAGCCAGTTACTTGTCGGTACATAATTCTGCTTGAAGTGCTTCATGTTTAGAACCGTTTTACTTGCCTCAGGAATGGGGAAGTTGACAATTTATAATTATGTTACCCTTTATAGCATTGCTTTATAGCATATAACAAAAATTTGTTTATCTACCTGCGGTGTCACCCGCGTTGACGTCGTTTTTCCCAATACCATGGCAATTTATCAAAATACATCTTAGTAATATTATAAAAAATCTGTCTTAGTAGGTAGTAGTATGGACAACAAGTATTCCGGGATGGCTCGCAGCGACGTCACAATTTCACGATCAGTGTTGCCGTTGATTGATAGTTTCGATACCATTAAAGAATTTTTTAATTCATCGTGAATATAAAATAAATTGCTTACCTACCAGCCTAAACTTACTAGCCTACTATTTTTGTCTCGCGTTATTCGTCTAAGTATTTAGTTAAAAAAGTTAACTAAATAATAAATAAATAAATAAATAAATAAACTGTTTAAAATACTAATTGAAAATTCCACTAATAAAGAAGTAAGTGAAAAAGTGCATCTTGTTCGGCTAATTTTTAAAGATATATCAAACAATGACGTCAATGGGGGCCAATGACGTGCCCAGCTGTCACGGGAAGAGATTACCTGGGCGTAAGCAAATCTTATTCTGCCTTTACAAAACTTCATGGTTACGCTGTCTGTCAGTTAGTGATTCAGAGTTTTATGAGGAGGTATACATAGTCGTTTCGTTTGTTGCATGAACATAACAAATTTAATACTTTCAGGTATTTATTTTGTAAGTGATCATGAATTTACTATGGTTGACTGTTAAACGAAAATAATATTTTAGAACATAATTTTGTTACAAGCTACATGAAATTTTTTATTGAGCTAGCTTTTTCTGTTAGCAATTAGGACTTTCAAGTGATTATAGCCTATTGGAAAGATCACTCGGCTTGTTGTGTTCATACACAGAGATCGAAACCAGAAGAATAATTCTGCTACTTATTATTATCCAATATATAATTCCAATCGTAAATATTAGAATACGGAAAATTTTGTGATTTTCTTAATTACAACCTAATATATCATGCATACCGCTGAAATCTGGATTGCGAGTCCCGAATGGGTCTTCCCAGATAGATATAATCTGGATCTTTAAATCACGAGTAAATCGGTATCTTCCAGGCAACCGCACTCCATCGTAGATCGCAGTGTCGCTTAACATCAGGCGAACTGGTGATGCAGAAATCAAAACATCGTGAGGACTCCATGAAGAAATTCTTGAAGATGCGTGAAATCTGCTAAGGCGCATGCATTGTTCGGCGAACTGTGGGTGTACATATACATTAGTCCAGCTCTGTCTAATCCTTTGTGGAATACAGGCGTAAATATAGTATGCCCAAAATGATTAATTGCATCAAAGAGGAAGGAGCTAAAAAAATCAAAACAAATATAATAAGTAGATATATTCGTATTAGAATTTTATCGTTATTGATTGACATAAGTGATCAGAGGATCGATATATCGGATGATATCGAGTGGCGATCGTTAGACTTTATCGACTTTTGCGCGTGATTCTTCGCGTTCGATACTCCCGTCTCTAGGGATGGCAAACTGCGACTACTATGCTTTTATTTTTTTACTAATAAGCTCTTAGTACTTAAAAAAACTCCGACAGCTGTTTATTTCGATATTTCAAATAAATTAAGAGATTTTCTTATATTTTCTTTATAATAAATTATAGCAGTATTATTTTTGTTCTTAATAACCTTTCAAGGAACAATTAGAGGACACAATAGAAAAACAATTGTTACAATGACATTGAGGTTCACAGTTCTTTTATGTAAAAAAATAGCATTTTCCGCCCTCTTCATGCACTCTACACTGATACCTCAGTCGCAACCCTACCAGGAGCGCATACTTCTAAACAAGTAGTTCCTGCACCCGTCTAACTTGCGCGTCTGCCAGCACTGGGCTAAAAGTTTAATGACCGCTCAAGTGGTGACATGATGTTTATCGCGTTTCTTATATTGTTGCATAAACTAGTCGACCATGGAAATTGTCATACAGTATATACATACAGTATGTATAAATTATACAATTTGGCAGCTCAGATACTCAGATACATATACTTACTGAGACCCAAGTATTTTCATTTTATTTGAATTTATCTGGAGTGATACCACCCCATTGCCAAAACATCTGCCGCTAAGCAATAATGTGGTGTTCTGGTTTGAAGGGCAATGTAGCTAGTAAAATTACATACCTATGAGTCTTAAAAGTCTCAAGAGGACAACGCGCTAGTGATATTACTGGTGTTTCTGGTCTCTATACGAGTAAGTCTCTGGTCTCGTTCTGTGCATTTCCAGAGGAATTTCCTCCCAGGCACCCTCAGGTTGTGGAATCAGCTCCCCGCCGAAGTTTTCCCAAAAGACTAAAAAAAAGGTGAGAAAAGATTTTTACAGGGTTGGCAACGCGCGAGTGATACCCCTGGTGTTGCAAGCGTCCATAGGCTACGGTAACCGCTTACCATCAGGCGGGACGTATGCTTGTTCGCCACCTTAGTGGTATAAAAAAAAGCTTACGCTCGTTTTTCGTCTTATTACAATAATAAAAAAATATTACTTAGCCTTTCCTAAATCCCCCCCTCGGTTGCTGCGGATCTGACCGTTTGCAGTCCATTCTCATAAGGTTCGGCAACGCATCAGCAACTACTTTCGTTGCAGGTGTTGCAGGTGTCTAAGAGCGGCCATGACTAACCATCAGATAGCTCCAGACCCATCTGGTCTACTCAGATAACAAAAAGAAACCCGATTTTTGTGTTAAAGCCATCAGGGCTGATAGGCTGATGTTATGTTATTTTATCAACCATCCCGGAAGTATCTTTTATCAGATATTTTTTTATTGACATTACTGGTAGGTCTTCTCTGTGAGGAATAAACTAACTAAGAAGTCCAATGCTGATTAGTGAATTTACGATTCGATATGTACAAAATTTCATAAGTTTTTCTTCATAATTTCGGAGAGAGTATTGAATTTCCAATTATAAACCTAAAGTAAAATATTTCAAAGTCTTTATTTCTGCGCACCTATATTATTTCTCGGACAAATACTGTTTTATTTGCGCGAAAGCACTTTAACACTTAATCGCAAAAACCAACAATTACGCGGACAGCCACCGCAGCATCCGCAATCCCATATGTGTAAAGCCGTCATAAGCGTTCTTCGAAAACAAACTTACATTTACCGTCAAATCTCCTGCACACAGAATAAAATAGTACCAAAGTTAAATTTCTGATACGCACTTAATAACTCTGCAAAATTTCCCTTTACGAATACCAATTTGAATTCTAGTCCAACACAATAAAAGTTATTTTTAATCGATAACTTAACCGAGACGCGTCAATCAGTGTCGATTGTAAAAGAAAGCAGAGACCAACATTAACCAGCAAGGTACTAGGAAAACAGAAGATAGGAAGAGGTGTAGCGAAGTTCGTAGCGCCTCCGCGGAATCACGTTTATTAATTATCTAACATTACGAGTTTATGACGGCATTTTACGACTCGAACGTCAAATGAATTCATTAAAAAACTAAGAATAGAATTAGGTTTTGTGCTTCACGTTGATTTGAATTTATTACTTGCTACGTACTGACACAATAACAATGATAGTGATTAATTTAAAGGATATAATGTTATGTCCAAACCAGTTTTGGATGTTGGTGGTACTTCCGGAACTGATTTGGCCATAATATTTAATTACTATTTCGTTAAAATTTTACATTACTAAATTATATACACTATAGTTGAAAATAACATAATTTATGTCGTTTTTGTTCCTGGCGATGTTTATAAAAATATTTTATCTTATCAAACTTTTGATATTCCATCGCTATTTTATATATAATATATAAAATAGCGATATATATTTTTATTTATATATAAAATAGCGATATATATTTTTATTTATATATAAAATAGCGATATATATCGATAACTTAGAACCTTGCAACATATCGACATGATTTCCATTAAGGCGCGTAGGCGCTCAGTTTTCTTCGAAACACACAGCTAAATAAGTTAAATTCTACAACATTAGGTACCTTACATCATGGAGTTTGTCCAAACCACAATGCTTGAATGAACCACACCTCACATTTACAATAAAAAACCGGTACACCCACCTAGTAAACATAGACAATGAGGTATTTACACAACCAGATTACTTTGAACCCCGGGTTTAAACACTTCCGTCCCTAAAAGTACCAATTTCTTGTGTAATGCGGAAAACAGGAGGGGTCATCCCAGAGTAGTTTTCGAAGTCATGATTTCACGTGGGCAACATTTCTCAATTCGGTATTCCTTTTAACGTGTGAACCTCTCTAGTTGTAATGTAGGTACTCAACCTTTTTGGTAGTAAATTACCATTGACAATAACAAACCCTGCTTGATATTTTTGAAAATCGAACTTCCATTTTGGTTTCGTAAACGTATTAGCTAATTACTGGTTTCTGACACATACGCGAATATTAGACATGGAAATAAAACTATTTTTTACGGATTTTATCGCGTTGTATTAATATTATTTCATTCCTGACGTTTCGGATCCTTTACAGCATCCATGGTCACGGGCAGACTAAGTTGTTGGTGACCATGGTTGAAATAATATTAATACAACGCGATAAAATCCGTAAAAAATAGTTTTATTTCAATGTTTTAGCTAATTCTTTAATTTAAAAATCGAATGGATAATTTAAAAGTTACAGAAAGGTAAAAATTTTCATCCCTCTTGGTACTCTACGCTAACTACTCATAAATCACGCATAACAATTTGGGAATCCATTATGTATGATGAATAATTATATAAACTGCCTCATTAGTCTTACTAGTGCTCACAAGCGCGACTGCTATGGTAGAAGTACTGGGTTCGATTCCCAGGTCGAACAAAGTGTTATTGGGTGTGTCTATGAAATTCTCAAAACTTAGCAGCTCGGTGTATGGGACTTGTGCCCGGTTAATGGCAATCGGCCCCCTTTTACATTGAACCTAAACATACCGTCGAACTGTGTGGGTGTATATATTATGACACCTCTGCCTAACGCTTCGGGGAATACAGGCGTGATGTATGTGTGATGTGATAGATGATAAAATATCAACAAGTCTTAAAATGCACGTGTAAACGTCTAACAATAATGACTTGCGAAAGGTTGTCAAAGAACAGGTTTAAGTGTTCCGCGATCACAGAAGAAATGAATTTGCTTTAAAATTCCATGGTTCCTAACTTAAAAGAAAAAGACAAACTATGATTTTAAGTTGATAGAAGTACAACAGAAGTACATTTTAAGTTGATAGAAGTCTTCCCTAAAGGATAGGAATCCAGGAATTTATATACCTTAAGTGGAATTGTAATGTCAAGTTTTTCAGTATTGGTGTATATTTGCCTTAATATGCACTTCTGTTGTCCTATGTAAACCACATTCGATATAGTCTTTAGTGACATTAAGGAGCTATTTTTCCATCGCCAGATAACTTAATGTTATCAGTAGTAAATTATTCGAGTCATTTTTATGCCTCAGTTACAAGATATGAAACGATTAAAAAATCAACCCTTAGAAACTAAGGCGGATCGTTCACCTGAGCCCGCCAAATTCAAATTTCGAGTGGTTTTTCGCAGTTTGTAGGTCTATATTAAGTTCTGCATTCATAGTAATGTTAATTGCGACATTAACTATACAAAATTCACAATTCTTATCTAAAACCATTGCTTAATAAAGGTTTTAGTTCTCAGTTGTGAATGTTGTATAGTTAATGTCGCAATTACAACTGCCATGAATCTAGAACTTGTTATAGACCTACAAACTGCTAAAAATCACTTGAAATTTGAATTTCACGGGCTCAGCTGAACGATCCGCCTCTTTATCAGACCTAGATTGAACCTACAAACACGTTCTAAAACAAACCAATGTTGCAGTTTTATTTTATCGAAACGCGTAATAAATGATCGCTCCAAAGGGCAATACACATGTTAGTCAAGTTAATAAACTATTCGTGGATCGCATAATATATATTATGAGCTTGGGTTTCGTAATTTTACGTGGGTTTGTTGGTTCAATGTTGACGATGTAGACTGAATTCGCCTTTGATCATGAAATAGGTACAATGATTTTCCAACGTTTTATCTCCGTTCCAAACACTACAATGTTCTTGACTGTTTGCTTTGCTAATCGTGTTATCTTCTTGATAAACGGCACTGTTTCCACCTGAAATCTTTTGTAA
The DNA here is from genome assembly GCA_910591435.1 of Acronicta aceris. Lineage (NCBI taxonomy): Eukaryota > Metazoa > Arthropoda > Insecta > Lepidoptera > Noctuidae > Acronicta > Acronicta aceris. The sequence continues at coordinate 7,665,480 of OU342780.1, read as the reverse complement.
ACCCGCCTTTTGTATAAATCCCCAATCATCGATAACTGAAACGTGACGCAAACACATCATAGTCACGTTATCTATCGATATAGCCAACGTAAACCGTCAAAAGTACCAGGCAAGCATAACCAAAACAAAAGTAAACTATTTCGACAGCCGTACGCTCAATAAAAACTTCTAAACTTGAACATACCGCGGGAAAGGGACGCCGCTATCGGTAGCTTCTCCCATCTCGCTCTCTTTACGTCAGTTGACAAGCAGTGGGTGAACGAACTTCGAGAGTTTACTGGGCTAAAAGTTGAATGTACCTCCGTTCGCGGACATTACGAACAAGATAGCAACTTTACCATACGCATCGTGTCAATGAAATGACACGAACACGTTTTTGTGGGACGGCGAATTTAATCAGTAAATCCTATAATTAGAGTCGATTTTCTTTCGCATGCAGCTATTGCGTAAGCCGTTTCGGAATAGAACAGCAAGTTTCTCACGACTACCACTACATTCGCACGTTAGTAGTGAGACGTGTGTGCAGATGGAGTTGTTGTGTATTTGTGTGCGCTCGAGGTTGGTGTAGTCTTGAAAATAATTTCGCGGTCACACCAAGCCGGCGGGTTCATATAACCTGAACCACCTGTCTGTGTTGTGCGCCTAGTTATTTATATCTATGCGCGAGCCCATGTAACATAGCTATATGTTATATAAATTATCAAAATAAACCAACATAACTTGACGTACGAAATTGTTTTCAGAAGCAGTGCTGAGCGAAATATTTTTTTCTAATAGTGTGCCATTACAGTCGTAAATGTTATTTAGAATGACTCTTAATTTGTCTTCGGTGAGCGATTACTGGATGAAACCGAAAGCGTATTAAGTAAACGCTAAATGAGTAAGGACACCTGCGTCAAACAACAATGCTACATCTGCCTGAATTCCTTAAATGTTTCTTTAGAAGCCACCTCAACAAGCATAGCTATCAATATAGCATCTTCACGCCATTTCAGAAATAATTGGAACACTTCTGTTTATGTACATTTAGCTTTAAGACAAAGATAAATGTACCTACCTACTACAGAAGTATGTTCATCGTATTCTTCACGTGTATTGCAGTTTTTAGAAAACCATTTTATTGAACATATATGGATCCTGAATTTCTGGAACATGATGAACAGATGTTTTCAATACTAATACCCCAGAGTAATGAAATAATTCATATAAAATGGACCAAGTTTTGCGAAAAAGGAACTGAATCGTCTTATAAGCCGCATGGTCTTTGGCAATCTTTGGCAAAAAAATTACGAGATGCATTGGTATCTCTCATCATATCAGCCAAACAGTGGCAATTTTATCCCCCAAACAGTGGCAATTTTATTGATAGGTTACCAGCGTTGAACTCGTTTCTATCGATTTCCTATCGACAATAACCAGACTAATATGCGTAGGATGACAAGAAACTAATACTTTGATTTATTAGGTCTCTTATCCTATATCAGACTGAAAGGCAGAATTGTAATGTAGTTACGTATAATTATCGTCATGACTTTAATCCTTAAGGGGATAGACAGAAGCAGGGATCCTATATACAGTACCTACATTATATTGCCTCATTAGCCTCGTCCTGGATTCGATTCGCAGGTCGAGCAAAGCGTTATTGAGTTTTTCTATGAAATTCTCAGTAGCAGCTCGCAGATTGGATTTGTGCCCGGATATACCGATGCGCTTGCATATGCAATATTTATTATATTGAACCTATACTTACCGGCTAACTGTGGTTGTATATTGCACACCTCTGCCTAACCCTTCGGGGAATACAGCGGATGGTATGTTATGTTTGGTTAAAAAATAAGTAAAAGATCATCTAACGCAGGGCGTTGACCTCGGCACTAACTGCAGTACAGTACGCGCGACATAACTTGGCCGGACTGAAGTTAGCTGTTTGTCGGTTTTTGGTTGCGCAGTATACAATTTTTAACGTAAACAATCCACTGCGCATTAAAACGGCGAACTTCACTCCGGCCAACTTATGCCGCGCGTACTGTAAGTATTTGTGAAATTGTAAACTGTAGCATATAAAAGTTGTGTGCCTCAGTATTCTAGCTACCGCCAACGATTGCTAAGCTAGAGCGCCTGGGTTCAATTCCCGAGGTCGAGTATTTTGACTTCTAGATTTCCTGTGCAAGTTCTAGAATAGAAAACCCCAACATAGCTGGTTTCTATTATATCCAGTTACGGCTGAATATTAGTATTCTACACGAAGCGACTGCCATCAGACCTCTGTAACCTAATTTCCGGGCAATACCTATGACCGGGATATCCTAAGAACTGACTACCACTTACCTAATTATCATAGTACGTATACGAACACCTATCTTATACCAATGCCTAACTTGTAGCAATAGCTTTGTTTGCAGATCGATCCCTATTTTATCACTTAGAGCATTTTCAAAAAATAATAGTTTTTTTTAAGACAAAATTCTTTACCTTTAACTACTCCATAGTTCAGTCTTCACAGGACTTGAAAAACGTGTCCCGGGGCGGGGTCGCGCTGGCGGTGTCCTTGGACATCACCAACGCCTTCAACACCCTGCCCTGGAGTTGTATCAGGGAGGCCCTGCGGTACCACAGGGTACCTCCCTACCTCCGCCGCGTGGTTGGGGCCTATTTGGCCGATAGGTGTGTCACTTGCGGGGGACGCGACGGCACGGTGCAGCGTGCCATGTCGTGCGGTGTTCCACAGGGCTCGGTGTTGGGCCCACTCCTGTGGAACATCGGGTACGACTGGGTGCTGAGAGGCGAGCTCGCACCGGGGGTGGACCTGACGTGTTACGCGGACGACACGCTGGTCACCGCCCGGGGGAGCTCGCACAGGGAAGCAGCGTTGCTAGCTACGGGTGCGGTCTCACAGGTGGTGGGCCGCATACGGCGCCTCGGCCTGGAGGTGGCCCTCAACAAGTCGGAGGCCATCGCTTTTCATGGCCCCCGACGGGCGCCGCCGCCGGGATTACACATTGAGGTGGGGGGGGCCCGGATTGCTGTCGAGTCCACCATGAAGTACCTAGGATTGGTGCTCGACAGCCGGTGGGACTTCGGGCCCCACTTCCTGCGGCTGGCGCCGAAGTTGATGGGCGCGGCGGGCGCGCTGTCAACGCTGCTTCCCAATTTGGGAGGCCCGAGCACCGCCTGTAGGCGGTTGTACGTGGGGGTCGTGCGGTCCATGGCCCTGTATGGGGCCCCGGTGTGGGCGGCCGACCTGACGGCCCGCAGCATCGCTGTGCTGCGAAAACCGCAGAGGGCGATGGCCGTCAGAGTCGTGCGCGGCTACCGCACGATCTCCCACGAGGCGGCTTGCGTACTGGCCGGATCCCCGCCCTGGGACTTGGAGGCGAAAGCGCTCGCGTCACTGTATCGGTGGCGCGAGGAGGAGTGGACGCGAGGGGCTAGACCGGTGCACCGACAGATAGTCCAGCACCGGTCAGAGCTCCACCGAGTCCTAGTGGCGGAATGGCGGGACAGGCTCTCTCGCCCTACCGCCGGCCTCGCTACCGTCGAGGCGGTCCGGCCAGTGCTCGAGCGCTGGCTCGGGAGGAGGCACGGCTCCCTGACGTTTCGGGCGACGCAGGTGCTCTCGGGGCATGGCTGCTTCGGGAAGTACCTGTGTCGCATAGGCAGGGAGCCGGACGCCCGGTGCCATCACTGCGCCCATCGGGAGGACACGGCGCTGCACACGCTAGTGGAGTGTGCCGCATGGGAGGAGCCGCGCCGTGTCCTCGCAGTTGCGGTGGGAGACGACCTGTCGCTGCCGGCCGTCGTTCGCTCAATGGTCAGCAGCGCGGCGTCTTGGGACGCGGTGATCGCCTTCTGCGAAACTGTCGTCTCGCAGAAGGAGGTCGCGGAGCGGGAGAGGGAGAGTGCCAGCACTGACCCGACCCGCTCCCGGCGCACCGGGAGACGTCGGCGGAGGGCAGACAACGCCCTCCTCCAGCCTCCCTAAATGGGTCCGGGGGTGGCGGGCGCGGGGACGCCCGCCACACCCCCCCCCTTCTAGGACCCGAGGCGGTGGCGCGTAGTGTTCCACGCGCGCCCCTCAATGGCGATGGGGGGGAGTCCAACGCCTCACTCCCCCCCTACATACGTATAGATGGGGCCCGCAGTGGCGGGCCAGCACCAGTCGGGGGCCGCGGACGAATTGTCTGTTTCCCGTAGCCCCCGACGCCGCAGGTGCAGGAGGGAACACCGTGTGGTTTTTAGTCGGTAGGTCACCCACTCTGGGTGGAGTCCGACACGCCCCGTCGCCTCCCCGGGCGGCGGATGTCCATGAGGATTTTCCACACGAAACCAAAAAAAAAAAAAAAAAAAAAAAAAGGACTTGAAAAACGTACGGTTTAAATCCATCAAAAAAAGTGCAATGACCCCCTCACATATTCACGTATGGAACTGGCTAAATACCGCGCCGGCTAATGGCGACGGCTATATCAACCGTCATCGTTAACGTTATGAACGTTTCCGCAATGGCCACCACTCAATAAAATGCATTTAATTCGGCAATACCGTATAATCGGTTGTAAAGTTTAATGTTCTTTGTTGATAGGATTGATTGAATCAGCTGATCTGAATTCTTGTTACTGTATTATTTTAAGACTAGCTTTTGCCAGCGACTTCGTCCGCGTGGAATAGTTACTTTGTTCCCTAGTTCTTCGCCCGTGGTTTCACCTGCGTTGCCCCGTTCCTAAGGGTTGTAGCGTGATGTTTTATAGCTTGAAACCTTTCTCATGAATCACTCATTTTCCCAACATTTCCCTTCACTGCTCTGCTCCTATTGATCGTAGCGTGATGAAAAGTACACTATAACCTGTGGTTTGGGCTGTGCGTTGATAGATCACTATGTCAGTCAGTCAGTCACCTAACGTAAGAGTAGACAAATATAATCAGAAAGCTCCGAACTGCTAAGCTATCGGGAGTTACACGTGTTATTGTGAGTCAACCATAAAAGATAGACATTTGCTGTCGGGGAATATTTTTTATATAATTTTAAGGAGAACATTTCCGTCATACATGATTTCTGTTTAGCTTTAACCATTAAGGCTGCACACGCGACGGAAGCTTAAAAAATGGAGTAATTTCTCCTGTTTTCCCAACATTTCCCTTCACTGCTCTGCTCCTATTGATCGTAGCGTGATGAAAAGTATACTATAACCTGCCCAGGAGTATGAAAAACAATTGTACCAAGTTTCGTTGAAATCCGTCGAGTGGTTTTTGTTTCTATAAAGAACATACAGACAGACAGACAGACAGACAGACAGACAGACAGACAGACAGACAGACAAAAATTTTACTGATTGCATTTTTGGCATCAGTATCGATCACTAATCACCCGCTGATAGTTATTTTGGAAATATATTTCATGTACAGAATTGACCTCTCTACAGATTTATTATAAGTATAGAAGATGTATCTTATCTCCAAAAGATATTGGCTAATCATGTACCGTTTATTGAACTCTACCAGTAGCGAAAGCCCTATACAAATCGATTACTTTTATCGATTATTTAGTTATTGATTATATACATTATTGTATACTAAATAATACATATAAGACATGACATAATGCAATAAAAACAATACAAATAATTAAGATATCTTCTAAGCAACCTTAGGATGGACATACTCAGGTATGTAAAATACAACTGAACATATAAATGGAGTTGACGACCCATCATGGACTCACGGTGCACATCCCTACATAAATACATAATATAATAATAATAACAGTAATCATATCTGCATTATACAGGGAATAATTTGATAGACGTGACAAATTGAAATATATTATTCTATGTGTAACAAAGAAAACTTAGAACACGTGAATAAGGAAAGTAATGATTATAGGTACTAATATTTTTAGTGTTGTAAAGTTTGATACTTGCATAAAATTATTTATTTTAGTTTGCACCATCTTAGGAGGATCATCTTAGGAGAGGGAACGCAGAGCATTGACTGTTATATACTCGTATATGCTGGCTCGTAAGTTTGCACGATGTAAGGAGGACGTTAAAATTACTCTCTTAGTTTCTAAATAGTTTAGGTCTTATTGCCAATGTAAATGTACACGTGTGAAAAATACTCGTAGAATGCTCTGCGAGTCCAGTATAATAACGCCTTCCTAATGTTGGTGCTACCGCGCTTTTGTAGTGCATCGGGGATGTTCGCGGAAACAGGTGTACCAGATTTCCAAACGCCTATGCGGTCACGAGTAGCATCCCTGATGGGGCGAGTGCGGGGTAGCTGTAACGGGGTAACAGCCTCGTATGTATCTTTGTGTTTTGTAATGTTTCCTTAATATGGGCTATGGTCTGATAATAATTTTTATTATTATCAGATAAAAAATAAGATAATTTTTTGGACAATTAAGATCATTGCAATTACATTTTAAAATGAATAACTAATTACTGAACATCCCATTTCGATTTGTCGCATGTTTTCAAAGTCACCTGTATTAAAATAGGTTAGGTTATTTACTGTTACTGCCTCATTAGTCTAGTGGTCCCAAGCGCGATTGCTACTCTAGAGGTCCTGGGTTCAATCCCTAGGTTGAGCAAATTGTTATTGGGTTTTTCTATGAAATTCTCAGTAGCAGCTCGGAGTCTGGATTTGTGCGGCGAACTGTGGGTTACATTAATTACGCCTCTGCCTAACCCTTCGGGGAATACAGGCGTGATGGTATGTTATTTAGGTTATTTAGTGAAAAGGTTATGTAGTGTCTATTATTACCAGATAAGCAGTGATAGCCTTGTGACAATAAGCAGTGAGACCCGTACTTAGTAGTAGGACAGTAAATAGTGGACAGTTGATGATGATTATTGCCAAATATGAGCTACCTGCCGACTTTATCTAATAGACTGGGCCCGACATGGGGTTCTTCAAAAAAGTAGTGAAAAAGTTTTTACAGGGTCGGCAACGCGTGCGCGATACCTCTGCTGTTGCAGACGTTCATAGTCTACGGTAACTGCTTACCATCAGGTGGGCCGTAAGATGGTTTTGCCACCTCAGTGGTATAAAAGAATAGCAAGACAAAATAAATTTTTTTGGGTCAGACTTCCCTTTTACTGAAATGGACCCTTCCCTAATGAACTCTATCCTACTATGCTTAGTAGGGTAGCAGGAAGACACGTATTCAGCTGAATAGGTGTCTTCTTGCTGAGGTTTTGACTGATATCCTTCAAACTTATACAGGTTTCACAGGAGCCGACCTTCACAGGCCATTACGAGAGGCCAGAAATCCAGATACTACGTACGAAATCTGCGCTATGTAAAAACAAATATAAACATTATTTTGGTGTGGCTAAAAACAGTAATAATAATAAAAATATTACGTCATCACAAACCTACTTTTCCATGTAAGCATGTCACTCGAAAGTCGCCCACAGTGCGATCAAAACAAACTAAAAATAGTGTATTGTGTCATCAATAAATACGTAGAAATAAGTATTTACATATGTTTCTATTAAACACACTGGCAAAATTGTACAGACAGATGATAAAGCGCATTTACTCGCTCGATAGGAAATTTATATATCATTTTCTTTTGTTAATGACAAATAATTTGGAAAAAAAATTCATCATCACTTCAAATCACTTTATTGTTCCATATTGTCTCAGAATGAGAGGGATAAGACGAAAGTCTGCACTAGGCCAGCGTGGTGGACGCTGGCCTAGTGCATGTTGGCAGAGTTCACATTCCGTCAAGAAAATCTCTCAGACATGCTGCATTCTCCACGATGTTTTCCTTCACCGTTTAAGCGCGTGAAAATTAACTCATAACTTCTAAAAGTCAAAAGTGCGTGGATTCGAACTCGAAACCTTTGCCTTAGCAGTCAATGGTCATAACACTAGACTATCACTGCACATAAAAAATAAAAATATTAGGTAACTAAATACAAGTGAAATATGGTAAAAATCCCTAATCGTCAAGACGTATTACAGTTCGATCTGAAATCATTATCAAGCTTAATACAATATTATTACTCCGAACGGCCTCTGCCTACCCCAGCCTCCATTAAGATCCTTTTTTTATGGATTAATTCGGCAAACGATTTGACGAGCTACCTGGTGGTAAGTAGTCATCATCGCCCAGGGACACCTGCAACGCCAGAGGAGTTGATGATGTGTTGCCGACCCTTAAGAGCACCTACGGACTGCAGACTGCCTGAGCCGCAAACGTTGAAACACACACCAAGGTGGTGTTTATGGGTGGTCGCCAGCCAGTCAGACGTCAAGAGGTCCTACCACCGAGCAAGTCAGATATTTTCACGCCTCTTATGAGATGCCTATCTGAAAAGCAGTGAGGAACAGTATTTTGACCCATCCCCACAAAGGGTAAATGTCCACGCCTGAAAAAAAAAAGAAAAGCAATCGTTCACGCTACACATAAGTAGGTATACATTTAAAATTATTTTATTGTTTGACTTCTGCACTATTGTCTGTCTTGAGAGCAATCTCTCGACGAGACCTCAATCTCTTGTGAATTCTTGGAAAAAAATAATGTAAACAACAATTTATTCAGTTTAAGAGAAAAGTGTTGAATGTAGAACGCACATTCGCATACAATATTAAAAGAAACCGCACTTTGCATCTCGCTGGAGTTGAATGACCGACGTCTCGAGCTCTGATTGTATTTAGACTTTGATTTATAAATAAATAAACCTTGGATTAATAAATAAATAAACTTTTATTGCTAGTAATCAACACTTTTTCCGACGGCGTGTTTGTGGAAGTAGATTCTTATTTAAACAACATAATTATTAGAAATTTATTGATCATAAACATTTTCTTTTTAATTTTTTATGAAAATTCTCCGTTAATTAAAATCGATCAGTGCAACTGCTGGTACTCCTCCGGTCGAAAGGACCACATTTAGACACAGTGCCTCTGAAATTAATTCATATTTTGAAGTTATTAAATGCCTCATTGGTCTAGTGGTCGTAAGAGCAACTGCTAAGTTATAGGTCCTGGATTCGATTCCCATAGATGAATCATAATATGTTTCACATTACAATATTGCTATGAATCTATTATAATTTTTAACATAACATAAAATACCATCACATCTGTATTCCCCAAAGTGTTAGGCAGATTTTTACTAATGTAAACCCACAGTTAGCCGGTATCTTTAGCCCATGTAATGGGGCGAGCCTGCATAACCTGCATTAACCGGGTACAAATCCAAACTAATAATCATAGAAAAACCAAGTAACTAACACTCCTCGACTTGGAAATCAAACCCTGTAGCGTTACAGTTGAAACATTAATGAAACAAAAACATAGAGTAGCACAAACACAGACGCTGCAACCATTCCTTTCATCGTACGCTTTAATATTAAGCAAGTTGTACATTCATCAATTATCCTTCTAAACAAATATTAGTTTGTAAACACGTACTGAGTCACCGACACAGTTCCGATAAATAGCCCGTGTTATAGTCGTTTTGTCTGTCTGCCTGTCTGTGTGCCTCGGAAGTGAAAGTGTATAGAAAGCGGTGAAAATCTCGACGGGCGCACGATCTTTCCGAACACTCTAGACAAATGCAACGCCTATGCACTTCTTACCGAAGCATTGTTCCTACGTTTTACGATCCAGACGGGACACGGCGAAATGTGAAATCGACAACCGCTGAATTCTAATCTATCTTCGTCAACAATCCAATCTTTCTCTATTTTCAATCCATAAAGCCGTTTTTATTGCTTGCAGCGTACGTAAAATTGTACGAGATGCTTTAGCTGTTAGTCTCATTAAAAAAAAAATCAAGAAGAAATCATCATTAAAACACAATCATAAGAACATTGTTGCTTGTGACCTACATTTGGGGCACGCGATTCTGATATCAAGATGATGAGTATTAGAGTCGAAATTACTGTACAGCATCAGAAAAAAAGTGAATGGTTAATGTCAAGAACACGATAAAAATATCTAGGGAGAGTACGAAGAGTAGATCACGGTCAAATATAGACTTTCACTACTTTCTCCGACCTAAATGTGTGCATTGTCGTAGGTCGAGTGGTCGGCCTTCAGGGTGCCACCACTTTTAGTTTTTATCCGTCACTTTCATTAACCTATGTCTGTAGAAAGTTGTGACGTAGAAATTTAGGGCGTCGAAGGTAAAAGTATCAGGGGACAGACGATAATTAGGTCATCAGACGCTTCACATACAAACAATTGCGGAAGCAGAATGAAAATCTGATGATATTTGGGCGAAAAACTTGTTAAATGAAGAAAAAGTCTAGATATATAATTGTTTAATCAAGCTACATGAGTCCCACATTATATATACTTAACAAAATTGTAAACAACCACAATGTCATGATTTTTATTTAAAAGAGTATCTATGGAGTTTCTTGCCGGTTCTTCACCGTAAGACCCACTATTTGGAACCGTGCACCTAGTTTTGACAATTCAAAAGTACCTGCACCATTGGTTTATTTGAAATAAAAGATTGACTTTGACTTGACTTTGACTTTGTTTTTAATTATTATTTTTCTGGGCCCATCCCTTTCTATTCCATTCCATATTCGAACGAGGACTTTATTTATTTAGACACAGGTGATTTTTTTATCGTCCTTAGGTTGACATATAAATTAAGTGAATAATTTCACTGCAAGATTGTTATTCCTGAACTAAATTTTACTAGTTCAATTCTTATTATTAATTACAAATGAGATTTTGCACAGAAATCGTTTGGACCCCGATGAGAATCAACACAGAATTAGATCTCTTAAAGATACTTTTCCATCTCATTTTTTTTAAGTACTAGATGGTCGTCAGCAATTCCTAGCTGACGACCTCTGAGAAGAAACACCGAAACAAGCTCTGAGAATCATAGTCTCTTTTAAAGTACAGACATAATAGTATCAGAATGTGAGTGATACAATGCAGGGCTGTGTCTGAAATGGCCTTTTGAAGAAAGATCCATAGCGGCTTTGAGTAGACCAGTCCCATCCGACAGCACGCATGCCATTGTGTAGCTCAACCATATTAAAGGGAGCTGAAAATCCGTCACACGATGATACCAGATCGGCGAAACATGACCTACGGGCCATATAAAAAAATCTCGAAGCCACCAGACAGTTAAAAGACGAAGTAAATCTAGCCTAGCTCAGGCTTTTAGGCTCGTTCAATGCTAAGTAGCTATTTTGCAACTAAAGTGATAAATAGACATATGAAAGTACTTAGACCATGTCATGTACCTATACGAATGATAATGAAATGCATTTTCACATATTTTAATGTTACTTACATACAAATATTCTTTAGAATGCATAAAACATCCAATTTACATGTTCCTGAAGAAACTCTCTATGACTTGGAAAATTGTTGCATTGTTAATAAAAATTTCTCATAAACATAAACATATCATCACACCTGTATTCCCCGATAGAATAGGCAGAGGCGTAGGTACTAATAATAGTAGTCACTCACAGTTCAGTATGTTTAGGTCCCATGTAATAGGGGGCGAGCCTATTGCCAAGCGTAGCAATACCGTTTAGGACTACTAGACTAATGAGACAATTCGTTTCTCATGTAGGTACATCATAAAACTGTGATAAAACGATTGATTATTGTCTGGCATTATATTAATTAATGCCCTTTGGTTACTTTTAATGATCTTTGTAGAAAGTATCACCTCGAGCGCGTTGTTAGCGATTCTATACATTTTCAAAAATATTTCGCTCGGTGGTAGGACCTCTTGGGGTCTGATTGGCTGGCGACCACCATTACGTCGGAGTCTGTCGTAAAGCACCTTGGTGTATGTTTCGACTTTTGCACGTAAGAGCCAGTTCCCCCCGGTTGCTACGGCTCTGGCAGTCTGCAGTCCGTAGGGGCTCTTGAATATCGGCAGCGCATCAGCAACTCCTCTGGTATTGCACGCGTCCATGGGCGACGATAACTACTTACCACCAGGTGGCTCATGGACACCTGCAACACCAGAGGAGCTGCTGATGTGTTGCCGGCCCTTAAGAGCCCTGTATATGCGCAGTTTGAAGATGTCCATGTCATAGTGCAATGGGAAAACCTCAGCCTGTTTTTTTAAGGAATAAATCGGCAAACGAATTGACTGCAGACTGTCAGAGCTGCAACAACCGAGGGCGAACAGGCTCTTTCGCATAAAAGTCTAAACACACACCAAGGTATTTTACAACAGTCTCTGACGTAAGGGTGGTCGCAAGCCAGTCAGACCTCAAGAGGTCCTAACACCGAGCATAATAATAAATCAAACACCAGTCAACTACCCTGAAACTAATTCATCAGGAATCAATTCATAATGCAGCTGGGAGGCAAAAATGGCCACTTTGGATGAATCATAATGATTCACAATGTGCTTGGTCTACATGTCCACTATACGCTGACCTCGCATTATATAGGCTTTTCGTATACTTAGAGGTGGCGGTTTTAGCCCCCAGACCCTCGGAACTTTACTAATATGCATTAAAAAATAATTTACCTATTTTGCTCGGTGGTAGGACCTCTTGGGGTCTGCCTGGCTGGCGACCACTCTTACGTCGGAGTCTGACGTAAAGCACCTTGGTGGGTGTTTCGACTTTTGCACGTAAGAGCCAGTTCCCTTCGGCGGCTGCGGCGGCTCTGCAGTCCGTAGGGGCTCTTAAAGATCGGCAACGCATCAGCAACTCCTCTGGTGTTGCAGGTGTCCATGGGCGCGTTGACTACTTACCACCAGGTGACTCGTCAGCTCGTTCGCCGACTTAATCCATAAAAAAAACCTAATCTTTAGAACTGAAGATTAACTTCTTCAGAAATGTCCAAATGTAAAGCAAAGACATAGTTACCTACCTAGGTACTTCACTGCGGCTTAGCGAGTAAATATATTATTATTGTGCTACAATCAAAATAGGTTGGACATAACATAGACACCTCAAAACGGAGTCTTTTTTAAAAAAAATACTTAATAATAATTATGATTACCTAATCATAACTATTTATATAGGTATGATACCCTGTATAATACGAACATCATCATCATTTACATATACGTCGTCTTCCTCTGATAGTATGATTGACCTCCTTTTCTAGAGGGTTAAAAAATAGCCACTTATTTAGTGAATCATATTTATCTACATCATTATCCTTACTAATATCACACTAATAATAAAAACTTGAAAGTTTGTGAGTATGGATGTCTTTTTTTTCTTTTTTTAAATAAAAAACGTTGCCCCACACTTGGATTTTCTCCTGTATCGTGGGTGCGTTAACAAACACAAATTCTCACATACACAAACGCCCAGACCCGGAACAACTACCTGTAGATCATACAAATATTTGCTCCGTGTGGGGATCGAACCCACAACACGTGACGCAGAAACCGATCGCTCAGCCGCTACGCCAAACTTGGCACAGAGATAGATTATAGTCTGGAATAACACATAGGCTACTTTTACCCAATTCTGATGTCCCCGCAGACAAAGTCGCGGGCAGAAGCTAGTAAGACATAATATTATCTTTGTGCTGTGTTTATTTGGGCTACTCTTAAAAACAACTGTTCGGATTTTCATACGGGTATAAACATACCCATGTGAAGCCGGTTGGAGGGGGGTCTCTAATCAATTCAAATTTAGAATTAGAACCCATAGTAAGTTTTTAGCAATTAAACTGTACATAAAAATAATGTTGTTGCATCGTTACTTTATAATGTCTCTCTCAAGAACTTTGTTGCTGTGTTTCGGAAACTTCCAGTTAATCCCCTAATATTTTAAATCTAATTTGCAAAGAGCCATAAATTTCTGGTCGGAAATTTCTTGTTAAATTGTTAAATTTCTAGCTGTTTATGTCTTTTTATTAAGCTTATAGCTTCAATTTAATTTTAATTTTACATCTCAAGTGCATTTAATTCAACTTTCTGTTTGTTTTATAATATTACTGCATGATGTGGTCTCCTGTAATTGAGGAAACACTAGGAATAACTATTATTGTAAACACTACTATAGCATGTAAGGTGTATTCTTTGTTGGAGATCCTAATAAAATAAAATAAAAATAAAATAAAATAAAAATATTTTTAGGTTCAGTAAATCTCTAGCCATACATTTATGTAAATACATTTCTGAGAGTGTGCATCAGATCTTCACGTTCTTATTCCCCCTAGCCCTTTCTACTATCGGACGACCAGAAGCACGAAAAAGCGACATCGATTCATGGTGGACATTCCAAAAACCCGTACGAAACGCTTTAAGTCCACTTTTATCATGTGTACCGTTGAAATGTGGAATGTGCTTCCCGAGTGGGTCTTCCTCGATATAACCTGGGTGTCTTTAAATCTCGAGTGAATCGGTTTCTTCTAGGCAAGCGCGCTCCATCGTTGATCGCAAGGCGAACTGGCGGTCAAGCGTATGCCTATCACGAATTAAAAAAGCCATTCTTTAGCATTTCGACTACAGTATTCTTCGTAAGTAGGTAAGGCCAAGAATTAACTTCAGGGGGGTTCGAGGATTTAATTATTTGATTCAATCATTATTGATTTCTGTCTAGCTCTGGAGCCAATAAATTACAACTTTATTTTAAACTAACTGGGTTTACCCTCATACTCGGGGGGTTCGCAGTTCGCAGTTCCCTATCAACCGCGAACCCCCCGAGTATGACCTAAGTAGGTAACTGATGGATTTTAAATCACTTCGTTGAGTCTTATTATAAACTTTAACTGCAAAGTTGTAATGTGTAGGCGGAGTGCAGGTTTTAGGAATTTGATTTATATGAGAGAACAGAGGAAAACATGTTATAAAACGATGGAAACTGCATTCTTCAACGAACCAGATTTAGAAAACTCTTTAGAGAAAGTAAAAACATAATTATACCATTTTATATTCATGTTCACATATCTAATCTTGGATTAGAAATGAAAACTGATTTAATAGGTGGATTTAATGTGTAACTGTTTAATTTTCCCACGATGTCAAAAATAAAAGACTTTTGTCATTTAGCATAATCCATACTTCCATTCTCCTCCCAACTTTCGTAGAATCTTCTCCAAGTACATTTTGGTCTAACAAACAGGTTTTAAATTTAGATAACGGAAAAATACTGAATAATATTCGTAACTATCATTATGGCAAGCACACGTTGGCAAGCACAGGTCGACAACGATCTGTAATGTTAACCTGCCCTTGCTGCGGTCAATCTATGGATGAGTGACCAATCTTACAAATCGAGACCTCCTCTACGCCTTGGAGAGGATGTTGTGCCGTCAGTCCAGGTTGTCATACGAACACCTTGGCAATTTGGGTAGTTAGAAGCCTGAAAACTAGTAGATAGATATCGGTATTTCCCAGTATTGAGTTGCGAAGAGTTACTTCGTGTAAAATGCCGACATTCAGCTGCATCCTGCCAAATTGGAGGATTGGATAGTTAGATAGATATGAAAAGGCTAGGATGACGTAAAGGTCATTGAACTCATTCACTCTAAGAATAATTAAAAAATATAATCACAATTAGCTAGGCAAAGGAACACATCATCTTCATCCTCCTATCATGCTCTAATAGTGGAGCAAAAACTTTTTACATGTACCTACATAATGTACACATACAGTCTTTAAGAGTTGCAATTGCAAGTCAAGTACTGTGGACAAGTTGCCGTTGCGTGTGGGCCCGAAAGTCAAGACCTGTATGGTAAAAGTTGCCAAGCAAATGTCAATGACCCGCGGCATGTGCGTTTTTGACCTTAACAGAAGTTTATGTAGCAAACCGAGTGAAAGTGGGTGCATCCATCAGTGTGGGGGGAAAGTGGCCACCCTTCGATTATGACACTAAATGTCAATCTTGTAGGGCAAACTGATTGACTTTGATATTATTTCGACTTTGATTTTTTTCGTCTTTATGGTAATTGATATGATTTTTGCAATTCGCAGTAAACTATATCTTATTCACAATATAGATACTATCTCTTTCTAACAGACATCATTAAAAAAGGATATAAAATATTTTGGATAGTCTTATTTGATCCTACGAGGATGATAACATTTTACTTACTTTGACAACAAGCAAAATGGACAATTTATAAGAACTAAACAGTTTCATTTAGCGCAGTAACGGCCTAGTGATACGATGATTGAACTGCCAAGTCAAAGGTCTCGAGTTCCAGTACAAGACACGAACCTCTAACTTTTCGAAGTCATGTAGGTACATACCTACGTATAATTCGTAAATTATTATCATGTTAGATTAAAGGGATCTTGACTGCGTCTGAAGTCTGCCTATTCTATCCTTTCCTCATTTTTATTGATAAGAAAGATACATACATTAGGTACCTACCTACTTAAATTATTTTAGTTTCTCTCCAAACAAGGACTCTGCAATTTTATTTGGAGTTTTTTGTTTACGGAGTTTTTATTATAACGGTGTGCGACTTCACAATTTTTTTATTATATAGGTTAAATTGGGTTCTATCCATTACTCAATAATATACCTAGATATGTATATGTAAGTCTATGGTTCGATCTATAATTAGGTAAGTACCTAATATTTTTTGTAGGAACCTAAATAAAGGGAATTGTTTGGTAAGTTTGAAATTGTTCGTGTTAGGCTTCCTTTTTGTTCACCAGTTCGCCTGATGTTAAGCAACACTGCGATCTACGATGGAGCTCGCTTGCCTAGAAGAAACCGATTCACTCGTGATTTAAAGACAACCAGATTATATTTATCGGGGAAGACCCACTCGGGAAGCGCATTCCACATTAATTCTGCGGTACGCATGATAAAAGTGGACTTGAAGCGTTTCGTTCGGGTTTTTGAAATGTCCACCATGAATCGGTGTCGCTTTTGAGTACTTCTGGTCGTCCGATAGTAGAAAGGGCTAGGGGGAATAAGATCATGGGGATCTGATGCACACTCTCCGAAATGTATCCGATAAAAACCGATAAGCTAGCAACTTTGCGGTGAAGTTCCAGACATTAGAGTTTAGCCCGGACAAGGGACTCGTTGCCAATGAGCTTCTTGGCACGTTTCTCGGCGGATTCTAACGCCCCGAGCTAATACTTAGCCGATCCATCTCAAAGGTGCGAACAGTACTCCATGCACGACCGAACTTGGGCTTATATCGTATCGATCTATTTCCCCAGGAAGTCCGATATCCAAGCAATGAAACCAGTGGGCAAGCCATACGATGAAAGCTTGCTAATAGAGCTATCATGCCAGACCCTGTCGAAAGCCTTCGAGATGTCAAGAGAGACAGCAAGCGCCTCCCCGTGTTTTCTGTGCCTATCTTCAGAAGATACAGGTACAAATTGTCACCATATTTAGTGGACACCATGGACAGCAATCTCCATAAATACTATCCTCAGTATTGAATAATATGGAGATCAACGGATAAAAAGTAGTAATCGAATGAAAAGTTTAAAATATTTTTAAAATTGTAGCGATGGTCCATTCTTTCTTGAAATAGGAAATGTAAACTTACAGCGCCATCTTTTACAAACTCCCAAAACAATTTAAAACGTTCCAGATATGTCTGTTGTCTGTTTTACCGACATTACGACATACAGCTTTGACGTTTAATTGTTAAAAATGTTGCAATGATGAATTAAAGAAAAAGAAGCAACTTTTACTAGTTTCTATCATTTCATATTTACATACATACATTTCATATTTACTACTTCTATTAGTACGTACTTATCGTACCCACATTAATAATATAGCTATTTCGAATTAATAAAGTTTCTTTCTACATCCAAATAGTTTATAATAAACTCTTAAAGTCGAACTCATTTATTTCATACTAAACTTTAATCATAAAAAAAGATCGGATGTAGTGCATTTAAACTATAATTGGAGACCAGATCAGATTAGCCACTGTAAATATTGGAGCCTATAATTAAGTGCAGAAAGATGACTTTATACTCAGGGCCGTCTTTAACTTATTGGAGTCCTTGGGCACTTTAGGATAATGTGGCCCCAGAGACTGATATGTCAGGGGACTATTTTATAACCAAATTTAAAAAAAAACAAATGCAGTGAGAACGACGTGGCACCTTTGGATTGCGGGGCCCTGGGCACATGCCCATACCATAGTACCCAATGGAAAAGAGGAGTCTGATTATATTTGTAATACAAAAGTCAAAGATTAGTAGTCAATGTTAAAAATGATTAATATTATTTTGAGAATTAATTTACCTGAAAGTATACACATTATATAAGAAGGAATGCTATTAAATTAAATTGAAATAATAATTATGATTATTAAAATTTGAACTAAATACATAAATAAACCATTCCCGAGTCTACAAATTTAATTTATAATAAATGCTCCCAAGAGTAGATTATGGGCATGAAAACTTGGCAACACTAGTCAGCGGCTGCCATGATTTGGCGTTTGTCTGTCTTGTCACTATTTGTCATCCATTGTCAAATTGTCGTCTATTAGTGCATCGTCTAGAAAATTACGGAAATGTTTTATGAAAAACTATATTGGGTGCAAGTTTTCTTAGTATCCATACTAATTAGTTCCATTCTGGCAGAATGGAACACAAGGGATTACATCAGACGGGAGCACTCTCTCACAAAACCGTACCAAGGTGAGTGACCCTTACCCGGTGACTGATCTTACCTCGAATTTGCGCTAACAATAAAATGTATCAATCAACTACAGGGAGTGGAATGTCGGTGCCTTACTGGGACTTCTTAGGTAGCACTATAGTGACGTCAAACTATGTGCGTTTAACTCCTGATTTGCAGTCAAAGTCGGGCGCTATTTGGAACACAGTGGTGAGCATACAATCATTATCACTTCTTATAAATAAAGCATGATAAAGTGCAATTAAACGTATACACAGTGCTACGAGACAACCCCGGCCTGTGCTAAAGATAAGCTATATTTAATTGGCAGTTTTTCGTCACTCTACAATGAGCCAACAGTAATGGATACAAGGTACCATTTTCGCAAGAATACAATGTTTACTCAGATGTTATAATATAAAACCAGTAATTTTTCATTTATTATACATAAAAGTTTATTTTAATTATTATTCTACTCATTATAATTTTACAATATCATTAAAAATAGCACTCTTTATTCATTTATTCATGCAGTTTTTTTTTTAATTAGCTATGTGACTAATACACAGTTCTGGTATTGTGATGATAGGTAGATAAGAAGACTGAAAAGTATTGTTATCTTTATGAGTTTCATTTTACTGCCAGTTTTATTGGGAAATCATTTTTCCCATTCCATTGCTTACACTCCAATCTAAACATACAAAATTGTGTTACTAAAATTAACTAACTGCTGCCCCTTGTCTGCTGTTGGAGGTTAATCCAATCAGTCAGGGTATCAATTACCAAGTATAATAATAAAACAATTTACTAAAAGTTATATTAGACTTTTTAGTGCTATGTAGATGTGCTGTGTATATATTATCTTTATATTGGGTCATGTTAAGGCCGATATGATGGAATATGGAATGATAAAAAAAATTAAGTACTTTTAATTAAAATGCTATACTAACGTGGCTATGTTATGCTTTACAATATGTGTTCTAAGCACAAAGTCTTCTAAGATTCAGAGACTAAACTGACTGGATATTTCTACTTCCATATGGAAATTTGAAGCAGCGGTAGCGTAATGGCTAGGGCATGAAACTTGCAATCATATGGTTGTCGGTTCGAAACCTACCCATTGCACTACCGATGTGAACCCACTCGTAACACAAGCATTTAGCTTAGCATGAGGGGTTAACAAGAATACTAGTAATGTGCGATCCACATTGCTAGTAAGCTTTTCATGCCAAAATTAGGTTCAAATTGTTGGTTTATGGTAGCATAACTTTACACTTAGACTTGTCTCTCTGAATTATCTCGCCTTAAGTAACTATTACTTCATTCCTAACATTTGTCAACAGATCCATGAATAATTCATTACATTATTAAGTCATTTGAATGGATTCAAAAGAGGCTATTTGTCAATTGTTAAACAAAACAACTCCCCACTCAGCAGTCCATGACTTGTTGTCAAACTCTATACAACTTTGTTCTAAATATCAGTGGTAATTTTCTTATTAGTGCTCTGGTTTACAGAGGCTAATGGCAGTAGGCTCACTCCCTTAAATACAGAACCAATAAAACTGACATCACTGGTAGCAACAGTATAACTTAACCATAAGGGGAATACAGAGGTGTGACATATTGCTTGATATTAGGTTGATAACTTATTGTTGGTCAATATGATATTATAACACAAATCTTTTTTAGAGGTTAAATAATCACAGCTAATTTTTGTCTGTCAATTTCAATATTATGTAAAAAAGAAAAACAATCATATATTATAACATAATCTGCAGACACAAATATCATGGTGGGATGTACAAGTAAATTAATGTAAAAAAAAGATTGTTGTGTTTTTTCTTTTATTTGAGGTGGATGTCTAATTTGTTACAACAAAGACAATTACAATACACAATGCAAAATCTATTGTTCTTGTGCCCTAGGGCCCTAAGCAATTTAATGAATTCAGAGCAAAGTCAGCTTCGAATGTAGGTTCATTTCAATTTTTCAATTGACAATATTTCAAAATGATTAAGCCACCAAAACAAATATACTGTTTCTTTGTTTTCCTATCCTGAGTTCCAAAATATTTTTATTTATTTTTTATATTTCTCCATTTCTGAGAAAATAAAAATAAAAAACGTGTGATGACGTCACTTATACGGCGGAAACTGAGAAAATTGTAATTTTGTCGAAATAAAAGTAAATCAATAACGAAATAAGTAATGTAAGCTTAATAATTTTATTAGGATCGATGCCAAACTGACATAAGCCATTTTTTAAAAGTTCACCAAAATTACGTCATTTCACCGTTTAACCATACAAATGACGTCATTTGGCACTTACGTTTGTTAGAAAGAACTTCAAAGTCGAAAATAATGAAAATTATTGAATATCGGAGAAATAAAAAATACGGGTATTCTATTTTTCGATCTACATAGATCGATTGGCACCCAAATATATGGGTGTTAAAAGAATGAAATGTTGTCAATTCTCGCAGTTTAATTTGTAATGCGAAAGTATCGCCAAAATCTACACAAAGAATTTCATAACCTTCAGTAACTTTTATTTTAAAATAAAGCCATCTAGTGCAAGGTTATATAAAGAAAATCTGTATGTTAAACAGTACTCTATTACAACGACATAAAGAATACAATTAAATCTCCTGTGTTGCAGTGTAAAGTTTAAATTTTAAATAACAGGCGAATCTAATGTCATAGTCAATTTCACTTTCAATGCGAAACAAAAGAATCCATACGTCATTCATTTTTGTTTAAGGTTTGATGTCCAATTAGTTATGTAGTTAAAAATGTTGACAAGTCAACCCAAAGCTGTTCGGCTTCCGGCAGTGTGGGGTATTAAACTTAATTAATACTTGTCATTTTGTTTTTTTTTTGCATTTTCCATGCTAATATTATAAAGTTATTTGAGTGAAGGAAAATAAATCAAAGTCAAAAGTCAAAATGTTTTATTTAATTAGGGATTGCCACAGCAAGTAAGAGCTGACCAGCCCCTACAGACAAATACTTGCCCAATACTGGCCCAGTCTAACCAGGTGCTACTAAATATCGCTGGTCGCTGGGAGTCGTTGGATACAGGTGTCATGTAGCGGGTCCTTGTGGAAGTCATTGGGGGAGACCCTTGTTTAGCAGTGATCTTCTATTGGCTAATATGATGATAATGACCGATGGCTTTATATGCTCTCCGAGGAGTTCGATGTGTTAAGAATGTATGAATGTATATATGAATGAACTAGCGACCCGCCCGAGGTTTCACCCGCGTTGCTCCATTCCTAAGAGGCATAGCGTGATGTTATATAGCCTATAACCTTCCACGATAAATGGACTATCCAACACAAAAGTAATTTTCGATTCCAACCAGTAGTTCCTGGGGATAGCGCGTTGAAACAAACAAACTCTTCAGCTTTATAATATAAGTATAAATATATGTCACCCATACACACACTGACCGCGGTGCAGCTTACCCTTGCAGATCAGTCTTCAGCTTAGTTATTACTTAGCCCCGAGCCCCGAATTTTGGACATGATAACTGACTAATGACGAATGATAGATACAAAAAAAAATTAATGATAATTAAATGAGACCTAACAATACCGGCGAACTGTGGGTGTACATTTGTATGCCTCTGCCTAACCATTCGGGGAATACGAATAGGCGTAATGATAGTGTTAGTGATTAAATATAGTTCGGGTTACAGAAATCGCTACAGCTGTCAGTACATGCACACCTTATCAATGGATGGGCTCATTAGGACCCATAATATTGATTTGTTTAGCAATTTGTCATGCGCAATATTTAATCGCCATGTTCCCTTATCATACATTCATACTTACGGAGTTATTTACGTGTTATTAATTACGCTGCAGCGCTTAACTTAAGTTTATCCTACATCCAATCCAAATAGTATAAATAATAAATAAATAAATATTTATTTCAAATTACGTAATTGCGTAAACGAAATGTAAATTGGAAGTCGCCTTTTAAGCAAAGAACTGCTTGTCTTAGGAGACTCCCAAATTAAAAAATCAGATAATTATTGTTAAAAGCACGCAAAAGCCATCCAAATGCCAATATTCATTCAGGTCATTTAAGGTTTTTATGAACTGTTAGATATGTACTTCTATAGTTTTCTTAGTAAGTACTTTTAGTGAAGGAAAAATTCAACCGCAGGCAGAATTCGAACCTGCGTCTTCTGGTTAGATACACCTATGACCTATGACCTCTAAGCCACCGCCTGTACACCACGCCTATATTTTCTGTAAGTTTTAAACTGTTTAGTTAGAAATTGATTAAAGATATAGTGGCGACCAAAAGTCCATAGGCAATCTCAAAACGCAATAGCTTGACGTTTAGTTTGACTTACGCCCTTCTATTCATTGTCGTTAACAAGTGACACGCACGGGCTGTATCGAGCTCGCTCGTACTGTTTATAGCAATGTAATCCTTAGCGTGCTTATGGTTTTTTGAATGTTTACTGTACATTAATATTATCGCTCAGAAGAAGTGTAGTCGAAACTATTTATTTGGCAAATTGGCAACAGCACTATATTCTAGAAGCCAAAACAGTCCGCGTGTATCGATATCGGCCATGTTTATTTACATACTGTTTCTAACAACTAAGATTTCTTTATCAATCTAGCACTCGCAACAATAATAAATACATGCTTACAATGTTTGTCATATATTTGTATGTTGTAATTGTGAGTCATCTCACATCTGATTCAATGTTTTGTTCTTTGCTCGGTGAAAGAATGAGTGAGTTTATTTGATAGCATCGAACGCTTACGTTGTGTTTCGCCGAGTGAGTGAGGTTACCGGAGGCCCAATCCCCTTAAAAGGTTGGCAACGCACTCGTGACTCCTCTGGTGTTGCGGGTGTCCATGGGCGGCGGTAATCGCTTACCATCAGGCGATCCGTCTGCTCGTTTGCCCTCCTATCCCAGAAAAAAAAAGCATAAAACGTGCCAATAAAGAAAAGTTTATTGCAACAACTGCCAATGCCAATATCGTGCCATCTTTCTCCCGCATATTTACGGTACGACAGAGATAGCACGAGGTTGGCAGCTATTTCATAAAACTTTTTCTTATTGGCACGCATTAAATAAAAGTTTCAAAATACCCTTTGCGCCGCAAAGGGTATTTTGAAACTTTGAAAAAAGAAGTTTTCCTCAAAATGATTTTCTTAATCGCTTTGGAGAAAAATAGAGCCGCTAAAATTAGTACATTAGAGAGGTACACAGTACACATATGCTGCAAAATATTTCGCAATCAGTTAGTTCTGATTTGAAGGGTAATGTTTTCTTGAAGTTACTGGACTCTCATTTGTCCAAAAATTTAATTATTTTTTTTTGTGTCAAGATGATATTACGCTAGTGATACCACTGGTGTTGCTGGCGTCGATGGGCTGCGGTTGCCGATTACCATCAGGCAGCCCGTACGCTTTTTTGTCATCTTGGTACAACAAAGCTCTGACTAAACCTTTGGACAAAACAGGCCTGATGTTTTAAAATTCTTTTTCTAAAATAATTTTCTATTCCAGCCGTGTCAAACCCGCAACTGGGAGCTGCAGGTCCAATTTAAAGTCCACGGCCGCGGTAAGGATCTCTTCGGTGACGGGTTCGCCATATGGTATGTGCGCGACCGCATGCAAAATGGACCCGTGTTCGGCAGCAAGGACTACTTCCAGGGCCTCGCTATCATACTTGATACGTACAGCAACCATAATGGTGCTCATAATGTGAGTTGTTTTGTTTTTTCTTCCAATCCAATAATTACTACTAGGTAACTAGATACTAAAAAAATATTAATACGTTATTTAATTAGACTGCATTATTGGTGTAGTGGTGGCAAATGCGGTTGCTGTGGGTAAGGTTTTTTGTGTTTTTGGCGTTTTTACGAAATTCTCATAGATCTAACTAAAATACATATACCAGCGAACTATGGGTATAAAATAGTACAACTCCACCTAATCTTCGAGATACAGCTGTAATGGTATTGTGATAAACTGCTTCAAGGATAAACGTATAATATCCAAAGCTGTGTTAATTTAATTTCATTATACTTCTATAAGATATTTAGGCAAACTATTGAGCAGCCACTGCTATACAAATCACAAAAGCACGGGGTGCAATCTCCGTTTTAGGTAGACCACCAGCACCGAATCTGGAAGGCGGCGTCAAAGTCATACAATTAATCGCATACACTGTACAGAGAGCACGCCACTTTCGCGTCGGTCCTTTCACCTGTCGCCATGGGCCAAATGATAAGACGTTTTGATTACAGCACCAGCACCCGTACATATCAGCGATGATAAACAACGGGTCGCTGCACTATGACCACGACCGGGACGGCACACACACGCAGGTCGCCGGCTGCGAGGCCAAGTTCCGCAACTTCAACCACGACACGCACATATCTATCACTTACATGGACGACACCTTAACCGGTACGTCTGTTATCATTGGTAAACTTTAGCTGCATGATTCTTGTACCTCTTAAAATATCAATGCGTTGACGACACTCAGCGGGATCAATCAAGACAAATATTTGTGAATTCAACTCTGTGTCCATTATTATTGTTTGTGAAGTCCTTCGCAACACAAGGGCCCAATTCTGCTATGTCAATTGTATGAGAATGATCGTCCAATGGCACTAAACATCATAAGCACTGGCAGATTTCGTAGAGAAATATGTCAAAAATCTACAATTCTGAAGCCGTTGAATGACGATTTTGTCAAAATAAAATAGTGGACCTGGGGCACAGGGCTTGTTCCCCATGGGGGAGGTGTTTTTTTAAGAAAACGACAATACAACCGTGGTGACCACAAATCTAAAGGATTAAATAGGCTGATTTAGCAATTCGGTTTAAAGATCTTTATTTCTCATTAAGACAATTTGCCACTTACATGAGAATACTTACTTATGATAATATTAATGACCCGGTGTGGGTAGTTTAAAATTCACAAACAAAACAAAAAAAAAGAAGAAATAGGCAGGTGACGCGAGTTCGGTACATTAACATAAGGTGGTGGTCCAAGTTACAAGCGATTCAAAAAAACGATTCGTTATTCAAAATATAAGCAAATACTTTGTTTTTGAAAATACTAAGCGAAGTTGCTGCCTTGATGTCTTTTGGAAGTTTGTTATACAATTGTGCTCCCGCATATGTTAATTTTTTTTTCCCGTAGTTAGTCCTTATACCAGGTAGTGCGAGGTGGCTGGCGCGACGACTGCTGTATTTTTGCACTTTTGTTGAAAAAGTAATGTGTGAATGGATGAGTTTATGTACTATTTTGTAAATAAGTATGCATGTGTTATATGTATAAAGTTGTTGTATGTTCATGAGTTTAGTGTTTTTGTATACAATTTTAGATGGTGTTAGGTGATCGTAATGATGGAGGATTTTGATTATTTTCTTTTGAAGGATTTGAATTGGTTTTAGGTTACTTTTAGCTGCACTGCCCCATATTTCTACTAGATATAGTAAATAAGGTTTAACTAGCGAGTTATAAATAAGAAGGCGAGTGTTTTGTGGAATGCATCTAGAAATGTTATGCAATGATCCTACTAAAGACGAGAGCTTGTTTGCTATGTGCTGTATGTGAGCGTTCCACGATAATTTATTGTCCAGTAGTAATCCAAGGTACTTTCCTTGATTTTTTTTTTGCAGAACTTGTCCATTTATTTCCAGGTTATTGTAGGTAGGCAGTTTTTTATTTTTAGCGCTAAATATTATATATGAGGTTTTGGAAGTGTTTATAGTAAGGAGATTATATTGAAACCATTTATGTAGAATATTTAGGTCATCTTGAGCATGTTGAACAATCTCTGGGAGATGTTGTCCAAAGTAAAAAAGACAAGTATCGTCTGCATAGAGAGTCAGTTGGCCCTGCAAACCTGTTTGATGGATATTGTTTACGTAAACTAAGAATAACAGGGGCCCGAGAATTGAGCCCTGTGGTACACCACATGTTACAGGTTGCGGCGCACTTTGTTGGTTTCCAAGTTTCACAACTTGTAACCTGCCAGCTAAATAGGACTTTAACATTTTATACGCAGATCCAGTAATACCAATGCTCTCCAGCTTCTTTAATAATAAGGAATGACTAACCGTATCGAAAGCTTTTTTTAAATCTATAAAAATTCCGAGAGCTATCTGTTTTTGATCTATTTTGGTTTTTATTGTTGTTATTAAATCTATAGTTGCACTAAGTGTATTTGATCTTAGGCGAAATCCGTATTGATGGTTGTAGATGAAATTAATTTTAGTTAAATATTTGTCAAGTCTATCATATATAATTTTTTCTAGAATCTTAGATAACACTGGCAGCACTGACACTGGGCGGTAATTTCCGGGATCTGATTTTCTTCCAGCTTTGTATATGGGAGTTACTCTAGCAGTCTTCAGATAATCAGGGAAGACGCCTTCCGTTAGTAGTTTATTTAAACAATTGGTTAAGTTAGGAATGATTAGATTTTTAATGCATTTAAGTGCCTTGGTACTGACACAGTCGATACCAACGCTGGTGTTAGAATCTAGATTGTCGATAATCTTTGATACCTCGCTTACAGTGCATGGAGAGAAATCAGAAAATAAATTCCATTCCTTAGATGAGTTGGCTGTAGGCAATGTATAAGTATTATTATTGTGAAACTGTGATGGTATTTGACTGGCTAATTGTGGTCCTATGTTGGCAAAAAAGATGTTAAAGGTTTCACAAATTTGTAGAGGATCTGTAACAGCTAACCCACTTTCAGTTATTAACTTCGGGGGAGCACAATTGTTTACAATTCTATTATTCGAAAGTGTGTTGATTAATTTCCACATTTTTTTAGGTTTACTTGCGGTCTTCATAAATTCATCATAAAAATATTTGTTTTTGGTGTTTCTTATTGTTTGTGCTAGTTTATCTCTTTTTTCTTTAAAATTTTCTTCCAGTGCATCGTTTTGAGGATCTTGTTTTAGTTTACTCCAAAATTCATTTCTTTCATTTATCTCTGTTATGATTTGTTTATTTATCCATTCTCTTTGTGGTTGGTTAACTATTTTGTATTTTGTTGTTTTATTCTCCGAAATAATTTTCTTAATAAATTCATATAAAGAAGTAAAGTCATTGTGTTCATTTTTAAATTTGGTTGTTTCAAGTGTTTTATACAACTTCATGTAGTTAATAACTTCATACTGAACCTTTTGTTTTTGTGGTGGTGTTACTTTTTTTATTTCTACATAAATGTTCTTATGGTCGGATAACGAAGATTCAATCACCGCGAAATGAAAATTTTTATCCTTCAAATTAGTTGTTACGTGATCTATAATTGTTTTACTTGTGTGTGTTTCTCGAGTGCAGTATTTTGCATCCTTTTTGTTAATTATATTATATCCTGATTCTTTTATCATGGCATTGTAACGCTTTGTTCTGTTATCGGCACTTAACAGGTCAATGTTCATGTCGCCGAACACAATAGCTCTCCTTTTCTCAATTCCTGTGGAAGACTTGTTTAATGATCGAGTGATTGATACAAAAGATGCATATTAATACCTCTCCCGTAGTGACAAATGATATTTATTTCTGCAAATAGATCTTTTAGAAAAATACAATTTACAAATCAATGTTTTAATTTTTTTTTCTCTAAATGAGGCTGGCACCGATGCATTTTCTAATTGACGACCTCTGAGAAGAAACTCTTCATAGGTCGTAAAAAGATCATAGTTGGTATCTCTTGATTTAAACTGTATCTTTTGCAGACAATCTGGTTCAATTCCTGACTTCTAACTAGTTTTTTTATTTCGGTGCCCCATTACTCATCCTATACCTAGATATATTAAAGACACTAGATGAAATCTATTATTTTCGGATGCCGAAACACGAATAAAATCTTTTTAAATGATCTATACTTACTTCTTCACGCAGTGTCTACCGACTTAGAAGGCAAGAACGCATGGAAGGAGTGTTTCAAAGTGCAGAATGTTTTACTTCCCACTGGCTACTTCTACGGCGCATCTGCGACCACCGGTGACCTGAGTGATAACCACGACATCATCGCCATCAAGATGTTCGAGCTTGACCTGCTGGAAGCTGTAAGTAATCGTACAGTAATTATCTTATAAAATGAAAACATTTATAAAACTAAGCGATCAATACGAACACACAAAAATGACCGAAATCGATTCAGTAGCCGATTCTGAACAAAGTACTTTCAGAGTATGTGTTAATTATAATTATAAATTTGAATTATAAAGTTCTAAAATATGTGTTTAATGTTTTTGGTGGGGATTGAGAGCATATACGCTGTCTCTTTCCCGCAAAACAAGTGTTAGTATACGATTTGTATGACGCACGGAAAACTTGAAGTCACGTCGTCACATTACTGTAGCGCGCTTTCTGTCTAGCTTAAGATTAAATTGTTTATATCTTATTTTAGAACCTATTTTAATTTTGTTTTTGATGGTCGGCCCTATTTATGGTAAACTTCAAAAAATATTAGGAAAGCTATTATATCTATTGACTATTTAAAGGAACACCTATTAGACACTTCTGCCGAAGCTTATCCTTGAAGATACGAATTGTCAATTTTTTTTTAATCCTGTGGCGTCGACCTAGGATTCAGGGTGTTTAGATGTTGACGTAGACGTATAAGTTTAGCAAGCATTCATGCGTAATAGTAAATAAAAAACTAATGTTTTTTTTGATAACTAATTTTACAACGTCAGAGTGATAAATTTAAGAGAGGTGGGGCATAGTAGAATCTAATAATTCCACTTGACTGGTTAAGTACCTCCACCTTGCAGAAAATCTTAGCCAAATAACATAGCTCCATGCTATGTTGTGTTCCTAACGGTGAGCAAGGTCACCAGAGCTCCGCGAGGGAGCGTTATGTTGGCAGTGTGGGGGACCGGTGGTGTTTTGTTACCGCCGCTGTCATGCATGGCAGTATGTCTCCTATACTGCCAGGCCGACTATTCCTCCTTAATTTATAGGGTCGGCAACGCGCGAGTGATACCCCTGCTGTTGCAACTTGCAAGCATCTATAGGCTACGGTAACCATCAGGCGGGCCGTATGCTTGTTTGCCACCTTAGTGGTATAAAAAAAAATGTTCGTGAAAAGTCTATAATCGCAACAAAAACACATGAACAAATATTTTTTTTTAATTGCCTATTTATTTTATTTCAGCAAAACAAGGACGAAGACCGGTCCCACATCATTCCTTCCGCGGCTACGTTCGAGGCTCCTCGCGAAAGGCACGAAGACTCCAAACCCGCCATGTCAGGCGTCAAAACCTTCCTCTACATGATGTGCATAGCCATCGTCATCATAGTCCTCGTCGTGCTAGGCATCATGTACTACCAGAAACGTCAGGAACAAACCAGAAAGAGATTGTATTGATACCGCCAAGATGCGTTCGGATATCCAATCGGTGTTACAAGACATTCCTTTTTTCAATTCAGGATATTCTAATTAGTTGGTTTGTTAGTTTCTGATGACAGGTTTTTTGGGAATGTCTGAAGTCTACGCAGATCGATTGTTTAGCGATAATACTAAAAATTTGTTCAAAACGAATGAAAAGGGAATAATATGACAATTGCTTGACAGCTGTCATTATAGTTGTCAATAATGACAGCTATCACGGAAACGTCAAAAAGTAAAACGGAACGTTAGACAACCCTTCAAAGCCAGTATCGCTAAAAGAAATTCTCCTTTTTTTAATAATACGGATATATATAAATTTGTGTTTAAATAAATATTCCTTGCCGTCAATTCTGAGTTGGAACAATAAAAATTAAGAATGAGCAGCAATATAATTTGTAACAATAATTATTTTAATGATTGTCAAGACCAAATGACTAACATGAGACCTAAAAGACTAATTTCTAAAGATATTTTACTTCAAATAAATTGTCCTAAACGTATATTATATGTTACCTATATTCTGTGTTAGATTAATCTTAAATTAAAAATTGTATTAAAAGAATAATTTTATACTATACAAAAAAATCTAGCAATATCAAAGGTAACGAAATCTCAAATTACTTTACTTTCTTTTCGAAATAAGCGATGCGTATGTGATTTAGAATAATGTTCCCAAAATATCATAACTTTTTTTCTATAATTTCTTATTAAGTTTTCCTAACACTAACAAATACGCTTTCCTGAACTGAATACCTGGCAACTAATTGTGATGGAATTCATAGAGTCATGTGTAAACATGCAATGGCAGAGTGAGATATCACTATACGACAGGTAGATGTTGAAAAGAGACGCAAATGCACACGTCTTCCATTTAAGCTATTATTATATTACTTCCCGCCTTCTAAAACATCACCTGCTTGAAAAATATTACCTACCAAATGTTTTTACTAGAATTACGTCAACCTATAGACGCTATATGACATTTTCAACTATGAACTTTAATTTTATTGAATAAGGATCATTTTGGTTTATCTAAAATCTCATGACAACTCTCTTTTTACTATGGTTGTAAAAATGGCTCTTTTTATTATGGTCACTTGTTAGGGTTAAAGGATAATAGTCATTAGACCCGTGATTAATCATGTTGCAGTGTTGGACATTAATCAATTAAAAGTTCAATCAATTATTTTTTAAATTAACTGACAACATTTCAAAATTATTAAGCCACAAAAATAAAAATACTGTTTCTTTGTTTTCCTATCCTGAGTTCCAAAACATTTTTATAATTTAAAAAAAATAATAATCAAAAAACTTGTGATGACGTCACTTATACGGCGGAAACAAAAAAAAATGTCGAAATAATAGTAAATCACCAACGAAATAGCTAATGTAAAGTTATGAATGATTATGATAGATGCCAAACTGACATAAGAAAATTTTCAGAAAATGACGTTATGTCACTGTTTAACCCGTTTAACCACATAAATTACGTAATTTAGCACTTACGTCTGTTTAGAATAGAAAAAACTTCAAAGTCGAAAATAAATATAAAAATGATTGAATATCGGAAATATCAAAAAATACGGCTATCCTATTTTTCGATCTAGTTTCAAATAAAATTATAATATATACGGGTGTTAAAAAAATTAAATGTCAATTGCAATTGAATTAATTTCAATGCAATTAATCAATTGATTGAAATTTTGATTGATTCATTCCAACACTGACATGTTATAAGTTTCCCAAATATTTGACTGTATTTTTAATAACGCGACCTTATTTTGACGAAAAGCACTCTTTGATGCATAATGTAACTATGATAATAAACAATTCACGCATTCAGACATTTCCCGGTGTAAGCCAAGTCTTACCTAAACCTAAGCTCAAAATTATACCGGGATTCTGACCATCTTTCAGTAATAAGGGGGTTTCTGTCTATTGTCTAGGCACGGGCTACCTATCAGAATACATGCACTCAGACGACCGCAGTCCACCATGCTGACCAGGTGCATATTGACAAACACCATTGCATCTGTTAAAGCAAGTTGTAATCAAATTTTAATTCTTTATTTTATTCAAGCATCTCACATTATTATATTTTATTTTATTAAACCAAGTTCAGCTCTTTAAAATGCAGTCAAACATTTGTCATAAAATAGTCGTTACATAAACTTTAAGTACATAAATATCATTATGTATAGTCACTAATTTTTTTTACTATAAAATACATATTTATACATATTTTTGTTTCTTGCTCATGATATAAGGAACCGGGTATCGAAATATTTACTGCAGTTATGTTATAGGTATATTTCTTTATATAATAAGATAATGCTATTAGGTATTATTTTTATGTTATGTTTATTCATAGACCTGCTAAAGTGTACAGCTATTGCCTTTCCGATTTTGGCATAATGGATATCAGCTGCGTTATAATTAAGTGTTGTCGCCAATGTTTCGAAGAAACAAACTGATGGAGCTATTCATTATGTATAGCTATCACAAACTGGCTTCAGCAGTTCATAATAAGCTTTCCTTTGTTGTCTTCTTCTAATTTACGTAAAATATGAAGTTTCTTAATTATCTGTGACTGTATGAATACTTCGTATATTTCAATCATGCATTTACGCAAGCATCACCATAATAAATTATATCCTTATAAATAATTGTTGCTTTTAGTAGTAGTAACATGTATGCCTCTAGACAAGTTCCCTACATTGTATGAGTTTACATTTCTACAAAACTATCAATTGATTCATTAGCTGACCAAATGGTATTAAAAACGTGTGGACATTCAATATTTTCATAGTAATTTTCAAAAACTAAACTAATAAAAGGGTTTTTTATCCAAGAAATATCTCTTGTTTATAAATAAAACCTCATTTTTTAACCTCTTAAAACTAAAACTCAAAAAGAAAGTTTTATTAATTTTAATTCTTTAACTTCCGTTTGTTGCGATAGCTCTAACAATTTTATAGCATGGGCCGAATGCGTAAAATTTACATATATATCAATTTAGTCGCAGCCCCGACAGAGAAATAATCTTTGAGGAAACTGCATTAATATGTTTTAAAAAATATTTCTGTTTTTCCGTGAGATCACGAATAATTTGATTTTTGTTATTAAGTAACGTAATCGTAAGTCTCGTTATACTTGAACGATTTTACACCAGAATTCATAATTTTATAATAGAAAATATGAAAATTGTAATCTATTTATTTATTGAATTAGTTCCTGACGCAATAATTAGCCAGTGTTGAAAATCGTTCAACAGTAATGTAGGTAATCATTATGTGAATGAGTGTTGTGTGCGTTTAATAAAAGATTTATAAACTTTTCATCGCATATATTTTTCGCTTTACCCTGTTGCCGATCGCGTAGCTAGCACGGCTTCTGTGATGGGCTGTTGTTTTTTATTTTATAATATGTTAGATACCTGTAGAAGCCGGAACTTGACGGTAAGGTAAGGTATTAGAAATATAAAATACAAAATACAGTATTCTAACTATTTTTTATTGAAATACGAAATACAAATTATAAAATAAGTAATCTAGACCAGCACGGGCGAAAAGTAGTGGAAAACAAGATCATAATCAGTAAAACCAATTTCCTTTCATGTACACTAGATTTTTAACTGTAGTGTCACACAAACAGCCTCTTGTTGAAAGTGAATAAAACCTGCTAAAGAAAACATTGTTTCCACAGGTCTTGATGAGCACAAATTTGGGTGAACACATTTTTTATATTTGGATAGCGCTCAAGAATTGAAACCTCTTTGCTTCTATCATTTAGGAAGCTGACCAACTCTAACTCCATTTTAGATGTCTGTGGTTGATCACTGTCTCGGTTCTCAAAAACAATAAAATCATCATCTTTACTAGTGGTGTGCTACTCCTGCTGCTTCCAGGCATTATTTCATGTTTTTTGTAACTTGTCTCTAAGGCATGAATGGCAAGATTTTGAATTCTTTGCCTCTCATCTTTTAATGTTAAAATGTATTTTGAATACCTCGGCGTCAGGTATTTGAAATACGAATTACAAATTACATTTTAAGGAAGTAATTGAAATACAAATACCATATACGTATTTGTATTTTAATTACAAGTCATTCAAATACTGCCCAACCCTATATACAGTATAGGTACACCTCTCGAACTTCACGACCGACCTCACGCTCAGTCAGTAGTAGTGCCGAGAAGGCGAGCCAGAAGCATTTCGACTTAAGGCGGATCGTTCAGCTGAGCCCGCGAAATTCAAATTTCTAGTGATTTTTCGCAGTTTGTAGGTCTATAACAAGTTCTAGATTCATGGCAGTTGTAATTGCGACATTAACTATACAACATTCACAACTGAGAACTAAAACTTTTACTTATAAATCCTTATCAAGCTAAAAACTTGGCGCAATCTGTGTAATTGGTCAAAATTGACATTTTACTCTACTTTTGGCTACAATAATGATTTTTAAGCAATGGTTTTAGATAAAAATTGTGAATTTTGTATAGTTAATGTCGCAATTACCATTACCATGAATACAGTACTTATTATAGATCTACAAACTGCGAAAAACCACTTGAAATTTGAATTTGGCGGGCACAGGTGAACGATCCGCCTTAATATAGATCTACAAACTGCGAAAAATCACTTAAAATTTGAATTTGCCGGGCTCATCAATCGTCACCAATAAAACTACTGATTACAGAGGTAATTTAAAACTTAATTAGTTGAATTAAATCCTCATCTAATATCACTGTATCATCTTCGTCCGGCATGTTGAAATTTAAAGTGCGCGGTTGCTTTCCTTTAGAGATGGACGACTGGGAATAGTCTGACGATTCGAATCATCTACTACAACTAATTGACACATTCGCGGTGGCTTAGAGGTCAGAGCGCACTGACGAGTGCAGCAGGCTTACTCTTGAAAACAATACAATACCAATCCAAAGGTGATCCGATTCCAATGTCAATTTGGCTGTCGGGCGATTTCGTACTCTTGAGCACAAATTCGTTAACCTTGTATCTGCATCCAGATGGCCAATGGTTGGGTCGTTTGCCAATCGTATTTAGTTCACTCAATCACTGTGCAAATATTGAAACAATTTGGTGCTAGTCTTGGATTCAAGAGTACGAAACGGTAACGGTAACGGCGGTTTTCGCACATAACCGTCGTACTACCAGGCGAAGTTGGAGGTATCGCGCTGCCAGCGTCTAGATGTGAAGACTCCGCAAAAAGGGAAGCAAACAAGTTGGCATTCTCTTTAGATGCCACCTGATGGTTTCAGCTGTGGAGGAAATGAGGGGCGGCAGAAGTTCGCTTCGACTGATTTAGCTAGGGACCAAAACACTTTATTACCCGCTGGGTATGAAGCAAGTTTGTTCCCTATTCAACTAATGTGGTTAAAGCGAGCCTTCCGAAGGACCTTTTTACAAGACTTGGCAGCCTTGTTAAACGCCTTTTTGTTCTGACTCACGTCCCTCGCCTTGCGATATCGAACATCTACCCAAGCCAGTCGATATATTGGATGAAGTAGTCCATAGCCGTTCGTAGCACATCAGTCACGGCATCCGCGCAGTTGAAGGGATCGTTAGATCCCTCAACCCAGCATGATCAGTATCCCGGTATGGTTACAGCCACTCCTTGTGGGAGCCGTTAAAGAACCCCGGTAACACCAATTGTACTGAGGGGTACTTTAGTTAAGCCGCATCCGCCGCGGCGGCCTCACCTAAGTAATCAGTGAGCCTGGTTGTCTACAAATCTTCGCTATGCGACCTGTGTACATTGGCGTAGAGAATTTTCTCTATTCCTGTGTCCACCAGTACCCAAAGCACAGAGAATCCGGGGTCCTCGAGGTGACGGAGACGACGATAACAAAGACAAACGTGAGGTCGTCACGGGTGTACAGGCAAGCTCCGGCGCGGGGCTTAAATCTGTGTTCCAGGTTGTACCCGATCTGAGTATCCGTCACAAAAAAAAGTGTAGATTCTCAAAAAATTTTGTGGTGCGAATATCCGACCTCTCCCATACATTCGTTCCACGTCGCGATCGCCGTTGCTGTAGGTAACTTACCCCTCCCGCAACCCGTTTATTTAAAACTCACGAACGGGTTGCAAGAGGAGGTTTATACCTACCATAATCGTGTTCCTGTCCTGCGTATATCTATTTAGTTAATTTCATGGGCAAAATCAGTTTTGATATTATTTATCTACTAAAATTGTTTGCTTTGTTGCTATGGATGGCGGGCCGCACAAATATCGTCGTGTTTGACGACCGCTGATCTAGAGAATCCGTAAGTACTAAGAGATTTATTTTTCACCCCGTTCAACAGATAGAGCCACTATCTTTCGAAAACGTCACTTTCAAGGCACTGTCTCCCTCCTGCCAATGTCGATGTATCGGAATTAGGTTCAAGAGTAAGCCCTTATTAGACTAGTATCTCTCAGTAGTTAGTAGTCTGTGTCTCATAAATAAAATAATAGTCTGTGATACGATACTGTTGCTGTTGGATAGTTTATTTCAAAGAGTATAGCATTAAAGAAAGTTCAAGTTATTTTCAAGTTTATTGATTGGATTGGGATTCTTGAGAAAGAAAAGTTCATACTAGTTTAATAAGCATACAAGTACGTCCAAAAGATCCACAATGGATGGAAAATCATTTCTCTTCTCTTGGTGCGCCAAGAAAGGACTTACACCCAATTACGATATTCGTGCTACAGGTATGGAAAATTACTGGTTGTAAAAATTATCAAATACTTTATATCTTGATACCCTTAAAGAATGTATTTGTATTGAAATTGAGAACATCTAAGTAATTCTTCCGTAATATCTATTTAGACACGATAACTAAATAATGAAAACCTAACCTCAGGCCCGAAACATCGGCAGCGTTTTTTATGCGAAGTTCGCATCAATTCAATCTCCTATGTCGGCGCGGGAAATTCCACGACGAAGAAGGAAGCTCAGATGAATGCTTCCAAGGACTTCGTCAACTATCTGGTCAGGACCGGTCAGGTGGCTGCATCTGAGGTGCCGGAAGACACGCGCGTGCCTGTTAAGCAGGAAGATGATAACCAGGGGTCAGAGCCTCGCCAGGGACAAGGAAATGGTGACATGCAGCAGCAGTATCAGCAACACCAAAGATCGGTTTTTCAGGTTAGTACCTAATGTTTATCTTATAATCAAATTTATGCTTATATTACCTATTATAGTCAAAGTGTCAATAAAGATTTATTAGTCAATAAATTTTATTATAAAATTTGTTTATTGTAATTTTTTTTTAATTATTATTATAATTATAATTTGGTGACAAAAAAAAGTAAAGATGTCTTATAATTATTAGTACCTGGGTGAATGAATATACAAAATGTCAACCCACGTTGATTGTATAAATATTATTATTATTGTTCTTACCTGGATGAGAGCAGGATAGGACTATGGTGGATGGCACAAACTGAGGTAGGCCTAGACCCAATAGTGGGTGAAGTCAGGCCGTGAATGATGTTCTTAATTTGTTGTTTGTGTGTCAAAACACATATATTATGACATTCCCAGATCTAGTAACATTGTTATTTCCATTGAAAACATTACTAGTTATAAAAAATAAGACATTGACTTGTAAAAGTGTCCTTATAGATCTATTTACATAAATAAATATAATTTCATTACAACAAATAATTCAAAAGAATGATTGACAGCTATCTGCAGGAAAATTAATCTGAACATAGTATCGAAATACAATGTTTAGGCTATATCAATTTCTAGTTCCTTTGTTGTTTAGAAAAATCTGTAAATAAATTTGTTGAATAATACTTTTACAAAAACAATATACCACATTTTAGGAAGGCATGGGGCCGCAAAGCATGGGTCAAGCATACCAAGCATATGGTGGACAAAGTGAAACTGGCTTTACATACATGGATCGCATGCAACAGCAGAAGAATGTTGAAGAAGCCGAGGATTTGGATGTTAATGCCAGTCTCCATGGCAACTGGACGATGGAGAATGCTAAGTCAAAACTTCATCAGTTCTTACAAGTAAACAAGATTAATACGGACTATGTGTATAAAGCTGTTGGTCCGGATCATACTCGGTTTGTCTTTTATTCAATTTACATTATTGCTTGAGCTTATCATTTGTATTTTATCTATTATCCATTTTTTTATATTTCTTTTGGACTGGTTTGCTAGATTATTGTGTAAGCCATCCCAGCCAATATTCTACTAAAGTACTATGAATAAAGTAGGTGGTAGTTTAATATTATTATGTCCTGGAGCCATGTGGTAAACAGATTTTGCTAACAAGTGCTCCAGAGTCCTGTTGAACTTACCATTATTAGCATTATTTTAGCCTATGTTTCTGTACATGATGGATGATTAAACAATTTCTAACTTTAAAGTTATTAATAGTAAGGTTGAGAGTGCTTAACTAACTAAATAGCCAATGATAAAATTAGTTGATATTACTTGATTTAAGTATATAAATTCTAAGGTGATTGATGTCATGCACAGTCTTAGGTTGAAATGATACTGTTAAATTTAGTTGTAGTATGTATGTAATTGTCATTAATTTCTATATGTATTGCTGATAGTTTGAAAACAGTAATCTCTCTCTTTTCAGTCTCTATATTTTTGAGATCATCCTTTATATACAATCATTTTCAGAGCTTAGCTATGTATCTGTTTACGAAATATTACACAGACTTTGTGATTCAGCACAATTCCTCTAACAAATATTTAGCAAGTGCTTATGCTGTGATAGCTGTCCCATAGTGTCATTGTGATCATTAAATAGTAAACTATAAGAATTATGCTTTTACAAGCCACTGATTATTCATATTGTGTAATTGAAAAATCATTGGCTAATGATTTAAATGTAGACAATCTGGAAATGTTGTCAAGTATTTTAAATTGAATCCTTTTTTATGGCTGGCAACACTCTTAAATAAGGTTAAATTGAAAATTTAAAAGTTATAGCGAATGAAAAATTGATTGCATACCTCCATTTCTTCAATCAATCAATCTGTTAAATTTCGTCAATTTAATCTCCAAATAATTTGAGTTCATTATACATTGGGGAAATTTACAGTTTGTGGTAACATTTGATGTGTGGTTGACTGTACTAGTGAGCTTCAGACAATTAGGGTACAAGTTCAAACTAATAATTAAAATAATTTATCGAGGCTCGAGGCTTTATGGTTTCAGGAGCTCGCTGCTCATCTCTTTTTAGAGCTCCGGGGCTCTGGTGCACTACACCACCTGGCCCTACGATAGTTATGCCACTGGTACAATGTCAAGGTGGATTACCACCAAGTGACAAGATTTTGCTCGACAGTTCCACTGCAAAGGAGACAGTGTCGCGCCGTACCTGTACCTACCACTACTCGCCTATTCGCCTTAAGCACCTCGTTATGAATGTGGCTAGAAATAGTTTTCATTTTTCAATGAATTTTTTCATAATAGTAATAGTAATTAAGTGGTAGTGAAGTGTCATTAAAACCTATATTATAATGAGTGTTGACAGCAAAAGATAATTAAATTATCATAGAACTATTGAAGCTGTCTTTGCAATGCTATGAGCAAAGGTTGCTTCAACTTATTCATGATTGTTGGTTTCAAGAGCTAAGAATATTCAACCACACAGAACATATCCAAGACAAAAGTATACCCTGATGAAATACAAATAAAACCGTATTTCCTGCATGACAATTAATCTTTCTCTATATAAACAGCTGTGAATAATAGTTGGTGTGTACAATAGCTAAGTCAGGAAAGCAAAAGATTAAAACTATAATTAACAACCCACTTTTGAAATATCTTTAACCGACTTTAAAGCTTCACACAAGTTTTCAAATGTCATGTGTGTTCTCTTTTATATGTATAATTACTTTTGGCCTAACAAAAAACCAACAGGATTTTTATTGGACCCATATATCAAGAAAAAAATTAGAGACTTAATGCAAAATCTATTGTTCTGTTAAGTGATAACTGAATTGATATGCCAACCAATATGCCATCTACTCCAAACATATTTTTTAACTTTTTTATCTTTAAAAAGTAAAGTACTTTTTAACCAACTTTTAAAAAGTTTCTGTTTAATTTATTGTGCATTGTGCTTCTCTGAACTAGTTATTATTATTACTATTATTCACAATTGTTATTTACCAAGTAAATAAGCCTATTGGTTTTCTCTGAATGAATATGACAGTCTTGGATTTTGTTCTGAATACAGGTGTGAGCTCTTTAAACTGACAATGCTTGGCGACACTTCCAGAATGTATCTCTTACGTGACCTAATCAATGAGGAGGTAAGTTTTAATTCCTTATGACCACCTTACATTAAAAAGAAATGAAAATGACATTGCCAGTGCTCACAATTTAATAACTTTAAAATTGTAATTCATTATTTTTTATTATGGAACAAGCAATCAACAACACACTGTGGTGTCACTAGCATTCAAATATTATTTCGGGGAAAAACTGTTCGAGAAACACAAATATCGTCTTTATCTCGTAGAAAGTGGAGTTAAAAATAGTGTAGGTACTGAAAATATGTGCATGTATTTTCAACTCCATCTATATAATGTAAGGATGATATTTACCTGCGGAACATCATGGGAATCATCATAAAACAAAGACTGGAGTGGTACATCAACAACTATGGATGTTGTAGTGTTCAGAGCTCATTCACTAATGATACACTCCCATTATGGTCATACTAGAGTTTATAATGTATGGATACTTGCACTTTCCATAAAAAATGCTCCTATTGCGATGCCTACGATTACACTATGACGTTCGAACACGCGCAGATGTGTGCTTAATGTTCGCTGGCCTTCTGACAACAAACTCTATAACGAAGTGTGGGCAGTAAGGTATCAAACGTAGAGAGCGGCGGAGGGGTCTCGTTTTGAGGTCCAGTTTCAATACTATAATTATTTTTTTTACTTTATTTCTGTACTTTTATATTAAAAGTCTATTAACACAATTACAGGAGTTTCTGTTGTGAGATGTCGATTTTCGTTCGTCAACTGGGCCGCAATGTGACCGGGCGTGAAACCGCGTCGAACAAGCAGACCGCTAGCAAATCATGTGCGCTGTCCATAGTGAGACAGCTGTACCATCTCGGTGTGATTGAGGCCTTCAGTGGGACGCTTAAAAAAGACAGGTACCGAGTTAAAGAATTTGTAAAATTATGTAGATATGTATTTTATAAATTAGCCTAGGGGTTCTAAGCGCGACTGTTACGTTAGAGGTCCTTGGGTTCGATCCCCAGGGTGAGCAAAGTTTTATAGCGTTGGATTAGTGCCTGGTTAATGGCAATAGGCTGGTCCCATAATATATTTTACCCCCTATAACATAAAATATGTATGTTCTGTTACATTTTAAATAATATCCAAAAGTAAAAAATAATCCTGTCCCATCCACAGGGGTCACAATCACATCACCAAATAAAATAAGAAACAGTAGATATTCATGAAAGTAAACATATTAATAAAATTTAAAATTCAAGGTCAGGGTGCCCAAATTACCACAATTACCCCAAAATACCTTAACACATTGTACAATATATTTTTTTATATTTATACATAAAAAAACTATTTAGATAAAAACTCTTAAAAATCAATAATATTTACCTTTTTCATTAGGTCGTCAGAAG
Source organism: Acronicta aceris (assembly GCA_910591435.1). Taxonomy (NCBI): domain Eukaryota; kingdom Metazoa; phylum Arthropoda; class Insecta; order Lepidoptera; family Noctuidae; genus Acronicta; species Acronicta aceris. The sequence goes on along the minus strand of OU342780.1, from coordinate 7,623,881 downwards.
GTATTATGAAGCCGTACCCTGTAGCTATCAGCCCTGAACTAGAACAACAAATAGAAGAAACATTACAAGGTAAGCTAACACATACCAAAGCGACGGGGAGGGAGTATTTCCCACGTGGGAGAGCCAATGCTTCGGCACGAATGGGCCGGCTCGACCGGAGTGATACCACGGCCTCACAGAAAACCGGCGTTAAACAACGCTTACGTTGTGTTTCGCCGTGTGAGTGAGGTTACCCACCATGCCCAATCCCCTTTTAAAAGATCGGCAACGCACTCGTGACTCCTCTGGTATTGCGGATGTCCATGGGCGGCGGTTATCGCTTACCATCAGGCGATCCGTCTGCTCGTTTGCCCTCCTATCCCATAAAAAAAGGGAGAAGCTACAACAAAAATGTTTTGAACCTGTCAAATATTTCGATATAAAATAATACATATGTCATTAAAGTTCCTGTTATGTGTTGAAAGAATAAATAAAAAATCTCCTACATAACATCAACATCAACCTATTATACTGTCCCATTTTTGGGCACGGGTTTCCTCTCAGAATGAGAGGGATTAAGCTATAGTCCACCACGCTGGCCTAGTGTGGGTTGACAGACTTCACACGCCATCGACAAAATCTCTCAGGCATGCAGGTTTCCTCACGATATTTTCCTTCACCGTTTAAAGGAGTGATGATAAACTATTAATACGCACATGACTTCGAGAAGTCGAGTCGAGATCTTTTAATTGGCAGTCGAAAGGTCATATTACTAGGCTATCACTGCTCTATAAGTGGTCCCTGAGAGCATCTAAAGTAGTCCGTGAAGTCATCCTAAAATTATTAAATAAATGACGGTGATGTGCGGTGCGTCATGGACTAATACTAGTGCCAAACAGCTTGTGTTCCATAGCGACACAGTACCTACTAGTGTAAATACGGTAATGAGCGTGAGTCACGCGTAATACAAGTTATTTTTCTATTCGTGATAGGATTACGCTTGACCGCCAGTTCGCCTGATGTTAAGCGATACTGCTATCTACGATGGAGTATGCTAGCCTAGAAGAAACCGATTCACTCGGGATTTAAAGACACCCAGATTATATCTTTAGGCAGGGAAGACCCACTCTAGAAGCGCATTCAGTAGTACATAAAAGTAGTTCTCAGTCATGTAGCATGACTTCTGCGAAACCTTTCGGGTAATATTGGCATGATATTATTTTATTCTTGTGTAATGCCCATAAGCGCAACTGCTGACCGTGAAGTCCTGGGTGCGATTCTCAGAACAAGCAGTATAATTGAATTATTTTATGAAACACTCAATAGTAGCTTAGATTTTGAATTTGTACCTACTTGATTTTTTGATTTTGTGTGTGGGACCTAAACATACGGACTAACTGTGGGTATCATTAGAACATCTATAACCATAGGTACTTTAGGCGTCATGATATATGTTATTTTTCACAGAACTGGAGATTGAGCCGGTAAGAGTAGATCAATCAAATACTAGTTATACAAGTGAAGATGGTCAGTCAGGGCTGACACTACTGCAAGTGGATCGTGCGAGGGCGATGCGGGAAGCGCGCCCGACTCCCGGAGGAGTTGTCTCCTGGTCACCTCCCCAAGCCAACTGGAACGCGTGGACTGGCTGTAACATTGGTGAGCCATTTTGTTATTTTATCGAGCCAATAACTGTGCCAAATGGAAAAAATTGACAATTTAGATAACTTCTAGCTGCAATAAGCAAAGTTTTCGTACTCAGTTGTGAATATTATATCCCATCAAAAACATAAATGTGAAAATGGGAGCCAAGTTCAATATTGAGAATAGGTGTGGTTGTCAACATCGCCGACAATAGAATTGAGATCTAAATGGGTGCCAAGTTCTGTAGATAATCCTACTAAAGATTTGACTTGGCTAGTTTTCACATACAAGTAATCTTATTTTTACAGACGAAGGTCCCCTAGCCACCACAAGTCTGGATGACATCAGTGCTGACCTGGAGAAACATAACAGAGACATGTGTCAGAACAGTGCATTGTACCAGGTTTGCACTTGCGAGTCTCATAACAATTGATTTTTATATAATTTGATAAGTATAAATCATGATAGAAATAATCTCACCCCTATTACGTACTAAAACATAACAGTGGTTGTACATAAGTACACCTCTACCTAATCCTTGAAAAAGCATTAAAAATCAAATCGGTACCCAAAAATATTCATGGATGATTATTCTATGTTTATCAACATTATCATATCAGCCAAAAGACGTAGACTGTTGAACAAAGGCCTCCTCCAAAGACTTCTACAAAGACCGGTTATATGCCAACGATTCCTTTTTATCATATTTATGAATAAATTATATCGCGTTAAATTATGGCGTTTATTTCTTTTTTATTATGAGTATTACGATCTAATTGTTCGTCGCATTTGCAGGAAAGTCTCCGCGAAAGAGAACAGTTACCAGTTTACGCAATGAAGTCACAGATCATGGAGGCCATCAACGAGAACCCTGTCATCATCATCAGAGGCAACACTGGCTGCGGTAAAACCACACAGGTACAATACTTGGATTTTGGAGACTTAACAGGAGTTTCTATGTTCATCTATATGTATGTTTTTTTTTTTAAGTTCGATTCTTCGAATTTGAGTCTGACTGAATCTGTAGACTGTTCGATAACTTGTCTATGTGAGAGCCACCATTAGACTGAAAGATCTTTACCACAGTACGGACTACTTTGGAATTGTTCTTGTAGAAGAAAACCTCCATTTTTTTTCTAAGCCAATTCACGTAAACATTTTGTCGTCAGGTGTGTCAGTTTATCTTGGACGACTATATAGCTAGCGGTCAAGGCGCCTGGGCCAACATCTGTGTAACACAACCGCGGCGTATATCCGCCGTCAGCGTAGCAGAGCGAGTCGCCAGCGAGCGCTGCGAGGAACTGGCTAACAGTATTGGGTATGTTTGTTTTTATTATACTACTAGCGACCGGCTCGCGGCTTCACCCGCGCTGCTATGCTCCCATTGGTCGTAGCGTGATGTTATATAGGCTATAGCCTTCCTCGATAAATGGACTATCCAACACAAAGACTTTTTCAATTCCAACCAGTAGTTCTTGAAATTAGCGCGTTCAAACAAACAAACAAAAGAATGTCGACAACAGCGCCACCTATCGGATTCAAATATAGTTAAGAAAGTTTCTATGTAGTTTCATTTTCCAGGTACTCTGTCCGCTTCGAGTCGATGCTGCCTCGTCCGTACGGATCTATAATGTTCTGTACTGTGGGCGTGTTGCTGAGGAAACTGGAGGGAGGTCTGCGAGGAGTCAGCCACGTCCTTGTCGATGAGGTCGGTTTTAAAACGCACTCGTAATACAGTGAAAATTGAAAGTTCTAGTGCTCCTAGCTTCATTGGTTAAAGTATCTCGGAGGTCAAATCGATACGCCTTCTTTATTGTATGATTTAAACTTTACCAATTTACGTCACACGAATTTAATGCCCCCCACGTCTCTGTCACACGTCGTCACATTTGTGAGAAAGGTCTCGAGTTCGAACCCAAGGCAAGCACCTCTGACTTTTCGAAGTCATGTGCGTATTAAATAGTTAATTATCATGCGCTTAACGGCTTAATATAAATAAAAACGATTCTTTAATAGGGAAAGAGAACATGGTACTTAAATATTTTGTTTTTGCCTGTATAAATCACTCCATTCCTAAGAGGCGTAGCTTGATGTTATATAATAACCTATAACCTTCCTCGATCAATGGACTATCCAACACAAAAAGAAATGTCAAAATCGGTTCAGTAGATCCAGAGATAACCCCCTACCACCTCAAACTTTACATCTATAATATTCATATAGATGATATACATAATAGAAGATGTTCACCACACTTCGGTGTTACTAGTTTGTCGTTATTCATCGACGACATTCGGGACCTATCAAGCTTTTCGTAGTTCGTACAATCTTTCCATTATGTTTAGGTGCACGAGCGCGACGCGGACACGGACTTCGCGCTGATCCTGCTGCGAGACATGGCCCACACGTACCCAGACCTGCGCATCATACTCATGTCGGCTACTGTCGATACCACGCTGTTCACCAATTATTTTGGCAACTGTCCGGTCATTGAAGTAAGACATCAGCCTATTTTTTTCTCTTTGTTAATTATAGACCGTGACTCGTGGACTTCAAAATTGAGTCCAATCTGGATAAAAAAACATCCTATGTGTTAATCAAGGTCATAAACCTGTGTGCCAAATGTTAACCAAATCTATTCAGCCGTTTTAGATTGATTGATTAACAAACATCCAAACATTATTGGGTTTTTCTATGAAATTCTCAGTAGCAGCTCGGTATTTGGATTTGTGTTCTGTTAATGGCAATTGGCTCGACCCCTATTACATGGGACCTAAACATACCGGCAAAATGTGGGTGTACTTTGGTACACCTCTGCCTAACCCTTCGGGGAATACAGGAGTGATGGTAGGTTTTGTTACTTACATTCACTGAATTTCCAAAATAATTTAATTGATAAATTGATTGAATGATTAATATAATTTTCTTCTTAGGTGCCAGGCCGCACGTACCCGGTGCAGCAGTACTTCCTAGAAGACTGCATAGAGCTCACCAAGTTCTCGCCGCCAGCAGATATGCGCAAACGCAAAGCTTCCGGCAAGAAAACCAACTCGCGGGACGACGAGGAGGATGACGATGAAGGTATATAGCATTTCAAGGAGAAAGGAAGATTAAACTGGATTCGTAAAAAAATTGCAATTTTCTCATCATTTCAAAGGACATAACTCCGGCTTTTTGCGAAAAAACTTACTGGATTTTGGATTCAGAACTGTATTATTAAAGACAATACGGCCTGAAAACATACCCTTGCTGTATTCCTTTTGTAAGCAGAGCATTTAATTTATTCCGTACGTTTAATTATTAATTGAATTGATTTTAAATATATTTAGACAGACTAATGAAAATGACATTATTATGATATAACTAGCTTCTGCCCGCGACATTGTCTGCGTGGACTTCAGGATTGGGTCCGACCTGGATAAAAAGTAGCCTATGTGTTATTCCAGGGTATAATCTATATGTGTGCCAAATTTTATCCAGATCCGTTCAGCCATTCTAGCGTGAAAGAGTAACATTTTTTTTATATTTTAACGTGGGAGAGCCACGCTTCGGCACGAATGGGCCGGCTCGACTGGAGTGATACCACGGCCTCACAGAAAACCGGCGTCATACAAAGCTTACGTTGTGTTTCGCCGAGTGAGTGACGTTACCGAGGCTCAATCCCCTTTTAAAAGGCGGGCAACGAATTTGTGACTTCTCTGGTGTCCATGGGCGGTGGTAATCGCTTACCATCAGGCGATCCGCCAGCTCGTTTGTCAATCTATCCCTTAAAAAAAATACCATGTTTCTAACGTTATTAACGTGTTTACTTTTATTTTATTTTTTAGGCGTGACTATGACTAGTGTTAGTAACAATATTTCTTAATTCATCAACCGACATCAAAAAGGAGGAGTTTCTCAATTCGACTGTTTTGTTTTATGTTTGTTACGCGATTATTCCGTCAATTATGAACCGATTTTGATGATTCTTTTTATAATCGGTAGGTCATACTTCAGAGGTGGTCCCATAAAAATTTGGTCAAGATCTGATCACAAAATTTAGGTCAAAATGACAATAACACGTAACGACCGAGTAAATGATAACGTCGTCTAGGTATACGTAAATTTTATTCGCTACTGAATATATAAATGCAGTCGAATTGAGAACCTCCTCCTTTTTGAATTCGGTTGAAAACCGACTTCAAAAACTTAAAAAATATTCGGAAGTCGGTGCCTTTGATTTGATCGGATCTTTTGATTTCGTCACCGACTTCCGAAACTGTTTCGTACATAGCATTATTGGAACGAAGTTCCTTATCGCGCGTTGTGAAAGGGGGCTAGACGGAAAAAATTCTTACGAAAAGTTGTCACGACACGAAAAACGACACGAAAGTGTCATGATACTTTTTGCTATAGTAAGCTATTGTATAATAAGATAATAATAAGATAGTAGTTCCTTTCGATTAATTTGCCATATGCTAGCATACGTTTATATTATGATTATGACAACACTTTTTGCGACACTGCGGCGTGCGCATGTTTCTCTGTCTGTCTCTCTCTCTCTAATAAGATAGTAGTTCCTTTCGATTAATTTGCCATATGCTAGCATACGTTTATATTATGATTATGATTATGATTATATGTATAAATACTCGCTCCGTGCTGATTTTGAACTTGCATCCTATGGCACTGCACTAATCGAGCCTTCAACTATTTATAAATTTAAACTTCGTTCCATCCGGGTGTCCCTTGACACCTCTCAAGTATTTTATTTTTTATGTTTTCGAAGGCGGTTTTACTTTTTCTTAAAAGTTATTTTATGTAGAAATAACTTTTGAATTCAGTATTGGCTTATGTTGTCCAGGTGGGGCAGACGAACAGGACGAGGACTTGAACAAGAATTGTAAACTCACCAACGAGTATTCACCCCAAACTGCAGCCGCTATGGCGAGGCTTCCCGAGAAAGATGTAAGTAAAAAAAAGGACTAGAGTCTGTTCATATAGAGAACCGTCGACGGATTTGAGCGCGTAAATGTGTTTAATTATCTCTTTTGTTTAGCTTCGAATTATTTTGATACTTTAACACTTAATTAATAAATATTAGTTCATGTTTTGGTCACGACCCGACGGTTCTCTTTCTGGGCAGAGTCTAGCTTCGTTTACCTTTATAAATCACACGCCTGTATTGCCCAAACAGTTAGGCAGTGGTGTACTAATGGAACACCCACAGTTCGTAGATACGTTTAGGTCCCATGAAATAGGGGGCGAGCCTATTGCCATTTACTGGGCACAAATACAGTCTCCTCTCAGAATGGGAGGGATTAGGTTATAGTCCACCACGCTGGCCTAGTGTGGGTTGGCAGACTTTACATGCCATCGAGAAAATCTCTCAGTCATGCAGGTTTCCTCACGATGCATTTCCTTCACCGTTTAAACGCCACTAAACTAGGCATTAGACTAGGCAGTTAAGTCATGTCATACCAGAACCAGAAATAATTATTTCAAACAACAACTGTGACTGAAAACTTGAAAATAATCTTTATTTCAGTTAAGTTTCGAGCTGATAGAGAGCATTCTCCACTATATTCGTGAGCTCAACAGCGACGGTGCTGTACTAATCTTCTTGCCCGGTTGGAACTTGATCTTCGCGCTGGCCAAGCATTTGTCCCAACACCGCGTGTTCGGCGACACGTCACAATACGTCATACTGCCGCTACACAGTCAGATACCCCGGGAAGATCAGAAGAAAGTGTTTGTTACACCACCTCCTGGCATGATTAAGGTAAGGAGGAGTTGTTTAAATTGGATTATGTATACGTAAGCATATGTACGATACAGATCAATTGATTAAACTGTTGCTGACAAAAAAATTTAAGTGAAACCAGCAAAATGTTTTGAGAATAATACACCCATTTTTGAAAAGTGCATGAATTAGATTCTATAGTGCTAATAAACCACAAAAAAAACGCACTTGTGACTTCTCTGGTGTTGCGGGTGCCCATGGGCGGCGGTAAAGGCTCGTTTACCGCTCGTTTTACATTTATGTGTATAAATAGGAAGATGTTATATAATATGATTATTTTAATTTTACCTACGAAACCATATTGGTTAAGTTGAGTACGACAGACTAACAGCTGCAAGTGACTAAATCAGCACCCTGTTTAAACAAAAATTTCATTAATATATTTCGAATAGGTGAAATGCAACTGCAAGAAATCTTCTTTTGAACTTCTTTTGCGTTTCGTATTTTGGAAATAAACCAACTTGAACATGGTCACTTATTGTTTAACCTATCCCCAGGTGATCCTCTCAACCAACATAGCAGAAACATCGATCACTATCAATGACGTGGTGTATGTCATCGACTCGTGTAAGGCCAAGATGAAACTGTTCACCTCACACAACAACATGACCTCGTATGCCACTGTGTGGGCCAGCAGGACCAATCTGGAACAGGTAATTTAATTTATGACTTTGGTTCGGAAAATACAAGATAAGTGGGCATAGAAGCGAATACTACTTTTAATTAATTTTCATTTGAATGAATGAAGAATTCTATTTTCTCAGTGATTTCACCTGTGAAATTTCACAGCCTGCTACTTAAAGTTGGGCTTCTCGCTGTAAAATCCTAGGTTCAAAACCCAGGTAAAGCAAAGTTCTATCTCAATAGAACTTTATTGTCGTAGAATTTTTCTTTCACTAAAACTGTATATTAAAAATGCATTTGTTAAATCCAAATACAGTCTATATAACTATAAATCAATTGCCACATGTATGGATGATCAGAACGGATTGACCGATGTGGATGTTTTTTTATTGTGTTTGTAATTATTAGGAAAAGGTTTGTGTGAAAGAAAATTTATATAAAATTCAATTCAAAAGAAATTTGAACAGGAAAATGTATGCAGGCGACGCTGCGCACGAGTCACTAGTAAAAAATAACATGTGCATACTGTTTTTTTGATCAGCGAAAAGGTCGAGCGGGTCGAGTCCGTCCGGGCGTGTGCTTCACGCTGTGTTCTCGCGCGCGCTACGACAAGCTGGACGAGCACCAGACGGCTGAGATGTTCCGCACGCCGCTGCACGAGCTAGCTCTCAGGTAAATGAGATGACTCCCTGTAGTGAACCACCATTAACATAAACCATTGTGCGTCTTTGAGTCTTCTCCCCGAATCCTCCTCGCCTCTTACGGCCGATTTCTATATCCTATCTGTCAGTAGATTTGCTTACTAGAGATAGGATTTTGACAGTAGTTGTATGGAGCTGATGTCAAAATTCTATCTCTAGTAAGCAAATCTATCGACAGATTGGATATAGAAACTGGCCGTTAATTGTATGTTTGTAAAGCCCTCTGCGACACGGCGCTTCATTTTCATTTAGTAGTGCGAAAGATGATTTTTTTTAAAAAACGACTATGATCTTTCCTATCCTGTCGGTGCCGGCTGCTTTCCCCATTTATAAGATAATTATGCATTATTGTAAAGCTAGCTTTTCGCAATATTTCTCGCATGTTGCAAGATTTGATGATGATAACTATAAAATCCATATTTCCAGCATCAAACTCCTGCGCCTGGGCAGCATCGGTCTGTTCTTGTCGAAGGCGCCGGAGCCGCCGCCGCTGGACGCGGTGATCGAGGCCGAGGCGCTTCTTAGAGAGCTCGGCTGTTTGGACGGAGAGGACAACCTTACGCCGCTCGGCACTATACTCGCGAAACTACCTATAGGTTAGTTGAAATGAACACAGTGCCTAGTGTTAGTTCCTTTTCACCAACTTGATTTTACGCATCGACTGCGTTTGGTTCTCTGATTGGTGGAAAATGGTGAATGTCATGGAAATCGCTAATCAGCACGCAAGACGCGGTCGATGCGTAAAATCGAGTCAGTGAAATGAAACTCACACTTGGGCCTCTGTATTTTTTGGAATAAGCTTTAAGTAGGTATAAATAAAAAATATTTTCCCTGTCCAATTTAATAATAGATTTTTGTTTACTATATATTTCTTCAACAGTTTATTTATGTATGTGTATTGTATGCTTATTGTACACCAAAACAACACATAGGACAAAGTTTTGTCATATTACAAAAGTTGCGGCTTTATCGCAATTTGCGATTGCGATTTCTACCAGGCAACTTTAAAATCGACTGAACTAAACCAAAAAATATAAATAGTACACAGGGTAAGTTAATTGAAAATTTATTCCACAGAACCTCGCCTTGGTAAGATGATGGTGTTAGGCTTCGTGCTGGGCGTGGGCGATGCCCTGACAACGATGGCGGCCAACTCCACCACGTTCCCGGAGATCTTCGTAGTGGAGGGGAGGCGCCGCCTGTCCAACCACCAGCGCGCGCTGGCCGGAGAAAGGGCCTCCGATCATGTCGCTATGCTCAACGCCTTCCAGGTAACTACACCATCTTGGATGTCACAAATGGTTTAAACAGCCATTGCCACGCTAGAGGTCCTGGGTTAAATTTCCAGGTTGAGCAAATTGTTCTGTCTAACCTTTTGGGCAATACGGGCGGTTTTGATGGGAAGTATGGAACGTTTTTTTTTCACTCCACTCCATTTTAAATTTGGAGTCTGTACCTGAATAAGACTACATATTTAAAATAGCTGGGAGAACTAGCTTTTCCAATATACAGGGTGACTTTGCAAACATGCGTCAAATCGAAACGGGAGGTTCAGTAACCGTTGCTTATTCATTAAAATATGTAAGTTAAAAAAAACTAAATTGTATAAAAAATAATTTTATTTATCTTAGATGGTGCAAACTAACCTATTGTTTTTTTATATCTTTTTTTAATAGTAAGCTTTAAAATGTGCAATGTGGGTCGTACATTACCAGTATTCTTGTTTACCACTCGTGCTAAGCTAAATGCTTGTATTACGAGTGCGTTCACGTCAGTAGTGAAATGGGTGGGTTTCGAACCGGCAACGTACCGGCCACCACCGCTTCAAATATATATCTTAGAACTTTCTTAGGCAATTTAAATTACCTATTTTTTAATAAACCTGTCATTTTTCACAAATCAAACACAGATGTTATTGCGTTTATTTCAGATGTGGGAAAGAGAACATGCCAAGGGTGAAGAGGAGGAGATGCGATGGTGTGAGTGGAAGGGGCTACAGCAGACCACCATGCGAGTCACCTCTGAAGCCAAATACCAGCTTACCAGTTAGTATGAAACTTAGTTTCTGATTAGTATGCAGCAAATACTAGAAATCCATTCAATTTAATTTAACTACTAACTTACGGTCGAGTTTCACAACATTCACTCTGTCTTTTGATATTTACGTAGTTTCAAAAATGCTGCATTTTCTTAGACACAACCATTTTTTTTTTAATAACCATATTTTCCGTAATGAGCCCCACTAGTGAATTCAAAGAATTCATCCGCCGCGGTTCGCCGGTATTATTAGGTCCCATGTAATAGGGGCGAGACTGTTCCGATAAACTGGACACAAATCTACATATCTAAATAAACTAAAATTCTTCCAGATATTCTGACAACATCTATCGGTTTTCCCGAAGAGTGCTGCGTACCCCAGCGCTGGCACCCCACGGGGTCTGACCCCACGCTGGACCTGGTCATCGCACTCATGTGCATGGGATTGTATCCCAACGTGTGTCTGCACCAAGGGAAGAGGAAGGTGAGAGATAAACATTTATAGGTTTTACAATCTTTAATACAAACTCTTTGCACATCAAAATATGTTAAATCTATTCCTGCTTATTTCAAAATAGGGTTTAAAGTAGTTACTCTAAGGTTCAAGTTATAATAGCACAGCGTCGATACGCATCAAAGTGAAATTAATTCAATTTGCGTTGCATATTGACCTCTATTTCCACAATATAAAGCACTATTTTCTATAGAGACGAGCAACTTCGGTAGACTGCCCGCGTCAGTATCATCTTGATTATAAAAATATTTCTTTAAAAATAAGCAGGATCCTTGTACTTTATAATCACTCGCTACAGTTATGATAAAATCAAAAAGAAAACTGCTTCATTAGCCTAGTGGTCCGACTGCTACGCTAGATCCTGGGTTTGATTCTCAGGTTGAGCAGTGTTATTGGGTTTTTATATGAAATTTTCAGTTTAGCAGCTCGGAGTTTCGGATTTATGCCCTGTAATGACAATAGACTCGCCCCCTATTACATGGAATCTAAACATAGCGGCGAACTGTAAGTGTACATTAGTATGCCTCTGCCTAACCCTTCAAGGAATACAGTGTTTATGTAAAAAAACAAAATACACACCTATTTTTCCCGCAGGTGCTCACGACGGAGGGAAAGCCGGCGCTGATTCACAAGACATCAGTGAACTGCAGCAACCAGGAGCAGCGGTTCCCGTCGCCGCTGTTCGTGTTCGGCGAGAAGGTGCGCACGCGCGCCATCAGCTGCAAGCAGACCACCATGGTGGCGCCACTGCACCTGCTGCTGCTCGCCAGCAGGAAGGTCGAGTGGGTACGTACACACTACATCCATAAGTTTCATGGCTTTTTACCCCTTCACCCCTCGTCACACGTCACGGCCGCCCCCTGGTGTGACGTCACATATTTGCAATTTTGAGTTATGTGACGTCATGTTTGAGTTTTATATGTAAAACTAGTGGACCCAGCAGACGTTGTCCTGCCCTGAAAATAACCCAAAACTCGATTGCAGCGCCACCTACCGGGTCCAATTGTGAATCTAAACCATTCCCAGATCCCCTTGAACACACACAAAAAATTTTATCAAAATCGGTCCAGTCGTTTGAGAGAAGTTCAGTCACATACACACTCACAGAAGAATTATATATATATAAAGACTAGTGGACCCAGCAGACGTTGTCCTGCCCTGAAAATAACCCAAAACTCGATTGCAGCGCCACCTACCGGGTCCAATTGTGAATCTAAACCATTCCCAGATCCCCTTGAACACACACAAAAAATTTCATCAAAATCGGTCCAGTCGTTTGAGAGATGTTCAGTCACATACACACTCACAGAAGAATTATATATATAAAGATTAGAAAACTGATGATCCCTCGTACTAAAATTGGTTCGGCAGTTTAGGCGTGAAAACGTAAGAAACAGGTGCGAGTTCTGGACCAGCGACAAAAAATAGCATTATTTTAAAATAATCACAAATCTGAAGAGTCAAACAGGCCTAAGACATTTCCCAAAATTTTCCGAAACCCCTTAGTAGAAATGATTTATTTCCCATGCTATACTGTATCTTCAAAGGGTTCAGCTGATGTACTTTTACAGTTCGTCGATATATTTTTAGGTCCCATGTAATATGCGCGTTTATTGCCGCTATAATTTCTTTTCATCTACTGAAAATTAATTACATTTTCGTACCTTAAACTACCGTTGTCATACTCCACCTGCTGCGCTCCTGTTCTGTTCTACCATGCATACTATATATTTTTTTTAAATTTTACTGCCAATGTGGGTCGCACATTACTAGTATTCTTGTTAACCTCTCGTGCTAAGCTAAATGTAAATATGTCTTTATAGTATGCTGTCTTCCCCGAAGGGTTAGGCAGAGGTGTACAAATGTACACCTACAATTCGCCCGTATGAGAGCCTATTGCCATTAACCGAGCACAAATCCAGACTTCGAGCTGCTACTGAGAATTTCATAGAAAAACCCAATAACACTGCTCGACCTTAGGATAAACCCAGGACATCTAGCGTAACGGTCCCGCTTGGGACCGCTAGACTAATGAGGCAGTCAATATATGCGACATGTATAAATAATAAAATGTTGACTTATCCATTTAGATCGACAAAGTGGTGCGCCTGGATAACTGGTTGAACTTCGACATGAACCCTCGCTCCGCCGCGCTGGTGACGGCGCTCCGGCCCGCCGTGGAGAAGCTCGTGGAGAGAGCCGCTGCGGAACCCGACGCCGCGCTCGACTTCACTCCAACCGAGCAAAAGGTACTTATCATTATAGATTGTTAAACATAGCTTTATACGCGCGACGGATGTTTTTTTTTTAATGGGGTACTTTGGAAACTATTACCTACTTATCGTACGATATTGAAAATAAATCGATCATCGTTTAAATCATATCTATACTAATCCTTACTTAATATTATAAACGTGAAAGTTTGTGAGTATGGATGTATGGATGTTTGTTACTCTTTCATGCCAGAACGGCTGAACGGATCTGGATGAAGTTTGGCACAGAGATAGATTATAGTCCGGAATAACACATAGGCTACTTTTTATCCAGGTCGGACCCAATTCTCAAGTCCACGCAGACAAAGTCGCAGGCAAGAGCTAGTCTATACTAATATTATGAAGCTGAAGAGTTTGTTTGTTTGTTTGGAACGCTCTAATCTCAGGAACTACTAGTTAAATTGAAAAATTCTTTTCGTGTTGGATAGTCCATTTATCGAGGGAGGTTATAGGTTATATAACATCACGCTACGACTCTTAGGAACGGAGCAGCGCGAGTGTCGCGCGTATCAAGCTATGTTTATCAAACTATAATTGTTTACATCTTTTATTTTTACTTTTCAAAAAAGCTAGTACCTACAAATTAGCATTGCAGAATAAAATTGCTTAAGCCCCAGGTATTCTCTTTCCACAGAATACATGTTTTTTACCATCAAAATTAGGTTCCATTTTGTCTCTTCGTTTTTGGTTACGTTTTACGATTATTTGTTACAGGTCATAAACTGCATAAAATCACTGTGCGTCATTGACGCTGGTGATTATAATATCCAGCGCGAAGCCGGCACGCCGAACTTCAGGCCGGACGGAGCCAAGAGAGGTAATAGAGGCTGGGGCACCACCGGCCCTCGCGGCGGCGGTGGCGGCGGCTTCGGCGGATTCCGCGGAGGTCCCGCCGGTAACCGAGGCGGGTTCGGCGGTGGGAACCCTGGCTTTGGCGGGGGGAACCCAGGCTTTGGCGGGGGGAACCCAGGCTTTGCCGGAAACCAAGGAGGCTTCGGTGGTAACCAAGCCGGCTTTGGTGGAAATCATGGTGGCTTTGGCGGCAACCGAGGCGGCTACGGCGGGTTTGATAATGGTAACGGCTTCAGAGGCCGTGGTGGTGGTTTCGGTAACCGAGGAGGATTCGGATCTCGCGGATTCGGTAGAGGTAGAGGAAGACGCGGTAATTGGTGATAATTCCTAAATCCTAGCATTTTTTAGTGAATTATGTTTTAATAAATTTCCTTCCATGATTTAAGTAATAAACCAAAAATCAATAATTTTGTTTTATTCTGTTTATTGCTGAGAACAGTTTTGGATTACATGATAGTACTGTTACTAGATATAATACATACCATGATTTAGTTAAAATGAATAGCCAATGAAAACAATACTTAATTAAAATCTAAGAAAATAAGTTGATATTTTTATTTGTCCAAACCAATAACGAATCGTCGTATTCTTGAGAAATGTTTACACAACCACACAAATTGTATTAATAATCATACTAATACGTCATCTGACAAAGAAAAAGGCTGGCAAGAATAAATGATAATCATTCACTCTGCTAATACTCCATGATTATAACGGCAAGAAATAATATAAATAATAATTATGCAAATAAATTGGCGCAACTTGCAAGGCCGTAGTAAAAAAGCTGGCTCGTGAGCCAGAGCCTTCGTCATTCAACCGGGTTTTGGACGACAATAAGTATAAAGTCTTTATCCGGTGCTACCATCACTTCACTTTTCTTGCTGCGTATCCTTAAGAATGTCAGATCATTCGTAGGATCAAGGTCTCTCACCACTGCCTTCGCTTTATCCACCAGAGAGCTCATAAGCCCTGCATATTGGACAGAAATGTGGTTTTCTAGAGTAGTTTTGATCGGTATGCCTTCGCCGTTCACGACTATGACTCCTGCCACTCCTTTATGCATTGATAACTTCCGCACTGTCTCTTCGGCCTCGTTAGCCATGGTTTTGGGGAATTGGACCTAGAAAAATTATCTGCGTCGGCGTTATTACGAGTTCAAAAACGATACTCACGCTATTTCGATGAATAAAATGATTTCAAACTACTTTTAATAAATCTGACATTGTCAAACCAGAAATTCCAATTTTGAATGGTTCGTTTTCTATTAAAATAACCAGATATTTGCAAAAAAAGTATGACTGTTTGTTAATTAATTACCACAAAGGCACAATTATGAGTGTTGTAGATGATAACACTAAGGTTTTTATTAACACCCGATTATGGTGATAGTATGCGAAATGTGATGTTTAATGTTTGCATTCATAGTTGCCCTGCCGACGAATTAAGTTGGCAACCTGCCATTAATCACAGGTGCGAAGTCATCAGCATTTTAATAGCCAAGGCAATCATGTTATATTATTGCCATGGGGAAAATGACATTAACGGTTGTCTAGCAGGTATGTTAGGTATTTGGAAAGTTACGAGTGGAGTAGGAGACTATTCGTTAGCTATATATATATATATATATAGCCACTACTGAAGGATAGAATAGTTTCTGTTTACCCTTTATCGACCAATGATAGGTATTGAAATATTTATTCTTAACTAGCTGCTGCCCGCGGTTTCACTCGCATCCCAAAGGTCTTTTGAAATAAAAGGTAGCTATGTTCTTCTCCAAGGCTCAATCTATTTAAAATCAAAAATCCATTAAAATTTTAGTTTAGTTAGGTCTACTGCTTTAGACTTGCATGTGTAACAAGTGGATAGACAGTTACTTTCGAATTTATTTAAGATATAGGTATATACCTATATCATAGCATGCCCACCCAAGCATATTAGTATGAATTCCCTTAGAGCGCACGCGCGATAAGACTTGCATTGTCAGTGGGCGCCCATAGAAACATCTACTAACCCACTACCATTCCACAGTGGTGGACAGAGAGAACAGAAATTACTTTTGTGTCTCTGTCTCACGCGAATCAAAGAAATCGTAAATTTCTATTTCAATTTTTATTTTAACTGTTCGTAAGCCATCCATTGTCACAGGGGTCATTACCATGTACCAACAGTAGTATATAAGTATATGTTCGCTGTTGTCGTTGTCGCCGTCGCCCTGCAGATTTTACAGTACGCGCGGCATAAGATGGCCGGAGTGAAGTTCGCCGTTTTAATGCGCAGTGGATTGTTTACGTTAAAAATTGTGTACTGCGCAACCAAAAACTGACAAACAGCTAGCTTCAGTCCGGCCAAGTTATGTCGCGCGTACTGTAATTTTTGCTCTGACTGATACAATTTGGCGCATATTTTTATCGACCTGCCTATTATTTATTACTAGCTGCTGTTGCCCGCAGTTTCACTCAAATATTAACATACTATAAGTGCGGTTCTAGGCGGCGTATCAAGATCACAAGTTGAAGATAAGATTAGAAGTTAGACCTTTTGCAATATATCAGTGAAAACTGCATTCAACAACATGCAATTGTTTTTGCGTGCTGCGCGTGTTAACATTCAGACGGACAAAAATTCAAAAAAAATATATTTTAGTTTCTGTTGCTCTAATAAAGACTATTTTATTTATTTGTATTAGTTTTTCTTTAATACTTATAATATACAGACATTGGCCTGTTACAATTTTATTATAGGTATAGAATATAGGCCAGTTATTACGATTAATAATTATGGTAAAAAATAAGAGTGCCTGACATTTCGGGCCCTGAAGGTTCCGTGCTTTTTATGAAATAAAAATAACATAGTACCATCACACCTATATTCCCCAAAAGGTTAGATAGAAGAATGGGAAGATTTAGGTACTGATGCACGTTACAGATTACCCATTTCGCCGGTATGTATTACATGTTATAATGACCATAGGCACTACACTATACTTCTGGATCACAGACACTACTGGTCACCTTTTGAAAAATCCTCTCATGTTGTTACAACTCAAACTGAAAAAAAAAACTTATGTCTAGGTCACCATAACTTCCGACTGTTTATAAATATTTTTTTAAAAACAGACACTGAAGTGATCATGCCTATAAGAGCTTTATTTTAATTTTCCACATTTTAAGGTTTGAAACTCTAACAAATTTCTTTAGCTCTCAATAGAAATATTTTGTCCCTGCTCTTTCATAGCTTCTACCTTCAAGTACAAAGGCATTCTACCACTTTTGAGTTTAGCTCGTTTATGCACTTTAAGCTGATGTTTCATCATTTGCTTTCTATAACCAAATGCCTTACCACAAATGTTGCAAACATGGTCCTTTATACCAGTATGGTCAACTTTGAAGTGTAACTCTAGTTCCCGTTTGGTATAGAAGCCTCTCCCACAAGAATCACACTTAAAGTCATGTTCATTTTTATGAGTTAAGGCATGTTTATTTAAATTACTTTTACTTATGAATCGAGAGGGGCATTGAGCACATTGGTATGGTTTCTCCCCTGTATGGGACCGCATGTGCATTTTAAGAGACTCACTAAACCTGCCCTTGTAAGGGCAAAGAGAACATTTAAAAGGCAGTTTATAAAAATGTGTAAGGCGGTGTCGAGTGAAATGACCCTGCATTATGAAATTCTTGCCACAAATATCACACATGTATGGAGCCTCCTGCTTGTGTAGTGCTAAATGCTTTTTTAAATACATAGCATTGTATGATTTATTACAGATAGGGCAAACAACCCTCATATTCTCATGCTCCTCTGAAATTTTATGTTCATTCCACTCCTTGAATGTCTCAAATGATATTTCACATTTTTTACAATGATATGACTGCTGCTTAAACTTACAATCTTCATATTCTGAAGAGTTGTCTGCATCAACATAGTCAATAGTATCATTGTTATCAGCAACTAGCATTTCTGCAACAGGATTTTTGAGTAATTGATCTGATTCTTGTGCAGTTTTTCGAAACAGAACAGCGCTTTGTAGGAGTGTGTTACATAGCTCGCATATAAACTTAGGGTATGGATCATCTATGCTTACTTTTATACCGCCAAAACTCATTAATGCTTCAGAAATATCTTCAAAAGTATGGTTCCCATGAATGGGTATACAACCATCTTTTAAACAAATCCTGCATATTAAATTATCGTCACTGTCTTCCTTTTTTATAGTAATTTCTCGGGAGCTTTCATTGTGGGAGGTAGCTTCGCCGGTTATTTCTTTCTTTGGGCTGGATTTACTTCTTCCATTCATTTTTTTGCAATGTAACATTTTTAGCAGCAACAAAGGGCGTACCATTTTCGTATGTGAAGATTCAGGCACGAACTACCAGAAGCAGAATCGCAGGTAAATAAAAGAATGTGGTATATTTATTGATTGACGAATAATACGACTATTTATTATTTTCACTTTCAATTTGTCTGTCAGTGTCACTGTCTGTTGTCTTGGCATCTCACTCACAATTCTCACATCTGATTAAATGACTGACTCAACTATTTAGTGAAAATAAAACCTACTAAAAATGTAATCTACAGAACTGAATATATTAAAAAAAATTTTAGTATTTTTTTTTTAATCCCGGTATGGGATATGGCACCACACTTTTTGTGTATTTACCAGTGTCAAGTATATGGAGTAAACAAGTAATATTTAATAATTCCCGTCATGGGATTATAATATATGGCGCCACACTTTCTGTGTTTGCCAGTGTCAAGTATACAAAATAATCCCCAGTAAAACAGTGGCAACTTCACTAAGGCATCGATGGAGTTTAGGAGTGACCACAAAAGTCACGATTTTCAATTTTATATCATTTGCCTACACTCGCACACGTTCACGAACACTTATTGGTTAACTATCCACTTTAATTACACATTAAATTTCGGAGAAACACAAGTTTTGGAAAATAATATAAAACCGACAAAGTGCACTTTACATTTTCCCGCCTAAAACTCCAAATTTTTAGTAATTATTAAGTGTTAAAAGATTCTAATCAGAAAGTAGGCCCGCTAATCTTTGGGCCACCATAATTTCTGAACACATTTTTTTTAATTTTGAGTTTTTCTCAGAGGAAAGAGTTTTTGACCACCACAGTCATTTATAGATGACAAGTGACAAGCCAAAATGTGCCCAGCATGTCACAGTCGCGACTGGACAACCATTTCTTTAAAAATTAAGTGGATGTTTGGTGCCAAGGGTACACTTTTTTGTTTTGACATGGTGAGCAAAGGGTTAAACTACTTTTAAAAAAAAATCCGCTCTAAACCAAGATTCCCTGCTGATTCATAGCTTGTACTTTCAAATACACAGGCAATGTGCCACTCCTGAGTTTGGCTCTTTTATGTACTTTTAGCTCATGTTTCATTATTTGCTTCCTAGAACCAAATGCATTACCACAAATGTTGCAAATATGGTCTTTGATACCAAAATGATCAACTTTGAAGTGTAATTCCAATTGCTTTTTGGTTTTGTAACGTTTACCACAAGAATCACACTTGAAATTGTGTTCCTTTGTAGGTGTAAATGTATAGTTATTTTAGTGAAGGAAAAATTCAATCGCGGGCAGGATTCGAACCTGCGTCTTCTGGTTAGATACACCAGACGCTCTGATCGCTAAGCCACCGCGAGTCCCACCCGCTTGATCGAAATTTGCCTTCACATTCTGATTTTACGTCATAAGGTGACGTTGGTGACATCTATTGAAAAGCCAGTTACCTTGCTTCTCAACTGACATGACTTACTTTACAGTTAGTTCGATATCGTACGGTGCCACCACCTTTGTGTTTTTTTTTTGCATTTTCCATGCTAAGATTATAAAGTTATTTTATGATTGATAAATTTTTCCTTCAGTAAAATAACTTTATAATCTTAGCATGGAAAATTCAAAAAAAAATCACAAAAAGATGTGTAAATGAAATTACTTTTAGTCATGAATCTTGATGGGCATTGAGTACATTGATATTGCTTCTCTCCTGTGTGAGAGCACATGTGAGTTTTCAAAGTATAACTACACCTGCCTCTGTATGGGCCGAGAGTACATTTAAATGGCAATTCATAGAAATGTGTTTTTCGGTGGGAAATGAAATTACTATGAAAGATGCATCTTTTCCCACATATATCACATACATATGAATTTTCCTTAAGTATGTATGTATCCAATAAATGTGTTTTTAAATACAATGCAGCGTATGTTTTATTACAGATAGGGCAAACAAGTTTCTTATTTTTATGCTTCTCTGACAATTTATGTTCAATATAATCTTTTGGTGTGTTAAATAATATTTGACAATTATTACAATAGTTCTTTATTATTTTTATGTGTGTCTGTTCCTTTACTTTGTATGGCTGCTTTCCAACTTTCAGTTCTGGTTTTTTAATATTGTATAATTGCTTGCTCCCATTGTTCAACTGATTTTTCTCGTTATATTATCTAAAGAGGTATCATCATCAAAAGTCATGACATTGCCAGCACTTAGCATGTTTTCAACCGGAAGTTTAAGTATTTGATCAGACCGAAGTGCAGTGTTTCTAAACAGTAGAGCACCTTCAAGGAGTCTTTTACATGACTGACATAAAAACTTAAGGTATGGATCATCTATTTTTACTTCTATAGCACCAAAAGTGATCAATGCTTCCGAAATATCTTCCAACATGTTTTACATATTCGGCTTACGTATTAGTAAATTAATGTTCATAATAAAATACGTACCTCTAATTAGTAACTAACGATGGAGCGCGCAGTTAGTTACTCATTAGCAGTACGTAATTCAATTCTTCGTAAATCATTCGAATGAGTCGAATGAATTATAATAATTTAATTGCCTTGAATCATTCATAGTCGCCATCTCTAGTGTTACTGTCAACTCGTCGTGTCACTGTCAAACTGTCAAGTGTCAATACAGGTCAGTACTGTCAACGTGAATGGTTATGTTACCTACATAGCAAATAGGGTTATGTTATTAGAAAATAATATAAAATTATTATTATAAGTATCATATACCACTAACATTATTTATATAAAAAATGAACACTTTCAGGGTAAGTACCAAAACATTAATAATGTTCCCAATATAAACGCTCGGAGAAAAAGTAATTCCCCATTCAACATTCCCCGATGCAGAACAAATCTAGGTTTGAATACTCCGTTAACCAGACTAATGTCAACATACGATAGTTGGTGCGTTTTGTATGATTTAGATAATATATATTCTATGACCACCCCACGCGTTTTAGGTTAAAGACTAATTCTTACTTATTTTTACAAATTATAATACAATTTTAGTTCATTTTTAACGTTATTATTATTTAACATTAACAACAGCTTATTTAATATAATTATAATATATAACTACTGTGAAATGTTATCCTAAATGTTGTGCATATCTATTGATATAAACACTAGTCTTTGTCTCTGTATTTTGCTACTAACCAATGTTTGTGTTTATATTGTTGATGTGCCTTGTGTAAATAAATAAATAAATAAATAAATTCCTTAGAGCCATTTGACAAAATTTTAAATCATGGTAAATTTCCTAAATTTTCAGAATTTGTGGCGTTCAGCGCCTGTGGTACGTAGTGCCATAGCGTCCAATTACACAGTACGTCCTCTTTGCATAGCTGCAGTGGCGCCCACACAAAAACCTATCGAACCAATACCGATCCCAGCTGTAGAGCTTGATAAGTTATATAAAAGAGTGGAGCTTGAAATGCGAGGAATTGACCCTGCGGTCCTGCTGAGTTATTCCTGGTTCTGTGTCGCGGCTGCTTCACATTTAGGTATCGAAGTCACAAAGAGGTAATATTTATATAGGTTATTCTGGACTCTAAAAGATTTTTCTTTATTTCTTGCTTCACCTAGCTATTTTAGGGCGAAATAGACATACTTACCTATCATTAGAGTTTTAAGAATTAAACACAGCTGCATTTGTTTGAATATTATGTAGTCAAGTATGAAATATAAAGCAAGGTTTGGTTTAAAATAACTCTTTTTTTCAGTTGGGCATTAAGAAAAGCAGAAAAAGAAAGACACACTCTTCTCCGATGTGTCCATATCTACAAGAAACACAGAGTCCAATATGAAATTAGAACATACTTTCGGTTCATACATCTTCAGAGGCTTACGGGATCAACATGTGACACATACCTAGAGTATATCGAGAGAAATCTCCCAGAAGGCTGTGCCTTAAAGGTTACAAAGATTGAATGTGTGAAGCTTCCAGAACATATTACACCACCCCAGTAACATTATACTTGTAACGTAGAATAGAATAAAAACAATTAAATTATGCATTTGATTTTATTTCTATATAATTATTGTAACTACAAAATTGAGCTTTTATTTGTTTGATGGTAATATTGCTTAAAATCTAAAAAAAATGTTAGCCATTATAATTAGGGCCATTTTTTAAATTGACAAGACTAAAAGACTACTAATCCTATTTATTAAATACGGGCAACAATCATGAAGTATTTTAGATATAACAATGTATACTCGAAATATTGTTATTATTCTAAAAAAAGGAAAGCATTTTTTTATTTATGAGGCACACAATAGTATTTAATAATAAAGTTATAGTTATAGAAAAGTTAAAACATTTTGGGAGTAAATAATTTATTACCTACTTAATTAAAATTAATAACACTCAGTCCATAGATACATTTGGCATCAATATCTCTTTGGCAATGATGTACATAAGTTCTATTCATATTGTTGGTGCTTACACACAGTGACAATGAACAGAATGGCAAAAGCCAACTCTAGAGCATGGAACATCAGCATTACAGCACACCATATGTACTCTAAACGGAGTATGTAGGTCTGGTATATCAGGAAATAGCACACACCAACAGCTGATGGTATAGTCAGCACCACCGAGAAAAATACTGGCACTTCTGAAAACAAAAAGGTATTTCAACCCTGGCAGAACATGATTTGCTTCTACAATGATTTCAACATTCTAAAATGGGTGGTAAACAATGCTGAAAATTTACTTACTCTTGCTAGCTAAATTTCCTCTTCTTCCCAGGAATATACGAATAACTTCTACAAGGCATAAAGCACTAAATATCCCGGCTTCGGTCAACAACGCATTCTCGGGGTAAGAAACATTGATAGCTTTCAAGATGCCCATGGCCACTTCACACACGAAAAACATCCCAAGATAAAAACTATTTAAATAAAGCAGTATCTCATATGCTAAACTGGAATTAACATTTGTTACTTTAGACATTTTCCTGAAAGAATCAATGATGGATGTTTTGTTTACTTTTGTTTATTTATATCGACCGCCCTAACAACGGGGTGGGGATATTTAAGAAGAGGAGGAGGAATATGTATGACGTATGCAGTATTTAGTGATGTAACGCAACTGTCAAATTGTCAGCTGAAGAGTTCAATGAGGTTTACGCCATGCGCGCGCCTGTATCGATTTTCACGTTTCAAAATGTTTGGATTGGATGTATAATCGCATAATTTTAGGGTTTACTAGGTACTACCGTCCTACCGATATACGTCCTAAATTCAAGTGGATCAGTTGTATTTCTTAGTTCCTATCTATAGGGCACGCCC
Source organism: Acronicta aceris (assembly GCA_910591435.1). Taxonomy (NCBI): domain Eukaryota; kingdom Metazoa; phylum Arthropoda; class Insecta; order Lepidoptera; family Noctuidae; genus Acronicta; species Acronicta aceris. Next base: position 7,599,867 of record OU342780.1, on the reverse strand, counting down.
CGTAAGCCAATGATGGGGCGATACAAACACTAGTATGCTATTGAGAATTTACTAACATAAAAACCCAAATCGAACCTAGAACTTCATGCTCCTTCTGACAACTAAAACAATAATCTCATCTGGGTTTGTGTAAGTTCAAATGCCGAATAAGCTAAGTACAGAACCTACCTAATAATAGACATGATACGATACGTCTTCCTCATTTCATTTCCACAAAACTCCCATTCATTAGCAAACTCTTTCACCGTTTCGTTTACGCACCTGCGTGCGTACACGGTTGGGTGGGTTCGTCCGTTATGCAACACGTGCAGTAAAATGCACTATCAAACGTAAATGTGCGGTGCATGGACAGAAACGGAAAGTTACCTTGCAGGAAGAGGAGTGCGGAAATAATGCCGATTTGTGGCGGCGGGCGACGCGGACGCGACGGCAATAATTTCTACTTTTGTAAGTACATAAGCACTTTATGGGTATTGATTGTATTCGAGTTTGAATGGGAAGTCTTATTTAAACAATTAAATAGTAGTGAATCATAGAAAGTAGAAACTAAGAAGGTACTAAGGCCTGTAAGTAAAACAGATCTTTCTATAAATATGTAACTACCTAATTGTTATCTGTTTATAACCTTTATCTCACATAAAATACCAGGTAATACTTATTACACCAGATATACTCGTACTTGTACAATATACATAGCAATATACAGTCGTGGTCAACTAATTAGGGACAATCTCTAGTTAAGCCAAATTGTGAATTATTTTTTAATCTTCCAACGAGTCTTAACAATATTCCATATCTTTTACATGTAAGTGTAATTAGTCATTTATGTGCGCGATTATACAAACAATAACTAACTTCTTAAACATTAAACCTCTTTACAGTAGGTATAGCTGATAGATTATCATAGTGCTATTTGTTCAAAGAATGCTGGCTGGCCATTTAATTAGGGACACTGAGGTATTGCGTTCTAATTTCAAAATTGGAATTTTAATACTTTTTTGTTTCTTTTCCTAATGTTTTGTGGTCGTTTTGGCGGCAATCCAGATTTTTTATTTTAAGTTTTGAGAATAATTTTGAAGAAAAATGGGCAAAAACAAAAGTTGCGATTCAACACTACGAAAAATTATCATGAAGTTTGTCGAGCGTGGTTGGTTATACCGAAGGATAGCACAACATTTAAATTGTTCAAAAACTATGGTATGCAATCCAGTGCAACATTTCAAGCGCTATAACACAGCTTTAAATGTGTCCAGAACAAAAAGATCGAAAAAACGACTCCGCAAGAAGATAGAATGATAACCAGGTTAGCTAAGAAAGATCCGTTTCTAGGCTCTATTTTAATTAACCACGAAGTGTTTGGGGCAAACGAAAGAGCCGGTGTATCTGCGAGGACCGTTCGACGACGTTTGGTAGAAGCAAGGTTTTTCGGAAGAGTGGCTCGCAAAGTACCGTTGTTGAAGAAAGAACATAGAAATGCTCGTTTGGCGTTTGCACGTAAATATGGACATTGGACCTACGCCAAATGGCAACATGTACTTTTCTCTGACGAGACCAAGGTTAATTTGATTTCTTCAGATGGAAGGCAATATGTACGGCGTCCTGTAAAAGCGGAAATGAATCCAAGATTCACAAAAAACAGGTGAAACATGGCGGTGGAAACATTAAAATGTGGGGTTCATTTTCTGGACGTGGAGTGGGACCTGTGAGGAAAGTTCAGGGTAACTTAGACCAACATCAATACAAGGCAATATTGGAAGAAACTATGCTTCCCTATGCTGAGGAGCATCTCCCTATTATATGGACGTTTCAGCAGGATAACGACCCGAAACATACCGCCCATTCAGTCAAGTCGTTTCTTACCAGTCAGTCTGTATCCAGACCTCAACCCAATTGAGCACCTTTGGCACGAAATCAAGAAAAAAGTTGCCACTTATCGTAATACAAATTTGGATAAACTTCATGAAGCTTTTTGTGAGGCATGGGCAAACATTCCTGTCGAAACATGTCAGAAACTGATAATGTCTATGCCACATCGGTGTCAAGCGGTAATTACTAACAAAGGTTTTGCTACTGGGTACTGATTTTACACGTAATAAAATGGAGCTGTTAAAGATATTATAACACTGCAAATTATTTCATTATACTTTACTGTCCTTAATTAAATGTCCACTACAGAATTGTACCTTAATATTTAATACGTGTTTAATCTTTGATATTAAATACTTTTTCTATTTATTTAATCTTTTATTTACAGCCATTTATAGCATAATAATCGGACCACATTATGCAAATAATAGGTGCTGAGAAATCAATAGGGTTTTATATATAAATGTACATAACCGGTTATAGCCCTTCACTATCTTGAATGTCCCTAATTAGTTGACCACGACTGTATATGTATATTGTATTCCCTGAAGGGTTAGGCAAAGGCGTACTGTACACCCACAATTCGCCGGTATGTTTAGGTCCCATGTAATAGGGCGAGCCTATTGTCATTAACCGGGCACAAATCCAGACTACGTGCTGCTACTGAGAATTTCATAGAAAAACCCAATAATACTGCTCGTCCTGGGGGATCGAGCCCAGGACCTCTAGCGTAGCAGTCGCGCTTGGAACAACTAGACTAATGAGGCAGTTATCAGTCAGTATAGCTATACTAATATGTAAGAAAACTTAATCTGTGATGATACTGGCTAGTCGAGATAGTTTTAGTATCATACGAAATACGAACCTCCTACTTTTTTACGTTGCTGTCGGTTAATAAATGCATAGTGGTAAGTTCAAATGAAAATAAAAGCTGCTTGGCTAGTTCTGAGTGCATTTATAGGGTCGCCATGGCTTATAGTGAATAAGGGAGTGAAAGCTTAAAAAAAACTCCTATGCCTTAGTTTTTGGAACCGAAATAGGTTCATTATCCTTACCCAGCATTATGAACAACTTTTACTACGGGAGAATCTCCTAAACGGTGAAAAAAAATAGTTCACGTAACTTGACATAACGTAAGTACCTATGGAATAGCGCGATTTCAGGGTTCGTCCCATAGCACCTACCTACCTAAAAGCGGTTCATAACATAATTATGACTGTAGGTATACTTACTTACTTACAAAAAATGTATCTCAAAATGTGAAACAGAGCTTTCCGTCTTTGTGAATCCGAATATCTACTTACTTTATTTATATTATTAGTTGCCCATAGGTAAAAATTGTATTTTGAATACTCACTTGAGGTGAGTAAAATATAATAATTGGTGGTCCTAGTCGTAGAAAGTCAACAACTTTCTGCAACTAGTGAGGGAAACGCGATCCATCGATGCAACACGAAATCACAACACTTCCGTTGAGGGTAGGCACCGGACGTCTCTCGGGAAATCGAATGTAAAAACTCTTTACTAAAAATAACTTTTTATTATCAAAATGAAGATGAAGCCAGTGTTGACATTTTCGAAATTAGATCCTCACACAGGTGAACTACTTGACAGAATGTTTGATAAAAAGGATTGCATGGTGGAGATCAATCCTGGCAGAGTGATTCTGCCAGCCGACTACATGACTATTGGGCAAGATATTTTGGACATGGACGTCCGGGATTCTGATGTCTGGATGTGCTCTTATCCCAGAACTGGTGAGTGACTTTTTTATTTCATCTATATGAAATTATATAATTTTCTGTTGATATATTCCTAAATTAATTGGTCGCGGGAGCTTAGTTGGCTAAAGCGTCCGGTGTACTTAACCGAAGGGACACAGGTTCGAACACTGCCTGAGACCGAATTTTAATTCCTTTAAAATTTATATCTTTGGAACGTTTAGCATGCGTTAATGCAAAATTTAATAAATAAACCGACTTCAATAAAACATCAAATAGGCACTAAAAATAATGGAATTACAGATTTAACATAAAAGACAAAAATCCTATTGATCTGAAGTCGTATAGTCAGGTCAGTATAGTCTCACATGTACATATTTGTACACCCCAATTAATTAATATATAAGCGCGTTACTCTTACATATTAATTAATTGCCGTGTAACACCAATATATCTAATTTGCTACACGTGTAGAAATTGAACCCACAGTCCAGAGGATCCTCAGGTCCCCAGTAGGAATATATGCGCCATCGAGTAGGGTGCAGGGCATGCTCTCGTCTTTGAAGGAGTCCTGCAAACTAGGCATGGAACATTTCGCAGATAGCATGTGAAAATTCACATGAAAGCATTTTTCATACGTCTCATCTGCGACTTTTTTTTCACACAGCCTGCCCAAAGTCGCATTCCAATGGAATCTCATTTTTTTCACGATTTCATTGTTAGTAGCAAAATAGCAAGTGGGGCGATAAATGATTTTTGGATGAAAATTCATTGCGGACGAAAACTAGCAGGCTGCAAAATTTCGCACGTGAAATCATTGTGAAAAATAATCATAATTTCATCAAATGAAAACGATTGAAAGTAGCAGCATTTTCATGCTTACTGCGAACGCTGGGCCTGTCACTGTCGTGGCGAATGTCACGAATCTCATGGCTGTGTGACTTTATGGGAAGGGAAGGCATGTGCGGTTTTAACCGGTTTGTGTGTGACATACCCTTTACGGGGATGCGGGACGATTATTTCGGGCTCAAAAAAAAATTCAAACTCCGGGATCCCACCGCGGTCGTCCGATGTTTACCATCCCCGAGGGCCAAGTGCAGTCGCCTGCTACCTCTTGCTTTGTTGATTTTCCGTATTTCAAAAAAAAAGCCTGCAGCAATACTTAGTTTGAATCGTCATTATTCAATGCAATTTCCAGACAGAATTCAGTAATTAAGTCTTCACGCTCCACTAATATTATAAACATATATTTTTTTTAAATATTTTTGAGTATATACATATATATGGATGTTTGTTACTCTTTTACGCCAGAACGGTTGAACGGATCTGGATGAAATTTGGTACAGAGATAGATTATAGTCTCGCATAGCATATAGGCTTTTTATCACGCGGTCGAAGTCGCGGGCAGAAGCTAGTAAATAATATATGTATGTAGTATTTATTAAAAAAATCCACATAAGTAGCACTTACTGCCATTTACAGTCTTCGAGGAATGTTATAAATAAGGACAAACAGACAGACATCGCGAAACTAAGATAACTGATTTAAATAAACCTAACTACTCGATTCCAAATAGGCACTAGGTGCTTTGGGACATGTGTTTAGAACGTAGGGTAATCTTCTAATACGCTAGGTAATAGTTTAATTATTTATTATAGTCATTTCAAAATTATAGCTATAGGTACTTCATTTACATTAGAAAAATATCGTCTTATATTGCCAAAATAAATGCATTTTAGAGTGAAATTTGGAGCAATAGTTGTCTAATTAATTTAATTAATAGTACTTTAAAATTCAGTGACCTTAATGTATAGATAAGCTAGTCAATGGATAAACGTAAGTAGGTAATTAGGTAATTGAGGGTTTCTTTTGTGTTCAGGTTCAACTTGGGCTCAGGAGATGGTCTGGCTTATCGGACACGACCTAGACTATGAAGGCGCCAAGTCATTGCAGCAAGTAAGTGATCATATTTTGTAATTATTGTTTCTAATATTACCATCGCATGTATTGTCTGAAGATTCTGCTGGATAAAAAGGCCGATGTTGTCCTCGTAGAATATTTCTAAGGAGCTGTTATAGGTTCCAAATAGATTGATGAGATGTATGCCTTTTCCCCTTCAGGATTCGGTTATAGGTCCAATTACGGGCCAGCAGAGCTAATGTAAGTATTTGTTGTATGTGGATGGCCAGGTTCAGTATTCCGACCTAAAAAAACTCAACATATTAACATTATGACAATTATTCGTAACTTTATATCTAGATAAGATGTCCTCTAGTGGAGCTGTCATGTATCATGGTGGCTGGCCACTCGACCTGGCACAAGGAGTCGGTGCAGGGTACATCCGTGGACCTGGTGAAGCACCGTCTGCCTTATCCTCGATATATCCGCAGCCATCTGCCTTGGGATCTCCTGCCGGTAGATATTGAGACCGACGATGGCTCTGCGAAGCCTAAGGTACAGTGTTAGTTATTTAGTTCCTAGTTAGATTTATTAGTCTAAATATCTGTAGGTAATAAAGTCTCAGGAGGGCTCATGGTAGTGTTCCGTTTGGAGATCTCGGAGCCCCTCCTCATAATGTGCGGGAAATGGCCACCGTGTAGTTTTAGTCGGTAGGAGTCCGACATAACCGTTGGGTATCCATGAGGATTTCCACACGGGATAAAAAAAAAAAAAAAAAAGGTAATAAAGTCTAAAAATCAATCAAATCCATTTTTTTTATTTCATTGGTATCTATTATGGGGATGAAGGTAAGGTGCTTTCTCTCTTCTTCCAAAAAGCTTAGCGAAATATATTTCATATCATCATCATCATCATCATCATCAGCCTATGTTCGTCCACTGCTGGACATATATATTTATATTTCATATAAGTCATACAAATTGTTTGTTAACCCAAATCAAAAAAATAATATTAGTAAGCTATGAATAGATTTAAAAGAAATACTCAATAAGTATGTAGGCATTCTATCAAGAAAATTTATAAATAAGGGTACCTTCTTTCATCCCATGACAGTTAACATTGAATTGAAAAAGGTCACCGTGTATAAATATTTTTTAACATACCATCATAACATACCATCACGCCTGTATTCCCCGAAGGGTTAGGCAGAGGCGTACTAAAGTACACCCACAGTTCGCCGGTATGTTTAGGTCTCATGTAATAGGGGGCGAGCCTATTGCCATTAACCGGGCACAAATCCAGACTCCGAGCTGCTACCGAGAATTTCATAGAAAAACCCAATAACACTGCTCGACCTGGGGATCGAACCCAGGACCTCTAGCGTAGCAGTCACGCTTGGGACCACTAGACTAATGAGGCAGTTTTTTAAGTATAAAATATATTGATCATCATTCTTCTACTGCGTTTCCAATTTATTTGGACACTGCATCCTTGTCAGTCATCACCTCCGGATGCATTTAATTTTCATTTATATCATCCCTCACACAAGTCATCACCAATCTATTAGCTTTTACCCAACTATGTAGCAGTGAGTGTCCAGTGTATCCGGATGCGGATGAATATCTGTACTTACCTGTTTAACACAAAGCGACTGCCATCAGACCTCCACGGCCCAATTTGTGGACAGTACCGATATCATAAGACTAGTCTTTACTAGTCATTCACATTATGTCTATAAATATAATATTTAATTTTAAATATCTTTTTCTCAACAGGTTATTTACACGTCCCGTAATCCAAAAGACATGGTGGTATCATATTACCACTATTGCACTTTGGTGCATGGTCTCAAAGGCACCTTCGAGGAGTTCTGTGACCTCTTCATGAGAGACCGTGCGCCTTTTGGTCCCGTTTGGAACCATATACTTGGTGAGTTTATCACAACATAATGTTTGGGGATCTGTCACTACCTATCGCTGTGTGGGACAACCTCCAACGAGATGGACGGACAGCCTGGTGAAGGTTGCTGGGAGTCGTTGGATGCAGGCGGCATATAACCGGTCCTTGTGGAGGTCTTTGGGGGAGTCTTTTTTCAGTGGTCATATTTTCGCTGATATAATATTATGAGTTACGGAAAGGTGTACCTAGCTACTCAACAGGAAGAAGGGTTAATTACGACAAAAATGCTTAACTTGACATGCTTTAGGTATGCTAAATACTAGGTAATGCAGGTATTCATCATAATCTATCCATTATAGTTATTGTCCCTCTGCTGGGCATAGTCTCCGCTGAGAGTGAGAGGGATTCGGCTAAAATCCACCACGCTACCCTACTGCGGATTGGCAGATTTCACACGCCACCGTGACAATCACTCAGGCATGCAGGTTTCCTAACGACGTTTTCCTTTACCGTTCAAGCACGTGATAATTAAATAACATACGCACATGACTTCGAAAAGTCAGAGGTGCGTGCCTTGAATACAAACTCAAGACCTTTAACTTGGCAAACCTATGGTCATATCACTAGGGTAAACTGAAATTAGTCACTGATATGAGCCAGTGCCTGTCCCTCAAAAAGGAACTTGAACCACTAGTGACGCATATACCTTATGTGTAAACATAATTCACGACTGTTACTTAAAATATCCGAGAAAGTCATCAATTAATAACACTCTGCCTGACCTAAGAATCAAGTTCGTGTTCGCGGCAACAAGATCAACGAAGCAGTCGATTAAATTATTAGTTATATCAATTAACTATGTATTGCACCATACAATTAACTATGTATACCAGTTTGATTCTTTGATACATTTTTATATTTACAAGTTTACCACCCATTATTTTATCTTCCATCCAGGATTCTGGAACCGACGCAACGATCCGAACGTGCTTTTCATAAAATTTGAAGAGATGAAACATGATCTCTCTTCTGTGGTCAGAAGAACTGCTCAATTTCTCGACAAAGAACTAAACGACACCCAAGTGGACAAGCTTTGCGACCATCTCTCCTTCCAAAACATGAAAACAAATCGAGCTATTAACTTGGAAGCCATTTTGGAAAAGTCTTTTGGGTTAAGCTATTTGGAGTCGACAGATTTGAGGTTTATAAGGAAAGGGGAAATCGGTGATTGGAAGAATTACATGTCAGACGACTTGTCACGAAGATTTGACGAGTGGGCCGAACAGCATCTGAAGGGAACCGAGTTGAGTTTCGAGTAAGATCAGAGGTTCTGAAGAGTAGATACTTTTGTATTTAAAAACATATTGTAATATTGATACCTACTTAGTAACGAAAAAAGTTTAGTTTAATATGTGCAGTGTAACGATTAAAGGGAGAAATTACATACCTAAGTGTATTAGGTATCACGACCTCAGATAACTGATCGCTATAGGTCTTTCATTCCAATGGATATCACTAGTTATAATGAAGTAGGTATTATCATAGACCCGGTTTCTAAGGCTAGTAACTCTCCTTCCACTCCTCAAAAAACTAATGTTATTATGAATTATTATTGTTTTATCTACCGACTGCAAAATAAAAAAGGAGAGTGTCAATTTGACCTGTATATAAGTAATATATTTTTTTATGTTAACATTAAGTATAAAATTATTTGTTTGTGTTAAAATAAAAATAAACTGTAGATTACCTATGTGTATTTGATATTAACGTGTAGTGATAACACTTACGATTATTTCTGTTTTTTTAATAAAAAAAATACTATTAGTGATAAACTTACTACCATAAACTGATATGACAATGTTTACTTCGTTAAACTAATTTAAAATAATGTTTGCCGAGGTATAAAGGAGTCTGCCCACTGGATCGTCTCGTACTCTGACTGTGCTATGAACGTATCAGGTACGGAAACAAGCACTAAACGAAATACTATGCCCGCTAGAACGTGTCAACACTCAACAGTGTATCATACCCGTGCATAACGGTGTTATGTGACAGTAGCATTCGCGTATCATCCGCGTGTCATATCCGTATGGTTCCCGTTCTCTCAGTTGTAGTAGTTCACCTGTTATAACCGGTATAGTGGGTGTAAAAAAAGTATTACGCTTAGGTACAGCCACTGCCGCAGCCCCTGCTTTCTTCTCTCGTGCATCGTGTGAATAAAAACATTATATTTTTAATTTGATGTTCAAACGCACCTAATAGGTGCGTTTCGTGGAATATTTTAGGTGCGCTCGAGGGCTTCAAAATGGGTGCGCTGCGCTTCGAGGAATACCCCATTTGTTAGTACTAGGTAGGTACTAACAAATGGGGTACCTTAAATTTTTAAGCAAAATAAATGAATAAATAGAGGTACCTCTTACGATATTGTAACCGGTTCTTGAAGGCTAAAAGTACCGATAACCGAGGATAAGAATGTAAGAAGTATGTTATGGTAATTGCTGCCAACTAGGTACTATCAGTAGAGGCGAGACTGTCAACGTTTTTCAGCGGGAAGTCCAAAGTCAAAACAATATCTTTATTCTTTTAAAATGAAGACAATGCCTATTTTAAAGTATTCCAACTTGGACCCTGAATCGGAGGATTTACTTACTAGATTGTTTGGTAATCGAAAGGGTGGACTCGTAGAGATCAACCCAGGTAGGGTGGTTCTGCCAGACCTCTATAAAACTATTGGACAGGATATTTTGGATATGGAAGTCAGGGAGTCTGATGTCTGGTTGTGCTCTTATCCCAGAAATACTTAGACTTCGTACTAAGCGAAATACATAGGTTCGACTTGGGCTCAGGCGATGATCTGGCTTATTGGAAACGACTTAGATTATGAAGGCAGTAAGTAGTCATTGCACCAAGCAAGTTACCACTTGTATTTTTTTCTTTACGTCACATGCCCGAGTGGCGTCACGTCTGTAAATCCGTTGGGTTGAAGTTCCGTACTTACGTAGGTAAACTACATTCCTCCAGCCTCATTATAAAGCTAATGGAAAAGCTGTTTGAAGAACTGGATGAGGATCAGGAATAGGTATCTAGGGGAAGCACAAAAGATCCCATTGGGTCGAAGTGCACTGAGGCCTTGCTGCCTCGGTCCCATATAAGATAAGATAAGGTAAACTACATACATACATACACTCACGCCCTTCTCCCAAAGGAGTTAGAAACTATAGTTCGCCACTGGCTACGATTCTTGCACACTACTTTTGCTTCTTCCACATTCATACATTTTCTCATACATACGCCCCGGTTGCGAGTATTACGCACCTGACCTTACAGACTCTGTGCCTTACAGTACAGTAGTATTTCTGGCCTACGTTCAGCAGTGGACGGTAATAGGCTAATATGATGATAGGAATATAAATCGGTTACCAGCTTTTTTATTTTTGGACGTGGTGTCTCAACTCGGGTCCCTAGGGCAAGGGAAAGCAAGTGCGGTTTTTAGTCGGTACGAGTTCCACTTATACAGACAATACGATAAACTGTCGACACGCAAAACGTATGATACGTGATGATAATGATCAAAACGTAGCATGTTTGAAACTTGATGATGATAATGATGAAAACTTAGCATGTTTGAAATGAGATGATGATAAAAGTGTCTTAATGTCTATTAGCTAATGGTTATTTCTTGTGCACTTTTAGATAAGATGTCCGCGATTGGAAATGTCTTGTCTCCAGTACAGAATTCATACAGAGTCGGCTAACTCGGTAGACGTGGTGGAAAGTCTACCAAACCGTCGCTACGTGCGTACTCATCTTCTTTGGGACCTTCTGCCTGTAGATATTGAGGTAAGTTGATGGCTCGGTTAGGCCTAAGGTAAAGTGTTGGTTCCTTACACTTACAAATGGGTATAAATAACTGTGCGCGTCTGAAGGTACTCCTTCCGGACAGCCGCGCACGTAAACAGGAGCGGTCCCAGCCAAAAACTTTGAGGGGACCACCACTGCATGTAAAATCACTTAAGAGTCCGGCGGACCGAATTTCTCTTACAAACGTAATACCGAAATAAATCGTAAATCAAGCACAATTTAATAAATTGTGTTATTATTCGAATTTCGATACCGTTAATCTAGGTTCCTACGATACCATTTTGTCCAAAATACTTCACTGGAAATAAATGTAAGCGAATGCAATTTTTGATAAAATTATCAAATTTCGAACAATTTTCCAATCTTTTATTTCCAGTGAAGTAGTGGTAGACGAAATAGTACTGTAAGAACCTAGACTTACCCACCTAGTGTTTTTGCCCAAAACTATCGAAATTAATAAGTCATATCACGAATACGACGATCCCAATTGTCTTAATACCGAGGTTTGATTTTATAATATTTAATCACTTGTGGACAACTTCAGAAGCGCACAGATATTTGGTAATGTAAGTACAGTGTACTGTGTTTAAGATTACATCAAATTCAAGTAAGCGAAATAGGTATTACAGTTAGTTATAGATGGAGATATAGTCAATACGAACAGCACCTTTTTAGGGGAACGGAGTTACACGACTTGAGTACAACAATAAACCTTTTTACAATCCGACATCTCATTTCACGCTTTGTTTTACAAAACTCCTAATCATTAAGCCACTGTATTGATAAATGTAAAACGTTATTCTTATTCTGCTTGTTAGTACACGGTACTTTTTGTAATTGTGAAAAACTGCTAAATGTCGCTTAACTGCCTTAAGCGACATTTAGCAGTTTTTGTATAGTTAATGTCGCAATTACCATTACCATAAATGCAGAACTTATTATAGACCTACAAACTGCGAAAAATCACTTGAAATTTGAATTTCGCGGGCTCAGCTGAACGATCCGCCTTAACTGTTTTACATAACCTTTAGCTGTTTTGTAAAACAGCTCTTTTTCTTCTTAGTCGTACACTCCTGGCGGAGTGGTCGTGGTTATGGATTATCTGATGAGTTGGTTCCGGCTTTGCGATACTTCTCTATTTCTCTCTATTCGTGGCACTGCCTGTAGATTCAATAAGGGAACACTTCGTAGATGATTTAATGAGGTCTGTCCATCTTGTGGGTGATCAGCCGCTAGAACGTTGATCCACTACTTTTCCTTGTATCATTAAACATTAATCAAATTATGTTATAATAATTATGTTATTATTCGGATTTGGATACCGTTAATCTAGGTTCCTACCATTTTATTTCGTCTACTAACTACTACTTCACTGGAAATAAACGACCGAAAAATCATTCCAAACTTGGTTATCATGAATTGCATTCGTTTACATTTTTTTCCAGTGAAGTATTTTGGACGAAATGGTAGGGTAGGAATCTAGAGTAACGGTATGGGAATCCGAATAATATCATATATTTGATTCATTGTGTTTGAATTACGATTATTTTTGGTATTATGTTTGTAAGGAAAATTCGGTCCGCCAGACTCTAAATCCAACTGAAACAAATGCAACAACTAGCTATTGCGCGTGGTTTCACTCGCAAACTTTACGACTTTACGTAGCCTGCGTCCTTCCCCAACAAAGAGCATAAGTACTTATTATATGATCAAACGAAGTTACCTGTTGTGAACTTATTTATTATTATTTTTTATTATGGGATAGGGGGACAAACGAGCAGACGGATCGCCTGAATGTAAGCGATTACCGCCGCCCATGGACACCCACAACACCAGAGGAGTCACAAGTGCGTTGCCCGCCTTTTAAAAGGGGAAGGGGGGCCTCCGGTGACCTCACTCACTCGGCGAAACACAACGTAAGCTTCATCACTTCAGTCGAGCCGGCCCATTCGTGCCGAAGCATGGCTCTCCCACGTAAAGTTTGATCATTATTATCTGTGATATTTGTATGGATTGTTACAGTATTTAGACACAAGGTTTTTATTTGCAGGTTATTTACACATACCGCAATCCAAAAGACGTGGTGGTATCATACTACCATTACTGTACACTGGTACATAAGCTCCATGGCACTTCGAGGAGTTCTGCGACCTCTTTATGAGAGACCGTATACTATTTACCCTCTTTTGGAACGTACGTTAGTACGTCACGATTGCTCCGCCAAGTTATCCAAACAGAAAAAAATTTCGCCAAAAAAATGGTCGGAATTTGTCAAAGTAGAAATAAAAAAGTTGTAAGGGGTTTAAGTTGGCCGCGCGGGCGTAACGTGCACGTGCACGATTGTGCCGCCATGGAGATCACAGCAATTACTTGAGCTAGAGATCTAATAATTCTTTTTGTCAATTGAAGACTGAATTTGTCAAAAATTTTCGAAAAAATAATTATAAGTTCTAAATCAATATTTTACTTTTTTATAAATATTCACCTTAAAATGTTATGGCCGCGCAATCCTCCACCTGCTGTTTCTTTATTGCTGCTTACGCGACAGAAGTTGGCCTGTCTTAACTATGAATATTGAATTCGAATAATGGTATCATTGCGACTTAAAGGCATTACATCGCTGAATTTCAAAAATCAAAAATATAAAAAATATATTTTATACTTATCACAAACGAATTGTATTATGTAATTTTTTTATAAATTTGTCCCAATTTTGGATATTAATTGAAGTAAATAGGCCTTTTTTAACCTAATTTGTATTTTTTCTCATTAACGGCTTAGTAGTCATGAATTTTATACCAAAAAAATTGTAATGACGTAATTAACAATTTGTATTATTATTATTTTTTAAGGCAGAGGACCGGGAGAAATGACGCGCCATGAAGGAGGCTTATGTCCAGCAGTGGACATCAGTAGGCTGAAGTGATGATGATGATGATGATTGTTTTTATTTGAATATACTAATAATAACATATTCGTCTTTATAACCATGTAAGTAGACATTGTGTTAGTCTATTAAAACATACCAAAACTCCATATATTAGGCGTGACTGCGCTGAACTAACCTTGAGTCGCCATGGTCGAGCGTTTGAGTTTGTCCCTTCAGGCTGTCTTCGAATTGGGCGATGCCAATCTGGTCAAATTCAACGCTGCCAAGACCCAGGCGTGTCTGTTTTCCGCCAAAAAGAGCCCATTCCAACTGGCTCCTACTTTCCGGAATGTATCTGTGCCTATAACTGACCACCTTGAGCTCTTGGGCGTTACTCTGACGTCAACCCTCAACTTCGGCTTCTATATTGAGTCCAAAGCTCAAAAAGCTGCCAGAAAGCTAGGTATCCTCTCGAAGGTGCAGCGTTACTTCACGCCGGAACAATTGCTCGCATTGTATAAAGCACAAGTTCGGTCGTGCATGGAGTACTGTTCGCACCTTTGGGATGGATCGGCTAAGTACCAGCTCGAGGCGTTGGGAGTCCGTCGAGAAACGGGCCAAGAAGCTCATCGGCAATGACTCTCTTGTCTGAGCTAATCTCCAAAGTCTTGAACATCGCCGCAAAGTTGCTAGCTTATCGGTTTTTTATCGGATACATTTCGGAGAGTGTGCATCAGATCTCCACGATCTTATTCCCCCTAGCCCTTTCCACTATCGGACGACCAGAAGCACGAAAAAGCGTCATCGATTCACGGTGGACATTCCAAAAACCCGAACGAAACGCTTTAAGTCAATGACATTATATAATTGCATTATATCATATATTACATATCATAACATTGACAAATGTTTAATCGATCAGACCTGTGAAAGTTGTTTTGTATCTCCTCATCAAGACCGGTGAATCACCGATAAAAGTACTCGATTGAATCAATCGATTATTAACCGGTTAACCTCCGGTGATCGTATTACATCGGAATGGAATATTTTAATGTAATGAATACTACAAAACTAAAAGATGTCGTCAACTTTGACATCTGTCAAAGTGGCCTAGTGGCTGAGCGATGGGCTTCTGTGCTACGTGTTGTGGGTTCGAACACCACAAGGAGCACAAATTGATGATCCACAAGTAGTTGTTCCGGGTCTGGGCGTTTGTGTATGTGAGGATTTGTGTTTGTAAACGCACCCACGATACAGGAGAAAATCAAGAGAGAAAATAGAGAGAAAGAAAATAGTGTGGGGCAACGTTTTTTTTTTAAAAGGAGCATTTATTAATCAATAATATTTAGTACTTAACAAAATGTATTAGGCACTGGTCCCACCGCCGACGATGAACGAGAAGCGAGTAGAGCTAGCAACTAGAGCTTTTACAGCGATAAAACTATCGGAACTACCAGAGATGTGATTTATTTGAAATACTTCTATTTTAAATGCAAATAGAAAATGCAAAATACCTATTTTATATTTTGTATTTAAATACCTTTCAGTGAAAAGTATTTTGTATTTTATTTGAAATGCCTTTCGAGATGCATTTTGTATTTTTAATATTAATTTCAAAATGCAAAATACTTTGTGATTAAGTTTAGCCAACATTACCAGTCAAACAAAACAAAACGCTTGTATTGCCGAATTCGACAGATAGAGGCGCCTGCTAACCATGCGCGACATCTTTTTCTTCTTTGGTCAAGGTGCGCGCCTTATGTCAAGTAATGTCTGACAAGTGTCAATTTCCAACGAAAACGGCGAACATTAACTATGGCTATAAATTTATGGATATGAAACGCATAGCCGTTGACACCGACGATTTGATTTCACGACGACTTTATTATTTTCTGGTGCTGGTGAAGTAGTTACTGATTTGATTACCTACTTTTCTGATATTGAAGTGTTGTTATTATTTCTATAATACTGAAACGGTTATGCACTATACCTGGAACGGTTACGTACTAGAAGATAATTTAGATAATGTAAATAGACGTGACTTGGTGCATTTGGCTGGTGTCTAACAACTTCTACTTAGCAAAAAAATGTAAGTACTTACTGAAATACAAATAAAATGCATACTAAAAAGAAAAGACGTCGACTAACTTAAAAATATCTGTGATTTGGTCAGGGGGTATTTTATTTTGAAAAAGTATTTTAAAAATACCTATTTTGCATTTAGCATTTGAAATACAAAACGCAAAACTATTTAGTATTTTGCATTTGAAATAGTAAATCTGAAAAGTATTTTGCATTTTGTATTTAAATGCTTTTTTAAAACCATTTTGTACATCTCTGGGAACTACACACTCGCTTCCCGCTGCTCGTCAACTCGTTTCTAGTTTCTAGCTCTACTCGCTTCTCATTCATCGTCGGCGATGGGACAAGTGCCATAAGCGAGTGTGCGAGTATAACGGGCGATTACTCGCGCCACTCGCTTACACAGTAATCCTGTACAAACCGAATAACCGATACACGTGATCCCGTGAGAAAAGAGCGATGTGAAAGTGTCCGACAATATCCCTGTCTTTGGGATACAAAACTGAATTCATATAAACAATTATAACTCTCGGCGTGAGTTCTGACTGCCTAGCGAGCATCGCTGAGCCAGTATTATGTTTGATAGCTCTTCTCGCTCAGCGACAAACTAGTGGAGCGAGTCCTCGCCGGCAGTGTAAACAGTCAGCGATTAACTATTAATATAATCTCTTTTGTTTACACGGAATGTATATCTATTGTACATTTCTTGAGCAAGAAAATAGCTGACAGTCGTTTCTTCGCTTGGGACAACTGCCTTAGCTACAAATATTTACTAATGTGCTCCTTTCGAATGAGATTTATTATTTCGGCCATTAACTCAATGCCCTCTTGGCCGTTTATATGATTCATTTCACTTTCTACAAGCTTTCTTGTTGCAATGAGCATGCATATTTTTTTCATTTTCAGTTTGAGTTCCTGTCTCATTTCTTGTTGCAAGTGGTGTATGATTCTTTTTGATATATTTGTAAAATTCGAACCTTCTTGTTCTTCATCTGAAGTCGCAGTCATCTTATATCTTAAAGAATCGCGCTGTCAAGCCATTTGATTTAGGTACTTTTTTCTTTCACACTTCACACGACACTTCATGACGTCATAATTTAGTATATCAATAATTGTCCAATTATTCATCTTTTTTATAAATTTAAGTGAATTAGAATCACGCGTTAGAGCGCAATATTAGTTCTCATTTATAAGAAATTAATAATGGCGTTATTTTCCAGTGATCACCGGTGAATCTCCGGAGAATGCCTAATCACCGGTGAATTCAACCGGTGGTCAGAATTTCGCTCCGGTGCAAACTCTAGTTACCACTCGTCTTGACGCGGTACTCAATAATGACAGCACCTCGAGGAGTTTAGGCGGGAAAATGCATTAGGTCGGTTTTATATTATTTTCCAAATCTTGTGTTTCCCCGAAGTTTAATGTGTAAATTATAGCGGATAGTTAACCATTAAGTGTCCTTGAACGTGTGCGAGTGTAGACAAATGATATAAAAATGAAAATCGTGACTTTTGTGTTCACTCACTGTTTTACTGGGGATAAAGTAAAGTGAAGTGTTTTAAACTTTAAAAAAGACATGACTTAAAGGTCTAAGTTACCATAAATATATAAACATATCATAAAATTCCTTAAAAAAAACAGCACCGCGACAACCGCTTAGGGGTCTCCTCGATGCGCATGTTTGTGTGGGTGTGCCGTTTTGAGCGTTTATGTTGTTTCCGAAGTTTGTATAGTATATTTATTCTGTGGCGAAGTCGAAATGCGGAATCACACTACAAAGCTCGTGATCGACTTGTGCGGATGTCGTGGAACCGTCACACTTTGCTTTATAATTCTAGCTACAAAGTTATTGATAAGGTTATAGTTTGAAAGTCACTTTAATAATCGTAACAGACAAATATGCTTGGGAGTTTCTTGTGGCTTTTTCTCTCAGTAGGAAATAGCACTAGTGAAGCCTCGCGGGCGTTTTGGGGGTCGTCTGTTTTGTAATATTGACGGGGTAATTGTTTACCTTGAGAAGTTTGATTAAATGAGAGATTTAATGACTTCTAAATGTGTGTTTTAATGTTTGAACCAGCAGAACCCACTCTTGCGCCCATTGAGGTACCTAATGACTTGCAATCACTTCTGATTACGAGAGAGGTAGTAGTAACCCCTGTTCATTCTCCGATATATATTTTTTAGTTCTATTTAAATCACAAAAAAAACATTAGGACACAAAATAAAAACAAGTCAATCAAAACCTCTACTATGATTTGAACTCACGACACCGCTTGTGTTTCTATTCCAGTCATTGCAGTTCGCACCGTAACGGCACGGAAGCTATGATTCTATTAGCTAAAATACTGCATCATATTTCTTTTGTGTGTGAGATTAATTTCTGATTTGGATATAGTTGTGTACAAATTTTATCAATGCTCACTTGAGCGCGTGCATAACACGCACTGTACGTAGGTATATACGCACATACAGTACGCGCAACATAACTTGGCCGGACTGAAGTTAGCTGTTTGTCAGTTTTTGGTTGCGCAGTACACAATTTTTAACGTAAACAATCCACTGCGCATTAAAACGGCGAACTTCACTCCGGCCAACTTATGCTGCGCGTACTGTAATGAATAAGTACACCAGTTGCCTGTACCATCCGCTAGGGTCGCTAGTTGTATGTAAACTAACTAATTTTGTTCAGTGTACCTACCTAACCATAAATTGATAAGTAAAATAAGTAAATTAGCTACTTGTTATGATATTGCAACCGGTTTTTGAAGGCTAAAAGTACCGATAATTATTATAGTATTAAAGTATAAGTAGTATGTAATGGTATGTCAGTCGAGACCAAACAGTAGACGTTTTTCAGCTGGAAGTATAAAGTCAAAACAATATCGTTATTCTCTTAAAATGAAGACGATGCCTGTGTTGAAGTTTTCAAAATTGGACCCTGAATCGGGGGATTTACTTAATAGAATGTTTAGTCGTCAAATAGGTGACTTCGTGGAGATCAACCCAGGTAGGGTGGTTCTACCAGAGCGCTACAAAACGTTTGGACAGGATATTTTGGATATGGAAGTCCGGGAGTCTGATGTCTGGTTGTGCTCTTATCCAAGAACTGGTGAGTGACCGTCTCTTATTGATGTATTGTTTTTATAAGAATAGTAACATAAATACTTAGGCTTCGTTCTGAAGGAAATATATTTCATTTTACAGAGCTTATTGTCCTATCTCCAAGATATACTTAATGCACAAATATCTATCGAGACCATAAAAGACGCCTAAATTCGGGCAGATGCGCTGCGCGCGTCCCTGAACGGCCAACACCAATTGGTGACCAAAGTTGATTTTTTTGTTCCATTTCATATCCAGTTATGTATTACCATTTATCATTTGACCGGGACGGTTGGCGCTCCTTGGGGGAGGCCTACGTTCAACAGTGGACGGCAATAGGCTGATTTGATTGATTGATTTATCATTTACCACTTTATTTTTGTGTTAATTAAGGTTCGACTTGGGCTCAGGAGATGATCTGGCTTATTGGAAACGACTTAGATTATGAAGGCAGTAAGAAGTCATTGCTACAAGCAAGTTACCATTTTTTTTTCTTTTCTTTATGTCACATACACAACACAAGTTTCATCACGTCTATAAATCCGATGGGCTGAAGTGCTGTACTAACGTAGGCAAACTAAATAGGTAGGTACTTACGTACATACACTCACTCCCATCCCACAAAGGGCTAAGCAGAAAAAATAGATCGCCACTTGCTATGATTCTTGCACACTCCTGTTGCTTCTTCCACATTTATACATTTTCTCATACATACGCGCCAGTCACAACTGACTTTTTCTAAGGATAAATAAATAATAATTTTATTTTGACTCCAAAAAACACACAGGTTATGTACAGACATAAAAAAACATGAACTATTTACTAAGATAACTCACTGTCCGGCCTTTGTTTAACCCCGCCCCGCAAAGGATTCCAAATGAAAGCGCGCGAGCGTCACACCTAAATCTCTATATATAAAACTCAAAGGTGACTGACTGACATAGTGATCTATAAACGCACAGCCCAAATTACTGGAGGAATCGGGCTGAAATTTGGCATGCAGGTAGATGTTATGACGTAGGCATCCTTTAAGAAAGGATTGTGATAAATTCAACCCCCATGGGGATAAAATAAGGGATGATGGAGGATGTAAATGTATTAGTTTGAACTATCAGTACCTAATGGAACCAATAAATTAAGACGAAAAAAATATTGATAATAATACTTCTTAACGCGAGCGAAGCCGCGGGCAAAATAATGAATAAATTTCGACCTATGTACCCCTACATAGGTCGAAATTTTTTGAAATAGGGAATGAAAGTTCATATGGAACAAAGTAACTATTCCACGCGGACGAAGTCGCGGGCAAAAAGCTAGTAAAAGTATATTTATTTTTGTTTTAAAAACCGATGTTGATACATCGGTTTTTAAAAGCAGTGTCCCTACAGGCATCAGCCTGTAGGGACACTGCTGACCCATTAGATTTTGATTGTATTAACTATTAACTTAGCGCGGCGCGGCAGTCGTCTCCCCGTCCCCGCATCCAAGCAGTTAGGTCGCTCATAGTTAATAAGTAAAATATGTATTTCAACTGGTACCAGTAAAGTTTATATATCGAGTGACGACCTTCAATCATTTAACTACCACATCAACTAATCAACCCCACAAGCCTTTTAGCAAAATATAAATCTGTGTGCGGCTTTTATATTTGTATTTTTAAGCTGGGCGACTCAACCTGGGTCCTTACGGCAAGAGAAAGCAAGTGCGGTTTTTAGTCGGTACGAGTTCCACTTATACAGACGGTACGATAAACTGTCGTCACGCAAAACGTACGATGCACATGTGATGATAATGATCAAAATGTAGCATTTTTGAAACGAGATGATGATAATAATAGATGTCGCGACGAGTTCTTTTCTGCGGTCAATAGATACAATAAATCTCATAATAATAATAAGTTAAATACGTCCCTTCTGAGTTACGGCGGTAGCAAGGAACCTGTCTACGTATCTGAACATCTTTCTCCGACTAATAAATCTTTGCATGCTGCTGCACGACTAAAGGCAAAAGAAAAATCTTATAAATATGTCTGGGTGCGTTATGGTAAAATATTCGTATGTAAAAGTGAAAATTCGGGCAGTATTCTTATTAAAGATGAACAATGCTTGGATAAAATTGTGTAAGTAGGTTATCACTATGTATTAAGTTCCTGTATGTTATGTTCACTTCTTGATATTCCAATGGATAGTATATCAATATTCTATCAGAATGTCAGGGGTATGAAAACAAAGTCGCATGATATTTATATGTCAATTTTAAACTCCGATTATGATATAATATGCTTGACTGAATCTTGGTTGGACGACTCGTTTTTATCCTCTGAATACTTTGATCAAAGGTATACTGTTGTGCGTCGTGACCGTAGCGACAAGTTTAAAGAATTGTACTCTAAGGCTTATGGTGGTGGGATATTGGTAGCAATTAATAATAAATTTAATTTTGTTAATAAAACTGACTGGCAAACTGCAGTTTGCCAGTCAGTTTGCAGAAGATATATGGTTAAGTGTAAGTTTTGGTAGTGTCTGTGTGAATCTTTGTGTCGTTTATTTACCGTCTTATATACCTAGCCATATCTTTAAGCAATTCTTAGTGAAGGCCGAGGAAATTTGTTTGCATCATACAGATTGTACAACGTTAATTCTTGGCGATTTTAATCTTCCCAGTATCAAATGGGCCCAGCCTAACGATCCCTTCCAAGGAGTTAGTGACCTAAAATCTTTAATGTTGAAGGACTTCCTAAATATCACTGGCTACAAACAAGTCAACCAGGTCCGCAATGAGTGTAATAATATCTTGGATCTCGTCATGTTGGATGAGAACTCCAGCGTTTCTGTAACCTGTGCGCCTCCCATCAGTAAATCTGATAAATATCATCCACCACTCGAACTAGCCCTTAATAAAACTATACCTTCTAATCTAAATAAAAATACTCCACAATTTAAATACATTAATAATAAAACTGACTATGAAGCACGTGGTCGTGATTTAAGACTAGTTAACTGGGAAGATTATTACCATTTGAAGTGTAATGACTATGTTCATAATTTCTATAATATATTATGGGAAAAGATTGAAAAATATACTCCGAAGGGAAAACCAAAGAATAATTGTTACCCTGTTTGGTTCTCTACTTCACTAGTTAAAATTTTAAAAGAAAAAAACAAATACAGGATTCGGTTCAAAAAACACAAAAATCCTCGAGATTATGATACTTTTGTTTATCTACGTATTCGAGCCAAGAAAGCCATAGATAACTGTTTTAGAGATTATATTACAAGAATTGAAAATGAATTGAAATCCAACGTAAAATCGTTCTGGCGTTACACAAAATCTAAGAAATCCTATAAAGGTGTCCCTAACCAGGTTTTCTGGCGTGATTGTGTAGTTGAGGGTGGTAATGGTGTGGTAAATTTATTTGCTGAATATTTTGCCTCTGTGTATGGTGACAATCTACCACCTGACAACTTGTTTCCGGGCTTCTCCAAATCTAGTTATAGTATTTCATCCATTAACATTACTGAGAATGATATTAGGGATAGCATTAAAAAAATTGATTTAAATAAAGGACCTGGCCCTGGTGGACTTCCCCCTATTTTTATTCGTCTCTGCATGGACGCCCTTATTAAACCATTAGGAATAATATATAATAAATCCCTAAGTGGGGGCAAATTTCCAAGCTTATGGAAAATCTCACATATTGTTCCTATTTATAAATCTGGTAGTTCAAATGACGTTACTAATTATAGGCCAATATCCATTATATCCCAATTTGCAAAGATGTTTGAAGGTCTTATATATAATGTAGTCTACTCTCACCTGCGCAATATTATTAGTGATAAACAACATGGATTTGTTAGTAATCGTTCCACTTTGTCAAATTTACTTACTTACACTAATTTTATCACAAATATTTTTGAAGCTAGAGGTCAGGTGGATGCTGTATATACAGATTTTGCGAAAGCCTTCGACCGTGTTGGCCACTCAATTCTCTCTTTAAAATTAAATTATGCTGGAATTCATGGTTCTCTATTGAGGTGGTTTGAGAGTTATTTAATTCATCGTTCCCAACTTGTTACCCTGGCAGGATATGAGTCTGTACCATTCACTCCTAATTCCGGAGTCCCATAGGGCTTAAAATTAGGCCCCCTGCTGTTTTTAGTATTTATAAATGACCTTTTAGAGTTGATTAATTGTCATTGTTTAGCATACGCCGATGACATAAAAAAATATTGTAGTATATCAGAGTTTAATGATTGTATGAAGCTACAAAATGATCTTATCGTTCTTCAGCAATGGTGTATTAATAATAGGATGACGCTAAATGTTAAAAAATGCCAGTTTATTACATTCACAAATAAATTGAACTTCATTAAATTTAATTACCATATAAATGGAACTATCTTGAACAGAGTTTCTGTTATAAGAGACCTGGGGGTACTTTTTGATACAAATCTTTCGTTCCGGGAACATATTGATCATGTGGTAACTAAGGCTAAAAAAATGCTCGGTTTTATAATTCCTATGTCCAAACCGTTTCGTAGCTGCAGTAGCATTATTCTGCTCTATAACGCCCTAGTAAGGAGCTCATTGGAGTATTGTTCCACAATATGGTCTCCTTATTATTCAACTTATACAGATGACGTGGAATCTATCCAAGCTCGTTTCGTGAGATATCTATGTATAAAATATGGCATCCGGAAAAGGATTCCAGATTATAATGACCGATTAAGATACTTTAAGTTGTTAAGTTTAAAAGAAAGACGAAACAATTCTGACTTAGTAGTTCTCCATAAAATTATAAATGGCTCCATAGATGCACAATTGATCAATAATTTTAAGTTTAGATTAAGTCTGCGTAGTAAACGTCATCATCGTATTTTTGATATTCCTACATCTACTTTAAATACCACTCTTAATAGCCCTCTAACACGTATGGCAAGGCTGTATAATGACAGGTCCATTGCAACTGAAAACTCCATCGATATCTTCTCTATGAAAAAAAAAAAAAAAAAAAACAAAAAAAAAAAAAAAAAAAAAAAAACTTCGTAAACTTTAAGTGTTGTACTGTTTTATAGTTTCTGTTTTCATTTTTAAATGTCATGCATACCTGTTATTTGTATGATTGCTAGACACTTAAATTTAGTAGTTATTGTTATTTTACATCTTGAGCGATTGTATTGTTGGTGTGCTTATTATAAAATAAAAAAATAAAATAAAAGTGTCTTGATGAATATTGGCTAATGGTTTTTTTTTGTGCACTTTTAGACAAGATGTCCTCGATTGGAAACGTCTTGTCTCGAGGATAGAATAATTATAAAGTCGGAGACCTCGGTAGACGTGGTGAAAAGTCTACCAAACCGTCGCTACGTGCGTACTCATCTTCCTTGGGACCTTCTGCCTATAGATATTGAGAACGTTGACGGCTCGCTTAAGCCTAAGGTAAATTGTTTGTCCTTCATACATTTAATATGTGTGTGTGTTGTAATATGTGTGGCAAAATAAATGGTTTAAAATTTACAAATCGGTAGCTATGCACGTCGGAAGGTACCCCTTCCGAACAGCAGCGCAAGTAAACAGGAGCGGTCCCAGCCAAAGATTGGGGGGGGGGGGAGGTCATGACCTTGAGACCGCCACTGTCATAGCATTTATAATATCTGTATTATTTGTGAGATACAGTAGTAGACATAACATTTTTATTTTCCGGCAGGTTATTTACACATACCGCAATCCAAAAGACGTAGTGGTATCATACTACCATTACTGTACACTGGTACATAAACTCGACGGCACCTTCGAGGAGTTCTGCGACCTCTTCATGAGAGACCGTGCACCATTTAGCCCATTTTGGAACCATTTACTTGGTAAGTTAAATGTCAATTTTTACCTGACTGTGCTAAAAGGGGGTTATGTTTTTCGAGTGTATGTACGTAGTAATTTCTTTTTTCTTTATGTGATAGGAAGGCAAACGAGCAGACGGATCGCCTGATGGTAAGCGATTACCGCCGCCCATGGACACCCGCAACACCAGAGGAGCCACGAGCGCGTTGCCGACCTTTTAAAAGGGAATTGGGCCTCCGGTAACCTTACTCACTCGGCGAAACAGGCCGTGGTATCACTCCAGTCGAGCCGGCCCATTCATGCCGAAGCATGGCTCCCCCACGTAATTTTTCTTTGTCACACTCTGTAGCCTAAACGGCTTGATGGATTTAACTTGAGAGGTGCCGTTAGATTCGTCTTAATGAGGGCTACCGTTTTTAAGCTCACCAGATGTCACCACTGGCGAGTAAGATCCTGGAGTACATATAGGGAACGTGCACGAACTATAGATAGGCGGCAGCACAAATCGACGACACGAGAGCCACGGTTTGGTTTAAAAAAGAACTGTTCGGATCTCTCATCGTGTTGCAATGTTACATTATACCTATTTAAATCATTTTTATTATGATGATAATTATAAAATATGGCTGAAGATAATTATTAATCAGCCAGACCGATTAATAATTATTATCGTCAGCGCGGCCAGAATAGGTATGTCAAAAGGAAAAAAGAATAAAAAAGCAATATTATTTGAGGTTATGTTTACTTACAGATTTGTTTGTAATGAAAAGTACTACCTACTACATAATTAATTAATAACAGTATTAGTACCTAAGTAGTTTCCAAATGTTTTTGAAACTCATATTTAGGAACCTCCTTCATTATGCTTTTTATAGCATTTATTGAGTTTTGTTGTCTAACACATAACTATGAAGTGAGTAGGTATTATTCGTGGGAAAGTAATAGAAATGTACACCAATTGACTTATTTTTCTTTATCTTAGAAGTGTTCGAGCACCCAGAAATGCATTTTCACTTAGTTAAATGTTATTTTTCACTTCTCTAGATGTGATTAAATGTATAATGCCAAGTATTGTTTGCGTAAAATATTCGGATTTAGGCCACCAGGTGGCAGAGCCTTCGTCGTGTACGTTCCCTATAGCTTTTAAAGTTTGTTAATACGTGCATGAAAATAATTAATACATTAAATCATATTTAATATCTTTAAATCGTAGGTACCTACCGTAAAAATATCTAGCATGCCACAGATATATGTAGTCCCGTTTTATTTGGGAAAAAAGGAGGACATAAGTTTTCGCAAGATAAAACTATCACAAAACAGCATTCATTGATCCACAACTCATATTTGCCATATTTAATCTCAGATATTGCAAAATGTAATATTAATAAAGCCGCGTGTAATTTGACATTTCGGGGAACTTACTCTCTACACTAGCGCCTCAAATCGGCGTATTCACACGCGGTAACCCTCATTATTGTGAGAGCAGCAGTAATCAAAATTCAATATAACTACAATGTCTACAATCAGACGCCTTATTGTGAAAAATAAAAAAAATAGGTCAACGAAATTTTAAACAAGTGGAATCTGGTGGAGTATCTACCATTGATGATGTAGGTCTTTGAAGATCACTTTTTAACGTTATTCCATAAGCGTAAAATAGTGCCGTAGTAAGTTACTTACTTGTATTTTTGTAGTATACTTAGGTATTATCGTATTAGTAATTTGGAATATTTTTTTGATGTCTCTATAATAAAAAGCCCTTCTTTTGTGGAGGTCCAGGGGCTGTAGCCCCGGATCCCCTAAATTAGGGCCTGGGTGTTATAACTACTTAGGTATAGTACAAAAATACCAGTAAATACTAAACGATATAAAATAAATCCCAAGTAGGTACCTACCTACATAGAAATAAAATAAATAGAAATGAAATAAAATGTAATGCATGCATCACCAATACGCAAAAGCACTGAGTGAACGCAGTGACTGATTTCTTTCCTATATATTGATAATAAATTTTGATTGGGATTGTTTTTCTTACGTTACTTATAATCTTCGGAGCTCGTGGTAACGGTTTTGATATTGAAGTATTGACATTTTTCTTGGAGCTGCTGGGAACAATATCTCAAGATACCTAGAGAATGTTTTAGAGCCGTAGGGAATAAAATTGATAAATGTGGCTTTATTTATTACTAGCTTTTGCCAGCGACTTCGTCCGCGTGGAATAGTTACTTTGTTCCCTAGTTCTTCGCCCGCGGTTTCACCTGCATTGCTCCGTTCCTAAGGGTTGTAGCGTGATGTTTTATAGCTTGAAACCTTTCTCATGAATCACTCATTTTCCCAACATTTCCCTTCACTGCTCTGCTCCTATTGATCGTAGCGTGATGAAAAGTATACTATAACCTGCCCAGGAGTATGAAGAACAATTGTACCAAGTTTCGTTGAAATCCGTCGAGTAGTTTTTGTTTCTATAACGAACATACAGACAGACAGACAGACAAAAATTTTACTGATTGCATTTTTGGCGTCAGTATCGATCACTAATCACCCGCTGATAGTTATTTTGGAAATATATTTCATGTACAGAATTGACCTCTCTACAGATTTATTATAAGTATAGATTTAAATATAAAAATCCTTGGAGCTCCTGGTAATGAATGTATGGCAAAATGAATTTTAGAGAATAATAGATTTGGTGCGCACGGGAATTAGCCATTACATGGGAAGTTACGGTGGTTATATAGCTGTCTGTCTATATTTTGCCTTGAAGCGTACAAATGTAAGCGGCTACCCGCTTTTTCCATTGGAATTCAGCATTGAACCAGTTCAATGCTTAGTCAACAATATGTTAGTACCTACAAGTAATGCAAAATTTTACAACTAAAATAGTTATTTTAGTGAAGGAAAAATTCAATCGCGGGCATGATTCGAACTTGTGTCTTCTGGTTAGATACACCAGAAGACGCAAAAAAAACTTTATAATTTTAGCATGGAAAATGCAAAAAAGTCACAAAAACATAGTTAAAAGGTAAGGTGGCATCCTACGATATCGAACTATCTGTAAAGTAAGTCATATCGGTTGATGAGCAAGGTAACTTGCTTTCCAATAGATGTCGCTAACGTCACCTTATGACGTAAATTCAGAATGTGAAGGTAAATTTCGATCAAGCGGGTGGGACTCGCGGTGGCTTAGCGGTCAGAGCGGCTGGTGTATCTAACTCGAACCCTGCCCGCGATTGAATTCTTCCTTCACTAAAATTACTTTATAATCTTAGCATGGAAAATGCAAAAAAATCACAAAAAGATACCAATTAAAATAACTATAAGTATCATTGACAGCCCATTATATTGCCCCACTGCCACGGCCACGGGTCTCCTCTCAGAATGAAAGAAATTAATGGCTAAAGTTCACCACGCTGGCCTATTGCGGGTTGGAAGACTTCACACCCCATCGAGTAAATCTCGCATGCATGCAGGTTTCCTCAATGTGCCCATTATTAATATGCAACTTGATTTCGAAAAGTCAGAGCCCTGTGCCTTGTATTTTTACCCGACTACGAAAAAATCGTTTAAGCGTTTTTTGAATAGCAGTACCAAGTCAGAGGTCTCAAGTTCGAATCCAAGGCATGCATCTGTGACTTGTCAAAGTCATGTGCATATTATTAATATTTAATTATCACACGCTTAAACGGTGAAGAAAAATATCACGAGGAAACCTGGATGCCTGAGAGATTTTCTCGATTTCTTGTGAAGTCTGCCAACCCGCCACCCGCCAGTGTGGTGGATTATAGTTTAGTGGGTTATGTTAACATAACATAACATACATACCATCACGTCTGTCTTCCCCGAAAGGTTAGGCAGAGGCGTACTAATGTACATCCACAGTTCGCCGGTATGTTTAGTCCCATGTATTTAGGGGCGAGCCTATTGCTATTAACTGGGCACAAATCCAGACTCTGAGCGGGTACTGAGAATTTCATAGAAAATCGCAATAACATGTTTACTCGTATTGGGGATCGAACCCAGGACCTCTAGTGTAGCAGTCGCGCTTGAGACCACTAGACTAATGAGGTAGTTGATTATGTCATTTTTTTATTTGGTAGGTCTAATGTAGCTTCCCCGCAAGGCGTTCTCACCTTGTCGCGGCAGGGGGGCTTAGTAACTGTGGATGGTGGCCCACGGCGAAGCTAAGTAGAACCCCAGGGTTCTACTTAGGTTACTTCTTACTTCCAAACTAGGGGGCAGGAGGGGCTGCTCCTGGCTTTGCCAAGGAAGCCTGCATTGGAGGGGCTACTGTAGGTTGCGGTGTCGTATGTGAGGCACCGCAACTGAGTCGGGCCGCGGTGTTGTGTGGGCGACACTGCGACTGAAGGTTGAGGGGCCGCGGCAGGAGAGGAGTGCCGGTATTACGGTGCGCCGCTCTCTCTGCCTTCCGCGGCCTCGGTGGGGTCGCAGCCGTAAGACTGCGGACACAGTGGGGCCGCAGGGGAGGAGGAGTGTCGGTATTACGATGCGCCGCTCTCCCTACCCTCTGCGGCCAATGTGTGGACGGCGGCGGGGCTACATATCTGTCCCGCCGCAGGGAGGGTTTTGGGCGGCGGACTCGGGGTCGTCAGTCGCCCTATTGGAGGGTCCAACATTGGACGTCCGCGGTGGGATCGCGGAGCATGAGATAGCGATTCCCGTGATCCCACTACTATGCGGAGGGTGGCAGTGGTAGTGGTTTTAGTCGGTATGCTGGCCACCTGGCCGGAGAGCCCTACACAACCGTCCCGCATTCCCGAAGAGGGGCGGCGTGCATAAGGAGCATTTCCCCACACGAGAAAAAAAAGGTCTAATGTAGCTGCAACTTTTGATAATGAGAACGAACAGTTTTCTGTGTTTTGTGCGTCATATCATATAGGTACCTATCGCCTTCTGTGTTTTGAAATTTGAACACTATCAAAATTTCAGTGGATAGTATTATTTTCTGGTACTTTTGTATAAATAATTTCTAGTTTCGCTACTAAGGTACTATGTGTTAATTCACACCTATCAACAAATGGAACAGAAATACCTATTTACTTTCTGCATTGTTTCTTTTGCATAATTATTAAAGGCCACTGGCTTGACTTGGAAATTACATAGGTAGGTCGGTAGTTGATAACAGAAGTAGCTGCAATAAACATTATTCGCTAGTTTAAAATATTTCTTTTATTATTATTTTTTATTTATATAAGTATTTTTTTATTTTTCCCCATGTGGGGACGGGTTAGAATACTGTTCCTCATTGCCTTTCAGATAGGCATCCCGTAAGAGGCGTGAAAATATCTGACTTGCTCGGTGGTAGGACCTCTTGTCTGCCGTAAAGCACCTTGGTGTGTTTCAACTTTTGCACGTAAGAGTCAGTTCCACTCGGTTGCTGTGACTCTGGCAGTCTGCAGTCCGTAGGGGCTCTTAAAGATCGGCAGCGCATCAACTATTCCTCTGGTGTTGCAGGTATCCATGGGCGACGATGTCTATTTACCACCAGGTGGCCCGTCAGCTCGTTTGCCGACTTAATCCAAACTAATAACTTAATTCAAACACAATTTAATCAAATTGTGTTACTATTCGGATTCCAACACCGTTAATTTAAGTTTCTGCTCTAACGTTTCGTTCGGAATATGTACTTTACTGGAAATAAATATAAGCGAATGCAATTCTTGATAGCTTTACCATGTTTGGAACGATTTTCGGGTCGTTTCTTTCCGGTGAACGCTTGACGGTATCCGAATCCGAGTAATAACATAATTTGATAAAATATTGTTTGGATTACGATTTATTTTGGGGTATAGTCCATGTTGAACCCCCACAATCTTTACCCCCGGCCATGTTGAACCCCTAAATGGTGTCCACGTTCAACCCCCCAGGGTGGAACATGGACTTTTTTTTGCATGTTTTTAATCCACGTTCAACCCTCAATGGACAGTAAAACACAAAAGTTTTTGTCATCCATCCTGAATTTATTGCTATTATCCTTAATTTTATGTCTGTATTATACCCTCTATTTGTCCTATATTTCAACTATTACTGTTAACGACGCGTAGCACACATTGTTATGAAATTAATGTAACGAATAGTTCGTATATTTTTGTTAACAAATAAAAGAGGTTTTCGTTGTTTTTTCATAATAAATCGTAGTAGGGGAGCGAGAGCCTGACGACAAAGAGTAGTAGTAGTAGTAGTAGGGGCTGCGGTCGCGGGGGGAGGCTCGGGCTGCAGCCACACTGGCAGGCAACTGTCAGATGATTTATTCTAGAATCCGGCGCGCGCACGGTGTCACTGCGTGCGTCAGAATATTCTAGAACCTAGAAAACAAAAGATTAAAATAAAACAACTGCTTAGGGAGAATTTTTCAGTTGTTCAGTGCTTCACAAGGCTTCAGAGCGAACGGTCGGTCACGGCTCGCGCTCCCTCGCTGCTTTCGGCTCGCATCTGAGTTTCCTTTGGGGTTCCCCTTACCCTGGCACCAACAATTACTTTGCAATACAAATGAGTGAATTCAACCGAATTCAAATGAATGAAAACAACCTAATGGTGTTGTTATGCTGAAAGGCATCGCGCACAACAAAAAAGTTAGAAGGTTGGCACTCTATCTATACTTATAATAAATCTGTAGAGAGGTCAATTCTGTACATGAAATATATTTCCAAAATAACTATCAGCGGGTGATTAGTGATCGATACTGACGCCAAAAACGCAATCAGTAAAATTTTTGTCTGTCTGTCTGTCTGTCTGTCTGTATGTTCTTTATAGAAACAAAAACCACTCGACGGATTTCAACGAAACTTGGTACAATTGTTCTTCATACTCCTGGGCAGGTTATAGTATACTTTTCATCACGCTACGATCAATAGGAGCAGAGCAGTGAAGGGAAATGTTGGGAAAACAGGAGAACTTACTCCATTTTTTAAGCTTCCGTCGCGTGTGCAGCCTTAATGGTTAAAGCTACACAGAAATCATGTATGACGGAAATGTTCTCCTTAAAATTATATAAAAAATATTCCACGACAGCAAATGTCTATCTTTTATGGTTGACTCACAATAACACGATAGCTTAGCAGTTCGGAGCTTTCTGATTATATTTGTCTACTCTTACGTTAGGTGACTGACTGACTGACATAGTGATCTATCAACGCACAGCCCAAACCACAGGTTATAGTATACTTTTCATCACGCTACGATCAATAGGAGCAGAGCAGTGAAGGGAAATGTTGGGAAAATGAGTGATTCATGAGAAAGGTTTCAAGCTATAAAACATCACGCTACAACCCTTAGGAACGGGGCAACGCAGGTGAAACCGCGGGCGAAGAACTAGGGAACAAAGTAACTATTCCACGCGGACGAAGTCGCTGGCAAAAGCTAGTGTTAAATAAAACGTTAGGTAAATCCTCTAATCTGCTTAAATTTTTAAAAAGTTTAGAAGATGGTTCTATTTACTTACTAAACATTTGTTTAACCTTTCACACGCACAGTGTCTCATCGTTGCCGGCACTTGGCCAAAGATTATTGTAGTGGGGGAAGTTCGCTTAAGTAAAATGATTGTTTTTCTGTGCTAACCTTTATTTTTGACATTTTGCTTGACTTTTTGAGGTTTTTGGTGCCAACGCAATGATCCGAACGTACTTTTCATAAAATACGAAGAGAGTAAGCGTGATCTCCCTTCTGTGGTCAGGAGAACTGCACAATTTCTCAACAAAGAACTGACCGACACCCAAGTGGACCAGTTGTGCGATCATCTCTCATTGAAAAACATGAAAACCAATCCAGCTGTCAACTTAGAACAATTTTTGAAAAATTCTTTCGGAGCGGACTATTTGGAGTCAACAGATTTGAGGTTTATAAGGAAAGGGGAAATCGGCGATTGGAAGAATTACATGTCAGACGACTTGTCACGAAGATTTGACGAGTGGATTCAACAGAATCTGAAGGGAACCGAGCTGAGTTTCGATTAAGGCCAGGTTCTTAATAGTAATTGAGATGTTTTTGTATTACAAAACATATTTAAATTTTTATAGTATAAACTAGTTAAAGTGATTAAGGGGAGAAATTAATTATGTAATATATTATTGGATAATTATATATTATGGCCACAGGAAATAATCTCCATATTAGAACACCTATGCTTGTAATTTATTAATAACAATGTCAATTAAATGTATGGTATTGTAATATATAAGACTGCCTATACATATGTGTTGTAATATTTTTGGGTTAATAAATTATTTCTATTCATAATTACGCATTTATTTTTTAAATGAACATAACATAACAACATATCGACACATTTGTATTTCTACTAGGTATTTCTAAGGGGGCTAAGCCTATTAACCGGACACAAATCCAGACACCGAGCTGCTACTGAGAATTTTATAGAAAAACCCAATAACACTGCTCGTCCTGGGGATCGACCCCAGGACCTCTAGCGTAGCAGTCGCGCTTGGGACCACTAGCCTAATTAGGCAGTCAAATTGACTAATTTATATATATTTAAAAAAATAGTAGTCTCTGGAGTAGGGCCATCGAGGAACACGGGAAGGCCATTATCGAGCGCGTGAATTTGTCCCTTCAGGCTGTCTCCGAATGGGGCGATACCAAACTGGTCAAATTCAAAGCGTGTCTGC
The DNA here is from genome assembly GCA_910591435.1 of Acronicta aceris. Taxonomy (NCBI): domain Eukaryota; kingdom Metazoa; phylum Arthropoda; class Insecta; order Lepidoptera; family Noctuidae; genus Acronicta; species Acronicta aceris. The sequence continues at coordinate 7,566,091 of OU342780.1, read as the reverse complement.
TTTCCAACTGGTTCCTACTTTCTGAGATGTCAGATACATCCGACAACTGACCACCTTCAGCTCTTGGGCGTTACTCTGCCGTCAACCCTCAACTTCGGCTCCTTTATAGAGTCCAAGCCTCAAGTGGCTGCTAGAAAGCTGAGTATCCTCTTGAAGGTACGTCGTTACTTCACGTCGAAACAATTGCTCACATTGTATCGAGCACAAGTTCGTTCGTGCATGGAGTACTGTTCGCACCTTTGGGATGGATCGGTAAAGTATTATTATATAGTAAGTTCGAGGCGTTTGAATCCGTTGGGAAACGCGCCAAGAAACTCATTGGTAACGATTCCTTTGTCCGGGCTAAACTCCAAAACCTGGAACATCGTCGCTAAGTTGCTAGCTTATCGGTTTTTTATCGGATACATTCCGTTGAGTGTGCATAAGATCTCCATGATCTTATTCCCCCTAGTCCTTTCTACTATCGGACTACCAGAAGCACGAAAAAGCGACATCGCTTCATGGTGGACGTTCCAAAAACCCGAACGAAACGCTTTCAGTCCACTTTTAAATGAAACTGTACTAGTAGTCTGTAGTTAAAATGGGTGTTCCATAGGGCTCTATTTTAGGCCCTTTTCATTTCTTAGCGTATAAAATGACTTTCCCTATATGATGTCCGAGCTATCGAATATAGTATTGTTTGCTGACGATACCTCACTCATATTTAAAATCGATAGAAATGATAGCAATCTCTTTAACGTAAATGAGAATCTAAAATCTTTTTCCAAATGGTTTCCTGCTAATAACTTACTACTTAATGCCAGCAAAACATCTAAAATTCTCGTTACCAAATGTACCACAAACTGAACCTAATCTAATTCTTGATGGCAGCAAACTGAACCTAATCAATGAAACCATTTTCTTGGGTATTACGGTTGATTGCAAGTTGCAGTGGGGTGCGCACATTTCACAGCCCTGTCTAGCAGATTAAGTTCCGCTGCATATGCAGTAAGAAAAATTAGGCAGATCACTGATGTAGCTACAGCCACGCTAGTGTACTTCGCTTTCTTTCAAAGCATTATGTCATACGGTATTTTGCTGTGGGGATCAGCTGCAGACGTAGATTCAATTTTTATCTTACAGAAAAGGGCCATCCGCGCAATCTACGATATGGGCCCTCGCGATTCCCTCAAGAGAAGTTTTTAAGAATATCAATAAACTTACACTGCCGTCATTCTATATTTTTGAAAACATCATGTACGTCCGCAAAAATCTGCAGATGTTCAGTATCAATAGTGATTTCCACAACCTTAATACTAGGAATAAACATAAAATTGTGGTAGGTACCTAAATTTAGACTAACTAAAACAAATAAATCACATCTAGGAATTCTACAATAAATTAGGTTCCTACAATAAACTCCCAAAATGTGTTACCGATCTTACTGGCAAGAAATTTAAAAAGTACGTCAAATAAATTCTTGTTAAGGCGGATCGTTTCGCTGTGCCCGCGAAATTCAAATTTCGTGTTTTTATTTAGTGGTTTTTCGCAGTTTGTAGGTCTTTATTAAGTTCTGCATTCATGGTAATGGTAATTGCGACATTAACTATACAAAATTCACAATTTTTATCTAAACCCATTGCTTAAAAATCATTATTGGAGCTAAAAGTAGTGTAAAATGTTAATTTTGACCAATTACACAGATTGCGCCAGGTTTTTGGCTTGATAAGGATTTATTAGTAAAGGTTTCAGTTCTCAGTTGTGAATGTTGTATAGTTGATGTCGCAATTACAACTACCATGAACCTAGAACTTGTTATAGACCTACAAACTGCGAAAAACCACTCGAAATTTGAACTTCGCGGGCACAGCGAAGCGATCCGCCTTAAGAAACCCTATTATAAAATCAAGAACTACGTTAACGATAAAAATGTGTGTTGTTTAAATACGGATGCACTTGCAGCCTCCCCGGAAGCCTGAATACGTGGCCTCGATTCAATAGCCATTGAATACGAGGGTCTATCCAATTCCAATTTAGTATCTATAGTGAATACATGGACATAGTTTTCACAGAATCTGTACCTATTCATTACGTTTCGAGATGTCTTCATATGGTTAGTATTGTTTACCTCAACTGAACCTGAATTGTTTACCTCTATAAATGTGGCACATTGCCATACATGCCGTGGCATGTCTGAGTGGACTCCTAATTCATAATCCTAAATCCGATGTGTGTATTTAACACATAGTTCATTTATTTTCTTATTAATGACATCGAGTTCTCAAACACTGAGAACATTTTAGTAATTATCGATTGGTCCATCTTTGACATTCAGTGGGCACACATCCTCATATTGCAATATTGTACCAATGAAGATTGTAACACCATTTATTTTAAAAGTGTGTCCATGGAGTTTCTTTCCGGATTCGTCTCCATAGGATCAACCTTTTGGAACCGTGCAACTAGAATCATAACGTTTCATTTAAAACGCTTGTAAAAGCTTATTTGAAATAAAAACATTTGAACTTGAAGTTGAACTACAATGTGAGAGATTAATATGGATAACAGAAAGGCTTGAGATTGAACTGTTCCAATGAACCAGGCTATTGATTTTATAATGACGATATTTTCTTACGAATTTGATTTTAATTATTTCTATTTATAAGTTTGACATTACAATTATAATTTTTATCAATCAATTATTTTATCAAAGACATTACTGTAATTTTTTGTGACATTCAGTTTAATGTACCTACTGAATTATTAATTTAAAAGGAAAATGTAAATGTGAGTATTATGTAAGCTAGATAATTAGATATACACAGATTTAATCGGTCTGGCGGCTTTGAGACTTTTATCTGACCTTCGCAAATGTTCCACTGATCTGGTATCGTCGTGCGACGGAGTGGTTTAGCTCCCTAGATTATGATCGAGCTATCCAATGACTGATGCATGCGTGCCGTCAGATGGGACTGGTCTACTTTAAGCCGCAATGGCTCTTATTTCTATAGGCCATTTCAGATATTGTCTTACATTGGAACTTTTTTTTTATGCGATAGGAGGGCAAACGAGCAGACGGATCACCTGATGGTAAGTGATTAACACAGCCCATGGACACCCGCAACACCAAAAGATGAGTCACAAGAGCGTTGCCGACCTTTAAAAGAGGATTGGGCCTCCGGTAACCTCATCGGTTTTCTGTGAGGCCGTAGTATCACTCCGGTCGAGCCGGCCCACTCGTGCCGAAGCATGGCTCTTCCACGTGTAAGATAACTCACATATTTGCTACTAAGTATTATGTCTGGACTTTAAAAGAGACCATGAGTTTGTTCTCTGAGTTTATTTCGGTGTTTCTTCTCAGAGGTCGTCAGGTAGAAAATGCTGGAGTCATCTAGTTAAAAAAACATTGCCTTGTAAAAGTGTCCGTAAGGGTTGAATTGTCCACAAAAACATTATACCAAAATAAATCATAATCCAGACAATATTCTATCAAATTATGTTATTATTCGGATTTGGATACCTATAATCTAGGTTCCTACGGTACTATTTCGTCTACTACTACTTCAATGGAAATAAAAGACCGGAAATTTGTTCCATACTTGGTAAAGTTATTAAAAATTGCATTCGCTTGCATTTATTTAAAGTGAAGTATTGTGGACGAAATGATAGGAATAGTAGGAACCTAGATTAACGGTATCCAAATCCGAATAATAACTTAGTTTGATAGAATATTGTCTGGATTACGATTTATTTCAGTATTACGTTTGTAATAGAAATTCGGTCCGCCGGACTCGTAAAAGATCTATTTACAGAAATAAATATCATTTATCAATTAAACCGAGACTCAAATGTTGTGTGGGTCACACAAAATATTTGTCTCTGGTGTCTGAATTGAAGCCACAACACCACAGAACAAAGAAGTACCTAGAAGTATTAAGTGGGCGTAACCTTGTTTCCACTAGTCTGATACGATGTACGCACTTGCCGTATAAAGTGCTCTCAGTCGCGTTAGTAGATAGCCAACGCGCAAACATGCGACAAAACCTTTAAAAAATAAATAAAACGCCCTTTTGTGCCATTTAAGAATACAAAAACCATAGCTGGGATAAAAATCTATCACATGCAGGGATTTCGTATCATTCGGAAGTATTATTTTCAGTTTATTACAATAAAATGATAAAACAAGTTTAATTTTTCTTCCGCCAAACATAGCACAAAAATCACAATCTAAAGTTATCCCTCTTCTTATAGAAATAGAGTTGATTTTCTTTTATTGGCAATCAATTGTTCTAGAATGTTTGCTTACCTAACCAAATTGATGCCGCTATTCAATTAGTGCATGCAATATCGATAAAATGTTATCGACTATTTTTTATTTTTAAAATTACCTATATTACTTTCCAGTATACTAAGAAAAATTTAGCTTGTGATGCAAATTTTTAATCTCGTAAACATGGTATAGGATTTTGTTACTGTAAAAAAAAGAATATAAAGCGATAGAATCCGTAAAGTGGTTTTATTATAATATGTCTAATATTCACGTAACCGTCTCAGAAGTCAATATGAATTACGGAGCTAAAACTATTATAGAATCCAAAATACATTACACAAATTGGAGTCAAAACGGCAGGCTCTCACGAAATATGTTATAGGTATTTCAAGGGTAATAAATAATTTTAAAACTTATTCTTGAAAACTTTATTTTTAAATCGTTATTCCACACAAAATTTTATATATCATGGATGCGTTTACAATAACATATTATTACACAGAGAAAGATATACACACATGACTGTAAGTGTATAACTCATTTAGTCATCACTCTTCCTTTTTTCATAGTCGAGTAAAAATACTATCACAAATGAATGTTAGGTAGGTACTCTACTACTTCATGCACTTTCCAATTAAAATACCTAGGTATCATTATGAAAAACATAATTATTTGTGTAATTATTGTCATTATATTATAATTTATTGACTGCCTCATTAGTCTAGTGGTCCCAAGCGCGACTGCTACGCTAGAGGTCCTGGGTTCGATCCCCAGGTCGAGCAGGGTTATTGGATTTTTCTATGAAATTCTCAGTAACAGCTCAGAGTCTGGATTTGTTACCGGTAAATGGCAATAGGCTCGCCCCCCTGTTACATGGGACTTAAACATACATACATACATACATCACAGTTCGCCGGTATGTTCAACTCAACTCTTCGAGGAATGCAGGCGTGATGGTATGTGTATTGAAAACCGGTTATCAGTTATTTCAGGTGATATTTTTTTTAGGTTAAATAATTTATAGAAATATAAATAATTATGTTGATATTGTTCAAGTCGAATGCTATTTAACGGTATGTTTAGGTCCTATAATAATAATAGGGTGGTGAGCTTATCACCTTTAACTGGGCACAGATCCAATCGATCCGAGCTAATACTGAGAATTTCATAGAAAAACCCAATACCACTGCTCGGCCTGGGAATCAAACCCAGCATCTAGCTTAGAAGTCGCACTTGGAACCACTAGACTAATGAGGCAGTTTAATTTGCTTGCTATGTAGCTGATATCTCATAAATTTTTACAACGTACTATTTAACAATGTTAGTAATACATAATAATAATATGATAGTACCAATACGTAGTAAACTATAACATTATGTCTTCACTTTATTCACTTATTTCGTAGTAACTTTATCGATAAGTTCACAAGAATGTATTATATGGACACATCATTATTGTCGGTATGCGTGACACACTATTTGTCATTCAAAATCTTTTCTTATAACAAGCACCATAGCTTTATTCGAAAAAAAAGTAATAAATGCCATCTAGCGAGGAGTAGCGGTACTTACTACTACTTCAACTCCAAAAGAAAATAGTCGTAAAAGGTTACAGATCTATTTCGTAATGTGAATTATGTGCAATTGTTATAAGTTTGAATTCAATGCAAATAGTTTAGTGTGTTAAATCTGATCGTCTCGATTACTCGTGATTGTTATTTTTGACCAGTCATAATCTAGTTACAATAGTGTGTGTAAGATGTAAATGTGTGAGTTTGGCAACACTGGTTTTCATATAAAATAGGCATTATGTGTTTACTTAAAAACACACAGCGTCGATATGAAGATGATTTTGTGACTTACCATTTTTTCCCGCAAGGCTGGTAACACTACCTGTTTGTCTCCGGTTGGACACCAATTTTTCTTGGGGTTGGGTTGCGTGAGATCGGCAACCCTTTACACCTGTCATAGCGTTTTGTGATTTTCCCGCGTGACGCACGGAAAACTTTTCTTCGGAAAGTTTTTATGAAAATCATGCTTTTATTTATGCAGAATTATAGATAAATTTAGTGCTCGGAAGCGCAAAAGTATATATAGCTCATAACTATTGGTGAGAAAAGTGTTGAACTGTATTCCTAGTGAAGAAAAATGTGTTCTCAATTCATCATCTAGTAATCCTAGTAATAAGGTAGTGTAGGTAATATGGGAGTAAGCACAAATGGATTCGGAGTCCGAGGCTTACCTACAAGAGAGCGACGAGCTAAGGTCAAGTGACTGCGACAGTGAGTACCTACACACGTACACATAAAAATCAAGTAAGTCAAATTACCTACCTACATATGTACAAGATTGATACAGCACACATAGCCCGTCTCCACGGTGGAATTTGTGGTCAATCCCTTTTCCTAGACCTTGGGAGACCACGCTGTAACAGATACGGCAAAACAAATAAAACTGCTTAGGCAGGCTATTTATGCACAATATTAATTAAACCCTTATAGGGGTATAGACTTCTCTTGCCAAAGCGGATTTGATAAGAGAGTTTGCCTCGGAGGCTGGTTACGACTATTAACATGTGATGAGCTTTGATGCCTGATACGAGCCAATGCCACTGTATACCTAGAAAAAGCGTAGAAGTACTATAAAAATTCTGTGAGACTCCCAGGTTCTCAGAATTTCATTTTTTTTTTTTGAAGTTGATGGCGGTAGAAATGATTGTCTGATATCACAAGTGTATAATATGTATCTGTACAGTACATAAAAGCCTACAATTGTGGGACATTGTTTTAATACATAATACAATACCTCGGCTATATTAACACTTGGCTAAGTATGCCAAATCATAATTATGTAAAATCAAATTGTAAGTCATTCAATAAATATGATATATGATAAGCTACACCAGTGATATTAATGCAGTCCTCTTAGGTTGACTGTAGTTCGGCCTATTGAGGTGGCAACAATTAGCATTCTTACATCTATACTAAATATATAATATTTATTTTTGTACCTTAGTCTCATAAGATTTCCCATCCCTAGTGGGTATGGTGAGATTAAATACTTAAATGCATGAATGCCCCATGAGTGAAAAAGCACTAATTTTATAATACTAATACTTTGGCAGGAAAGATGATAGCAAGTGGTAGCACAATATTATATAATTACAATAACAACAACAAGGGACTCTAAGTTTCTTGTCAAAAACATTGTTAAATACCAAAAGAACCTCGGTTCAGTCTTGGACTGATAGGTGTTCGAATAGGTATGTATGCACCACTGTACACATTAAATACTACTACACAGTGGGGCACAAAAGTGCTTGATAACCACAACCCTGTCAGATTTGAGACTAGATGTTCAAGAGTTATGTTTAATGCACACAAATGTCTGTTTCACATTCTGGATATACACTCATTGTTATTATCTGAGTATGTTAAGGCGAATTTTTTACAAATGTCCATCCCTGCCATTAGGTCTGGCATCGACTCGTTGCACTGTTGCAACCCAATTGGATCGCGGAGATCCTTCGTTTCAAAAGGAATTGAGTTCTAAGCTACTTAGTTGATATCCTTTTGGTCTACCAGACCAGTCCAAGTTGATCTCCAACTGCGGAAGTTGTGGGACTACTGGAATCTATGGCATGGTCCAAGTTGATCTCCAACTGCGGAAGTTGTGGGACTACTGGAATCTATGGCATGGCAAATAAGCTACCCAAATCAGTTCTTGACCAGTACTGCAGGTAGACTGCCAGGGGTTAATTAAAAGAACTCTAAGAAAAGATGAGAAAAAAGGAAAGCCTTACAGTGCATTACCAGTACACTCAGATAGCACTAGAAATTTTTTTTTTGTTGCTCTAGACATTTTCCTATCACAGGGTTAACCAATCACCATTGGTAGAGCCAAATAGTCAAGACCAAGGTCTTTCTACAACAGCAACCGTACCTACTACAGCATGTGAATCTTTACAGTTGCACTACAAATATCATTTCGATTGCTTTGAAGGATGGATGGTCCAAATAACAGATTGTATGGTTTGTGGTATTTTGCAAGTCAGAATTTGTATTTCCATTTGGCCGTCAGTTAAAAAGTTGAATAATCAAAAACTAGATTCACTGTTCCCAAAACATTGTTGCCATGTGTTGACACACCCTTCATAACAACCAATGCAGCAGATGCAGGTTGAGGGATCTCAATAAAGACAGCTGAGACTGCAATCATACGGGAATGAGTGGTTGCAGTACATGCATTGATTCGGAATCAATTACATTGTCTGCAGAATACCCACTTTCTGGTCTAGTCCTACGATTGGACATGTTTAACTTGCAAGTTGTTGAGACTGACACTCAGGCATAACATAGCCCTGTCAGCCCATTACCTCTCGGGGAGGTACAACTGCACTGCCGATCGTCTCTCTAGGCATCAGCAGAAATGACACTCAGGCATAACATAGCCCTGTCAGCCCATTACCTCTCGGGGAGGTACAACTGTACTGCGGATCGCCTCTCTAGGCATCAGCAGAGATGACATTCAGGCATAACATAGCCCTGTCAGCCCATTACCCATTACCTCTCAGGGAGGTACAACTGCACTGCTGATCGCCTCTCTAGGCATCAGCAGACAGTCATCTCTGAGTGTCAACTTAGGCATGACATAGCCCTGTCAGACCATTACCTCTCGGGGAGGTATAACTGCACTGCCGACCGCCTCTCTAGGCATCAGCAGAGATGATACGAATGGCATCTGTTGCCCACGGCAACAAACCGATTGTTTCATCGTTGGGGTACTTCAGACGTACTTAGATCCATTACCGTCTGCAGAAGCATCCGTGGTCAACAGATATGTGACATTAAACTGAAAAGTTCAATTTGTAATCTACTGGAATGCCTTCAGCCAAAGGTGGAAATTTCGGCCGAGATGGATCTCTCTTTTGTCTAAGGGTCCAATCTCATCTCTTGAGTATTGGCAACTTTAAACAGGATAGTGCTTTACAATAGCAGCAAACTGGGATAAACTATTTTGGCTGGTGATAAATTCTCACGCCCCCTTGCACCATGGTATGTGGACTTGATGTCGATTCCAAGACTCCCGGAGAGTCGAATAGACCTAGGACAATCAGCCTTCAAGACAAATATACCTACTGCCAGTGCAGGCTGGGTAAGGTGGAGGTAGGGGTAACAGACTAGCAACTGGTCAGTTTGTGAGAAACAACTGTTAGGTCAGTTGTTGTGCCAGCTGGAGGAAATTGACTATAGACATGTACTATTCAGCCATCAGAAGATGGATTTAATGATGTTATCACAAACTAAAACTTGTTAATCAAGGACTTTTAACTGGAGTAATCAGTCACACGATAAAGTTACATTAAATAGTTTATCTACTACTTACAACTTCTGAATTATTATTTTTTTTTTCCTATGGTACTATTTTAGTACTGGAAACATAGATTGGCTAATTTTATATTTTACAGATTCCAGCTAGAAGTTGAGGCTGCACTATCGACAGCACAACATGTTCATTCATGGTACATGATCTGACATTACCAGAATTTATAAGTTGTACATAAAGGTATATCTTTCGGGTGATTATAAGATTGACATGGTAGTTATGGCATGTAACTGTTATTTAAATATCAAAATAAACAACCTTTTCCAGTTTGATCCACCTAGATCAAACAGTATTACACATATTTGTAGCAAAAGACAGGATAAGCTAAGCAGAAGGTCTGGTCCCCTTAATTATATATTACAATTGACTGCTAAAACACACCCAACTTAAACCAGGTTATTGTGTGGGTAAAATATGTTATGTAAGATGTGGGGTCGCCAGCAACCCAAGATTACTTTAGGTTGGCATAGCCTCGGCCAGCTGGATAGATAATTATTAAATTGATGAAATTCTGGTGGGGTAAAGAGGAAAAGTAGACAGGCTGTCGGAAAATTCTACAGATTTTACTGTAATTAAATAAAATAATACACTAAGGGAGCTCAGTTTCTCTTTAAATTTTTGGACCAGAATACTTGGTACCCCAATATTAATTATATTCAAATGTCATATTATTATGTTTTGATCAGCAGAGGACTAGCAGATGATCTCTTCAGAGTCCTCCAACAGTAGTAAGATTACTGTAAATTATATTGAATGGTAAAATTTACTGTTATTATAATAATTTATACATTTTATTCTTTCACATAGCGTTTTGTGTTTGTCACCAGCAGATACCAAACAGGTCTTCATATCGACGCTGTGTGTTTTTAAGTAAACACATAATATAATATTTTGAATAACAACAAAATTGTTATTATGTGTTGAAAGAAAAACACACAGCGTCGCAGGAAGATCTTCCTGGTGAATGAAGACACTATGACAGGTGTAAAGGGTTGCCGATCTCACGCAACCCAACCCCAAGAAAAATTGGTGTCCAACCGGAGACAAACAGGTAGTGTTACCAGCCTTGCGGGAAAAAATGGTAAGTCACAAAATCATGTTCATATCGACGCTGTGTGTTTTTCTTTCAACACATAATAACAATTTTGTTGTTATTCAAAATATTATATTATGCTAATTCCACGTATTTAATGTTCCGTGGTCTTGATCCCCAGAGTATCATGCGCTATATTGTATTCCAGAAAATCCAATATAGTAAACACTGGACGAAAAAAAGTGTACCTGCTGGGACGTTTTTACTACTAGCGCCATCTCTTAAAAACTTAGAGAAATTGGGAAGGAATGCATTGGCAGTATCATGAGACAGCATTTAAGCTTAATTTTATTGAAATCGGTCTACTTTATCAAAAGTTATTACATATAATATTTAACGATTGAAAACGAACATGAAAAATAACAATTGTAGTAAATTTCATATTTGTTTTAAAATTTTTTGTTTAAAAAAAATAATCGTTGCCCCACACTAGGATTTCCTCCTGTATCGTGGGTGCGTTTACAAACACAAATTCTCACATAAACGAACGCCCAGACTCGGAACAACTACCTGTAGATCAAACAAATATTTGCTCCGTGTGGGGATCGAACCCACAACACGTGACGCAGAAGCCGATCGCTCAGCCGCTACGCCAAACGTGTCGTCAATATTAGTATAGTAATAATAATAATATAGTAAGTATGTACTAGACTTGCAAAGTTTAAATATTTAACGAAAGAAAGCATATTCAAAAAAATACACTAAAATCATATACCGATTAAGTTAAAGTAAATGGCTAACGCCCTGATTTAACTATTTTTAGAGTAAATTAAAGAAGTAAACAATGTGCGTAATTTTTTTCTCTAACAACTAATACGATGGCGTGATTAACTCATTGAGTATGAATATTTGACATTACAGCTGTCATTTACTAACAGCTACAGCTACAGCTGTCCTTTAAGGCGGATCGTTCACCTGAGCCCGCCAAATTAAAATTTTGAGTGGTTTTTCGCAGTTTGTAGGTCTATAATAAGTACTGCATTCATGGTAATGGTAATTGCGTCATTAACTATACAAAATTCACAATTTTCATCTAAAACCATTGCTTAAAAATCATTAGATATTGTAGCTAAAAGTAGAGTAAAATGACAATTTTGACCAATTACACAGATTGCGCCAAGTTTTTGGCTTGATATGGATTTATAAGTAAAGGTTTTAGTTCTCAGTTGTGAATATTGTATAGTTAATGTCGCAATTACAACTGCCATGAAACTAGAACTTGTTATAGACCTACAAACTGCGAAAAATCACTTGAAATTTGAATTTCGCGGGCTCAGCTAAACGATCCGCCTTAAGTAACAAGTCGTAACAATTTTATTACGGTTATTTATAACTGGTTACCTACCTGTAACCCCAGAGGAGTTGCCGACCCCTAAGAGCCCCTACGGACTGCAGACTGCTAGAGCCGCAGCAGTCGAGGGGAACTGACTCTTACAATATCCAAAAGTCGAAAGGTCCAACTCCGAGAGGTCCAACCACCGAGCAAGTCAGATATTTTCACACCTCTTACGGAATGCCTTTCTGAAAGTCAGTGATGAACAGTATTCCATTCCGTCCCCACTCGGGTTAGAATAGACCCTAAAATAGATCCCTTAAAAATATTACAATTCTCGCAACACAATTCTTCTACCCTAAGAAGTTGTGAGATCTCATGTAGAGCCAAGCCTCGAAATTTACAAGCCATATCTCAAAAACGATGATATGACCGGGCTGTATTTTGCTCGACTTGGTGCGGGCACTGCAGTGCCGGAGCTATATTTAATACTAGCTTTTGCCAGCGACTTCGTCCGCGTGGAATAGTTACTTTGTTCCCTAGTTCTTCGCCCGCGGCTTCACCTGCGTTGCCCCGTTCCTAAGGGCCGTACCCTTGTAGCGTGATGTTTTATAGCTTGAAACCTTTCTCATGAATCACTCATTTTCCCAACATTTCCCTTCATTGCTCTGCTCCTATTGATCGTAGCGTGATGAAAAGTATACTATAACCTGCCCAGGAGTATGAAGAACAATTGTACCAAGTTTCGTTGAAATCCGTCGAGTGGTTTTTGTTTCTATAACGAACATACAGACAGACAGACAGACAGACAGACAGACAAAAATTTTACTGATTGCATTTTTGGCGTCAGTATCGATCACTAATCACCCGCTGATAGTTATTTTGGAAATATATTTCATGTACAGAATTGACCTCTCTACAGATTTATTATAAGTATAGAAGATTTCATTTACATAAGCCCCATTTGGTTTTTTATTAAGATTTTTGACACTTTTATTGTGTTGGCATGAGTTAGGTACTTACAAGTTTCAGTGACAGAAAATTTCGTCTCCCAAGCAGGATGTGAACCTGTGTGTCACGTCAGCAACAATTAATATACTTAGTAATAATTTTATAATACCGTGTTGTCAATAGATGTTGCTGTAATTAATAACTAAGATGATTAAAAATTAAAATTGTGTGTCCTAAGAGGTGCTCCAGATTTATTCAATCACAATAACAGAGTAAAGATGGATGTACGAGTATTGTGTGATGGAAGACATGGTACGGAAGGAACTAAGTGATGACATGACGGCTGATAGAGATGTATGAAATAAGGCCGTAGGTACTGCGTGGTTGGCGTAAGTAAATTTGGATCGGATTGGAGATCTGGCCGCCCGTCTAGGATTGCCAGACCCAAAAATAGAAAATCCGGACAAAGATTCATATAAATATAGCCAAACATTTTGCCCTGAAATCCTGACAGTGGTTTTAGCGAGTCCGTGTGAGTCTTTCGCGGGCTTTCGTTTGGCATCTTTTGTCAGGGTGGGGTTGAAAAGTCTAACAAAACCGAATTCGTATATACTTGGCCGACACGACACTTCCCTTCCAACTGTTATAGTGGTCCAATACACAAGAAAATTTACTTCTCTGCCGTTTTATTTAATCTTCCCCGGCACCACGTACCAGCACCTCATCAGCACCTACCATCACACTATTACACAGCTGCACATTGGTCCTTCGCGGAGAGCAGCGGTGCTGCGGAGGAAACAATGTTTTCTTTGTCTGCGTGGACTTCAGAATTGGGCTCGTCCTGGATAAAAAAGTAGCCTACGTGTTATTCCAGACTATAATCTATCTCTGTGCCAAATTCCATCCAGATCCGTTCAGCCGTTCTGGCGTGAAAGAGTAACAAACATCCATACATCCATACTCACAAACTTTCACGTTTATAATATTAGTAAGGATTACACCTATTTGACCTATAGCTCGTATGTGTACAGTACACTGTAAGTATAAGTTGGTTAATAAATAAATAAAGAAATAAAATAAAGTTATTTATAGAGCATTAGGGTTACGAAAGCGGACGTAGTTTTGGCACAAACGAAGTTTTTAGTGGGTGAAAGCCCCACATAGCTTCACCTCCCCTAAGGTGTCGTGTGCGTATATGCATTTACTCCGACCAAAAAGGCAATATTTTGTAAGATAACTTAATTAGGTGCATATCAATTGTCACCATATTGTAACTGGTTCTTGAACGTTTAATGTACCTATAAAAAGTATAAAATATAGTGTGTAATGGTAGTTACTGCCAACTTCTATCAGTAGAGACCAGACAGTCAACGTCTTTCAGAGTCTAAAGTCAAAATAATACTTATCTTTTTTCTTTTAAAATGAAGACGATGCCTGTTTTGAAAGCTTCAAACTTGGACCCTGAATCGGAGGATTTAGTTACTAGAATGTTTGGTTTTCGAAAGGGTTACCTCGTGGAGATCAACCCAGGCAGGGTGATTCTGCCAGACCGCTACTTAACCATTGGACAGGATATTTTGGATATGGAAGTCCGGGAGTCTGATGTCTGGTTGTGCTCTTATCCCAGAACTGGTGAGTGACCGACTCTTATTCATGTATGGTTTCTATGAAAATAATAACAAATACTGACTGCCTCATTAGTCTAGTGGTCCCAAGCGCGACTGCTACGCTAGAGGTCCTGGGTTCGATCCCCAGGTCGATCAGTGTTATTGGGTTTTTCTATGAAATTCTCCGTAGCAGCTCGCAAAGCTAGCAAACATACCGGCGAACCGTTGGTGTATTACTACGCCTCTGCATAACCCTTCGGGGAATACAGGCGTGATGGTATGTAATGTTAATAACAAATACTTAGACTTCGACCTAAGCGAAATAAATTCATTGTACAGAGTGTATAGACCTATCTCTACGGTATAATGCACGAATGTCTATTGAGACAAAAACAAATAAGTGTCCATACAACTATGGACTTTGGAACTATTGTTTTTTTTTGATCTAGTTAAATAAATTATAATATTCATTTCTTTCTAAGTAATAATACATACACCTGGTATTAACACTTCATAACTATTTCTATATTAACCCTTTCACCGCCACGTCAAAATAGAAAAAGCGTGCCCTCGGTGCCAATCGCTAAATGTCCTTTAGAAATCTGTCACCCAGTCACGACCGTGGCGTACTGGGTACATTTTGGTTTGTCGGATGTCGCGGTCAAAAGGTGCAAATTTTTGGTGTGCGTCCCCGGCTACCATGAGCATTATAATCGCAAGAGTTACAAGCTCTGAACAGAAAAGGACCTCGTAAGATATGTGTTCATACTATTGAGGGTTTAACCGTTAACTATTAAACCTGTGTTTTTTTGTTAAGGTTCGACTTGGGCTCAGGAGATGATCTGGCTTATTGGAAACGACTTAGATTATGAAGGCAGTAAGAAGTCACTGCACCAAGTAAGTTAACATTTGTATTTATTTTCTTTACGTCATACACGAGTGTCATTAACTATCAGGTCTGTTTTTCCGTTATCTACGAGGTGCCCTATAGAATTTTCTACTATGTGTTAGAAAATTCTAAGCTCTTCGGAATCGAGTTGCCCTGTAAGAGTGCTCAGTTGGACTATTGTTGAATTATTCATTAATAATTCAATAAAATGTAGGATGTACCTAAATGTGAGGATAATCATGAAAACGTAGGATAATGAAATTTTATTGATAAATATTAGCTAATGGTCATTTCTTGTGCACTTTTAGATAAGATGTCCACGATTGGAAATGTCTTGTCTCCAGAATAGACTTAATATAGATTCGGATACGTCGGTAGACCTGGTGAAACGTCTGCCGGACCGTCGCTACGTGCGTACTCATCTTCCTTGGGACCTTCTGCCTGTAGATATTGAGAATGTTGACGGCTCGGTTAAGCCTAAGGTAAAGTGTTGATCCCCCATACACTTACAATACGGCTAATGGCTAACTTAAGAATAACTGTGGGCGTCTAACAGTCGCACAGGTAAACTCGGTTAACTACCTAAGTATTTTTGTGCAATAATATCGAAATCGGTTATTGTCAATATTGAATGGACAATAATCACGACCCCAATTGTCTTTACACCGAGGTTTTGTATTACAATTAACCAACAAACACTCGCAGACAATTTCAGACGCACACAATTATTTCAGTTGTTCTATAATATGTATGTACCTACTGTGTTTAACATTACCTCCAACCCAAGTAGGCGACATAGTCAGGTATTTCAGTTATAGATAGAGATAAAGTCAAAGCAAGTCAAGTCAAGAGCAGCAACTTATTACGAGTAGACTTGGGTACTTACAACAATCAACGACTAAACCTTTTTTACAATCTGACGTTTCATTTCCTGTTGTTTTACAAAACCGCTGCATTGATAAATATAAAACGTTTATGCAGTTCTGCCTGTTAAAGTTTTATAATTATGAAAATCTGCTAAACATTGCTCTGCTGTTTTACATAGTAAGAGTTGTTTTGTATAACAGCTAGCGATTATGTAAAACAGCGAATTAAGAAATCTAACATCGACATACGCGAGAACTAGCTGTAACTCGCGGTTTCGCTCGCTAGTTGCAACCCAAAAATATTTTTTGAGACGATAAAGCAGCCTTAGTCCTTCTTTAAGATACAATCTATCTCTATGCCAAAATGCATCAAAATTGGTTACGTGGTTTAGGCTTTAAAAAATAACAGACAGAGAGATAAACTGTCATAGCATTTATAATATCTGTATGATTTGTGAGGTACAGTCGACACAGTATTTTTATTTTCCGGCAGGTTATTTACACATACCGCAATCCAAAAGACGTGGTGGTATCATACTACCATTACTGTACACTGGTACATAAACTCGACGGCACCTTCGAGGAGTTCTGCGACCTCTTCATGAGAGACCGTGCACCATTTAGCCCATTTTGGAACCATTTACTTGGTAAGTTATATGTGACTTTTTACCCGACTTGTATATGCTTTAAAGTCTACCTCGTCTTCCTCTGCTTAATAGTCAGTAAATAGGGTAAAGCAGTTTAAGTACCTTGGTCACTGGGTTACGGAGGATGACACACATAACTGTGATATGGCTCTCCATATCACAGTTATGCGTGCCATCCTCCGTCGCGAGAGCGCAGGGCATTCGCCATGAGATGCAACATGCTGGTTCGAAGATTTACAGAATGTGACAGTAACGTCAAAATATCATTGTTTACGGTGTACTGCCAAGCATTATATACATGCAGTTTGTGGACTAGAAATACGTAAAAAAATGTACAATGCTCTGCACGTACGGTACAACAATGCTTTTAGGATCCTGTTGTCGCTGTCGCATCTCTGCCGTGCATCAGAGATGTTCGCAACAGTGCGTACCGACGACTTTTTTGCAATAATGCGTAAAAGATCAGCGTCGTTGTTTTGTCGTGTGCGGGACAGTGACAACAGTCTCCTGAGTATTGTTGTTAGTAAGAATGAGGGGAGTGTTGTTGCCAAGAAGATCCAAAAGATGTATCTTTTGCATAATTATCTGAGGTCAATGCCTTGAGTTAGAAATTACATAGATAGGTAGGTACTTGATAACAGAGGGAGTTGCAAGACCGGTTATCCCATACAAACGTAATAACAAAATAAATACAATTATTTATCAAAATTGATTAAATACAATTTCACGAACCCAGGAAAATTCTTTGGTTCAAGAAAATTCTCTACGAGACACAATAGATTTTTAATACCTAACATATTTTAATTTAAATACGGAAGAGAGATAGGAATTGCAGCCATGATTTTCTTGGGTTTTTAATTGTATTATTTAATAGGTCGGAAGTCGATCTATACGAACATGTTTTTTTCCTGTGCTAATCATTATTTCTGCTTCATGCTTGACTTAGGTTTTTGGTGCCGACGCAACGACCCGAACGTACTTCTCATAAAATACGAAGACATGAAGCGTGATCTCCCTTCTGTGGTCAGGAGAACTGCTCAATTTCTCAACAAAGAACTAACCGACCCTCAAGTGGACAATCTTTGCAAACATCTGTCATTCAAAACCATGAAAACAAATCGAGCAGTAAATTTTGAAAGCATTTTGGAAAAGTCTTTCGGAGATAGTTATTTGGAGTCGACAGATCTGAGGGTTATAAGGAAAGGGGAAATCGGCGATTGGAAGAATTACATGTCGGACGACTTGTCACGAAGATTTGACGAGTGGGTCCAACAGAATGTGAAGGGAACCGAGCTGAGTTTCGAATAAGCTCAGGGGCTTCGAGTAAGTTGACCTATTTAAGTAATGAAAAGTGTAATGAATATGTATGTTAGAAATAAAATAAAAACTAGCTGACCCGGCAGACTTCGTACTTTCATATTTATTCACCTTTTAAACCTTCTCTGGACTTCTACAAATAATTCAAGACCAAAATGAGCCAAATCGGTCCAGCCGTTCTCGAGTTTTAGCGAGACTAACGAACAGCAATTAATTTATATATATACTAGCTTTTGCCAGCGACTTCGTCCGCGTGGAATAGTTACTTTGTTCCCTAGTTCTTCGCCCGCGGTATCACCTGCGTTGCCCCGTTCCTAAGCGTTGTAGCGTGATGTTTTATAGCTTGAAACCTTTCTCATGAATCACTCATTTTCCCAACATTTCCCTTCACTGCTCTGCTCCTATTGATCGTCGCGTGATGAAAAGTATACTATAACCTGCCCAGGAGTATGAAGAACAATTGTACCAAGTTTCGTTGAAATCCGTCGAGTGGTTTTTGTTTCTATAACGAACATATAGACAGACAGACAGACAGACAGACAGACAGACAGACAGACAGACAGACAGACAGACAAAAATTTTACTGATTGCATTTTTGGCGTCAGTATCGAACACTAATCACCCGCTGATAGTTATTTTGGAAATATATTTCATGTACAGAATTGACCTCTCTACAGATTTATTATAAGTATAGATAGATATATACCATTATCCTACTTAAGTACATACCTACTCTACCTATACACTTTTAAGTTCTACATGTTATAATAGTAAAAAGCTGTTCAATCCTATTTTTAAGTTCGGTTCCAGGTTCCAGTATGCCCATTTTTTTTGGATTTTTTTTTTATTTCTGCCGCCCATGGACACCTGCAACACCAGAGGAGTCACAAGTGCATTGCCGACCTTTTAAAAGGTGATTGAGCCTCCGGTAACCTCACTCACTCGGCGAAACACAACGTAAGCGTTGTTTGACGCCAGTTTTCTGTGAGGCCGTGGTATCACTCCGGTCGAGCCGGCCCATTCGTGCCGAGCATGGCTCTCCCACGTAAAAACGTCCACCCTAGGTTGCCTGGAAGAAATCGTTGATTGCTATAAAGCCACTGTGATTTTAATTAAAAAATCCTTTGCTCGACCTGGGAATCGTACGCAGGACCTCTAGCGTAGTAGTCGCGTTTAGAACCACTAGACTAATTAAGGAGGTTTTATCTTAATTTTATGTAAGTAGGTAACTTATATAACTATATTATTTACGTTATCGCTGTGTGTTTCGACTTTTGCACGTAAGAGCCAGATCCCTTCGGTTGCTACGGCTCTCGCAGTCTGCAGTCCGTAGGGGCTCTTAAAGATCGGCAACGCATCAGCAACTCCTCTGGTGTCGCAGGTGTCCATGGACGACGTTGACTACTTACCACCAGGTGGCTTGTCAGCTCGTATGCCGACTTAATCCATAAAAAAACGTAGGTGTAGTTACATACTTATATCTATAGCAAGCAATTACAGACAATGCAAAATCTATTGGCCTTGAGTCATTGCAGGTACAGTGTGATCAGTGGAATGACCAATGTGGACAGGATGAAATAACAATGGTAAAAATAAGGATCAATAAACACTTTGATGCATTTTTAATACCATAAAAGAGAGATTCACAAGTTTGGCAATATAATCAAATGAAATGGTAACTTTCAAGCACTGTTTGACATTGTGGTAATTTTTCATAATAATAAGGTACTTAATTAATCACAAAAATATCTTTAAGTATAGCAAATCAAATGAGCTCCTCCAAAGTATTTAAAATAAAGAGCACACCTATTTCAACTAAAACTGTGCAAATATGTAGGTATCGTTGGTATTTACCATTTTATATATTTCTTTGTTTAGATTACTTATTTGTTCACAATAATGAACGTGGTGTAAACTTATTTAAATATATTTATATACTTAGAATAAAATATGTCAGAATGTCAAGTAAAATATTTGAGTTGTGACTATTTTCCCCTATATACCTTGAATAAATAGATTCTTTCGAGACGTTAGCATTATAGATTGGATGAAGAAAGACTAACGAAAATGTGCAGGATTGATGACAGCAACACTATTAGACTATCAGGGGTATAATTATTAATCCAAACAAGAAAAAAAACAGCAGAATTATGCCTGAACATAAGCATAAAATAGTAGGTTGTTCACTAAGGGTCGAAAGTGACACATTACATTACTCATACACACGAGTTTGTATTATACAATGTGACCTTTCCCCCAGAGAAGCCAAGTACTTTATACCATGCTAAAATGGGAAAATAAAAATCAGTTTAAAAATATCTATCTGAAAATAATTAGAACGGCTATTGTGAGACTTTCATGGTCTAATCACTTTTATTATTATCAATTTTTGGTATACTTGTGTAGGTACCTACCTACTTATTTCGATTTACTTAGCACTCATGAAGATATTAGCTGTTAAGATATTATACGATATCCATCACTTATCCTATTTTGCAAATCACGAAAAAATTTTTCAATCTATACACTTAAAATGCTTTGTCCTGAATGACTGACTGACGGATCAACGCACAGCCTAAACCGCTGATCGTGGAGACCTGAAACTTGGAGGGTGCTTTCTTTGTATGACGTAGGCATTCGATAAGAAATGATTTTCCGAAATTCTACCCCTAAGTGGGTCAAAAGGGGTGAAAGTTTCTATGAAAGGCCGTCATTTTTAAGCGGTTGAAACCGCGGGGTGCAGCTAGTAATATATTATGTAATTTCAATATTTTATCTGTATTAAAAAAAAACAGGTCAATCAGTTCAATCATAGATTTTGATACAGCTTTTCAGTCAGGCAGTAAAGTGCTCTTTTCTACCCCGGTATTAGAGTTGTAGGTAATGACTAGTAACGAGTCACTTTCCGAGTAGGTGATCTATAAGTAAAAAAATATATGTACCTAAGTACAGGCGAAATTGATACTTGCCAGTAAGTATGGGATTCGCTTTAAAATTTGAAATTCAAAAATTCCTTAAAGTAAATTCTTCGTAATTCGAAAATTCCACATAATTATGTTTATGCACTCAGTTTTTGCCAGCTGTCTAGATTACCTAACATTTACCTAGCAAATAAATTATTAAGGTTTCTTTTAATACCGCTAGTATTTGTTTTCTTACATACATTAGTATATACGAGTATGTATACTCATGTCGTGTCATAGTGTTTAACTATAGGTAGGTACTCTGGTAGTCACTTTCTTAAAGCTTTTATTTAACTTCACATTCTTAACATTAACTCATAAAAGTCACTCATAAAAAATATACATAATAAAGAAAAACGTAAAAAATACAACTTGAATAATCTCAAAACGACTAGATAAATATAATTATTATAATTGACTCACAACACTCAGCTACGCGGTGAATTTTAGCTATACAATCATGTAGAAATTAACGACATTTGTGTACTCTGTGTGCTATGCAGGAACAATTTACAAAAAATGGAATCGTGCTAATGTAACGTACATATAAGCGAGCCAAAAAATAACATTCACTCATCGGTAACCCGGAGAGATCCCCGGCTAAAATAAAAAACCCAACATGACGTACTATCACGTCTGTATTCCCCAAAGGGTTAGGTAGAGGCCTAATAATGTGATAATGAGGGTGTTCATTATCACAGTTAGCCAGTATTTTTAAGTCCCATGTAATAAGAGCGAGTTTACTGCCTAAATTTTTATTATTATTTTTACAGGTTCCGGCGACTTTTATGGGAAATTATGGTTATTTTTTTTATGGGATAGGGGGCAAACGAGCAGACGGATCGCCTGATGGTAAGCGATTACCGCCGCCCATGGACACCCGCAACACCTTTTAAATGGGGATTGGGTAACCTGACTCACTCGGCGAAACACAACGTAAGTGTTGTTTCACGCCGGTTTTCTGTGATGCCGTGGTATCACTCCGGTCGAGCCGGCCCATTCGAGCCGAAGCATGGCTTTCCCACGTAGGAAATATTTATATATAATATTTCAAAACTATATATGTAACTTTAAAATGGATAGGTATTTTTTTAAATCTTTTTGTATTTTCTGTAGTCATCCGTTAAGGAATGGATAAGGGAAAACTAAATCAGGGTAACGACGCAGGGCACAATTAGTTAATTTAAAGTGTCCAGTGTTCACCGTAGTTATTGAAGAAGAGTTGTTTCATTATACCGCGAGTAGTACACAAATGTCGTTTTTGAAAAAACATTTTAAAATAATTTATCAACAACATCGAATGATGCTCCTATAAGTTCTTTACATAACAGGATTAGTATTAAATAAATTTGTGCCTAGTGGGCAGTAGCAAGGGAACATTTATAAACTGCTAACTTTTCATCATAAGTAAAAAGCACGGGTCCTTAATCGTTTCGCAACGCGAGCGGTTAGAACCGCGGTGTGCCCAGGAGCTCTTTTCGAATGGGTCCTTTCACACCGCAGCGGTACGAATCGCCCAAGAACATTTTATAATGAGTCGATTCGGACCACAATGGGGAACTTTGGATTGGTGAATTCGGACAGAGAAGATATTTTGTTTTATTACACATCCTTTATAGTACAATCAGGCACAAAATAACAGGAAAATCTAAATATTTTTTAAGTTACACAACCTGTAACAGAATAAGTGCAAGACCTGAAAGTAGTTTGTTTAGAATCGATTACAGTGGTTTTCAATATGTGTTAATTTTTCCCAAAAAGAAAATTACAGAGCCTGAAATTATGGCCCGCTGATCCATCAGGTGGGCCGAGTTACGGAAAACTGAAAAAAAAAATGCTTACATGTCAAAATGACATTACGGTTATTGTCGTTATTATAATTATGACTCGATATTCTAATCGAGTCGAATTGCGCTTATTCAGATAAACGCTGTATATATGTCAAAAGCCCACTGCGTAACCTTATCGTGCTATTTATTACACTTTAAAATTATTGTTTTTTTTACTAAGTAAACATAATTATTGATTAACTAAGTAAACATATGTTAAAAAGATGCATAAAGGTGCCGATATACGCGTAGGTACCTACATATGTATGTACCTACGCGTATATCGGCACCATGTTGATGAATGTTCCAACAATACCACGTCAAGTTAACCCTTTGTTAAAGAGTTAGTCTACTCTACCGATCACATAAACAATAGAACAACAAATAACAACAAACACAACACAATCTGTGATTATACCACGTTTAAATTGAATATTTTTTTGAATTAACATTATTACGTACTTTATCGCATTTCTTTTAACTAACCACTTTTCTAATCATCTGTACGAATAAATAATTGAAACCCTTAAATTTTTGATATCAGTCCATATCGGACCTACGAAACGAGCATTGGGTCATTTCGCCCTGTGGTGCGAATGGTCCCATTCAGAAATAAAACTTTGACGATTTGAATCGCTCATGGTGCGAAACGACTAAAGACCCAAAAATACTACCTAATAATATCCAATAAAATTACAACATAATAAGTACACCAGGATAATAGCATTATTAACATTATTAGTAATTTCCACATCCACTACGGTAGTATTGACTGTTCTTATTTTGACATTTCTAGGTATGTAATTACTTAAATAAGTAGGTACCCTATGCAAAGATTTTAGGTTAGATGAAAGTCAATAATAAATATTTGAGAATATTTTCTTATTTTTTCAAGAATTTCATAATTGGAATAACTGTGCCGAATTTGTACTAATATAAACTTTATCACAATTAAAAGAAAACTTTAAAAAGTGAATTCTTGCTACGCCCATAATATTCTAATATGATTTGAAAAGACCTAATCTACTAAGTAACATTCTATCTACAAATATAATTACAATAAAAATATCGTCTTTGTTTCGTGTACAAGAAAATATATTTTATAGTTATAACGTTTATGGTAAATTATCTATAGAGTTGTCTTACTTCAAAACCGCCGTTAAACGACGTCAAATATTTCGATATTTTTTAAAATATTTGTTTAGTTTCTATTGTCATCTTGTAAAGCTCTTATGTTGATTTTTTCCTTCGTAATAATAATCTTTGGAATTATTTTTGGGATGTATTCGTCTGAGATCTACTAAATACTAAAAAAGTTAAATATTTTTTACGATAAAAAATAAACCCCTATTTTTTAATCCTTAGAAATATTCTTCTTGTACTCTTTCTACCGAATTTAGAAATAAGGGAGAAATCATTTAATTACTTGTACAAATTAAGAATTTCATCTGATATCTACAATAATAATTAAATACAATCATTTACAACTATTTGTATTATGAAAATGGTTTTACGGACTAGAATGAGTTTGTAAATAAGTTTTCAAAACGATACATTAGGCCAAGATATATTAAAGTTTGAGTATGTCAAAATTACTGATATCAACCATTCGGGTTTTGTCATTACAGGTTAGAAAACTATTTACCCTCTCTTGACAACATGGATATGCAATTTTGCCTTAAATATAAACATTATTTTACAACCTTTATCCATTACAAAACATAGACCTAGATTTTCAGATAATAAAGCAAAGAAAAACATCCACGAAAATAAAAAAAATCTGCAATATTGAACCATTGTTATTAGAGAGACAAATAGGTGAATTAAAAGCTAATTTAATATTTAAATAAGATGACAACTCGAATTATTTTTATGTCTTACGTGGGGGTTACCAAATGCCCCGCAGCATTGGTGATGATTAACGTTCTTCGTGTGATGATGACCATGAGGGTGAACGTTTCCTTGTTGGAGTTGTTTCTCTTTTATAGAATCTTTTGAAATTTGTTTATGTGCTGAACAGATTTTATTATGACCAGGTGCTATCCGCGCTTTGAATCTCCCAACTTTACCAGGCTTAGGATTGTTTTCGACTGATTCTTGAGTACAGATGTGAGGTACCTGATTTATGTCTGCGTGGGCATCCTGGTATTCTGTATCAGTTTCTGAAGATATAAAAAATATTTTTACTTAATTATGATTGAAGTATTTATTTTACTTTAAACAGATTCACTAGGTACATATTTTAAAAAAAAGGTGGATACATAAAAATACAAAGCTAACACATTCATAGATTTTCCTCAACTATCTATTTATATAAAAGAAGGACCTGACTGACTGACGTATCAATGCACAGCCGAAACTACAGAAGCTAGATCCCTGAAAGTTTGCATGCTGGTTTTTTTTGCACTGTAGACGAGCACTAAGAAAGGGTTTTTAGAAATTAAACCCCTAAGGTGGTGAAAGGGGTGTGAAAGTTTATGAAAGTCCGCACACACTATCATGTGTTTGACATACACACAACATATATATATTTAATAAACGATGATATCATCAAGATTAAAATATGATTCCATAGTACAGCTGTCATTCGCTGTTGACACTTTGACTATTGTTTTCTTCCTTATAAATACAGTGGACAGTGGTACAGTGGACACAGTACAGTTTAGAAACGAAAATTACCTAAGTACGCAGGCTAAGCTGTGCACGGGAACTCTAGTCATCATATATTTCGACAGAATATAATGATGACTAGACTCAAAATCTGGGTGCCTTGCTACATTACTTTAAAGATTAGAACAAAGCATACGATCAAATGGCGTTGAATCTAGCTTATGTAGTCTTTTTATTTAATTGAATGAGGTACACAGTAGAAAATATTTAGAGTAATTTTATTATTACCGTATGTAATTTTATTTTCTTTTATAATAAAAGTACAACACAATTACAATACCTATAAATGACAAAGTTTTTGTTATCTGGATGATTTTATATGTTTTTCTAAGTAACTTGGTTGTTCAAATAGAACTTTATTACGTAATAGCTGTTTTCATTAAACGAGTGCAAAATGCTCCTCTTATAATGTTTTTATTAAAATGTCCTTACCTATTTCATCTCCACTATGTTTGGCTGTTGCCGATGATGCAGTTTCAAGTCTGAGTGTGGAGTATGAATCTCCGATGGCAGGCGGGGCGGAGCGAGCGGGGGACATACGCGTGACGCACTGTTGAATTAGCGTGAAGCACCCAAACGTTAGCCGAGGACTAGTTAACGATATCTAGAACATTCCAGCGGTAAAACTATGTGATTTTCCATTCGGTTGGGTAAAACAATATTTAAACCCACCACCTTTATTTGTGATCCACCACCGAAATGTTGTAGTTCAAGTTCAGATGATTTTATTTTAAATATAAGCTTTTATAAGCATTTATGAATAGTTATGAGTCTAGTTACAAAGTTGATCCAATGGAGAAAAAAACGGCTAGCAACTCCTTGAAATAATGTAATGCAATTCGATGCATTGAAAAAAAGCAATTATTACCGGAACCCACCACCAGTAGCAATTTAGCAATAACCCGATTATATATTAGGTACATGCAAAGATATTTTGTTATCATAATCCCGCGTCCCACCCTCGGTATGAGGGTCACGTTTTTTTAAATATTGCAGTCATCAGCTATACAATTTTAACATCATTATAATGCATTTAATAAAGCAAATGATAAAACGAAAAGTATTACGATCGTTGCTATTGTATTTAATGTAATTGACAGGCATAGCAAAGGAATTAGGGATTTAGAAGTAGGTATTGCGTTTTGTCATTTGCTTTTCTGGAAAATGTGAGCAATATTGCATAATAATAGAATTTATTTCATGTGAATTATATAATGTATTCAATGTTATTGGTTATATTAGTAAATTCACTTAGTGTTAAACTTAGGATTTTACTCACAGTGTCTATCATATTGTCATTGTCTCGTTCTTTAGCTTGTGGTGCAGTTCCAACTCTGCAAGGGGATGTCGAACTGTAACTTAATTTTTTTTATTTATTATTAGACTGACGAAATCTTCACATCATATAATTCCGCTGTGAACAAACTTGCCATAAAAAAATGTCTTGCAAAAAGAAAATAAATTTTATAATGTTAAGCAAGGCACTATAATTACCAAAATGATGAGTTTAGACTGTCGATAGTTCTTGGTGGGTCTACGGATTCAACGTCAGTCCACATTCCAGCTACACTAGCTGAATTTGATCTTGATTCTGTAATATGAAAAAATAATATCAAATAGGTAAGAAATAATAATCCTTGAATGAAATCAAAGAGTTATTCTCTCTCTTTGGTTATGATCTAATAAGATATAGATTATTAAGTCTAATCTAGCCCTCCATTTTTTGTTTTTTTTTTGCAAATTATAGCTCTATAACATTCTAGAACATAGGACAGTAGTACCTTATCTCGAAATTAGCTATATTCAATAGCTATTAGCTATGTCTAATAACACAACTGAGAACTAAAATCCACATCATGCCAAATATGCTAAAAGCTAGCCAAAAACTGTGCTCTCAATAAAATTTACAACTTGTAGCTACAATAACGATTTTTAAACAAAAGTTTAAGTACTCAATTGTATATATTGTATAGTTTACTACCGCAATGACTACTGCCATGAATCTAGAATGGAATGAATCTACGGCAAATTGCAAAAAAGCAGAACTCGAATGCTTTTACCTTCATAAATTAAATTAACTATGTATTTAGAATAATTGATATCTCACCTCGCTCCCTCTCAGTCCTATTAGGTGAATTAGCTATACTTCTCCTAGCCACATCTTGGAAGGTCACCGGAGAGTACATTCGTCTCTCTTCTACCGGTGACGTCATTGTGGTCGTCGGAGTATTTGGCGCCTGAGAGTTCCTCACAGCTGCGTTCTGTACTAACATCAGATTTCCAGAACTATTCATCAAAGAATTTGGTCCAGAATTGATAGCGTTCGGAAGATGGTTGTCAGAATTCTTTATTCTCACAGAGATTTGTGCTTCTTTGTTATTCATTTGTTGGGCTGAATGTTCTGCGATACTGTCCCTTACGTCAGCAGCTCTTTCCCATTCTAGTTCAGTACCTGGTGTTAGTTGTGGTGATATTACTTTTGTAAGTGATGGTCGAGATTCGCGTCCTTCTAGCCAATATGTTTTCATTGCACCTGCAACAGTTTGTTGTGTCATATCAGAAACAATGATTTTAAAATTGGATGTTTAGACACTTAATGCTATGCAAACCTATCTCATACTGATCACTCAATAAAACTCTTTCTTTCTTTGATCGCATTTATAGCTGGCGAAAAATATCCTCAATCCTATCTAATATTCCAATGCTTTATTTAATATAAAATAACAAATATCACACAACAGAAATCCTTACCTTTTCCTTTAACCTGTATCTCTCCCCTCTCAGTCACCATATACGATGGTGAAAGTAGTTCCTGTGTTGTTTGAGAGATATGTATCCTCATAGCTTCAGAAGTAGATTCCATCCTTGACGCAGTATTGACTGAATCACCGAAGAGACAATAACGAGGCATCTTGAGACCTACGATTCCAGCCACTACCGCTCCGGAGTGGACTCCCACTCTGATTGATAAATGAGACCCTGGAAATTTTTGCGATAACATCATAAGGTAGATTGGCTAAACAAAAGGAGATCTAGATCTATCTGTTAAGTCTGTTAACGCGTCTTATTTTTGTAGTAACTTAATCGAACGGTTAAAGTCTAGAATAAATGCAGTTCTTTCTATACTTTCTGTGAACAGTATTGATATCCCTTCTTAGTATTTTATTGCTCTTCGTTATAGAGGTGTTCATAAATAGGCTGGGTATAGAAACGTCTTCAAGTTTAGAATATATTATAATTTCTTTGAAGATGATTGCACAGTTATAGTTAATGTTATAATCAATTATAATATACGTACCTGTGCTAGGGTCCTTTAGATCAGTTATAGCATCCACCATGTCGAGTGCCATGTCACAAACTTTTTCAGCATGGTTGTCTTCTTTCTCTGGAGCACCAGAAACCACCATATATGCGTCGCCTATTGTTTCTACCTGAAATATTATAAAAAATAGTCAACAGGATTTCCGAGTCATTAAAAATTTATTTTAAATATTTGGTCCAAGTACCTTATACACTCGATTCCTCTCAGTCAAGGTATCGAAAATAGAGTACATGGCGTTGAGCATAGAGACCACCTCCATGGGAGTGATGCGGGAACAGATCTCCGTGAAGGTGACCACATCGGAGAACAGGATTGATACGCTGTCGAACATCTGCGGTTATACAACAAAGGCAGCATTCAGTAAAATGATAATGATAAATGATAAACGATATTTTATTTCTGTAAATAGATCCTTTAAGATACTTTTACAAGACAATTTAAAAAAAAAATAGATGGCACCTGCATTTCCTAACTGACGACATGTGAGAAGAAATGCCGAAATAAACTCAGAGAATCATGGTCTCTTTTAAAGTCCAGACAGTAGTCGTAGTATAGTCGTAGGCAATATCTGAACAGGCCTTTTGATGAAAGAACCATTGCAGCTTTGAGTTGACCTGTCCTAACGAATCAGTCATCGTGTAACTCAACCATTATTTAGGGAGCTGAACGACCCGTCGCACGACGATACCAGATTAGCAAGACGTAAGTCATATAAAATACTCAAAACTGTCAGAACACGTTCATATAAATTTAATCGTTTTTAAATTAGCCTACATAGTACTCACATTAACATTTTTGACAAATAATTGAGTAAAAAAATCGGATAATATTAAACTCGTATGAAAAGTAAACATGTCAAAATTGTTGTCAACCGAAAGCTCCTGAAAGCAAATTGTCAGATATTTTAATGTCAACTGAGTAATTAAAAATGTAAAACATAATAATGGATTAAATGCGACCAAAATAAGATCACATTCAATACACAACATCCAATGGACAACGAAAAAAACATAATTATAATATTATTATCAGTTACTTATTTCTAAATAGTTGTTATAATAGTATAATGCACTATGCAGTTTGATGTGTAAAAAATAACAGTAGGTATTCAATTAATGAACAGAATAATATTGCCACAGCAAGTAAAAGCTAACCAGCCCCGACAGACGAGCATGACGTGTGCATCGGCGCCGTTCGACTCAACCACGGAACATTAAATAGGTGGAATTAGCATAATGCCTATTTTGTATGAAAACCAGTGTTGCCAAACTCACACATTTACGTCTTACACACACTATTGTAACTGGATTATGACTGGTCAAAAATAACAATCACGATCAGATTTAACACACTAAACTATTTGCATTGAATTCAACTTTATAACAATTGCACATAATTCACATTACCAAATAGGTCTGTAACCTTTTACGACTATTTTCTTTTGGAGTTAAAATCGATTTCAATACGATGAAGTACCGCTACTCCACGCTAGATGGCATTTATAACAATTTTTTTCGAATAAAACTCCATGGTGCTTGTTTTAAGAGAATATTTTGAATGACAAATAGTGTGTCACGCATACCGACAATAGTGATGTGTCCATATAATACATTCTTGTGAACTTATCGATAAAGATAATACGAAATAAGTGAATAAAGTGAAGATATAATGTTAAAGTAAATACCAAACATCGTTTCTGATATAATATAGTTTAGTACGTATTGTTATTATATTATTATTATGTATTACTAACGTTGTTAAATAGTGCGTTGTAAAATTTTACGAGATATCAGCTACATAGCAAGCAAATTAAACTGCCTCATTAGTGTAGTGGTTCCAAGTGCAACTTCTAAGCTAGATGCTGGGTTTGATTCCCAGGCCGAGCAGTGTTATTGGGTGTTGGTGTGAAATTCTCAGTATCAGCTCGGATCGATTTGATCTGTGCCCAGTCAAAGGTGATAAGCTCGTCCCCCTATTATTATTATAGAACCTAAATACCGTTAAATAGCATTCGACTTGAACAATATCAACATAATTATTTATATTTCTATAAATTATTTAACTAAAAAAATATATCAACTGAAATAACTGATTACCGATTTTTAATACACATTCCATCACGCCTGCATTCCTCGAAGAGTTGAGTTGAAAATGTTTAGGTCCCATGTAACGGGGGGGCGAGCCTATTGCCATTAACCGGTAACAAGTCCAGACTCTGAGCTGTTACTGAGAATTTCATAGAAAAATCCAATAACCCTGCTCTACCTGGGGATCGAACCCAGGACATCTACGAGACGACTCGGCTGTATGAGGCGGTCAATAAATTATGATATAATGTGAATAATTACACAAATAATTATATTTTTCATAATGATACCTAGGTATTTTAATTGGAAAGTACATGAAGTAGTAGAGTACCTACCTAACATTCATTTGTGAATAGGAAGAGTGATGACTTACGGCCGATTTCTATATCCTATCTGTCAGTAGATTTGCTTACTAGAGATAGGATTTTGACAGTAGCTGTATGGAGCTTATGTCAAAATTCTATCTCTAGTAAGCACATCTAATTATATTAGTATTTTGGATTCTAAAATAGTTTTAGCTCCGTAATTCATACTGACTTCTGAGACGGTTACGTGAATATTAGACATATTATAATAACGCACTTTACGGATTCTATCGCTTTATATTTTTTTTTACAGTAACAAAATCCCTATATCATGTTTACGAGATTAAAAATTTGCATCTCAAGCTAAATTTTTCTTATTATACTGGAAAGTAATATAGGTAATTTTAAAAATGAAAAATAGTCGATAACATTTTATCGATATTGCATGCACTGATTGAATAGCGGCATCAATTTGGTTAGGTAAGCAAACATTCTAGAACAATTGATTGCCAATAAAAGAAAATCAACTCTATTTCTATAGAAAGAGGGATAACTTTAGATTGTCATTTTTGTGCTATGTTTGGGGAAGAAAATTCAAACTTATTTTATCATTTTATTGTAATAAACTGAAAATAATACTTCCCGATGATACGAAATCCCTTCATGTGATAGATTTTTCCCCAGCTATGGTTTTTGTATTCTTAAATGGCACAAAAGGGCCTTTTTTTTTAGATTTCTTAAAGTTTTCGACGCATGTTTGCGCATTGGCTATCTGCGAACGCGACTGAGAGCACTTTATACGGCAAGTGAGTACATCGTACCAGACTAGTGGAAACAAGGTTACGCCCACTTACTGCTTCTAGGTACTTCTTTGTTCTGTGGACTCAACCATGTTGTAGGGAATAAAACGGCCCGAGACACAGCGACACGATCAGCAGGACATTTATTGTGAGCATGACAAGCTCAGACCGCCAGGCAATCGGGGAACAAAATAAAATTATATGGACACAACATCAATGGCTGCACAGTAAATTAATAACACAATCCTGTTCATTAGAGCAGCTCAAGTATCTATTAACTAACCAATACTATTTTTATACTTTAGAGCCTTATTCCAAATGAATAAAGTACATAATAGTGCAGAGATAACAAACCTATCGTTAATCTTATTTGTAAGGCAAGAGACACGGACTAGTGTTTGTCTGGAATTTGTTGGGCTTTGTTGGGCGGTTAAGTACTTAATGCGTAAAAGCCGAGCTCATTCGTGTTAATGACGTAGGTACAACTTTTTAGAAACGTGTGAAATTGTTATCTGGGAATAAAGCGCTGTTCACGTTTCAAATTCTCAAGTTGACCGAATTGTTTTTGGGTTTCAAGTAAAACACCTCTACACATCTATATTATACAACTTCGTCCTTTTATATAAATTGATTAAATTTCATAATTAATTAATATATTAGGGCCCCCAAACTCCCGAAGGGTTAGGCAGAGGTGTATTAATATACAGTCAGTTCGTCGGTATGTTTAGGCCTCATGCCATTAACCGGACACAAATCCAAACACCGAGCCGCTGCTGAGATTTTCAAGGAAAATCCTAATAACTCTGCTCGGCCTGGGAATCGCACCCAGGACCTCTAGTCGGGCTTAGGGAAATAAGACAAATTGCTTATAAAGTATGACCACGTAGGTTTAATTTTATATGTAAGTACATATGATATTTTTGCTGAAGCCAAAAATAACATTCAATAAAATTACAAATTGATAGAATTAGAATAAAATATTTATTCTAATTCTGTTAGAAGTAGGTAGGTACTTAGCTACTTACAATGTTACTTTATTTTATCACTAACATTACATACAATGAATAAATAAGATAAATGTTGAACTAGTTTAAATTACCCTACAATAATTTTGTTTAGGTAAGTAACAAGTCGTAACAATTTTATTACCGTTATTTGTAATTGGTTATATTAATTTTAAGTTAGTAAATATTTCTTATTTTACTAGGCTTTACCGTCTTTTAAATAGGACTGGCTCTTGCCCACGGTTTCACTTGCATTCCGTATTTTGTCCTGAATTTTTCCAAATGTTATTCAATTATTCGGTGCGGGGGACAAATCCAATAAATCAAAGATCATTAAAATAATATTCTAAAAATCATCATCATCATTAAAAACAAATATTCTATAAAATTCTGTTATTATTCGGATTTGGATACTATTAATCTAGGTTCCTACGATACTATTTCGTCTACTACTACTTTACTGGAAATAAAAGACCGGCAAATCGTTCCAAACTTGGTAATGTTATTATTACTTGTTAATGTTAAAGTGCATTCGCTTACATCATATCCAGTGAAGTATTTTGGTACCTAGATTAACGCTATCCGAATCCGAATAATAACAGAATTTAATTATATTGTGTTTGATTTACGATTTATTTCGGTATTACGTTTGTAAGGAAAAATCGGTCCGCCGGACTCGTGCCGTATCAACGAGGCTCGAATTGCAAAAAGTAATAAAATATGCAGCTATCGTTTTTTGTAATAAAATATAACATTAAATTTAAAATAAAAAAAAACCGCAGCATCATGTCATGGTTATTGTAGCGACTACATACCTGCACGTATCGACTGTATATTTTCACGTAGATAGATTAAGGTAATTAAGATTGTAATAGGCACGCATTATCATAGTATATAAACCATAATATCCCAAAATAAATCATACGTTATAACACCTTGTCTCGTTATTTTATTGCCATGATCATCTGGCAAAGTTATCATGTTCTTGCAATATCATTCAAGTCATAGGATACCAAGTTTCAAATCGACCAGACCTGTGTAAGTTCCTCACATCCCTTCATGAACTAGAAAAGAGCTGATAATCTTCAAAAGACTGGACATATTTTCTTAAATCATAGCTAAGAACATTCTCGATCAAGTCACCTTACAAACAAATAAAACGGAATCAAAATCGGTCATAATTCTCAGCAACTATTTGAAACAAAGTTGTAAAGCTTAATATTGTAATCATGATTTTAAAAAAAAAGAGTATCCATGGAGTTTCTTGCCGTCTCTTCTCCAGATGATCATAGTATAATGGTCTAATAATTGAAATAAAACATTTTGACTTGACTTTGACTGACTTGGTCCATTCGTTTGGGCGCTACGATGCAACAGACAGACACACAGATACATACGTTAAACTTATTAACACCCCTCTTTTTGCGTCAGCTGTTATAACTACCTTTATACATACATTACATAGAACTAAAACTGTCTAACTACAGCTTTATTAGTCTAGTGGTCTCAACTGTCTCAAGCGCCATTGCTGCGCTAGAGGTCCTTATTTCGATTCCCAGGTCCAGCAGTGTTACTGAGTTTTTCTATAAAATTGTTAATAGCAGCTCGGAGTTTAGCTTCGTCTCCGGTTAGTGGCAATAGTATAATATATGCTATAATATATATTATATATATAATATACCGGCGAACATTTTAGTACGAGTATGGACACAGGTCGGCGAATACAGGCGTGATGGTATATTGTATCATAGGGCAAATAAACGCCACAAATCCGCCTACAAAGTTATTTAAACCCTAAGGTATTTTCACAACTCTATCTTTTTTTCCAAACCGGTCTATGACTCCAGTTATACAACCTGTTACAGAATAAGTGCAAGATCTGAAAGTAGTTTGTTCAGAATCGACTACTGAATCGATAAAAGTGTTTTTTAAAATGTGTTAAATTTTCAAAAAATATTATGTATTAAACGTCACCTTATGACGTAAATTCAGAATGTGAAGGCAAAATTTCAATCAGGCGGCTAGGGTTCGCGGTGGCTTAGAGGTCAGAGCGTCTGGTGTATCCAACCAGGAGACGCAGGTTCGTATCCTGCCCGCGATTGAATTCCTTTTCCTTCACTAAAATAACTAAAATTTAACACCTGAAATATGGCCCCCTGATTCATCAGTGGGTCGAGGTATGGAAAACTCATTGATATCGTGGTCGTTACGAGTACGATTGTGGTACGGCCACAAGTTTTATGTTTAGCTGATATAACTAATTTCTTTAAAAAAATATGGTTACATGTCTCGGGTTTCGTTAATATAATTATGACTCGATATTCTAATCGACGTGTTCGAAGTCTTGCCCTTATTCAGACACGTTGTATAAGCCATACATTTGTATTTATCGATCCACCTTATCATTCACAAAACTAAATTGACAATGTAGGTAGGAAGTCGTGTTTCGTTACATAAGGTAAATTATTAGATAAATAACAATTCTGTATGCGAAAAGTGTTCAAGGAACATTCAGGACATATGACGTCTATATAGAAAAGTACATAATATGATTTATGTTTTATCGTCAGTTAAGCGACAGAATAACAATGAGGGAAGACAAGCGAAAAACTTTCCAGGAAATTCTCAGAACACATATTTGACAAAGTTTTTTATGAAGTAGGAAGGAATTTACTTTGTAAGTACCTAAGTATATAGTTTTTCCGTTTATCTATAAGTAGGTCTAGGTTCAAGTATTATTAGCTTATAATAAAGATAAGCATTATTTAGATAAGAAAGGCAGTGATAGCCTAGTGGTATGACCGTTGGACTTCCAAGTCAAAGGTCTCGAGTTCGAACCTAAGAAACGCCACTCTGACTTTTCGAAGTCATGTGCGTATTAAATAGTTAATTATCACACGCTTAAACGGCGAAGGAAAACATCGTGAGGAAACCTGCATGCCTGAGAGATTTTCTCGATGGCGTGTGAAGTCTGCCAACCCGCACTAGGCCAACGTGGTGGACTATAGCCTAATCCCTCTCATTGTGAGAAGAGACCCATGCCCAGCAGTGGGACAGTATAATGGGTTGATTATGTTATGTTAATAAAGATAAGAGCTTAGTAGGTATCATTCTCCCTAAAGGACTCAACAATGGTAGGTAATGAACGAACTAAAAATTATGATGATTTTTTATTACAAAATTCATTAAGGCCAAAAAATATCCAACTATTCAAAAAATATATATGTCATGATCATGGCTAATAGGGCAAGGGATGGCCAGTGTGGTTTTTAGTCGGAACGAATCTGATATACTCAGTTCTCCAGATAGCAGCAGGTACGGAGTATCAATTAGTTTCCGGATTATCAAGACATTTTTTTGTACTTATGATATCTCTTGATAGTAGATAGTCCTTAGCCTTAGTAAGATAGGTGCTGTTGTCAACATCCTTTCGAATGGGAGTAAAACTGTGACTAAAGCTTGTTAAGAATAAAATTGCGTTTTATTAGAAAAAAAAATTATTTTAGCAAGTTGGATGGCAGACAAAAAATCCACCACTATCAATGGACGAATAATGATTCACATTGAAAATTGCTAAGTATAGGTAATGTAAATATGAATTGATTCCAGAGAAATTGCGCACGATCTTTTTGCTTAAAAATGTTATAAACAAAACTGATGAAGACATCAGATTTCAGACATCAGACATCAGATGATGAAGACGTCGGGATTTTAAAAGAATAAAATCCCGTGAATTTCAAATTGATTCATCGAACGCTAAATCATATTTTATGTAGCTCTCGGAGTAGATGCAAACTTTCTTTATTATGCTCATCCCGAAGGTCACTGAGAAGTTGAACTGAACGATACCAGTCAGGTTCTAGTGATCGATCGCTACTCGCAGCTAGCTTTGCTACTAAGCTTTTGATCTTTATTGGTTCAGTTTGTTTATACTTCTTACTTACCCAAAAGTCTATGGGAATATGTTTGGAAGTATTGGCATGGGTGCAAAAAATGTACAGAGTATGAGATAATGTTTAGAAAAATTGAATCTATTGTGAATGCATAGATTGTTAAATTGTATTAAAGTAAAGTAAGACTTGTTAATTTATTAAAATGTTAAATGTTTGGCTAGAT
This sequence comes from Acronicta aceris, assembly GCA_910591435.1. Lineage (NCBI taxonomy): Eukaryota > Metazoa > Arthropoda > Insecta > Lepidoptera > Noctuidae > Acronicta > Acronicta aceris. The sequence goes on along the minus strand of OU342780.1, from coordinate 7,528,718 downwards.
TCAGCAAAAAAAGGAATTAACGAAAGAAATTATTTAAAAAACATCATTGATGACAAAAGGTATTAAGTATTTTATTTATAAAAGAAAAACAGTAACAAGTTGAGGGAATGATGAATAAGTATTGATTACATAGCAAATTGCGACCTAAGATATACGCCATTTTACCCCTGCATGTCAATGCAGGCTAGAAGTGTCAATGATAAAATAGGTAAAAAGTTGCCATCTTTAAAATATGGCATATAACTCACCTCACATGTATCTATAGGGTTTTCTCCGTTCCGCAGTCTGTCGGCCACTTGTTTCGGTATCATCTGGTATAGCAACTCGTCAGTTCTTTTCATTTCTTCGTCCAGTTTCCTCATTGACTCTTCTAGCTTTTTACTCTTCTGTTGTTCTTGGTCTAACGCTAGTTTCAACTCTACAGATTGTTGGGTTCCAGCTAACATTAGATCTCTGGAATTAGATGTTTCTAAAATTAATTAGATTAATAAATTATATAAATGCTTTTAGTAACTATAAACGGTGAAATTATTGAAAAAAAAATCTTAGATACTTAAGGGTCCGGCGGAGCTTAAATTGCCCATAAAAACGTAATACCGAAATAAATCGTAATCCAGACAATATTCTATCAAATTATGTTATTATTCGGATTTGGATACTGTTAATCTAGGTTTCTACGATACTATTTCGTCTACTACTACTTCACTGGAAATAAAAGATTGAAAAATCGTTCTAAACTTGGTAATTTTATCAAAAAATGTATTCGCTTACATTGATTTCCAGTGAAGTATTTTGGATAAAATGGTAACGTAGGAACCTAGATTAACAGTAGTTATTCGGATTCCACGAATAATAACAGAATTTTATTAAATTGTGTTTGAATTACACACGTGTTTGTAAGAGAAATTTGATCCGCCGGACTCTTAATACATTTTGTTTTTACTTATAGCAAATGTTGTTTGTGTCTTCATTATTACTTATAGGGATGTCTATTTTATGTTTACCTGCTAAAGTCATGCATAGACAAGTCATTTATATATAGTCCCGTCGAAACGAGGGCTGCTAGGTCCGGCATCACAGGAGTGCCTAGGTACATCATCATTCGCCAATTGTCCATGTAGATCATTTGACCTGAATAACATCCCAGATTTTAGAGAACAGTATACCTACTTATATTGTAATGAAGATTACCTTTATGATGACTTCAGAGGACGTATTGGTTGATAAAACAAAAACAAATACACGACTTACTTTGTATCAAAATATATAATGTGGAATATACAGAGACGACAAAGGAGAATAATAACAGAAAGTAAACCTATTTACAGTAATATGCGATATATACCTAGTTCTTAGTATAAGTTTGTTTTTAAACTTATTCATTTATAAATCTCACTCTATATTCAGAGCGAGTACGTGCCGCTATGTGAGTTCCCAAACTTTTCTCAAGTAGATATGCAAATATTTGCACAAATAAAATGGGGTCCAAAATAGAATTTGGCAAACAGAATCAAAAGTTTTCAAAGCAACAAAAATTATAGACGTAACATTTATATAAAAAGTGGTAAGACAGTGCTTTCTAAGCTAAATAGTGAGTTCGAGTGATAACTCCTAATTTAATTGTGCACTATACGACTCTTAATTGAGTATTGTATTTACATCATTAATTGCATGAAATATTAAGGGTCCGGCGGAGCTTGAACTTCCGACAAAAACGTAATACCGAAATAAATCGTAATTCAGACAATATTCTATCAAATTATGTTATTATTCGGATTTGGACTCCGTTAATCTAGGTTCCTACGGTATTATTTTGTCTACTACTACTTCGCTGGAAATAAAAAACCGGGAAATCGTTCCAAACTTGGTAAAGTTATCAAAAATTGCATTCGCTTACATTTATTTCCAGTGAAGTATTTTGGACAAAATGGTCCAGTAGGAACCTGGATTAATGGTATCGCAATCAGAATAATAGCATAATTTTATTAAATTGTGTTTAAATTACAATTTATTTCGGAATTACGTTTGTAAGAGAAATTCGGTCCGTTGGACTCTTAAAGGTGCAATATTTTTTATACTGTCTAGTGCCCAGGCTATGTTGTTTACAGCCATACTTTAAGTAAAGTTGTCTCCACTACCTTTGAGATGTAAATTTATAACGTCAGGCAAAGGTCTTCCATCGTACGCATAGCGCTTCTTTGGCATTTCTGGAACATTTCACCAAATTAATGTCAATGGACGGCAAATCTTGGTTCCTTCATCACTATTTTAGTCGTTATACGTCTGTAGTAGGTAAATCTGGCTCTTCAAAAATATTCTGCTATGGTTGTTTGACGAAATTCGTGTTTAAATTCATTTACCTAAATCAATGACTATTTCTTATTACGTATTTGCTGCGAAATTGTCTACACATGACTATATGGGTCGACTGATTTCTACCACAGAAAGGCTACTGTTTAAAAGCAAAACAGTGTTTATACCTACTCAGTTTTACAACCAAAGGTTTTACAGCGCTAGGTCGTCTCCTAGAAAAGCTGTGGCTGTAGGGTAGGTATATTCAAATTATGTATATATTTTTATATTTGCTTCAATATGTCTGCTGTTTAAATATGTATCTAACTAGGTCTGCGATAACATTGAGAAATTCTTGTAATGAAATGCTGAATTATTTATTTTAAACGGCAAAGTATTCACGGCTACTTTGCGAGTTTATACGTCAATGTAACTCTAATAACGTTTTATGTTGTAGATAGTATAACGTTTTGTTTTTAAGCGAGTTTAAATTAAAAAAGGAGGAGGTTCTAGGTTCGTCTGTATCATAATCAACCCATTATACTGTCCCACTGCTGGGCACGGGTCTCCTCTCAGAATTAGAGGGATTAGCTATAGTCCACCAAGCTGGCCTGTGGGTTGGCAGACTTCACACACCATTGAGAACATCTCTCGGGCGTGCAGGTTCCTCACGATGTTTTCCTTCACCGTTTAAGCGCGTGATAATTAACGAAAAGTCAGAGGTGCCAACCTTGGGTTCGAAATCGAGACCATTGACTTGGCAGTCCAACGGTCATACCACTAGTCTATCACTGCTTGATAGGTTCACCTGTATGTACCTACATAATTCTTTTTATAATCACTTATAATGTAGGTACGTACCTCTTATAACTCTTATAAGTAATATGTAGCTGAAATGCCGATATAAATATTAATGAAACGAACTTCATGCTTAATTATTGTACCGACATCAAAAGAAGGTAGGTATAATCTTATTGATTGTACCGCGATACTGAGGCACTAAAACTATAGATTTTGCATTGTGCCTGAAATTTTTTACTTGGCCGCATAGCATATAAGCAGGTTTACCAAAAACTTGGGGGTGAAAACGGTTTTTAAGTATGAACGCGTTTAAATTTGTCTGTACCGAAGTATATCCATTTTGACCATCATTTTTTATCAATTCATATTTTGTACAATTCCAAGATGACCCCTATAAATAAATCCCCGACGGCTGCCTGATTGGGGTCTGATCATCGACTCTGAAGATAGACCAAAAAATGCTGGATATCGGCTCACCTACAGACTCTTAACGGTGGAAATATCCTTACTAATATCACAGATAATATAATACTAGTAGTAATATTAAAAACGTGAAAGTTTGTGAGTATGGATGAATGGATGTTTGTTACTCTTTCACGCCAGAACGGCTGAACGGATCTGGATAAAATTTGGCACACAGATAGATTTATAGCCTGCAATAACACGTAGGCTACTTTTTATCCAGGTCGGACCCGATTCTGAAGTCCACGCAGACAAAGACGCAGGCAGAAGTTAGTATAGAATATTTACACCCTTATGAGAAGGTTCTTCCCACAGTATCATTTTAATTATCTACCTCGCTCTATTACCGATGTTTATAATTATAATGTTGATAATTTTTTATTTCTGATATAAAAACATTCTTGTGCTTCCCAAGATGGGGATTGGGGGATGTCAAGTTTCTGTGACGGGTAATCAAAGTAAATTCAATTATGAAGCTATGACACCCGGATTGATGTGGGTTCGATTTCGGGTTGTATAACTGTCAGATTGAAATATTGGCAATTTGATGAGTATAAGTTGAGACAGTTATTGATTTTCAGATCGCGTTAGTATTTAGTTCGTTGCTTCTAAGGAGTTTCGAAGTTTTGGTTTGGTATCTACTTAATCTATCTAAACTAATATTATAAAGAGGAAAGATTTGTTTGTTTGTTCGTAAATGCATCAAAAACTACTGGACCGATTTTAAAAATTCTATCACCTTTAGAAAACTACATCTTCACCGAGTAACATAGAGTATATTTATTTCCAGAAATAATTAGGGATCCCTACTAAAACATGAATAGTGTAACCCAAGGTGTAAAAAAAATTACATTAAATGTCTCTTATCGCATACGCTGCGAATACTATTGATGATAGAACAAAACAATGTACTACAATATTAAAGAACATATCAATATCTATAAAATAGTCCGGAATAGCATATTCCTATCTCCGATGGATAACTCATAATAACTGCTTTTACAATTAAAATTTTAGATTAAAAAAAAATGATTTTTTGTGAAGCTTATTTAACCCATATGGTTTTAATCTACCTATATCTAAATAAATCTGTTTGTTAGAACGCAAATTTAATATAGAATATTTGTGCCCTTAACTCTATATAGTTTAAACAAATATCTTAGAACATATGGTTAATATTTTTTGAGGTCGATGTTTCCGAGTTCACTATGTAAAACTAATATATCTACATAAATTTATTTTGAAAACCAGAGGCATTAATTAAAAAAAACAATGTGCTATGCTAAATTGTGCTTCATTTTGTATATATTACATAGGAATATACACAATATACACATATATTACATTTTAAGTCTTTGTTTTGTTTCTATGAAAACAAATTTAATGGTCCAGGTGAGAATTACAGAAACAATTAGAAAATACTCAACATTATCAATAAATGCCCAATTTTTAAACTCACTTTTTAGAACGTTGGTAGGTAGGTAATACCTAGTATTATAATATTTTGATATAATTTTATTATACAACTAGGTACTCAGTCTATAGATTATTGTAAAATTGTAAGCTTCTATTGGCCAAATACTCGAACGCTAGGTAAGTAGGTACTGAATTTTATAAGATGCTGTTTAGTCTCGTGCTGTTGTCGTAGTTCAACTGACGGAGACAGCATGTTTATCGGCATCTCAAAATTGAGCAGTGTTTGAGTATTTGGCCTTAAAGTTCCGGCAGAGTCTGATTTGTCCACAAAAACGTAATACCAAAATAAATCGTAATTCAAACATAATTTAATCAAATAGTATTAATATTCTGATTCGGATTCTGTTCATCTAGGTTCCTACCCTACCATTTCGTCTACTACTACTTACTTCACTGAAAATAAATGACCGTAAATCCGTTCAAAACTTGTTAAAGTTGTCAAGAATTACATGCGCTTATATATATTTCCAGGGAAGTATCTTGACGAAATAGTAGAGTAGGAACCTGGATTAATGGTATCCGAATTGGATTAATAGCATATTCTGATTAAATTGTGTTTGAATAACGATTTATTTTGGTACCTTTTACATTTGTACATATGTGCAATTTGGTCCGCCGGACCCTTAAGTTTTCAATTTGGCATTACCTTTAAGTCTAAGGTTTTTGTCAGTGGCTGCCTCCGTCTCGTCGGAGAGTCGCACCAGCTCGTTACGTCTGTCGGGAGCCTTCTCATGCATCACAGCCTCCACCGTAACCAGCTCGAAGATATTGTTCGTGCGGTTCAGGATCTGTTTTAAAAAGTAGATGTTGTTTGGTGAGGAAGTAGAACGCTGGTTCCTCTGGGGTGATTTGATACCTACCACTGCCTTGCCAATATTATGCTAACATGATTGTTATCATGTGTATCCTGTGGTCCTGACCACGACTACTACACTAGAGGTCCTAAGTTCGATTCCCAGGTCGAGCAAAGTGTTATTGGGTTTTTCTATGAAGTTCTTAGTAGCAGCTCGGAGTTTCGAATTTGTGCCCAGTTAATGACAATAAGCCTATTACATGGGACCTAAACATACCGCCGAACTGTGTGTGTACACATACTACTTACGCCTCTGCCTAACTCTTAGGGAAATACAGGCGCGATGGTATGCAATGTAATCTATCCACATAAAATTAAAATTAAATTTTAAATAAAATTGTGTTTGGCAGTTTGTGACGCAAGTCATAAAAATGTGCTCTAGGTACAGCTGATACTGGTGTCAATGACCTGAGTCATCGATTCGGTCGATTTACTAAAAACAATAAACCGCTTTCTATTCTTTATTCAGATTGGATAAGTAATTTAAATTAATTTAATTTCAATTGAATTAATTGAATTGCAATTGAATTTTTTTTGGGATAGGGGCAAACGACCACACGGATCGCCTGATGGTATGTAGTCATCGCCGTCCATGGACACCTGCAACACCAGAGGAGTTGCTGATGCGTAGCCAAACTTTAAGAGCCCCTACGGACTGCAGAGCCGCACCAACCGAGGGGAACTGGCTCTTACGCGCAAAAATCGAAACACACACCAAGGTTCTCTATGACAGAATTAATTCAATTGCAATTGATTAAAAGCTTAATTGATTGAAATTTTAATTTGTTAATGGCAATAGGCTCGCCCCCTATAACATGGGACCTAAACATACCAGGCGAACTGTGGGTGTACATTAAGTACGCCTCTGCCTAACCTCTTCGGGGAATACAGGCGTGATGGTTTGTTACGTTTAATTTGTTGAACGCCCAATTAATGCCCAACATTGCCAGTTACCATTAGCTTAATAATAAATTCAAGTTAAGCTTACAGTTTGAAATTTGAAGGCTATGAGCGGTCGCACCAAGTCGAACCAGTTGGTTATTTTCTTCCCCACTAAATCTGGTATTATCACCATCAAAGAGTTGCCAATACTTCTGACTACCATATCTGATCTGAAACAGAACAATAATAATATAATAATAATAATATGTTCTTTATTTCAGACACATAGTCCATAGAATTGATACATAGTAAATGTTACTACAAGTTGTTAGTATTACACACGATAATAAATATAAAAAGGTGTTAGTAGTTTGTTAGTAAAAAAAAAACATGACAAAAAAAAACGAATTAATTAAAAATCTACAGCTAATATTAAACAACAGAGATAATAATATTTGCGTACATACTTCATAGATGCAATATTTTAAGAAAAAAGCGCGAGTGAATGGGAAACTTTAAAAAAAACTTATAAGTCCTTTATTAATTTACGCGCCATTTTTGTTTTTTCTTTTATTTAAAATTATATCAATCTCAAGTTATACGTTACATACCTACCTACAAAGGTACGTAGATTCTTATTCATTTCATCGTACAGTAGCTACAGGTAGCTAAAATATTGATTATGTAAGTTCTTCATTTATTCTTATTTCAAAGTAACTAGGTAAGGAGGTACTTATAATATTATATTTAATTATTTTTGTGCCCCAATAAAGGTAATAGGCTCGCCTAAAATTTAGCGGACCTAAACATACCGACGCGCGATGAAATATGGGTGTACATTGGTACACCTCTGGACTCTTCAGGGTACCTATCAGGCGTAATGGTATGATTGTGATGATAAAGGTATTACTATCATCCGTAGAAATTAACATACCCGAACACGATACAAAAGGGGAATATTTCAAATAACACGGACGCACTGATTGGCAGATGTTTTTCTTCCCTGGTCATCGCTAAAGATGCTAGCGTGAATGCCCGGTTATCGAATGTCAGCTGAAAAGTCACGTGTACTGTGTCGAATAGCAACTCTTCTCTTAATAACTCTATTCGCATTTCTTTGTGATAAAAATGGCGGGCTACCTGAAAAAAAAAATTGCAATATTTTTTATTATTACAGAAACTAACCTATTACAAAGTAATCTAGAATTACACTTATAGCGCCACCTTGTGGCAAGTTAATAAATGAATAGATCATGTGGGTGTCACATGATTTGATGTTAGAAAATATCAATAGATGGCGTTGCTAATATATTGTTGAATGTAATTTGTATTAGAGGAATTAATTTTATTATCATAATAAATAGATAATACATGGAAACATAAATAATCGTAATGCATGGCATTACAAAAATACATCTTGTCACATGACTTTATTTAACTTATACTTGTAGTCGACTATTTCAGAATCGTACTTAACAGGGGGCGTAGCTCAGATGGTAGAGCGCTCGCTTAGCATGCGAGAGGTACCGGGATCGATACCCGGCGCCTCCAATATCTTTTTTTATTTAATTTTACTTTTTGTTCTTTCTATTAAATTCCTATTTTTAAAGGACATTCAAAATTAAAAATCTCAGTCATGTCTTAAATATAGGATTTAAACTCACCTCTCGAATTTGCCCCATAGCATAGTAAACAAATCCTCTTCTCTTAGACCTATAATGTAATGTCAATCCTTGTCTGGTTTCATTTTCACAAATAAAGCTGGGCGCCCTCATTCTTGGGTAGCTGAATTTCAAGTATTCGTGTAGATTGTCCAAGCCATTGAGAAAATCTCTCATGTGCCTGCCCAGTACTGATAGAACTCTGTCGTAACCATATTGTGAGACAAATCCAACGAAATAAACTCCCATTTGGTCCATGAATTCTCGCTCTGTCATACCTAAAACCTGCAATATAAAAATGAAACGCCTTAGAAAAAATATTAGCAAAGTTGTTATTTGACACAGTTGGAACGTTGAACGGCTTAGGGCCGATTTTTTAATCTAATTTATAACTGGATTTGGGGAAGTAATGTTCCTAATTTATAGAATAAAATAATTCGAATTACATTAATTTGCACGAAAAGCAAATTAATGTAATTCGATAATCGCCCTTGGACGCTGTTCCCATTATCCTTATTAATTATGTAAGCAGTAAGTATATTTCCGTGATCAGTATCAAATCAATCAATGTCTCAAACCAATGTTATTTGTTCTCTAAGGACATAGTTCAAAATTTCGTTCAAATTACCACCGGGGATGTAACTCAGTGGTAGAGTGTCTGCTTCGCATGCTGAAAGTCCTGGGTTCAAATCCCAGCATCTCCAAAAGTTTTATTTTTGCATTTATTTATTGTCTTTTTGATTATTTTCTTTTTTTTATGATTTTAATTCAGATGCATGATTGAACTGCACAATGACATATAGATAATCTAATTGCATGTTTTAATTTTAACTTGGTTGTAGCTTTTAATTTTAACTTGTGTCTTTGCCGAACCCAGAATTTCTAACCCAAGAACTGAGCAAGAAAAAAATTTCTTGCTCGACTTGTTGCCTATTGGAATTTTATTTAAAATTGTCATTTTGGTAGCTTTGATCTAATTCGAAATAAAATAAAATATCTCATAAAAATCCAAAAATAAAGTTGTGGCCCATGAGGGGATCGAACCCGCGACCTTCGCGTTATTAGCACGACGCTCTAACCAACTGAGCTAATGGGCCGTTGAGTCAGTTGTTGAAATAGCGGACTACTATCAGTAATCGACTTATCTATACTAATATTATCAAGAGGTAGTTTGTGAGGTTGTAAGGGGTAATCTCTGGATGTACTGAACCGATTTTGAAAACTCTTTTTGTGTTGGATAGTCCATTTATCGAGGAAGGGTATAGGCTATATAACATCATGCCACGTCTCTTAGGAACGGATCAGGGCTGGTAAAACCGCGAGCGGTTCGCTAGTTCAATATAAAATGTAATCTACAGAATAGTATGACAGTTCGTTTAGTGATTGATTTACTTATTTGCTGTCTCATGGTGTTATTTTTGTATAATTCTTATATTAAACTGTCTAAATACCGAAAGGATTTGCTTGGGACAATACAAACGATGAAAAAAAAAAAAATGAAACACACACATTGACGCATTCATTCCTTGTTGGTCATCGTGTTGTCGCGAGTGATGCAGGTTTGATATGAAGTTCCGGAGTGTCAGATTCGTACTTGTACGTAATGTTACGCCAAGTGGCTATTAGTACGGAGATGGGTCACGAAGATTCTAGATAAGTCGTAGAAGCACGTAGAACATTCGAAGAAAAGCCGGGTTCAAGGTGAATGACCGTAAACAATAGACGATCGCTTTATCGTCTATTGTTTATAAGTAGGTACTTACCTACTCGTATTTTGTGGACCTATCGAGAATGTTCGATTCTAGAATCTTCGTGACTCCTATAAATACTGGTCGTGAGGGTCGGCCGGGGCAGTTTAGTTCTGAACACGGTGAAGTGAATATCGAAGTGAAGTTAATTGATTACAAGTGCGACATTATAGTGCGATAAGTGATACTGTAGTGACTCTCTCAGTAATTTCTATTGTGTGTTTGTAAAGTTAATTAAAATATTTGTTGTTTCGGTAAAATTGGTGTTAATTAAATTTATCCCGAACCCCAGCTCGTAACAGTAATATTTCGTACTTTTAAGCCATTACATTTTTCCCGCTCAAATGTCCACAACTGTCAGTTCTTACATTTAATGGAAATTGCACAAGAAATAGGTTTTGGGTACCTATATTTCTGAGCTAATCCTTAGCTTAGTCATGTCACACATGACTCATGCGTGACTAATAGGTAATCTACTAACTAACTAGGTAGGTAACTAACTAATAGTCTTTATTTTGCTTAGAAACAGTTAAAAAAGTTATAAATTAATAATCTCCAAATTTATTGTCCCTAAAATTTGTTTTCCTAGCAGCGTTACCAGATGTCCTGATTTTTAAATCAAAATTGAATGTCCCGCGCGGGACAGGCGCAGTCCCGCTTTTCGGGGATATTTCGGTAGATGACTTACCTATCTATATGAAAAATTTAACTTGTTGAAATCATGCGTGAACGTTTTGTGGGAAATTGCAAAGAGACTACTGCCAACACCGCACAGAAATGGCACGAGCTCTTTCAACAGTCACTCACTCCTCAGACTATTGTTTGATACGCCATATTTTACTAATGAATAAAACTTTTTTTATTATGATTTCCGTTTTTTAAGCTATTTAATGTCACGTAAACGTAATTTGAACTTAAATAAAAATATAAACATATTTAAAAACTTCTGATTATTTTCGTTTTTTTACTATGTCCCGCTTTCGACGAAAGAATACCGCTTTTTTTACTCAAAAAGTTCCAAAATCCAGACTTAGCAAAAAAAAATATCTGGCAACGCTGTTTCCTAGGCTCAAGTTTGGCTCAGATCTACTCAGCCGGCTGGTAAATCTGTCACTGAATTCATTCCTTCGTTGTTACGTCAAGCCGAAGTCTTCTTTACAGATTTAAGGTTAAGTATAATTATGGCTAAAGAATTTAAATAAAACATGTTTTTTTTATTGGTTAAGTCAGCAAACGAGCAGCCAAGCGACCTGATGGTAAGTAGTCATCGCTGCCCATGGACACCTGTAACACCAACCGAGGAGGAACTGGCTCCAAACACACACCAATGTGCTTTACAACAGACTCCGACGTAAGGGTGGTCGTCAGCCAGTCAGACCCCAAAAGGTCCTACCACCGAGCAAGTCAAATAATTTCTCGGCTTTTTTATGAGATGCCTATCTGAATAGCAGTGAGGAGCTATATTCTAACCCGACCCCACACGGGGTAATCAATTAATAATTATCATAGCTGGTGTTTCTTTTTGTTTTCGTAGCTAGGTAGGTAGGTACTACCATTGCATTTGAAATTTAAATTATAATAGCTTAGTGGCTAAGCGATCGACTTCTGCCCCACGTGTTGTAAGTTCGATCCCTATACGGAACTAATATAATATAAACTAAGTGTACCTACAAAGAGAAAACATTTGCCAAGCTAGTATAAATTGCCCGTATGCGCCGGGTCTTATATTTCTAAAGATTTTAAGTACATTGTAGACAGGCAGGTACTTGACGTAAATAATTAAAATCTTAGAAGATCATTAATTATGAGAAGAAAGACGCAAACGCTTTGTAGTTCCCAAATAATTAATTTTATTGTAATCAAGAGTTTGTAATTAAGTAGGTATTGTATTGTATCTCACGTATGTTGGTATGGGTCTTTGTACCAACCGTCTGGAGAAATCCTATAAGATTACATTTAGTTCTAAACAATGCATGACAGTGTTTTATGTATTCTTGTTGAAAATTCAATTTAAATCGCTCTGTGTAGAGTAGATTTTTGAACGCAATAGAAGGGCTGTATTCATAATATGATAGGTACAACGAATTTTCACGCAAATAATAATATTTATTTTTAATTAGTCTGTGATATCTCTTGAGAGTGTTGTAGCTTGCGTGTTTATTAACAGAGAAAGGTGGTTTTGAAAGGTGGCTGGACTCAGCTGGTGAATTAGTCTGGAGTGGTAATATCGTACCTTCTGCAAAATATTCCGCTGCTAAGTAATAATATTGTGCTAACATTGTCATTAGCAATGTAGCCAATGAAATTACTGGAAACACGCAAGCACGTGTTTTTTTTATTGATTGCAAATGAGTAAACGAGCCACCTGATTGGCAAGTGACTGACCATGGACACCTGTAACACCATAAGAGTTTCTGATGCGTTGCCGACCTTTAATAGCCCCGCCCCTACAGACGGTAGCAACCGAGGGGGATCTGGCTCTAACGCGCAAAAGTCGAAACACACACCAAGGTGCTTTACGACAGTCTCCGACGTAAGGGTGGTAGACCCCAAGAAGTCCTACCACCGAGCAAGTCAGATATTTTCGAGGCTCTTACGAGATGCCTATCTGAATGGCAGTAAGGAACTATATTATAACCCATCCCCACAGGGGTAAAGTGTAAATTCTAATTTGAAGTGATATTTCGCAGTTTGTAGGTCTATAACAAGTTCTAGATTTATGGCAGTAGTAATCGCGACATTAACTATACAACATTCACAACTGAGAACTTTGCTTTGCTAGATCCTTATCAAGACAAAAACTTCCCAAACACTGTGCCAATGGTCGAAATTGATACTTTACACTACTTTTAGTTAGCTATAATAACGAGTGATAAGTAAAGGTTTTAGTTATACCTCTTGACTGTTGTATAGTTAATGTCGCGATGACTACTGCAATGAATCTAGAACTTATTAAGTATACCCCAACAAACTGCGAAAAACCACCTGAAATTTGAATTTGGCGGGCTCAGGCGAACAATTAGCCTTAACGTTAATAGATTGAGAAATTAATACTCAATACTCAATATTTATTGCATTCCACAATGTAGTTTACATACCTAGTTACATGGCAAAAACAATAAAGGTTCAATATGGACCCCGTCGGGCACAGCAATGTAAGAGAGAGGAAGCAAGGAGTGCGTCTATAATTATTATTAAATTAAAATATTATAATATAATTATTTGTTGTCTAATGGTTATTATTGTTATTATCGATATGTATATTTCTAATTATAATTTAAGGACACCCCCTTTATCTTAAGGTCTCTGCGTGCGGCAGTAAGTATGTAATTTCAATGCAAACTATTAGATTCAGCAGATTCTCAGACGAGCTATTAAAATCTGCCGCCGTCGTCGCTTCTTGGGGCGACATTCGTAATCACAAGTTTAATTTGATTAAAATGCTGGGAAAACTCAGACAGATCAATTTAGTAGTGAGTTTAAATAAGTTTTATTACTTTTAGGAGTAAACGGTAATTATATTGTTGGTTCTTGTGGCTAAATAATAACTACCCTCATCAATCAATCCGTAAGGTTAAGCTGCGTTCGCCGCGGTCAGTCTATGGTGGATCTTAGTAAACGCGCTTCGGAGAGCTCGTTACGCCGTTTGCCTTACCTGAGAAACAAACCCAAGATTTCACGCTAAGCGGATAAGGCCGTCAAAAGAATGTATCCTTACTTAAATACTATTGGATTTGTGAAAGTAATTCTGTCTGTCTGTTTATTACCTTTACACGCCATAAACCGCTGAAAAAATTTTGATGAATTTTTATATAGAGATAGATTCTAACACCGGGCAACTGCTGATTAGATTATAAACGTATGTAGATAATTAAATTAAAAAGAGAATAAAATGTCTCGCTTAGTTAAACATTCGTTTGGACCTCAATGTCCCTACTATCCACATCCATTATTCGGTGATGTAGGTACGTAGGTACCTACTTTACAACTTTTAGAGCACTTTTGACCGTTCGCAGCCACGGGTGGAATATCTTGACACATATAACTGGGCCACAGTACGGGCAAGACTGACATTTAATTGAAAATACATGTTTCGTAGTAAACATCTCGGAGCACTGAACTATTTCTGTTTTACTATTTCTACTATAAAAGGAGCCAAGTTTTACAAAAAGAGAGCTGTCCCGCTCTTACTTACACCTTGCAATGAAATATGTAATTGGGAAAAAACAAACATACCCCATTTAATTTTTTTTAAATGTTGTCCCACTTGGATTTTCTCCTGTATTGTGGGTACAAACCCAAATTCTCATATAGACCTGTGAAGTTATTTTAATATTTATATTATATATCTACTGCCGCACACAGAGTCGGCAATTAAAGTTAATAAAGTCGAAAATTAAGAAGTAATATTTTTAATTATTGACTTTATTAAACTCTACAGCTATCTAGCTTTACCTATCCTTTTGTTTTAGGGGGAGCCCTATATAATAAGGTCATCAAATACCAGCTCCTATAACGACGAAGCGACAATTCAATGACGAAACACATCAAAGAGTCATTATTTATAAATATACTGAGAATATATACATAAATAAATGTTAATAAATTAGTCAACACCACACGAAATGGGTAACATTTATTTTTAATTCTTCAAATGCTTCAGTGATTATTGAGATATTTCACGATTTATTCAACCAGTCTACGAATAGCGGCCATGTTGGAGTTCTCATCTCATATGACATTTTGATACAACAGTGCCATTAGAGAGACATACATTTTTACTTTCACAAAAGAGGTCGACACATGAAATTTGTTATGTTTTCTCAAGAAAGGATATTGATAGTAATCTAAAAGGTTTTACTTAATAAGTAGGCGATTGAGGCAAAAAAAAACAACAAAATTGTTGGATTTACATCATTAAACGTACCGTGATGTTAAATAGCGTAAAATCTTCCTCATGAATCATACGTACGTGTAAAGGTGAAAACCTTATGAAAAGCGTTCAGACACACAGACGGACAAACGCGGCGGGGAGACTGTTTTATAATACGTACATAGTGAAGTCAAATGCTTTAGGTACCTACTATATTAGACCATTATCGCAGGTAGGTATTTTTGAATTGTGAAAATCAGTTTGTTTTCGGCATCCAATTATGGTTTAAGCGACGGTAGCCTAATGGCTAGGGCGTGACTGGCGATCATGTGGTTGCCGGTTCGAAACCCACCCATTACACTGCCGACATGAACCTACTCGTAACACAAGCATTTAGCTTAGCACGAGGGGTTAACAAGAATACTAGTAATGTGCGATCCACATTACTAGTAAGCTTTAAAAAATATATATTTCAGAAATATTTTAAGATTAGAAATTCATTAGCAATAAGAAAGTATCATTAACATTTTACCTCCTGTGCCTTTTTCGCGAGTCTGGCGATGAGATTCTCTGGGTAGACCTGGTGGACTGAGAACGAGGGTTGCTCGACCCCTGCCTGCCTCCTGATGTCCTCCCATCGTTCCTCGCCGTATGTCTGGCGGATGTACTCCGCCATATTTTCGAGGAGGAGCCCGTACATTTTGGAGCCTGTAACAAAAAAATATGGGTTAACACTTGATATTAATTTTTAATAACCGAGATGAATCAGGGAGTCAAAATTGCCACCTTTGATTGAGCACTTTGGTGTGTGTTTCGACTTTTGCGCGTAATAGCCAGAGGTAACTGGTTATTAAGCCTCGGTTGTTGGCTCTGGCAGTCTGCAGTCCGTGACCGACGATGACCACCAGGTGCCACCAGGTGGCTGGTGAGTTCGTTTGCCGACTGAGCTGATCACTCGCTGAATCAAATGCAAAGAGTGGCCACTTTAGCCCCTATCTCACATTTTGCTTTTAAGAAAGTACGAACTCACCGCCTTCATTAGTAAAATTAAAAAATAAATCAGGAATAGAAAGGTCTAAGTACTACTTACTATTGCTGTTCCTAGTCAATAAAAAAGTGCTATCTTTCTAGATGGTTACAGATCATTATCGTCCAATCTTTGTAATTTATGACTTGACAATATCTCTACTATAAATAAAATTCTAACCGGTAATAAATCCACTTCAGGATATTAAATAAATTCTTCAGAGATAAAACTTTAATATTTTCTAGACCGGATTACTTACAGAACACTGTTTGATTTATTTTAAACTTTATAAAAAATAATTAAGCAAAATGCGTAAGTGCCCCGAGGTACAAGAGCAAAAGATTTTGAATTATCTATTTGTCTGATGAAAGTAGGAACCCAACGATGTTAGTGAAATAATATTAATCCAGGATCAAGTTTGCTTTACAGGTTATTAGTATAACACCGGACCCGTTTGAGACATGGCAATAACTGGTCATAATGAAAGAGGGTATTTTGTTCTTTTTTATGTGCTGTTCAGTGAAACAAGTGAAATGGTGGACATGAGGGAAGGCATACGCCCAGTAGTGGAGTGGTATAGGTTGATGATGATGAATGAAGTGCAGATGTTAATGAATGAAGACAATAGTCACCATAATAATGGGCAATCTATCAATGGACGTAGTTCGATGAGCATGGACTATCGTGTGCATAATCGTTACCAATAATATTGCTATAAATGTTACGTGCGGAGTTGCTACTGCAAATGCTTTTCCGATTTCCGTAGAGCGGCCTCGTTTTAAAGCGCTGACCTGAATTGGTTTTATAGAAGACATACTATAGTAAGATAGTTCTTTCGCTCTTGACTGCCCCATTAGTTTAATGGTCCTAAGTGCGACTTCAATTCCCAGGTCGAGCAAAGTGTTATTGGGTTTTTCTATGAAATTCTCAGTAGCAGTTCGGAGTTTGGATTTGTGCCTGGTCGCTCGCCCCCTATCACATGGGATCTAAACATACCGGTGAACTGTGGGTGTATTAATGCACCTCTGCCTAACCCTTCGGGGACTACAGGCGTGATGGTATGTTATACTACTGCTGCTTTTCCCCACCTGGTAACACTAATGCCATGGAACGCAATAAAACGGTTTAACTTAAGTAAAGTGACTTCTTAACTTTAGTCCGAGGCCACGTCTGCTATAAACAGTTTTTAGAGATCCTTGAAGCTTCTTCCGAACGTAAAAATGAGTGTTCTAAAGAAATGATGACTTCGTGGAACCGATTTAGATGACGTCAACTGTTTTAAAGATAAATAGTAAGAAAAAGTTTGGTGACGTAGTGTTCTTCTTAATGTTGTTTGGAAACTGCCTCATTAGTAGGTATATAGTGGTTGTAAACGTACTAGATAATATCAATACAACGCGATAAAATCCGTAAAGAGTAGTTTTATATCATTGTCTAATATTCGCGTAAGTGTCAGAAACCAGTATATTATTTAGTTATTTTCAATAAACTGCGTATGTCCAGTGTTATAAGGTTATATCTCGGGATAGGCCATAATGCTGATTGGCAGACTTCACACGCATTCGAGAAAATCTCTCAGACATGCAGTCTTCCTCACGAATACTCACGATGTCTTTCTTCGCCGTTTGAATGATTAATATTAATAAGACGCACAATTTCGAAAAGTCAGAGATTTAGCCTTAGATTTGAAATCGAGACCTATGTAGCTTTCCAATGGTCATATCGCTACAAAATCACTGGTTTTCCCGACTTCGCTACTTTTCAACTAAATAATTGTTAAAAAACAAGTGTTTATATATTTATTACTAGCTGTTGTACGCCCACAGGTAGCTCATGTCCTTCTCCAAGGTTCAACTATCTGTTTACCAAAATTCATCGAAATTGGTTCAGCGATTTAGGCGTAAAAAAGTAATGGAAATCCAGAAGATGTTAATTTTTTTCTTAATTCTATATACCTAGTAAAGTTATTATAATTGTTGTTAAATAACCAACAAGTATTTCCACTAAGGTTATTTCAGTACCAACAAATCTTCGAGTAGAAGTTAATCTGTATGTGCCACACGACGCGAATAAGGTCAGAGCGACATTAAACCCTTATTAACAATCCTAGTCGCTTAATCCTCAGACCTCCAACCTAATAGGTGGTGAGAACATTGTAGTTTACGTAAACAACTAGCTTTTATAGCAGATAGTTTTCACATTTGGTTCTATTTAGAAACGGATCGAACGTAACGAACGGCGATATTCAGAGAAGATTTTAAACGTTAACTTACGCTTCCATTATAATGTATGTCAAAATGCAATACAAATTTGACATCATGGAAGCGTAAGTCTTCTCGCACCTATCGATGCGGAATCGGCTTGAGCGGAATGTATCACCACCACCACCACACTACTCAAAAAAGCTTACGGCCGTAAGCAATCCGCCATAATTGCTGCAGGCCGACGTTGCGTTGCCACGAGCCGAGCGCTTACACCATATAAGCCGACAACATAAAGGTTTTCCCATTGGCCTAAGCCGATTCCGCGTCGATAAGGATGGGGAGACACTAAGTTTATGCTAGTTAAAGCATACTGAGAGGAACATAACCAACTATAAGTTTTGGCTGTAGGTACATTTGATGTAGCTACTTAGCTGTTAAGTTAATCACTAATATTCCGCCGAGTGTAGGTTCAATTCCCACCCGAATCGAATGTTTGTTCCTGAGATATTTGTTTTAGTCTGGGCTGGGTGTAGTTCGTTTACTAATAGGTATTTTTGTTAACCCCTCGTGCTAAGCTAAATGCTTGTGTTACGAGTAAGTTCACGTTGGTAGTGAAATGGGTGGGTTTCGAACCGGCAACTACCATGATCGCAATTCCGACCCCCTAGCCTAATTACTGGACGTGGCTCGTTTTATAGTTCTTGTGCTGTCTCAAAGAAAGGATTTTTTTCTGCCTTTTCCAGCATTTTTTTTATATTACTCAGAGTGGATTGATGAGAATTGCTTTTATCCTTGTGTTGAGTTTTTTGTTTGTATCAGGGTCGAAGAAAAAAATTAGTGAAGTATAATATCTTTGTTGTTTATACAGTGAAATGTTTATTTGTTTGTTTTGGGCGCCATTCCCAAACTTCTTGACATACTTCTTGAAAAAAAAAGACGCGTGGCACTCGGGGACTGCCGCGGTAAAGCTATTGCATAGCGTTTTTTATCAACTTATGTAATACAACCAATGCCACCTAAAGGCGGGTTGCTGAACTAAAGAGACAAGCGTGTTTCTCTTTAGTTCAGCAACCCGCCTTTAGGTGGCATTGGTTTTTATCAACTTATGTAATACAACCAATGCCATCTAAAGGCGGGTTGCTGAACTAAAGAGACAAGCGTGTTAGGTTTTTTTCGTTACGGAATTTCTGGATTCGGTCCCCACGCTCAAGGCCCGCGATAGAAGCTATGCAATAGCTTAAAAAAGATTTTCTACGAACAAAGTTTGGCTAGAACGTTACATCATTAAAGTTTTTACATCAATGTCGAGACCTACGTTAAACATGCCTATCACTCTGTACAGGGTTATAGGCTCGGCAGAGGTGTATTGATGTACACCCCAATTGACTGGTTAGTTATTAGCAATTACTTACCGCAACTGGCGATTCGGCATTAGGTATGTGGAGGTTGAACCCATTTGTAAGGTTCACTTGGATACCTACCAGATTTTGTAGTTTAAGGAGTTGGTTATTGTTTTCTTTTTATGTCCTTTACGTATTTAAAATTTATTTTCATTAAGTTATTTTTTAGTAAAGGAAAAAATTCAATCGCGGGCAGGATTCGAACCTGCGTCTTCTGGTTTTATATACCAGACGCTCTGACCTCTAAGCCACCGCGAACCCTACCCGCATGATTGAAATTTTGCCTTCACATTCTGAATTTACGTCTTAAGGTGACGTTAGAGGTCAGAGCGTCTGGTATATCAAACCAGAAGACACAGGTTCGAATCCTGCCCGCGATTGAATTTTTTCCTTTACTAAAAAATAACTTAATAATCTTAGCATGGAAAATGCAAAAAAATCACAAAAAGATATTTATTTTCATTCTTCTTTAGGAAAAGAAAATCCTCTTCAAATATTTTGAGGTGCATCTTGAAAACCGATGCTCAGCTATTAACCAACGTTATAATGGGCAAACTGGAAAGAATATTCTATCAGATAAAAAAACCATCGAATACGGTTTACGATCGGCGACACATACCGACACAAAAAATTTAGTCGAAATGAGAAGCTCCTCCTTTTATGAAGTCGGTTATTATTAAGTAAACACACGACTTGCTTATATTTATATAGGTACAAAAATCTCATTGTTAACCTACTTCATTGAATAAACTTTACGACTTCGTATCATCGTAAAACAGCACTCATAAATATCAAAGCACGTTAAGATAAAGCTTCTAATATAATAACCTAAACGTCCAATGTATTACATGTGTACAAACGTACACCAGCTACATACCAAGCTCTTAACCAATATAAGCCGACCTAACATTTTATAGACTATCCGTACGATGGGAGGTCAGCGTATACTGGACATAATTACAGCTTTATATTTATGTAGGGTAGGTATTACAAAAACCACGTCACCCAGTTTCCGCAAACAATAGCGTGAGGGTTGTATTTTTTATACAAGTTGACTTTTAGCGTCATTTTTATATATTGTGTTAAAAAAATTAACTGCCTCAATAGTCTAGTGGTCCTAAGCAATTGCTATCCTAGAGATCCTGGGTTCTAATCCCAGGTTGAGCGAAGTATTAATGGTTTTTTTTTATGAAATTCATTTTTTTATCCATGATAGGCTTACGCTTGACCGCCAGTTCCCCTGATATTAATCGACACTGCGATCTACAATGGAGCGCGCTTGCCTAGAAGAAACCGATTCACGCATGATTTAAAGACACCCTGATTATATCCATCGGGAAAGACCCACTCGGGAAGCGCATTCCTGTCGGAAGACCAGCGTCAATACGATTCGTCGCAATCGACATTATGCTCAGACAGAGCCGATTTGTGAAATACACCTGGATACCATAGATGTAAGTTATTTATTTGATTTCTTTTGTTTACTTAGGTGTCCTTTACAAATAAATTTAGTTTCTTTCTTTCTTTCTTCTTTCTTTCATTCCACTTTTCAGCGATAATTCTCAGTAGTAGTAGATACTATTGTTTATTCTGTGGTAGTAGCTCAAAGTTTGGAATTTCTGCCCGGTTAATGGCAATAGGCTCGCCCCCTATGACATGGGACTTAAACATACCGGTGAACTGTGGGTGTACATTAGTATGCTTCTGCCTAATCCTTCGGGGAATACAGGCGTGATGGTATATTATGTTAAGGTAAGTATATTAGTCTTAATTACTATTGCTTGTAGTGTCATATTCCAGGGCAAAGGCATTCCACATCTCTCTGTTGTTTTCAAAAATTATTATTGTTCGAAGCAGCTCATATCACTTTCTAATGTAACAAACCTAATGTCAAAATAACAGATATCAAATTTAAGGTACCTATATTATTTTTGTTCATAATTTACAATGTCACAGACAAAGCCTAGGTACGTATCGTCTGTACAAGTCTTGATTAATGACGGCTAATGTCAAAACCATTTCGTTTTGATAGCCAATCAATGGATATTCATACACCATTTATCTGACAGGTCTGTTTACGTCAATGGCTCCAAATTAGGGCCGATACTGACGTGTTTCGTTTACAAATCAAGTCGTTTGTTGATACAATTATTTCATTTGATGCAAATATGATCTTGGCCTTAACTTTTGCTGAGGCTTGTGGCCTTTGGAGTCTACTTCTAGTTACCTTTAAATTGTATCTACTTACTTAATTTTATTTTTTTAAAACGTTGCCCCACACTAGGATTTTCTCCTGTATCGTGGTTGCGTTTACAAACACAAATTCTCACATACACAAACGCCCAGACCCGGAACAACTACCTGTAGATCATACAAATATTTGCTCCATGTGGGGATCGACCCCCACAACACGTGACGCAGAAGCCGATCGCTCAACCGCTACGCCAAACGTGTCGTCAAAAAATTAAAAAACAACGTCAAACGTTAGATTAAATTGAGATCGAAAATTGGCCCAAAGATGACATTTGTGACAGTTATGACACTGAAATTATTTATAGAACATTTTTGGCCTTCTGAATGAAACACCATGGTCAAAGTCACTGTAAGGACAGCAGCTCAGTTACCAACTGTACTCCATAGGCATTATGTCAGTACAATAGCTACTGTATCTAATATTAGCCACACAATACGACATTGCGACAATGCGCACGTGTCGTAAAAGGTGCGCCAAAATCATGGCGCCCTAATATGGCGGTCACATCTAATTCATTTGGCGCGTTTTCCGCGTGTTAATGAACAGAGAGCTATTATCTAATAAATCGGTTGTATTGTGTCCGTATTTTGGGCGATTTAAGTGTTATTTTGTTTGTAGGGCAAAAGGAACAGGATTAGGTCCCATAGACAAGTTGTAATCTACCTTCGTATTGACCGAATCGAAACAAATAACGTATACATTTGTAAATGTCTTAAAGTTCATTTCCACACATTTTTCGTTCTTTCATTCGATTGTTCGATTACACAAGTGGTCTACAGGTAGCACTACTGTAGCACAGGACAGATACAGGCTGACGAGACTTGTAGAGATACATACTGTAAGTACCTTTATGTATAAGACGTAAAGGTTGACTGTATATTTTCCACTACAAACGACCAATTTAGGACGTGTTCTATCTTCGAAATGTATCTCGCCTTCCTCTCTTTATCTTTGGTAAATTTGTTTTTTTTTACTTGGTGATACAATAAATGTTAGTATCTGTCGTTCAAAACGTGACTGAATAACATAACACGCCTGTATTCCCCGATAGGTTAGGCAGAGGCGTACTAATATACACCCACAGTTCGCCGGTATGTTTAGGTCCCGAGTATGTATAGGTGGCGAGCCCATAGCCATTAACCGGGCACTAATCTCAAACAGCAGTGATAGCTTAGTAATATGAAAGGTCAAAGGTCTCGAGTTCCAACCCAAGACACGCACCTCTTGACTTTTCGAAGTCATGTGCGTATTAATGGTTAGTTATCTGGCGCTTAAACGATGAAAGAAAACATCGTGAGGAAACCTACATGCCTGAGAGCTTTTCTCGACGGCGGCGTGAGAAGTCCGCCAACCCGCATCGGCCAGCTTGGTGGACCATAGCCCACCGTCTAATATAACAAGCGTCACTAAAGTCCAGCGTGGTGCTGGGTACGGGTCTCCTCAATGTAATGGGTTCATTACGTTATGTTAAGTAAATCGGCGACGGCGGCGTGAGAAGTCCGCCAACCCGCATCGGCCAGCTTGGTGGACCATAGCCCACCGTCTAATATAACCAGCGTCACTAAAGTCCAGCGTGGTGCTGGGTACGGGTCTCCTCAATGTAATGGGTTCATTACGTTATGTTAAGTAAATCTCAAACTTCAAGCTTCTACTGAGAATTTCATAGAAAACCCCAATAACACTTTGCCCGACCTGGGAATCGAACATCTAGCGTAGCAGTCGCGCTATCGACGACTAGACTAATGGGACAATTTTTAATGGTAAGTATATATTGCCGCTAATGATCTATATTGAGCCACACTCAATCTGTCAGCATGAAAAACTGGGTGAATGTTAGGAAAACAAAACACTGTCCTGCTTATATCACCTGATGACGTATGATATCGTGTTAATGTGATCATTTGTGAGAAAAGGATAACGCTATTCAATATGTAGAGCGGCATCTCTCTCTCTTATTGGCAGTTACAAGTTGTGGTAGCTCTAACCTTACCTATAATCGGCGCGTCCTAGACTAGACTTTGTCCACCAAAATCCATGGTTGAAATTATCATAGTTATTGCAGTACTTCATTGTTTTGGCATCCCTGGTTTATTTTTGGACCCTCGACCTCGACTCACCCTGATTATTATTCTGTCGCTTTCGCTATTGTCTCGAAAAGGGGCGCGGTGCGTGACCATTTTGTGAAATAGAAATAATTCAGTGAACTTAATAAATTGAAGATTATATTTTAATAGATTTAGATTTTTATGTCGATTGTTTTTGGGTTATTTGGTCTTTATTATTCTTTTCTTTCCGTCATTTATAAAACGTAATATAATTCATACGTGGGAGAGCCATGCTTCGGAACAAATTGGCCGGCTCGGTCTCACAGAAAACCGGCGCTTACGTTGTGTTTTGCCGAGTGAGTGAGGATAAAGCCGGAGGCCCAATCCTCTTTTAAAAGGTCGGCAACGCACTTGTGACTCCTCTGGTGTTGCCGGTGTCCAAGGGCGGCGGTAATCGCTTACCAACAGGCGATCCGTCTGCTCGTTTGCCCTCATATCCCAGAAAAAAATATATAAACTATTAGATAATTGTTGTCTTCCCCGGTAGATATAATAATCTGAGTTACGATAGATCACAAGTAAATCGGTTTCTTCTAGGCAAGCGCGTTCCATCGTAGATGGCAGTGTCTCTTATCATGAGGCGAACTGGCGGTCAAGCGTAAGCCAATTAGGAAAAAAAGAGAAAAATACCAACTGAGATTTTTTCTCTATTTATAAAAACACACAGCTCTGTGTGTGTGTGTGTTTATGGAAACATATTTGTATATGAGTTCCTATGCACGTTTGTGTCTAATTATCTTGTATTATGTACCGCAAATTGATGAAATAAAGATAACTTATCAAAGTTTACATTACATGCAATCCGTTTGCTCGTTTGCCCTCCTATACCATAAAAAAATATATAAACTATTTTGGGCAATTCCTGTGGAATGGGGGGAAAAACACTCGATACACAGCTAATATCAGTACACAAGACATATGTTTGTCGATTAAGTAGGGCAATCGGTCACGAAATACGTCTATCGCGTGTCAAGGATTCACTTTCGTGTCAAAACAATTGATTGTTATCTGAAAAGATGGAAGTAATAGTTTTCTCCACTTTTATTTGTTTTCTGCGATATATTTTCTTTTATTGTCATAATGTGTCTATCCATCTGTCTGTAGAAATGATTCGGAAATGGTATACGAATCAGAAAACGGTTATTTATAGCTAATCTTCGATCGGATTGGTCACTTATTTCATATGACTTTAGCTCCACTTTTAGAAATAAAAAAAGAATTTTCATATTCCTATAATAATGGTATATTATTATGTAAGGCCGACGTTCTTACATTATAGATATAAAATAAACGAATATGGGAGGTCTTCATTAGAGCAACAGAAGCCAAAATAATAATTTTTAGATTTTTTGTCTGTCTGTCTGTATGTTTGTACTCGCATCACGCAAAAACTATTACATGGAATTGAATGCAGTTTTCACGGATGTATTGCTAGAGCTCTAACTTAAAATCTGGTGCATGTTTCATCTTGATACTCCGCCTAGAATCGGACTTATAGTATAAACTAACAGCAACTAGTATTTATTTATAAATAAAATATACCTGTTACGTCTGTACTTATGCACCATGTTTTTGTACATTAAAGTTTGACTAAATAAAAAATTGCTTATTCCAGTTATTTTCGAACATTTTAACCTTTAAATGCTTTTTGGCTGCAGAAATAAGATGGTAGAACTCTCCGGAAAACCATAAAGAGGCTACTAAAATTATAGTGGTTACCTACTTATACATAGATATTGTTTAATATATTAAGTAACAAAATAACGCAAGCTTTGCTCCACACAGATGACGCATCAACCCTTATTGTGCGAGGAAAGTTTCTTCATGACTCATGTATCATAAATTTGCGGCATATTGTCACCACTTTGTTTAAAAAGTTAATCGATGGTTCAGTCAGACATTTCCCAGAAAGAAAAGAAATATACCATCCTAGCTTCTGCCCGCGACTTTGTCTGCGTGGACTTCAGAATTGGGTCCGACCTGGATAAAAAGTACGCCTATGTGTTATTACAGGCTATAATCTATCTCTGTGCCAAATTTCATCCAGGTCCGTTCAGCCGTTCTGGCGTGAAAGAGTAACAAACATCCATACATCCATTACTCACAAACTTTCACGTTTGTAATATTAGTAAGGAAATATACCGTTATACACGTATTCCCCGAAGGGTTAAGCAGAGGTGTAGGTACAATGAGTCTCTGGTCAACTCGACCTACTCGAAATGGACCCGCGGGATCACTCGACCAGGTCATATTTTGAATAGGTCGACTGGAACCACTGCCTAATTTCCTTTTTTTTAATTCTTGTTAACCTCTCGTGATAAGTTATATGCTTGTGTTACGAGTGGGTTTACGTCGGTAGTGTAATGAGTGGGTTTCGAAGGAACCGGCAACCACATGATCGCTAGTCCGACGCCTTAGCCATTAAGCTACCGCCGGTTATATTTTCCTTATTAGTACAGTCACGGAGTAAAGCCGAATCATTTATACACCCAAAGTTTGCCGGTATGTTTAGGTACCTAACAGGTGCCAGCCTATTGCCATTATCCGACCACAAATCCCAAACTCCGAGTTGCTACTGAGAAATTCATATAAATATATAAAAACCACTAACACATTGCTCAACCTGAGTATCAAACCCAGGACCTATAGCGTAGCAGTCGCCACTAGATTAATAAGGCAGAAAGAAACGATCACCTATATCCATGACTTACTAGAACAATCCATAAACACGTAGCCAGAGGTAGTAAAAAGTTCTAATATAACCTTCTCGAGGCACACAGTAGCCAGAAAAGCTGATGTAAATAGCTTTCCCGGTGAAGGATAATAAATAAAGGCTTAGTAAACAAGACTAGATTTCAATTATATTGAGAAGGAAAGCGTGTAGGTATCCGGGTATTTAACTACGTACAATAAACATTCCTTGCTATGTATTTGACAGTTGACAAGCATGTGACCTTTTTGGTATCGTTTTAAAACACTGACCTCCTTATTATTATCTTCTATATTCTCTATGGTACGCTATAATAGAGAAGGATCCAAAATCTTAAAAATGTAAATATTATACGTTTTTGTTTTGTTTTAACCATGTTTTAACAAAATAGTCACGTTTATTTGTATGTTTGAAAGTTTGTTTGGATGTTTGTTATGTTTATTACTCAATCATGCAAAATGGCTGAACGTATTTGGATGAAATTTGGCATGAAGATAACGCATAGGATCTTTTTATCTAGGTAGGAAATTCGGAAAACCACGCAGACAAAGACACAGGCAGAAGCTAGTAGGTATTTATTATAGAAACATGGTCTTAGAAACGATGTGATGTAATTTACCCAGAAGACTGGCAGCATTGCCACGTTGATTGGCAATGCTAATTCTTTCACCCAATAATAAACCAGTAATCTGATCATTGTAAGGCTGTATGTTATTATTGTAAACAATGTAAAGCTTTCGTTCCCATATAAAAACATTTTATCATCTATCAATTACTTATTTTTCGCACCAAATAATATATCACTTTCTAGGTATAAAAAACTAATAATGTCTGAATCTGTGAGATAGACTGAATTGATCGATGTGATGACCCTAATCTTCGGAGATACGATCTCCAAGGTTCGGTGTCACCAGTGATTATGTAGCTAAGGCTAAATCGGACGTATCGTTACAAGTTTTGATATTAAGCCTCATCTTAGGATGGAAGTTGGATCTAATACAGGAAAAGATAAGGGTAATGATCTCCGCCGAAGTCAGGGAGAGCCTAATGGTTAAAAGTCCTATCATCCAGGTCTAAGGTCTTTGATGAATGTTTTTTTTTATGGAATAGGAGGGCAAACGAGCAGACGGATCGCCTGATGGGAAGCGACACCTGCAATACCAGAGGAGTCACAAGTGCGTTGCCGACCTTTTAAAAGGGGATTGGGCCTCCGGTAACCTCACTCACTCGGCGAAACAGAACGTAAGCGTTGTTTAACACCGGTTTTCTGTGAGGCCGTGGTATCACTCCGGTCGAGCCGGCCCATTCGTGACGAAGCATGGCTCTCCCACGTAAAAAAAATTAACGTTTTTACTATTATTATACTCTTAGCGAAACCCCTCTCTCCTAGACCCGGACCAAGCGGAGCGCTATAAAACACGGCGCACGCTTAGCAACGGGTTCATTCGGTTTTCGGTCGGCAACGGTTGAACATCGCTACCCTCGCTTTTGCATTATTAATCGGTCGTAATATTTTTAGTCTCGTAATTTATTACGTCATTTGCAGTAATTAGAGTTTTGGTTGTCTTGGTATTAATTTATCAATTGTTGTAATTTCGGTTATCAAATTTTGATTGTTAAATTAAATAACTTTAGGATTACTTGTGCACTATTCTTTTTTTTTTAACTGTCCTCACTTCTGGTTTCTAAGAATACAATTATCTCTGGAATTTAAAATAGACCATGCTTCTTTAAGTTTGTTTCGGCGTTTCTTCTCAGAGGCCGCCAGCTAGGAAATGATGGCGCCATATAGTACTTAAAAAAATAAACATAACAGTGTCTTTATGAGAACTATTTACAGAAATACATAGATTCACCGACTCATGGCTATACGTGCCATAATTGAATAGTATTAGCCGACCTGGCATTGTATAGACTTTTCGCACACTCATAGGTCAGCTTTCAGCAGCACGATATCCATTTATGTGTCT